>CM043009.1:7999625-9422125 GCA_023678885.1 Pogostemon cablin
AGTTACTGACAACTCTATTAATTAATATATGTAGCGAGAGTAGTACCACTCAACCTTATTATCATGCCGGAATAAATCCACATGCAGAGTTTACATGATAATCATTATGAGCTCCTCAAGGGGACATCATCAACCAATTCCGTTAGAACACATATTCCTTCTACAATTAACAGCACACCATAGAGACAGCACCATCTCCCAACTCACTGAGCATATTGATTTAACTATTAAATCTCACCCATTGATGAATCAAAGAAATAAATATTAGCTTACATGTTGAGGTTATTGTATAGGGATTAAGAGTACGAACATCCATAATAACAGAGATCAAGTTCTATTATATAGTCAGTATAAACCGAATGATCTCATCGCAGTCCTGTTCAATACACAAAGTGCACTAGTGCAATTTTATAGTCAAGACAGACTAATGTCAAATCACACTACAACCATACTAATAGATAGTCCCCATCTATCTCGATTGTAAACATCTGTTTATACTTTATGAAGAATCGATAATATGATCTTCCGTGTGACGCCACACACCACATTATCTACAGTATAAAATAAATGGACTTTTGTAACAACATTATTGCAAATATTTGATCACATGATTCTCATTATAAATAAATTAAATTGTTAAAATATTATTCATACAAAAAGCTACACTTTCAGTATACAACCCAACAATCTCTCACTTATACTAAAAGACTATGATGCCATACATCTGATTCCCTCTCCCACTACTTGACCATTAAAATCTCTCGCCTTAAGGTCCTTGTAAAAGGATTTACTAGGTTATCATCTGATATCATTACTATCTAATGAAATCGATTCTTCATTAGTTTTGACTACTTGTTTTAAACCTATTTTTTCAAAAGTACCTAATTGATATATTAATCTAGGTTCTATCTTAGGAATGGTCCACTTATTAAGCAGATCTAAATTCTCTGGAATATCATATTCCTCATTTCTAATATTCTTAATATTATTATTCTTATTAATCATATTCATGAAATTCATGATAAAATATATGTTGATCCATAACATATCAATTATAACTACCAAGGTTCTGATACCATCTAGGGACAGGATCTCTAACTAAAATCATTGATGAGGACATTTTACATAATGGAAATAGAACCGGCATCTTAAATAAATTCATACCCAAATAAAACCTCCAACATGCCCATCAAAACGCCTTTCAAACGGCTAAAACTGGGACTTACAGGAGCAACATATTTAAGATATAATTTTATTTTAAGGCCAGTTAATTTCTATCTAACCTATTAGATTCTTATCAGAATATCCTAGCCATAAACTATAAAAGTACCATGCTAGCATAATTAATAGTTATGAATCAACACATGAATAATTTAGCCTATTAGGCTAAACATGAACATGATAAATTAAATAAATACAAAATAAAACTATAAATACTTACAAATTATATGTACTCTGAATGCTTCTATTTATTAATACAAATTTATATATTACAAGAGAGGGAGATGCTCAACACATGAGCTACAAGATTTATCAGAGAGAAAAGGAGAAGTGTTCTTCTGATCTATATGTAAAAATGAAAACTTCTAACCTATTTATACAATAAGAAAACGCATCCCAACAGTAGAAAACGCGTGAATAAATAGTAAAAAGCTGAAATTTTTGGTCTGCACAGTATAAAGTGCTACAGTAAGTCAAAAGTATACAGTACTTTACTGTTGATGAACAGTAATTTGTCCGGCTGCTTTACTATTTATGAACAGTATCCTGTCTGGCTGCTTACTGTTGATGTCGTAAGCAATGACATCATCTTCTTCAGGTATATTATTTTCCTTTGTGAATTGATGATGATGAATATGCTTCTTTCTCAGGGGTAAATTTTTCTATCAGAGTATCCTGAATTGCCATAAAAATTTCATCTAGATCCACATCATTTGGATCTTGTGCATCTTGCATTTGTTCCGAGACCATAGTAGACTCTGATTTATTATCATCTCCAAATTGGGATATCAAATCCTTCTTCATTTCTTCAATATAGGCAGATATCATCTGCTCTCTTGTCAAATTTTCTGACTTCATTTTGGATTTTCTCAAAATATGATCGAATGGAGAAGGAGTATGAACTTCTCTATAAGTATTACTATACAATTTCAATTTTTTCTCTAAGAGATCCATTGTCTCCATCCCATAAATATGACTTGTTTTGGGATCTATACATAACATTTTATCCCAAAATTTAGTGTAAAATGTCCTGTATATGCATGGAATTCCTGTTTTGGTATTACCTACTTCTGGAGACCATTTAAATATCCATGGTATTGAAAATTCAATAAAAAAAGTAGCATGAGGCTATACCCTCAATGTATAATTTTAATTCTTGCTTCTATAAAAGCTGTGGGGATATATCTACCCATCTATCAAATGAAATTTTCATATTCTCTGGTAAAATAATTGAAGTGGGTCCAAAACAATGAAACCAGTTTATAAACCAGTGTGGGATATCATCCTTGTAAACATTTGAACATATCTTGATAAACCAAGTATGTTTCTTTTTATCATTTTCATAATTAAGTACCTTCATAAAGGCATCACAATAGTCCCAATAATTATATTTTATTGGAACTCCTTTATTATTCATAACATCTTTTTCTCTTAATGAGAAATTCCCCAATCTTTCAAGGATATTACCCTTTTAATTATTATTTTACTGAAATTATAAATTTCATTACTAGTTCATGTAAAATGTGTAATATCACAAGAACCAGTTTGAAGTAATATCTGTTCATACAAATATCTTGACTTATAAGTCCTCATTTTCATGGAACTATTATCCATATATCTTTGCATTATAGTCCAGGGATCATTGATCCATTTTAAATCTCTTTCTTCTAAAAGAAATATTATTTCTTTGTTTTCATTTTGAATAAATCCAATATTATCAGATTCTTCTTTCTCAACTACTTGAGCATATGATGATGAAGAAGTATTACTTTCTTCATTTGGTTTCTGCTGTTTATTTCTTTTATTAAGAAATTCTTGATATGCTTCTTCTTCAGCTCTATTTATTGCTACTAGCTTTTTTTTGCCATGTTGAGATATTATCTCAGGCATTTTTCCTCTGCCACCTTTTCCTCTATAAGAGAAAGATCATCTGCCTCGTGTACTCGTACCTGAAAATATTCACGAGTTAAGAAATCTGGAAGACTATTATCTTCTCCTTTTTTATAAACAATTTCAAAATCAAATGGGGCTAAATGAGCCTGCGATCTAGCAAACATTTGCTTAGAAACATCATGTTTAAAATCTTTTTGAAACATGAATTTAGCTGCATTGCAATCTGTTACAATAGTAAATTTCTGATTATATAAATCATCTTGAAATTTTAAAACACATTTGACAATTGCAAGAATCTCTTTAGCAATAGTAGCATAATTTTTCTGAGAATCATTTCATTTCCCAGAATGAAATCTAACAAGATATGTTTGTTTATTATCCGGATTAATCTGGGTTAATATACCACCAAATCCTATATTAGAGGCATCTGTTTCTATAATCTTTTTCCAATTTGGATTGCTAATCATTAAACAAGGTAGAGTTTTTACTCTGAATTTAATCTTTCTAACAGCATCAGTATGACTATTAGTCCATGGTTTAGGATTCTTCTTAAGTCTATCATATAAAATAGTTGTATCCTTAACCAAATTATGATAATAAGGAGCAATATAATTAAGACTTCCTAAAAATCTTTGTAACTGAGTTTTATCAGTTATCTCATCAGGAAATTTATCAGCAAAATCAATGCTTCTATTAATAGGAATAATATTTCCATTTTCAATAATATGACCTAGAAATCTAATTCTAGTCTGAAATAATTCCATTTTTAGTTTAGAAATTACTAATCCATTCTGAATAATTAATGATTTAAAAATATGCAAATGTTTTAAAATGCATTTCAATGGTCTTTGAATAAACCAAGATATCATCAATATAAACAATTATAAATTCACTATAAGGAGTAAAGATATCATTTATAATCTTCTGAAATTTAGAAGGAGCATTCTTTAACCCAAATGGCATCACATTCCATTCATAATGTCCTATTGGAACATTAAATGCTGTCTTGTATCTATCAGATTTATTAATCTGAATTTACCAGTATCCTGACTTAAGATCGAATTTCGAAAATATCAAACTATTATAAAGTCTATCCAATAAATCCTTTTTATTAGGAATTGGATGTCTGATCCATTTCAGAACTTTATTTAGAGGTTTATAATTAATAACCAATCTTGGTATACCTCTTTCAATCTCAGAATGTTTATTAACATAAAATGCAGTACATGACCAAGGAGATTGAGAATGACTAATAAGTCCTTTATATAATAAAGATTCAATTTCTTTTTTACACAATTCAGTTAATTCATTTGACAAGGTCTAGCCTTTGTTGGAATATTCTTTTCATCAAAAGAATCCTCATAAAGTAAAGAAATAATATGTTTTTTTCTATCCCAAAAAGCATTAGGATGATCATTACAAATTTCTAATGAAAATTGATTTTTCAAAAGACTAATTTTATCCTGTAATCTAGGATTTTTTAATTGATCATCAAGAGTAATAATATTAATCTCTTGTTTCAAAAAACTAATTTGATCTTGTTTTGCCTTGATATTATCATAAAGACTATGCAAAACTTTTGTAAAGGGCTCAATAATAAATTCTAGGAAAATATCATCACCTTTAAAAGTACCAATAATACCTTTATTATTAATCTTTTTTATAGGGTAAATATTATTCAAAAATGGAGTACCAAGTATAACTTGGTTTGAAATATTTTTTGTAAGTATAAAACTTTGCGAAATACATTTGTTATTAACACACACATAAGCTTTAGGGAGTTTATAATTAATCTGGAGTTTATCACCTCCTGCATGCCATAATGTATGACTAGTTTTATGAAAATATCTAGTAGGTATTAACCCTTCTTGTATAACATTTAAATCTGCACCACTATCAATAAGAGCATTAAATGTTTTTGTATAATGATTATCAATCAGTAATGATATTTTTATATACCATTTTTGGGATATAACCATCTCAATAGTAGAAAGAAATGTATCATTGAACATACTAGGTTTATTTACCTCAATATTTTGAGAAATATTCTCATGTAAAATATTTTTTCCTTTAGAAAATTCCTCTAATCTAGATATTCTAGATTCTTGAATAAGATTCTTATTCTTTAATAATTTTATTTATTCTCTGAGATTATGAACCTCTTTATGAAGATCTTGTAGAGATATATCTCTTTGAATTTGATATTTGGTTCTTAGCTGGTTCATGACTTCTGTCATGTTATAAGACTTATTCTTATTAAGAATGTCTTGAGTCAATTCTTCTTCTTTATTAGAAGAGGAAGTTCCATTTTCATTACCAATTTCATTAATAATTTGATTCCTTAATAAAGGATCTTTAATCATTTTTAGCACCTTGAAGATATTATCAGAGGTTAAAACATTAATCGTCATATCTGAGAATTGAGATATAATCTTATAAAACTTAGATCGATTATTATCAAGATTATTAATCTCTTTTGGACATATTAATCCTTCTTTACAAGGCTCACATTCTTCTGATTTAGAAATGTCTTCATCAACTAAATTATTGATGATTTCTTCTTCTGATTCAGAAGTTGATGAAAATTCTGATTCTGATTTCTCAAATTCAGATTTTTCTTCAAGAGTCTGTATTATTATTTCCTTGATATCATCAGGAATCTCAAGATTATTAATCTTTTTCTTCGTCCAGTAAAATTCTTTAGTATGACCTTTTCTCCCACATATTTTGCAATATCTTTCTTTTTTCTTATTATATCTTTGTCTATAAGACTTCTTTTGGAACTTTTCTTCCTTTCTTTTATTCTTTTTCTCAATCTGTCTAGGAGAATATCTCCTATGTTTAGGTTTATAAACCTTTTTATCTTTATTAATTTTGGTTTTACTGGATGAAGGATTATCCAAACCAAATTATTGACAAAATTCTCCCAATTGTTTTATCTCATCGAGATTTTGCCTTTTAATCTGTTGATTTAGCTTTATTTCATTACATAAAGCTAATCCTTCTTGAATACAAGCGTCTATTAGAGCACCATAAGTATAACTTTCATATGGAATCGTAATATGATTACGTTTTAGGGTTTTTCTTACCCTTTCAGCAAATAAGTTGGGTAATCCATCAATAAATTTTGACTTCCAATAAATGTTATTAAATTCTGGTAATTCCATCACTCTGCTTAGGAAAGTATCCTTATACCACCTAAAATCAGAGAGTGTTCTGCACCTCAATTTTTGGAGCAGTGTTCTAATAGTATCACTATTATCACTGAACCTTCCAGTGAAGTGTTCAATTACATTAACTGCAAGTGTATAAACTGCATTTTCGGTAGTATTATTACCTTCTTGTTTAACCATATTGAGAATATTATCTCTATCATTTTGAGATAAATAATTTTCCCACCAGCCTTTAAGCTGTCCAGTAAATCCAGCAACTATCATTGCTGCAATAACCTTATCAGAATTATTTCTATTTTTACAAATAGTTGAGTACATAAGCATTCTGTGTACTATATTATAAATCTGTTTATTAGAATAGCCATCAATATTCCACTCATAGATCTTATTACCTGAATAACTAATATCAATAGTATCAGTGTATTCTTCATGTAATACATCCATGGGTGTTGGTCTATTATAATAAAACTTATTCTGAATTGGTTTATCAGCCCATTTAGTATTGATTTTATTAATCTGATTTTGAAAAACCTGCCTATAATCAGGATTTTCTATGATATTATCATTCTTTATCAAGAGTTTTTATACTAAGTTTATTAAACTTTTCCTCAAGATATTTTTCAAGCTCATATAATGGCTTGATTTTAAAATTAGATATGACTGGAGGTGGTTGGAAGCTTGACAAAGCTTCTTTTCCCTTATCTGTAATTATTACAGACTGGAGATTTTGTAAATCTTTTTTCTCCTTTTCTGTAACTATTACAGTGGGTTGACTATTTTTATTAATAACTGATATAATCATATCCAGTTTATTATGAATAGACTGGATTTGTTCTCCTAATACATTTAAAAACAAATTTGTATAATTCTGATTTTGAAACATAGTATTAATATGTTTACAAGTAATTTGTATTGTATCATCTTCTATAAGTTTAGCAAAAGCTAGAAAATTATAAAATTTTCCATTTTTTTCAATATGAAAAGATTGTTGTGGAGGATATATATTTGTCACAACTGTACCATTTTGCAAATTATAATTTCTTTCTAAAATAGAAATATAATTTTTTACATAGGTATTCATAAACCATGCTGCAAAAGGTATTAACTCATTTTTTTCTTTACAAGTTTTATAAAACTCATCTTGAAAACTTATAATTTCATTTTGAGTAAAATTCTAAAAAAACCATTTTCTGAAAGGTGTATAACCTTGACTTTTAAATTCTTTAGAAATAATTTTTCTGGCTGAAGAACCAGGACTGAAATCTATTTTTTCATATAAATCCATAAATTAAATTTTAAAATCCATTTCCGACATTGTCGGTTCTGACTCATCTATATTACGAGTATTAGCTTCTCTGACAATATTATTCCTGTTAATATATAATCTCTCAGTAACAGGAGTAAGTATTTCAGAATTAGTATCTTCTCTTATCTGAGAAGTTGAAGAATGTGGCAATTCCACTTTGTAATCTATTGGAGAAATATAATTTCTCATCGAATTATATCTTTGGAGAGACTTATTATTCTCAAATCTTATATTAACTGTTCCATCAGTATTTTGAAAAATATCAGAAATATTATTCTGATTTTGTACATGTGTTTGAACAGGAACTGCTTGTTCAATAATCCAATTTTCTGGAAAGTCAATTTCTTCCCATTTAATAGGTCTTCTAGTCTTAATATTAGACCTACTAAAATTGGTTTCAATAATTATTGTTTCATTTTTCATTTTATCAATACGTTTACACTGAGGGTTCAGTGTATATAATGGTTTATAATATATTCTGTAATAGATATATATCACTTCTGTTCCAGGAATATAATTATAACCATGTGTTTTAACATTTAATGTTAAAGCATCAAGTATATTAACATCAGATAAAGACAATTGTAAATTAGGATAGATATTAAAATAAACTGGTCCATTAGCTAAGCTGGATTGTATTATACCCATTAAAGATTGCTTCCAATTCAAATTTCTACCATCTCTTAAAGCTGCTATAAAACTTTCTGGCAATCCTTTTAAAGTTAAAGGTTTAAATACAATTTGTACTAATCCTATATGAAGGAATTTATGAGTATTGCTATAAGCACCTATATCTTTTTCAGATAATAATCTAATTATCATATCATTACTATCTAATGAAATCGATTCTTCAGTAGTTTTGACTACTTGTTTTAAACCTATTTTTTCATTTCTAATATTCTTAATATTATTATTCTTATTAATTATATTCATGAAATTCATGATAAAATATGTGTTGATCCATAACATATCAATTATAACTACCATGGCTCTGATACCATCTAGGGACAGGATCTCTAACTAAAATCATTGATGAGGACATTTTACAGAATCAGAAAAATGTGAGCCTTGTAAAGAAGGATTAATATGTCCAAAAGAGATTAATAATCTTGATAATAATTATCAAAGAATAAGAATCTTATTCAAGAATCTAGAATATCTAAATTAGAGGAATTTTCTAAAGGATAAAATATTTTACATGAGAATATTTCTCAAAATATTGAGGTAAATAAACCTAGTATGTTCAATGACACATTTTTTTCTACTATTGAGATGGTTATATCCAAAAAATGGTATATAAAAATATCATTACTGATTGATAATCATTATACAAAAACATTTAATGCTCTTATTGATAGTGGTGCAGATTTAAATGTTATACAAGAAGGGTTAATACCTACTAGATATTTTCATAAAACTAGTCATACATTATGGCATGCAGAAGGTGATAAACTCCAGATTAATTATAAACTCCCAAAAGCTTATGTGTGTGTTAATAACAAATGTATTTCGCAAAGTTTTATACTTGCAAAAAATATTTCAAACCAAGTTATACTTGATACTCCATTTTTGAATAATATTTACCCTATAAAAAAGATTGATAATAAAGGTATTATTGGTACTTTTAAAGGTGATGATATTTTCCTAGAATTTATTATTGAACCTTTTACAAAAGTTTTGCATAGTCTTTATGATAATATCAAGGCAAAACAAGATCAAATTAGTTTTTTGAAACAAGAGATTAATATTATTACTCTTGATGATCAATTAAAAAATCCT
Organism: Pogostemon cablin; assembly: GCA_023678885.1. Taxonomy (NCBI): domain Eukaryota; kingdom Viridiplantae; phylum Streptophyta; class Magnoliopsida; order Lamiales; family Lamiaceae; genus Pogostemon; species Pogostemon cablin. The sequence goes on from CM043009.1 coordinate 8,008,998, forward strand.
AGATTACAGGATAAAATTAGTCTTTTGAAAAATCAATTTTCATTAGAAATTTGTAATGATCATCCTAATGCTTTTTGGAATCGAAAAAAACATATTATTTCTTTACCTTATGAGGATTCTTTTGATGAAAAGAATATTCCAACAAAGGCTAGACCTTGTCAAATGAATTCAGAATATTTAGAATTGTGTAAAAAAGAAATTGAATCTTTATTATATAAAGGACTTATTAGTCATTCTCAATCTCTTTGATCATGTACTGCATTTTATGTTAATAAAGATTCTGAGATTGAAAGAGGTATACCAAGATTGGTTATTAATTATAAACCTCTAAATAAAGTTCTGAAATGGATCAGACATCCAATTCCTAATAAAAAGGATTTATTGGATAGACTTTATAATAGTTTGATATTTTCGAAATTCGATCTTAAGTTAGGATACTAGCAAATTCAGATTAATAAATCTGATAGATACAAGACAGCATTTAATGTTCCAATAGGACATTATGAATGAAATGTGATGCCATTTGGGTTAAAGAATGCTCCTTCTGAATTTCAGAAGATTATGAATTATATCTTTACTCCTTATAGTGAATTTATAATTGTTTATATTGATGATATCTTGGTTTATTCAAAGACCATTGAAATGCATTTTAAACATTTGCATATTTTTAAATCATTAATTATTCAGAATGGATTAGTAATTTCTAAACTAAAAATGGAATTATTTCAGACTAGAATTAGATTTCTAGGTCATATTATTGAAAAAGGAAATATTATTCCTATTAATAGAAGCATTGATTTTGCTGATAAATTTCCTGATGAGATAACTGATAAAACTCAGTTACAAAGATTTTTAGGAAGTCTTAATTATATTTCTCCTTATTATCATAATTTGGTTAAGGATACAGCTATTTTATATGATAGACTTAAGAAGAATCCTAAACCATGGACTAATAGTCATACTGATGTTGTTAGAAAGATTAAATTCAAAGTAAAAACTCTACCTTGTTTAATGATTAGCAATCCAAATTGGAAAAAGATTATAGAAACAGATGCCTCTAATATAGGATTTGGTGGTATATTAACCCAGATTAATCCGGATAATAAACAAACATATCTTGTTAGATTTCATTCTGGGAAATGGAATGATTCTCAGAAAAATTATACTACTATTGCTAAAGAGATTCTTGCAATTTTCAAATGTGTTTTAAAATTTCAAGATGATTTATATAATCAGAAATTTATTATTGTAACAGATTGCAATGCAGCTAAATTCATGTTTCAAAAAAATTTTAAACATGATGTTTCTAAGCAAATGTTTGCTAGATGGCAGGCTCATTTAGCCCCATTTGATTTTGAAATTGTTTATAAAAAAGGAGAAGATAATTGTCTTCCAGATTTCTTAACTTGTGAATATTTTCAGGTATGAGTAAACGAGGCAGAGGATCTTTCTCTTATAGAGGAAGAGGTGGCAGAGGAAAAATGCCTGAGATAATATCTCAACATATATACAAAATATGTATTAAAAATTAAATAGAACTATTATCACATTTGATTAATGTATTAATAGAGTGATATTACGACATTTATTAAATAGTATATTATTAAGATATATAAAAGTGTAGTTATAGGCTTTTGATAACTTCATGTATTAATAAAAAAAAAGTAGTTTGATAACTTCATGTATTAATAGAATTGTTATAATGAATTTTTTTTTAAAGTGTATTAAATTTAGTGTAGTAAAAAGTGTTTTTTCTAGTAGTGGGTGATATTAAGTGCTAAATATTTTTTTTCTTCCAGGAGGAAAAGTTAGCTGCAGTGTATTATCGTGAGAGTGAACAATCTACAATGACTCTTAGATGGTTGTTTGAGCCGGTGATCAATGTTGAAGTAACTTCTATTATACATTCAGTAATTTCTATATCAGGTTGTACAGTCAGTGGACTCCTTGATAATGACTCATGTTCACTCTTTTTATTCATTCACAAGAATGATTACCCTCAAGTGAAAGGGATCAATTGTAGCACACGCATAACCAAGTTAAATTATCGAATTCATAGGATTATTGTTAAATAAGATACATACCAAATAATATGCACCAATAATAATTAAGACAAAATAACCTTTTATTATTTTGAAATTTATTAAACTAATATTGCAGAAAAAATTAATATTAAATAAAATAATATCCACACACAATCACATGTTTTCAAGAGACAAGAACAAGATATATAAATAGACAAGTGAATCAAATCATCCAGAATTTTATTGGAGTGATCACTTAAGTATGCTAAACCACTATGATCAAGTGAGATTTAACAATTTTAAAGAACAAAAATTCCTAGGATCAAATTATAAGATAACTCTCTATTCCGTTCTAGATACTTCATGCTAAATTCCATCTAAGGCTAGAGTACTAGACTTCACTTTATAGGTATTAAGAACATTAAATACCCACCACCCCTTATTCACTTTCTAGACGATTCACATGCAAAATTCCATTAAAGGCTAGTACAAGAGATCTATCATTTTTAGGTACTAAAGGAATTAGATTGTGGATTCCTTACCATATTTCTCTTTAACAAATATCATGCAAAAATAATAAGGTATCCTATATTGATGGTCAAACAATCAAAGGCTATATTGGTCAATCTCCTTCAACTGCTACGAAATAATAAATATAATCATGCAACACACTCAAATCTCAATCATACATCAATAAATGATCATATCATGAATATATAATCAACAAGAGAATTAAGAAATATGATCATATAAGTTTAAAGTAGAACTTCAATAAGAAATAAATATTCTGCAAAAATCATCATCAATATGTCTAAAATATCAAATCATCATGACAAACTTTCAAAATCCTAAACTATCAAAAGGAAACTAGCTCATGGTATTACAAGCAACAACCATGGCATTGAAATTTTTCTTACCCATGAGTCTATGAATCAACAATAAGAAAGTAAAGAGAGAAGAAAATCCTTGTCTGGAATAATTCTCCGTCTTCTTTTTCTGTCTTGATGCCTCCTTCGTTCTTTTTCTGTCTAGATGGCGGAAGTGGATGTGGCGTGAGGCGTGTTCTGTGGTGGTTCTGTTCTGGAGTCTGTCGTCGTCAAAGGCATAGCAGTGTATATATAGGAGCATATACAAGAGTTTGGTATATGAGGTGACGTGGAAGTTAAGGCAATTAGCTTGGCAATGCTGGGCCTAATAATGTGGTGGCCCCCCCAATAATTAACTATCATGGAATGAATGAACCATCTACTAAAATACTCTCACCAAATGTGGCATGCAATTGATTCTAAATCAAATTCCATTAGGCCCATTTTAAGTGGATGGATTTATGCATGGGCTTCCACACGCCCTTCAAGCTGCAACACGGCCGCAGGCATGTTAGTTGTGCTTTCTATGCCTTGGGCTGTCACGGCAACACTTCCAATAATGCTCCTCTTATATTTCCCAATTTCACTCTAAAATAGACAAATAATTTGCAAAATTATGCAATAATCATATGGGAAAGGCCTATGAAAAGTGTGAATTTTCGTGCTGATCAATTCATCCATCGTCGAGATTAATAATCTCTATGAAAATGAATCATCTACTAGTGGACCATACTCCCAGAATAGTGGGTCTATAACCACCGAAAATGCTTCTTGGGACGAACTAGCATGGATGGATCCTTCAGCTACAAGTTCATTACAACACAACCAAAGGCCATTAATGATTTCGTATGACTCTCCTGGGAACCCTATGCATGATGCCTCAAGATCATCCATGGTCGGAACCTACTGTTGTCGTCCAGACATTTGAGACAGCTCGGTGGCAGAGTGTTCGCCCTGAAAACCATTTTAATGGTGGCCCAACATTTTTGTGAAACACCTCAACTCTAATCTCCTTATATCATTGCCTTTTTTTATTTTTAGATTTTGAAGTCGGATGTGTAGGGTTTAGTAATGTTGTGTAATGTACTAGTAATGTTATTGTGATTTGCATTTATACTGTATCACACTTTCATTTAGGCTTTCATAAATCAAAAGTCTATTATAATTTATAACCACTTAGTATTGATTCAGAAGTGCTGATGACTTTTTAAATGATTTTCTTTCGCATTTTCTTGAATAAATGTGTGCATTTGGGTCTTTACTTTAAAACATTTTTAGAATGTATAAATGTTTTAAAATATGTTTGAATTTATTATACTGTAAAAATATGACAACTATTTTCTTAATGTTAAGTATTATTTTTTATTTTAAAGATTTTGGTAATGTCTAACAACTTGTCTTATATAATTGCTGTCACACAAAAGACTTTTTATTTAATGATTTTTTTTTAAATATAAAATTTTCATTAACCAATTGTGGATATAATTTTAGAGTGCACCTAGGATTTATGGGTGTAAATAGGGTGAAGTGGGTAGTTATTTTTTTTTAAATATTTATTATTTTATTTTATTTAATTATGAAGATTAAATTAAAACTTATTTTAACAGTTAAGATCATCCACATACACTAGGTGCACACTTATTGATCTCCTAATTGTGAAAAAGCATAAATATATCTCAAATTATTGGAAATTAGATTTATATGAATTAAGTGTTTTATAAATAGTTAAAATTTTGTTTTAAAAATATATTATTATTTGAATGAAAATATACAAATTTATTTTACAATATTTTATTGATACATGGGTTGATCATTAAATTAAAGAAGAATCCTAAAAGTAATATTAAAAATTATATGAAAATTAATAACAACAAAACTCATGCATTTTTAATAAAAAAAATATTTGATGCAGCACATATAAAACACATACACAACATACGAATGCAATAAAACACTTGCTAAGAATAGATTGAAACAATTACAACAATGTGTTGTTATGTCTATGTTTTCATTGATATCAGATACCTAGCCTTTAATTAGAATTTTTGTATAAAATATTTGCAATACATGCGCCACATCTTTATCTTTTTATCTGTCATAGGTGAACTTTAATTCAGTGTTGCATCAAACATCAGGTGTTTGATTTACACTTATATGAAGGCCACCTTGATTAAGATTCTATCTTTTAGTACATCATAATATATGGCATAATCAAGAAAAAGAGTTGCTACTAGCAGATAACACACTCTTGCACTGCAAATATCACTTGTTCCAGTCAAATTATATAATAGTATAAAATAACAACACAACCAGTTCCAACGTCTTCTTAAATGTGCTTGCGTACCCTAAAAACTAATAGCAATGTCCAACAACACAATCACAAAACACATATCACCTAAATAACCCAGAGACATTAAGCAAAGTACCAACATATACTAAACACAAAATAACGGATTCTATTCTAAGTTACTGGCATCTCACCACAAAATCACAACACTTGTTTTCACACATCCACTACAACCACATCCAATAAAATTTAAGGATTCAAGCTCAATATATACATAACCAAGGCCACGCTATTCTCTTGATTGAAGATGAAAAATAATTCGAGCAGCTTGTTGTTCAAAAGCATGGAGGCTATACCCATTCTTTGGGAAAGGGTAAACATACCGAGCTCTTCCAATGCGTCACCTAGTGCATTTATCTTCTACATCATCTTACACTCGTAACCAATGTTTGCTACAATATGACCGAGCCTTGCATTTTGTTAGTAGTCGTACTATTTAATTACTTATCTCACTAGATCCATCAAAAGATTTGTGTTATCTTCGATTTTTTTTACTAAGTAGACACATCTGAAGTTGAGGGGTGCGACTCATTAACATTATCCACAATAGGAGCATTACTTGAGGTATTTGAAGGATCTATATTGGATAATACCTAATCTCCCCCCTGCTGCCGCAGGGCCTCAAAGACGTTTTCTGCATGCTGCCTGGTAGCTCAATCGTTTCTAAATATATCACGCCATTTGGCATAAAATAGATACCTCTTGTAGCATATCCATTTCACAATCTCATCCTTCTATGATTAAAGTACAAAAAAATTTGCGTAATAATCACATTTCACATTTACATTACTTGTTCTTTATAAATCATACGTACCCTAACATATGCTTTCCAAATAGAATCGTCCTTTACCAAAATCTGGCCAGAATTTTCATCCCATGAAAAACCTGAAGTGCCCATCATGTTATTTAGATGTCGATGGTCGCGCTCCCACACATGAATCTTGGAGGAAATATGATGCTCTGCACGGATATCACAGAGTGAATCCAACCGCTTCATTGCCTACTCTAACTCTCCAGCATAACCATTCCGAAATTCATTTTAGCCTCTTTAACCTTTTTCAACGATCTTCTTCAAAGCCATGATCAAAGTTTTCTCTTCATCCAATGTCCAGATACGATGCCTAGGTGCAATAGAAGAAGTTGATATACTCTCTGCTTGACTTATATTGAGCAGCTTAGATTCTCTGTGCCATTTGGTACATCATCTCCTATGCCACACCGTTAGATTGACGACACGTAGGAGAGAAAAACTACACCATAAACCTTAAACCCTATGGGTAATGGTTGGATTTATTTCCCCCTCTTACGTGTCAATCACTTAATGTGTGGCACAGAAGATGATGCACAAAAATGGCGCAGAAGATCCGGTGTGCATGTCGAGCGTGTCCATTACTTATACTTTTAGGCTGTAAAAGTAGAGTAAGTGTGAACATATTGTAACAATAAATTTTATATTTATAATAAAATAAAAACAAATTGGGTACAAAGATAATCCAGATAGATTTAATTTGAAAGATAATGTAAATGGATTACAATCTCAATCAATCCTCTGATTCTACTCTCGAACCAATTTGGTGACTTGACTTTGACTTGACTTGTGTATGTTGACTTTGACTTTTTTACTGGAGTGTATGCTGACTGTATTGACAGCTTGTATGTTGAGTTGGATCTTCAAATGAAGCTTGTCCGAGCTCGGATGTGTAGCCTTGTAACGTTGATCTGGAAACATTGAACCTTTGTTCGGATTGAACATTGACTAAAGAGCTTTCCACGAAGAACGCTTGATCTGGGGGACTTAGAGCCTTGATCCTAAATTGGTGGTCGTTCTTGACTTGAAGCTTGCTTGAAGATGTTTGAAGCTTGAAGACTTGAAGATTGTTTGAAGATCCTCGCTTGTTCTTCGCTTGAAGTTTCTAAGACTTGAAGATCCTTGCTTGAAGCTCCTCGCCTGTTCTTCGCTTGAAGCTTTGAAGACTTGAAGATCCTCGCTTGAAGCTTGAAGATTTGAAGGAGCGCTGCTCATGTTCTCGGTCTCTTTAGGAACATCGTCGTCTTTGGGTGCTTGAATGTCTATCTGTGTCCAAATGAATGGAGGAGATCCCTTTTTATAGGTGAGAGGTGAAGTCCAGGGTTATTTGGGCCTTACTCTACGGGCTTGAGCCTCCAACTTGATTGGAACATAATTGGGCCTAGTTTACTTGGGTCTGATTTAATTTGTATGGGCTTATTTGACTTAAGTCAAGCCTCATTTGACTTGAGCTTATTTGACTTGGGTCAGACCTCATTTAATTTAAGCCCCATTTAGTTTATTTGGCTCAAATTAACTATCAATTATTTATTAATCTATTTTGGGAATTAATTTATTTAAATTCCAAAATAAATTAAAATTGATATTAATCAAGAAAATCCACGTGTCGCCATTTGATTAGACCATAAATATTAGTTGCTTACACATACATAACAAGATTTAGCACAATCAGATTCTTAGCAAGCCACAAAGAATATGTGTACTAAAATTATCAATCACAATACTTCATATTGAATATTACCTTCTTACTCAACAAATTTTTACACAACATGATTACAAACACAAAAGAAGCAACCCAAATAATCAAAAGTTCTATCTTTAGGATATTGATATATACAAGTTCTCCTCTGTAACAATTTTTGAAAGAAATCTAGAATAAAATAAAAGGCTTAAAAGTTGATTAACTATAGCAAAAACAATAAATCGAAGAAAGAACAAGGTTCTATTTCGTGCATTGTGGAACATAAGACCAACAAATGTTTGTACATGATTATACAATTTAAGAACACATGCATTGTACATTGAAGTAGCTAAATCGTCCCTCCAATTCTTCCAGAGTTGTGTGGACTCCTATTGATCTTCATGAGCTTCTCCTTCATCATTGACCTTATTCAGAGGCAACTCAAGATTGACTTGTCCGCTCATGAAAGTTGATGAAATTATGAAGCAAAGAACACGCCATTATAATGTGGTTTTGCATTTTAATAGGGTAGATGGATGTACTACGAAGTATGACCTAATGCTTCTAAAGCACTCTGAAGGTTCGCTTGATAACATTTCTAGCCTTTGCATACTTCATGTTAAAATATTCTTCCATACTCCGGGATACCCGACCTCCCACGCTCTATTAATCCAAATGACCCCAATACGGAGCCAAATATCCTTCTTGATGGGCATAACCACCATTGTAAAGGTAGTAATTTCCTACAAGTATTGATGAAAAAACAATGATGACCAAAATTTGAAATGTGTAAAGCCTCAAAAATATTGTCAGATAATTAATAATAAAAGAAGACTCCAATCAATTACTGTGTGGTACGCGAAATCCAGGTTCTCTAAAATTGGCATTCCATAGGACCCTGGAATCATTCGCACTACCCTTCTAATACATATATGAAATTCAGGTAAATGTCACAAACACCCAGGAGGTTAATTGTATTTGCTGTTGCAGTGACGATATCATCCCTGATCAGCCTTCGGAACAATAACTTCAATGTGCGTTACATATAGTGCCCTTAAACACCCATGAAGAAATAAACATAATACATGTACTTATTAACCTATGTTAATACTATTCCAAACAAAGTATACTTATAAATATACAAATATAGTTACCTTAAAGCACTTCAACTTGTTATTAATACAATGCTCATCAATGGGATCAGGCCAGACCAACAACAATGGATGAAGCTTGAGGAAGGCAATAAGGACCCTATGAAAATTTTGACAAATAGTGTGGGTCGACCTTTTGTATCCACCATACTGTGCGGTTTTTTTCATGATGTGCTAGTATAAACAAAAATTACGCTACCATTTTAGCCATGAAGCAATTTATAGTATTCCTAAGACTGCTACTCATCCCTAAAAGATGTGACAAAATGGAGAAAGTGGCCCTATTCATCTTAAGAAAGTGATGACACATCACATCGCCTACACCTATAATTTCTCTCAACTTATTTATCTGCGTTGGGATTCTAGACAAAATGCTATATTGGCCCTGAAAATGCGTGTGCTGTGTTGGGGACATACTTTCTCTTATGTGCATGTAAAACATGCTAATAATCATCAGATAACCCATATAAATATTCATAAGCTTATTCATAATAACAAAAACCTCCTCATTAGAATGAATTTCATCATTGCAATCAACATCAATCCTGTTAGATTGGATACTAAACCACAAGTAGTGTTGTACGGAGTATACACAGCTCCAAGAACTTGATGAGCATTTTCTCAACACACAATATTAATCCCCAAGTGTTAAGGATGCTATTGTAGCTTTGATAAGCGACCAAGTGATTATCAAATCCAAAGGATGTATTATTATTAATTTAATTATATTCTAACGTATTAAGACTACTATGGCAAAATAGTTGTGTGATTAAGTAACCAATAACTAAATAATTAAAAGAATAATTAAAATAAATAAGCAGTAGAGATGGAACGAAAGTGAATAAGTGAGAAGATAGGTAGTCCTTCGGGCCATCCAGTTTTACTCATTAATTTCCTTTCCATGTATCAATGTCCGACTCTGCCTTGTGGAATATGGAAGCATTACTAAACCATGAAAATCTACTCTATAGACACAACTAAATAAGCGTGTGACACGTGTGAATATCCTTGGAGCAAGAGATATAATTCACCCCACTTTCTAGGTACTATCAGTATCAATTATTTCCCGTGCACTTAGTACTCTAACCCGATATGATCTCCCTTTATATGTACTATGAAGTTATACTCTTCATCCTACTTATTAACCCGAATAAGATTCAATTAACAAGTATTTATATAAGATAGTTCTAATGAGACTTCGGAATCCCTTCACTTAGAATCATAACATAGAATCCTACTCAGCAGTGAACGCACTCAATCAATTATCAAGATATGTATTCAGACTCTATATAACAATTAATGATGCACAAAACAACTCTGAGTATGAATTAAAAATGCATAATCTTATATAAAATAAACCACAGTAGTGTTGTACGGAGTATACACACAGAAGTTCAATTAACTTATAAAACCTTCATAAATCCTAGAACTACCGAAGCGGTTTTAGCCCATGATTGATCGAAGAACAATCATAGTGGTTGGATAGATCTTACCCATAGTCTTGAAAATTACAAGATAAATTAAGATGCGAAGTAAACCCTAGATGCGGGCACCGTCGCGTCTCTCTCCATCTTGAATCTTCACTTGGTTCTCACTTGATTCGATAGACGAATCTCTCTCCACAGCTCCGTGGATGGTGGTAGGATTTCGGATGTTGTGCAGAATGAAGGTGGTGGTGAACTCCTTTTTTCCTTGCGTAGGATCTTCCTTTTATACTTATGAGCTCTCCTTACGGACCTAGGATGGGCCTTTTTGAGCGAAAACATGCACTGAAGGTGTAAAAATACAGATCCGGACGTGTCCAGCGTATAAGTTCGACCAAAGGCCTTGGTCGAACCGATCATAGCTGGTCGAACCACATGTCAATCCTTTATTTATTTATTTTCACTCTCATCAATCCCCCAAACTTACCCGTTGCTCGTCCCGAGGCAACAAAATAAAAATAAAGAGAAAGAGAGTAAGAAAATTAGCGGGGAAACAAGGACTACGACCAATACCCCATTCAAAATACAATTGTCCTCAACTTAGGTCATGCAACTTTCATTACATGTAATACTCAATTCATGGCATACAAGTTAAGGCAATCACCACCAATTCAAATGCTCCATTGACATGTTCTCACGGGAAGTATATATCACTCGTACTCAAGTGAAAAAGATGTACACTTTTGGGTTAAGGTGTTTACACTCAAATTCAATTCAAGTGCATGCGTAACCATAAGCTTGCTAAAAATCTCAAACTCTCCATCACTAAAAGTATGATTCAACAATATGATCAAAAATGACTTTTCTTTTGGATATAATGTTGGCTCTTTTGTTAAGGTAGGAAATATATATGGATAAGTGACTCAAAACTAGGATCAATCAAGTGCGCATTCCATCATGATCTTTCATTCTTCTTACTCACTTCAATTAAGCACAACATCCTCCTCAACTCCTTCACTTATTTTTTTGTTTTCAAGCACAACACTTTTTTTGCTTCTCTTTTTTCTTTCCTTCTCTCCTTTTTTTTCTCTGAGGTACTAGTTTTGGGCACTACGTCGTGCATCCTCCATAGGTACTAGATTTAAGCACTACCCTTGGGTGTTTAGTTCAATGGAGTACTAGATTTAAGCACTACTCCACGATTTTCCTTAGATGCATTATCAAGCTCAATCACTGTTTCAACACCAATTTTATTCCTTCTCAAATTGTTATCAAACTCCATCAACACACTTTAAAAAGCCATTAATTCTCGTCATGATAGAATCAAGGCTAAAAAAATTCAGAGGCTCAAAGTGGTTAGTAGGCTGCCAAATAATTAGGTTTTTAGGCTCAACGGGGCTAACTACGGATAAACATCATTCGGTAGGAAATTATTTGGCTAAGTGACTCATAAATTCAAGGATGACCTAAAATCATCTCCCATCATCTAACACACATGTAATTTCAAGTAAGACAAGAGGCAAGTTCTATAATACACACACAAGAATGATACTCACCAGAAAAGAAATATCATGTGATTATGTAACATGATCAACGAGGCTCAAAATCTCACATGGGTTTTTAACAAATAACAGAGCACTTTCCACGGTAAATAATATCTCACAAGTACACATAGAACTTCATACCACAATATAAGTCAAGTACACTTCCTTCATCAATTTCAAAAGCATATGAATTTCATGAACAATTAAAAATATAAGCTCATATGGATCACTAAAACCAAGATCTTAATCCTTCCACTCTCATGAATTAAAAAGCACATATAAAAATTAGAATAAGGAAACGAGGGCACCTAATTTTTCTTCAACATATGCACGAACTCCTCGAGTTGTTCAACTTAGTCAGGTCAAAGCCTCAGCGTAGAACTCATCTTGCCACTCTTTTACCTTTTCTATCATCAAAGCTCAACATATCTCTTCATCACAGGATTCATAAATAATAATATAGGAAAACTATAAGAAAGACTCAATTGACTATCTAATTGACTCCATACTCTAGACACACCAACACAACACATTAAACATCAGGTAAGTTGTAAAAAATCGACATAACAACACTGGTTAAAGTATTAATATGCCGCAAAAAATCAACCTCCAAACAAACAAACAACCAACGAAAGAAAAAATTATACCCTTAGTGCTCATAAGACGAGATAAGTACATCACACCCCAAATTTAGTAAAAACGTAAGTCGAAACTAAGTTTGAAAAGAGATGTAATTGCCGAAACGTGAGCACTTCAAATATAATAACTCCTCACTCACACAAAAGAAATAATAAAGTAATAAAACGGAAGGGACAAGCCCCCAACAGGCACTCATTTTTAACATCAGAGAGTCACGACGGTTTACCACTTTTAGAACTACTGGATCAGATGGCGGTCTTCTCACATCCTCACCTTCAAGTACTTTCTTTTCCTCTTCTTGTCTACACTCTACACCTCACCTTTCTTGGTCACAAGTATATGATCTTTGGAATTTTCTTTCTCCCATGGCTGACTAGGCTCCTCTTTGTCAATCTTCCATTCAAATTCAGAATCATCTTTCTTAGTAAAATCAAGATTAAACAAGTTAGAAACCACATCTATGCTCTTGCATGATTGAGTCTCCATGGGCATCTTCATTGCTTGATCAAGAGAGAAAACTACATCTTTATTGTCTATCTGCAGTCTAAGCTTCTCGGCTCTCAACCTCTTCACTCTTTCCCATTTCTTTTCCAATATAAGCTCATTATTCTGCCCTTGGGATGATACTGGAGTAGCATTAATATCAGATAACGCATTATGCATGGAAAATGGTACCAAATGAGGCAGTTCGACCATGTGTACTGGTCGAACCAGTTGTGTTGTGGTCGAACCGAGCTTCAGAAAGTGTGCTCTCTCCTAGACAGATCAGTTCCACCAACAGGGTTGGTCGTGTTGGATTGTATACTAAAAGTCTAGCTTTAGTATGAACAATGTCATAACAATATTTGAAATGAGAATCATTGATCAAATGATTGCATCTTATAATTTATTTTATATACATGATGCAATAGTCCATTTACTTTATACTATAGATAATATGTTGTGCGATAACACGCAGAAGATCATATTATTGGTTTCCTTATAAAGTATAAACAGATGCTCACAACTGAGATAGACGGGGACTCTCTATCGGTATGGTTGTAGTGTGATTTGGTATTAGCTTGTCTTGGCAATAGAATCACATTAGTGCACTTGTGTGTATTGAGCAGGACCGCCTGAGATCGTTCGACTTATACTGACTTATAGAAGAACTTGATCTCTGTTATTATGGAAGTTCGTACTCTTAATCCCTATACAATAATCTCGACACGTAGGGCAGTATGTATTTCTTTGATTCATCAATGGATGAGATTTAAAAGTATTAAATCAATAAACTCGGTGAGTTGAGAAGTAGTGCTGTATCTATGGTGTGCTGTTGATTGTAGAAGGAATCTATGTCTGTTATAGGTTGATGATGTCCCCTTGAGGAGCTCATAAGGTTTATCATGTAAATCTTGCAAGTGGATTAATTTCCGGCATGATAATAAGGTTGAGTGGTACTACTCTCGGATGAGATATTAATTAATTTGAGTTGTCAGTAACTTAATAATTAATGGACATTGTATATCTTAAACATGGGGAGACTATCGGGCTCATAATAAGAAGGAGCCCAGAACATAATTTTGGGATTGAACGGGTAGTGCAGTAATAATATTTTAGTGGACTATATTATTATTATTGGATTTAATTAAAAGCTTTGGGCTAAGCTTGGTTAATTAAATTTAATTGAGGCCCAGTCCAATTTCTCCTCCTGGTCCCTGTTGTAGCCCAACTATATAAGTCATCTAAGCTCCTGTTAACCCTAAGTATGTGCCTCATTTTGACATACGGGAGACAACAGAGAGCAGATTGAGAGAACTCTGGGGATTGTTGACCACCCAACACCAGAGTTGACTTTGGGACATACAGTAGAAGATCAGAGGTGTTCTTCACTGCTGTTCATCCTCTACATCGACCCAGAAGTACGGTAAACACGTTTAATCGCTTCCGCTGATTTTGTTTGCCTGTTATCCTAACGATCACGTTGATCCACAAGATCCAATTGCCAACAATTGGTATCAGAGCGCAGGTTTCGTGGTGAAACATGAGACACTAGGTTGGGTTTCTGCCATACGTGTATTTCTTCTCGTATAGAAAGCATGTGTATTAGGATTTGTATAATTTTGTTTTATTTATGAAAATCCTATGTATTCATCGCTGGACTCTATATGCATCTTTGGCTGTATAATTTTAATCTTGTACACTGGACATCACAACACACACACGATGTATGATGATGGTGGAGGCAAGATGGATAGATTGATCACAGTCCTGATGACTATCCGGCCAACAACCCAGAATCAGTCAGTCAGTCAGCCTGATGGAGCGGCAGTTTCCAGCAACGTTGAACGCCATTGGTAACAGTCAGTGTAGTCGATGGCTAGGGTGATTGCAGGGGTGATCGATGGCTGGTGATTATCGAAGCCAGGAGCGAGCAACAGCGACTGGATGGAGAGGGACGTCGGGCAGATGCTGGCAGCGACTGGCGTCGTCAGCGGGATTGATATCACGACGGTGATGGGCTTGGAAGGCACGTCGGCGGGCAGAAGCTGTGCAGGTCTCATTTTGCCCGTGATGGTGCAACAACATCGACAGGAAATATCGGGCCAAGTCTGTTCTGGGCGAGTCATATGGCGGTCTTGGGCGACTCTATTGAGGGCTCCGATCGAGTCCAGTGGGCGGTGGATTCCTTGCTATTGTCGATCGGTTGCAGAACGTAGGCGCTGGACAGTAGCTTCACGGCGGCAGATGCTGGCGGTTGGCGCGGGTCTGAACAGTTTCCTTCGGGTCTGCTGGACGCATCCATGGAGGTTCCGGGTGAGACCTAGGGAGGTTCTGATCGGGCCTGTTAAACTTACCGGAACATAATTTGGTTGAGTTCTTCCGTCGATCAAGTCCTGCAGATTCCGGGACGGGCCTGAAGGGCCTCTGGTCGGAGTCAGAGGCGGCTTCTGGTGGGTTGACGGGATAATTTGATGTTGCTGCCGGCATGAGTGAGATATTTCTGGCGCTCGTGGCTTGTCGTCGGCAGCAGCGGTCATGCTGACTGCTGGCGGTTGTTGTCGGGTATGCTGGATCGACGCACAGGAGTAGGCTGACGGCGCAACTCCGACGGCTGACGGCACAATTGCCGAGAGCAGGGTGCCGGTGGAAGCTTCGCGTGACGGTTGCTGTATGGAAGGAGTGTTGCGGCTGTTGTTTTGGCAGGAATAGGGCATACATGGTTTACCTTGTTTGGGCCCATTTTTTTAATTAAGGTGCTTTGGGCTAGCTGGTTTATGGGCCTATTCATTTAATTAATGGGCTTGTGCTAGTGGGCTTGGTGGGCTCATTCCTTTTAATTAATTGTGGGTATTATGTTGGGCCTGGTTTTATAAATGGGCTGGATTTATCATGCATTATAATGGCAGGCTAAATGGGCTTTAATTATTTTAATAATGGGCTGCTCATTTTATGCCAATGTTGTTTGGGTCTGCTGGGCCCATTTATTTGATCCAACATTTTATGCAATTAATTAATGTTATATAACTGATTAATTGATTTAATTGTCAATTATTGTTGTATATGTAAAAGGCATGTTCTATGTGATTTATTTATTTAAATTGCTATTAATAGAAGCATGTCTAAGTTGTATATTTTATTCAGGAATATTATATGCATGTTAAAAACCCTCGGTATTAAATAACTAAGTGGGAGAGGGGATTGGTAATAAATTCCCGCGGCCTCCATTATTGGTTTGTAAGTGATGTGAGTAAACTTGCGTGCTGGCTTAGACCTTCCTCCCCATCGGATGAGTTTATTCACGGATCACTGGTACAGACTTCATTAAATAACTATTGTTTGTAATGTGATGCAAATGAACTTGCATGTTGGCTTAGACCTTCCTCCCCATCGGATGAGTATATTTACGGATCACTGTACAAACTTATAATTGATGACTGTAGGAAGTTATCCGAGCGCGTGTGTACTTCTCTATCTGTAAGGCACATAAGCTTGGGCCGCGGACTTGGGGTCAAATAATGGTGTACACTTAGATGTAAATAATAAGTATCCTCCCCATCGGAGTCACTGCTTTTATTTGCATGGCTAAAGAGGAACCGACTATTAATTATTTTGTCATAAAGTTAGGTTGACAAATGAAATTAATGGGTAAAACCTTCTCTTGTAAATATTCGGGTTTGTAAATGTCCACACTATCATGGCTTGCAGACTCACCATGCTTGAGATGTCGGTGAATTTTATTTTATATTGTTTTGAGAGAATCAATATAAAAGAATAAAATTCGAAGATTTGATCGGTAAATTTATTTGTGATTCTCTGAATTTTGAATGATTTTATTTCACTAATTGTTAACTAAAAGACATTATATTTACTTGTCCAAATTAGATGATTAGAAAAGAATCTTGGTTTTGAAAATTACTGCTTAAGAAAATACATGTGTATTCTCACAAAGGACGTCTCATGATGCCTATTAAAGTCTCTAGTGAAGAGATGAGAGGTTCATAGAAATATGATAGTCTCATGTAACTCTTCGGATACTTGAGTAAATTAAAAGGCAGAAGATCATGGTTGAATTGATGAATGAATTGGAAAAGCTTGGAATAGAAATTGAAAGGAAAACCTAAATCAATTTATTCTTCACAATTTGCCTGGATGTTTTGAGCAAGTTCTACCTGAAATACGAGAGGTTGTATATGGTGGGAAACTTCTAACAAAACATGTGGCAAAAGAAAGTCATTTTTCATCATGATGTGAACAAGTTTAATATCTTATTTACTAATGGTTTAAACATGATTAGTGATGGCATCTACTGACACGAAGTATGTAGATACTGGAATCACTAAATGTTTATCACTGAGTAAGGATAAGATTGTTAATAACATGGGTAAAACTACAAAGATAGTGGCTATTGCAGTGGGAGTTGTTTATTTATCTCATGATAAGAATAAACGATTGATTATGAGAAATTATCTTTACGTACGTTTCATAGAAAGAATTTAATTTCGGTTTCTATGCATTAATGGATGGATACTTCATTTCATTTAAATGACATGGTCATAGTAATGAGGAATGAGGCTATAATCCGTTAAAGTACGTTGGTGGATAAAAAGTATACTCTTGAATCATGTACATCCCTCAGATGCAATAAATAGTAATTAAATAATGCATCTTCTAATATAAGTAAGAGAAAGGAACCTTCGGAAATGAACTAAACATGCATTTGGCGTCTATGACTAATTCATTTTACTTGAGTAGGATTCAAAAGTTGATAGCCGATAGACCGTAAGGTTTATCTGAAGTGGAAACTATCGGACTTGCGAGTCTTGCTTGAAAGTAAAAATGATTAACTGCCTTTTCAAGGCTGTGGGGTGTAGAGCCAAAGATATATATGTTGGAATTAGTTCATTCTGATTCAAGCGAACCTAATATTATCCAGGCGAGAGGTGGTTATGAATATTCGAAGATTATTCTAGAAACCAATATATTTATATGATGCACTGCATGTCTAAGTTCTTTGATTAATTCAAGAATTGTAAGGCTGGTACAGTGAAGCGTCATGGAAAATATATTAAGTCATTATGATTCAATCATGATGGCGAATACCTCTTGGGATAGTTAGGGCTATTGATCAGAAGTTGAGATTAAATCTCAAGTTGACTACACCGGGTATGCCCCAAACTGAATGGTGTGGTGGATAGAAGGAATAAGGCTCTTATGGTTATGATTAGATAGATGATGAATTATTTGGAATAATTAAATTCATTTTATGGATATGCCCTAGATACAGTAATTCGTGAAACATTTGTCTGTATATGGGATATCCTAGAAAAATGGAGGGTGATTTATTTAGTCCAAAAGATCAAAGGGTGATTGTCAACACAAACACTGGATTTTTTGGAAAAGGACTATGTAATAAATCACAAACCCATGTATGAGTTGTTCTAAAGGAAGTGAGAGGAAAACACAAAGTTAAAGTACCAATTGTACAAGAGGATATGCCACAAGGTAAACTGCAACGCGTGTCACGTCTGATACGCAATTACATGTAGTGCCTTGTCATAGTGGGAGGGTTGTATGACAACCCATAAATATATGTTTTGGGAGAGTCGTGAGACTTGATCCCTAGTGAACATGGTATTATTCCACGGATACGACGTAGCACTACAAGATGAAAATGCGGAATCTTAGTAAGTTGCAATGAATGTTGAAATGGAATCTACGGATTCTATATTAAGTCTGGGAACTTGTATGACCACTAAATGGTGTAAAAGCCATTGCAAGTGGTCAAAGGAAATAAAAGAGGATCATATGGAAAGGTGAAACCTTGGAAGCAAAGCTTGTTGCGAAAAAAGTGTACTCAGAAAGAAATGGTTCGATTATGAGGAAACATGTTCGCTGGTAGCTATGCTTATGTTGATTCGGATTCTTTTATTGCTGCTATGAGGAACAGCAAATAGATGTCAAAGACAGCTTTCCTGATTGGAAGTCTTGAGGAAAACATCTATGTGAAGCAACCAGAGTGATTCATTGCAAAGTACTAATAGCATTTTGATAGTAAGCTTAAAATTGTCCAGCGATGGACTAAAGCAAGCTTTAAGATCGTGAAGCATCTGTTTTGATTAGGTAATCCAGTGGCATGGATTTAAATCAATGAGCGGATGAGTCTTGTGTGTTGTAAAGAGTGACGGAAACGTGGTGGTATTTTTTGTACTATACGTAGATAGTATCTTGCTCATTGGAGACAATGAAAGAGTATTATCGGGCGTATGGGTACGGTTAATAAAGCGGTAGAGATGAAGGACTTAAGAAAGGCAAAATATATCCTTTTGATCACGGTAATACGGATCACAGAAAGGACATTATGCTTATCTCAAGTTTCATAAATGATACAGTCCATACTCGTTTAGCATGTGAATTTATCTAAGTGAATGTGTCTTTGAGACACAAGAAGAAGATAAAGAGGATGAAAGCGGTTCCTTATGCTCCGGCAAATAAGGAAGCTTAATCTAAGGAATGCTATGAACGATGTTGGATATCTGTTTTGCTGGATGCATGAACAGTGGGTATCAACGTAACCCGGAACAAGAATGATGAACTGTGGTAAGACATATATAAAGTGCCTGAGAAGGACTGGAAATTATATGTGGACTTACTGGACAGATTCACTGCTTCTTGTGGATTACGTAGATTCGGATTTTTTAGTCAGATTGGACGGCAGTAAATTCACCTCAAAGGTTATGTGTTTAATCTTAGGAAGTAGAGTCATAATGTGGAGGAGTGTTATATAGAAATATATTTTAGACTCCGGACTCCATCATGGAAAGATGATAAATTGGAGCCTATGAGGCAGCCAAAGTATCTATATGACTCTAGAGACTTCATGATGGACTTTGAAGTGTTTCTAAGTTTGCCCAAGGTAATCACAATTTACATTGATGATATTGGTGCAGTTGCAAACTTGAAAAAATCACGAGTCCATAAGGCAATTAAACGCATGGAGTGCGAGTACTACCTATTACGAGAAATCATATGATGAGGGGAAGGTTTTTGTCGCCTAGATTGCATCGGATGATGACCTAGTAAACCATTTACAAGGACCTTAAGGCGAGAGCTTTTAATGGTCGTGTAGTGGGAGTAGGAATCAGATGTATGGCAGAAGACATGACAGCATAGTCTTTTAGTATAAGTGGGAGATTGTTGAATTGTATACTAAAAGTCTAGCTTTAGTATGAACAATGTCATAACAATATTTGAAATGAGAATCATTGATCAAATGATTGCATCTTATAATTTATTTTATATGCATGATGCAATAGTCCATTTACTTTATACTGTAGATAATATGTTGTGCGACAACACGCAGAAGATCATATTATCGGTTTCCTTATAAAGTATAAACAGATGCTCACAACTGAGATAGACGGGGACTCTCTATCGGTATGGTTGTAGTGTGGTTTGGTATTAGCTTGTCTTGGCTATAGAATCACATTAGTGCACTTGTGTGTAATGAGCAGGACCGCCTGAGATCGTTCGACTTATACTGACTTATAGAAGAACTTGATCTCTGTTATTATGGAAGTTCGTACTCTTAATCCCTATACAATAATCTCGACACGTAGGGCAGTATGTATTTCTTTGATTCATCAATGGATGAGATTTAAAAGTATTAAATCAATAAACTCGGTGAGTTGGGAAGTAGTGCTGTATCTATGGTGTGTTGTTGATTGTAGAAGGAATCTATGTCCGTTATAGGTTGATGATGTCCCCTTGAGGAGCTCATAAGGTTTATCATGTAAATCTTGCAAGTGGATTAATTTCCGGCATGATAATAAGGTTGAGTGGTACTACTCTCGGATGAGATATTAATTAATTTGAGTTGTCAGTAACTTAATTAATTAATGGACATTGTATATCTTAAACATGGGGAGACTATCGGGCTCATAATAAGAAGGAGCCCAGAACATAATTTTGGGATTGGACGGGTAGTGCAGTAATAATATTTTAGTGGACTATATTTTTATTATTGGATTTAATTAAAATCTTTGGGCTAAGCTTGGTTAATTAAATTCAATTGAGGCCCAGTCCAATTTCTCCTCCTGGTCCCTGCTGTAGCCCAACTATATAAGTCATCTCAGCTCCTGTTAACCCTAAGTCTGTGCCTCATTTTGACATACGGGAGACAACAGAGAGCAGATTGAGAGAACTCTGGGGATTGTTGACCACCCAACACCAGAGTTGACTTTGGGACATACGGTAGAAGATCAGAGGTGTTCTTCACTGCTGTTCATCCTCTACATCGGCCCAGAAGTACGGTAAACACGTTTAATCGCTTCCGCTGATTTTGTTTGCCTGTTATCCTAACGATCACGTTGATCCACAAGATCTATTTGCCAACAGGTCGAACCATGATGGTCGTGGTCGAACCGTGCTTGAAAAAAATAGGGTGCTGCGGACAGGCTAGTTCGACCAACGAGGTTGGTCGAACCATAGTAGTGTAGGTCGAACCCGACTTCAGAAAAAATAGAGGGTCATGGACAGGCTGATTCGATCATGGTTCGACCTTCAGGGTTGGTCTAACCACTGTGGTGTTGGTCGAACCATCTGTCTCAATGCTATGGAGGTTGCCCAGGTGCTTGGTTCGACCTCCAGAGTGTCGTTCGACCTGCTATCTTGGTCAAACTGAGGTCGAATCGATCTCTTGGAGATTCAGAATTTATTTTCGGCATCATCGGTCCCTCATACTGTGTTTCAGACCTTAACGTGATGGCTTTACACTCTTTTGGGTTCGTTATGTCTTAAGACGGGAACATTCCTTTCTCCAATGTTTGTGTCACTTGATTCACATTCCCAACCATCTGCCCCATCATCAAAGTAAGGTCCTTCAACTACTTAGATAAGTTTGCATTGGTAGAATTTATAGTAGCCTCAAGTCGATCAACCCTTGCATCATTCTTAGTCATGTATCGATTGAGGGTATCTTCAACACTAGCCTTCACTTTTTGTTGTTGCATACTAGGCCCCCTTTGTGTCAACTCTGTAATCTACTTCTGCTGGGACTCTAATAGTGTATTGATGTTAGCTAGATGATAAGTTGTAATTTTATACGATTATTTTGGATGAAATTCACTTCTTTATGCGTGAGTTGTGAATTATTTAGTGTAATTACGAATTATTTCTATTTTATACACTTGAGCTTTAATTATTTTATTTCTTATTGAAACAAGACAAAATTGAGAGAAATTGAACAGTCACAATAATTTATTTTGTGAGTGCTACAATAAACATTACTGCTGGAAATAAAGAGTCGACCGAGTAAATTAAGAAGGGATTTGATTTGAAGAGCATAAGGAAACTTACCTAAAAGATTGGAGATGCATTGAACCTGGACATTCTTCAAGAAAAAAGGTCATTTAATTGGATCATTATTTAAAGTTTCTTGGGCCACATATACGGATATCGGGCATCACACGTAAAAGGAAGAAAGCAGATTGGCCTCGGGAAGGAGGCGCACCAGTTGAAGAAAACGGGTTTTATTGTTTTTAATTTAATTTAGTTTCAATTATGTAATTTCTTTTCTAGTCCAAGGATTGTGAGCCTCTGTAGATTAATTTTCATGTTTGATTATGAATAATATTATCAACTTGTTTATGAATTTATTTTGTGCTTGGCTTTGATATTAATCTTGACTTTCAATTGCTTGTTTAGACTACCCCTCTCAATAGGTGATTGATTGTTCAATAGCTATTTTACATATTATAATCCGTAATTGTTATAATATTGTGAATCAAGTAGCAAAATGAGGGAGTACCTATTGAAATCATGAAATCTAGGTTGTATGATTCGCTACCCCCATTTTCATACCCTAGTAGTCCTAATATCTAAATCTTAATGCATTGTCGAGTTCGAATCCATAGGGTCACTTGGGAATAGTTTAATCTAGAGGTCGTACCCTAGGTTATCAAACTTAAGGATATTTCGAGTTAATTGGTCGTACCGTTAGCTTAGGAGCTTGAGTTTATGAACTTGTTGGGATTTTAGGAATTTGATTCATGTGAATTAGGATACGGAATGAGATCAAATCCTTGGACTAGGTTTGTTATTTTATTTGTTTGTCTTATTTTATTATTTTTGCACTTTTAATTATTTATGTTTTCATGTTTAGTAGTTCTTAGACTTAATCTAATCCCCCATCTGGTTAATTTTAAAAGCACAATTAATTCAATTGAAATTTGATTACTCCATGTGGGTTCGATCCTTACTTACCCTACTACATTCTTAGTGGGTTTATTTGGAAAAATTATAAATCTTATTTTTGGGTGCCGGCGATAGCACACCAAATTTTGGCGCTGTTGCCGGGGAGTAATCCTGAATTTTATTGATTTTTTTCATGTTTTTAGTTTATTTTTTCGAATTCTGTCCAGCAGTGCACTGACACTGAACCCTTAAGTGTCAGTCTGCTCTGTTTTTATTTTTTTTATTTTTCATGATTGATCATTTTCTCCCCTTGCAGGCTTAGTTCTAATGGATCGATATCATGGTTTTTATGGTAAAAATATTCAGCCATGTAGAGTTTGTACAACTACTCTTCATACCACTCATGATTGCCCATCCTTGATTGATAGATTAGCGGTGAGACGAAGAGATGAATATTGGAGTGCTAATCAACAAAGGCATTGGAATGATCAACCATATGTCAACACTTGCAATCAAGGGTGGAATAACCCTCATCATTCTCGATATGTGGACCACTATCATAATCAACCTTACGAATATCAAAGGCGTGGCTACTATGAGCAAAGACCACAATCCTTCAATAATGGTGAATGCTATTATGAGGATGATGGGTATTATGGTGATATTCAAAGCTCGAAGGCTTTATTTGAGTCCTTGGTGAAACGGATGAAAATTAGTACTTTGATATTTCAACAAGGAACCCAATTAAGTATTTGGAGTTTGGAGCGCCAATGTAGCTAATTAAGACCGAGGTTGAACGTTTGGTGGCACAACAAAGTGTAAACCAAGGTGAATATCATGAGGAGACCACCCAAGACGAGAATTTTGAGATGGAGGCAGAAATTAAAGAGGATGAAGAGGCTGAAAAATCTACAGATTTGGAGCAGAAAATTCTGGAAGCAGAAACTGACATTGAAGCCTTCAGTGTCAGTTCTGCTAAAAATGAAAACAAGGTAAAATCATCTGAATCAATTTCCATTAATTCTGATTTGTTTTCATCTCAATGCAGGTTACCAAAGGCTGAAGATCCTCAAGAAAATGAGACGGTTGAAGTGTTTCGCATTGATAAGATTAAAGATCCTTTTCTTAAGGCGATCAAACAGTTTTCTATGGAGCTTGACATGTTAAGACTGACCAAGAACCATATAATTTTGAAGGGAGAGAACACTTCTCGCAAACCAATAAGATCATTATATTGGTTTGAGCATTTTACTCCTATCACGTGAAAGGGAAGTGAACGTCAAGCCAACGACGTAAAGAAAAGACGCTTGTTGGGAGGCAACCCAACTTAGATTTTTATTTTTATTTATTTTATTTTTCTTAATAAATAATCTTGCTCTATTGGTGTGTGCTAATTTTTAGTATGTGCTACGGAGTGAAGCTGTAATGGTGTTGATGATGATCTTGAGAGAAAAAAATCCCAACTTGTGATCAATCACATGGAGCTTAATTCGGTGACTTCTTTCCAATCTAGCACTTTATTTTTCCTTGAATTTTATTATGTTTGTTTGCTTGAGGGCAAGCAAACGATTAGGTGTGGGTAGGTTTGGTGTATTGCGTGGTATTTGAAGTTGTAATTTTTTTTGTTAGTGAATGTGCATATAATAATTAATTTGAGATCACATTTTTACACGTGCACATGTGAAGTTGGTGTTAGATTTATGATAAAATTGTGCTTTGATATGTTAAATTTTTGGCATGACAAGAGAAATGAATTTGATGTACCTATACTTGTGAGTTGCTGGATTTGTCTTGTTATTTTTGTGACAAATGTGGAATAATATTTTGTTTGAGAATTCATGGAAAAATTACCCTATTCTTGTGAGCTTTGAGCCTTAAAGAGCTATCATCTATATAAGCTCTATATTTTTCTTGATTGAGTGCAAATTGGACTTGATATGTACATTCTAGAACTTGCTCCTTGAATGCATTTTGAGATCATACATTTGAGCATGTGTATTTAAATGATAAAGACATCTAGGCAACCTATCATTTGGTCTTCTTTTTCACTTACCCGATCATGCTAAACCTTTAGGAGAGCCAAGTTGAGCCTAACCTTTTCTTGTTGAATGAGCATATCACTTAGCCATATTCCATTTCTTTCTTAAACTCTTCCATTCGAACCCCTACTATTTTGCAAATTGTGGAATTCATTGAAAATATCTTAGTGGTTGAATTATTAATGAAGGGGGAATCGATGGTTGTAGGAAAAGAAAGAAAAAGAAAGAGAAAATGGGAATTATGGAAGGAGAAAGAAGAAAAGAAGCTAAAATTTGTTGCAGAATTTTTCTGAAAGCAACACTGAACCCTTCAGTGTTGCCCCTATTTTTTCGAAATTGTGAAAAGAAACAGTGTGGGTAGGCGGATATGTTGATTAAAAGCATAATTTTATCAATAGAAAATGAGGGAGTTTGGAAAAAAATTAAGAATGGCATGATGCATCACTTTGATGTACGTTGTACATGATTAACACAATTTGCAAAGTGGTAAATTTAGCCTTTCTAATCCTTTTTATCCCACCTTATCCCAGGCCCCATTACAACCATTTTAAAAGTCCTTTTGATATTTGCACAATGCTCAATGGAGGTGGAGATTTGATTTGGGAGCAAGCATACAGTGATGTCTTATTGTTTAATTTTGAGTCTTTTGCTACCCACTTATATACTTGAGCGTTATTGAGCGAAACCACTGTGAGGCCATGAATTCTTAAATTCCTTTATTCTACATAAGTTGCAAATTTTTGTGAGATATTCTACCATTCATTTGTATTTGGTGCATTTTATTTAGTCTCTTTTGGAAGTGTCATTGTTTTGCTATCACTTGCACATGCTTATCATTTTTCCTATACATTGTTTTTGCCTAGTTTTGCTTAAGGACAAGTAAAGGTTTAGGTGTGGGTAGATTGATAAGTCGTAATTTTATACGATTATTTTGGATGAAATTCACTTCTTTACGCGTGAGTTGTGAATTATTTAGTGTAATTACGACTTATTTCTATTTTATACACTTGAACTTTATTATTTTATTTCTTATTGAAACAGGCCAAAATTGAGAGAAATTGAACAGTCACAATAATTTATTTTGTTACTGTTACAATTAACATTACTGCTGGAAATAAAGAGTTAACCGAGTAAATTAAGAAGGGATTTGATTTAAAGAGCATAAGGAAACTTACCTAAAAGATTGGAGATGCATTGAACCTGGACATCCTTCATGAAGAAAGGTCATTTAATTGGATCATTATTTAAAATTTCTTGGGCCACATATACGGATATCGGGCATCACACGTAAAAGGAAGAAAGTAGATTGACCTCGGGAAGGAGGCGCACCAGTTGAAGAACACGAGTTTTATTGTTTTTAATTTAATTTAGTTTCAATTGAGTAATTTTTTTTCTAGTCCAAGGATTGTGAACCTCTGTAGATTAATTTTCATGTTTAATTATGAATAATATTATCAACTTGTTTATGAATTTATTTTGTGCTTGGCTTTGATGTTAATCTTGACTTTCAATTGCTTGTTTAGACTACCCCTCTCAATAGGTGATTGATTGTTCAATAGCTATTTTACATATTATAATCCGTAATTGTTATAATATTGTGAATCGAGTAGCAAAATGAGGGAGTACCTCTTGAAATCATTAAATCTAGGTTGTATGATTCACTACCCCGTTTTCATAGCCTAGTAGTCCTAATATCTAAATCTTAATGCATTGTCGAGTTCGAATCCATAGGGTCACTCGGGAATAGCTTAATCTAGAGGTCGTACCCTAAGTTATTAAACTTAAGGATATTTCGAGTTAATTGGTTGTACCGTTAGCTTAGGGGCTTGAGTTTATAAACTTGTTGGGATTTTAGGAATTTGATTCATGTGAATTAGGATACGGAAGGGGGATCAAATCCTTTGACTATGTTTGTTATTTTATTTGATTATCTTATTTTATATTTTTGCACTTTTAATTATTTATGTTTTCATGTTTAGTAGTCCTTAGACTCAATCTAATCCCCCATCTGGTTACTTTTAAAAGCACAATTAATTTAATTGAAATTCGATTACTCCCTATGGGTTCGACTCTTACTTACCCTACTATATTCTTAGTGGAGTTGTTTGGAAAAATTATAAATCTTATTTTTAGGTGCCGGTGACAGCACACCACTAGACTAGAGACAATCTCATCTTCCCTATTTGGCTTCTCCACTTGATGTTCAACCTACGCTACCTTGCCCACTACATAAGATCCTCTTACTCTCTCTGTAGGCCAGTCACGTGAATTCATAGAGATGTCTTCAATCAACTTTTCTGCTTCAAGTGTTGTCTTAGATAATAGCGCTCCTCTTGATGATGCATCAATAAGAACACGCGACTCACAATCTAATCTATAGTAGAAGATGCTTATGTACTCAGCCTTAGACATCCCATGCTGTGGACACCTCCTGAGTATGTCTTTAAACCTATCCCACACCTCATGGAATTTCTCACCCTGATTCATAACAAATTGGGTGATGTCTTTCTTCATTCTTAAGATCCTTGAGGGTGACATGTATCTCTCCAAGAACTTCTACTGCAGTTGGTCCCATGTAGTGCAATCCATGGCATCAAGAGTCTCATACCAAGCTTCTGCCCTATAATCAAAGATAACTTGAATAGGGCAATCCGTTTAGCATGATCATTAGCTCCAGCACCCTTTTGAGTATTTGCATAACCAAGGAATCTTCTGAGGTGCTGATATGGATCTTCAAAACAATCTTCTGGAGGGGTTTTAACTCCACCATGTTGATAAGAGCGGGATGTATCTCAAAATCATCATCTTTC
Organism: Pogostemon cablin; assembly: GCA_023678885.1. Taxonomy (NCBI): domain Eukaryota; kingdom Viridiplantae; phylum Streptophyta; class Magnoliopsida; order Lamiales; family Lamiaceae; genus Pogostemon; species Pogostemon cablin. The sequence continues at coordinate 8,037,005 of CM043009.1, forward strand.
CCCTTGCTCCTATCAAACCCATGTTGTCAATCCCATAGTTCATGAAAATTTCACGTTTGGCAACATTTTCTGGATTCTGCCTTGCTCCGGCCATGTCTAGCTCAATGTGTTGTTCCTTCTTCTCCTTCCTCTCATTTTTCTAGTGCAAAAGAACCTAAAAAAAATTTAAGGTTAGATAGAAATAAATAATCACAAATAAAAATCTTAATCAAACTAAAAATAATAAAATCAATAATAACAGTCGTCCCCGGCAACGACGCCAAGAACTTGATGCGCATTTTCTTTGTATGCAAAATTAATCCCCAAGTATTAAGGATATCAGTTGCAGCTTAAGCAAACGACCAAGTGAATTATCAAATCCAAAGGACGGCGTATTATCAATTTAATTATTTACTAAATTAATTAAGACGAATTGTGGAAATATAGCTTGTGGAATTTAATTATAATCTACTAACCAATTAATTAAAATAACAATTAAAATAAAAGCACTTCAGAAGAATACGAAAGTGGATCAAGTAAGAGAATAGGTAGCTCTAGGATAATCTAGTTTCACTCATTAATCTCCCTTTCATGTATCGATGTCCGACTATGCCTTGTGGAATATGGGCATATCACTAAGCCACCTAAATCTACTCTATAGATACAAGTAAATAAGCGTGTAACACGTGTGAACAACCTTGGAGCAAGAGATATAACTTCACCCCCCTTTCTAGGTACTATCAGTATCAATTATTTCCCCCTAGGATGGTACTTTAACCCGATATGATCTCCCTTTATAAGTATTATAAAGTTAACATCCTTATCCTGCTTACTAACCCGAATTCAATTCAATTAATAAACATTCATATATAATAGTTCTAATGAAGCTTCGGAGTCCCCTCACTTAGAATCATAACATGAAATCCTGTTCAGCAGTGAACGCGCTCAATCAATAACCAAGATGAACATTCAGACTCTATTCAACAGTTAATGATGCACAAAACGACTCTGAATATGGATTAAAAATGCATAGTCATATATAAACTAAACCACAAGTAGTATTGTACGGAGTATACACACGGAAGTTTAATTAATTCATAAAAACCTTCACAACCCTAGTTCTACCAAAAAGGCCCTAGCCCATGATGTTGCGAAGAACAATCATGGGTGTTGGATAGATCTTACCCGTAGTCCAAAAAATACAAGATAAATTAGGAAATGAATAAACCCTAGATGTGGGCGTCGTCGCGTCCTTCTCCGTCTTGAATCCTCCTCTTGATTCCACAAACGAATTTTCAAAGTAATGGATGGATGGAGGAAAGGATGTGGATGATGGTTGGGGGGTGATCTCCTCTTGTGGGGTGTAGGATGATTGTGTTGTGGTCTCTCTCCAATCCAATGAATAATGATGTGATCCACATCCCCTTTTATACTTGTAAGCTCTTCTTATGGACCTAGGATGAGCTTTTTCTTAGAAAACACAAAAATACATGCACAGGGGTATAAAAATACAGATATGCAGCTGTTCAGGCTTCTGGTTCGACCTATCAGGCTTCTGGTTCAACCACGACACAGTGGTCGAACCACTCGTGTCGTGGTCGAACCACACTGTAGCAGCTTGCGTAGTCTCACCATTTCGCGTATAACTTCCACATCCGAACTCCGATTTAAGTGATTCTTGCGCTCACACGATCCTGTATTTCATGGCTTTCTATCCATATAAAAAATCTCAGAAACTCCAATATTTGAATATGTAACAAGTCATGCAAAGTGGCACAGTCATTCTGTTCGGCACAGCTCGCACGATGTCACAATTTTTATCATAACTTTCTCGTTTGGAATCCGATTGGGATGTTCTTTATGCCAAAACGATTCACTCTACTGTGGCTTTCCAACAATGTATCACACTTCTAGTTTTGATCTCCACATGAATACAGAAAAATTACACAAGTTGGACGTGCATTTTTCAGCATTCATACACAAGTTGCACCTTTTCTCCAACTTTGTACTTTTGATCTTTTTTTCACCTAAAACACAATAAAACACCTCAAGTACACCTTTTTCTCACATATATCGAATATAAGATACTTGTGCTAATATATGACAATAATTCCCATCAAAAAGGTGTTAGATTGGACATTAAAATACTCTTATTTTCACTCTCATCAAATCCTATGCAAAAGAATTTGATCACTTTGCAATCCACTTAAATATTTAGAGGAAGCCTAAAAAACTAAATAAAAAGAAAAAGAAGATAAACATGGGATGCAACACACTGGATATCATACACGTCAACATAAATCACGATACCACATTAAATGATCAATATTCTTTAAATAAGCCATAGTAAAGGCTAGTGAATATAATAAAAAAATATGCAAAGAAAAAAAAAGATAAGCCAATGGTGGTCTACAATTAAATGATTAATATTATAAACTGGATATCATACACATCAACATAAATCACAATACCACATTAAATGATTAATATTCTTTAAATAAGCCATATTAAAGGCTAGTGAATATAATAAAAAAACATGCAAAGAAAAAAAATAAGCCAATGGTGGTCTACGATTATGCGTTCATTCTTAAGTACAAGGTACAAAAAGTTAATAATAGAATTTAAAAAAAAATCTTGATACAATTAATAGAATTTACAAAATAGATTTGCAAATGACATTTACAACTCTATTGAAGAAATGTCCATTGTGGCATAACAATACCTGATAACATATTGAATTAAATTCAATTATAGATGGAATTTGGTCATTTAACAAAATTTTACAATAAATATTGCATCGAATCGAAAAATGCACGAGAAAAGCAAGGCACATATGGTAACAAAGCATCCAAAAACTGATCACATAAATTGAATGAACCATTTGTGATTATTCTCATAATCTCATATCAAGTATAATCAACTTGAGAAACATATTCATCTCAAAATTTTAACATTGTTCATGAATGATACACTGGAAATACATAGATTGGACAACAAAGAGACATGAATGTGTGGCTACGTGGACAATCTTATATAATTGGCTGCAAGAATTATCAGTTTTTTTAACAGAATATCAATTTATCTTCCCTTCTCTTTTCTTCTTTTGGGTTCCAGAGGGAAAGTAAGATGTTAGACGAAGAACAATATACCCAAATGACCTTCAAGTATCAAGAGTTATGACAGGTCCACTAAAAATAATAGCAACCGAGTGGTATAAAACACTTCCAAATGACTTTACAAACAAGAACATGACTTGACCAACTAAAAATAGTGAACAAATCACAACAAGAAATAGCACACTGGAATATTACAATTGGATTGAATATAATTAGCCAATATATCAAAGACCTAAATGAGGCAATATTATCTCTCTCATTGTAATTACTAATAATCCAATTTAGAGAATCCCAACTCTGTGATCAATACCCAAATTTACGCCTTGATTCCCAACTTTAATTATGCAAAATTTCTCACTTCAAAGTTCTTTGGTAAAAAGAATTACAATGAACAATAGCGTACTTCAAATTTAAGCAAAATAATAAAAAATAAAAATTAAACAAAGAAAACAAATCTTATTATGTTCTTAATCCAAAAGGATCAATAATCAATTTCAACAAGAAGTTTTAATTTTTTTAATTATCAAAACAAACAATAAAATTCCAAAACAAATAAATTTTACACTCATAAAATTAAAGAGTGCAGAAGACCTAATTAAGACCGACATACTGAATATAATAAATGAAATTCATAAAATATACCTCGATGTAGTATAAGTAAAGCGTTCAGATTGAAATTCAAAGCTATTAAAAACCCATTTTATCACTCTAGGTAAAAAAGCTCATAAGCAGATTATAAGGAAACAACACAAAAAAGATGGATGTGTACATTAGCTAGTTCTGAAATGCCAAGATATTTAAGAGAGATGATTTGAGAGAGAGAGAGAGAGAGAGTATGTGTTGTCCAATTTTTTAATTTCCACACCAAAGTTACTATTTAGCTTCATTTACTTTGATGCTCAGGTTTTACAAAACTAAGGATAATTACTTTGATACAGAGACAGTCGGGTAATAATTTCAGATTTTGAGTTGATATTGGTGAAATTGTTAAAATGACTTCCAACAAACAAATTCCATAAAAATTTCAAATAAAATGAAATCTAAATTTAATATGAAATTTAAAAATGAAAGATGCAGTAGAATGTCGTATAAATCAAAGAAATTACACAAACAAGTGTCATCTCAAACTATATGACGAAGTTCCATCTACAGGTTGCAATTACAGTTGGGGCACTGTGTTTATGGAGGTTGATAGAGGAAATACAAGAAATTGACGATGAGAGGATATGACCAACGAATGTACTTACATATATGTACTAGGGGTGTGCACGGATATTGGATTTAACTGAAACTGAACCGAAACCGCACTGAATTAATCCTGAACCGAAAAAAACCATTGACTTTTTTACTTTTTTCGAACCGAACCGAACCAATTTTTCGTTTGGTATGGACTTGGATTTTTTTCGTTTTCCCGTACCGAACATTGGATATAACCGAACCGAACCGTACCGAACTGAACCGTACCGAAAAACTGAATTGAAATTATGCATTAAAATTATATATAATATATTTATCTTATTATTTATAGTTTATACTTTATAAGTCATGAATTAGTTAATTTTAATTTATTAATTACGATTACATTATATTATAATAATTAATTATAATATAATTATAAACAATAATTTAAAATTATATCTAATTCTCTAAATATTTATTTGTTACTATATATTAAAAAATATATATTTCATAAAGTAAAATGAATTTCTAAAAAAATAGAAAATAAATAAAATAATATGTTCAAAGTTCAAATTATTATTTAAAAGAACATAATAAATAAAAGTAAATGGTATATCTAAAGTGTAAATTAAATTGTACACTTAATAAATAGTTATCATAGTTTATATTTATTTAATGAAGATAAAATGCAAAATTTAAATGATAATCCATATTTGTGTTTAAAATATTATTAGATGGACTTTAATTGAAATAAACATTAAATTTAAAGTTAAAGGTTTAAAGAAAAAATTTAAAATTATTAAGTGTTTTTAATCTTAGACTATTATTTTTTTAGGGAACACATGAGGTCGTCTTATGTAAGACTATTTATATTTTTTAAATAATTATCAATTTTTATTAAATATATTTTTACTTTTCATTAAAAGTTTATCATTCTTTATTTATAATATGAATTGTTTATGAAATAATGCAATGCATCACTCTCGTTTTTCATCAATTCGAGTATAAATTTTTATTCAAATATTATCTCTTCTTATATGTCTCATGAAAGTGAAATTCTTAATGTGAATTTATTCTTAAAGTCAATTTTATTCAAATATTAAAACTCCGAATTTGTTTGATGAATATTTTGGTTGTGTATTTATTCTTATTTGGATTTGGGAAATTTAGTTTTTTTTTGGTTTAATTGATATTTTTCTAAGTATTTATGTGTGCAAAAATCAATTTATCATGAGAAATTCGATCTGATCCGCTCCGATCCGTCAAAATCCATTTTCCCGAAAATCCATTCCGAACCGAACCGAAATTTGGTACGGATTCAATATTGGATTTTTTATTTATGGATTCAATATCGGATTTTATTTAAAAAATTCGTACCGAAAATTTGGAACGGATTTTTTAAAAATCCGTACCAAATCCCGATCTGCACACCCCTAATATGTACAACTGCAAAGCATCAACAAGAAAGGATGAAGAGAGTAGGATTGGCCACACCAATCTAATGACGGTACAAGAAATTTATGACAATCAATTGACAAGAGTGAGATCTGTGAAATTTGAGTCTGGAAAAAGAGATTGGATTTGAAAGATATACCTAAGCTAATGGAGTAAGCTGAAGTGATCAAATCCCCTAGTTTCTCTTTTCCCACTGCAGCTTCAATCTAAGAGGAGATTGATTTTGTTGTATTTTTTGATTTTGTGAAGGAAGGGTAAAATGATAATTTCGTGCATTAAAATCGAGGGTTGAGAGTTATCCACAGAATTTTGGGATTAACGTAGCACTAGTTCAGTCGTGTTTGGGATCGGGCCAATAAAATTCAGAGGGTTATCCCTCTGTTATAACCTTCAAAGTAAACAATCATTTAATATTATTCAACAGAAAATAACCCTTGTTAACCCTCAAAGGAAACGCGCCCTTACTATATATATTTTCTTTATCAAACTAAGAGAAATTATCACAAATGGTCCAATAAGTATGATAAAACCCACAAATAGTGCTCTAACTTTGTAAATTGTCAAATTTAGTCCTTTTTAAACCAGTTTTTTTATCCTAGTTGTCCTATTTATGTCAAATTTCTTTAAAAAATTTCAAAACTTACAGGAGGCCCTTCGATTCCTCAATTTTGTTACATTTCCGGCACACCCATTTCTCCAAGATCCTACGTGGCAACACACAGCTAAAAACTTCCTTGCCACATCATTTGGAGGGAAAAATGGGTGCCACGAACGACGACGTTTTGGTGATCGATTTTCCCTCCAAATGATGTGGTAAGTAATTTTTTAGCTGTGTGTTGCCACGTAGGATCTTGGAGAAATGAGTGCGTCGGAAATGTACCAAAATAGAGGAATCGATGGGCCCCTGGTAAGTTTTGAAAAATTTTAAAGAAATTTGACTTAAATTGGACAACTAGGATCAACATTGGTTTAAAAAAAGATTAAAATTGATAATTTACAAAATTAGAGGACTATTTGTGGGTTTTATCATACTTGTTGGACCATTTGTGATAATTTCTAGCAAACTAATGTATAATTCGTCTAGAAAGTAAACTGACTTTTTTCTAAATTTACTATAGGTTAACTCAGTTAAATCCCGAAGTAAATGTGCCCTTACAGCTTATTTGGTAGCGTAGATGGGATTATGCATGATGGATGAATGAAATGATGTCTTATACTAGTTAATAAAAGTTAATACATCAGTACCATGTTTGCTTTATAATTGAAAAAATTTTAAAAATGGGATTGTAATGCGGTTCCATAAAAATTAACTGCTTAATAAATATGATTAAGACATAATAAATTACTCAATTTACAATTATATCTACGAGTAATATTTCTATTTTTTAGATGCTCTACCCCAGAAAGTTTAACGTTCTTCTATTCTCCCTCATCTCTCATTTTCTCACTCTCTTTCTTTCTGGCCACACAACTCTCCTATTATCTTGTTTCCATAGAATAAAATTGTTCTTGATCTTTCAAATGAAACTATATCAGATTTGCAGCTTACGCTTCCTAAAATGAACAATCATATGCTTATTAATTTACAAGTTGGTCTCTTGTGCCCCTAGGGGCGCACAAGTTTTTGCCTTAATTTACTGCAGGAATTGCTGTACAGTTTAAATCCACCATCTTCCTTGCTATCTCTGTGTAAGACCAAAAATCAAAATCTTTTATGTTCATGTATAGAATAAATAACATGTAAAAATTAAACTAAAAATTTTAATACATAAAAATGGTTATGAAGCACCATTCAAAACAGCTCATTGTCGATCAAGCATTATTTTGATTGCTAGATTACTAGAAAGATGCCACTTCATGTAAAAATTATCAAATGAACAGTCTTCATTGAATTGCTTCCCTCTCCAAAAAGATATTAAAGTCAGTCGGTGATAGTCCTTTAGTCTGGGTCTCGATCCTTCATCTTAAGCTGAAGAACCAGCAAGCTACTTCTTTCAAAACGACGAACCCTCGCTGATATTTCCCTCACCTGAATCCACCACCAGATTTGTCGCTATCCCCGGAGAAACACCAATTTTCTCGCCGAGTCGCCATTGCCAATATACTAGTTTGTCGCTGTGCCGCGCCACAAGCATACAAACTACGATAGATATCAAATAAAATTTTTAATTGATTACTTCAGTTTATCCTAATTTATACACAATAAAATAAAATTAAGAATCAAGTGAATCCCTTAAAATAGGAAAGAATCCCTATAATTAAGTAAATCAAATATTCACATATTAATCTAAATATTATCTAAAATATTCTTTGGGAGGAAGCCTTTATAGTTCGTCACCGTCTCTACAGTCCGCCGCCCTAAGCCGTCTCGCCGAAAATCGCTATTCTTACCGAAGTCCAAGATACCGCCCACTTTTCAGATGTTGTATTTAACTTACTGTGTTTCACATTTTATGCCAGATTATGCAACGTCTTGCAAAACCAATAGCTTGGGATGATGAAGGAGCAACAAGCTTGATTGAGTTTGTATGAACGTGGGTTTCTTCGCAAACGTGCGTTTCTCTTTGGGGGTGAAGTTGGAATTTTACCCCTTTTCACCCAACGGATAATGAACGGGATGTCTCATCCGGCATTGAGTGTGGGATGTGTAATATGTAAATAAAATGGAGGTTTGCTCACAACGGGCCCTCAATTTTTAATGGGCTCATTGATTTACACATATTTCCAATCAAACAAAGTATTTCAAGGATTTACCCATTTAATCCTTTTTAATACCTTCTACTAAACAAGCTGTTAGTGGATTGCCAATATCCCAATTAGCCAACGGTAGGAGGAGGGGTATTGAAGTCTTTTTACCCGTCGCCGACTTCTAGAGGAATCGCTGTTAAAAGAGTGTGACCGAAAGGAAGAACATCTAAGACGAAAAGGGGATTCTTTCTTCATTCCTTTTTTCTTTTATATTCCTTCCCCCGCCCCCACCTTTTATATTTCTCTCTCTAAGTTGAGAAATATATTATTTCCGACAAAAGGAGATTAATTTCTCCTCGTTTCGAGGTTTAATTAATGTTCTCTGAGTGTTCAATTTTTAATTTGAATTTAATCTGAATTATCCTGCGACGGGTGCTGTGATTGGACGGATCGGCAATCATGCTGTCGCTGCAGAGTGATCCGCGGCAGTACAACCTAAATCTGCAGCAGTTACAGCAACAGCAGATGATTAGGGTTCCGTACAATGTCGGCGCGGATCATCATCGGGAGGATTCGTCCTTGACGTTGGCCTCTTCGAGTAATAATACCAAGCAAGAGCTTTCGCGTGAAGGTTTGTGTGTTTTATGTTCTCTTTTAGCTGTTTTATTTAATTTAAAGTTAGAATTTCGATAATTTAGTATTTTTAGTCGGATGAAGCTTTTCTGCTGTGCTGTTAATTAGGGAAGTTGATAAACTTCGTATGCGTTGCGCGGTTTGGGAACTAGGGTTTTGAGTGCATTAGTAATTTTTCTGGGTGCTCTTAGGCCTTCTCTAGGAATTTGTTAGATGGGATTTCGAGCATCTCTCTCCTGTTGATTGGTTGGTGTAATTCTCCGTGTGATTTCCGTACTTTATAGTAATGATGATCTAAGCATAATATTTGGGAAATTTCTTGGTGATGTTGATCCTGTCAAACTTTCAGCATTCCTATATTCCCTCCTAATCTGTTTAATTATATAGCATGGAATTATTAACAGTCCCGTTTTTTTTTTTTTTTCTTTTTTGAATATTTAATGTTCTTGTTATTCACAGGGATTTGATTATTGAATACAATTTCATTTCTCTGTCTTGTATGTCGATTGAAAACTTTTTCTGATATTTTTTCTTTCTCATCTTTGGTAGATGCTTCTTTTTCACCACTCTAGTTCCCTGGCTAATTGGGGGACAATTGCTTCTTATATGTTTATTTAGTTTGATAGCAATCATAGTATAGATCCTTGGATTTGAAATTTTGGTTCACTTGGATTTTGAAATGTTGCTACTTATTTTTAGAATATTCGCCTATAGTTGGGATAGTTTTGACAAAAATTTGCAAAAGTATGAATAGCAGCCTGAGCATGGGTATGGATAGCTAGGTTAAGATATCAGGGAGTTTGCAATGAATTCACTTGGATTCTTCTTGCAATCTTGTTAACTTTGGTAGTATTGTGAAGTTATAGCACAATCAGCCTACACCGCATTCTGTTCAGAAAACCACACTATTGCAAGTGCAAGTGTGCTTGAGAGCACATTGTAACCTTCTATGTGAAAGCAGTATAATCCAAATCAGTGACAATTTCAGACTTCTTGGTGTCAACAGTTCGGTCGTGTATTATATTAATGATAGATTTTTATGCTTTCTGGAGGTTTATATTGAACATTAATCGTGTTAAGATTATCTAATTTCTGGCGTAGTTCTTACTTATTGAGTAATGATTGGCTCATAAGAATGACATGGGCGGTTCAGAGAGCATTATGTGAGTTGGAAAAATGAATTTTGAACAAGGGATAGAAATATTGCCATTCAGATGGTCTAAAATTATCTCTATATTTTCAGTCTGTTGATTAGTAAATTTTGTTACTTTGTGTTGTATAAAGGGTTTGTAGAAAGTTAGGAGTGTATTAGTCGTCATCCATGATATGGAAAGTTAGCTGCTACAATGCCAAGTCCTCTAGGATGATGATTGGCCAAACACCATGTGATGGGACTTCTTTTCTATGCTTTGTTTGTTGCATTATTATTTAATTTGGTGATGAGGGAAGATGAATGCAAATGCTGCTGTGTTTTTGGTTTCTCTACTCTTATGCTAATATAAAATCAATTCATTTACTGCTTTATATAAGCTTTTTTCTACCAGTGGTAGCAATTATTTTCTTACTATAATTTCTTATTTCAATTGACACAGTTGATGAAGACATGTTCTTGAACCTTGCTCATCAAAATTACAAAGCTGGTAATTATAAGCAGGCACTAGAACATAGCAAAGCTGTGTATGAGAGAAACCCACGTCGTACAGATAATCTGCTTCTACTGGGAGCAATTTATTATCAGGTTGCCTTGGGTTGATTGTCTCTTTATTCATTTTTTCCTTGTCTACTCCTGCACCTTGAATGCAAAATTTGAAACTGGTTTTATAATCTTTTTTAGTTGCATGACTTCGACTTGTGCATTGCAAAAAATGAAGAAGCTCTTCGAATTGACCCTCAGTTTGCTGAATGCTACGGAAACATGGCTAATGCATGGAAGGTAACCACTTGTTTGTACTTCCAAAGCTTCTTACTAGTTCCAAATCAAATGTTGAAAAGCAGAGGAGTTAGATATGTTTCTCTTGTTCTTCTTGCAGGAGAAATGCAATATTGATGTTGCCATTCGCTATTACTTGATTGCCATTGAGGTTTGTCTACCTTCACTTGTACAGTAGGATCCGTACTAGTTACATGATTTTTTTATACTTTCCTTTTCTGATCATTTCTAAATGAAAAAGGAATATATGAACTTAATAATATGGGCGATTGATTTCTTCTGAGAGATTATATTGAACTGATGCCATGTTTTATGATCTGTATGCCTTATAATTGCCCTGGAGATCTGTTTCTTTTGGATTTCATTCTGTACGCAGTTAATATATACCACTCTTTGTCATGGAAACTTAATGTAATTTTGCTGGTATAAGTTGTTAGTTGGAATCTGAATTCTCTAATTCTGCTGTTGCCTCCTTTTATCCCCTGAAGGTTTCCTTACTGTTCTCATCTGTGCTATTAATCTCTTGTAATTCTCCTTACTGAAAGGATGATGGATTCAGATAAATGTGATAATTATATAAGCTTTTCTTAGCTATCTAGTGTGGTTGTCTATGTCCGGACTATTATGTGGTCGAAAGCTAAGACTGATATACGATTAAGACTAAATTCTGTTGGCTACCTATGATAGGTCATGTGTGTCAATTTTCAAATATAATCTTTGTTTTCTGTCATTACCCTCGATGTGCTTATCCTTATCTTGATGATATATGATGCATTTAGTAATTATATGCTTGTCATTTTGAAAAGTTTTTTTTCTTTGCTAAGGTTTTTTCTAATTATTTATTGTATTTAAGAGATGAACCTTCGTATATAATATATATTGCTGTTGTTTTTTAGTACATCATCTATAATTGAATTGCTTTTGTTTTATCAGATGTCATTTTCTTGAATGACTAGGCCCCAATACATTGTGTTGTTTATATGGCATATTAATTTCCGGATATACTGGTTCTCTTTTACTATGTTCATATGATTCTTCTGTGATATTTTTTCGAGCCCATAACTTTTACCAAAAGATCCTCTATTTGGAATGATTGTTCTCCATCTTCTGTCAAGATACAAGTTCAATTTCCTTACTGTCTTGCTGAGATAACTTGTTAAGCCAACCAACACCCTGCAAATAGTGTGAACTAGCTTTAATAGTAATAATGAAAATGATGAGTGCTGAGGTTTCGCTGTTCTATTTCATTCTTTTTTGCCTTTTTGGTGAAGCTAGATAAAATTTTTCCTGGTGGACTGCTGTTGGCTGTGAATAGCTCTATTATTCCTTATTATATTAAGTGAATATGAAAATGTTTTGAAGATGGAAGGTGGTTGTGGAAGTTTTACAGCTGCCATGCAATTCTAATATATCACATCTTCCTTGCATAACTCTGTTTCTGAAAAATTATCCACAGCTCCGGCCCAATTTTGCTGATGCATGGTCAAATTTAGCCAGTGCTTACATGCGGAAAGGAAGGTTAAATGAAGCTGCTCAATGTTGTCGTCAAGCTCTTGCTCTGAACCCTCGTTTGGTAATCTTTATAGTGAGATTAATGTAGTATTATTTCCAACAAATAAGATTTATTCATATCTATTTCAATTTATTGCTCTAGGTTGATGCCCATAGTAACCTTGGTAATCTGATGAAAGCTCAAGGTTTGGTGCAAGAGGTAAGAGCATAGGTGACAATCGTCTAATTGATTCTTTTCATGGATGTTCCTGTTATACCTGTTTTGTACAATTTTGATGTTGATAATGGTTTTATGTCGAACACTTTTATCTCGTGTTTTTTTCCATCCAAGTAGTATTGCCCTCGGAATTATTTTTTGTTTGATTGTGATAACCTGTCTATGATGAACATGAGTTGATTGGGATAAGAATAACAAACTCATATCTGTGTTTCTTCATTTAAAATGTTGTATTCTTTTGTGCTGGATGTTGGTTAGTTGTGTTGCTGGATCTCTACAATTCGTTAATCATACTATTTCAGTTTTTTTTTTTTTTTTGAAAAGCTATCTTTCTTCATGCAGGCATATAATTGCTATCTGGATGCTCTTGGAATTCAGCCTACTTTTGCTATTGCATGGTCCAATCTTGCTGGACTGTTTATGGAGGCTGGTGATCTTAACCGGGCCTTGCAATACTACAAGGTGTGAATTTTCAACATTTTATAGTTGGGAATATAATTTTTCCAAGGCCTGTAATGAATTTTTTTTTTTAACCTATTATAGTTGGTTGTGTGATTTTGTATGCTGCTTGTATGACTGTGTAACTATTTCATTTTAATCCAGGAAGCTGTCAAGTTGAAGCCTAACTTCTCGGATGCCTACTTGAATCTGGGAAATGTTTACAAGGTAAGATTTATGCATTTTGCTTGTAAGGAGGGGTACCTGCAAATGCCAGGACAGAATATGGAGAAAGACAAGTCTTCTTTGTGTTCTCCAGGCCATGGGAATGCCACAAGAGGCAATTGTATGTTATCAAAGAGCCCTGCAGTCTCGACCGGACAATTCTATGGCTTTTGGTGAGTGATGTTATCTTTGTTTTCTTCTGTGTTATGTCTTCCAGATTATCCTCTCATTCAGGAGGTGCATTATTTTTCCTTTTTTTTGGTGGGGGGGGGGGGAGATGTTGACTTGTTTTAGCATTGTATTACTAGAAGGAGAATAATTAATATGTATAGTATGCTTTTTTAAGGGTCACCTATTTCCTACTCTAGCTAACAATATATTAAATTGAGTAATTTAATGTGTTAATATTTGCTTGTTTCTGTTGGGAGGTCACTATGAAAACAAAATATCAGATTGAGAGTTGAAACTTGAGATTATATTTCTTTTTTTTTTTTTATGGTTTAATACTGGGATTTTTGATGGTTTATTAATGTGCCCCCCACTTGGCAATAACTGAAGGTTGTCTGCTAACATTAATATCTGTGACATTTAATGTAGTCTAATTAGTGTCTTAGGTTTGAAATGGTATCTTATAAACTCTCTCTATCCTCTTTGTGAAAGCTGTTTGTTGCACCATCTCATAATAAAATATGAATGAGCACCTTAGTTATTAAAGGTGCCTAAGGGGTCCCTTGGCCAAGGCTATAGCTCTTGAGCCTTGAAATCTTGGTGTCTAGGCGCTAATCCTTAGGTGCACACCTTTTTGTGCTTTGGCCGTGCCTTTAAAATAAAGCTATTTTCCAGTTTTTAAGTAACTTTATGGTTTTTTTTATTAGTGAAATAACAACTTTACCTATGTATGAAAATAAATATACCTTATTTATTCTCCAAAATGTAGAAAGTATGGCTTATATACTAGTTCTAGGGTTTGTCAGACACTCTCTACCTCTCCACAAGCCATTTCCCATTACTGTTGCCATCACCCTCCCACCTCCGGCCACTGCCAGCCGATCAGGACTTTGATGTTGATTAGGGGGGTGTTAGTTTGGTTGCTGTTCTAAATTTCTGATGAACATCTTGTGTTATTCAGTTACTGACTTGTTTTATTTCGATTATGATGGATTGCTTTTATTATGTGTTTTTTCAAATTTTATCTTATTAGGTAATTATGTTCTATGTAAGTTATGTTTGATCATAGGTAGGATATATTATTTATGCTTATTTCATCATTATATCCAAGGCGCAAGTGAGGCCCATGCCTTGCGCCGAAGGCACTAACATGCTTCGGTGCGCCTTTAATAACTATGATGAGCTCAGATTCCCCTCTGATACTCCTGTAACTGCATTTTGAAATTTTCCAATTACGTCTCTTTCTCTTTCACACAACACACATACATGCACATCCTCAAATATATTCTATTAGTCTCTCCACATTCATTTGATATACTACTAGTGTGGCTGAGAAGACTTTCCTGTTGAAGAGCTCTGTGTCCTTGGTACATTTCTGACTACAATCTCCATAACCAATTTTCCATTTTTGATATCTGGGTGGCTAATGAATGGTTAAGATGCACAAATATAGGCGCCTGCTAGTTTGATTGAATATTTCTGATAAAGTGCATGCTACTGAGCAATTGTAACAATTGTAGGAAACTTGGCCAGTGTGTACTATGAGCAGAGCAATCTTGATATGGCGATACTTAACTACAAAAGAGCCATCGCCTGTGATGCTGGATTCCTGGAGGCATACAATAACTTGGTGCGGATTATATTCTGGCCATGAAGGCATTGAATGGTATTTCATTTTCTGATGCATTTTGCTTGTTTTCTAGGGTAATGCCTTGAAAGATGCCGGTAGAGTAGATGAAGCAATCCACTGCTATCGGGTTAGTTCTTTCTAAGTTTTATTGAAGTGCTTGTGTAATCAATCTGCTCTATTTACTAATGTGTTGTCTTCTGTTATGAAGCAATGCCTGTCTCTTCAACCTAGTCATCCTCAAGCACTTACGAATCTTGGAAATATTTATATGGAGTGGTATGGTTAACATCAGTACGTTTATTTTTTTATTATTCAAGTGCTTGATAGACAACTTCTTCCCCGTTTTTCTGGTCTTGTTGGTGATGAGATCTGTCTTTTATGCTATCAAGGAACATGATGAGTGCTGCAGCTCAATGCTACAAAGCAACACTATCTGTTACAACAGGCCTTTCTGCGCCTTTCAATAATTTAGCCATAATATATAAACAACAGGTATTAGATTTAGCTTTATCAATATATTTCAACTGTAGTTCTGTATTATAAAGAAACTCTGGCCTGATCTTTGTAAATGATGTTGATTTGTCTATTGTGTTCTTTAGCATGATGTTGATAAAAAAGCTGCAAACTTATTTATTTGGATTTTTTACAGGGTAATTACGCAGATGCAGTATCTTGCTACAATGAGGTCCTCAGAATTGATCCATTGGCCGTTGATGGGCTTGTTAATCGTGGCAACACTTATAAAGAAATTGGAAGAGTTAGTGAAGCAATTCAAGACTACTTGCGTGCTATTGCAATTCGACCAACCATGGCTGAGGCTCATGCAAATTTGGCTTCTGCGTACAAGGACAGGTACATTTTTGTACACTTCAGTGGATGTTTGAAATAGTTCTGGTAGACTGCAAAATCACATTTTGAGCAAAATAATTTTCTGTACCTTGGTTTGGCTACCTGCAGTGAGATGTGGTAGCATCGTTGTAGACATGGAGCTAGTACAAAATAGTTTCTGTTCATTCAAGCACTGTTTCATTATTGATTAAATAATTTGCTCTTTCTCCATATCCTGTATGCAGTGGTCATGTGGAAGCTGCGATTAAAAGTTATAAACAAGCTTTAACCTTGCGTCCGGATTTTCCAGAGGCAACATGTAACCTTCTTCATACTTTGCAGGTATATCTGAAAATCAACTTCAGAGTGTTCTTTGTTGTGAAGTTCGAGTATAGATCAAATAGTTGACCAAATAAGCCACAGCATCTTAAAGTCACTCTTGTACACTACTATTGATTTTTGTTTGGTTTTGTTAATTCATTGGAATTCTCAAATATACAATTCTAGTGTTTCATTAACTGCTGATGTGGGATAATTTTGTGAATATGCTTATTTTGAATGACCTTTAGTTCTATTTATCTAACTGAGAAACCTACGAAATTGAAGTAAGAATGAAAATAAATAATAAAGAATATATTTTTGTCATGATGAAAAGCTATCTTGCAAGTATAAATTTATATCTAATGGTGACATTTAATATTGATGGATATTCAAGTAGATGAGACTTAAAATTAGTAGATAGGAGCCAAAGCACAACTACTAAAGTATATTGACCAAATTGCAGTTGATTTATACAGCTCAACACTTGAGTAGATTCAATTTAATGTTAGAGTTCTTAAATAGCTCATGCAGTTAGAAGTTATGTTCAATGGAATCTTCTATTTATATATACTGCAGTGTGACCTGTGCTAGGGATTGCTGGAATGAGATTTTAAAGTTTTTCAAGTACATCATTTTTGGTTTTAGTAATTTGCACTTCTATATGTATATTAGGAAAGAGTTACATTGTCTTCATTTGTGATTTCCCAATAATGGTCTTCTGCTTATTTAGTGAGTTCTATATCAGTAACTAATGAATTCAATAATTGATTTTAAAATGGACATGGAAGCTTAATTAATTTTTGTACTATGCCAAGTAAGGCCAGGTTCTGTGTTGTTTGTGGCTTCTATTCGTACTATATTTATGAATATTTATGGTTAGCCTGTTTATCATCGTATCAGACAACTCTCATAAGTACATGCTTGATTCTTGCTAGCATTGTGACAACTTACAAGTTTTATTAAGGGTTAACTTTCTGTATGATTTTCTTTTCATTCTCAATAATACTAGTTCTCTTTCATTAATTTGTTTAACCTGAATGCCATTTATTTCAGTGCGTCTGTGACTGGGAAGACCGGGATAAGATGTTTATTGAAGTTGAAGGGATACTCAGGAGACAGATCAAGGTTTGCCAAAATCTGCAGTTTTTACAAACTCCGCAGCCCCATTCCAATTACCAGTCTTAGCTTTGTTACTGAATCAATTACCGGTAAAGTGTAATCATTATTGACCGGCCTTTGACTTCAACTTTTATGATTGTAGATGTCTGTTATTCCGAGTGTTCAGCCTTTCCATGCAATCGCCTATCCTCTTGACCCAACGCTCGCGCTTGAGATCAGGTAATAGACTCTGCTCTACTTTCCTCTCTGTTTTCCTCCCTCTAATAATATGTATCATCTGAATGTGCAGTTGGAAATATGCTGCGCACTGTTCTGTTGTAGCATCCCGTTATTCACTTCCTCCATTTAACCATCCTCCACCACTACATGCAAGGGGTGGGGGCAGGAATGGCCGGTTAAGAATTGGGTAAGTTTATTGAAAATTTTCTTTGTTTTGCTGCAGAACAAACCTTTGTTTTCTAATTAAAACAAGTAGATATAAACTCTTTATGTAATGATTCTCTTTCAGATATGTGAGCAGTGACTTTGGTAACCATCCTCTGTCACACCTCATGGGTTCAGTATTCGGCATGCATGAAAGGGAAAATGTTGAGGTTAGTGTGTGCTGTCTTTCCATTTCTTAAATATTGTTGATTCTTTGTATATCTTGATGCTACAAGATTGTTGTTTTAATAGGTATTCGTTTTAATAGGTATTCTGTTATGCCTTAAGTCCAAATGATGGGACTGAATGGAGGCTGCGAATCCAATCTGAAGCTGAGCATTTTACTGATGTGTCTTCTATGGCGTCCGATGCGATTGCAAGGATGATCAATGAGGACCAGATACAAATTCTTATCAACCTTAATGGGTATACTAAGGTATGAAAGAGTTTTTTTTTTGTTCTGTACTTTGTTGCTTGGGTTTTGTCGTGTTCCTTAAGGACTGGTCCATTGATGAAAAGGATGGTTCAATCTAAATTCTTGCAGGGGGCAAGAAATGAAATATTTGCCATGCAGCCTGCTCCCATTCAGGTTTCTTACATGGGATTTCCTGGGACCACAGGAGCAAGTTATATTCATTATTTGGTCACTGACGGGGTAAGTGTAATTTGATATTTTACATTTCTTATTTTGTAAGCTATTCTGCTAACCCTTGAATCCAAACACTTCCAGTTTTGTTTGGGCCTCAATCAAGTCACAGGATTTGAAATGAAAGGCTTTGCACTTAGGAAGTTTAGATTGGATTTGAATTTCACCTGTTTCCCCACTTTCTTTGGGGTTTGGAACCATAACTTTCATTTAGAATAGATTCCCTTAAAGTTGTGCAAAGAAAACAGAGCACAATTCCAATTTCTAATCAAACAATTTTTAAACACCTTAAACTCCTTGCATCATGACACTCAACATGTATATGCAGTTGTTTAAAGAATCCTTGGGATTTAAAAAAATTCTTCTATTCCGTTGTTATCATGAAATAAAAAATGGGATTGGAAGAAAACAGAGAACAGCTCAATCTCTCATCAAACAAGAAACAAAAAACGCCTTATACTCCATACAACCTGATACCTGCCATGAAAATCTAAATTCAATTATATTCCCAATTTTTTGAAATGTTCCTGGGATTTTCAAACATTCTTCTGTTCCTTTTTAATTATATGCCCTTTTGAACTATCACATCTTATTGCGGCGGCCCTGTTTAACTAATAGAACACGCAAGATCATGAAGAAATAGTTTGGCCACTGAGCCTACTTTTCCATTGTCTGTCAAATAGCGATAAAAGTCTTTGGCATGAACTAGGAACTAATGGTAAAAAATGTGATCCAGGTCATCAGAATAATTTCTATACAAAACATTCTTAACTTGGGACATTTGAAGACAATGAAAAAATCTAGGTCTTAAATATTTCTGACTGAAAATATCTAATATAGGGACAATTGAAGCAAACCAAAAACAATGTATGTCACCAGTGTTTCACTTCCTCACACAAGTGTTACTCCCACATTTGTCAAAATTTGAAGTGGGAGTTCTTGATTTCGAATTCATGTTAAACTGAATGAATTAGAGCTATATATATCAAATCCTTCAATTCAAGTGTTGAACCTTACTGATCTTTCATATTTTAGAACCCTGTTTACAGTGTCGGTTCCTTATAACTGTTTCTGGTCTTGTTGCAGTTTGTCTCACCCACATGTTACTCACATATATATTCTGAAAAGATTGTCCATCTCCCTCATTGCTATTTTGTGAATGATTATAAGCAGGTAAACATTTAGAAAATTCCGTTTATTATTCACATTGACCTCCACATGTTGCAATAATTTTGATTCACACTGACTGCTTACTGTGGAAATATGTTTAAGAAAAATCTTGATGTACTGGACCCTAGCGTTCAACCAAAACAGTCGGACTATGGGCTGCCGGAGGACAAATTCATATTTGCTTGTTTTAACCAACTTTACAAGATGGACCCTGAGATTTTTATGACCTGGTAAATATAGGTGAACTCATCATATTTAAAAGTGGTGTCTGTTGTACTTTGGGTATCATCATCTTCAATGTGTGCAGGTGCAATATTCTCAAGCGTGTCCCAAAAAGTGCACTATGGCTTCTTAGATTTCCTGCTGCTGGGGAGATGAGGCTTCGTCAATGTATGTCTTTTTACATGTAGTATGTATAAATTTTCTGCTGGAAAATAAACAAGAGAAATGTGTGCTGAAATATGTGGACTTTTTCTTTTTCATTTGGATGTAAACATGTTGACTAATATGTTGCATTATTCTCCAGATGCTGCTGCGCAGGGCGTGCAACCAGACCAAATCATTTTTACAGATGTTGCAATGAAACAGGAGCATATAAGACGAAGTTCATTAGCAGATCTATTTCTTGATACGTAATTGTTTTCAGAGCTTCTCTATGAGAAACATAAACCCATTGATACATTTCATGTCTGATTAAGTTTTGATTTTCTTATTGACTTGTTCTGAAATCATGTTGGATAGGCCACTTTGCAATGCACACACGACTGGGACAGATGTTCTTTGGGCTGGTCTACCTATGATTACACTTCCTCTAGAGAAAATGGCTACTAGAGTTGCAGGATCACTGTGTTTGGCAACAGGTGTTGGGGAAGAGATGATTGTGAATAGGTAGGTCTTTTTCATCTACTTAATTTATAAGAGGTCACATTGTAATTAGGAAAATACTCTTTTTGTTATATCAGTTCTGCTCTGTAATGTTTGAAATATTTACATATATATATTTATATACATATGTTTCTCTCATTTTGTCGCTCTGACATAATTGATATGGTCTTACCTGTTATACTCATCACATCTATTCATGTTTTGATGGGACAGTATGAAAGAGTACGAAGAAAGAGCAGTTTCTTTGGCACTCAATCGTGCAAAGCTCCAAGATCTTACCAACAGGCTGAAGGCTTCTCGCTTAACTTGCCCTCTTTTTGACACACCACGCTGGGTTAGTACATGCCATCCATCTTGTTGATGCGTTTTATAATTGACTTATGAAAACTACTCCTTGAGATTTAGCCCAACTAAATAAATAAATATATTAACACAGCTCCGAACCTTGTTTCTTACTAGTTATTAGGAAACAACTTAGGTGTGGCTTGCACTCTTTTTCTTGCCTTCTTTTTTTGTTTTTTTTAAGGATTTAGTGTATAATGCCGTCAATCTTACAATATCCGTGGTCTGAGATGTGTGTAATAAATATCTTGAGATATGTTTATCAGGTGAGAAACTTGGAGCGTGCTTACTTCAAGATGTGGAATCTGTACTGCTCAGGCCAACAACCACAGCATTTTAAAGTTGCTGAGAATGACCTGGAATTTCCGCATAACGGGTAGAGATGTGGTAGCATAGGAAATGAAATTAAAGGGGGATTGTAGATAAAAAAGAAAAAAGCAGTCAGAACCGCGTCTTGAGATTGTTGTACTACTAGTCTGTGTCCAACTTGGGTCGAATACAGAAATTGATGTTCTAACAGGGTAAGATGGATGTCTGAGGTAAACATTTTATCCGAAATTTCTTATCGGAGGTCTTTTGTTTGATCATCAGTTGGTCAATCCAGATGTGGGAGTCAGTTGTATTTACCCCTTTATAAAGGGCATTTTCACTTCACGAGTTGTAGTCTTGAATATGAGTTGCATAGCATAAAGTACACCAATGGGCAAATATTTTTTCTATTTTATTTCTTGAAAGTGGATTGATTTAAGTAGAGTGGAATCTAACGAGGGTCGAACCAAATATCCCATTCATGATCAACCTAAATGTCTAGACCAGGATCCTCTACCTTAATTGGACGCACACGTAACACGCTGACAGAAACATGCCGTGCAGTGTCATTGTGTTACAGCAACTGGAGTCTTCCTAATGTCCATAGCAAACCAAGTTGATTTGCTAAATTGGGCTGGCACTTTGATTAAATGAACGGTGTCCAGTAACCCTTTCACTTAGGTGTATACTCCCTCCGTCCAGGAACAAGGTGTACGTTTACTTTTTGCACGGAGATTGAGTATAATATTTTAATGTGTAGTGAAGTGAGAGAAATAATATTTTAATATGTAGTGAGTAGTTGTATTAGTGTAGTGTGTAGGGGCCATTTGAATATAATAATAATTTTGTGCAAGTCACATTAACCAAAAAGGTATGGATACTTTGTTTTGGGACGATTAAAATGAAAAAATGGATATCTAGTTGTAGGACGGAGGGAGTAATGTTTTGTATTGTTGGTTATGCATTTTTCATTTTGGGTTGTCCCATAAAAGTTTGTTTCTTTTAAAAAAATCAAATACAATCATTCTTTTTTCATACACTTTATTTACAAAAAAAATCATTTATACCTTACACACTTAATATATTACTCCATATTTATTTATTACAAAAAAATATTATAATACCCTTAAAAGTTATTACTTTTTATAATATTCGTATCGGAGGACGGGTGTAAATATTTGTGGGACGGAGGGAGCAAGTTTTTGTTTAAAATTTAGATTATTTATTACTCTTTTTTGAATGAAACGCGTTTTTATAACGGTAGTTTGATAGAAATAATTAAAAGAATGATAGAGAAATTTTGATTGAGCCAATAAATAAAGACAGTTTTTTGTGAGACGGGTTATTTGTGAGACAGGTGTAAAACGAGTTGACTCATCATTAAAGTATGTTTATTGTATAGATAAAATATATTTAATGGTTGTTAAAGTATGTTTTCTTAAGTATGGTTGACTATGCATCAAAGTATGATTTTAGCGTGTTATAATATGATTTATTATTAACATAATTTAACTACAAATAAACATACTTTAGTAATTGGTCGATTCGTCTCACACCCGTCTCACAAGAGAGTGTGGAGTAGTTGATTTGAAAAATACGCCCTCCGTCCCATCCTAACGGTTACATATTTCCTTTTTGGGCGTCACATCCTAATGGTTACATTTATCTTTTTAGCATATAGGACCCACACAAATTAATTATTTCTCTCTCCATGGGCCCAAACATCACACTAATACATCTACCCACTTTACATTAAAATATTATTTCTCTCACCTCAATACATATTAAAATATCATATTCATTAATCCCCGTACAAAAAGCAAACGTAAGTATAAGGACG
Source organism: Pogostemon cablin (assembly GCA_023678885.1). Lineage (NCBI taxonomy): Eukaryota > Viridiplantae > Streptophyta > Magnoliopsida > Lamiales > Lamiaceae > Pogostemon > Pogostemon cablin. The sequence continues at coordinate 8,060,058 of CM043009.1, forward strand.
GAACGGAGGGAGTACCATCTAATAATTTATTTTTTAAGATAATTTGTGACTTGATTTTTTTTCACTCTTCGTTATACTACTTATTCCGTCTCATTTATAAGTTTTCATTTGCTTTTTACACATGAATTAAAGCAATGATTTCATAATCGGACCAGATCGACCGGTTCAATTGGGAACCGGTCCAATGCACCTATAAAACTGGAAATGCAATTACACCAAGAAAAATCAGATCGAACCGGACGACCCGAAAACCGCCGATTAAGTGTGCGTGTTTTCTTAAAACACTGCTGTTTTACATGAAAAGATTACACGGTGATCAAGAGAACTGAAGGAGACGGTCGTGGGCTCAACAAAAGCCTAGTTTTTCGAGCTCCTCAACTTTCTCTCTCTGGCATTAATTACTTTAATACTCATATGAGGTGGCATGAATCAGCTTGGCAAAAATCACGAATTAATACTAATAATTAAGCAATAAAGAAATATATTTGCATACTTTATCATCCACATATATCATGACCTCTTAATTAATACTCCCTGCATCCCTTAGATAAGTGTCCATTTATTTTTTGCATGTGAATTAAGAAATAATATTTTAAAGTATAATGAGGTGAAAAAAAAAATATTTTAATGTGTAGTGATTAGTTGTATTAGTGTTGAGTGTTTGCCCCATGTGCAATGGGTTGAGTATGATAATATTATTATGTGTATCACATCAACCCAAAAAGAAAATAGACACTTTGTATTGGAACGAACCAAAATGGCAAAATAGACACTTATCAAGGAGACGGAGGAAGTAATTAAAAATAATAATTCACATGTACCACTTCATATTTTAAAATTAACAAAATTTATGTAATTAGTTTATTTATTTATAAATAAATGGGAGTACCCTTAATTACACCTGCCACTATAAATACATACATTAATTTCACTATTAATTTGTTTTAACACATATATACACACACTAAATACAAAATATTGAATATAATATATATTTTAAAATTATGCATAAAAAATTAATAGAACAAATGATTGGAACAAAAATATTTTTAAACTCATGCTTCTTTTATATAAATATGTATAAAAAATACTAATTTTCGTTTTTCCGGTTGCACCGTCGATCCAACCGGATGAACCTCGAACCGTTAGAGCTATCAGTTTGACCTCCGGTCCGGTTATGAAAACACTAAATTAAAGAGTATTATTATTTTATGTGTAGCGAGTAGTTGTATTAATAGTGAGTGACTGGTCTATATAAAGTCTTTTTATTAAATAGAGGAATTGAGAATATTTGAAAAAGATATCAAATATAGTAAAATGAGTACTTTTCAGTGGTACATGTTATATACGTAATGTGATATGAAGTATTTTGTCATTATTTTTCTTTATGTATTACTTTACTGTGAAAGAATTTTTTTTTAATTTTAAATAACGTTGAATTATTTGAAAACATCTTATATTATTACACTTAGACATTCTCTATTTGGCGCATCGAAATCGAAGAGAAGTATCTTTTAAAAGTTTCTTCGGCTGTTTTTCTCTCTTTTAATCTCCACGTTCCATCATGACCAACATTATTTATTTTGAGAGCTTCTAAAAGTAATGAATATACTATCCAGCATCTAAAAAGCTCACTATTGTTGTCAAGAATCCGTATACGGACTCCGCCTCCGACGCTTCAGAGGCCACTTCACCCATTTTATAATATTTAATTCATCTCTTCATATATTTTTAAAGGAAATTTATCTCTTTATATTATTGGTGGGACGGAGGGAGATAGTAAATTATACAGTTGAATATAAAAAAAAAAGAGTAATAAATTGGGTTAATTGAAAAAAAACTACGAACTTTACTCCTATTGCAAATTAATCTCCACTTTTGAGAAATTGCAAAAAAAAATCACTACCTTTAAGTATTGTTCCAAAAATACACCCAATTTATAATTAAAAGTAGGGTTTTTTTTGCAACAAAACTTAAAGGTGGTGTTTTTTTTGTAATTTTTCAAAAGTGAGGATTAATTTGCAATAGAAGTAAAAGTTCGTGGTTCTTTTTGCAATTAACCCTAATAAATTTATTTACAAACAATTACTCCCTTCGTTCGAGTAATGTTTTTACATTATCCATTTTGAGTTATTTTTTTCGTAAATGATACTGACAAAAAATAATAATTCAACCACTCATTATACATTAAAATAATATACCTTTCAATGTGGAGTAATATATATATTAAAATACTATATTTTTTAATTTTCATGCAAACAATAAACATAATAATATTAGCGGAATACAAAAAGTATACATTATTGTATTAAAATTAATACTGTTTGCTACGAAAAAAGAAAAGAAAAGTGTAAGTGCATGAAATTAAATTCATACTCCCGTATATGAAATATCAACTTTTATCCTAAATACAATTATTTTGGTCTATTTATGTATAATAAAAGTAATTAAATAAGATAACAAGCTTATATAAAAGTATAGATTGGGAAAATAAAAATCTACCTACCTTCATGCCTTCCTCATTTATTTGTTTTTGTTCATTAGAAATCTTCACACTCTAAACAAAGAAATATTAAATAAACCAAATATTTCGAAATGCATTTTAATTTCAAAATTTTTATTAACACCTAATACATTTCATAAAAATTTTCATATTTACTTCATGTTATTATAGGTAAATGTGAAAACTTGTAAATGTAAAATTTTTTATAAGATGGAGGTAGTAAAAAATAGACCTAATAACTCTAAAAATTAATATAGATTATCAGATAAATATATATATATATATATATATATATATATATATATATATATATATATATATATATATATATATATATATATATATATATATAAAATAATGTGAAACATTAAATGTTAAAGTGTATTTAGAAAACGGTTGGGAGTATAAAATGTATTCTTGCAAGAAACTTAGGTGATCAATTGAATAACTTTGAAATAGGTTAAAATTCTTTATCTTTTATGTAGTGCTGACAAAATTTATTAATACAATTTTATGTACAAATTAAATTCGTATTAAGTAATTAAATCGATTCGTGCACGCTTACTTTCACAAACTTCTAGCCGCAAATATTAATTAGAATTGACTTATAGTATACACTCTAGCTACAAAACATGCAAATAGTTAAAATTTAATTGAACTAATGTATAAAAAATTTAGAATTAATTTTTTATTATTGTAAAATTAATAGATAATAACCATAAAAATTGTATTATAGTGATTTTGTATTAATGTAATGTATATTTTATTTTATATTTCCATCTCTAATAATTAATAATAATAGGAAAAATTTCATTTTTAGTCCCATAAGAATCAACAAATTTCAAAATGGTCCATTTTTTGGCAAATTTAGTCCCATAAGAATTTTAAGCCATTTTCCGTAAGTAACTAACGGAAAATAACACGACTATTAGTATATTTATTATTTTGAAAATTATAGAATATTTAAAAATTGGAATCCCAGATATAATCTCACTCCCCCCAAATCCTAGGGTTTGCAGAATCCTTTCCACCATGGGAAGAAAACCCAAATCCTAACGCTTCCGACACCTCTTCGGAGCTCCATCCACGCGAATCCAAAAATCGATCCGCATTCAGCACCAATGCGTCCAGCGCTGATTGGTTATCCAGCATCACCATTTCGTCAAAGCTGAAACGTCGACGATCTTCGACACGTTGGATTCAGCCCATTCATTTTCTCTCAAACCGACCCTATTTGGTTGATGTAGTCATCTGCCAATTTAGGCTCGGATCTCGACATGTGTCCTGTGAAGACGACTCGGTATTTTGGAATACCTGTCCGGTGAAGACAAAGAAGATGACGACGAGTTCGAAGTCCTGCGGCGACGATCCACGGCGGTGTCGCTCTAGAACTCCACCCATCGCGTCGTTTTTCTGCCCCATATCGCATCTAAACTTCTTCGAGTTGACGACCCGGCTGATCTCCAGATTTGATGAACTTTTGGTAAATTGAAACTCAATTTGATGATGTGTGTTATTGTGTAATTAGATTTGTCTTTTCTGGGCACTAGATTTCTTGATTTTGTTAGGGCTTTTATTTTGAATTTGATTTAATTTGGATGAAATTTTGTTTCTTTGTTATCCCTTTATGAAATTCATCTCTAAATAATTATGGAAATTTTCTTATGTTCCTTTGCGCGAGTTGAAGCATCTCTCGTCTCTTCATTTCTCTGTTAATTTTTAAGAATATGTGATTTAAAGGATGATAGATGAAATTTAGATGTATTTTGACAGGGAATACAATTTGAATCTTGACTCTTGTTTAAGCTCAATTGGTTCATTAGCTTTAAGGAATTAGATAGATTTTTTTTTCTCTATAAATTGAATTTGATAATTTGTCTGAAACTAGGCTGTATCAATTCATTGGTGGTATTAGTAGACAGTAACCCAGAATACGAGGCTTTATGCTTAGAAAATTATTAAGGTTGTTGTTAATTAATATTTGGCAAAAATAATATTCTTATTTTTTTATAAAATATTTTTTATTCTTTTTTTTTAACTTAACGATTCTTTCCAAAATTTAACGGTTTGAGACTAAAAGTGCAACTTTTAGGACCTGTTTATAGGTATGAGACTATTTTTGTAAATGAAGAATTCTCTTTGGACTAAAAGTGAAATTTTCCCAATAATAATAATAAAAATTTATGGTATACATTTATCTAAATCTTCTTCAACATAAATTTTAGCTTGATCCCAAATTAAAAATTTTGAACAAATCTTTTGTTTTGAACAAATCTGTTGTGAGATCGTTTTACAATAACGAATTTTGTGAGACGACGAATAAAGGATGGGTAAGTCATGCGTGAGACCATTTCACGTGAGATTATTTTACACCTTTTTAAAATAGTTATCACTTTTGTTATAAAATGTTATTTCGCTATAAAATGTTCACTTTTCATTTACACTATAAATTGTTCATGAAATAACATTATCACTTTTCATTAATTCAGTATCACTTTTCGTTGTGGAAGTTATTACTTTACATTCGTCTCACGTAAGTTCTTACGTGAGACGGTCTCACACAAGTCTTTGCCATAAAGATATATATATATATATATATATATATATATATATATATATATATATATATATATATATATATATCCGATTAAATAAACTAAAAATAAATAGTGATACCCTATATTTTTGAAAAATTAGGGCCGGGTGAAAAAATCTCATAAAAATTTTAATTTTCCTCAGAAAATAATCTTAGTTCTGCCTTTATTGTTTGCTCAAATTAATGATAAGGAAAATTATTAAGATAATGTTTTTATAATGAATTGATTCATGTTAATTTCCAAGTTGTTTAATTATCACGCGTAAACCGCGAGACCTATAAATCGTATGGACTGAGTCTCTAATATCTAGAACGCCTAAAAAGTTTTATCAATATATTTAATGAAGAGTTGACATGATGTGAAAAATTAATCTGAAGATGAGATAAGATAATTAAAGATATAAACAGTGCATATTTAAATCCCAAAAATTCGTACGCAATTATTTTTCTGGTAAATTAAAGTATGGTGAAATAGATAAAAATGCTAATATTTTTTAAAAATAATAGTATTATTAATTTATAAAAAGTGATAAGCGCAGGTGAAAATTTTATTAATAAATACTAGTAAACTAAAAATGATTATATTCTAATGAATTGTATTACATATAGTAAATTCTTTCATAAGCGCTAACTGATTAAAAATATTATAACAGTATCATAATATAACTGTAAAACCGTCTTACACAAGATTTCCTCTATTACTGTTATTATTATTTTTTTCTTTTTTCCTGCATGTGGTTATACGTACGTTGAACATAGTAATATTTTCAATTTTTGATTCACTAAAATTACGTTTTGCTGTACATCGTTGGGTCTTCAGAAAACCAAAGATGGATGAGGCAGTTTTAAAATGGTTAATCGTTAATGAGTGACGGTCGATCCATTATTAAAATAGATTTATATACTATTATATATGTAAAATATATTTATTGATACTTAAAGTATGATTGTAATGAATCATATTATAACACTCTAAATTAATACTTTTATGTAAAAAATGAAGTATACTTTGATCACCAATAAAATATATTTTATCGGTATAATAATAATTTTTAATACGTTTTATAATCCGTCTCACATAAAATATGGATATGTACTAAAAAGTTATGAAGTTTTTCGACCCATTTAATTTACTCCCTTCGTCTCGCTACAAAGTTACATTTTATTAATTAGGGCGTCCCACCAAAAGAATTACATTTTCTTTTTTTAAATGAAACCCACAAAATAATTAATATCTCTTTGGGACTCACACATAATAATAATAATAATAATAATAATAATAATAATATATTTATTTATTATACATTAAAATATTATATCTCTCAATTCACTATACATTAAAATACTACTTTTAACCTCCATATAGTAAATGTACCTCTTTTGGAATAAGTATACTATTTAGAGACATACAAATGCAATGTAGAGTTAATTTTATTTGAATTTTAATTCAGAAGAGAAAAAATAAAAAAATAATAAAAATCATGTAACCCTCGTAGAAGTGTTTATTTTAAAAAAAAATCATGATATTTTAGTGACATAATTTATATTGCCCAAATTTAAATATCAAATCCTTTTCAACTCACACTTTTTCAAAATCTATTTTCTGCCCAAATTTTATTGTAAGTTATGATTATGCCTTCAATAAAAATCACTTTAAATAAATATCACATCACTTTACTTACTTTCCGACATAGTATTCCTTTTAAAGGAATTTTGATCATAAAAGATTATTTCAATCCTTGAATGTTACTAATTATTTTTAAAAAATTGATTGTATTCGTGCCTTACAACTTAATCCTCGAATACAAGTAATTTTTAAAAGAGTTAATTGCAAAAAAAAAAAACAAGAACTTTACTCTTATTATAAATTAATCCTCACATTTGAGAAATTGCAAAAAAGACCACAAACTTTAAGTATTGTTGCAAAACATACCCAAAGAACCCTACTTTTAGTCACAAATCGGGTACATTTTGCAACAATACTTAAATGTGATGATTTTTTTTTTGCAATTTCTTATAGGTGAGAATTAGTTTACAATAAGAGTAAAGTTCATAATTTTTTTTTTCAATTAACCCTTTTTAAAAAAATTACTTGTATTCGAGGGTTATTCTTTTTCTTATTTTTTTCTTTAACATTAAAAATTATAAATAAACATGAAAGATTATCAACCCTTGCCATTTTTAAAAAAAAAATAAGTGTATTCGTATCTTACAATTTAAGCCTCGAATATAAGTATATTTTTATATTTGAGGTTCTTTTATTTCTTTCATTCCTCTTTTCAAAGATATATATATATATATATATATATATATATATATATATATATATATATATACTTTTTCTCCCGTGTATTACACGGATTAATTAGTATACTTTATCTTAAATTAATAAATAAATTAGTTTAATATATTTTATTATTATAAGCAAAATATTTATGCTAATTAAGTACTTTAATTAAATTAATAATTTATATAATTATTATTTTTTGACCATGTATATTCATTATTTTTTATTTTAGATATATTTATAAACCAAATATTTATGTTAAATAAATATTTTTATAAATATTATTTTTTTAGTTGAAGCTTTATGGTAATTAAATAAATTTTTTTAGAATAATTAATTTTTAAATATTGTCTTATAATAAAATAAAAGGAGTGTAATTTATTTTTTTTAAATGGTGGATATATTTTTTATTCAATATATTATAATATTTATATAATTATTATCTTGAAATAATTAATTGAATAAAGATTTATCAGATATTTTATAGATAAGAATAAATATTTTGGAGATATAAAATAATGATATAATAATAAATTTTAATATATAATAATAAAATATAAAAATAGAAAGATTATGTATATAATATTAAAATAAAAAAATATAAAAAATATGACGATTAATCACGTCGCGACACCTCATACTTTAAAAAGTTATTTATAATAGCGTATTCGCAATTAATATATATATATATATATATATATATATATATATATATATATATATATCCAACATACTTTTATAAAGTTGTTAAATTTGAATATTTTTATTGGAGAATAATTTCGTTAAATTACTAAATTTTTTGACAAAAAAAGAGATTTTTAAAAAAGTTAAGTAAAAAAATTCTGGTTCTAACATATTTTTAAATATATTTTGTAGGATACTTTTATCTATAAATAGTAAGATTATTATATAAGACACATTGCCATAATGTTAAATGAATTATGTAATTTTTTTTTGATAATTTGAATTCAGTAATCAGCTACGATCATTGAATATTTATCATATGTCGCTTAATATTTTCTCTTATTATTGGAGCGATAATTGTGTTACATTATATAATAATACTTATATATTTTTCCTCCAAATTAATTAAATTCAGATTGGTGGACCTTGTTCCTCTTTTTTAATTTATTTTATATACATTTATAATTGTACTTTGTGGGGCCTATACTCTTCTCTCATAGTATTTACTCTAGTTATGCTGTGTAACAATTTAATAGTTGTATTTCATAAATTTATCTATAAATATAGATGAAAGTCGAAGTGGAGAATCCAAAACAGACAGATCGATTTATATTCAACCGTGAAATAATTAATGGATTCCAAAGTATTTTTCTTTCTTGTCTTTTTCTTAGCTATGGCTTTTCTCGATTTCCCACATATTTCAGCCACAGAATGTAAGCTCTTTAACACTTTCTTTTATGACAAAAGTATTACGTGGAGCTTATGTATTATTTACTTTTTAACTCTTTCTCAATTTAATGTATTATTTACTATATCACTAATAGACTATTATGTCCATTTTTAAGGCTTATATTAATTTTTAGTTGTAATTGAAATTTCACTTGTGATCGAACATAGATTTAAGATTTGACAATAATTCTAAAAATATAATTGTAATTTCACCCTCGTAGTTCATGTAATATTGCTCTCTTATGATTAGTGATTTATTTATCCTCAAAATTTAAGATTAAATTACATTTATTGTATCTTCTTGTGAGACGGGTATATTTGAAATGTATTGTGAGATATGTTGACTCATTATTAAAGTATGCTTATTATTTTCATTTATGAGGAATGAAAATAAATTGTGGACGAAGGAAATAATTATTATTAAATAAATAAATTCAAAAACTAGTGTGGAATTAATTTCACAGTGGAACTATGATTAATTTTTAGTATAATGAAGGGTTATTCTCTAGAACAATGAAGGTCGCTCTTTTGTAGAAAATTAATATTACTATTGTTAATGAATTATTTCAATTAGAATAACTTATGTATTTTAAAAAGTAACACTTACTCCCTCCATTCCATTTCAATGTTTATGTTTGCTTTTTGCATGTTGATTAAGGAGTATAGTATTTTAATAGATAGTGGGTGAAAAGATATAATATTTAATGTAAAATGGGTAGGTGTATTAGTATTGAATGTGGAGATCATGATGATATATTAATTGTTTTAGGTGGGTCCCATATTTCAAAAAAGGAAATATAAACATTGAAATGGGACGTCCAAAATAGAAATATGTAAACATTGAAATGAAACGGATGAAGTATATTTTAAGAAATAACATCTTCGAAAAAGTACACCATACACGCTAACACCTATTTTTTTTTTTAAGAAAAAACTACCCACCAAATATATCTTGTTCTAGCGTCGTTCCTAACATTTTCGAAGTTTGGGGCGAACAAAGAAAATAGGCCCTCAATTAAAATTACTTATTCTAGTATTTTGAGAAGCAAATTCATCGATAATGTTATCATAGTTAATTTGTTCCAATAATTTTTTTTTCAATACATAAAATTTCTTTCATGTTATATAGTTGAACGTAAGTAAATTTTTAATAACTTCTTTAGATAAACTTCTTTCAGTAGTAGCCATAATCACATGTATAGTTGATAATATTTTATATGCAATCAAGACATTAGGATAATGCTCGAAGCATCTATAAGTGCTATCCTTTTTTTCAATTGATAACGTAGCTTGTAACACTTTTAATTCAGAAAATAAATAATTTGAGTCAATAACTGTCATGCGTTAAAATGTTTTCAAGATTCTGATAACTTTTTTCAATTTATCATTATCTAAAAATTTAAAATCTTAAAATCAAATAAGAACCCAAAAATATTATTATATGATTGCAATTGTTGAAATACTTTTTAAAGCATTAATAGAAACATCTATTAAGATATTAAAATAATTAATTCTAATTTTTTTTTCATTATATTATGTATTCTCATCATGTGAATTTCATTATACTGTTTTTTTTATACTGTTTTTTTTTTAGTATTTCTTTTTCTTAGAAAATAAAGGTTCAATATTTATTTCTAATGCCGGACTTGTGCAACAGTCATAACAGAAATAAATATAGGGCCATTTTGTAGGTTCAACAAGTTGATGAATTTATGAAAACTTCTTCTATAATATCTAAATATTATATATCATAAAAAAATAAAGATTGGTGGGAGACTATCTCATATAAATCATTTGAACCGGATAAAAAGTAATAACTTCATTATAAAATTTTATCACTTTCACTATAAAATCAATTTTTATTTATATTATAAATGTTTCATGAAATAGTTCATTCCATCATTATCACTTTTCAATGATTGAATGTCACTTTTTGTTAATAATATTATCACTTTTTATTCGTCTCATACAAAATTTGTCCTCATATAAATTATACGTATTTTATTAAAAAATAATAATTAAATTTGAGACCTCGAACCTACTCATGCCGCCACTGTCTTCTTCTTTTATTCATCATTAATTTGTTAAATATATAATTAATTAAAAAACTTTTGTTTGTGGACTTTTAAATTAGCTGAAGAAGCTGTGGGGACCAACGACGCATCACTTAATAATGCAAAATATCCCGGAGATGATTATGGGGGCGGAGAAGGCGGTGGTTATGGTGGCGGATACGGCGGCGGCAACGGAGGTGGTTATGGCGGTGGAAGAGGAGGTGGTTACGGTGGCGGAAGTGGAGGCGGTTATGGCGGTGGAAGCGGAGGTGGTTATGGTGGTGGCTATGGGGGCGGTTATGGTGGCGGGAGTGGTGGTGGGTATGGTGGTGGACGAGGTGGTGGCTATGGCGGCGGTTATGGTGGCGGATACGGTGGTGGGTATGGGTGTCGGTATGGGTGCTGTGGGAGGAGCATCTTTATGGGGAAGTGCAGGTGTTGTAGCTATGCAGGTGAAGAGGCCAATTTCAAGTCTCTAGACAAGCCACAAAACTGAAGCACCACTCACAAAAATGGCAACTAATGTTAAGAATTATTGTTGCAATAATGAATAATGTTGCTTGTAATATAAAATTAGTAAGTATGAAATGCTATTTTCATATTGATAAAAAATAAATAGTGTATATACTATATATGTCTCATTAATTAAAAAAAAAAAAAAAGAGAAAAACACCGTAACATTACTGTCTAGTCATTGGGTTAATATTTACCAAGTTTGTTAAAGTTTACTATATGATTCATTAGAATATAGGTAAATATTAGGTGTGACTGTTTGAGAAAGGAATTTTTTTTAAATGAATAAGGAGTAATAACATTTTTACAGCAAACATGATCGTCTTAAGAAAAGAATCTTTTAAGATAGAATAATTAAGAAGTGACAACATTTTAATAAAAAAGTGATACTTGATTGATAAAAAATGATAACCGTCTAATTAATTATTTTATAAATAATTTGTTATATAAATTAATAGTTCTAATATTTATATTAAATAATAATTGTAGATAGTCGATTTTTATTGGGTGATGTGAGTGTTTAATATGACTGTTATATGGTTTAATCATACTAATCTAATAAAGAAAGAATAGAAAGAGAAGAACACAAAAATTCCTCCCACGTTTGTGGGAGTTAAAGTAGAGAGTTTATTTCTCTCTGTGTTTTTTTTGTTGTTTATATGAAGGGAGATAATTCTTCTTTACAGTGATGATGATGGTGAGGTTGAGGATGGAACTGATAATGGTAGTCTGGTCGAAGATGAAGGTGCGGCTCCCCTCTTATACAAGTGGGGTGAGCCTACTACTCAAGCAATATATGTTATAGGCTAGTAGCAAGTGGGCATTAAATGCCAGAGATACGAATCTTGCTCTTGACCTTTGGGGTTGTGAAAGGTTGCTTTGGGAGATGGAAAAGTCTGACAATGATGTGACAGATGATTTGACAAGTCATCCACAAGCCATCCTAAAGACTCCATCTCTGGAAGACCTTGGCAAGACAGGACTCGACTTCGGTAAGGAAATCTCGGAAGGGCCGAGCGCGTGGAGAGCTTGGAGAGGCCGAGCTCACCTCTGGCGGCATGGAGAGCTTGGAGTGGCCGAGCTCACCTCTGGTATAGGGAGCTTGGAGAGGAGGCCGATTCACCTCTGGCGTGGAGAGCTTGGAGAGGAGGCCGACTCACCTCTGGCGTGGAAGGCTTGGAGACTCACCTCTGGTGTGAAAGGCTTGGAGAGGAGACCAACTCACCTCTGGCGTGGAAAGCTTGGAGAGGAGGCCGACTCACCTCTGGCGTGGAGAGCTTGGGAGGCCGACTCACCTCTGGCGTGGAAGGGTTAGAGAGGAGGCCGACTCACATCTGGCGTAGAGAGCTTGGAGAGAAGGACGACTCACCTCTGGCGTGGAGAGCTTGGGAGGCCGACTCACCTCTGGCGCGGAGAGCTTGGGATGCCGACTCACCTCTGACGCGGATGGCTTGGAGAGGAGGCCGACTCACCTCTGACGTGGAGAGCTTGTAGAGGAGGCTGACTCACCTCTGGCGTGGAAGGCTTGGAGAGGATGCCGACTTACCTCTGCTGTGGAGAGCTTGGAGAGGAGGCCAACTCACCTCTGCTGTGGAGAGCTTGGGAGGCTGACTCACCTCTAGCAATGAAAGCATGGCAAGGCAGACCTCGACTCGGGCGTGGAGAACTCAGACTCGGCATGGAGAGCTCGGACCTTGGCAGGGGAGAGCTTGGAAGGCAATGCTCACCCTTGGCGAGGCAGAGCTCACCTTTGGCATAAAGAGCTTGACAAGGCAGACTTAGAGGACTTCAGCCTTATCTTGTGTGTTGTGTGGTTAGTTAGGTGTTGACCACCTATCACAATAATAACTAATTAATCAAAAATAAATTGGTCTCATGGTTTGTCCATTAATAATTTTATTTATCCTTGTCCAATTTTTATCTTTAATCTATTTACTCTATCAATTCTAATATTTTTTTCTCTATTTTAGTTCGGTTTTCAAATTAAAAATGGCTAAAATAGATAAATAGAGAAATGATCAAAATTGGATAATAAGCACTAAAATCGGGCAAAAAAAACCAAAATTAAGAATCCGACAAAAAAATGGTCAAAGTTGAATAGGATATACTTATTTATATATATATATATATATATATATATATATATATATATATATATATACTAGTATGAAATCCGCGTACAATGCGGGATCGTTTAATTATTATTCTTATTTTTATAATTAAATAATCTGTGTTATATAACGTAAAAATCTTAATTAAGGAGATTTTTTTCTTATATCTAGACAATTTTTTTCATCAATGTAAAAAATTTGCAAAAAATTATAACGTTTGACTTTTGATAATGTAACGTATAACTAAATCATGTAAAAAATTAAGATATATTTACATACTCCCTCCGTCCCTCGTTAAGAGGGTCTTTTGCTTTTTGACACGTAGATTAAAAAGTATTATTATTTAATGTGTAGTGGGTAGTTGTAGTAGTGGGAGTGTGAGCCACATATTTTAATTGTATTAGTGGGTGTGTGTTGGTCCAATGTGTATAAAAAATGAAATGAAACTCTTTGAGTGGGGCGCCCAAAATGAAAAAAGACCCTCGTTAATGGGGACGGAGAGAGTATATAATAATTCCTTCGTCCCGGGCAGAGGTCTCATTTGTTTTTTACACATGGATTAAGGAGTATTATTATTTTATGTGTGGTGAGTAGTTGTATTAGTAGTGAATGGTGGGCCATATGTGGGTCCCTTTTACTAAAAAAGTAAAATGGGGACCTTTGAATGGGACGCCTGATATAGTAAAATAGAGACATTTCGATGGGTTTGAGGGAGTAATTATTTGAAAGAATATTTTACTTGTATTTTTTTAAATGTTACTTTATAACATAATTCAATTGAAAACTATTTATTACTCCCACTATTTCTTTAAAAAAAATGTGCAACTACATATGAGCAATTTTGTCTCTTTACTGTATATTTACATAATTGTTAGTATTTTATTTTTTTCATTGTATTTAAGTGCAATTATGATCAAAGTATGTAACTCTTAGTAATAAATCATTAATTTTAATGTTTGTCTAAAATAAATACTCCCTCCGTCCCATATATTTGTTCACTTTATACGGGCACAGAGATTAAGAAGTGTATTTTTTTAATGTAGAATGTAAGAAAAAGTAGGGGTAATCCGATAATTTAAAGAAAAAGTAAATAAAGTTATTGAGAAAGTGTAAAAAAATTGAATAAAGTTATTGAGAATGATGAATAAAGTGTAAAAAGTAATTGAAATATATAATAATGTATTTTTACTATTAATGGAATGTGAATAAAAAAGATCTCAATTTTTTTCTATACATTATTTGATTTGATACTAATTAATTTATTTATATCGAATGATCTATTTATTAATTGTATGATTATTTAAGAGAAATAAGGTTTAACATTTTATAATTAACTAAAACAAAATTATTAAAATGTTTTAAATAGTTGCTATATATATTTTTTTAAAATATAAGTAATATTATGGTTTAGTATTTCTTAATTAACTATATAATAATAATTTTATTTTCATTAATTATTATTTTTAAGAGACTAATGTAAAATATAAATAAAATTAAGTTATACTATATAATATTCTTTTAAATATTCATAAATTTGTATTGAATTTATTAATTGTATTTTTATAAAATTTTATTATTTCAAATTATATAAACAACTAAATAAAACAAATTTTATTATTCAAATGTCATAATTGAATAATTAAGATATATGTAAATAAATAAATATTAATATACTAAATTTAAAAAATTAACAAATATTTACAAACTCAATTTTAATGTTATTTGATATGAAAAAATGATTTGACTTAAATAGCTTAAGATTTCGATTCTATACATGAATTAATTTTTCAACCTCTTATTCTTTAAAGGTAAATTATTTTAAAAGAACTTAAATCGTCGATCCTCTTTCACTTGAAGAATACTTAAATAAATACTTTAGAGGTAGATCTTAAAGAATACTTGAATCGATTCTTTAGAGGTAATACTTGAATCGATTTTTTTCCTCTTGAAAAATCAATTCTTAAGATGTAAATCGATTCAAGAATACTTGAATTGATCTTCTTACTTTTCAAAAATTGATTTTTAATCTATTCAAGAATACTTGAATCTATTATCTTCCTCTTGAAAGAATCGATTCTTAAGAGGTAAAATATTCAAGAATACTTGAATTAGTTCTCTCCCTTTTGAAGAATACTTTAATCGAATTTTTAAAGGTAGATCGAATCTCTACTTGATTCGCTCAATCGAAATAAATTTTTATACTTTCATAAATCAATTCTCTAGATGAGCTTTCAATCAATTCGAGAATACTTGAATAGATCCTCTTACTCTTGAAAAATCGATTTTTAAGATGTAAATTTATTTAAGAATACTTGAATCGATTCTCTCATCTTGAAGAATCGATACTTAAGAGATAAAACAATTAAGAATACTTGAATCAGTTCTGTTCCTCTTAAAGAATACTTGAATCGATTTTTTAAAGTTAGATCGAATCTCTACTTGATTCACTCTATTGAAATAAATTTTTATACTTTCATAAATTAATTCTCTAGAGGAATTTGAAGAAAGGTCCTATTCCTCCTTGAGAAACGAATGTGTGCATTTAGAATGAATAACCAAAAAAATTTATTTATAGGTGGGTGAGATAGAATATGATATGGAATATTTTTTTCTACACACACATCATCATTAATAATATTAATTTACAAGTGCTTGCCAAATATAAAATTTTGAATTTGTGTATGTGGCGATGCCCGCTCCTTCTTAAAAAAAATTATGTATGTGGGGTCGCCACGTTTGTTCTTAGAAAAAATATGTACGTGGCGCTGCCACGTTAATCCTGCAATTAATGTTTTATTTTAAGTAATATATTTTAATAATTTTATTAAATTTAAAATAATTAATATTTTATATTTTTACCATTAATACTTTATTTTAAGTAATTCTTTTAATGAAATCTTAATAATATTAATATTATGTAATAATATTATTTTAAGTAATTTTCTTATAAAAGTCTTAATATGTTTCTTGGGAAGGAAGAGAATATAAAATTTTAAAATTGTGTATGTGGCGGCGTCACACTTCTCTTAAAATTTTTTGTGTATGTGACATCGCCATGTTCGTTCTTGGAAAAATTATGTTTGTGACTCTCTCATGCATGTTAATCTTTAAATTAATATTTTATTATAAGTAATTTAATATTTTAAATATTATTTTGTTTAATTTCTCTCATTAATAATCTTGATAATGCAATTAATATTTTTTAAGTAATTTAATATAAAGTGATTAAGATTTTATAATCTTGCGATTAATATTATATTTTAAATAATTTTTTTATAATTGTTTAATTTTATCTAATAAGAATATTTTATGTATTTTTTTTAATAAAAATTATTATTTTAATTCTAATAAAAATATTTTTATCAATTAATATTTTATATTAAGTAATTTAACATTTTAAATTTTATTAGGTCCCTCTAATTAAAAACTTACAATTAATATTTAAAATAATAAAAAAATAATAATAATTTTTAATATATTTTTACATTTAAATATTTTAGTTGGGTTATTCAATTTAAAAAAATAAAAGTAAAAGATAAAAATAAAATTGAGTGATGCTCGATTATTAATTAATTTACAACTAATAATGTTTTGATTGAGTTATTCAATAAAAAAAATTAATTGAGTTTTAACTTTAATAATTTAGTTTAGTTATTCAATAAAAAATAATTAAAAAATATAAAGAGAGATACTTGATTATTAATTAAATTTACAACTAATATTAAATTTAATATTTTTGTTATATATGATTTAAAAAAATTTCTATTATGGCTTATTGCTACCCTTTTTTATTGTCTTATACTCCCTCCGTCCGCTTTTAAGGGTGTCATTTGCTTTTTGCACGTGTATTAAGGAGTATTATTATTTAATGTATAGTGGTAGTTGTAGTGGAGGTATGTGTCCTATTTTTTAATTGTATTAGTGGGTATGTGTGGATAAAAAATGAAATGAGACCCTTGGGGGTGGAAGCCCAAAATGGAAAAATGATATCCTTGAAAGTGGACGGAGGGAGTATACTTTAAGGTCTCTAACTGATAGAAAAAATCATTAGGTCCCAAATTGATAGTTTATTCATTTTTCAGGTTTTGGATTAAAAATATTTTACTATGATCGCTTCCTTTTATATTAATTAAATGTTCATCTTTTTAACACGAATGTAAAAATACATTTAATAGTAAAATAAGATGAAATATATATATATATATATATATATATATATATATATATATATATATATATGTTTAATTTTTTGTTAAATTAATGTTTAAAAATATGAATTATTAATTAAATTACGAAAGAAAAAAGATGAGAGAGAAGAAATAAAGAGATCGAGGATGATTATATAACCATTAAACATGAAACAAACATCACGTAACTAACTTAGAACCGTAAAGTGAACCATACTTTAACTATCTTATACTTATAAATTATGAAAAAAAGTCCTACTTATTAAACTATAATATAATGAATCACAGATTATACTCTATAATGATATATTAATTATTCTCCATCCAAAACATTCTTCACTATTAGTGTTTCATTGATTAAGAATAATTATTTATTTGACTAACTATTGATTTTTTGGAGATGATTGGGTATTTCTAAATAGTAAATAAATTAAAAATTATATCATGTATGTTAAGTGAAGATGACAAATTTAAAATTAAATAATACTATGAGGTTATTTAATTAATTGAATATTTTCTTTTTTGGGTTGTAATGAATGTCGTGCAACAAATAAATGAAAAAAAATATAAATGATCATACAGACTAGAGAATATATAACAAAATAGCATGCTAATTTTCTTTAACTATAATATGTACTTACTTCTATATTATATTTTACTAGGGGGAAATACAAAAATACTCATTTATTTATGGGTTAGTTGCAAAAAAAAATAAAATCACGAATTTTACTTCTATTGCAAATTAATCTTCATTTTTTGAGAAATTGCAAAAAAAAAAATCACAACTTTTAAGTATTGTTGTAAAAAAAATCCAATTTTTGACTAATAGTAGGGTTTTTTTTGGGGTTTTTGGAGTTTTTTGCAACAATACATGAAGGTTATTGTTTTTTTTACAATTTCTCAAAAGTGGGGATTAATTTGCAATAAGAGTAATCATGATTTTTTTTTTTGCAATTAACCCTTTATTTATATTACAAAATCAAAGTCAACATAAAAATAACTTGTAATAATTTTTAACCAATTTAATGTAATACGACAAAGTTATCTTTTGACCCTATTAATAAAAGTTAATATATAAACACCATTACTCACCTCCTACATTATATGTCGGTTATTGGTGGTAGACCGACTTGAACCGACACCCGAATCGACGGATGTTGGTGGGGACCGATTAGAACCGAAACTCGGACCAACGAACTGATGGATGTTGGTCGGGCTATCGATGGGGGATCGACTGGAACCAACGAATGTCTCGGTCGGATTGTTAGTGAGAGATGAACTAGAACCGATACTTTAAACAATTAAAGAATTTAAGGTCAAGTCAAAGTCAAAGTTAAAGGGTACTTTTATTAAAAAAATGTCATTTTTAAACTTTTATTTACAAATTAGGATTTTTTTTATCATAATTAATTAAATTGTTGGTCAAAAATCTCCACTTAATTAAATTGTGTAATTTTGTCTACGGGCTCTCTCTTTTACATATTTTACGTGCTTTTATAAATTACAATAAAATTATACTCTAATAACTTTAAAAACATATTTAATAAATATGATATCAGATTATATTAAATCATAGTATAAGTAATTTAAAATCATGAATTATTCATCTTATTTTAATCATATTATAACTACCTTAAAATAATATTTTAAATATTTTAAAATCATACTTTCATGATGAATAAAATCATAAATTCATTCCACACTTAACTTCCTAGTCCTATTATGACAAAGACATTCAATTCAATACAATAATCTCACAATACATTATATTTTCAAATTATCACCTAATTATATTGCTAGCTACATATATCAATTTGGGCCAGGCCTTATTGGCCTGCCCGTTTAGCTTTAAGATTTTTAGGGTTAGAGTTAAGCATTTGAAAGCCCGTTTGACCCTAGCCATCTTAACATGGATCACTTAGCTTGTGGGCTAAATCAGATTAATTTTTTTAAAAGAATCAATTCATATATATTTTTTTCATATTAATTTTAATAATTATTAATTAAAATAATTAAAAAATATTAAAATTTTAGTAGTGACTAGGACATAGATGCAGACAACTTGAATCCATGCCTCTAATAATTATTTTAATGTGTGACATTACTTCTGTTTAGTTGAGCTCATGATCAGAATCTTTCTCTTGGTTATGAAGATTTGAATACTGCAAATTATTTTACAGTACAAAGCTTCGTGATCTATTAATAACTTCTATCTATAATTAGTACATATATATATAATAAGACAAAATCTCTTGTGAAATATGTGAGATGAGTAGATTTATTATTAAAGTATCATTGTTATGTGTAAAATATGTTTATTGTTAATTAAATGATAAATAATGAATTAAAATAGTACTCCCTCCGTCCCATTTCAATGTTTACGTTTGCTTTTTGTACGTTGATGAAGGAGTATAATATTTTAATAGATAGTGGGTGAAAATATATAATTTTTAATGTAAAGTGGGTAGGTGTATTAGTGTTGGATGATATATTAATTGTTTTGGGTGGGTCCCATATTCAAAAAAGGAAAACGTAAGCATTGAAATGAAACGCGCAAAATAGAAACGTAAACATTGAAACGGGACGGAGGGAGTATATTTTTAGAGTGTTATATTATGATGATTCACTATAAACATACTTTAACAATCAATAAATATATTTTATTAGCCTAATTCTCCTGTGCACCTGGGTGCATCCCAGGATACAGTGCACTACCTTTAAAAATATATACAATTATGAACAAAAACATACTTATAAACAAAAATGTATACACTTTGTTAGTGAATTTTTTGTTAGTTTTGTTTGTTTTTTTAATAAAAAATTGAGTATAAAAAAAATTACAATTATTAATAAACATGTATACACTATTGGAAAAAAAGTTATACATATATAGGTGCTAGTTTTTTTAATGAAAAATTGAGTGTAAAAAAATATACAATTATTAAGAAACATGTATACAATATGAATAAAAAGTCATACATATATGGGTGCACGATTGCATCAAGGTGCATCAGATATCAACTCTTTGATTTATATAACAATTATATTTTAACAATAAGTCAATCCATCTTATCTATACCCGTTTCACAAGAGAGTAACTCATAATAATAGTTTCAATTGGTTAATTTTTTATATGTATTTTTATTGTCAATATAATATGATACTTCTCCAATAAACTATTTCATACTTTTCTTCTTTATACATCCCACAAAATATTTTACACTTTACTAAAAAGAAAATGGTAAACAAATATATTTCAATAATACTTACTTTTACACACATCTCAATTAATACCAATTTTTTTACAAACATCCCAATGTATTTAAGCTAATCCACTTAAAAAAAAAACTTATACACTTATCACTTATGAGTAGAAATGTATATTTTATTAGAGAAATTTCTATAATTTTCTAATGAGAAACTAAATATAAAAAACTATACAATGATTAAGAAATATGTATACACTACTCCCTCCGTCCCTTTCAATGTTTACGTTTCTATTTTGCGCGTCTCATTTCTATGTTTATATTTTTCTTTTGGAATATGTGTATCATCCAACACTAATACACCTACCCACTTTACATTAAATATTATATCTTTTCATCTACTATCTATTAAAATATTATACTCCTTCATCAACGTGCAAAAAACAAACGTAAACATTGAAACGGGACGGAGGGAGTATTAAATAAAAATTTATATACATGGAGTATGGTGCAAGCATGCACCCTATTACACTAAATATCAACTCATATTTTATACACATTTTTTATTAAATTAACTAAAATATTCATTTTCTACATACTTTATGCATTAAAAATATTTATTTATTTATTTATTTATTTTATTATTATTTTTAATTTCAGTCACAAAGATACATGAAATTTTATGGGATGGAAGGAATATAATTTTGTGCAATATATTAAAAACAGTTATAGAGCATCATTTTTCTTCTATGCCTCACTATATTTATATAGTTCCTCTGTCCCGCATTATCGTTTACGTTTATTTTTTGCACGTAGATTAAGAGATATAATATTTTAATAGATAGTGAGTTGAGAAATATAATATTTAATTTTTAGTGAGTAGTTGTATTAGTGTTGTGTGTAGACCATATCTGAAATAAATAATTATTTTGTGTGAGTCCATTTGACAACAAGAAAAATATAAACATTAATTTATTACAGTTCAAACGCAAACATATGGGGGCGAAGAGAGTATACTATGGAAATTCTTTTCCTCATTTAATTCTTTAAATTTGCATGTTAAACTATACAAGATTAATGAGCCATCAAACTATTTTATACATTATTCCATTTCACTGATCATTTCTTAAAAGCATTAAACATTTTAAATGAAAAAAAAAAGTTTTAATCTTACCTCCATTTCTAACAATATGGATTTTGAAGGCAAATGTTAGTTTGATAATTAATTCACCATATTTTAGAGTCGCATTTGTATATATTTTTATCTACTTTTCTTATTTGATGGTTATAGGTGAAAGGAGTCGAAATATTATTAAAGTTTGATAATTATATAAGTATATTGAGTGGTTAAAATATGATTTTATATATATATATATATATATAGTAAGTCTCTTGTGAGACGGGTTATTGGTGAGACGGATGTGAGACGGGTCAACCCGTCACTAAAGTATGCTTATTTGTGATTAAAGTGTGTTTATTTGTGGTTAAAGTATGTCGATAATAAATCAAATTATAACACACTAACAACATACTTTAATACATAATCCAACATACTTTAAAAAACATACATTAACAACCATTTAACATACTTTATTTAAATAATCGACATACTTTAACACGTCTCAAGAAACCGTCTCATGAAGATAGCGTCTCACAAGAGACTTTGTCATATATATATATATATATATATATATATATATATATATATATATATATATAGTGAATGATGCATTAAAATATAATTTTAGAGTGTTATAATATGATTTAGTATCAAATAATTATATTTTAAGCGAATAGTCATATTATAATACACTAAAATTATACTTTAATAAATCATTCATTATACTTTAAGTAAATCATACTTTAACTATACCCAATAATATATTTTACTTGTATAATAATTATACTTTACACTACGAAAAAAATATTTTTAACAATGAAATTTATCAACGGAATTCAATCAGTTGATAAACCAATTTAACAATAAAATTAAAATTTTTATCAATGCAATATTCTATTAATATAATAGTGTTTTTATAGTGTTAATAGTAAATTTACCGTCTCACAGCCTACCTCATTTAGACACCATCTCACAATAGGGTTTGCCATTAAAATTTTGGTTATCTTTAACATATTATCTTGGCAGTAACTAAGGTGGGAACATTCCACCCATTTAAAAGTTTTAGGACCGCCCAATATCCGCTTAATTCCGCTGCCATATACTTTTTTTTCTTCCTTTTTTATTTAAAAAAAAATTAATTTTAGAGATATAACTGTAATTTCATTATTGTGGTTTAGATATATTTCATCCTATGATTTATTATTAATTATAAGGGTATAATTGTAATTTTAATGTTGATGTTTAGGGTACATTCCATCCATTGAGTTTAAGATTTAGAGTATAATTATAATTTTACCTTTATAATATAATGGGTTAATTGCGTATAAAACCCCACCTTTACTTTAATTGCAATTTAATCTAAACTTTTATAATTTTGGATAAAAAAACAACTACTCCCTCCGTCCCCCAAAGTATTTCACACTTTCCTTTTTCATCCGTCCCTCAAAGTATTTCACACTTTACTTTTACTAAATTTGGTAAAAATACATTATACTAATACTCACTTTTTACACATATCCCAATATAATACTTGCTTTTTCACATCTCCCAAAAACTTTACACACTTTTTTCACATCTCTCAATAACTTTACACACCTTTTTCATTAAATCAACTAAAATATATATTCTCTTTCTTACTTTATACATAAAAATACAAAATTTTCTTAAACTCCGCGCACACCAATACGTGAAATACTTCCCGGGACGGAGGGAGTACTTTTTGATTCATTTGCAAATTAAACTCATTGGCAGAGAGAGCTTCCAAATGATGATGTGGCATTTTTTTTAATATGAAATTTAATTGTTTATTATTATAACACTCTCTCTCCTTGTCTCACCGCCTCATCGCCGCCGTCGAAGCCGTCGTATCTCTCTAACGAATCGAACAGGGTGGAGTAGCAGTGCAGAGACTCGGTGAAACGGTCCAAGAACACGTTTCCATTGAGATTTGCTTCTTGCTCAACCACAGTCAAGATTTCGGGTTTCAATTCGCGCATCACTTGCAGAACCTTCTCGATTGCCCCCAATCTCGCCAGCAATTGGTGCATCTCGAAGATCGAATTCACGGCCTTCGTTTCCCCTTCCCTTATGTTGAACATCGTCGCATTGAGATCGGCTAAGGAATTTGCGACGAACCCTCTGTACTCGAATTCCACGTTGATTGTTTCAGCTAATTGAGCTAACCTCCACCCTACTTCCTGTAAATGGTCGGCCTCGTCATGCGACGGCGGGCCAATTTCGGTTAGACGGAAGGTCGGAGGGCCACCGAGTCTCAGGGCCAAAGCCTGCAAGAGCGCCGCTGCCGCCGCCCTCCTCCGTCGCCGGTACGGCTGCCACCGCCGCTGTTTTGGTGGTTCTGCAGGGATCTCTCTAAAGATGCATCTGTCGCTGGTGCAGCTGCCACCGCCGCCGCCGTGTTTGTGGTTCTGCAGGGATCTCTAAAGTCTGAAGATGCAAGGAGAAGGAGAGAGAGTGTTATAATAATAAACAATTAAATTTCATATTTAAAAAAATGCCACAACATCATTTGGGCAGCTCCTCCGGGCCCATGAGTTTAATTTGCAAATGAATTAAAAGTTATTTTTTTTATGCAAAATTTTAAAAGTTTGAATTAAATTGCAACTAAAGTAAAAGTGGGGTTATTATTCACAATTAACCCTAGTTTAATTTATTTCTAGGATTTAGGATTTAAGATATAATTATAATTTTAATTTTATAGTTTAGTATATAATTTACCCTTAGGATTTAGGGTTTAGAGTATATAATTTTAATTTTACATTTGTGATTTAGGAAATATTTTACCCCTTGAATTTGAAGTTTAGAATGTAATGGTCTTTTAACTATAATAAATTTTTTAAAAAAATAAAAAATAACATTAATGAAAGAAAATATATTAATTAGGGAAGTGGGGACCAAATGTTCCAACAATTCATTTGGTGGGATTGGTTCCACCAAGATTGCACTCTATGCTCTTAATTTTTAGAATATAATTATTTTTATGAATTACTCCCTCCATCCATCCTCAATGTATCCATTTGCTTTTTGCACGTAGAATAAGGAGTATTATTATTTTATGGGTAGTTGGTAGTTGTATTAGTGGAGGGTGTGGGTCCCATATTTTATTTGTATTAGTGGAGGATGTGGATCCCATAGTTCAAAAAGAAAAATGGATAGATTAAGGATAAACGACCCAAAATGATAAAATAGATAGATTGACAGTGGACGGGGGGGGGAGTATAATTTGAGTAATTCTGAAAAAATCCACTTTTAATAGTTGATTTTGGAAAAATGCCACCCAATATTTTTTTTTTGGGAAAACTGGCACTTTTCGACTTTTTTATCCATCTTCATTACATAATTAATACATAGTTGCACGTATAGTCGCACATATAGTTGCGTGCAGTGGTCTCACATATGTTAATAAATATAACATGTGAATGGTTGCACATCTAGCTTAGTCACGTGTAGGGTGGCATATATAGTCGCCTGCATAGGCGTAGTCACAGAAGAGATGGTAGGATTTGGGTTAATAGAATCCAAATTTATTTATTTTTTAAAAAAGGATTTTTTCAAAAAAATTTATAATAGATGACATTTTTCCAAAATAAACTATTAAAAGTGACATTTTCCCGAAACCCAAATAATTAAAAAGTTTTCATGCATGATGCTAGTGATTGCACATAGGGGTGGACGGTATGTCATACCGAAGATTTTTGGTCATACCAAATATCATACCGAAATTTTCACTTGAACACGACACATACAAGTTTTGTTTAAAATCGTTTTATTTTATTTTATTAGTTATCACTTTTATTATATTTCATTTATCACATATACTAATTATTTAATGAAAATAGAATAATTAAATGGTTATTAGTTTTCACTTATCAAATAGTATATTTTTTATTAATAATACTCCCTCCGTCCCACAATACCTTTCATACTTTTTACATTTGGACGTCCCACAATACCCTTCACCCCCCATTTTTGACAAAAAAATTTGACAAATATATCCCTAACTTAACCATCAATTACACCCTTGCCATCTCATTAACAACACTAATATAAAAAAAAGGGATTTGGGCCCTCTTAACCACACAATTAACATCCCTAATCTTTTAGTTGGGCCTAACCACACTTGGACCACACCCTTTTCCATTCCCTTTCAATTTGCTTTATTTCCAATTCCTCTCGTTTCATCTCTCGTCCTCTTCATTGCGAAAAAACCCTAGCCCTTCATCTTACGTCGCTTACTCCTTCGATCCATGCTTCCGCGGCGTAAAGAGGAACCCTAGCCCCTTCATCTGCTCCTTTGCGCAGATCTATCATTTTTTGTGAAACTACTTTGATTTCTAAACCCTCGATGTTCGATTCACTTCATCTTCAACCACTTAATATTTCTGAGGTTGAAATCCTAGATCTAGGTCGGGATCCGAGTATAGATGGAGCGAGATGGAGGTTGGGGATTGACTCCATGCTGTCAGTCGTCGATGGGCTTGAAACCGTAATGGATCTTTCCAGAACCACCAGCGACACGGTGGTTCCCGACTCCTTATAGTCGGATTCAGTCGTCGATCTCCCCTGTTTCGCCGCGAAAGTTTGTGATCTGGTGATTCCCGACTCTTTATTTCCTGATTCTAAGGATGTTGGGTATGTGGTTGAGGACTCCAACATTGAGGATGAGTCGTCGAAAAGTTTGCCCCGTCAGTCTCTGTTTTAGAGATTCCCCCGCAGCAGCCGATATTCCAACCACCCAACAGTGGTCCTGGAGTCCAACGTCGGGGCTACAAATGTCGGGGAAAACTTACCCCAAAATGATGCATCTGTTAGATATTAACAGTTCATCTACGAGATGGTCTGTATGTTTCTTCTAGCTTATCGGTACATCCCTATCTTCTTTTATTTTTTAAATTCTGTAGCTTGGGATGCCCTGTGAGGCTTGGTACGTGCTTTATGTGCTTTATTTGGCCCTGTGAGGCACTTGATCGATGTTGAATGCACTTGATTTAGCCCTGTGAGGCACTGAATTGAAGAAGCATAAGTTTATTTGGCCCTGTGAGGCATCTATGTGGCCCTGTGAGGCATTGAATTGTTTATATGTGTGAAACAGGTGATTAATTGGCCCTGTGAGGCTCTATTTGCTTCCTTCTTGAGCCTTTGAGGCATTTGCTGGTTGATGATGGGAATATTTGGACAGTACTAGGCCCTGTGAGGCACAGAAATGTTTAAACTTGAATGCAACATGTGTTTAATTGTCCTTGTGAGGCCTCTATGTGGCTATGTGATGCATTTTGGTGGCTATTGATGGTTGATTTGCTCTTTATTCGGCCCTGTGAGGCTTTTTGTGGCTAATAATACTTGTCCATGAGTACTTTATTCCGAGGGCTAAGGTTTTAATGCTGTGGTGATCATGCAATATGAACCAGCCATAGTGATAAGTGTATTGAGTCACCAATAAGTATATACAAACCTATTTAGGCGACCATGACCCAATGATGATATTATTCAGAGGGTTAAGTACCTCTCTTGCTAGAAAAAGTTTACATAAACTTGTTCTTGTCCCAAAAATTAGGTGTTCAGTGTCACCATTAGGTTTCATATCTATGTTGGAGGCGCTTGATTATTTTTTTAATATCGTAGCAGTCACCAATAGGGAGTTAAATATTTGTTTGGTCCCGTAACTTTTTTTCTTTTTAATTTTAGTCCCAAAAAAGATATTTGTTTATAATTAGTCCCATAACTTTAATTTTTCTTTAATTTTGGTCTAATTTTTATCGGATTTACCACTTGTTTCCGGAAACCGACGAGCGATGCTGATGTGGCTAGTCCAATTATTTCTCAACCAACCAAAGATTGATGAAACTTAAGAAGAAGAATGAAGACAACACCAAAGATTGCAAAAACGTTTATAGTCACCCCATACATAAACATTTTGCAATTTTTAGTGTTATCCTTCTTCTTCTTCTTAAGCTTCATCAATATTTGGCTGGTTGGACTCGTCATGTCAGCATCACTTGCCAATTTCAGAAACAGGTGGCAAATTCGGCGAAAATTGGACCAAAATTAAAGAAAAATGAAAGTTATGGGACTAATTATAAACAAATATATTTTTTGGGAGTAAAATTAAAAAGAAAAAAAGTTACGGGACCAAACAAATATTTAACTCCACCAATAGGTATAAGAAGCCTTTTAGGAGACCATGCTTGGTGATGAAATTCTTTCTGAGAGCATTGTGAACAAAAAGGCCATATATGATGTTTATTTACAACTAAACAACACATAAACAACAAAAGAACAATGTACAGTCCTATTGTTTATGTTGTAAACAACAAAAAGACCATACCATTACTATAGGTTCAATGTTTACAGCTTAAACAACACATAAATATCAAAAGGACATTGTTCAGTCCTGTGTTTATGTTGTAAACAACAAAAAGGTCCAGTTTCAGAGCATAAACAACAAAAAAGATCATCCATAGTAGATGATCAAACACCAAAACATTGCACAAGTTCTGCAATATCATAAACCAGTTTGTGGTTGGACTCCTCCCTTAGCAGCTTCAATATGCAGCCCATTACCAATTCTGCATCAATCTCAAGATTGATTGACAAAGTTCCCTCCCTTATCATCTTAGCTTTCCCCAGGTGTGGCACTTTATAGTTGTTACCCCCTTCCACCTTCATTATTTTAATTAGGTAGGCTTGTAGGCTAAGAAACACATTATTAAGGGTAGCTGGTGTTAGGTTATTATAGGAGATCCTCACATTCTTGATCAAATCATCTACATTGTAGCTTGTTGTTTCCCACTGTAGTGACTGTATAGCCCTAAACCACCCTAGGTCATTGATATTGGTGTCTAGAGAGTTTGGAGGCTGGTTAAGAAGTCTGATGTTGAATCCATCATATCTTGCAGCCATTCCAAAGTCCACATCAGTATCAAGTATGTGTGATTTTGCATTATCCTGTTGCATAATTATATCCTTACTCATATTTGGTGGCCATTTAGCCTTTATGGCTGGAATTATCTGTCAATTTAGTAAATAAGCTTATGAAAGTAAACTAATAAAGACAATACTTGAGTTATGAGACTAATCATGTAAAGACACTAATTGTTTCAAACTAGTAAATGATCCTAAAAAGATGGACATGAGTTACCTGATTGATTATGCAGTCTCTTATCACTTTTTTGTTGACGGTGTCAAATAGTTTAGTAACCAATGTCCCCCTTGCCCTATTCTTTGACTTTCTTTTTGCTGGCTCAATCATTGAAAAAGGAAAGATGCCTATTTTTCCATCAAATAAAACCTGCCCCTCACTTCCAAGTATAGGCCTAGATACGGAACACATGAACATTACTTTGGTTATGAATTTCTTTGACTTGCATGCGCAGTGTGGCTCTTCCTCTCCTGGTACGATGTAGTACCTCTCATTCACCCTTGTCATGTAGAACCATTTTTCATCAATATGGACTACATTGTACATTTCATCAAACATTAATTTATCTACGTTACTATCATGATGAATCTGATGTAAACAGTAGTTGAGCCTTTGAAGCTTGTTCTCCGGAGTTAGCTCAGGCTTGATTGAGTTTGTATGAGCTTTGATCTCTCCCTTTTTTATCCACCTTCCCACTGTTGATTTGGACACCTTCAACTGCCCAGCAAGACCTCTAATTGTACCTCTATTTTCAAAAGCAATCTCTTTCATTTGATCAAGATCTAGGTTAACCCTTTTTGGCTTTGCAACACCTTTTTTGTTAGAAATGAAGTAGACTGGCTTGCCTTCTTCAATCTGCAATTTAGCAGCTGCCCAAACATTGAATACTGTTCTATTAGTAACCCCAAATATTAGTGCTGCCTCCCTAGCTTTCCCATGGTGAATGTTTCCATGGCTGCTATGCCTTAAAAGGAACTGCCTAATCAGATTTATTGTGTGTGGACTGAGGTTAGGGTTTGAGGGTGTCATTTAATATTAACTAAGTGCATTAATGTTTGACCCTTTGTCCTACCATATTTATTGTGATGACTTGGGAGAAAATTATCAAAAAATTCACAAAGTATTCATAAGAAAATTAGAGGGAAAAATTAGAGGGTTAGTGACACATTTGGTGACAAAAAAATGATCAAAGGACAGTTTTGGTGGGAAACAAATCCCAATGATGAAATTAAAATTTGAGGAAAAAATGCTTCAAAAGAAAATTAGAGGGAAAATGGAGGTTTGTTGAAATATTTGGTGGGAAAATAAAGTAAAGGACAGTTTTAGAGGGAATAGATCACTTTTAAGGTGTTTTAGGAGGAAAACAAGTTCCAAATGATGAAAAAACAGGCTGATGTTCACCTTTGTAAGAATATTGATTCTAATAATTTACTTAAAGGTCATTTTCTATAAATGTTGTCATATTCACATGAATTCACTTCATTTTTGTCTTTTCAGTAATCTATGAACAGGTAAATGAAGATTTCTCTAACTTCTTCTATTGAGAAGAAAATTGTAAATTTTTTTTTATGTAAAGCTTCAATTTCTATAATTTAATGAAAGTGTAACAAATTTTTTTAATTTATGTAATTTATGTAATTTTATTATAATGATGTATCAAATCTGTAATTTTTGTAAGATTTTATCGTAATTTCTGCTGATTTTTTGAAGTTACAGTTTTTTAAAAAATAATTTCTGGAATTAATTTTTTTTTATTTTCTGGTATTTTTATTTATTTTTCGATAATTAGGGTTAGGATTAACTTTAATGATAAAGTTAATCCAAACCATAAACCCTAATGTTTGGACAGTTTTACCCTTCAAAAAATGAGTTGAAAAAATCAAAAAACAACTTTTGTTAAACAACGTGCAACAATAAAGGTGAAGGGTTCTTCGGGATGGAGGGAGTTTTAAATATCACTTCTTTTTGGTTAAGTGGTGTAATTATACTGATGATTTTATTTACTGTAATATGACTAATTTTCATATTTCATGACTTGATCAAGTCTTCAAGCCACAAATATTAATTATAATATTGACTAAATTAGCACAGGTCTAATATTTACTTTAAACAACTTTTACTTGCACGAAAACAACCATTCGCCAGTTCCGCAGACTACAGGTTAGCATCTAGATTAGCGTTGAGCGTGAAAAAAATATAAAAAAAGTGTGACAACTGACACCAACTCATTTCGATAAAAAATAATAATATTTTAATTAAATTAATACACTATAAAAAAGATTATTCTTCATCAAAGAATTATCAATTGCTAACAAAAATTACATTTTTCATTTAGCGACAAAATGTCCATGAATTTATTATACTTATATCAATGAAATAAAATTTGTTGTTATTTACCAATGTATCACCAACGAAAATATTATATAATGCCAATAAAATTATTAGCAATAGATTATCAATATAATTATTTATTAATGGAATTAATTTTTCTGCTAAATAATTACGGACCACCATTTTACCAACCGAAAATTATCAATGAATTATTTTTTATTTGTTGATAAACTAATTTAATAATGAAATTAAGATTTTTACTTAAGCAATATTTTAATGGTAGAAAACAGTTTTTTTATTTAAATTATATTTGGTTAATGAAATCTTTGTATCGTAACCGCTCAAGGAATTAATATTTCATGAACCAATTATTCATCATGTAACTAATTACAGGTGATTTCATTTTTTTTTACCAAAAATAATAATTAACTAAAAAAAAATTGTCTCATCATTAAATTGTTGCACACAAGTGTTGCTTATTGCTTACATATATTACTATTATTATTATTTTTATTTTTTTATTTTTTTTTTTGATAATTAATAAGACCTATGTAAGAGATGACATCTATCTCTTTAGGAGAATGCGAAAAAATGTTAAAAAAAGTTACTCTAAATTAACCTATCATTTATTTGAGACACAAAAATTTAATAGTATATCGGTGCTATTTAGCCGCAAATAAAGAATAGATCATTTTAGAGAAGAGTTGACATTTGTACATTAATATGGCAAATGTGAATTAAAGATATATAAATTTATTATATATTAATGGTTATTAATTATCAGGCGGAATAAACAATAAAATTTACGAACTTTAAACAACTTTTCTTTATACATTAACATTAATTTGAACTTAAGTAATTTTCTCAATATCGAAATCCATGCATGCCACATTCGAATGTGTAATAATCTCTTGATATAGTTAAGTTCAGACAATAAAGGAAGAAAAATTATTTTGAAAAAGTAATTGACAAATAATTGAATGATCAATGAAAACTGGAGTTCACCAATCAAAGAAATTACAACTAAACTACAAATCCCTATTTTTTTTTTTGTATATGATTGTTTGTAATTACTTAAACGTATGTGATACACACGAAAGCGTAGAAATTTTAAACATGTCTTTAGGGTTAGGGAAAGTATTCCTAAATTCACATTATTAATTATGTGTATCCTAGTAATTTATAGTATTTAATTATATTTTTAATGAAGGACAACATTTGCTTGAAATTATCTTATATGAGAGTAAGTTTACGTTTTTTCTTAAAATTTGCTATCTCTTATTATTTATTCTATGAATTGTTCATGAAATTATGCATTATAATATTATTGAGTATCATTTTATTCAAATGTTATCACTTATTATTCAAAAGACATCGGCTAAAAATCAATATATATCAGCGCCTATTTTCAATACTTTTAAAATTAAAAGTTTCAACATCGACTGACTGGTGAAATAGACATCGATTTTTAGTCGATATCTATTAACATTTTTATTGCATGTAGTGAATTCTGATTGTTTCACATAAGTCTTTGTCTTTGATGTATATTCTTAAGAAGAAAAGTCTTATGTTAAACGAGTTCACATTACTAGTTCATATAATTAGTAATGTAAATCCTTGTGGTTTATATCTCATTATTATACCCTTATATTTTAATATTTATTCTTAGAATAAAAAATATTTAAGAGTATAATTTTATTATCTCTTTTAATTTTTAAATAAGGATGATTCATCTAACATAGGGTTAACAGAAAAATCTCTTATCATGACTTGCATAACTAAGAAGGATTTATATACATATTTACGAGACACTAACTCTTCGGATTTATATTTTCCTATGAATTAATATAGCTTTCTTGTATCTCTAGCGTGACTTAATAATTTGTCACACAAAATGATAGACAAATCTAGATAAATTAAGTTATAATCCCTTTCCATCAAATAAGTATTTTCCTTTTTTTTCTTCATTTGTTTTTCATTACCCTTTGAAAATAGTAAAAGTTTCAAAATAAATAACTTATTTATATTATATTTAAAAAAATTATCACTCTTATCTAACGCATATAACTCACTTATCATTTATTTATTATTTAAAAATACACTTTTATCCTCAAAAGCTTGTTAATAAAATAACTTTTCTTATACAACACACATAAAAATATCACATCTTAATAAAATATATTCTCTCATTTCCAACTTCAACTCCATATTTAATGTTTGCACGGATATTGATAAAATTACTTTTTTACTTACTTTTTGATATTTTGTATAATAATGTAAGGCAAAAACTTATATTAATTAGGTTCACATTACACTTTAATTTTTATTACTCTTTGGTACATAAAAAATTACTCTTTAAAAAAATGAATTACTCCTTTAGTCCCAACTCCAATTTTATATTTTTCTTTTAATCCATTCAAACTTCAACTTACATGAAAGGAAAATGACAATCAATTACTATATATTCCCACAATATACTAAAATTTCGAAATTGACATCCCTCCATCCCATATACTAATGTACATTATAATTTATTTATTAAAAAAATCACATTACTCTTAAAAAGATAACTTTTTTTTTAATTAGTGTATCTCTTGGGAAGATGATATTACTCTTTTAAATAAAAATATTACTCTCACAAGTTTTTTTTGTTATTATTTGTAATGTATGTAAATTAAAAGGTATAATATATAATATGGTGTGGGCGAGTTGTAACCGTTTATTTTATACTTTTGCCCTTACTTTTTGAATTAAAGTAATGACATTGTGTAATTTTTGAGTATTTTTTTTTTTAAATTAGTTTGGTCATGGGTATGGGTTTTGTCTTTATTAAAAAATTAAAGAAATAAATACTTTGTAATACTAGTACCAAAATGATAAAATAATGTGTTTTAAGGTAACGGAGGTAACTAACATTGTCAGTACACTCTAATCAATTTAATTATACACCCAAACTTAAAAAAAAATAAAAAATAATAGAGCTCTAGTTAAAGAAGCTATGCTATATAAAAAATTCGAGACAACACTAGAATGATTTTAGAAAATACACGAAATATTTGTTCCATCATTCTATAATCACTATTATGAAATCCACATATCAATACATAATTTAGAATCGATCTACAATGTCATCCACATATCAATACATAATTTAGAATCGATCTACAAGGTCAAGATGTTCCCTAATCATAGCTTGTGTAAATGAAGATTTATTATGGTAGGAATGTGTCTGTTTTTATCTTATTATTATAGCACACTATAAGAATAATTAAAATCCGCATTCTTATTATATAAGAATTGACCTACTTAAGCTAGAGAAGATATCAAAATTAGTACTTTATGTATGATCAATTTTATTTTATTTTTTTATTTGCAATTTTTAATTTTGATTCTTTTTATTTACATTTGATAAATATCTAAATTTGATCGACAAAAAAGACCCAAATCGAAAAAAAAGAAAAAAAACTAAAATTAAGAATTGCAAAAAAAAAATAACTAAAATTAAAATAAAACATCTTAAATGACAAATTTTGATATTTTTCTCAAAGCTATTATAATGGAATTTTCTATCATTATAGATTTTTTTTTGTAGTATTTATTAGTTATTAGAGTCTCACTATTACACATATGTTAATTTATAAAATTTTGTTATCAGTAAGTATATTGTATGATAGTTAAAGTATCATTTAAAGATATTTAAAAAGTATAATGTAATTTGTAGTCCCTTTGTATCTCTCGTATTTCTTTAAAATTCTTAATTTGGTTATTCTCCTATTTATTATGCACACTTTTTTAAAAAATATTACTATATAATGTGATATAATTTTTATATTTTATTCATCAAATATCAAAAATTTTATTATTATTATTTTAAATAAATCACCCAAGCTAATTTTATCTTCATTCACACAAAAAAAACTAAACTTCGTAAATCTTGGCGCGGGGGTGGGGTGGGGTCGGGGTGGTTTGAGAATTTTACATAATTTGTCATCAACATAAATTAAAATTAAGAACAAGAATGCAGAAGTACAATTAAAATTTACCCACTATCTCTTAAAATGTATGAAAGTTACTAATTATAAATTATTCATTTCTTTTTTAAGCAAGATGGCTCCCATTCCTATAACTAAACTAAAATAAAAAAAAATAGGACAAAAATGTGAAGTAACATATTAAAACTACCAATTGCTCATGAAATATAGGGGCTTACTTACAGAGGTGACCCGTGGTAACCGTGAGCCCCTCACATTCGGTGTGCACAATCCAATGTGAGGATTATCGATGACCACGAATCACTTAAGAATTATCCTAAAATATATATTAAGCTAATTATAGTGTGCATTTGGTGTACTCTATGATAGGGTGCACCCATATACAAATATAACCAAATACATATACAATTATAAGCAATAATGTATACAATTTAATTGTTAGTTTTTTTAATGAAAAATTGAATGTAAAAATATATAATTATTAAAAAAACATGTATACACTATTGAATAAAAAATTATACACATATAGATGTTAGGTTTTTTAATGAAAAACTTAGTGTGAAAAAGTATACAATTATTACAAAACACGTATACAAAATAGAATAATATGTATACAAAATAGAATAAAAAGTTATACGCATATGGGTGCACCCTTACAACCCGGTGCACCCAATATACACTCTTATTCGTCCTCTTTAATTTATTTATTTATGAATAAAACTAGCGTACCATCAGGCACACCGTGGATCCCATATTACACAATTTCATAAACTTGTACTCTTTAATGTGTATATTTTAAGATAAAAATTTATATTCTTAATTTTTCTACAATATTATATAATAATTCAATATAAATTCATATCTTACAATATTGAACAATATACTTTAACACAAACCGACATATTTAGCATATGTTATTAAAGTATTTATTACTTTTAAAGTATACGAAGAATAAGCTAAAGAATTTTTGTTTCTTATTAAAATACATTGTTCAATAATATTTTCCAAGATACTCTCACTCATCCAAAAAAAAAAAATCGTATTTTACATTACAATACTTTAACACAAAAATAAAAAAAATCATATTTTACATTACAATAAATAAATACTTTAACACAAAACTACTTTAACAAAAAACTGTCATACATTAATATAAAATAAATTAAGAATTTTTTTAATTGTAATACATTAAAATGACTACTTTACAACATATTTTAACATAAAACCAACGTACTTTAAAGTATATAAAAAATACTTTTACTCAATATAAATAAAAACACTCCTTCATCACTACTGTCTTATTCTTCCTCAAAATATCAAATAATATCCATGACTGCGGGTGGATTATTTTTATCACGATGGAACATTAAAATTCTACCCACGGCGGAGGTCGAACAACAGAGTGGATGATGGCGGTCGAGCAGGGACGTAGACGGCAATGATCGAAGGAAATTTAATTTGCATGTTAATTACGTTTACATCTGTAAGCGTTAACGAACTTAAAAAAGAGATTCAATTAAATTTTGGAGTTCCTTAATTAAGGAGTTGAGTAACGAAAGTTAAATAAAAATTATTATTTAATAAATAAATAAGAATACTAATTTGATCCGTCTTACAATTCATTTCACCAAAGAACGTGTCACAGGAGAATTTATCAAAAGGGAACACTCTCTTGTTAGATATGTTATAGAAAGAAAGGTCATGAGACGGATCTACTCAATATATTATCCATAATTTTATAATATAATGTAAAAAAGGCTTGTGTGCATGAATCTATGTCCATGTACACAAATTTAATTTTATACTCTTTAGTATTAAATGTGATACTCTTTAGTATATAAATTGAATAGTTTTATTAGTGATGAATGGTTAGCATGTGGGGCAGTGTGAGGCCTTTTGCTAAAATTAAAAAATGAATACCTTCCGAGAGAACGATTAAAATTACAAAATTGATATCTTATTAGCGAACGAAGGGAGTAATGTATTTATGGTTAGTCAACTCCGTGATTTTAGAAAATTCCTAAATTTGTGAGATCATTCCAATCAATTTCACTCTTTTGCGATTAACGAAACAATCAGGTGTAACCTCCAAATGAAGGTGATCCATCATTGCTTGCTGTAACCTCCAAACGATGTATGTAAAAAAAAAACCCGCTGTGGTTTTTCACCCTAAGTTGCCCGTTGTTCAACTGTCGTCGTAATAATTATGTTTGTTATCATCCGTGAACGAAAATCGACATCAACCAACATAATCTACAATAGTAAGTTGAAACCGTGGATACTGTTCCATATTATAGTAAGAAGAAGACAAAGGCATTGGATATGTGTTAATATTTATTTTATGCAAAAGTATAATTTTTTAGGTATAAATTAAGTATGTCCAAAACTATTAAGCATGGATGCATAAAGTATAATAAGTTTATACTTAGAGTATGTTGGTTTTGGGTTATAATATGTTTGGGCTAGACATGCACAAAATAATCGGAATCGGCGTCGAATTGAAAAATCGGCGGTTTCATTCGGAACTGGTGGTTTCGGAACCGGTCAAAATAGAAATAAAATCGGATATATTTTGGTTCGGTTTGTTGGATTTATCAATATAAAATAAGAAATTCTACTTGTCCCACATCAAATGAGAGATCAGAAAGGGAGGATTCTTAATAGCTATTTAAGGAGGCCTTTGGTTCTGATGTAAGACGCACCAAAAAAAATTACTCCCTCTGTCCCATGATTATTGTTACACTTACTATAAAGGGTGTCCCACAATTATTGTTACATTTCCATTTTGGATGATGGGACCCACACAAAATAATTAAATATCTTTATGGGGCCCAAAACACTCCACTAATACAACTACCCCAACTACTCACTTTACATTAAAATATTATTTCTCTCACATCACAATACTTTAAAATACAATACTCCTTAATCTCCATGCAAACAGTAAATGTAACAACAAAGATGGGACGGAGGGAGTATAGTCTTTATATATGATTCTTTTGTTCTTTTCTTGTATTCTTTATTTGAGAGTTGGGAGAAAAGTTGGGAATTAGTAAAAGATTTGTAATAATGTGGTAGTTTTGGGGTCGGGAAAAAGAAACTTCTGTGTGATTGTAAAAATTTCATATAATTTCTGTGTGATTGTAAAAATTTCATATATTAGTATTTTCTCAGGTCCGTGGTTTTTCTCCGGTTTTGGAGTTTCCACGTAAATTCCTTGTGTTATTTTTATTCTTTCCTTTTCTCGGTAATATTTTGTCTTTTCCCTAAGAATGGATGGCTTTTCCCAACATTGTTTCATTTTGTGAAACCAAAACCAGGGGTTTCTCTATTTTTTATTTTTTTTATTGTTTAAATGCTGAAAAAATTAAAAATTAAAATCGGTAGTTTCAAAATCGAACCAAAATCTTCTTACCCCCGATTCGGTTCCTCATTTACGAAAACTGAAATCGGCGCTTTTAAACCAGCATGCATGTCGTTTGGGCACTATAAAATATCGATAGCAATATGAAAAAAAGAGAATGTAGTCTACGCAGCAATACGAGTCGAACAGTACGTTGAGTTATAGTATATTTAGCAAGGGTATTAGAGTATATCCTGCAAACATAAACACGTTAAAATATCATCAGTTTATGTTAGAGTGTGTCAGTTTTTGCATTAAAGTACGTTTGGAATCACCGTAAAGTATAATTAGTAATATGCAAAAATGAATGTAATGTATGCAATCGCACAAGTCAAACAATACGTCGATTTTAAGTAATATTATATTTTGCAATGGTTAAAGTGTTAGAGTATACTCCCTTCGTCTCATTTTATTTTTTTACCTATTTTCAATTTGAATGTCCACTTCAGTATTTACATTTCCATTTGTTGGAGTTTGACACTCACACAGAACAATTAATATTTGTCTATGGGATCCACACAAAATATTAATAAAACTACCTACTATACTTTAAAGTATTATATATCTATACCTTATACTATACATTAAAATACTATATTTTTTAATTTTAGCATAAAAAGTAAATATAAAGATTGAAATGAGATAGTGAGTATGTTACAAATATAAATAAGTTAAAGTATCAGTGTATCACGTGTTTATGCTAGAGTATGTCGATTCTATGTTATAATAAACTCCATTCGTCCGCTTTCAAGGGTTCCAATTTATTAGAGGGAAATGATACCCTTGAAAAGCGAACGGAGGGAGTATTTGGGTACAATTATTTAGAAATATGCAAAAATTAATCCCCTTACTCTATCTTGATCAAATCCCTCTCTCTCTTGAAATGTTTTTTTTTTAATTATTTTTCTCTCTCTTGAATTCTTTTATCTTTGTTGAAGTGTTGTGATGAAAAGTTCAATTACTCATTCTATCGTCCCACAATTATTTTCATTTTTCATTTTTGTCCCTATAATTAATCTTTACCACCCAAAACTAGAAATATCATTTCAATCAATATTATTATAATTAATCTTAATTTAAAAAAAAATTCACTTTCACTTTAATACATATAACATACTTTATACTTGATTTATTATCTAAAATTTACCATAATACCCCTATAACTTTATACTTGATTTATTATCTAAAATTTATCATAATACCCCTAAAAAGTTATAGAATTGATAAAAATACAAATTTTCTTAAATTACATATCTACCGTACAGGAAAGATAGCTATGGGATAGAATAGAAATAGGATGAATTAACAAACAAGAAAATTTTCTTAGAATAAGAAGTAATAAATTTCAATGAATCAAAAATCAACACTGATTATTTTATTTAATAAATTATTAATGAGAATAAATTATTAATGAGTACCCACCTCATTTATCTCAAATTTTTTTCTATTTTTAATATTAATGGATTCATATTAGAATGGGCACAGTATAAATACAAGAAAATTCATATGAAGTCTTATCATCAAAAAAACTCATTGGATATTCAATTTACGAAATAATCCATGGGTTCCAAATTATTTGTTTTCCTTATTCTTTTCTTTGTAACGGTTCTACTCAGTTGCACACTGCTTCCAACTGCAGAATGTAAGTACTCTCATCCTAAATATAATTTTCTTATTTCCTTGAAAATACGATCAAAATATATATATTTGTGAAATATTATTTTAATATATAATTATTTTTTTCTTTTTTTGGTTTTTCAAATTAGCAAAAGAAGCTGGGAAAAACAACAAAAGCTCAGTTAGAAGCCTAAAACATCCAAACATAAAATATGGTAGAGAATTAGTTGGTGACTACGGTGAAGATCAAGGTGGTTACGGAGGCGGTTACGGCAGTGGTTATGGTGGCGGAAGTGGAGGCGGTTCTGGTTCTGGTTACGGTGGGGGAAGCGGTAGTGGTTATGGTGGTGGGAACGGTGGTGGGAGCGGTAGTGGGAACGGTGGCGGCAGCGGTTCCGGTTATGGTGGAGGAAGCGGTAGTGGTTCTGGTGGTGGGAACGGTGGTGGTTCTGGTTCCGGTGGTGGGAACGGTGGTGGTTCTGGTTCCGGTGGTGGAAACGGTGGAGGAAATGGTGGTGGCTATGGTGGCGGACGTGGCGGTGGTTACGGCGGTGGAAATGGTGGTGGTAATGGTGGCGGAAATGGTGGTGGCGAAGGCGGTGGTTATGGTGGCGGACGTGGTAGAGGTTATGGTGGCGGTTCTGGTGGCGGACATGGCGGAGGCTACGGCGGTGGTTCTGGTGGCGGAGGTGGCGAAGGGTACGGCGGTGGTTCGGGTGGCGGATATTATGGGAGGAAATGCCACTACGGTTGCTGCCGAAAGAGTTACTATGGCGGTTGCAAGTGTTGCAGCTACGGTGAAAGCACAAATAATGCTAATTATTTTGAGAAACCCCAAAATTAAAATATTGCAAATCCACCAAATTTGCAAATAATGTTCTAGTTCTTGTGTTCAATTATAAGAAGTGAATAATGTTTCGAGTGATGTTATAAAGTCACACTACATGAATATCGATGCATATATGAATAGATTGAGAGTGTTGTGGTGTAACCATTTAAAAAATTATATACATTTTATTTTAAGACAATTAACTCGAATTCACTCCTGTGTCTTATATTGTGTCAAATTCTATTTTATCTCATAATTTTTATACTTAGTTTAATTAATTTTGATAATATAATTGTAATTTTAGCTTTATAATTTATGGTATATTTTATTTTAATAATTCATATACTATTTTATTCTTAAAATTTAGGCAAATACTTGTATGATAATGTTACACCAAAAGACTTACATAAGACGATTAGAAGTAATAACATTTTAATAAAAGTACTACTTGAATTAATATAAAGTGGTATGCATCCAATTATGCCATGAATAACTCAATAATGTAAATAAAAAGTATTACTAACATTTTTAATGAAAAATAGTACTTCCTCCATCCATTAAAAAGAGTTATATTTACCGTTTACACGTAGATTAAGAAATATAATTAATATATTTTAATGTGTAGTGGGTTGAGAGATATAATAATTTAATGTATGATAATTATAGTGTGTACCCGAGTGCACCCATCTTAGGGTGCACCCATATACAAATATAAACAAAACATATACAATTATGAGCAAAAATGTATAATTGTTAGTTTTTTTAATGAAAAAATTGAATGTAAAAAAATATACAATTATTAAAAAATATGTATAAACTATTGAATAAAAAGTTATACATATATGGATGCTAGTTTTTTAATGAAAAACTTAGTGTGGAAAAAGTATACAATTATTACGAAACACGTATACAAAATAGAATAACATGTATACAAAATAGAATAAAAAATTATACACATATGGGTGCACCCAATATACACTCTTTAATGCATAATGGGTAGTAGTATTAGTTTTGTGTGTGGGCACATGATGATAAAGTGATTGATTTATGTGGGTCCCATTTACTTAAAAAGGAAATGTAACTCTTGTAGCGGGATGCCATAATTAGTAAAATATAATTTTTGTGGCGGGACGGATGGAGTAATGTCTTTAAAGAAATGATAACAATTTAAAAAAGCTTAAAATCGATCTCACGTGAAACGATCTTACAAAAGTGTTGTCCTAAAATTTATTATTTGTTCTTAGAATTTATTATTAATTTTAAAATTATAGTAATTGTTATTAATTAAAAAAAAAGCGCTTAGGGTTGCATCCGACATCCTGATAATGCTCTTATTTTACACAAATACTCATATAAACTCGGTTTACATAGCTTATTATGTAAACTCTGATTTTTTCTCACTTTAAGCCCTCCTCTTTCAATTTTATTATACCATATGTATTGTTAGGGTTGTGATGTAAACCCAGTTTACAATAAACTAACTTTTATTTTAATGTTAAATCATTTGTGCATTTTCTCTGTGTAATCAAATAATTCTAACCACATTGTTAAGTCTGAATCTTCAGCTATTTTAGACTCTCATAACCAACCATTGAACCACACCTTCATTTATAATAGGGATCTGATCAGCAATTTAATCGGGTCATATTCTAGGACTCTATATATTACTTCCTCCGTCCCAGAATTTTTTGCACACTTCTGTAAGCACTTGAATTTTATTGCCTATTAAAGGAAAATATGTGGCAAATTAATGCAATAATTATCAATTAATTATTTATTTATTAAGGGATTTAAATAAATAAATTCCTAAAATAGATTAATAAATAATTGATAATTAATTTAAAACCCAACAAATTAAGTAGGGTTTAAATTAAGTAAAACTTGACTCCCAAGTCAAATAAAGTCTGGAAGGTTCCAGAATCAGGTCAAATTAAGTAATGACCATTCAAGCTGTGTTATATTTGGAACGACCCAAGCCCACAGAATCGGGTCAAATCTGTCATGGACCAATCAGATTGCAAGTTATTTATGGGACATGCTCATTCCTCACCTATATAAGGAGCCCTCCTTCATTCATTAGACACACTAAAAAATACTTGAAGACATAAACGCTCTGAAGAGATCAAGAATACGAGCAGTGCTCCCTTGAGATCTTCAAGCATCTTCAAGTCAAGAACGACAAACGATTCAGGATTAAGGTGCGGAGCCCCCTAAATCAAGCGTTCTTCATATACTGAGTTCTTCGGTGTTCTTCGCGCCAAGAACAGCATACGACCCGGGATTAAGGTGCTAAGCCCTCCAGATCGAGTGTTCTTCGGATCAAGTACGTTTAATCCAAACAAAGGCTCGACGCTTCTGGATTAACGTTATAAGATCCCAAATTCGAGTTCGGACAATCTTCAACTGAAGATCCGACTCAACACACAGAGTCAACGCGGTCAACACACAAGTCAAGTCAATGTCAAGCCAAATTGGTTCGAGAGAAGAATCAGAGGATTGATAGAGATTGTTCCTAAATTTTCAAGTTCAATCCGTCTGGATTGTCATTGTAATTCTTTTTGTATTTATTTCATCATAAATATAATATTTGTTGTTACAAATTTTGGCACGCCCAGTGGGATAGTCTCTACCTCTCATCTCTTCTCTCAACAAGCTCGAAGATACAAAGTATGACTCCTCTTAGGATCGCGATAAAAAGGTCATCTACCTCAAAGCCTTTAGAGCTACAAGCTGCGAAGATGCAAGTTATGACTCCGCTAAAGATTGCGATACGAAGGCAAACTGCATCAAAGCCTCAAGAGTTGCAAATTGAAAATGCTGAACTTGTTACAAGAAGTATGTCTGATGCCTCCTCAGAGACAAACCATGTGGTTGGGATTGCTCTTAACAAACCATTGCACGGAGACAAGAATAGTGAAGATGATTCTACCTACTCAACTCCT
The DNA here is from genome assembly GCA_023678885.1 of Pogostemon cablin. Classification (NCBI taxonomy): domain Eukaryota; kingdom Viridiplantae; phylum Streptophyta; class Magnoliopsida; order Lamiales; family Lamiaceae; genus Pogostemon; species Pogostemon cablin. The sequence continues at coordinate 8,104,099 of CM043009.1, forward strand.
CACTCAATATCAAGCTCACCATCTACCTCAGTTGCAGCTGCAGTGATGACAACAAATGCTATGACCATTGAGGTGTTGGATTGTATACTAAAAGTCTAGCTTTTTGTATGAATAATGTTATAATAATTAATTTGAAATGAGAATCATATGATCAAATGATTGCATCTTATAATTTATTTATATGTTTGATGCAATAGTCCACTTACTTTATAATGTAGATAATATGTTGTGCGACAACACGCGGAAGATCATATTATTGGTTTTCTTATAAAGTATAAACAGATGCTCACAACCGAGATAGACGGGGACTCTCTATCGGAATGGTTGTAGTGTGGTTTGGTATTAGCTTGTCTTGGCTATAGAATCACATTAGTGCACTTGTGTGTATTGAGCAGGACCGTCTGAGATCGTTCGACTTATACTGACTTATAGGAGAACTTGATCTCAGTTATTATGGAAGTTCGTGCTCTTAATCCCTATACAATAACCTCGACACGTAGGGCTGTATGCATTTCTTTGATTCATCAATGGGTGAGATTTATATGTTATTAAATCAACAAACTCGATGAGTTGGGAAGTAGTGCTGTCTCTATGGTGTGCTGTTAATTGTAGAAGGAATCCGTGTCCGTCATAGGTTGATGATGTCCCCTTGAGGAGCTCATAAGGATTATCATGTAAATTCTGCAGGTGGAATTTATTCCCGCATGATAATGAGGTTGAGTGGTACTACTCTTGGATGAGATATTAATTAATTGAGTTGTTAGTAACTTAAATTAATTAATGGACATGGTATATCTTAAACATGGGGAGACTAACGGGCTCATAATAAGAAGGAGCCCAAAACGTAATTTTGGAATTGGAAAGGCAGTGCAATAATAATATTTTAGTGGAATATATTATTATTATTGGACTTAAGTATAAGCTTTGGGCTAAGCTTGGATACTTAAGCCCAATGGAGGCCCAACCCAATTTCTCCTCCTGGTCCCTGCTGTAGCCCATGTATATAAGTCACCTCAGCTTATTTGGAACCCTAATCTAATTTATTATTCACGTTTGATGAGGGTTGAGAGCAGATTGAGGAGGTCTCGTAGATCGTTGCCCACACGACGTCGAGATCGGACTTGGGACATACGGCAGAAGATTAGAAGGTAGTTTGCTGCTGATGTCCGCCACCTTGCAAAATTTATATAAAATCTTATAGTACTTAGAATTTGATGATCAATATACTAACGGAAAGCTGTTGAAGAGAGGATCGTCTGAGCATAAAGATCATTCAATTCCGACATCAGACGAGGAAGTTATGGCCATTCTCGTGGGACTGCACAGTCTGCCTGCGAGAATCAATCTTCATCAACATACCCTGGTGAACGGTAATCGTTTCTATGATTTATTACTTCTGCTGTGATAGAAACGTATGAATCCCTAATGGATCACGTTAACCAAATGACCCAAGCGCCAACAATTAGTATCAGAGCTTCAGTTTCGTGGTGAAGCGTGACATGTTAGGCTAGGGTTTATGTGATTAATTTTTCAAAATTAGGATCGCATGTTTAGGGTTTTAGTTTTACTGCGCAAACCATTAATATCCCTATGTGAAATATACCCTATATCATATCTGTTCGTTGATGGTTGTGTGTGAGAGGATTCGACGAAAACTGTTCGTCAATTTCACATGGAAGGAAGAAATTGAGAGAAAATTCAGCACAATGATATTGCAGAGGCAATAACCGGAGTTTCAACCGTCGGATCAGGCTGATTTTTTGTCAGCACGTTCGAATTTTATGGATGTGCATTCTGAACGGTCAAGATCGTATTTAGAGCTTTGTATTGTTGGGAATATGCCGAAAATAGAAGTAGTTTTTGGGCGATTATGTTCTGCGCAGTCGAGGGAATAGAGTCGTTTCTCAGAAAATAACCATTGGATCGACCTGTAATTTGGATAGAATGTTAAAAACTCACAGAAGTAGATTCTGGACGGTGGAGATTGGATTCCCAGATTCCTACAGTTGCGAACCCTGAACGACAGTTGATGTAGTTTGATATTGCGTGTTGGGCTGAACTTGGTTCCGTGCAAGTAGGCCCTTGGACGAGTGACAGTTCGAGCGGATTTGCATCAGGTTCGATTGGTCTACATCAGGTTCGATTGATGCTACACCAGGTTCGAGCGAATTTGCATCAGGTTCGATTGGTCTACATCAGGTTCGATCGATGCTGCACCAGGTTCGAGCGGATTTGCATCAGGTTCGATTGATGCTGCACCAGGTTCGATCGGATTTGCATCAGGTTCGATTGGTCTGCATCAGGTTCGATCGATGCTGCACCAGGTTCGAGTGGATTTACATCAGGTTCGATTGGTCTGCATCAGGTTCGATCGATGCTGCACCAGGTTCGAGCGGATTTGCATCAGGTTCGATTGGTCTACATCAAGTTCGATCAATGATGCACCAGGTTCGAGCGGATTCACATCAGGTTCGATTAGTCTGCATCAGGTTCAATCGACTCTGCACTAAGTTCGAGCGGGTTTGCATCAAGTTTGACTGGTCTGCATCAGATTCCGCGTGAGTCTTCACAATATGATCGGGCAGGGTACCGGAGTAGTGGAGCAGGCTGCGGGGAGGTCGATCCATGTCGCAGTTGTCCGCATTCGTGATTGGTGGCGAACAATCGAATTCGCTGTTATATAACTGTTATAATTGATTTATTAATTGATTATTGTTATATATGTATGCATGATTATCTATGATTTATTGCCTTAAATAGAAGCATGCTAGATTGCGTATTATATTTGGTATATTATATGCATGTATGTTAGAGTGTTGATCAAGTCAACTTATTTTTGGCAATTTATTTCCTTATATATAACTGCTATAATTGTTTTATTGGTCAATTATTATTATATATTTGGAAGTATGAGCATGCTAGGTTGCGTATATTATTCTGAATATTATATGCATGTAAAAACCCTCGGTCTTAAATAACTAAGTGGGAGAGGGGATTGGTCATTAATTCCCGCGGCCTCCATTATTGGTTTGTAAGTGATGTGGGTAAACTTGCGCGTTGGCAATAGAGCCTTCCTCCCTAACGGATGAGTTTATTCACGGATCACTAGTACAGACTTCTTTAAATAATTATTGTTTGTAATGTGATGCATATGGACTTGCGCGTTGGCTATAGTGCCTTCCTCCCTAATGGATGAGTTTATATGCGGTTCATTGGTACAAACTCATATAATTGATAGGAAGTTATCTGAGCGCGTGTGTACTTCTCCAACAGTAAGGCATATAAGTTTGGGCAGCGGACTTGGGATCAAATAATGGTGTACACTTAGGTGTAAATAATTAGTATCCTCCCCAACGGAGTCACTGCTATTATTTGCATAGCTAAAGAGGAACCGACTATTAATTATTTTGTCATAAAGTTAGGTTGACAAATGAAATTAATGGGTAAAATCTTCTCTTGTAAATGTTTGGATTTGTAAACGTCCACACTAACGTGGCTTGCAGACTCACGGTGCTTGAGATGTCGGTAAATTTTATTTTATATTATTTTGAGGGAATCAATATAAATGGATAAATTCAAAGATTTGATCGGTATATTTATTTATGATCCTCTGATTTTCAAATGGTTTTATCTCACTTATTATTAACTAAAAGAAATTATATTTACTTGTCCAAATTAGATGATTAGAAAAGAATCTTGGTTTTGAATTTTACTGCTTAAGAAAATACATGTGTGTTCTCACAAAAGACGTCTCATGATGCCTATTAAAGTCTCTAGTGAAGAGATGAGAGGTTCATAGAAATATGATGGTCTCATGTAACTCTTCGGATACTTGAGTAAGTTAAAAGGCAGAAGATCATGATTTAATTTGATGAATGAATTGGGAAAGCATGGAGTATAAATTGAAGGGAAACCTAAATCAATTTAATTCTCTGTGAATTGCCTAGATGTTTTTGAGTAAGTTCCACCTGAATTACAATAGGATGTATATGGTGGAAAACTTCTGGCAAAACATGTGGCAAAGGAAAGCCATTTTCATCATAATGTGAATAAGTTTTATATCTTATTCACTAGTTGTTTAAAACATGATTAGTGATGGCATTTACTGACACGAAGTGTGTAGATACTAGAATCACTAAATGTTTATTACTAAGTGAGGATAAGATTGTTATGACATGGGTAAAACTACAAGAGTAGTGGCTATTGCAGTGGGAGTTGTCTATTTATCTAATGATATGAGTAGTCGTTTGATTATGAGAAATTGTTTTACGTATGTTTTCATAGAAAGAATTTGATTTCGATTTCTATGCATTAATAGATAGATACTCCATTTCATTTAAATGACATGGTCATTATAATGAAGGATAGAGTTGTAATATGTAATTGTACGTTGGTGAACAATTTGTATACTCTTAAATCATGTATATTCCACAGATGCAACAAATAGTAATTAATAATGAATCTTCTAATCTTAGTAAGAGAAAGATACCTTCAGATATGAACTAAACATATATTTGGCATCTAAGACTAGATCATTTTACTTGAGTAGGATTCAAAAGTTGATAGCCGATAGACCCTTAGGTTTATCTGAAGTGAAAACTATCTGACTTTCGAGTCTTGCTTGGGAGTAAAAATGACTAATTGCTTTTTCAAGGCAAAGGAGTGCAGAACCAAAGATATATATGTTGGAATTAGTTCATTATGATTTATGTGGTCCTAAGATTGTCTGGATGAGAGGTGGATATGAATATTCGTCAATCGATGAATTATTCTTGAAATGGATATATTTGCTTGATGCACTGCATGTCTAAGTTCCTTGATTAATTCAAGAATTGCAAGGCTGGTACAGTGAAGCATCATGGAAAATATATCAAGTAATGACGATTTAATCGTCATTACGAGTACCTCTTAGGATAGTTAGGAGCTATTAATCAGAGGTTGAGATTAAATCTCAAGTGGTCTACACTGGGCATGCCCCAGCTGAATGGTGTGGTGGATAGAAGGAATAAGACTCTTATGGTAATGATTAGATAGATGATGAATTATTTGGAATTACTTAATTCATTTTATGAATAAGCCCTAGAAACAGTAATTCATTTGAATGTTTGTCTGTTTGTGGGATATGCTATAAAAATGAAGGTGATTTATTTAGTCTAAAAGATCGAAGGGTGATTGTTAACACAAACACTAGATTTTTGGAAAGAGACTATGTATTAAATCATAAACCCATGTATAAATTGTTCTAAAGGAAGTGAGAGGGAAAAACACAAAGTATAAGTACCAAGTGTACAAGAGGATATACCACAAGGTAAACTACAACGCGTGTCACGTCTGATACATAATTGCATGTAGTGCCTTGTCTTAGTGGGAGGGTTCTTCGACAACCTGTAAGATACATGTTTTGGTAAAGTCGTGAGACTTGGTCCCTAGCTAACATGAAATGGACCCACGGATACGACGAAGTACTACAAGTTAGAAATGCCAAATCCTAGCAAAGTGCAATGAATATTAAAATAGAATCGATGGATTTTAAATTAGGTCTGGATGCTTGTTGAGTCGCTAAATGGCGTAAAAGCCATTGGAAGCGGGCATGCAAGAATAAAAGAGGATCATAGAATAAGGTGAAAACCTTGGAAGCAAGCTTGTTGCGAAAAGGTATACTCAGAAAGAAAGAGTTCGATTATGAGAAAACCTGTTCGCCGGTAGTTATGCCTAAGTTGATCCAGACTCTTTTATTTGTTGCTACTCATATGAAATATGAGGGATAGCAAATAGATGTCGAGACAGCTTTCCTGAATGGAAGTCTTAAGGGAAACATCTATGTGAAGCAACCAAAGTGATTCATTGCAAAAAGCTAAGAGCATTGTGATAGTAAGCTTAAAAGTGTCCATTCATGGACTAAAGCAAGCTTCAAGATCATGAAACATCCGTTTTGATGAGGTAATCCAGTGACATGGATCTAATCAATGATCGGATGGGTCTTGTGTATTGAAAAGAGTGATGGAAACATCGTGGTATTTCTTGTACTATACGTAGATAGTATCTTGCTCATTGGAGACAATGAAAGAGTATTGTCGGGCGTATTGATATGGTTGATAAAGCGGTATGAGATGAAGGACTTAAGAAGAGCAAAAATATCATTTTGATCACGGTAATATGGATCACAAGAAAGGATGTTATGCTTATCTCAAGTTTCATATAATGATACGATCCTTACTCGTTTAGCATGTGAATTTATCTAAGTGAATGTGTCTTGTGACACAAAAGTAGATAAAGAAGATGAAAGCGGTTCCTTATGCTTCGGCAAATGAGGAAGCTTAATCTAAGGAATGCTATGCACGAGATTGGATATCTGTTTTGCCGATGGCATGAACAGTGGGTATCAAGGTAACCCAAAATAAGAATGTTGAACTGTGGTAAGACATATACTTATGTACCTGAAAAGGACTAGAAACTATATGTGGGCTTACCGAACAGATTCACTGATTCTTATGGGTTACATAGATTCAGATTTTTCAAATCAGATAGGGACGGCAATAAATCCACCTCAAAGGTTATGCGTTTAATTTTAGGAAGTAGAGTCATAATGTGGAGGAGTGTTATATAGAAATATATTTCAGACTCCGGATTCCATCATGGAAAGATGATAAATTGGAGCCATGAGGCAGCCAAAGTATCTGTATGACTCTAGAAACTTCATGATGGACTTTGGTGTGATTCTAAGTTTGTCCAAGGTTATCACAATTTATATTGATGATATTAGGTGCAGTTGCAAACTTGAAGGAATCACAAGTCCATAAGAAAATTAAACACATGGAGCGCGAGTACCACCTGTTACGAGAAATCGTATGATGAGGGGAAGGTTGTTGTCACCTAGATTGCATCGGATGATAACCTAGTAAATCCATTTACAAGGACCTTAAGGCGAGAGCTTTTGATGGTCGTGTAGTGGGAGTGGAAATCAGATGTATGGCAGAAGACATGACAGCATAGTCTTTTAGTATAAGTGGGAGATTGTTGGATTGTATACTAAAAGTCTAGCTTTTTGTATGAACAATGTTATAATAATTAATTTGAAATGAGAATCATATGATCAAATGGTTGCATCTTATAATTTATTTATATGTTCGATGCAATAGTCCACTTACTTTATACTGTAGATAATATGTTGTGCGACAACACGTGGAAGATCATATTATTGGTTTCCTTATAAAGTATAAACAGATGCTCACAACCGAGATAGACGGGGACTCTCTATCGGAATGGTTGTAGTGTGGTTTAGTATTAGCTTGTCTTGGCTATAGAATCACATTAGTGCACTTGTGTGTATTGAGCATGACCGTCTGAGATCGTTCGACTTATACTGACTTATAGGAGAACTTGATCTCAGTTATTATGGAAGTTCGTGCTCTTAATCCCTATACAATAACCTCGACACGTAGGGCAGTATGTATTTCTTTGATTCATCAATGGGTGAGATTTATATGTTATTAAATCAACAAACTCGATGAGTTGGGAAGTAGTGCTGTCTCTATGGTGTGCTGTTGATTGTAGAAGAAATCCGTGTCCGTCATAGGTTGATGATGTCCCCTTGAGGAGCTCATAAGGATTATCATATAAATTCTGCAGGTGGAATTTATTTCGGCATGATAATGAGGTTGAGTGGTACTACTCTTGGATGAGATATTAATTAATTGAGTTGTTAGTAACTTAAATTAATTAATGGACATTGTATATCTTAAACATGGAGAGATTAACGGGCTCATAATAAGAAGGAGCCCAAAACGTAATTTTGGGATTGGAAAGGCAATGCAGTAATAATATTTTAGTGGAATATATTATTATTATTGGACTTAAGTATAAGCTTTGGGCTAAGCTTGGATACTTAAGCCCAATGGAGGCCCAACCCAATTTCTCCTCCTGGTCCCTGCTGTAGCCCATGTATATAAGTCACCTCAACTTATCTGGAACCCTAATCTAATTTATTATTCACGTTTGATGAGGGTTGAGAGTAGATTGAGGAGGTCTCGTAGATCGTCGCCCACACGACGTCGAGATCGGACTTGGGACATACGGCAGAAGATTAGAAGGTAGTTTTCTGCTGCTATCCTCCACCTTGCGAAATTTATATAAAATCGTATAGTACTCATAATTTGATGATCAATATACTGACGGAAAGCTATTGAAGAAAGGATCGTCTGAGCATAAAGATCATTCAATTCTGACATCAGACGAGCAAGTTATGGCTATTCTCGTGGGGCTGCACAGTCTGCCTGCGAGAATCAATCTTCATCAACATATCCTGGTAAACGGTAATCGTTTCTATGATTTATTGCTTCCGCTGTGATAGAAACGTATGAATCCCTAATGGGTCATGTTAACCAAATGATCCAAGCGCCAACATGAGGATCAACTCGCAAGTATGATAAGAGCCATTGAAGGACTCAACAAGTATATGGAAGCTCAAGACGTAAAAATCTCCATACTTATGAAGAAAATGGAGAATGTGGAGACAAGTCATGCAAATGAGAAACAAGTTGGGGATGAGCACGAGAAAGAAGACTCAGTGAAACACCATCCTCTCGAAAAGAAGTCAGTTGAAGAAGAAATACAAATTTCAACTGATAAAATACTTCCTGTGAACCAACTGAAGAATATTGTTTAGAGACGATAAAAGACAAGTTCGAAGGAAGCTCAAAATTTTCTTCAACATACGCCAAGCCATATACAAAGAGGATTGACAACTTGAGGATGCCAACTGACTACCAACCTCCCAAGTTTCAACAATTTGACGGTAAAGGCAATCCGAGACAACATGTGGCGCACTTCGTCGAGACATGCAATGATGCTGGGACCAACGGAGATCACATGGTGAGACAATTCGTCCGATCTTTAAGAGGAAATGCCTTTGATTGGTACATTGACTTGAAAGCCAACTCCATTGACAGTTGGGGGCAAATGGAAAAAGTATTCATCAACCGCTTCTATAGCACACGAAGAATTGTTAGTATGATGGAGCTAACAAATACTCGTCAAAGGGATGAAGAATATGTCATCGACTACATCAATAGATGGAGGAGCCTAAGTCTCAATTGCAAAGAAAAGCTATCAAAAACTTCAGTTATAGAAATGTGCATTCAAGGGATGCAATGGAATCTTAGCTACATACTCCAAGGAATTCGACCTAAAACTTTTAAAGAGTTGGCTTCAAGAGCTCACGATATGGAGTTAAACCTGACATCAAATGACATCGAATGACCCTCTATTCAAGACTCTTTCGAGTTTGAATACATGTCCTTCAATGAGCCCTTAGAAGAGGAACCACAAATAAAGGCTGCAATTTCTATAAAGATTAATAAAAATGAAGTTGAAGCAAGAGAAAATAGTGCATCCCAAGATTGGGGGCAATAAACTGTTGATAAATCAAGACAAAGCTCCTTGACACGAGCTAAAACTGTCTGTATTATGCTCCTTGATATGAGCTAAAACTATCTACAAGCAATACTCCCTGATACGAGTTTAAACTATCTAAAAATTCTAAAATCATGCTCCTTGATATGAGCTAAAACTATCTACAAGTCATGCTCCTTGATATGAGCTTAAAATATCTAAAATCCTCAAGTCATGCTACTTGATATGAGCTTAAACTTTTTAAAATCCTCAAGTCAAAGCTCCTTGGCACGAGCGAAAACTGTCTACATTATGCTCCTTGATATGAGCCTAAACTATCTAACACAAATCAAATTCAAGGCTCCTTGATACGAGCGAAAACTATCCACACTGTACTCCTTGATATGAGTATAAACTATATACACATCAAATCATATCTCCTTGAGAAGAGAAAATTCTCTACATGTTCGATGCTCCTTGATACTAGCTTAAACTATCTAAAATCTACAAGTTATGCTCCTTGACATGAGCGAAAACTGTCTACATCAAGCTCCTTGGCACGAGCTAAAACTGTCTGCATTACGCTCCTTGATACGAGCTTAAACTTTCTAAAATCTTTCAAGTCAAAGCTCCTTGACACGAGCTCAAATTGTCTGCATTACGCTCCTTGATACGAGCTTAAACTTTCTAAAATCTTTCAAGTCAAAGCTCCTTGACACGAGCTAAAACTGTCTGCATTACGCTCCTTGATACGAGCTTAAACTATCTAAAAGTTCCCATACACAATGCTCCTTGATACGAGCTAAAACTGTCTGCATTATGCTCCTTGATACGAGCTTAAACTATCTAAAAAGCCTCAAGTCATGCTCCTTGATACGAGCCTAAACTATCTAACACAAATCAAATTCAAGGCTCCTCGATACGAGCAAAAACTATCCACACTATACTCCTTGATATGAGTATAAACTATCTACACATCAAATAAAATCTCCTTGGGAAGAGAATAAACTCTACACATAAAGCTCCCCAGCATGAGCGAAAACTGTTCATACAGTACTCCTCGACACGAGTGAAAAATGTCCACACAAGGCTCCTTGATACGAGTATAAACTGTCTACAAGTTCAAATTCAAGACTCATTGACACGAGTATAAACTCTCAGCAAATTCAAATCAAATGCTCCTCGACACGAGTAAAAAATATCCACATAAGGCTCCTTGACACGAGTATAAACTGTCTATAAGTTCAAATTCAAGACTCATTGACACGAGTATAAACTATCAGCAAATTCAAATCCAATGCTCCTCGATGCACGAGCCTAAACTGCATGCTACTCCTGGCCCGCATGAGTATAAAATATGTATGGCACCCCCCATTCAAATCAAATCATGTCTCTTGAACTACGTTATGACTTGATCCTCTTCAAAGAGGTACGTAAGCAGCTTAGCACTTCACTAAGTTCAGTCATAATTCAGGCTATTCATATTAAGTTGGTGAAGCAAGCAATAAAATTCAATCATGTTGGTTAAGAATGGATTATCGCAATTTGTTCACTTCAACACAAAGGCGTCCGTGAACAAAATGCAAGGGGGAATTTGTAAGCACTTGAATTTTATTGCCTATTAAAGGAAAATATGTGGCAAATTAATGCAATAATTATCAATTAATTATTTATTTATTAAGGGATTTAAATAAATAAATTCCTAAAATAGATTAATAAATAATTGATAATTAATTTAAAACCCAACAAATTAAGTAGGGTTTAAATTAAGTAAAACTTGACTCCCAAGTCAAATAAAGTCTGGAAGGTTCCAGAATCAGGTCAAATTAAGTAATGACCATTCAAGCTGTGTTATATTTGGAACGGCCCAAGCCCGCAGAATCGGGTCAAATCTGTCATGGACCAATCAGATTGCAAGTTATTTATGAGACATGCTCATTCCTCACCTATATAAGGAGCCCTCCTTCATTCATTAGACACACTAAAAAATACTTGAAGACATAAACGCTCTGAAGAGATCAAGAATACGAACAGTGCTCCCTTGAGATCTTCAAGCATCTTCAAGTCAAGAACGACAAATGATTCGGGATTAAGGTGTGGAGCCCCCTAAATCAAGCGTTCTTCATATACTGAGTTCTTCGGTGTTCTTCGCGCCAAGAACAGCATACGACCTGGGATTAAGGTGCTAAGCCCCCAAGATCGAGTGTTCTTCGAATCAAGTACGTTTAATCAAAACAAAGGCTCGACGCTTCTGGATTAACGTTATAAGGTCCCAAATCCGAGTTCGGACAAGCTTCAACTGAAGATCCGACTCAACACACACAGTCAACGCGGTCAACACACAAGTCAAGTCAAAGTCAAACCAAATTGGTTCGAGAGAAGAATCAGAGGATTGATAGAGATTGTTCCTAAATTTTCAAGTTCAATCCGTCTGGATTATCATTGTAATTCTTTTTGTGTTTATTTCATCATCAATACAATATTTGTTGTTACAACTTCCTTTGTAATTTACAAAGGAAGTGTGCAAAAAATTTTGGGACGGATGAAGTATTAATTATTCATTTTGTTCAATAATAAATTTTATATTTTCTATTTTCGTTTGACTTAAAATAAATTTCTATCATTTAAAATTTGAAGCAAGATATCAATTATATAACTTCGAAATATATCTCAAAATTGTCATGCTTACTTTACATATACGTAACCTTTTTTTTATCATTTATTTATTATCTAAAAAATCTATAAAATTATCAATAAATAAATAAATAAGATTAATCATAATTTTTTAAGCCTATTTCTATAGTAATGATGTAATTTAATTCGAGATGGAATAGTTATCTTTTTAATCTTATTTTAGTACTCCAACTTTCATTTAGAAGGAAAAATTTGTGGTAAAAAATATTCAATACTCATAGTTAAATATTAATACCAACAAAATAGTAGTATTTTTTTTAAACCAAAATACACTAGTAGAAAAACGCTGATAGACATCGGTGCTGCACCGATGTCTATTTCACCAAATAGGTGATGTTGTATCCCATGATGTCAAAATTCACGCTGATAGACATCGGTTTTCCACCGATGTCTTTTCTAGAGAAGACATCGGTTCGAGATCGTTAGACATCGGTTTTCTACCGTTGTCTTTTCTAGAAAAGACATCGACTAGAACCATTTGACATCGGTATTCCAGCGATGTCGTTTGTAGAAAAGACATCGGCTCGAGACCGTCAGACATCAATTTTCCACCGATGTCTTTTCTAAAAAAGACATCGGCTCTAACTATTTTACATCAGTATTCCACCGATGTCTTTTCTGGAAAAGACATCGGCTCTAAATCGTTAGACATCAGTTTTCCACCTATGTCTTTTCTAGAAAAGACATCGGCTCAAACCATTCGACATCGGTACTCCACCGATGTCTTTTCTAGAAAAGACATCATTTAACAACTATTCAATTAAAGATATCAGGCGATATGATTAACAACAATTACAAGAATTTCAAATCTAAAAAAAAACATTACATGCTCAAATCATCTAATCCCAAATACATTAAATCATATCCAAATAATCACATCTCAATTCCCATTACAAATACGTTTTACATGTCTAAAACATGTTCAAGTCATCTAAAAAGTCATCCAAAATTACTACACAAAACCACCCTAAAATTACCATGGATCTCCTCTCAGCAATATCATCAAAACCCCACTTGAAGAAATACTTGGAACAAATTGTAATGCATGGATTTGTTGGAGACTCGACCTCCTGCCGTACAAATACATCTTGTAAGCATAAATTCAAAAAAACCATGAAGACAGATGACATGCAATTCATTAATTCAGTTTTCATATAATCTCATTACACTCTTTACGTTGATTGAAGAGTGGACTCCATAATGCTGTAAATTAATTTCTAGTAACATAAAAATCACTAGGCAATATATTGGAAATATAAGATAAGATTCAATAGAATAACAAGCCACTTTATACTTGGATCAGTTAACATGATCCGATTCTAGAAAATTGACCTGCAGGCTGCAGATTGAAACTTCATTTGGAATAGTATGTATTGAATGTTAAATGAAGAATTCCCATATTAACGAATCTATTCCCTATATAATTCAAATGCAAGTGATAATTTTCAACAATAAGAATACTAGACCCAGAGGAAAATAAATGTAGCCATGTCACTTGAACCAAAGGGAAAATATTTTACATGCTTAGCATAGCTAAGGCATTAAGCAAACATATTTCTACCTCATTCATCCCATCAAAAAGGTAGACATATGTTTTCATCAAAAATAAAGAGAATAAAACAGGTCAAGTTCTTGAAGATATTAATACAAAAAACTAAATTTCTCTAAAAACTTAATATTTTAGAAGAGTTGTCTATCAACCAAACAGTATCAGAGTAATAGGTGATAGGGATTTTTCGCTAGGGCCTAATAATATGTATGGAGATAATAAGAAAAAAAAAGCCTAAACAAATAAAACTCACCCATGTGCCCTTGCTGAGATATATTCCCCCATCACGAACTAGAAGGAAAAGGCCACCTTCAGCGCTCCAGCCCATGTTCTGAATTCTTCTAGCTACAGTCCTATCATGTGACAGCGAGAATGGTTGAGAATATTGTATGCGTATTAACAAAGTATAGAAGTTAAGAACAAATTCAGGATAAATAACAAAGATGAAAAAACATCTTTCATGCATACAGAAGTAAAAGAAACTCTTAAAAAGGAATAAGTATTAATCACAAAATCAACTAATGCATGTACCTGCTGCATCAGAATCTTACACACTATCACAAGAGAAAAGAAATACCATCAAACTCACAAGTCCCAATTAAAAAGAGTAAAAGAATCCAGATCCAACTCCACACATGCGTAGAGTCAGGGACACACAGTTTGCTAACATGCTGTAGTTCCATAATATCAATCCCAACATCAACTGTAGTTAGACCTAAAATACACCCAGCTGTGATTATGAATGTTATTGGAAATGCAAGAATTCAGAAATTAATGCAATATTCCAAATGTTTATACTCATTTTCCAGTTCCAGCCTTTCAGGAAATTAGACAAGTGACCTTTCTGTAAAATACATATCAAACTGTAAGTTTATGTTCATGCAGATTGCTACAGCTGTGAACATAACAAGTCTAATTAAGAACATTAAATTAACATATATTGGCGATAAAGCAACTGGCTTTCTTGTTTTGAAAAGCAGAAAAATAATATAGATAATCAATGCACTGTATGTAGTTGATTAACTACATAAAATTATCCAGGAGCAGAACCAAATAATTTTTATTTTTTTACAATGTACTCAACTACTCATTCTAAATTCTCAGCTGTACTTCAGAATGCAAGTAAAGAAAAACATGTCTAAAAATTTTATATGTATCCATGAATTTGATAAAACAAGATTAGAACACACAAAAGTAACTGTGTGAAATTGGAGATTATTATGAAAGATAATTATGAGTACAATATTTCATCCACATACATCTTCAGATTCATATTTAAATAGCTGAAATGTGATTGTGGAGAATGCTGAATTTATGAAATAGCACATCAAGAAGCTGACATTGCATTCATTAGTATTACCTTCAAGTTTTCCACTTTTAAAGTCAGACCCTCAATCTTTTTAGTCGCTTCAACCGGAACCAGAGTATTGGTTAAAAAAGAACGTCCATGCAGCCAACTACTAAACAACTACTTAAATTATTCATCAAAGAGAAACATCAGTTTCTATAGATATCAGCAACAATCCATCTACAAGAGTATTGGTTATAAGCTCACAAAGCCACGATCACATGTGATGTAACAGAGCAACTGATATCAGCTATCTGTAATGAAAGAAACTCTCCAAACACACATTAAGGAGAAAATCGTGAAACAGAAATAAGGACTTAAGGTGACATTAAAAAATTCTAATGCCATTTAGTATATCCACTACCTTACTGATCATTACATGGTAAAAAAATTATAAAAAGATCTTGGATTATCATCAGCAAGAAATCAATCAAAATTGATAAATAACTTATAAGATTAAAATTAAAGGGAAAAAAGGTGCATACAATTTGTAGATTTTCAAAGGCACTAATAGGATCCAATCATTTATATTAGGAGCAACTATATCATCTCTTGAGTATTTTAACTACATTGTAAGACATCATCTTAATATCACATAATATATTTAGATGAGATTATAACTTCAGCATTGGGTTAATATACATGTGACAGAAAAATACAAAACGAGTGCTAAAAGTACTCATACTTGGTCAAGTGTATGATGAGCGAGATCAGTTGTTCCTATTATCACTTCAGCAGCAAAGAAACCCAATTCTAGACTAAGACCAAGCTTATCATAACACTGGAACCATATAAAAATAGATGTTTAAGTTAAGAAAAAAAAATTGACAATGAGCTAATAATATGCTGTAATTCTTCACAATTCACAAAACTCGTGAAATCTCAATGACAATCAGGAAGTGGAACATTAAAATCATCTCAATAATTAAATAAGGAAACCATGATAAGGAAACTAACCCAGGCCATACGTAGGCAAAATGCAACTAAAGCAAATAGATAAAGTTCATTGGTCTGCAAAAGGAGAAAATATTTTATTGAACTTTACAATTGAAGCAGCTAGCATATATGCAATAGCAACATGTTTTGGTAGATGACAAGCATCTCAACCCAATAAAATTGAATGAAATACTTTATTTTTTCCTTTTTAATGTGATGACAAACTTATCATAAATTTCAGGAACCAAAGCACACATGTCCGAGATACTATCATTATAACTGCCAAGAAAGAAAGCATTCGATATAAAACGGGGAATTATGATGACCCACTGGATGGTTAAACTAAATAAAAGTAATTCTCATAACTAAGTGCTGAACAAGTGAAGTCCAAAAAATTACAATAACTTCCATCATTACGACTCCAGAAGGGTACAAAGGTCACTAACTACGAAGCTGTAATAAAACACAGTACTATGAAGCAATCTCTGAAGTAGAGTGTAAATTTTAATTAAAGGAAATTCAGAATCGCCAGCACATAAATTTTGATGATAGGAACACAAAGCCACAACCATCACTGCAAACTACCCTTTAGGTTAAATTTTTTATTTGTCAGAACTTAATCAAATTCAGCAATTAAAAGAAAATAACCAGCAACTCACAGCAATACTCATAAAAGAGCAAGAATACAGTAGGTACCATAGCCCCAAATTCCAGAAAAAGGCTTCTGTATGAGTATTCTAGGTAGACAGTGTTCTGGTTTATTGAAGGATCTGGATGTCGGCGGGAAGCACAGAATCCTCCAGAGAACAGGAGGCGCTCCACTCAAGCTTCTCAATAGGGACTATCATCGTCTTCGGCATTAGCTTCGAGCCCTAGACTGCTATTGTTGGGGTCCCGTTGAATGGACCGAGACTGAGCCCTAGATTGCGATTCTAGTAGAGGTTGAACACCACGGCAGGGGCTAGGGCCACCATCGACATCGCACATCGAGTCCCCAATAGGGTTAGCACCGCGCTGGTGGGTTCGAGATGCAGAATCACCCTGAATCAAGGACTACACTGAAAATGACGATTCTCAATGAAGGAGAAGAAATTTGATCTCGAGAAGATTTTCTCGTTGATCCACTGAAGAATTAGCGAAACTCATTAATAGGGAAGAAGAATAGGGAGTATCGGTGGTTGATAGAACAGAATGGCAAGGCAGATCGAATCTCTCTGGCAACCTGATTCACAAAACGTGATGTTACCAGTCGTCGGATATCGCACACTGCCAACGATGAAGTCGAGGATAAGATTGATGAACCCTAGATTTAAGTGAATTTTGATTCTAAAGAGCTAGATTCGTTAGCTAATACCATTCTTCAAAATTTAGGGACTTTTGATGTCTCCATTTGGGTGAGAAACGATGAAATTAGGGCTTCAGTGAATTTAGGACTCAGAATTCTGTAGATGAGGATGAAAGAATTAATTGAAAAAAAAGATTAAAAAAAATGTTTTTTAGTATAAATTTTCAAATTAATAAAATAAACCATTAAAAGACATCACAGATTAGACATCGGTGCCTCGTAACCGATGTCTAACAGTGAATTAACATCAGGTAAAATGACATCGGTTCTTAGAACCGATGTCTATCAGCGTCTTTTTTTAAAAGTTTAGAATACACATCAGTTGAAAGACATCGGTTGGTGAAAACCGATGTCTATCAGCGCAATTTCATAGAAAATCGATGTCTATCAGCACACATTTTCGCTAATAGACATCGGTTTAGGAAAAGACATCGGTTTTTAATTAAAAGACATCGTAATTTATAAATAATCGATGTCTATTTGGTGATGTCTATCAACAAATTTGGTGTAGTGATAATACATAAAAGGATCAAAATATTCTTACCAACATTCTTACCGATATGTTTATCCATACTACACACTCATTCACTCACATCTTAACCCACAAATCTAACCTACACACTCACTCACACATCACTTTCACTTTAACAACGACATCCTAACTGACATAGTGACATTCTCACCGATATATACATCCACACTACAACTATAAAACATCATTGAAACTCTAACCCTTAATATTACTTACACACTTATCCTCGCCACACATATGTATTAACTATTACATCTGAACTGATATATTTACCTATACTAGAAGCATGTGTAGGTGAAGGTAGAATACCGATATACTTTGACATCCATCTTAATATTAGAACTGATATCAGTATCGATATGGAACTTATATACTCACCTACACACTCATTCACATGACACATTTGGAAGGGTGGTTGCTGTTGGCAATTGGATCTTGTGGTTCAAACGTGATCCGTTTAGGATAACAGGTAAACAAATCAGCGGAAGCAAAAATAATGTTTACCGTACTTTTGGGTTGATGTAGAGGATGAACCGTTGCAGAGAACCACCTCTCAATCTTCTGCTGTATGTCCCAAGTCGAATCCTGCTGTTGTGTGGGCAACAATCCGCAGGATTCTCTCAATCTGCTCCTGTTCTTTCTAACTGTCAAATGAGGCACTGACTTAGGGTTAACAGGAGCTTAGATGACTTATATAGTTGGGCTACAGCAGGGACCAGGAGGAGAAATTGGGCTGGGCCTCAATTGAATTTAATTAACCAAGCTTAGCCCAAAGCTTTTAATTAAATCCAATAATAATAATATAGTCCACTAAAATATTATTACTGCACTACCCGTCCAATCCCAAAATTATGTTCTGGGCTCCTTCTTATTATAAGCCCGATAGTCTCCCCATGTTTAAGATATACAATGCCCATTAATTAATTAAGTTACTGACAACTCAAATTAATTATTATCTCATCCGAGAGTAGTACCACTCAACCTTATTATCATGCCGGAAATTAATCCACTTGCAAAATTTACATGATAAACCTTATGAGCTCCTCAAGGGGACATCATCAACCTATAACGGACATGGATTCCTTCTACAATCAACAGCACACTATAGATACAGCACTACTTCCCAACTCACCGAGTTTGTTGATTTAATACTTATAAATCTTACCCATTGATGAATCAAAGAAATACATACTGCCCTACGTGTCGAGGTTATTGTATAGGGATTAAGAGCACGAACTTCCATAATAACAGAGATCAAGTTCTACTATATAGTCAGTATAAGAAGAACGATCTCAGGCGGTCCTGCTCAATACACACAAGTGCACTAATGTGATTCTATAGCCAAGACAAGCTAATACCAAACCACACTACAACCATACCGATAGAGAGTCCTCGTCTATCTCAGTTGTGAGCATCTGTTTATACTTTATAAGGAAAACCGATAATATGATCTTCTGCGTGTTGTCGCACAACATATTATCTACAGTATAAAGTAAATGGACTATTGCATCATGCATATAAAATAAATTATAAGATGCAATCATTTGATCAATGATTCTCATTTCAAATATTGTTATGACATTGTTCATACTAAAGCTAGACTTTTAGTATACAATCCAACAGTTACAAGGTAGGAGTATTAAAATTTAAAAAGTAATAGAAAAGTAATCTGTTATTAGTAAAAATATTAAAGTTTAAAATTTGTATATATTTTAATTAACTAAAAAAATTTTCACTTATTTTCTCCGTTGTCCCAAGTTAACTTGTAAACGCACCAATCAGGTGTGGTAGCTCACCTGCTCATTGTGTTCCTCACTTACTTAAATGGTACAGTCGTACATGTTCAATTCCCCTTAAGAACGAATTAAGGAGGGAGAATTAAGGAATGAGTATTTAGGCTTTGTGAACTAACTTCTAAAGGAGGGAGAATTAAGGAATGAGTATTTAGGCTTGGTGAACTAACTTCTAACTAGTAACATTTATATGTTTAGAAAAATAAAATAAAAAAGAAAAAAATAGTCATAGGTACACACTTTGTACCCTAAATTACTAGGAGATACATTGATTTAAAAAAAATTACTCTCACATACAAAATATTAAAGTAAAATACCAAATATAAACCTTAATTCATTATAATCCCATACGCTGCACATGATACTTACGATTCACATTTTTTTTGTTGCACACACTTTTTTTACTGCACATAACTTTTGCTGCACACGAACTTTTATGCTGCACACAAACATTTAGGTGCATATTGTAAGGGTAATATTGGAATATCACTATATATTTATTTAGTTAGTAATAATATTTTTGTATGTTTATATCTCATAGTAATAAAGGAGTTTTTAATGTACATTATAATAATTAAAAAAAAGGGTTGATTACATTAAAATACACGACCTTTTCCTCTTTTCTCAAGTTAATCACTAACTTTTTTTATTGTAAAAAAAATACATGAACTTCTTATTCTTCCTCAATTTAATCACAAATAATCTTTTTATCAATTAAATACATGATTTTTTTTATTTTTTACAATTTAATCACAAATTTTTTATTATAATCTTTTATATTTTGTCATTTGTTCAAAATTCTTTTATTAATGAAAAATCAATGCGCATTAAATAATTTAAATATAATGCATACATTTTAAATATTAAATAAATAAATTGTAAAACAATTCATAAAATTCACAAATTTGCCTCAAATTTTATTAATTATCTTTTTAAATAATTAGACAATTGATTAAAAAAAAGTTAATACGTGAAGGGATAATTAAATGCAGAACTCAGTAAAATATTATAAAATTGGTACGTTTAATAACATAAATCATTAATATTTTAACATATATATAAGTTAGTACGAATAATTAAAATTATATTATAATATATATATATATATATATATATATATATATATATATATATATATATATATATTTCCTAATTACTTTTAGCTGTAGACTAAAAATATAGCTCGTCATTTATAAAATCTGATTATTTTAGTAGTTTATTTTTATTAATTTTTAAATAGTTATTATTAATAAAATTTCGTAAAACCTATTTAATAGATTTTTTTATTTATGTAAGAATTTTGATTAAATGACAAAATATAAAAATTATGTATACTTAACTAAAATAATAAATATATGATTCAATTGAAAAAATATATAAAAGGTCATGTATTTAATTGATAAAGAGAAAGTTCGTAATTAAATTGAAAAAAATAGAAGGTTATGTATTTTTTTATGAAAAAAAAAATTCATGATTAAATTAAAAAAAAAAAAAAGATCATGTATTATAATGCCATTAACCTAAAAAAAACTTGTAAATGCACTCGTTCTTTCTATGTCACCATTAAAAATCCCCTCGTCATGACGGAAATAAAAAGTAGATATTGTTCGAAAGAGTTGACATTTGTACATTAATGTGTGCCAATGTAAAAGACATATTTATTATATATTAATGATAATTAATTAATTATCAGGCGGAATTAACAATAAAATTTACGAACTCTAAACTTCTTTTCTTTGTACATTAACATTTGAATACTGTTCATCACACCATATTTGCACCATTTTCGCGTTGCACCATTTTTTTAAGACCGGTTATTCATACCTCAAATTTATTAAATGTATTCTATAAATATTTTAATTATAATATCTCTAATTAAAATGACATAAATAATCTAATTAAAATTATATAATATACTATGTCTTCTCAGTGCAGAAAATATAATTTGTTCGATTCATTCATCCGAACCTGAGTTAATATAATAGCATATAAAAGGGTAAAAGCAAATACTCTAACTGAAGCATTTTGCATAATTGAACATTCATTGTGTATTGAATTCCCTAAACTCTATGCCAACATGTTCTTATAATGAATTAATGATAATTCAATGCTGAAACCACCGCAGCATTTTTTAATTTAAATCCTAGCAATATATAAGATATAATAGAATTGAAATGGGAGACCACAACTTTTAACTGTAAACTCAGTTTACACAAGTGTTAAGATTGCCACACTCCTTGTTAAAATCCACCGTCCTACAACACTATCGCCGCCGCCGCCATAGCAGAGCTCCATTCCTGTTGTCCCAATCCTTCCTTCACTTTGAAAGAATCCGACGTTACAGTAACTATTAACACTCCTAATTACTTGCTCATAGACCATATTATGCATCACAAATTGATAGGAGATTTCTCCCACTTGCAAATCTCCACTCTCATCCTCGTCAATTTCGTAATCTTTAGATTAATACTTTCTTCGTTCCATTGAAAGGAAGATGCGTCTTTTTTGCACATAGATTAAGGGATATACTCCCTCCGTCTCATTTCAAAATATACACTTTCCATTTTGGGCTGTCCCACAAAAGTTTGCACATTTCCAAGAAAAACAAAAAGTAAAAAATAATCACCCTTCCCCATGTACTTTATTTATAAAAAAAATAATCTCTACCTAACATACTTTATCATTTATTTATTACAAGTATCATTATACCCCTAAAAGTTATCACTTTCTTAATCTCTGTGCCGGAATTGGGGGTGCAATCTTTTGTGGGACTGAGGGAGTAATATTTAATATATAGATAAGGAGAGAGAAAATAATATTTTAATGTATAGTGAGTAAGTATATTAGTTGTGTGTGTAGGTCCCATGGGGATATATTAATTGTTTTGTTTGGGTCTCATTTACTAAAAGAGAAAACACACTCTTTGTATTGAGACGAATAAAAATGGCAAAATACACTTCTTAATTTCAATGGGACCGAGGGAGTATTTTTTTTTCATTGACACTTCATATAATTTGACGGATCTTCCACCAATGTCCTCATCTATTCATTAGAGGGGTGCTTATACGTACTTACTAGCACATGACATTCAAATCAGAATAGCAGTAAACTGTGTGATGATTATCAAGATTTGAAGGTGTTCATTCGGGTGATCTTGCCTTTTTCGTTTTCTTGAGTTCTGTCATGTATTTTAGAGGATAGATTTTAAATTACTCGGTGACAATTAAAGGGTAAAAGTGTCCAGGGGTGGTTTAGTACTCTGGTAAAACTTGTATGAGACCGTCTAATGGAGTCGCTTTCGTGAGACAGATAAGTGATAATATTTTAATTAAAAAAATGACACTCAATTGGTGAAAAGTGATAATGGTGCAGTGAACTATTTCATTAATAAATTATAACATAAATAAAAAATGACAATATTTTTAAGAAAAAGTGATAACATCTCTAATAAAAAGTGATAACTAATTCAAAAAGTATAAAATTAATTGTTTAGTCTCACCTAAGACTTCTCCTAGTAATACATATATATTAATTGAGGTGTATCTAGTAAACGGAGTACGTCTAGTAATTTTGGGGTATGAATAGTAGATCATTTCGAGTATTATCTTATGTGTCATTCGTTGAATGATTGATAAGTAAAAGGAAATTCCAATCATTGTCCTTAGAGTTTATTCTTTCCTTTTTAATATAGTTCTCCCCTTTCTCCCAACTACATATTATACAATCAATGGTGTGACATATAATTTTACAAAAAAAATAAAATAGGAAATCTGTATTTGAAGTTCACCTATTATACAACTAAATTATTAAAAAAACATAGATCAAAAGAGAAGGGATTTTGATTTAATTTCTCAATCAAACTAGAGCATGGTATAGCAAACTTTTAACCACATAAAATGATAAAGCACAGAAGAAAGGAAAAACAAGCTGTTCATCCACATAGGTTCAGGGTACGATATGGAGTATATAAATTTTATAAAATAATATTTAATATTAAAATACATATAATTAAATATATATTTAAATAACATTTATAATTAAATTTACAATTACAATTAAAATCTTCTAATCTTCATTTTTTTGGAAATAGTTTAACACAACATCATCGAAAACTTGTAAAAATGCATAATTCTTAATAAACGTAACAAAACTATCATTTAGCAATTGATCACCCATACTATATATTACTCAACTTTTTTACATATGACATTCCGAAAAATACTCGTTTAACACTTGCAGAGGCAACCGAAAGAATTAACATCAACTTGATAATAAAACAAATCTTTGGATGAGTCACATGCTTTTTTTTTGTGTCTACAATTATCATTAAAAAGACGCAAAAATCATGCAAATCTTGAAATTAAATATTTCTTCGCATAACTTCAACAAATATATAATATTGACATTCTAGAGCCATCAAATCAATATGTGTAGACTCAAATGGATAAAATGAGGCAAGTTTTAAGTAATTTCTTTCTTTAGGACTTAAGCAAGATATACTCATGAGCAATTCCGTATTAACCCCATCAAATCGATCATTGAGTTGTCTAAGTTGCAATTCAATCATTGCCATCATAATTTCAGTTCGAAAAATGTTGGCAATTTTTTATGTGTCTAACAAAGCACTTCGATTTTCCTTGTGAAATATAATAGGCATCCATATTGGGAACAATTATGTCATGTTTAATGCAAAATGAAGTGACCTTATCCAAGAGGGTTTCTATCCATTTTCTATTGCTATCCACAACATTTTCTTAGTTAAAGTAACAAAAGATATAACATTAACAAAATCTTGATTTCTTCTTTGCAAAGCAAAACACAAGTCATTAGTGTATGAAAAATGAGTCAACATTAAGTGTGCCACAAAAATTAAATCAAATGATTCTAACGAGTATGAAATAGATTGAGCTTTTATCCTATCATCTGAACTTGTAGCTCTCTTCACAATCATCTCAAACACCTTAAGAATTGTAGGTGTAACAACAAATTTTATTATTATGAATAATAAACACAAAATATATTACAAAGATAATCCGAATGGATCAAACTTGAGAAATAATTATAAAAACAATTCTCATCTATCCTTTGATTCGTCTCTTGAATTGACTTCTTGACTTAATTTCTTCTTCTTTCAGAGCCAGATCTTTGGATGAAGCTTCTCCATGCTCAGGCTTGAAACTATAAAATTTATGTAGGCATCGAGCTAGCGTTTGTTTGGATTAAACGTTGAGAGTTTTTGTGAAGAACACCATTTAATTTGGAAAACACAGTTAACTTCACGAAGAATGTTGGATGAACTTGACTTGCATAAACATTGAATTTGAGGGGTTTAAAACCTTAATCTTAGATTGAATGTTGTTTCTGGATTTTTTTTGTTAAATCGTAGAACTTGAAAAATATCGTTGAATGCTGAATGAATTTAATTTGAAGAATTTTGGATCAGAGGAGTTTAGCATCTTGATCTCTGCTCAGAGGTCGCTACTGATTTGATTCTCTTAAAGAACTTTAAAAAATAATTCCGACAACTCTAAAGTTTTTTGTCATCGGAGAGAATTCAGATTTGTTTCAAATAAGTTCTGAAGACATTTATTTATAAGGGGGAAAACGAATCTATTATGAGATATTTTCTCTCTAGATAAGATTCATTTGATTTGATTTAGGGCCCTTCACTGGTTAATTCACCTTTAGAATTGGACCCATTTAATTTAATTAGACTTGTTGGATTTGATTTGAGCTTAATTGACTTATCAGTGATAATTTGTAATTTTACAATCATATTTAGGATAGCTTCACTTTTTTATGCATGAGTTGTGAATTATTTAATGACAATTACAACTTATTTCTATTTTATACACTTGAACTTTGATCATTTTTATTTCTTATTGAAGCAGGCCAAAAACGAGGAATATTGTATTGTCACCATAATTTATTTTGTGACTGTTAAAATTATTTTTATTATTAGAATTAATAAGTTTGACAAGGTCATCTTAAAGAAGGTTTTATTTGATGAGAAAATTGATAGTTTACCAAAAATAGAAGAGAGACATTGAACCTGGAAACCCTTCAGAAAAGAAGGTCAAAAATAAAAGATTTGAGGACCATCATATGTCTATCTTAGAGGTTGACTTCTCATGTCCCTCTTTGGAAATCTAAAGATACTATCCTACCCTTCTCTTTTAGTTTACTGGCTGACAGAGCAAATGAGAGCATGAGAAAAATCACCAATGGAGAATCTGCCAGAAGTGCAGACTTTTGTGAGACCCAACCTCCACAATAATTATGAACTCCATTATTTTCATTAATCTTACATCTGTTAGGAATTGTATCATGCCCTTAACTCTGATACCAGATCAATCGAGATAAAATCATAGAATTAAATATTATAACAAAAATTATAAACCTTGTCTACCAACAATTGTCTTCAAGACTTGTTATATTGAGAAAATAGAAAGATAACCTATACATCAACTCATTCTTAAAGTCCATCCATCTTAATTCTCTATTTTTCATGTTACTCCGTGAGGTGTTAACCCGTATTTTTGTAAGTTTATCCATCAACAATTGTTATTCTTCTACCCACGTTATTCATCATCCTTATACAGATTGGAGATGCTTGGAGAAAGGGAGCACCACCATAGGATATTGCTTAATATCCGTGCGCCTGTAGAATAGAAAATATGGTTCTAATTATATCAGGTGAGAAAATAAGAAAGGGTAAATCTATTTGGATCAAATTGATCCTCTCAATAGGGTCATTATAGTCCATTTATTTTCTGTCCAGACTGATTTACCCTTTTCCTTTTAGTAAACTAGCATTTAAACTCGTGCGTTGCATATAGACGTATAACAACGAGTAGAGTATCCGTTTATTTTGAGGTATCTGTAACTGTATCTGTTTAAATATCAATTGTCCATATATGTGCTCGTCATGTTTAAAAATTTTATTATGATACTCGTACTCATCTCATACACGTTCATCAATATCTGCTAGTAACTCAAACCCTTTTAATATTAGTTTTCTTTATGTATATTTTATATTTTTATTGTTTAAATTAATATTTTAAATATAAAATAAATATTCCATTCTTTTAGAATTTATCTGCACCAACCTTGTAGATACAAAATTTAAAAAAAAGTTACGTTTTGACCAGCTTTATTGACTTTTAGGTGTATTGTGATATTTTTAGGTAATAAATAAATTATAAAGTTGTTACGTATGTTAGGAGGGAGTGGTGTTTTGAAATAAATAAAACTTTTGAGTTTGTTGATTAATGTAAAAATTTTTGTTTGGTGGTGAAGATAAGTGTGGGACGGACAAAAACAGAAAGTGTGAAGATAAGTGTAGGATGTAAGTAGATATGGCAACGGGTAGGGTACCGAAGGATTACCCGTACCCATCTCAAAACCTAATGAGATTTTATTTAACTACTCGTACACATCCTAAATCCATTTAAAATTACCCGTATCCGTATTCATACCCATGAATACCCGTCTCATTGTTATCCCTGGACATGATGTGTGTAATGGAGTACTTATTTATTCGTTTTATATTTTTATTTTATTGATCGATCTTATTAAATAATTTCTTATCTTACAATGAACAATTAAAAATTGTGTCATTAATATTATTTTAAATTATTAAAAGGAAATTTAAATTGATAATTTAGATATATGGGTTCACATAATAAAAAAAATTATTTAATTTTGAAAATTTTATTATGGTACTTGTACCGGTTTTATACCGTTTATTAGTACTCACGAGTAACTCAAATCCGTTTAATATTCAATTACTGTATATATATTTATATATTTTTATTGTTTAAATTAATATTTTATTGAAATTTTGTATATATTTTATTAATAGTTAAAAGATTATATTTATTAAATATTTACTTAAAAATTATACTCTATGATTTATATTATATTTAATTCATAATTGTATAATTTTTAATAAAATATTAATTTAAATAATAAAAAATATAAATATAGATAAAATAAATGAGTATTAAATACGTACAGGTAATCGCGACTATTGATAAATGGATATTAATAAATTTCTTTATATAATGAAACAAAATAGGCAGAAATAAATAAACTAGGGTTTAGGAAATTAAATTGGGGTTTAAATGATTAAAAGGGATGATATTAATTAATATAAATTGATTGATTGATGCACATAAAGGTCATGATCAAAAAATATATTAAGAAATCAAAGGCTAAGATCAATTATAATTTGGTAATCACATTAGATGGATGAGATCTAATTAAATATTATGAAGGGTTAAGATTTGATTTAAAAATGCTAAATTAAGAAGGTATGAAATAGGCGGGAAAAATTTTGGCCAATTTTGACTTTCTAGACTTGTTTTATTATATATATAAAGATAAAGATGTTATATTAAGATTAGAATTTTAATCTCTCTCCACTTTAATGATACTCATTAAATATTTTATTTAATTATACTTAAAATAATTAACTTTAATCGCCAAGTTTGGTTCATCCGAAACTTGTTTTATTATATATTGTTACTCCACCTTCTAAAACTATATAATGTTAAATGAAATTTAGTAAATTAAATTTCCAACACTTTTTTTAAAAACTGATATTATTTATTACTCTAATTTATTTTTAATTAATAATTAATACTCCCTCCATCCACTGTCAATCTATCAATTTTACCATTTTGGGTCATCCATCCTTAATTTATCTATTTCTCTTTTTGGATTATGGGATCCACACCCTCCACTAATACAAATAAAATATGGGACTCATATCCTCCACTAATACAATTACCTACTACACATAAAATAATAATACTCCTTGATTCACGTGCAAAAAGTAAATTGATACATTGAAGATGGGCAGAGGGAGTACTAATCTTAATTATTACGTGTTAATTTCTTTATAATTTATTAAGAAAATAATATGATCGTTGTGTTTTATAATATATATATATATATATATATATATAAATAAATAATGAAATGCTACATATATTTAAGAATTTTCACAAGATCAAGTAAAATATTATAGGAAAATTTTGCACGGATCGTCTCAAAGAATGGGTTGTGTAAGGCGGATAAAAACTAAAATATTTGACATATTTCGTGTGACGATCCGTGCAAAATTATATATCATTTGTGTATGTAATAGTTAATTAATGATTATCACCACTATTTTTTGATTATGTGTGCCACTTTTAATTAAAAATGTTACACTTATTATACGTTCCACGAATTATTCAATAATTAGTTCAATTCTATGATTATCAATTTTTCTTGATCATGTATTATTTTTTACTGAAAATATACTTATCACTTTTTTATCTTATAAATTACTTCCTTCATCCCAAATTCATTTCCAAGTTTACTGTAAATATATAAGGAGTTTAAGAAAACTCATATTTTGACTTACTTATGGGGTAGTGTGATGAAAAAGTATGTTATTGTGTTAAAAAATGTGATGAAAATTTTGAAATTATAGTATGTTAGAAATATATTGGCTAGTCTTTTTCCTTTTATGGAAGTGTGAAGTTAAATTTGGAAAGGACAAAAATGAAAAGTGTGAAGTTGAAGTTGAGACGGAGAGAGTAATTAAAAAGTTAATAGATTATATTTAAATGGGTTAATTACATTAAAAGTCTCAACCTTTTTGCCATTAGTCCAAACTTTTTAATATTTATAAATAAGTACTCGACCTTAAATTCATTTTTCAAATTAAGCAATCGGGCAGAATAAGACCTGCCTGGATGCTGACATGTCACTACTGGTAATTCCGTACCTCCAGTGCGTGTTTTGGCGTATTTTCCAAGAAAAACCCAGTAAAGGTCCATGAGGAGATTTTACAAGTATAAAAAGGGAAGCAGATTACACCAAAAAGAAAGTTAGATTCCACATCCATCCTACACCACATCCAAACTCTAACTCCATCCGCATGAGCTGTAGAGAGATTCGTGCAGCGAATCAAGTGAGAACCAAGTGAAGATTCAAGACGGAGCAAGCCGCAACGACACCCATATCTAGGGTTTACTTTGCATCTTAATTTATCTTGTAATTTTCAAGACTATGGGCAAGATCTATCCAATTGCCATGAACGTTATTCGAAACGTCATGGGGTAGAACCGCTTTGGTAGTTCTAGGGTTTATGAAGGTTTTACTAGTTAATTGAACTTTCGTGTGTATACTCCATACAACACTACTTGTGGTTTATTTTAAATTTGACTATGCATTTTTAATTCATATTCAGAGTTGTTTTGTACATCATTCACTATTATATAGAGTTTGAATATATATCTTGGTTATTGATTGAGCGCGTTCACTGCTAAACAGGGTTCTATGTTATGATTCTAAGTGAGGGGACTCCGAAACTTCATTAGAACTATCTTATATGAATGTTTATTAATTTAATTGAATTCAAGTTAGTAAGTAGGATAAAGAGGATAATTTCATAGTACCTATAAAGGGAGATCATATCGGGTTAAAGTAATTAGTGCACGGAAAATAATTGATACTGGTAGTACCTTGAAAGGGGGTGAAATTGTATTCTTGCTCTGAGGTAATTCACACGTGTTACACGCTTGTCTACTTATTTTTATAGAGTAGATTTGCATGGTTTAGTGATACGTCCATATTCCACAAAGCAGAGTCAGACATTAACATATGGAAGGAAAAATAATGAGTGAAACTGGATGGCCCAAAGAACTATCTATCTTCTCACTTATTCAAATCTCGATACTTCTCTATTGTTTTATATTTTATTTGATATTTAATTAATTGTTCATTAGATTGATAATAATTTTCAAAGTAAATTGCCAAACCGTAGTTTTAATTAATTTAGTTAATAATAAATTGATAATCATTGTCCTTTGGGTTCAATAATATAACGTGGTTGCTTATCAAAGCTACAATCACATCCTTCATAATTGGAGATTAATTGTGTGTTGAAAAAATGCCCATCAACTATATTCAAGACAATCATACTTTTTGAACCAAATGAAATTAAACTAACACATACCTACGAGATTTCTTTGAGGAAAGCCATGAATTTTAGGTTGACAATGTTCTTTAAGAATATATGCTCCTCTCACTGCATTTTGTTGTTTCGATGGATAATTCATTATATTTATTCTTTTGCTCAGATAATTGGGAAGAAGTTCAAAATCATATAACAATTCTTCATCCTCCAAAGATATATTATTGCTATCAATTGGACCACTGAACTCCATTTTACTTTCTTGTGTTTTTTTAGAATTAAATAATGGGTTTGAAGAAGACTCACAAATAATGGGGCTGCTTGATATATTTATTTTGTTAGCATAAATTAATTGATGAAGATCGAGTTGCTTTGTCATCATCTTTTGTTTCTTTAATTTGATTTTGTCATTTGTCATTGTCTTAAAATAAATTAATAGATTTGAAATAATAAGAGTCTAAATTTTCAATTTTTTTTTCAATTCAACATGTAATATTAATTTAAATTCAACATAAATTCATAATCAAAAAATAGTTCATATTCCAACAAAATCATTCAAAGAAATGATTATTTTTAAAATTAAATTACATATTATAAAAATTAAAATATAGCATAAACCCTAATTTATTCAATAATACGTAAAATGAAATTAACTAATACATAAACTAAAAAATTATATTAAATAATGCTACATATAATAGAAATTAGACATTCAATAACTAAAAATATATCTTATATTTTTCGGGCGTGTTTGAGAATTGGGAGAGGATATAGCTGAATTCGGCTTGCTACCCCATCCTTGTTGTTGCAATCTTTAAATATTTTTATTTTTTTTATTTACTTTGGTAGATAGTAGGTTGGGCATTATATTTAATAAAGAAAATGGGCTTAACATGACTTTGTTCAAAATTAAAATGACAAATGGGTTAGGCTAGAAACGTGGAATATATATTTGAATTTTGATTATATTAATTTGATTTTAGTTTGACACATGTTAAAATCAGGTTATGATTTATAATTGAGGGATATATATATATATATATATATATATATATATATATATATATATATATATATATATATATATATGTGTGTGTGTGTGTTTTTTTGTACAATTGTACCCTGTACCCCACTACATCCGTCCATGTTCATTCATATGATCTATGTTCACTTTGATTTAAGAGAGATTTTAATTAGGTGAGAGTGTAAGGGTGAAGTACAAGAAAGATCTATAAGCTAGATTACACTTGAAGATTAAAAAAAAACTGCAAGCTGTCACAATTAAAAATTAATGCCAAGTGACCAACTTGTAGGCTATATACGTGCTGCGATCCAACCCCAAAATAACTACTATCAAATCACACGTGTAGCTTTCACATCACAGTAGCGGCAAAGATTTGGTTAAAACATATAAGATACAATCGGGAAACTTTCCCTCAAAGTTGCATCGGAACCTATCTTTAGCTTAGCACCAAAATCAGTTAGTTGCATAACAAACTTTATAACTTCAGTGAATCGGATCCTAATGGTCATACACAATGTTCACTTATTAACTAGCCGAGCTATCTACATCAGCTAATCACTAAATGCAAGCTGGATCAATGGATCACACGATCATACATAACAAAATTTGTGTATATATAAAATAATATTAACTATTTTCATATAGAAGAATGAAATGGGACACGTTATTTTTTTTATTTTTTTATGAAACCATTTAAAAGAATTTTTGACGTAATTTTTTTTAAAAAAATGTGATAGTTAAATATGTATATAAAATTCCATCCATGATCATACATGTATCTTCTGTTATAATTTGGTATTGCATTTTATATGTCACTTTGTAATTTCTAAAATAGCAAAAAAATGATTTGACTTTTAAAGTACATAAATTTTATTTGTAGAAATATGATGGGTATGTTTAAAAAATAATAAATATGGTATGCATATTATAGTGAATATTGATAGTAATTGATTGTCGACATGTATAATCTATTCAGGATTCATGTATATTTAAAGCAGAAGATAAATGAATAAAAGTTATAGCTTTCATCACTAAAGACTATCGCTAAAGTAGACGATATGAAGAAATAATCTCTCAATCTACTTACCAAATTCTTTTATCTCACTAAGACATCGTGAGGTGAGGATTCTTCAAGTGATCTTAGCTCAGTTGTCTTGCTAACGTGCTCTTTTCTTCTTGCCTTCTGGATCTTGCTTACTCTTAGATTTCTTAAAAAGAGAATTTCGTGAGTTATGTATAGGTTATGGCAGACTGCTTATGACTTGCATCTATATAAAGGCTATGATAGGGGCTAGGAGGATAAATTAGGAATAGGTCTCCTTACGGGTTTAGGCATCTCGTGCATGTTCGGTCCAAATGATGGGCATTTTCTCAACACACAATTTTAATCCCCAAGTATGAAGAGTGCGATTGTAGCTTAGATAAGCGACCAAGCTATATTTATCGAACCCAAAGGACAGTTGGTTATCAATGTATTATTATCTAATCTAAGAAACTATTGTTGGCAATTTAAGTTGAGGATAATTATTAAACTAATGAACAAATAATAAAATAGCAAATAAAATAAGACAGTAGAGAATAAACGAGAGTTAACAAGTGAGAAGATATGTAGCTCTTTAGGTAATCCAGTTTCACTAATTAATCTCCCTTCCGTATGTCAATGTCCGACTCTGCCTTGTGGACTATGGACGCATCACTAAACCATGCAAACCTACTCTATAAATACAAGAAGATAAGCTTGTAACACGTGTGAATAACCTCAGAGCAAGAGATATAATTACACCCCCTTTCTAGTTACTATCCGTATCAATTATTTCCAGTGCACTAAGTACTCTAATTCGATATGATCTCCCTTTATGGTACTATATAATTATCCTCTTTATCCTACTCACTAACCCGAATTCAATTCAATTAATAAGTATTCATATAAGATAGTTCTAATAAAATTTTGGAGTCCCCTCACTTAGAATCATAACATATAATCCTGCTCAGCAGTGAATGCACTCAATCAATAACCAAGATATGTATTCAGACTCTACATAATAGTTAATGATGCACAAAATAACTCTGAGTATGAATTAAAAATGCGTAGTCTTATATAAAATAAATCCACAAGTAGTGTTGTACGGAGTATATACACGAAAGTTCAATTAACTAGATAAAAACCTTCATAACCCTAGAACTACCAAAGCAGTTCTAACCCATGACGTTTCGAAGAACATTCATGGTGATTGGATAGATCTTACCCATAGTCTTGAAAATTACAAGAAAGATTAAGTTGCGAAGTAAACCCTAGAGATGGGCGCCGTCGCTTCTTGCTTCGTCTTGAATCTTCACTTGGTTCTCACTTGATTCGCTGCACGAATCTCTCTACCTCCCTTTTTATACTTGTTACTTCTCCTTATGGGCCCTTAATGAGCTTTTTCGTAGAAAACACGCACATGCATGCACTAGAGGTGAAATCCCGATGTTTCGGGGCTGATATGTCACTGTTTGACTAGACTTGGCATGGTTGAGCAGGACCTCTTGGTCGATCTGAGGTCGAACGGCGTGTCTGTAAACTGAAGTTCATCTCTGCTTGTCGTTCGACTTGACCTCCTCCGTTCGACTTGACTTTGCTTGGTCGAACGAGCGTCCTTGGTCGAATGACCTCTCTGTAAGTTGAAACGCCTCCCGTTCGACTTATCTCCTTTGTTTGACTTTATTGATGCTGGTCGAACAGCTTCTCCAAGTCGAACAACACCGTGAAAAATCGTGTCTTCCAATTCCGAGCACTTAAGACCTGTTTTCCTGTACAAATATGCTCAAATAACCTTAGTTGCATCTGATTCGTGTATTTTCCATAAACATCCCAATTCGTCTTGATAATAAACTAAATCATACTCAATTTTTACACAAATCCGAGCTCAAAACACGTGAATTATCACTCTCATCACCAAACACACCACTTAAGCTCATTAACGATAAATCAATCCACTAAAAACTTATAATTGAACTACTGCTCTAATCTCAAATTATTTTATGGCCCCACTTCTTATTATCTACTTGTTAATCACCATATGTGTAACTCATTATTTAAAATAAGGGAATATTTTCATATCAAGACCTAATTTTTAGTTTAGGTCTCAAAATAAGACCTAATTTTATAAGTGTTTCAAATTAAGATTTAAATTTAGTTTCTTCTATAACAACAACACACCTTATATGAGCAATAATTTTTATTTAGAAGAGTATAACTCATTACTTTGAAAAATAATATTTCATGTACTAAGAAAGTAAAATTCCAATGTATGTACACACAGGAGCAATGAATAAGTTTACTATATACTTCATCCGTTCCATAGTTTTGTTTTCGTCTCTCCCATAAAAGTAAAAGAAAAAATCAAAACATCTAAGCTTCCTCATATACTATATCTACAAAAATATACTTAATACACCTAACATACTTTATTAATAATTTAATATAGAAATAATATAAAATACTCTCAAAAGTATCAATTTTCTTAATTTACGTGAAAAACTCATCCACCATCCCAACCACCCTCTCCGCCGCAACTCCATACTTTCCACCACCATCCTCTACTGCACATCCACCATCACTCTCCACCTTACTCACTCCACCGTCGGAGATCCAAAATCCAGCTGAGGAACATAATTGGTGCACTCATCGGCCGGTGACTTCGGTGGATGGGCTAATTTACTGGCCTCCGCGGACTCCTCTGCCTTCCCCTCTCACCGCAACTCTCTTCATCCCTAACGACGACACCGCCGCCACTCCGCTTTCGTCACCACCACCAAAATCTCCTTCGACCCCTTTCTCATTTCCTACCATATTATCCCATGGGGTTCACATTCACCGATCTCTAATAGCACGCCATCCAAATCCGCATCCCACTCTCCTTCCCTCCAAATTCATCGTCATCACCAACAACTCCACCTCCAATTTTATCGTCGATGATTCACAGATCACCCAGGCAGATATCTTCTCTAACGCCACCTTCTTCGTCCACGGCATCAACAACATTCTCAACTACTCCGATCGAATACGGCGGCGGCAGCGGCGGAGGGCTACTTCAATCGCCAAAAGTTTATTTTTATTTTTGGTTCCAAAAGTTGCAATTTTAGACCCTTCTGTTAAATAACTAACATAAAACATTAATTATTTAAAGAAAGAAAAAAGCCAATTTTGAGGGGAATTTGGACTTCTTCTTTAAATGGGCTTAATCATATTCCTTCACACATGAAGGCAAATTGTCCAAACCACTTTTGTTACTATTTCAAGATATTTACAAAAATGCCATTTAATTTTAAACAAAGTATCCCTATATTTAAATCAGATTTTCATGTAGCTTTTTGCTCGTAATGGTATGCGAGTATTTGTTTATTTATTTATGGATGAAAATTTTATTATAAACTCGTATTACCTAATAAGAGGAGAATTACAAAGATATATGGATCTGAATGAAAGTTCAAAATCCGAGTGTAGCAAGACTATTAAGCCTATTTGAGAAGAAAACTTAGAATATTTTAAGATTTTAAGAAGATAAATGTGATGAGGTTATTCGGAAGAGCAAACACAATTTTATTCCAATTCCACAAGATGGATTAAGGAAGAATACCAAGAGCACCACAGAGAGGATGAATTAATGTATTCCAAGGAGGTTCAAAGAAATGAAGCTGAACTCATTAGCTTCACTGAGATCTAATATGGATGAGTCTCTAAACGCGAAGAGTGAAAAATGTGTCACAACTGGGGTGGTTCAAGTGAGATTCAAAAACCATATCTCTTCCACTGGAAATCCTTAATGGAATGGATGCATATCAAAATGGATACCTCTAAGATAAGCCAATATCTTAGACAAATACAAACGATGGTGCAACATATCAAAGAGCTATACCGATCTGTACCAAAGATGGTTCGTGAGATCTAAATCTAGATGGAGACGATCATGATGATGCAAAGACAACAACTTGATCAGATCATGGATATCCATACGTGAGTGAAGTCTCTTGAGGTCAGACCAACATCTCCAGGGAAGAAACCATGAGGATGGCTTACACTATCTTATGAAATGGAGCCCATTTTACATAAAAAGGGAAAAATCATGTAAAATTATCAGACAAATAATGGAGAGTAAAAAGATAATTGTAGTCTTTCGAACAATTTTTATATCCCTAGATGGAAAGAGCAAGTCTTGAGCTACAAGATGTGTACGTGTTCTTTAGAAAACAAAGTCTTGTAGATCTAAAAATGAATTCTGGAAATTTGATAGAAAGAGCGTTTATAGTTTCCCAACGACAAAAACCACAAGCTTCTCAACAACGATAACAAGCTCGTCCCACTCAACGTAATCCAGGCTAAGACAAATGAACTTTAGGTTCTTATATGACCTAAGAAATAAGAGAAACCATATGAGATGAGATATTGCAGCAATAAGATGATATTAGAGTGAAACTAATGGGATCAGCTGGAGTAAGTCGAATTCGGGCATTGAATTTACACCTTATCCATAAGAAGGTCTCATTTAGAAATAATAAATCCATTTGGGCTAATATTAAAACTTGACATTTTGGATTTCAGAACAGGGAACTTTTGATTGATGAATGGGCAACTGCAATGAAAATTGCAATAAGGACTATTGAGCTAGACAAAGAAGGGTTATAAGGTTTTTAGTAATGAGCCTAGAAGGGTCAGTGAAGTGTGCCCTAGAATTGACCGCGGACAAAGTGAAGAAGGAAGCCATGGATGGAGAAATCCTAGCTAATGTAGTAGACAGTTTGGCGAAGATCTTCGAAATCAACTTCATCGAGATTGGTTACTTTGAAGGAATGGAAAAAGAAAAACAAAAGAAGTATAGAAATACCTTTACAACCTAGAACTACTTGGCTTATTCCATGTAGATGAGTACATATTTTCACAGAGTATAGATGAAAGTCAAAGATTAATAAAAAAGAAGTATTTCATTAATTCTTCATAAAAATTACAAGCCCATAGAGAGAAATGTCGATTAAAGAGTATGTGCCATGAGAGCTGGATTCGATAATAAAGAGAATATCTCAAAAGCTAAGTTTGCAGAGTGGTGTCACAAAGCAACTCTGCATAAAAATTATAGGAGACTGAGGAGAATTAACAGAATAGTACCCTCATGCTGTGAAAGTATCAATCTTACTACTATTATTGTAGGAAATCTGAGAAAGCAAAAGAGGATGAAAAAGAGCGATCCTTATACATAAATGAGCAGAGGATAGAGATCGAGAAAATTGAGATCATTTTGTTCCAAACATAAAGTCTAATATTATAAACAAGACAAAGATCAAGATTATCGAGATAGAGGTCATTGAGAAGCTAAGTCTCATCCTCAAACCATAGGAGTGCATGAAGGACACCAACTAGAAGGACGTTCCGAAGTGCTTCTACACGAGCAAATTAAAATTTCATAAATTGCAACTGCTACACGTTCGGAGCCAGATGACATATCTCGCAGACTACCCAGAAAACTAGAATTAAGGAATAAGACAATTCAAGGCTACTTTAGAGATGGAAGAAGTCATCTCTTCCCAAGACCTAGCTAGTACAGGTACATCAGTTTGAAAATATATATTCAATGAGAGCATCTATGAAGAAGAGTACCTTAGCCAAGAAGAATCTTCTTAAGATGAGTTAGAGTGAGGAAAAAAGCTTCCGGTGAGAAACATAAAATGACATTCCAGGATTGTTTTCCTAGACATCATTTTTTAACCCACTATAAATTAAAATAATATATTTCTCAATTTTCACACAAAAAGCAAACGTAATGATTGAAACAGGACGGAAAAAGTATTTTAGAAAGGTGAAAGCTTTTTTTATTTACAGACAAAAATGAAAAAAGTGAAGATTTTTTAAGACGGAAAGAGTATAATATATGACGTGTGTATTTATTAATTATTACTCCCTCCATCCCAAATAGATTAACACACTTTCTATTTTTGGTTGTCCCACATAAATCGACATATTTACTTTTTAAGTACATGTAATCCATGCAAAACTATTAATATATTCACATGGGGCCCACCATACATCACACATACCGCTAAACAACTATCTACTATACATTACATTATTATACTCATTAATCTCTGTGCAAAAAAAAGCGTCAACATCTTTGAGACGGAGGGTATATTTCTTAAAATTATTTAAATTTCCAGTGTATTTAGTATTTTGAGTCATATAATTTTATTATTATTTATTAATAATAATAAAATATTTGAATAGTAAAAATATACTTATTCCGTCTGCCTCAAAAGAGTCTCATTTTTTTTTATTTTGTGCGTCTGACCTAAGGGCCTAATTTCTTTTTTTACACATATGGAATCCACACACACCCACTAATGAAATTGGTAAATATTATTTACCTGGAAATTATTGCAGAGTACTTAAGTACAGTGCAAAACAAGTCATATCCAACCTACCCAAGCCAAAGGCCTAGGGTGAATACAACAAGTTACCTCAACAATTCAAATACAAAGACACTATCTGAAGTTTGATTTTACCAGCTATATGTCTCGGAGATATAGCTGATAAAGGCCTAGGGTGTGTGAATTGTTGATACTAATACCATTAAGATATGAGTCCACACATCCACTAATACAACTACCACTACACATTAAAAAATAAAGAGCAACTTGGGTGGAACCTTTAGTCCCCACCTCTTCCTAATTAATGGAATTAATTAATATGTGGTCCCCTTACAATTAATATTATTTTTTTAATTTTTTTAATTTTATTATATTTAAAAGATCATTATACCCTATGTGGACGGGCAGAATAGACTCGACCCATTAAGATCAAAAGGCCCAAGTCAACTAAAGCCCAACTCCATTAGAGGGACCCGTCAGTCCCAAAATCACCCACTGGAAGGACGAAATACCACCGGTGGAATAAAATCCACTAATGAGAGACCTCCCATCGACCCCCCTCATTTAAAGCCTATAGGGCCCATCTTCTTAAATGAAGCCCTAATGTTCCCCTATAAATAGCAAGAGCCAAAGTCCCAATGGGGACACGGCAAGCTCTGTACTACTAATTGTATCAATAAAGAGCCTATACATTCCCTCCCAGAGAATAAGAGCTAGGAGGAAGTCTGGTCTTCTCTTCCTCGCCCTTCATGTTTGATTAGTCGAGTACACGTCACAGCCACATAATTCATACGTCATCTCCAAAGACTCGCTATTGACATTTGGCGCTAGAGGAAGGGCCCGTAAGCCGATATCCCACCTTTCGATGAATGAATCAAGTGGGCAGACCCCTGGTAGATCGATAGGCCACGAGACGGCCAAAGACCCCCTCCTCCAATCGCGGAAAAAAGGATCCCGTCTATAGAAGGATTGTGCATCAACGAAGAAGGTGAATATCGGCAGTGATATTTTGACCTACTTAACACTCTAAAAGAAAAATGCTCGGCCCAGTGCAGGGTTAACATGTCTCTAAATTTCGAAGACCAGGACGGGACACTGACGCCCGATCGAACCAGAAAAAGCCACCCAGACGCTCCGAGCGGCCCCCGCTGAGAAGCGCAGGACGTTGTGGACGAGGGACGAAAATGTTGAAGGGCGACGAGCTAGAGCCGATCAATCGCAAACAAGACTCGTGTAAGCGTGAAGGGTCATTTGGCGCCCTCCCCGCCTACGTCCAAAGAAGAAGACACGGCGGAAAGCGCGGGAGAGGATTTGTTGGCGAAATATAAGCAGATCATGGAGTGAGAAACTACTATCCTTTTAGAGCAGCTCGCGGAATTACGTAAAAGGCCGACCGAGCCCAACCCCTACCAGCTCGAGTTAGGCGCAGGCCGAACACCTTTTTCGCACAGGATCCTCAGCGCCCACTCCCATTCAAAGATCAAGCTGCCCCAAATACCCCCGTATAACGGAGACTCAAACCCTACCACCCACCTGAACAAATATGTCAGTTGGATGATAGCTCAGGGAATCTTCGAAGAAGACCAGTGCAAAATGTTCCCCCTGACATTGGGGGATAAGGCACATTCTTGGTTCACCGCGCTCCCAACGAACTCTGTCGATTCATGGCTCCAGCTAGCCGCGTCCTTCTCTTCTCACTTCGCCTACCTTGGCCGTGGCAAGGAACCCAAACAGAAGCTGGCCTGCATGAGGCAAGGGGCAAAAGAATCCTTGAAAAGTTTCGTGCAGAGATTCAACGAACAGCGAGCCAATGCCGAGAAAATATCCGATTAGACATACACCATTCTGGCGGCAGCAGCACTCCGTCCAGGGTCAGCCCTGTGGACCACATGCTAGCAAAAACTGCCCCTCTCGTATGCAACGTTCATGGCACTAGAGCAAAGAAATCCTTGACGAATTGCGGAAGGGTAAAGAGGAACCCAAGGAAGGTGAGAAAAAGAAGAAAAAGAATGACAAGACTTACAGAGCCCCTTCGTCCTTCAAACCTTTTCCAAATGAGAAGCAGATAAAAGAGCTTGATGAGGTGCTTAATCTGACCCCCGAGGAGATCTTCAGGGAAATTTAGAATGAAAACTTACTAAGGCCGGCCCCGAGGATACGAGCGGACCCTGCCTGCCTTAGTAAAAAGAAGTTTTACAAATACCACCAATCAGCGGGTCATGACACCAATAAGTGCCGCGACCTCTTGGCAGAACTCTGGCGGTTATACGAAGTGGGAAAGCTAGAAAAATTAGTCCAAGGCCTCAAAAGATGATCAAGTGGCTCCAATCCCCGTCCGCCTAACATCAGGGAACGTGCGACGATGGCTAAGCGACCGGAGGACTCCTCCGGAGATGAAGAAGAACTTTTCCCTACTCCAAACCATCGAACGGTCTTTACGATCGAGGGAACTTATGTCGGAACGGCCCAGCTGATTCCCTGGATTTCAAATAGGAAAAGGAAGGCCGAACTCAGAGAGCTCCTAAACATCCACCATTTGTCCAGACCAGCCCTGATCGAAGGACCCAATGAAGCCAACATAGTCTTCTCCGAAAAGAACACTCAAAGCGTTAGGATGCCACATACAGATCCACTAGTGATCGCCGCCAATATCTCGGGTTCCCTGGTCCACCGATACTTGGTGGACACGGGAGCCTATGCCAACGTCATCTTCCATAAGATGTTCGATGCCATCGGAGGGACAAGCATACATAAAGCCCTACCCTGCCAAGATGAGATCCGCGGATTCGGGAACTCGATCACTAAGCCCATGATGGAAACCGAGATGACTGTCATGCTAACGGATAAAGATCAGGCGCTTCGGATGTATAGAAATATCCCTTTCAAGGTCGTGGACGTCCCTTCATCTTATAATTGCATCCTGGGACGACCTTTTATCCACGAATTTTGATCTGTACCATCGACCCTCCATCAGTACCTCAAGTTCATCACGGCAGATGGACGAGTAGGCACCATCCAGGGAGACCAACGAGGGGCCCGTGAATGTTCTTTCATGGAAGGATCGTTCGGTGCAAGCTACCATGACCCACAGTTCTAACTTCTCGCAACGCATTCGGCGCCCGAAGGGGCTACGGCAGCACTATCAGGAAACCAGAAAATTATAGAAGGAGAACTTCTCCCGGAAGTCGAGGAGGACAGAGGCCTAAGACTCGAAAAAAGGGAGCCCAACCGATGGAGGAAACAACCAAAATCAGGTAGGACCCTGATAACCCTGAAATAGAGATAAGCATCGGATCCGAATTAAAAGAGCCGCACCGAGCCACATTAATCTAATTCCTGAAGAATAATCTAGAAGTTTTCACCTAGAAACCCTCCGACATGCAAGGCATAGATCCCAAGCACGCGTGTCATCGGCTGAATGTAGATTCTTGATTCCGACCGGTCGAACAAAAGAAGAGAAAGCTTAGCCCAGAAAAATAAGAGATCGTGGAGACCGAAGCCCGAAAGTTGTTAGCCAACCACTTAG
This sequence comes from Pogostemon cablin, assembly GCA_023678885.1. NCBI lineage: Eukaryota > Viridiplantae > Streptophyta > Magnoliopsida > Lamiales > Lamiaceae > Pogostemon > Pogostemon cablin. The sequence goes on from CM043009.1 coordinate 8,146,603, forward strand.
TCCAGGAAGCCCTATTCCTCTCGTGGATAGCTAACCCGGTACTAGTCCAAAAAGCTAACAAATCCTGGCGATTGTGCATAGACTTCACCGATCTCAATAAGGCTTGCCCCAAAGATAGCTTCCCTCTATCTCATATTGACCAAATGGTGGATGCCACCGCCGGACACGAACTTATGAGTTTCATGGACGCATACTCCGGGTATCATCAGATCCCCATGCATCCAAGCGATGTAGAGAAAACTGCTTTCTACACCAAACGAAACCTGCTCGCATGGGTGATGATGCCGTTCGGACTCAAGAACGCCGGAGCAACCTATCAGCGCCTAGTAAACAAAATGTTCAAGGAAGAACTCGGGAAAACGATAGAAGTCTACATCGATGATACGCTCATCAAAAGCCAAGCTAAGAAAGATCATATAGAACACTTGCGGCAAGCCTTCATCATTCTCAAGGAATATCCAATGAAGCTAAATCCAAAGAAATGTGCATCCGGGGTAAACTCGGAAAAATTCCTCAGCTTCTTGGTAAGTAAACGAGGGATCGAGGCTAATCTCAAAAAAATCAAGGTCATCACGGACATGAGACCCCTGAAACACAACAGAGAAGTACAAAAGATGACCGGACGAGTTGCATCCTTGAGCAGGTTCGTCGCTCGAGTGTTCGACAAATGCAAGCCCTTTTTCGATGTCATCCAAAAGGAAAAGTTCGAATGGACCTCAGCCGCCCAAACAACGTTCGAAGCATAAAAAGAACACCTCTTGAGTACCGAGACGCTTTCCAAGCCAATATTAGGAGAGACACACAACCTTTACATAGCAGTTTCGAATGCTGCTGTCAGTGGAGTGCTAGTATGAAATAAAGAAAATACCCAAAAGCTGGTCTACTATGTCAGCTAGATGCTACACGACGCCGAGTTGAGATGCCCAATGGTCGAGAAACTTGTGTACGCCTTGCTAATGAGCGCTCGGAAGTTACGACCATATTTCCTCCCGCACACCATCGAAGTATTAACTGCCTACCCTTTGAGACAGATCATGTCTTGCCCCGACTCAGCAGCTCCTGAAATGGTCAATAGAGTTAGGGCAATTCGACATCAAATAAGTCCCAAGAAATGCGATCAAAGGAAAGGCCCTGGCAGACTTTGTCGTAGAATTAATGAACCTTGTTGATCCAGAGCAACCCATCCAAAAGCTGTGGAAAATATTTGTGGACAGTTCCGCCACAGTCTATGCATCTGGCGCAGAGATTGTGCTATCCGTCCCGACAGGCACCACGGTCAATACTGCTATACGATTCGATTTTCCCACCACTAACAACGAAGTAGAATATAAAGTGTTGTTGGCTGGACTCAGAATGGCATTATCGATCGGCGCCGATCGACTAATCATTTATAGCGACTCCCAGCTGATGGTTAACCAGATAAAAGGAGAATACAAGGCTCGGGATCAGCAGATGGTGGGATACCAAGAGAAAGTATTAGAGCTCTTCGGCCATTTTGGCCAAGTATACCTCACCCAACTTCTGAGAATGCTGAGCAACTCGAAAACATCCACGTGGTCAATCAGGAAAGCCCCAGCATGGGATTAATAGTGCAAGTCGATCAGACAGAATCATGGATGACACCAATATGATGTTTTCTCTTGACCGGTGAACTGCCTGATGATAAGGTTCGGGCCCACCAGCTGAGGATCCGTTCAGCCCGATACGCCTTACTCGATGACGTACTATACAAGCGAGGATATTCAACCCCCCTGTTGAGATGCCTCACCGACATAGAGGCCGTGAAAGTGTTAGCAGAAATACATGAAGGAGTATGCGGAAACCATTCAGGAGAACAAACTCTGGCGTACAAAGCACTTATGCAAGGATATTACTGGCCCTCTCTAAGAAATGACGCAGTAGAGTTTGCTAGGAAATGCTTACAATGTCAGCGATACGCGTCAATCATAAGAAGCCCCTCCACGGAACTAGTCACCAGCCCATTGCCCTTCTCTAAATGGGGAATCGACCTCATTGGACCATTTCCTCCAGGAAAAGGTAGAGTCAAATACGCCATCGTAGTAGTGGACTATTTCTCCAAATGGGCAGAAGTAGAAGCCTTGGCCATAATAACCGAAGCAAGGATGATCCAGTTCATTTAGGTCAGTATAGTATGTCGATTTGGAATCCCACAAGCCATTTTTATCGATAATGGGAAACAATTCGAGGGGGTCGGGCTGCAGGAATTCTGCGACGACCTACAGATAAAAAAGTTGTTCTCCATCCCTTACCATCCGCAATCCAACAGTCAAATTGAAGCAGTAAATAAAGTCATCAAGAACACTCTCAAAGCCCGTTTGGATGGACTCAAAGGAAGTTGGGCCGAATTCCTCTCCAGTGTCCTATGGGCATATCGAACCACCTCCCATTCTTCCACCGGAGAAACTCTCTTCTCGCTCACTTATGGAGCAGAAGCGGTCATCCCCACGGAAGTGGAAGTCCCAACATTTCGCATGAACCAAAGAACCTAACCACCAGCCAAGAAGCCCAACAAATTCGCCTAGACCTCACTGAAGAGATCAGATTGGAAAGTGACATGCGAAACACCGCATTCAAAAACAAGTTGAGAAGATACTACAACCAAAAATTTAACCCAAGAGTCTTTAACGAAGGAGATCTCGTTCTTAGGAGGGTGCTACATCCAAATCAAGGTGTTTTCGAAAATAATTGGGACGACCCCCTTTATAATAAAGAGTTGCCTGGGAAATGGAGCATACCAACTCTCTACAATGAATGAAGAAATAATGAAGCACCCCTGGAATGGACAAGACCTCAAAAAGTTCTACGCCTAAGAGATTTATATGTAACATCCAGCAGCTATAATATATGTAATAGTTAATTTTCGAATGGACAATAGGCGAGAAGCATACTGAAACACCTTATGATAATGAAAGTTCCATTCATATTAAGAATAGATACAAAAAGTGTCCCATGAAGGACTAGGCATCAAATACAAAAAGGCCATTAGGCCACAAAATCATGCATTTCCCGGGTCACCCCTATTACTCGGACCGGCCCCCAGATCACCCTACTAGCTTCAGAGTCAAGCCACTTCGGCCTCCAAATGAGCAACCCTTTCTCGCTCACGTTCTAGTTCAAAAAGTAAGAGATAGTGATTGGCATCCAGCTCCCGCGCCTGTAGCTCGACCACCTTAGCCCTCTCCTGATAAGCCTCAACCCGAAAATTGGCATTCCCAATCAGTTGATCAGCAACCAGCAGGCGACTAGGCAGGGGTTGAACGACAACCGATAAAATGGAGGCTTGAGTCACTTAATCTGACCTTCCCAGAAGCAAGTGGTGGCTGAGAAAAGTTAGAGCATGACCCAAACTAGCAAGGGCAGCTTGACCAATCTCCTGAGAGCCGAGTTCTTGCAGAAAATGAGAAAGAGCCGAACTCCACGAACGAGCAGGAACAAACATGGCCGCCTCAAGGCCAGGATCAGCCTCCATCAAAGGATGAAGATCCTGAATAGGCCAAAGCTGAAACAAGCTAGCCAATCCAAGGGGACCACCCGAAGAAAACAACCCTTCGCGGAGGATATGATCCAATCGAAGCAGTAGAGAAACGAAGCTGGGCCATATGCCGTCGGCCCTAACATCCTCGAAGCCTGGTGGACCTACAACCTGAGAATCCTCCCTTATCGGCTGCTTGACACAATCCTCGCAGACGGAGCCACCCGTCCCCATTCCAACATGTGCGGCCGCTTTCTCCTGGACCCTCTCCTCGGCTCTCTCCTATATAACCCTCGCCGAGGGATCGCCCTCAAGGGACTCGTTGGGACCCACTAGAGAAAGGTCTAGCTCAGGAGGGGGGCCGGCAGGAGCGGAACGCTCTAAAGCCTTCATTCGATCGGGCGGCACCGACGTCCTCCTCGCTCTCAACATGAACCACCCTCTCGACTTGCACAAAAAAGTACTCGTTAAGGGCTGCATCTCAGGAGGAAAAACTGGTGCTAACGTTTCCTTCGAAATCTACCATAGCATCTCGACCGAATTGGGGTATCAACCCGGCAGCCTGAAGCCTCTGGTCCTAGAGCAAATCAGGAATGTTAAGGGGAAGCTCTATCCCTTCAATGGCCGCAAAGGCATGACGAAAGCTGAAGGAAAGCTCTTCCAACTCGGAGCGAGAGTGACCTGTCCAAAAATAAGAAGGTCAAGCCGTTATACTGTAATGATGGGGAATAGGGCAGCAACTCGTATATCAACTTACCGAGCAGGAGGAAATTAAAGGCACGCGGCACGAAAATAATGCAGTCACGATGATCTCGTCCCCCGTAGAGCATGACCCAAAACCATTCCTGCCACCAAGTACGTTGATGGCCTATATCGCTCCCGGCGAACAGGGAACGCACCCCTTGATGTACTCGCAGGTAATAATAAGCCGACGCTCCGCGATCACGCATGCATGCAGAACATAGTTGACATCTTCCACAGTGGGAGAGGAACAACCCTTGTCATGAATAAGGACGAGCAACCCTAATAGGTTGGCCCAGACGGATGGTTTCAGTTGCATGTGGGCTATCCCCCAAAAACTGAGCAGGCGGCAAACTAATGGAGGCAATGGAAACTGAATGCCCACCCCTAGCATGGCTAGGTTCGTCGCAATCAACCCCTCAGGAGGGCGACTCGCCAAGAATCCAGGCTACGCTACAGCAAAATGGACCCTCGGACAAAGAAAATGAAGGGCCGCCACCTCAACGTCACCCTCACATAGCTGAGTGGGGACATCGTCAGCAGTAACCCCATAAGGAACCACAACCCTATCCGACAGGGGATGAGAAAGCCGAGAGAAGCTCGAACCTTCTGCGCCATCGGAAGCTCAGACCGACACTAGCGTCGTAGCAGAAAGAGAGCCCCGCACATCAGTACACGGAACCACCCTGCGAGGCCCTCTACAGCTCGTGATGTTGAGGGAAGCTCCATCACCAGAAAAGGGGAATGAGGCGGCGCCAAAACCCTATCGCTACTAATGGTTAAGGGAAGGCGCCGCGAGGGGGCGCCACCATCACTCTCCCCATCACTGTCACTTAGTTCTTGCGACGACCGGGAACTCACCGGGAAACTGGGTAAGGGACCAAAAGAGAAAAACAACAGCAGGAAAATCGTCAATGGACTTAAAGAAGCCATAAGAAAGGAAGAAGCACAAGGAAATCGATGGAAAACTTTACCAGAAAAGGGAATTTGAAGTGATGGATACTTGTCCACCAACACACCTTATTTATAGCAAAATAAACAATAGGAAAAGACCTTGGGAACCCAAGGCCACGCGCCCTCGAAGCACACATGGAACCAAAGGGGAAATAAAATCCCAAAATTGGGAAGATAAAAAGTTACAAAATGGCGGTTGCTCATTAATGAAGAGAATTAATGGGATAGTGGGGAGTTAATGACAGATAATCATTACCCAGCTCAATAAAACCGCATCAATCAAACCAACATTTATTTACCATAAAAAGATGTGATAGAAATACAAGTCCCAAAGTCAAAAGGAAGGAAAGAGAAAAACTATGGCTGGGGCCTATCCAAAGAAGAGCTGCCCGTCCCGCTGGAAGAAGCTCCCGTCGCCAAGTTGATAGGAAGAAAGTCCGAGGAAGAACCCAAAGGAGAAAATTTAATGCTAAAAGTACTCAAGTTCACTCGGCCCGGAAGCTGAACGCTTGCTATGCGGCCCTTCAAAGTCGCCCATAGACTGTCCAGCCGGTCATCACCCTCCTCCAAACCCAAAATCCGAGCGTTTTCGCAGAAAGCTTTGCAGTATCCTACGACAGCGACGACGTCGCACTCATCGACCAAGGCAGCAGAAAAGCTCCCTCGCGCGACTGCCTTCACACGGTAAAGCTCTGCAGCCGCTTTCGCCAACTATTCACCACCTTGGTGAACTTCATCGGCCAAATCACTCTTAGCCCTGGCCAGCAATTCGGAGACCTCGGCTTGGCTCTGCAAAGACTATTGAAGATGCTCCTCTGATTGCCTCAGGGCCTCCTGCGTCACCGTTAGTTGGCCTTGAAGACGCTGACGGGTAGAAACCAGCGTATTCCTCTCAGTCAGAGAGCTCACGATCAGGTCATGCACCCTGCCAATGTATACGGACGTCCGAGAAGCATAGCCCATTGCCACGAGCACAACATTCGCCAAGTCTAACTGGCCCATCATGGCATCCTCCTCCCGAGTCAGTGCAGTCGGAATCGCATCTATGGAGGCTCGGACATAATCAGACAGCCTGTCGGCAGAGAAAGGAGGGCGCTCGGAGCGATGCATGTTTATCAGAATTGCAGGAAGAGAGGCTCCCCTAGTTAATGCCGAAACCTCCTCCAACGTCCTCCTGGGAAAAAGCGGAGTCTCGTCGAAAGCGATCATGGCCGGCCCGACAGGGATGCCACCGGTGGAAACCTCCCCAATAGGAGTACGCTTTGCCCCCGCTGCATCCTCCGACCAACTTCCCCGTCCAAGGAAGAGCGCCTAACCCCATGTCCCTCGAGCCGAATTGAGACAGTGGGAACCGAGAAAAAGGCGGGGATAGAGCGCCAGTCACCAGCAGGATCAGAGGGTCTTCCCGGGACTTTGCACAAGACAAGCATGATCAACCCAAAAAGAATAAAGAGGGAATTAAACCAAAATCAGGAGTAGGAAGTACCTCCCGGAGCTCCTTCAGCCGATCGACAATGAGCCTCCACAGCCTCTGCCACCTCGCCTGAATCGAGCCTTTGCTCATCATTCGCCGTGGTGTCCATACCGACCGCCGCGGCCACCGCCGGAAGAAGCCTCTGCTCGGACCCCAACATGTTAACAACGATCGCCGCCTCACCACAAGGACGTCCTGAGATGCCTCCACGGACGGCCCCAATCCAGGGCGAGCCCAGTCGGACTCTGCTGACCCCTTCAATTTCAACAGCTCCGAGGGAGTCACCAACTTAAAATGATCCCGCTCAATGGAGGAAAGCGCGGCGAGCTCGAAGGCCAACCTTTTGACTTTGATCGTCATGCTTTCCTCGGCCAGAATCTTTATACCTGCAACGATGCCCACCGAATAAGCGCCCGATCAGCGAGAGTGATTCCGAGAAAAAGAGATAAATAGATTTTACCTTCTTGGGTGACCTGGAAAGACGGGAATACGTGAATACCAGGGGGCCCCAATTACCGGAGGCCCAGAACTACCCCTCTTTCCAGCCCTTGATGGAAGAAGGCCGGCCCGTAATCACTGACCCTGCCAGACGCTTGTTCAAACGGTAATAGCCCATGGACTGAAGCTCCGCCACCGGCGATCACAAATAGTCAAACTCCAAGGGGGAAAGATAAGAATAGCCCCTACCTCAGAAATAGAGCACCAGGCCCACCAGGGTAGCCCACGCATTTGGCGACAGCTGAGCCGGCGCCAACTTCCAGTGAGCCAAAAGGTTGGCGAAACATCGATGCGGAGGGAGGCGAAATCCAGCCAAGAAGATCTCCGAATTCACAGCCACGCAGCCTACCGGAGGGTGGCTGGAGAACTCCTTCGGGTCAGGCCGACGATACTCCACGCCCGGCGCCCCATACAGAATCCTGGCCTCCTCTACTTTCACCTCCGTCGCCGTTGAAACTAGTGAATGCACCAGGAACCCGCTAAGCACCACCTGTTTATTCTCCTTCCCCTTCGACGACTTAGAAGATGACGTCGTCGCACCAGTGCTTCGCCCGGGGAAGCCCTCAGAAAGACCATGGCTGCCTTCCCCGATCATCCCACTCATTTTTCTGGCGGGAGAATAAAAAGCAAAACGCAAAGGGACAGAAGGGCAGAAAGAAGCTAGATAGTGACAAAACTGGCCGAATAGGCGACAATAAATAGGGGGCGCCCCGAGAAACCAACTGACGCGACGGCTGTCAGGGAAAGAAATTTGAAAAGATGTGACAGACTTCAATCGACGTGCTTTTCGAAAACAGCACTAGGGTTGGCTTCTGCCATGGGCCACGGCCCATAACAGAACCCGAGGGCTAATGTGGACGGGCAGAATAGACTCGGCCCATTAAGATCAAAAAGCTCAAATCAACTAAAGCCCAACTCCATTGGAGGGACCCGCAGTCCCGAAACCACCTACTGGAAGGACGAAATACCACTGACGGAATAAAACCCACCAATGAGAGGCCTCCCACCGACCCCCCTCATTTAAAGCCTATAGGGCCCACCTTCTTAAATGAAGCACTAATGTTCCCCTATAAATAACAAGGCCCAAAGTCCCAATGGGACACGGCAAGCTCTGTACTACTACTTGTATCAATAAAGAACATATACATTCCCTCCCAGAGAACAAGAGTTGGGAGGAAGTCTGGTCTTCTCTTCCTCGCCCTTTATGTTTGATTAGTTGAGTACACGTCACAACCACATAATTCATACGTCATTTCCAAAGACTCGCTATCGACACCCTAAAACCATAAATTCTAAAATATACCCTAACGGTAAAATTACAATTATACCCTAAACCTTAAACCTTAGAAATAAAATACTCCCTCCGTCCCGCCACAAGAGTTACATTAATTAGGGCGCCCTGCTACAAGAGTTACATTTCCTTTTTTGGTAAATGGGTCCCACACAAAACAATCACTTTATCTCTATAGGGCCCACACACAACACTAATACACCTACCCACTATACATTAAAATATTATATCTCTCAACGCACCACACATTAAAATACAATATTCCTTAATCTCCGTGCAAATAGTAAATGTAACTATTTTTATGGGACGGAGGGAGTATACCCTAAATCACAAGGGTGAAATTTCAATTATACCCTAAACCTTAAACTCTTGGGGTAAAGTATACTCTAAAAATTATACCCTAAACCCTAAAACTTAGGGGTGAAATATACCCTAAACTACAAGGGTGAAATTACAATTATACCCCAAATCTTAAACCCTAAGTGTGAAATATACCCTAAACCACAAGGGTGAAATTATGATTATACCCTAAACCCTAAACTCTAAAAATTAAATATACCCTAAATTATAAGGGTGAAATTATAATTATATCTCTAAAATTAAATAAATAAAAAAAAGAAAAAAAAACGAAATTAGATGAAACAGTAAAACACACATTGAAGGTGAAGGAAAAGGTTCCATCAATTCAATTAGGTGGACCTTTCACACCCTAGTCATTGCCTAAAAAATAATACTCCATCCGTCCCGTTTTAATCTTTACGTTTCTATTTTGCGCGTCTCATTTCAATGTTTACGTTTTCCTTTTTGGAATATGGGACCCACCTAAAACAATTAATATATCATCTAACACTAATACACCTACCCACTTTACATTAAATATTATATCTTTCCACCCACTATCTATTAAAATATTATACTCCTTCATCAACATGCGAAAAGCAAACGTAAAGATTGAAACGGGAGGGAGGGAGTACTTATTAATTCATATGCAAAAACAAATGAGTCTCCTCTTAGAAGCGGATGAAGTATATATATATATATATATCTAAATTAGGAGGGTGTATGCTTGTGTCCCGGGGACAACGTGCGCCTTTGCAATTTCCGTGTCCCTTTGCAATTTAAACCCCTATCAATACATAAATTTAAATAAAATATGGAAGGGGAGGGTTGTGTTCACATGGGGACACGGTGTGTGCCCCGTATCCCGGGGCGCAAAGCTTTTGTCTATAATTTTTCATTAATTTGAGTATTACTTTTTATTAAAATGTTATTTGAACTTTATTAATGTTGCATAAGTATTTATAAAAAAATAATTTTATATATATATAAAATAAAATTAATATAGATTTAGTGTAGGAAAAAAAACTCGTGTTTTGTTATCAACTCAAAATTGAAAGTTACATTAAAATGTCCAAAGGCCTGAAATAAAAGAAACGAAGACATCTATCTATCCATCTACAGAATCTACAGAAATATAAACAACAAAGAAACATCGCTGAATTGAAACCTAGGTTTTAGGCAAACTTGCTTGCTGAAATTGAGAAACAACGCTCATTCCTCTCAATCTCGATTGCCCCAGCTAATTCCGACCTCCGCAGCGCCACCGCAACTGGATACCGATCGCCGCCGCGTCGCCCTTGCTGTTCGCTCTTCTCCAGGTACATTTTTTGTGTTTTCTTCTAGTTTCGTTTGTGAATCCTTCCTCTGATTCTCGATTATGAAGCGTATTCTGACCTCCCCTGCGCCTCCTCCATTCACCATTCTCAGCCGCCTTCGTTTCTCATGCGCCGCCTCTGCTCTCGCTATATGTTTATTCTTGTTGAACTTTATTACTTCTCCTGCGCTGTGAGACCGATTGTCGCATTATCGCGTATTATCGGGCTAGGGAAATTTTCTTTTGAATGTACTTCTCATATTCAAGAGGCGCGCCATTGCGCTCTGCCTCTAACAACTGCACAACTGCACTTGAGCAATATTTGAGCTATGGTTGTTTGCTGTGTAAATTGAGGCTCGGGAGTTATTTCATTAGGGTTTGATCGGATTTGGTGGGTCTGAAAAATTATTATTTATTTGTTGATGTTTATGGTGCATTGGTTCTTTTGAAGATATTCTCTCTGTTTTGTTCTTTGGGTTGAGGAAAGGTGAAAGAAGCTGCAGAAGCTATTGAATATACCTCTTTCAAATGTACATATTTTTCCTCCCAAAGTTTTAAGCTTGCATGCTACTTGTTGCTTGGTTTCATCTTCATTTCTGGCCAAAAAAGAGGTGGCAGGAAAGACGCTTAAAAATTTCAGAACACATAAAGAAAAGAAATTGAATTAACTAGTATTTTGGTTTTAGGTTCGGTTTAGTTATATCAATGGTCTATCAAATGTGATTGTGATTTTTTTTTTAAATTATTAAAAACTGAAAAATCAGAACCAATTCTTTAAGGTTTGGATTTGTAGGTTTGCTTTTCAATTTTCTTTCCGTGCTTCCTAGCAATTAATTGTGAAAATGTTATTACCTTTGATGGTTTTAGAATTGAAAATTTTAATATAGGACTGATTTTATTGGTTAGCGTTTTTGAATTGATTATTGCATCAAGATGCTGTGATCAGCAGTATGTTGTATTCAGTGGCTTCAAGTTTAAGAAGGGAGAACTCATTGAGAAAAGTTTAATTCTACGTAGTAAAATTTAAAATCCATAGATGTAGAATGGTTTAAGAAACTGCTCTAAAAATGACCGCACGTTGGATGGATGCACAAGAACACAAGGTGTTTGTATGGAGCCACATTTCTGGTATATGGTTATTTGAACAAATAAATAAATGTTACGGAGTAGTATTTTCCTTGAGATTGAGATTTTGCTTGGACAATTGCTCACTTGTAGCACTGAGCACTTAGGTGTGTTCCATGCAGATCCATGTCAGTTTTATCTATTGATATGCTAACATCTCTGTATTCAGCTAGCCTATACCATGGGTGTTCCTAGCAGCAATGCAATTATATGTAATTATAACGTGTTATGATTTCTAATATTAAAGTGTACTTGTAGGTTACAGCCACTGATGGCTATTGAGGCATATGATGAGCAAAAGGTGATAGATGATGTGGATGAGGATGATGAGCCATTAATTTTCAAAAGAACTAGCTCTTCTTCAAAGCAAAGCCAAATAAACTCAGAAACTAAGAAATCATTATCTCAGAAAAATGATCAACAAATAGGGAAGCGAGGACCAGTTGTGCGAGCTCCTAATGGTCAAAGTACTGTGGTTGCGAAGAGTAAGATGGCCTCTTCTATGACTCCGCCTAGATCTCATCTGACAAGTCCAAAGTCATCCAATTCCTCTGCAAAGGCGGCAGCAGTTCAGTCTTCAATGGTGAATTCAAAACCGTCGACTTCAATGAGAAATGACCAGAACTTTGTTAACCGAAAGATTGAGGGTCAGAAAGCATCGCCTGGAGCCATTGGTGAACTAAATGGGGACACAGAAGATTCTGAAGATGATAAACCACTTATTAGTAGACTTCCATCCAGTCAGTTGAAGACGAATTCTAACCACTCAAAAAATGGAACTAATGCTTCAGTTGTTGGTCAAAAGTCAAAGATCCCCAATTCTGAAGATTCAGATGATGAAATACCTTTGTCATCTAAGTTTCAAGTTAAGTCTAGTTATGGGAAATCAATTAATTGCTCTTCTAGTTCTGCTGACCAAAAACCTTCACTGGCCAAATGTGGACAAAAAGCCTCAGCCTCAACAGGAATTAAAACTTCGGCTGTTCCAAAGAAGAGGCCTGCAGATAGTGAGAAATCTGCGGATGCTTCTTATGAAAAAAAGCCTAAGCTTTCTGTTGATACGCTTATTAAAAATAAAGAATCATCAATTAAAGTTGAAATGAAGGAAGAAGACGACGAAGATCATTTGCCCATATCACAGAGAGTGAAGATGAATGCTTCTACTGACAAGAAATCAGCACCTGTGAAAAACATGATTAAACCTAAATCTGCATTATCCAAGAATAATAAAAAGTCAAAGAAGTTTATGAAAAGCTCAAAGTATTCCAAGTCATCAAAGGTTTTGCCAAGCTCTGGGGAAGGGCAGAAGTGGACTACTTTGGTTCACAGTGGAGTAATCTTTCCGCCTCCATACAAGTCTCATGGAGTTAAGATGCTCTATAATGGCAAACCTGTTGACTTAACCCAAGAACAGGAAGAGGTGCATCCCCTCTCCTCCCCTCCCTCTCTCTCATATACAACTTCTTGCTGCATGTATGCTTGTGAGTTTCTTTCACTGATTCAACAAGACCCTATTTCTTGTGTTACTTAGAATCATATCTATTTTTTTCTCTTATCTTCTTATAGGTGGCAACAATGTTCGCTGTGATGCTGGATACTGATTACATGAATAAGCCTAAGTTCAAAGAAAATTTCATGTCCGACTGGAGGAAGATACTAGGGAAGAATCACATTATTCAGAGTTTGGAAGACTGCGATTTCAGTCCGATATATGAGTGGCATCAGAAAGAAAAGGAGAAAAAAAAGCAAATGACTACTGAGGTAATAATACCTTTAGATTTTGAAAACTTTTTCTTCACTTAGTAGTAAGCATAATTAGCTATTTGTATGAAATTGAGTACTTTTCTTTTGAGTTTAGGTGGGTTTCAGTAAATCCTGTATTTGAAATAATCGATATTTTAAAATCTGTATGAACTTTCGTTGGGATTTTATGGGGTAGCATTTTGTTGTGAAGTCACATCGATATTGGATTAGTTGGTTATCCATTATTGTATAACTATGTTGTGAAATGTTGTGTGATGAATGGATGGGTGGATGGGTGGTATTAGAAATTATGAAGGAGATGGGGCATGTGATAGTAGGTTGAAGAGAAAAATATGGGATTTAATCGGTAGTATTGAGGTTAAATTATATAAAATTTTGAAATCTGACTTTAAATCTGAAAAGAGCTTATTTGTTATCAGAACAACAATAGTCCAGCCCTTGAAAACTCATACCAAACATTCCTAGTTTAGGTTCTTGCTCAGTTTTCCTTCTGTTGTTGGTGAAGGTTTGTATGTGCAGATTATAAGTTAATTTCACTGTCCTGAATGCAAGAATAACATAGAATAGCCATAGAATAACATCACATACGTGATTTATTCTTGATTCTGGCCCTTTTCACTTTACTGCATTTATTAAATGTGAGCAATTGTTGAAATTCGCTGCATATTTACAAAACACTTTTATCTCAACCTTGGGATATTATTACATAATAATGCAGTTACCCCACTTCATTATTATAACTCCCAAGTCTGGAGAACATTTTAATTTTTGAGGAATATACTTTTTACTTGGAAGAGAAAAAGAAAAAAAGTACTCAGCTATTCGCAAAGGTTTCTTGCATAAGGGATCCTTGTGTAATGCTTAATGTATAATTACTTACAAGGACATAGCTTTGTTCACTTCTTTTTAATGATCTGCTTTGACAGGAAAAGAAAGCTCTGAAAGAGGAGAAACTGAAGCAAGAAGAGAAGTATATGTGGGCAATTGTTGATGGTGTGAAAGAAAAGGTGTGACTTATCTTGATCTCTGCTTATTCTGTTCTCCCAACTTCTATAAATATTGGATTATAAAAAGAAATAAAATGATTTTGCTTCCTTTCATTTGTATTTTAATCATCAAATATTTTTGAGAGACTCTATCACTAGTATTTGAAGATAATGCATGGTCTCTTTTACCCCTGGGGTTAAAACCTATCAATTATTTTTATTTATCAATGATACTACCGGCTCTCTTTTACAATTATTAGTGATATCCTAACTTTATGTTTGACCTATAGAAATTCATAAATTTTTTTGCAATCCATGCAATTATATTTACTGAAGAATGCGATCAACTTGCTTGTAGTTGGAACAAAAATGTTTGTATTCTTTTGTTAGCTATTATTTAGATGCATGATGTGTAGGACCATGGATGTGAAAGTAAATTGAAAGTTTCTGATCCTGGGAAAATTTAGCAACTCATCTTCATTACCATGTTCTTTGGAAGTCAGCACATTTCATTACGTTAGCCTTTAGCTAGAATTTTCTTAACCAAATAAACTTTCTTGCATTATTAGCTTGTCTTCTCTGATCATTATTCAATTTTCAGGTTGGAAATTTTAGAGTTGAACCACCTGGATTGTTCCGAGGACGTGGTGAACACCCAAAGGTGTGCTAAGATTTTCCTTCTTACTAAAATGTTAATGGTAGTCAAGGCTTCATACCTGTTCAATGTTAGCAGTTTAAAGTGACAATTTTGATTTTATTTATTGGACAATGATGATTGTCTATGCAGATGGGAAAACTGAAAAGTCGAATTCGCCCTAGTGACATAACTATCAATATTGGAAGAGATGCTCCAACTCCTGAGTGTCCTATACCTGGTGAAAGGTCCATCTTGTAACTCTTATTTTACTCCCAAGTCTCCAAGAAGAGTAAATGTAAAAACTTATATTTGAAGTTAATCTTCTAAACTCAATATTTCGCAGGTGGAAAGAAATTAGGCATGACAACACAGTTACGTGGTTGGCTTTTTGGAACGATCCCATTAATCCAAAAGAATTCAAATATGTATTCTTGGCGGCAAGCAGTACTTTGAAAGGACAGAGTGACAAAGAGAAGTACGAGAAATCCAGACTCTTAAAGGTTATTAGACTGAATCTGAGTATAAAACTACTTGTCATTTTCTGTTTCTCTTGATGAACGATGGCTAATAATTTGTGCCTCTTGCACTTTGATCAAAGGACTATATACAAGGCATCCGAGCTGCTTATACCAGGGATTTCGCTAGCAAGGATCCTACAAAGAAGCAGATAGCAGTTGCGACATACCTTATTGACAAACTAGCTCTTAGGGCAGGCAATGAAAAGGTATTAAATGCAACTGTGTTTTGCATTTTTAGCTCTGAAATTTCTTGGGCTTGCCGCAATGGCTTTTGAATTCTGAAAACCTATTCTAATATTATTTCATCATGCTGTTAATAAATATTGTGCTATATAAATCCTTTTCCTGTAATAGGATGACGATGAAGCTGATACGGTTGGTTGCTGCACATTGAAAGTGGAAAATGTAGAACCGGTGCCACCAAATATTTTAAAGGTTCAGTAATCCTGATGTTTTCATATGTTTTTCGGTTTTTCTGACAATGCTGCGTAATCTTCTTGATTAGATTCACCGGTTTAATAACTGCTGGGAAATGAAAAAAATAAATCTTAATATCAAACTTCATATCCTCTCAAGGACTTCAAGAAGTTTGGTTCAAAGATGGATAAACTTTAGCCGTATGACATGAAGTTTGCATGAACACATTAAGTAAATAATGGCGGTGATGTTTCTATTTGCAGTTTGACTTCCTTGGTAAAGATTCTATAAGGTATCAAAATGAAGTCAAGGTTGAAACTGCGGTGTTCAAGGCAATCCAGCAGTTCCGAAGTGGTCAGTGGCCAGTGAATGATCTGCTGTCAATACATTATGTCATTCTTGCTTGTTATTGGTTCGTCTTTAATTTAGATTCTGTAATTGCACAGGTAAAAAGGGTGGTACTGAACTATTTGACAAACTTGACACCAGTAAGTTGAATGCTCATTTAAAGGAACTGATGCCTGGTCTAACAGCTAAAGTTTTCCGTACATACAATGCATCAATTACATTGGATGAAATGGTAAGACACACCTTAGATTTATATCCTTGGAACATTATTTATCACCAACCTCTTAATTTATTTAACCTTGTGTATTTTGTGTCCTTTTGATAACAAGATGAGAATAGACTAGCTTCTTTTTCACGTGCCCACGCCAACCTCTTAATTTATTTAACCTTGTGTTTTTTTGTGTCCTTTTGATAACAAGATGAGAATAGACTAGCTTCTTTTTCACGTGCCCACGCCAACCTCTTAATTTATCTAACCTTGTGTTTTTTTGTGTCCTTTTGATAACAAGATGAGAATAGACTAGCTTCTTTTTCACGTGCCCAGTGCCCATGCTTCGGGGGTGGGGGGTTTTCGATGGGTCTAAGTGAATTTCTATTTCAATTTTGCTTACTTATGTGGAAATTTAACATTGTTCTTGTAATCTGTTCTTTTCCACTTGAGCCTTCACCATTTATATTTTCCTTTCAATTTTGTATTTTCTTCAACTCTTGACTCTGATGTTGAACTAATTTTAAAAAATGGTTACTATTTCTTCCGCCTCGTTAATGTTTTCACATTTACTGTACCACGTTGTTTAAGAAATGTCATTTTATTGACTAACTTTGTAGACTTAGTGAGGATAATGTAGTTTTTTTTTTCGGTAATAAATAAAGTATAAAGTAGGCTATGTGTGTTAGGTGAGGTGACATTTTCAAAAATAAAGTGTATTGAGAGGTTATTTGTGTTGTGTGCTTTTACTATTTTTGGGGTTTGAAAAGTGTAAGGAGACACCAAGACAGACAAATGAGGAAATGTGAAATGTGTTATGAGATAGAAGGAGTAATTTATTATTCGCTTGAACTTCTTCAGTAAAACCTGTTTTTGATTTTGTGCAATATCCGCAATTGCTTGTAGAACGATCAACATAGTCATTAAAACTCAGTCGACCAATCTGCACCAGCAGCTTGCAAGATACACCAAGTGTATATAAGATTTGGCATACAGCATGTGTGGAGTCATGTTTATATTGATAATTTCCATGCTCAAGTCTAATAAAACCTGAGCTTATTTTGGTGTTAAATGTTGATTACTATCCCAAAAATTCATTTAACATGTGTATCACTTTGTACAGTTAAGCAGTGAGACAAAAGGTGGAGATGTTGCTGAGAAAGTGGTTGTTTATCAGCTTGCAAACAAGGAGGTAAAAGCTGTCTAAGTCTAGCAATATACTTTTTTTCTGAATTTCAGTTAAATTTCTCAAATTCTGCATTTTTTCTTAGGTTGCAATCATTTGTAATCATCAGCGCACTGTTTCAAAGTCCCACAGTGCCCAGATGTCACGCTTGAATGAAAAAATTGAAGAATTAAAGGTAACGTTATCAATCTATACAGGGTGTGTTTGCAGTTGCTTAATGAATGTGTCAAAGCACTTATTTCAAAATGCTGTGACGTGAGTTAGAAAAATAAGTGTTTTTCCCTATCCTAAAAAACTATCAAAGGACATTCTTACTTTTACTGAAGCATAATTGGTGAGAACGAAGGTATTGAATTGGGAATGAATTACTGAAGCTGGTTACTGGGATTAAATGGTATTTCTTGCCTGTTTAATAAATGAAAGTGTGAATAAACCACAAAGGTTCTGTTTTGGCACTGATGTGCGTTATTATGGTTTGGTTTCTTACAGTGTCGAGATCACTCTTTTTCCAATTTCCCACTAAAAGCCGTCATTTTCTTTTTAAAATTCATTTGCAGCATGTCTTACTCTTTAAACTTCGCTAATAGGTTCTTTTGGAAGAACTTCAGACAGATTTGTCTAGGGCAAAAAAGGGGAAGCCCCCATTGAAGAGTGCCGATGGGAAGTCAAAGAGGAACTTGAACCCTGATGCGTAAGTAATATTCCTAGTGGATGAGTTACCCATAAGTTTTCTAAGTAGCTTATGGAATCAATTGCCTTGCAGATTAGAGAGAAAGATAGCTCAAACCACGTCAAAGATTGAAAAAATGGAACGAGATAAGGAGACAAAAGAAGATTTAAAAACTATAGCATTGGGTACGTCAAAGCTCAACTACCTTGATCCTCGGATCACTGTTGCGTGGTGCAAGCGGCACGAAGTTCCTATCGAGAAGGTGATTTCCATTCTTTAAAACAAAAATATTTCGTTATGTTGAATTGGTAGATACTAAGATGTGCTTTACATCTGCTTAGCTTAATCGATTTTTTCACTCTCTTTTTAGTTCTGGGTTACCACATATAACTATCGATGATATTCAATCTAATTATAGAACAGAAAAGACCCACTAAAGTTTGTTTTCATACAAATTGCACCATTGGGGGGGGGGGGGGGGGGAGGGGGAACAAACAACCTTTGTAAGAAAATGCAAATCTCAATGGACTGTCCGTAATTACTCACTTGGGGTATTCTATTTGTCACAGCATAAATTCATGCTAAAGTATTCCTTACTCCCGTTGCACATAAAAATTATGCTTAACCTAGTGGTTTATATCCTATATTACCCTTGGGTTTAATGTTTTTTTATAGGGTTTAGTGTTAAATTTTAGGGCACAATGGTAATTTCACCATTGTGGTTCACTGTGTATCTTACCCTAGTTGTTCATGGTGGTTCACGGTGTACCTCACCATTATGGTTTATGGCATATTTAAGGGTATAATTGTCTTTTCAACTTATAAATAAGGAGGGTTTACATACACCTTGTTACAGAAGTGAGTGACAAGCTTTAAATTCATTGGTTTTTTATATATTTACGACTAAGTCATTTTTATTAAATACATTTATAAATTAGCTCTATATAACTACATTTTGGTTGAATTGCGATTCGATGTCTTACTGGAGGTATTTGTAATGCAGATTTTCAACAAGTCTCTTCTTGCAAAATTTGCCTGGGCAATGGACGTCGAACCAGATTTCAGATTCTAATGTTTTGGGAGGTATTTGTAATGCAGATTTTCAACAAGTCTCTTCTTGCAAAATTTGCCTGGGCAATGGACGTCGAACCAGATTTCAGATTCTAATGTTTTGGGCAGGTCGGAGCAAACCCATAGAGAAAGAGAGGAGAAAACTTTGTTTACAAGACTTGTTAGCTGACATTTTTGATTTTTTTCTGCTGCAGCAAAGTTTCTTACTATTTAATTGTATGATATAAATGAAATCAATTGAGTTATATTTGAATATAACTTTCGTTATCATTTTCTTCCCCTTGTTTCACATTTTTTTTCAACTCTGAACTCAACTCTAATTGAGTTATGTGGACCTGAAGGCACGTGTATTACTCGGAATTAATAAAAACATAATTCCCTTTCATTTATTTCCTCGTGTATGATGTAAGATAAAATGAGGATGTTTTTTGATAATTTAATAAGAAAAAGTGAATAATTTGGAGAACGAAGTAATTTAGGTTGTGGTAGCAAATGAAAAAAATGTTTTATTTTTTTATTTTATTTTAATTAAATTTTATTTTTCATTTGAATAATATTTGAGAAAAAAAGGTGTAAGATGAATTGCAGTTAAAGCGAGGGTAGAATTGGGTATGACTTACGAACGAAAATTGTAAAATGCACTCCTTGTGGGACAGAGGGAGTATAAAGTAGGTAGGTGTATTAGTGTTAAGTGTAGGTACCGTGGAGATAAATTAATTGTTTTGTATGAGTCTTATTTACCAAAAAAAAAAATATAAAGATTGAAATCGGATGTCCAATGTAGAAATATGTGAAGATTGAAATAAGACAGATGAAATATTATATATATATATATATATATATGTAATAAAAAACTTTAATAATGAATCAACCCATTTCACAATCTATTTAAAGTGAGGCTTCCGTGCGCTTTTAGAATTTAGTACTATGGATAAGGGTACATTATTTTGTTCTAAAGGGTATACGCTTTAATTAATAAGGGTACACCATTTTGTTCCAAAGGGTATACACTTTTCATTAATATTTTTTATTTTTCTTCAGAAAATAAAGGGTACACATCTTTATACTAAAGGTATACAATTTAACACAAAATTCTAAAGTCACACAGAGTGTGTTTCCGTGCGCCCGGGCGCACACAAGTTTTTGTCTTGTAAAATAAAGGGTACATATCTTTATACTAAATGGTATACTCCATAAATTAGCACAAAATTCTAAAGGCACACGGAATATGCTCCTGTGTGCCCGTGCACACAAGCTTTTGCCATCTGTTTATTAAACATCCATCTCATAATAGAGTGCCTCTTTATTTAAAGAATTAATTTATGAATTTACAAGTCAATTTAGGATTAATTAGAAGAGAAGCTCTCTTGTGAGATGAGTTTTTTGTGAGATGGATATGAGACATGTCGACCAATTACTAAAGTGTGCTTATTATATAGGTAAAGTATATTTATTTGTAGTTAAAATATGTCAATAATGAATCATATTATAATACCCTAAAATTATGCTTTAATTCATCATCCATCATAGTTTAATATACATACTTTAATCACCATTAAACATATTTTATCTATATAATAGACATACTTTAATAAGTTTTACAAACTGTCTTACATAATTAACGTCTCACAAGAAATTTGTCTAATTAAAATAGTATTAAGTATACATAATATTAAAAAGTTTTATTAATAGAAACAAACACCTTGCAGATTTTAGCATTAGATATACTTTTTATCATTTTGAGCGTTTCACTCAAAGAGTCTCATTTTATTTTTTACATATATGAGACCCACACACACCCACTAATACAATTAAAATATGAGGCTCAGACTCATACTAATACAACTACCTACTAAACATAAAATAATAATGCTCCTTAATGCACGTATAAAAAGTAAAAGACCATCTTTGTATGGGATGGATGGAGTATAAAAATGATAATTTTCTTAATATACCAGCACTAACCACTTTAAGGAGAAGTTGAAATCTGAGAAATAAGCATCCGCAGAATTTTTAATTTGCTCAAATGAAGAAAGTTTAGCATATGCACAATCATTCAAGAATATGTTGAAATTTCAATACATATTGATAAAAATGCGATGTCATCACAAAAATCTTTGAAATCTAAGCTTTGATGCCTCTACTCCCAACAAGTTGCGGGTCGAGATTGTGGAACTATCGTTCGAGAAGTAAGTAAGCTGATCCTTATTGGTTATAAGGATAATAGTTCTTCTTAGGTCAGGGCGGCCGGACCGGGACCGCGATTGGTAATGTCACAATCAACTCATATTTAGAAACTTTCTGCGGTGTGCTCAGTTTGAATTTGGTGTCTTTCTGATCAGTAATGGAAGCAATCGTCTCTACCGTTATAAAATAAGAGCACCATTCTACGTTCCTGACACGGATCCTATTAAATATTTTACATCTATACCCCCGTTAGCAGGCTTTTATAGCAAATTCTATTTGTTTTTCGCCGCTTTTGATAAATCATTTGATCAAAGCATTGGGATCCCCCGATTGAATCGGGGGCAAACGCCTACGAAAAGATCGCTTGGATTTCAAAAAAGATCGTTTGGATTTATTCATGCTTTGTTTGTTTAGTACTGTAGATACGAAATTTTAGAAAAATTTATTTTTTACTTGCTTTTAGGGGTTGTTGGGTATTTTTAGTAATAAATGCTCCCTCGTTCATAGGCAAGAGGCCGAACATTTACTTTTGACACATGGATTAAGGAGTATTATTATTTATGTATAGTGGGTGTGTGAACCCTATATCTTAATTGTATTAGTAGATGTGTGTGAGTCCCATGTATGTATAAAGGAAATAAGACTCTTTGAGATGGACGTCAAAATGACAAAATGTGTCCTTTGTCGATGGACGGAGGGAGTAAATCATAAAGTAAGTTATGTGAGTTGTAAAAGAGTGACAATTTTAAAATTAAAGTGCATTGTGAGAATGTTGGTTTGGTGCTATTTTCTTATTTAGGAATGTGAAGTTGTTTATGAACGGACAAAAATAATAAATGTCAATTTATTTATGAAATGATTTTTTATTTTCGTAATTTCCATATAATTCTCTTTATATTACAAATTTATAAACTTTATAATTTTCTAAATACAAGTGACCAAAAAAAAAAAAATTTAAATATTTTTTGCATTGAACCGTAAAATTATAGGAGTGGCGGCCCCGTCTTAGAATTGCGTTGGAAAATAAATCTATAATTGAGCAGGAACGACGTGGTCGTGTGTTTCAATGGCATGATGACGTTGTCGAATAAATGAGTAATTAGAGGAAGACGCATCTTCAAGTATTCCATTATAATATTTCGTCATCTATTCTATCTATTAGATTCTTGTTGTATATTCCTCTATCCGGTTCTAAGGTATTCATTTGCTTTTTCACGTGGATTAAAATATGTTATTATTATAGGTAAAGTGAATAGTTTTTTAGAGGGAAGTGGTGAACCATATTGTGCATTTTTTTACTAAATAAGGGAAATGAATATCTTTGAACCGGACGCAAAAAATAATAAAATGGACACCTTAGAAGGGACAGAATGAGTATTTTATAATAAATGTTCAAATTTTCTCCACAAGTACAAGTGTTTAACGACCCGTCAACTATTAATTAGGGAATAACATTTTAATAAAAAACTAATTATGGAATACTCCATCCGTCCCTCGTTAACGTTTACATTTATTTTTTACACGTAAATTAAGAGATATGTAGTAATATTTTAATGTATAGTAAAGTGAGAGAAATAATATTTAATGTAAAGTGGGTAATTGTATTTATTTTTTTAGGAAAATGAACTTTCATTCCAAAAGGGTATGAGAATTGAGAAGTACCCAATATTACAGAAGTGTGTAATTATATTAGTGTTGTGTGTGAGTCCTACATGGAAAAATTAATTGTTTTTTTTAGGTTCAATTTTTGTGTGTGAGTCCTACATGGAATAATTAATTGTTTTTTTTAGGTTCAATTTCACAAAAAAAAAATGTAAACCTTAACTTGTGATCGAACATCATTGTAGAATATAAGAATCGGATGAAGTCACGCACTATTGTAGAATCAAAAGACTGTTGTTGTGAATTGTGATGGCACGATCGGGCCCTTTAGTGACCCGACAGAATGACTGTGCAATCCAACTGACAGATCCAATTTCATTACATCATCAAATTCTCCCCATCCTAGTAAATCTCATTCTGGCCCGCTAAATCCATGATTTCACATTTTAAGATTCAATTTGTTTTCTTGATTCTTCCAATTTAAACACTAATTCATACAAGTAAATTTAAACATTAATTATACTCCTTCACAAGGTATTTTTTTTTTAAGTAATAACTGTTAAATAATTTCCTTAACTACTATAAGATACAAACTTGAAAAAATATTATTACTAACTATATATATATATAGCAATATTCCAACTTTATCCTTACAATGTGCTGCATAAAAACAGTTACGTCTGAACACAATTATTTACGTTATGTGCAGGAAATGATATGTACAACAAAAAAATTTATGTACAGCAAAAAAATATTATGTCCAGCATAAAAATAATTAGCTCAAATTAAGATGAGGTTATATTGGGTAATTGATTTTATCTGATGTATCTATAAGTAAATTTTTTTATTAAAGGATGTATCTTGTAAAGTAGTAATTATGGTACTAAATGTGTATTAGGTAGTAATTATTCCATATTGTATTATTGCATTCCTTTATAAATTAACTCGTTAGTTTTTACTCATCTGCCCCACCTTAAGATTTAAGTAATTCATTTTGGTTGTCCCAAGGTTTACATTTTCTTTTTTGTCAAGTTGGGTTCACACAAATTAGTTAATTATTTCATATAAGACCCACACACAACACTAATACAACTGGTCACTTTACATTAAATATTTCTCTTACCTCACTACACATTAAAATATTATATTATATTTTAATTTACTTGTAAAAATACAAACGTAAACGTTAACGTGAGACGAAATATATTTGAAGAGGCTCCAAATGCTCTTAGAAAATTAATCTAGCTAGCTAGCTGTACGATGAAACCTATTTTCATTCCATCAACTTTATAAACGAACTCATTCAGATTATTTAATATGCAGAGAATGTGAGCTCACAAAATTAACGGGAAATGAAATAGAAATGATAACATTTTAAGTTTCACATTAAATTTCACGTTTTTGTTCATCACACAGTAAATAACACCATCCAAAAAAAAACATCACATCAATTTATAACATTAAAATTAGATCTTAATTACAAATTTACCATTCCAATCTAACACATACTCCCTCCGTCCCAGGCTAAGAGTCTCATTTGCTTTTGAGCACGTGGATTAAGGAGTATTATTATTTAATGTGTAGTGGGTAGTTGTATTAGTGAGTGTGGGGACCCCATGTTTTAAATGTATTAGTGGGTGTGGGTGGGTCCCATGTCTCCAAAAAAGGAAATGAGACTCTTTGGATGAGATGACCAAAATGGTAAAATGATCCTCTTAGCCTAGGACGGAGGGAGTATATCACACTTTATAATTCATTTTTTATCTATAAAGACTACATTACCCCCTAAAAGTCAATAAATTGATAAAAATTTTTTTTCCTAAATTCCATATCTACAGTACTGTTGCAAGTAAATGTGGGTTGGAGAGAGTAATATTTGATTAATAAAATTAATCATTTCAAAAACAATTTATAAGATAAATGAAAAGTGATAACATTTTAATGAAAAATAACATATTTAATTAAAATGATAACTAATTAAAAAGACGTAAATGATCTCACAGTGAGACGGGTCTCGCACAAAGGTTTCTCCAAATACTATATCTTGCTCATTAATATGTGGCAGAGTATTTCTTGTACTGGGTTCACCACAACGCACATTAATGGTTCACGTTCTATTATATTCTTATAATAATTTAATGTTTATTCTTAAAGTTCAACATTTTTAAGGAAATAATTATTTTTCAACCCATCGAATAATAAAGTTTAACATACACCTGATTGAAAGAGACATGTTATTAATCTGTATATAATGGAACTTGATATCACCACAGCACAACGTCTCTTAAGTTGGAAATGATGTGTAATCAGTTCAAGAACCCACTTTTGGTTATATTGATCCATTATTAACCAATAAGCAGGCAGCATTATAGAAATACAAAATGACAACTCTACAAGAGAATTTAAACACTAATATTTCATATAATTTGTCAAGCAAAAGTGGGTGTGGTATGTATCACTCATCACTAGGAGAATATATAATGCAGTCCGAATAGAAAACCATCACTTCTACCTAATAAGAAATTTAATTGTGTCTACTTATGGGATAATGTTTTATCACTAACTTAATCCGATCCGATTTGATTTAGATGCATTTATTCACATATTAAAAAATTGTAACTTGTTGGGTGGTGAAAAAAATATAATAACACCATAACCTTTTGATTATATCTCAAATCTTATCACGAGATGACTTACGTTAAGTAATAATTTTTTTTAATGAAAAGTGATATTTAATAGGTGACAAAGTGATAATGATGCAAATGAATTATTTCATGAACAATTTATTGTATAAATAAAAAGTAGTAATATTGTTGCAGAAATGCAATAACATTTTTAATGAAAATATAAAGTAATTAAGTATGCCATATAATACTATCTCTATCTCAATTCAATTCAATGATGTGACGTTAGATTCGTGAAACCTAGTTACACTGATTTAGACGCATGCAATTAAGTTGATCGTTATAATATCTTAGCCTAACTAGATTATTTTTTTTAGAAAGCCCAAAACCTATTTATTTATTTTTGGCCCAAGTTGACCTAGATTTGTTTTTAAAGCCCAAAACCTATTTATTTATTTTTGGCCCAAGTTGACCTAGATTTGTTTTTAGAGCCCAAAACCTATTTATTTATTTATTTGGCCCAAGTCCAGCCCACTTAAATGGCATAACATGGAAATAAGCCCAGCCCATTCTAATAGCCTCAACACATATAAAAAAAAGAAAAGAAAGAAAGAAGAGTACGGGAGAAGAAAAGTGAGAAGAACAAAAGAGGGGAAAGAAGAGAGTGAAGAGGAGAAACCCTTGTTGATCAAATTCTCCCTTACAACCCTCATCCTAGGTGGTTTCTAAGTTGTTTTGAGGTAAGTAATAGGTTAATTAAGCTTCCTTTCTCCAAGATTTTGTGATTTTGTTGGGTTTTCTTCCTTATATGAGGAAATTCGTAGCTACTGTTCGAACTACTTTCGACATAGCTATTGATCTCTGAAATTTGTAAACTCAATTTCTATACGTAGCTGAACTCGTTAGCTTTCCGTAGCCACCTGAAACGCCTCCATCCGATTTTTCTACAATTAGTTATGATTTTTCTCGTAAACTGCTGCTAGGTAATTCGCAGCTGCTGTTCGAACTGATTTTGATATAGCTACTGACCTCAGAAGTTTACAAACTTAATTTCTGTATGTAGCTGAACGTGTTAGCTTTCTGTAGCCACTTGAAACACCATGATTCGATTTTTCTACAATTAGTTATGATTTTTCTTGTAAACTGCCGCTAGCTGGAAATTTCAGAATAGTTATGTCGAATTCAAATTTACTTCCCTATCGTTTTGTTTAAGAAATGATCTGAAACGGGTTATGTGAGATTGGGAGATGATGTTGAGGAGATACGGGCTGTTCTTATTTAATATCGACTCGCTCAAGCTCGATTAAGATTTATTTTGACAATGAAAGACGATGTTACCGCTAATAGTTAGTTATATTTGATTTGTCTTTAATTGCTCATCTCCTTTCTAGGTAAAGAACCGTCGATGAAGGGCAAAGGACCTACTTCAGACTCCGGAGAGAGTTAATCACTTCCTTGTGAGTTGATAATTCGTGAACGCCTTCTCTTGTGGGAAGTGTGGACCCTCGTTAAATTTGCATTCATTTTATTTTTAGTTAATTGATAACAAAATTATTTTGGTAGTGTGTTATGTGGTAAAGAGTCTGATTGGCTCGATTGTTCTAGTTAGAGCCTGATTGGCCTAAGATGGTCCATTGATTATCTTATATTATTTCATATGTGTATTGTTGATTTTTAACTTATGTTGAAGAGCCTTGCCGGCTCGATATTTGATAGTCTTTATTGCGAATTATTTGCAGATTGATTTCTGGTTATTCATGTGTGCCATTTAGACTCTAACTTGAGTCGTTATTCATCTTATGATGCATATGCATATGTATACCTGGTACCAAGGTTAAGTAGCCCGAATTGGTCACGGTTCGGGTGAGTTGGAGCGACATTGATTAAGTAGCCCGAATTGTCGCGGTTCGGGTGAGTTAGAGTGACAAACAAGTTGCCCATGGCTTGGCAAACCCGGGTGAGTTAGATCTAACGGGGCACCTGTCCATTTGCCAAATACTCATACTTTGGAAGGTGATCGTTAGATGAATCAGTCTATTGTAGGCTCAGCCAACGTCACCGGTGTGGACATGCATGTCATATATGTTTATATATTTTCATTTCAAGTATTCACATCGATATTTAATTGTGAACTTTAGCATTTGGCATGTTGAGAAAGAACATTAATGTGCATTTTATCTAGAGTAACGGTGACGGGCTCGGACTGACTCTCGACGGAGAGATCAGTTTGAGGAGGATATTGGCTACCCACGCGTCTTTCATGTGTTATCATCTTGTTTGAACTAATTGTGTATTTGTAAATGCATTCATAGGTTGTATTTTTGTTAAGTTGTATATTAAGTAAACATAATAATTGATGTGGAACGAAATATTGGATTTTATGTTATGAACCGCGAGTGGGAGTACATGCTTCGTATAAGGGTTGGGGTGACCGGCTTATCACCTCACTGAGCTAGTGGTTTTGCTCACCCCCATCATTTCCTTCCTTTTCAGGCTGTTGATATCATTTTGGTTGGAGGTTTGCCTGTCGTTTGCTCATCATTCGATCGGGGTTTTGGGTACTTTCTCTTTTATGTTAATTGACGGATCCATTGGCGAGTTTGTTCATTTTATATTTTGTGACCCCCCTTGATGTTCTTTTTGTACTTTCGCGATGTTACATCGCTCATGTATATTTTCTTCAAACTAAGTTACATCATGGTATTTTGTACCTTTGTAAATCCTTGTTGATACTTTATGTAATGATGTCCTCGGGTTGTACCCGTAGTTATCAGTTGTTCAATTCTACAGGTACTTGATAGCAAGCCTTACGTTTTCTATAAACTTTGTGGAGTGGAGTGCACCCATTTCGCGAAATTTATGGTTAACGTGGCGGTTGTCGTGTTCTGCCTACGGGTTGGGGCGTGACAACTTTCTTGGTATCAGAGCCTGGTTATATGATTCTCATTCTTTTTGAGTCGAGCTAATGGATCCAATTTTGTTTCTATGTCATCCTAAGGTATCGTATTACCTTAATGTTGACCTTGCATTTTTTTTCCCTTCTTTCTTTCAGTCATTATGGCACCTCCAGTTCGTCGTCGAGGTCGAGGTCGAGGACACGTTCCTCGTGATCCTCCGAGTCCTCTACTCTCTTATGTTCCTCGTGGACCTCGAGGACATGTTTCTTCTGATCATGTTGTTCATCCGACATTTACGGATCCTATCAATTCTGATCATAGGGTGCCGGTTACCCAGGTAGAGCAACCACGGGCCCAGTTGCGTGTTGAACACATGATGACCCCAGAGCAGTACCAGTTGTATTATGATCACATTCGAGTACATGGTGTTCCACCACCTACGACGGCTCCTACCACTACAACTGTCACTGAGGATGTTCTTCGCGCTAATGAACCAATTCAACCTACATCTCATGTACCAGTTTCTACTCCAGAAATGGCTTTAGTAGGTACTACTCGAGGTGCACTTTTTATACCTGATTTGGTGAAAGCAGTTGAAAACATGGGGACTTCAAAATTTGACGGTACAAGAGATGCTTCTAAAGCGGGGGCGTGGTTAAAGGAGATTACAGAGACCTTTGACACCTTGATGATTGAAGAATGTTATCGTGTGGTCATTGCGACCAAGCTGTTAGGCCCAGACGCACGACGATGGTGGCAGAATCTAAAAGAGACATATTCGGTTACTATTACGTGGGCTATCTTTGTGGAACGATTCAAAGATCGATACTTCTCTCAGTACATCAAGGATCAGAAGAGAAAGGAGTTCTTCAACCTCTTTCAAGGCACTATGTCGGTTGTGGAGTATGAAAGCAAATTTCTAGAATTGCGAGAATTCGCTCCTGAGTCATATACGATGAGAGACTTATGCAAGAGATTTGAAGATGGTCTTAATCTAAATATTCGAGATCGCATCAAGTCCGAAGACAAGTATGAGAGTCTTGAAGAGCTCGTAGAAGAAGCCCTGAGGGTAGAAAGTTTAGTTCAGGCGAGACATAAGCTTGCAGAACGATCTCAAAAGAAAAGGCAAGGGAGCGCATTTCCAGGAAATGCATCGAAGGTGTATAGGGGTGTGGGATCTTCGCGTGGCGCACCAAGTTTAGTGTCTATTAGTTTTCCTCAACCTCGGGAGCAGTTTAGTAGAGGCGGGAGCAATGTCTCGGGATCGGTTGGTGAAAATTGCAAGTGCCAGAATTGCTTAAAGTATCATGACGGCCCTTGTAAGGCTCCTCAAGTATGTTTTCAGTGTCGACAGCCGGGCCATATGCGAAGTTCTTGTCCTCAACTTATGGGAGCGAGTAGTCAGAGTTCTGGTCAGCCTCGTGGTAGACTAACATATTCTACACCCAGAGATACTCGATCTGCAGCTACCAGAGTGCCTGAAGCCTCAAGCGGCCCTAGTACTAGATCACCTATGCAAGGAAGGA
This sequence comes from Pogostemon cablin, assembly GCA_023678885.1. Taxonomy (NCBI): domain Eukaryota; kingdom Viridiplantae; phylum Streptophyta; class Magnoliopsida; order Lamiales; family Lamiaceae; genus Pogostemon; species Pogostemon cablin. Next base: position 8,176,474 of record CM043009.1, read on the forward strand.
ATCAAACTAGAGTATTTCATATTTCCCAGGAAGAGGCTCGCTCAGATCCGAAGGTTGTGACAGGTAATTTATAATCCGAATATTTTCACATGCTAGATCTAACTCCGCCTTGTTATGCCACTTGATTACAAATAAAACATTCGTAAGAAATTTTATCTTTCCGAATTTTTAAATCACAATCTCACCTAATATTGCTTCTTTAGGCCATGTGTTTGTGGGAGACCATCAGGTCTACACTTTATTTGACCCAGGTTCTGATAGATCTTATATTCGGGATGATCTTGCTGCGATCTTAGATTATCCTATCTCTCATTTGTCACCTGAAATCATAGTTCATACCCCTCTTGGAGAGCATCTAATTCGTGATACGGTGTTTCTTGGTTGTCCATTGAAGATCAAAGATGTCATTCTAGAGGCTGAATTGACCATTGCCTTTGATTGATCTCGATGTTATTCTTGGCATGGATTGGCTTTCTTCTCATCATGCAATTCTCGACTGCCACGAGAAGCTTGTTATTTTTCATAGACCAGGATTCTCAGAACTTGTTTTTGAAGGTGAACTTCAAACGAGATCCCTTTCTTTTATTTCAATGTTGACTGTGCATAAATTAATACGTAAGGGTTGTGAGGCATTCTTGGCATTTGTTGTCGATACTTCTCCTTCTGAGACTAAACTAGATGACATCCCGATCGCGAATGAATTTCCTGATGTCTTTCCTGAAGACTTACCAGGACAGCCTCCGAATCGAGAGATTGATTTTTCCATTGATGTACTTCCTGGAATCACACCTATATCGATTACTCCATATCGAATGTCGCCAGCTGAGCTTAAGGAACTCCAGAAACAACTTGGAGAATTATTGGAGAAGGGATTCATACGTCCTAGCACATCTCCTTGGGGTGCTCCAGTTCTTTTTGTCAAGAAGAAAGATGGATCATTTCGCCTATGTGTCGACTACCGTCAATTGAACAAGGTGACAATCAAGAACAAATATCCTCTTCCGAGAATTGATGATCTATTTGATCAATTGCAAGGAGCAACTGTGTTCTCAAAAATTGATTTGCGGTCTGGTTATCACCAACTCAAGATTAGGGAATCTGATATCCCTAAGTCTGCTTTTCGAACCAGATACGGTCATTTTGAATTCTGTGTTATGCCTTTTGGACTCACAAATGCTCCTGCAGCTTTTATGGATCTTATGAATCGGGTCTTTCGGCCGTATTTAGATATGTTTGTCATCATTTTCATTGATGACATTCTTATTTATTCTAAATCAGATGACGAGCATTCTCATCATCTAAGAATTGCTCTGAACATTCTTAGAGAAAATCAGCTTTATGCTAAATTTTCGAAGTGTGAATTTTGGCTTCGTGAGGTAAGCTTTTTGGGTCATCACATTTCTAAAGAAGGAATCTACGTCGATCCAGTGAAGATTCAAGCTATACTAGATTGGGAGCATCCAAAGAACGTGACAGAGATTCGTAGTTTTCTGGGATTAGCTGGATATTATCGACGGTTTGTCAAAGACTTTTCGTTGTTGGCTTCATCTTTGACTAAATTGACTCGGAAAGGGGTAAAATTTGAATGGAGTGAAGAATGCGAGGAAGCCTTTCAAGAATTGAAAAGACGACTTGTTTCAGCTCCTATTCTTGCTTTGCCAGACCCAGCGATTGGAGAATTTACCATTTATAGCGACGCCTCGAGACAAGGATTAGGATGTGTTCTCATGCAAGAAGGAAAGGTTATTGCCTACGCTTCAAGGCAATTGAAGAAGAACGAAGAAAATTATCCTACACACGATTTAGAGTTGGCTGCAATTGTCTTTGCATTGAAGATCTGGAGACACTATCTGTATGGTGCAACTTGTCGAGTTTTCACTGATCACAAGAGCTTAAAGTATATCACCACGCAAAAGGAGCTCAACCTCAGGCAAAGGCGATGGATGGAGTTGATTAGTGACTATGACTTAGTCATCGATTATCATCCTGGCAAGGCGAACGTTGTTGCAGATGCTCTAAGTAGAAAGTCTTCTACCTCACTTGCTTCGATTCAATCTTTTTATCTTCCTATGTTGGAGCAATTTAAATCTTTACACATTTCGCTCGATTGTGAAAAGTCTAATGATTCCGCTTTAATCGCCAAATTCGAGGTTAGACCTACCTTGTTTGAGCAAATTCGAGAAAGACAATCACAAGATGTTCATTTACAACAGAAGATGGCGAAGCTAAATCAAGGAAAAGAAACAGAATTTCAAATTCGGGATGACGGACTCCTTACTTTTAAAAATCGTGTTTGTGTTCCCTCAGAACTTGATGTTCGTAGAGCTATTCTTGAGGAAGCCCATTCTTCAGCCTATGCTATGCATCCTGGTAGTACCAAAATGTACAGAACACTTCGGGAGCATTATTGGTGGCCAGGTATGAAACGGGACATTGCTGAATTTGTATCAAAGTGCTTATCATGCCAACAGATTAAAGCGGAACACCAAAAACCAGCCGGCATGCTTCAACCACTACCTATTCCTGAGTGGAAATGGGAGAACATCACGATGGATTTTGTTTCCGGTTTACCTCGAACCCAAAAGGGTCATGACTCAATCTGGGTCATTGTCGATCGTCTGACGAAATCGGCACATTTCCTTCCAGTGCATACCAACGAATCTTTAGAGAAACTTGCCAAGTTATATGTCGATGAGATCGTGAGATTGCACGGAGTACCAGTGTCAATCATATCTGATCGTGATCCAAGATTCACTTCCCGTTTTTGGCCTAGTCTGCAGAAAGCGCTAGGTACAAAATTACTATTCAGTACCTCGTTTCATCCACAGACTGATGGACAGTCAGAGAGAACTATACAGACACTAGAAGACATGTTACGTGCAGTGGTGTTGAATTTAGGAGGTAGCTGGGATAAGTACGTGACTTTGGTGGAGTTCGCTTATAACAACAGTTATCATTCAAGCATTGGAATGCCCCCGTACGAAGCTCTATATGGCCGAAAGTGTCGAACACCGCTCTTTTGGGATGAGGTTGGCGAGAGACAAATCGAACAAGTAGAGCTTATCGAAGATGCGAAGGAAAAAATACAACTTATTCGAGACAGACTTAAGGCAGCGCAAGATCGACAAAAAAGCTACGCAGATAATAGGAGGCGCGATTTGGAGTTTAATGAAGGAGATAAAGTTTTTCTAAAAGTTTCTCCGTGGAAGGGCGTGTTACGATTTCGCCGTCGAGGAAAGTTAAGTCCAAGGTATATTGGCCCGTTTACGATCGTGCAAAGGATTGGTCGTGTCGCGTATCGACTTGAGCTACCATCCGAATTGTCAAAGATTCACGATGTTTTCCATGTCTCTATGCTTAGAAAATATGAACCCGATCCTTCGCACGTGCTCGAATATCCCCCAGTTGTATTAAAGGAGAATCTATCGTACGAAGTACAACCTGTTCAAATTGTAGATCGCCGAGAGAAAATGCTTCGTAATAAATCCATTCCTATGGTGAGAGTTCTATGGAGAAGTGATCGAATTGAAGAAGAAACGTGGGAACCAGAGTTAGTCATGCGTCAACAACATCCACATCTCTTTTCATCTCTAGGTACGTTTACGTTTCGAGGACGAAACTTTTTAGAAGAGGGGATACTTTATAATATCTCAGCCTAACTAGATTATTTTTTTTAGAAAGCCCAAAACCTATTTATTTATTTTTGGCCCAAGTTGACCTAGATTTGTTTTTAAAGCCCAAAACCTATTTATTTATTTTTGGCCCAAGTTGACCTAGATTTGTTTTTAGAGCCCAAAACCTATTTATTTATTTATTTGGCCCAAGTCCAGCCCACTTAAATGGCATAACATGGAAATAAGCCCAGCCCATTCTAATAGCCTCAACACATATAAAAAAAAGAAAAGAAAGAAAGAAGAGTACGGGAGAAGAAAAGTGAGAAGAACAAAAGAGGGGAAAGAAGAGAGTGAAGAGGAGAAACCCTTGTTGATCAGATTCTCCCTTACAACCCTCATCCTAGGTGGTTTCTAAGTTGTTTTGAGGTAAGTAATAGGTTAATTAAGCTTCCTTTCTCCAAGATTTTGTGATTTTGTTGGGTTTTCTTCCTTATATGAGGAAATTCGTAGCTACTGTTCGAACTACTTTCGACATAGCTATTGATCTCTGAAATTTGTAAACTCAATTTCTATACGTAGCTGAACTCGTTAGCTTTCCGTAGCCACCTGAAACGCCTCCATCCGATTTTTCTACAATTAGTTATGATTTTTCTCGTAAACTGCTGCTAGGTAATTCGCAGCTGCTGTTCGAACTGATTTTGACATAGCTACTGACCTCAGAAGTTTACAAACTTAATTTCTGTATGTAGCTGAACGTGTTAGCTTTCTGTAGCCACTTGAAACACCTTGAAACACCATGATTCGATTTTTCTACAATTAGTTATGATTTTTCTTGTAAACTGCCGCTAGCTGGAAATTTCAGAATAGTTATGTCGAATTCAAATTTACTTCCCTATCGTTTTGTTTAAGAAATGATCTGAAACGGGTTATGTGAGATTGGGAGATGATGTTGAGGAGATACGGGCTGTTCTTATTTAATATCGACTCGCTCAAGCTCGATTAAGATTTATTTTGACAATGAAAGACGATGTTACCGCTAATAGTTAGTTATATTTGATTTGTCTTTAATTGCTCATCTCCTTTCTAGGTAAAGAACCGTCGATGAAGGGCAAAGGACCTACTTCAGACTCCGGAGAGAGTTAATCACTTCCTTGTGAGTTGATAATTCGTGAACGCCTTCTCTTGTGGGAAGTGTGGACCCTCGTTAAATTTGCATTCATTTTATTTTTAGTTAATTGATAACAAAATTATTTTGGTAGTGTGTTATGTGGTAAAGAGTCTGATTGGCTCGATTGTTCTAGTTAGAGCCTGATTGGCCTAAGATGGTCCATTGATTATCTTATATTATTTCATATGGGTATTGTTGATTTTTAACTTATGTTGAAGAGCCTTGCCGGCTCGATATTTGATAGTCTTTATTGCGAATTATTTGCAGATTGATTTCTGGTTATTCATGTGTGCCATTTAGACTCTAACTTGAGTCGTTATTCATCTTATGATGCATATGCATATGTATACCTGGTACCAAGGTTAAGTAGCCCGAATTGGTCACGGTTCGGGTGAGTTGGAGCGACATTGATTAAGTAGCCCGAATTGTCGCGGTTCGGGTGAGTTAGAGTGACAAACAAGTTGCCCATGGCTTGGCAAACCCGGGTGAGTTAGATCTAACGGGGCACCTGTCCATTTGCCAAATACTCATACTTTGGAAGGTGATCGTTAGATGAATCAGTCTATTGTAGGCTCAGCCAACGTCACCGGTGTGGACATGCATGTCATATATGTTTATATATTTTCATTTCAAGTATTCACATCGATATTTAATTGTGAACTTTAGCATTTGGCATGTTGAGAAAGAACATTATTGTGCATTTTATCTAGAGTAACGGTGACGGGCTCGGACTGACTCTCGACGGAGAGATCAGTTTGAGGAGGATATTGGCTACCCACGCGTCTTTCATGTGTTATCATCTTGTTTGAACTAATTGTGTATTTGTAAATGCATTCATAGGTTGTATTTTTGTTAAGTTGTATATTAAGTAAACATAATAATTGATGTGGAACGAAATATTGGATTTTATGTTATGAACCGCGAGTGGGAGTACATGCTTCGTATAAGGGTTGGGGTGACCGGCTTATCACCTCACTGAGCTAGTGGTTTTTGCTCACCCCCATCATTTCCTTCCTTTTCAGGCTGTTGATATCATTTTGGTTGGAGGTTTGCCTGTCGTTTGCTCATCATTCGATCGGGGTTTTGGGTACTTTCTCTTTTATGTTAATTGACAGATCCATTGGCGAGTTTGTTCATTTTATATTTTGTGACCCCCCTTGATGTTCTTTTTGTACTTTCGCGATGTTACATCGCTCATGTATATTTTCTTCAAACTAAGTTACATCGTGGTATTTTGTACCTTTGTAAATCCTTGTTGATACTTTATGTAATGATGTCCTCGGGTTGTACCCGTAGTTATCAGTTGTTCAATTCTACAGGTACTTGATAGCAAGCCTTACGTTTTCTATAAACTTTGTGGAGTGGAGTGCACCCATTTCGCGAAATTTATGGTTAACGTGGTGGTTGTCGTGTTCTGCCTGCGGGTTGGGGCGTGACAATCGTAGCCGATTTCAAACAAGAAAAAATATTTTAAATAAATAAATCACATGTTATAGGTAAAACTATCACATGGTATAAGATAAAGTATTATGCATATAAAAACTACCACCATTTTCCCTAAAAAGAAGTATTCGAAGTACCAAGAATTTCACATGATCACATAAAAGTATTAGGTTATACTCCCTCCGGGATAATGTTTACGCTTGCATTTTTAAATTAGATTAAGAGATATAACATTTTAATGGCAAAAGCTCTTGCGCCCCCGGGAACACACCATGTTCCCATGGGAACACAACTCTCTCACTCCATATTCTATTTAAACCTATGTATTGCTAAGAGTTTAAATTGCAAAGGGGCACGGTGTCACAGAGCACAAGAGCCTCACTCTATTTTAATAGATAATGAGTTGAGAAATATAATATTTAATGTATAGTGGATAGTTGTATTAGAATTGTATGCATAGGTTCCACTTGACAAAAAGGAAAATGTAATCCTTAACTTGAGATAAACTAAAATAAAAAAAGTAAATCGCGACAGGAGTATCTAAGTAAATTTATTACACGTACAAGTAAATTTATTAGAAAGTACTCCGTAACACCTAATCGATATAAAGTAATAATTGTCCAATTAAACAATTTCTTGAATAATTGTAAAACACATTAAAGTGATAATATCTTTAATGAAAAGTGAAAATTAAAGTAATATGTACATTAATAAACTAAATAATACTATAAATAATTACATTTTAATCAATTTACATAATAATAATAGGCCCTGATAGCAACATACAAACGTGTAATACACGTAGTAAAAATCTATAGTCCCCCAAATAACAACATTATTCTAAATTGGGATTAAAGAAAGTTTTGTATTAACAACATTATTTATTGGATTAATAAATAGCATACTTTTCATACCATTATCTTTACACTTTTTATTTTTATCTGTCTCATATATAATAACTTGCACTATTTAGATAGGCAAACACTTGTATAAATCGAGCACGGTGTAAATTCTGTGATCCCCTTTCAATCCTATTATACCATATATTCCTATTATACCATATATTTTGTTCAAGTTTAAATTAAAAGGGGATCACAGGATTTACACCGTGAATCCAATTCACAAGAGACGAACTTATTTAGAAAAGAAAATACCTCCCAATCAAATATTTTCATAATACATTAATTAATTTAAAAAATGTCACTTCCATCTAACACATTAACATATTTTATAGTACTTTATTTGTTATAAAAAAAAATCAAAATGTCATTAAAGTTACCTAAAAATACTTTTATAAAAATCCGATGGTGCAATAATCCCAAGAAAGTACATTGTTAATGAAAGTGATATTCTGAAAAGAAAAAAAAAAAAAAAACAAAACAAAAAATCAACTGATAAACCCATCGCGTTAAACTATTTTATTATGAACAATTCGTGGACAAATAAAAATTATAAAATTTTAATAAAAAATCATACTCTTTCCGTTCCCTTGATGGAGGGTATTTCTTTCATTTTGGGCGTTCCGATCAAAGAGTCCCCTTTTATTTTTTACACACATGGGACACACACCCACACTAATATAATAAATATTTGGAACTCACACTCCTACTAATACAACTACCCACTTCACATTACTAAATAATAATACTTCTTAATCCACTTCAAAAAAACAGAAGATTCTCTCCGTCTGAGAGTTGAGAGGGACGAAGGGAGTACCTGATAAAAAAAAGAAAAAAAAGAAAGTAATACCATACAATCAAATCATTCTAGAAGATCGCGTCACACGAGTATTTGCCTTAATAATAAAATAATACACATTGGATTATTATTTTCTTAGGAAAAAAAAAGAAAGTAATAATAATTTGCATTAGTGAATTTATTGTTAATGAGCGATGAGTATGAAGTCATTCAAAAGTAGTACTAGACAACAGTAGAGAGAAGCTCAAGTATAAAAGGTGGCAATCTATAATAAATTGTAGTAAAATAAAAATGATAAACAGAATGTCTGTAATCATGAGAGCATACATTGCAGTGATCATCGTACAGACGAGCATCGCAGGGATGTTCTTATTAATTAAAGCATCCCTTTCTGCAGGAACTAAACCTTGTGTGTTTGTCGTCTACCGACTCGGATTCGCAACACTTGTTTTGACTCCATTTTGTTTGTTCTTCCAAAGGTTTTATTTACTTTCTAATACCATAATTATTACATCCTCAATCTCATCAAACTGTACTGTTTTTAACTGACATGTTTTGGTTGGATATTTTTGAACTAGGGAGTGTGCTCCTCTTACCTGGCAAGCAATTTGCAAGATTTTTATGGTCTCTGCATTGGGGTGGGCATATGGTTTTTATAATTAAGATATTTCGATCCCATAATGTATATATATGTATGTATTGTTTTTTTTTACAATACACATGCATGGAATTTGCAGGCTTGCGTTGAGTTTCAATCTCAACTTTGCTGGATTGGACTACACCTCTGCAACATTCAATTCAGCCATGGCTAATCTTATCCCCCCATTGGTTTTCATCATGGCCGTTTGTTTAAGGTATAAACAAATCTATATATATATATATATATATATCAAACGATATGAGCATCATTTTAATCACCTTGGATGTCCTATTACATTTTGATATTCATCTCCTGTTACACACGTTAGATGAGTGACACATATGCGGAGAGTAAAATCTCAACCTTTCCCCTTAGGGTTGATTGTTAGGGTATAAATTAGTCTATCGTACGTGTCAATCATCCAACGGTTTGTAAAAGGAGATCCGAACCGCATTTTAATGGGTAAGAATTCAGATGGCGTTAAATCAATAAATACAACTATGAACTACTCCTTCAGTCCATTCTTAATTATTCATTTTACTATTTTGGTACGTTCATCCTTAATCAATCAATTTCTCTTTTTAAATTATGGGACTCACACTCTCTATTAATACAACTACCTACTATACATAATAAAATAACAATACTCTTTAATCCACGTGCAAAAAGCATATGGATACATTAAGGATGGACGGATGGAGTATTAGTCTATCACGTTAAATCAATACTCCCTCTGTCCTAATAAGTTTTTCATTCTTTTCTCATTTTCTTGTCTCACTGCACCCTTCATCCTCTAAAAATAGTAAATGTTTCAAAATAAATAATATATAGTACATTATATTTTAAAAAATGTCATTCTCACATAACTTGCTTTATCATTTATTTACTACATAAAAAATATCACAATACTCTTAAAAGTTAATAAAATTTGTCAAATTTTTTTTTCTTAAACTCCGAATCTACATATGAAAAGTCAACTGGGACGGAGGAAGTATATGATATTGGTTGGCTCCTTAAAAAACCCATAAGTTGGTCAGATTTGGATCCTCTGAAGTACTGCACAATACAATTGCTTAAACCTGTTTCATCTCAGTGTATATTTCTTTGGCTTAATGTTTTGAGAGTACAGTAAGTACAATACAATACGATGAAATATGAAAAGTGGAATAGGTGTTATACATCCAATTGTAGTTTATGGTGTTGGATTAGCAGAGATCGAATACATATAGCAATTAATATAGTTAAATTTGCAGGATTGAAAGGGTAGGCTATAGAGAGTGGCATGGAAAGGCAAAGGTGGTGGGATGCATGCTTGGTTTCTGCGGAGCCATGGCCTTTACTTTCTACAAAGGACCGCCTTTATACGCCTCGTCCTCGTCGCATTCTCTTCATCAAAACACCACTCATGATCACTCAAAACAACGATGGATCAAGGGTTCTTTTCTCTCCATTGCATCACAACTCTTCTACTCCTTGTGGATAACTATGCAGGTTTATTCTCACTTTTAAACTTCAACTACCTATCTGTGTTTTACACTTCCTTTGTACCAGTGCAATACAGTACACGATTTCCATTTTCGTCTGTCTCAATACACCATGCACAATCTAAATTTGGTAAACAACTCTAAACCTTTATAAATCATACTCCCTTCGATTAGTCACCTTTAGTGTACGTACTACGTACGGATATTAAGAAAAAAATTATTTATTGATTTTTAGGGGGTAATGTGTTATTCTTAGGTAATAATTAAAGAATAGAGCATGTTATGTGTGGAAAGAAGGGATATGTGTACTTAAAAGATTTTAGATTAGAATTAATCATACGAACCAATGAAAAAAGAGTATTTTCAAATTGTCATACTTAATTTTACTATTCATTTATTTATTAGCTAAAATGACTTACTACGTAAAGAAGCCGAGAATTTTTTTTGTCAAAAAAGTAAATGTGCATATTAAGCTATGATTGGTTTTATTGTTATCTGAATGTAATTGGGAAATTATTGATGTAATTAGGCAAGACTTCAGAAGCAGTACCCTGGGAATCTGAGGCTGATCACTTTGCAATGTGCATTTGGTTGCTTAATAGCTGCAGTGTATGGTGTAGCCATGGAGAGGGATATTTCATCATGGAAGCTTGGTTGGAATATTCGACTCTTCTCCGGAGCCTACTCTGTATGTTCCTTTTCTCATCTCTTGTCCCGCTACATGAGTTACATTTACTAACTAGGACGTCCTGCTACAAGAATTACATTTTCTTTTTTAATAGACGGGTCCACATAAATCAATCACTTTATTTTCATAGGGCCCACACACAACACTAATACAACTATCCACTATACATTAAATTATTATATCTCTTAACCCACTACATATTAAAATACTATATTTCTTAATTTCCGTGCAAATAGTAAACGTAACTCTTTTCATGGGAAGGAGGGAGTATTTCTAACTTTTTTTTTTCCTTATAACCATGCAAATGAACAAACAAGAAAATTAATAGTAATAATATAATAATAAAAAGTATTCCTTCCGCCTCAACAAACTTTTCACTCTTTTCTTATTCCCTTCATCCCACGTATTTTTACCCACTTTTTATATTGGGGTGTTCCATGTATTTTTATCTATTCCATTAATGGTAAAAATACACTATGTACCTCACCTACTTTTTACACTTTATTCATTAATCCCAACAACTTTATTTACATTTTTACAATTTATTTATCATTCCCAACAACTTTATTTACTTTTTATTTCAATATTATCAATTTGTCATTACTTTTTCTTACATTATATATTAAAAAAAATACTCCACTTCTTAATTTTCGTGCCCGTACAAACGGGTAAAATACCGAGGACGGAGGGAGTATTTGTTTGTCCCACTACACTTTTCAATTTCCAAACATGATAAAAATTTCAAAACAAATAACCTCTTACTATATCATATTTTTAAAAATGCCACTCTCATTTAACTCACATAACTTACTTTTATAATTTATTTATTACTTAAAAATATCATAATATCTATTTCTTATTTATTTATTTATGGGTGAAAAAGTAATTTTTTTTAAACTTCAATAATGGTAAAGAGTTAATAAAAAAAGGAAGTAATAATTAATTAAAAAAAATAAACATTCAAGTGTTGCTCTGAGTCATAAATTACAAATGTCCATATTGCACGTGCATAATTACATGATATGGATAAAGTATTTTTTAATAGATAGGAATATGTTGTGGTGGAGTGACGTGAGGATAAAGAAGTAGCTACGTCCACAATAAGAAGAGGAAAGGAAACCGAATATTATTTCAGGATTCACTGTTCTATAATCCAAAATACAGTTACATTACATCAAAATTAGGCTGTAAATATACATACATACATCCATGTAATAATCTCAATCCAAAACTGAGTAGAATTAGAAAATATAATAGTCCTTAAAATCCTCTATTGGGCCTAGAAAATAGGCCCCATAAGCCCAAACACAGATTTGATATATAGATTTAAGGCATTCCCATAATAAATAAATAAATAATCACAAATCAAGGGGAATATTGATTAGCTATGAAATGAAAATAAAAATTATAAATAATACCCATTATTATTAATATTGTAGAATTTTAACCAATCATAAATGGTGCAGGGTATTGCTGCCACAGCAATGAGTTATTGGCTGCAAGCTTGGGTAATTGATCAGAAAGGACCTGTTTTCAGTGCAATATTTGGGCCATTGACTCTAATTATTTCTGCCATCTTCTCTGCTATTTTTCTCAAAGAAACTCTTCATTGGGGAAGGTTACCATCTTACTACTCTATCTACCCTTATTCATTTCACAAAAATAAAAATAAATAAAATTGTGTGCATGTAATTCAAAATGTATATGGCCAATTTTCGCTAAAATTGGATGGATCATATTTGAGTCTGTAGCTTTTTTTTTTTCTTAAACTCGTAGTACGATACACAATATTTTATTTTATAATACACAAAAAATTATTTTTTTAAAGTAATGAATTATTACATTTTTCTAGTAAAAAACATTTTTCATCTCAAATAAAAATTATTAGATAATTTTTTTAACTAAAAATAATATATATATATATTTTCAATGGTAATAACATTAAAAGTATAATTTCATAAACTAAAAAATTAAAATTAGTGTCTACGTACAATTAATCTCAAATTGGAGGCTCTTAATTAATCAGCTGTTATTAACTTATTATTATATACAGTATTTTGGGTGGTGTGCTGTTGGTTTGTGGGCTGTATAGCTTCTTATGGGGAAAAAATCGTGAATCTCATATTCAACACTCCATTCCAACTTCCAACAAGGAAACACATTTGGATACCATCTTTACGACGTCGTCCAATGAACTCAAGGAAAAAGAGACCAATAACATTTATCCATAAATTATGGTTGCAGTTTGCACATTTTTAGTATAGTTTTATTTAATTATTTGTGTTTCTTACACTTTGAAAAATAATGAAGGGGATTATTCATACCCCCAAACTTATTAAATGTATCATTATATAATTTAATAAAATATATATTTATTATTAAATATACCTCTTCATTGGTTACATTTCTACCCTTGTATAACTCATAAAGAAATTCGACCACTACATTAAGAATACAAATTCCTCATAGCATGTAAGATTTTTTTTTTTTTAATTTCTCGTACTATTTGCTGAAGAAGAACATAATCAACTTCCAAACTTGCTATTTGATCTCCTTTCCCTTTTGTCAATAGTGCTTCTTGTTTACATAGTACTTTGTGTTTTAAGGAGCAACATTTGGCAAAATTACAAATTACAATTGCAGGGATATATAGAAACATAAAGCTATTTTTTTTGATCAGGTAAAATGAAATTTTATTAATGTAGAATTCACGGTAAGAGATTTACTTTGCATACAAATTACAAATAAGACAACCACGGCCAATCCTCAATTTTAACCCGCAATTAGAAAAATGATTTTGTCTTCTCTCATCCAACTAGAAAAACTAACACAATTAATAATTTTAGTTCTCCATCTAAGCCAATTCTAGGATCGAATTTTTATTTCCTCAATTGTTTCTTGGAGGTTCGATTCCACATTTTGAAAGATCTGCTTGTTTCTGTTTTTATATATAGTCCAAATTGTGCATGACTAAATTGTCGCCATAATCTTTTTTACCTTGCTATTCTGATGAAGATTCACGAATGTCAACATGTTCCTCGTTAGCTCCGGTGGTAGTGGTGCATAGAAGTCTATCCAATGGAGAATTCCCGCCCAGATATCCTGTGATTTAGTGCATTCAATGAATAGATGTTGCACGTTCTCCATCTCAGTATTGCAAATGTTACATGTCGTTTCTATTCCTTCCGGCCAACTTCCTCTTCGTAGCAGGTTCGTCTTTGTCGGGATTCTGACCCTGAGTGATCTCCACACATGAATTTGAACTTTACTTGGGATAGCATTGTACCATTAAATTTTGTCTCTGACTCCATAACAGTTGTTCTTGGTGCAGCTTTCTTGTTTAGTAGCATGGCATATATCTCTTTCACTGTGTATCCGTCCTTTGTGTTTTCCTTTCATTCCCATCTGTCACTTTGGTTGTGTATTGGTGTGAATCTGTTAATAGACTGCATCAATTTAAGAAGCATGTTAGACTCAAGACCTCTAAATCTTCTTCTCTAACTAAATTTCCATTTCCATTTTCCATCCACCCAAAACTCCAGTTCCGAAATCATTTTTCCACTATCCAAGCTAATGTTATGAAGCCTAGAAAAATTATCTTTCAATCTTCCACCCTCTCCCCAATAATTTTTCCAAAAGAGTGTTGACTCACCACTTCCTACTTTTCTACCCAAGCCCTTTTCGAACCATCCTCCTCCCTCATCTGCCAAACTATTTAGTATTGTGCTCCACCATCCCTTGATTTTTGGAACTCGAACACCCTCTCTTCTAAGACACTCTAGACCTAAGCTCTCTCCCCATCTTGACTTTAAAATCTTGACCCACGGACTCTCTTCCCCCGACAGTGCCCTCCATGTTGGGCAATTGGATCTTGTGGCTCAAAAGTGATCGTTAGGATTTCAGGCAAACAATCAGCGGAAGCGATTTAAACAATATTTACCGTACTTCTGGGTTGGTGTAGAGGTTGATCGTTGCAGAGAACCACCTATCGATCTTCTGCTGTATGTCCCAAGTGTGATCCTGCTGTTGTGTGGGCAACAGTCTGCAGGATCTCTCAATCTGCTTCTCTTCCATTTTCTCACCAAAAGAGGCGCAGGAATTAATCTTAGGGTTCCAGGAAGCTGAGTTCACTTATATATTGGGCTACAGCAGGGACCAGGAGGAGAAATTGGGCTGGGCCTCAATTGAATTTAATTAACCAAGCTTAGCCCAAAGCTTTTAATTAAATCCAATAATAATAATATAGTCCACTAAAATATTATTACTGCACTACCCGTCCAATCCCAAAATTATGTTCTGGGCTCCTTCTTATTATAAGCCCGATAGTCTCCCCATGTTTAAGATATACAATGCCCATTAATTAATTAAGTTACTGACAACTCAAATTAATTAATATCTCATCCGAGAGTAGTACCACTCAACCTTATTATCATGCCGGAAATTAATCCACTTGCAAGATTTACATGATAAACCTTATGAGCTCCTCAAGGGGACATCATCAACCTATGACAGACATGGATTCCTTCTACAATCAACAGCACACCATAGATACAGCACTACTTCCCAACTCACCGAGTTTGTTGATTTAATACATATAAATCTCACCCATTGATGAATCAAAGAAATACATACTGCCCTACGTGTCGAGGTTATTGTATAGGGATTAAGAGCACGAACTTCCATAATAACAGAGATCAAGTTCTACTATATAGTCAGTATAAGAAGAACGATCTCAAGCGGTCCTGCTCAATACACACAAGTGCACTAATGTGATTCTATAGCCAAGACAAGCTAATACCAAACCACACTACAACCATACCGATAGAGAGTCCCCGTCTATCTCAGTTGTGAGCATCTGTTTATACTTTATAAGGAAACCGATAATATGATCTTCCGCGTGTTGTCGCACAACATATTATCTACAGTATAAAGTAAATGGACTATTGCATCATGCATATAAAATAAATTATAAGATGCAATCATTTGATCAATGATTCTCATTTCGAATATTGTTATAACATTGTTCATACTAAAGCTAGACTTTTAGTATACAATCCAACAATCTCCCACTTATTCTAAAAGACTATGCTGTCATGTCTTCTGCCATACATCTGATTCCTACTTCCACTACACGACCATTAAAAGCTCTCGCCTTAAGGTCCTTGTAAATGGTTACTAGATCATCATCCGATGCAATCTAGGCGACAACAACCTTCGCCTCATCATACGATTTCTCGTAACAGGTGGTACTCGCGCTCCATGTGTTTAATTGCCTTATGGACTTGTGATTTCTTCAAGTTTGCAACTGCACCAATATCATCAATGTAAATTGTGATTACCTTGGGCAAACTTAGAAACACTTCAAAGTCCATCATGAAGTCTCTAGAGTCATATAGATACTTTGGCTGCCTCATAGGCTCCAATTCATCATCTTTCCATGATGGAGTCCGGAGTCTGAAATATATTTCTATATAACACTCCTCCACATTATGACTCTACTTCCTAAGATTAAACACATAACCTTTGAGGAGAATTTACTGCCGTCCAATCTGACTAAAAATCTGAATCTACGTAATCCACAAGAAGCAGTGAATCTGTTTAGTAAATCCACATATAATTCCCAGTCCTTCTCAGGCACTTTATATATGTCTTACTACAGTTCATCATTCTTGTTCCGGGTTACGTTGATACCTTCTGTTCATGCGTTCAGCAACACAGATATCCAACTTCGTTCATAGCATTCTTTAGATTAAGCTTCCTTATTCGCCGAAGCATAAGGAACCGCTTTCATCTACTTTATCTTCTTCTTGTGTCTCAAAGACACATTCACTTAGATAAATTTACATGCTAAACGAGTATGGACTGTATCATTTTATGAAACTTGAGATAAGCATAATATCCTTTCTTGTGATCCGTATTACCGTGATCAAAATGATATATTTTGCCTTTCTTAAGTCCTTCGTATCTACCGCTTTAATAACCGTACCCATACACCCGATAATACTCTTTCATTGTCTCCAATGAGCAAGATACTATCTACATATAGTCCAAGAAATACCACCACGTTTCCGTCACTCTTTACAATACACAAGACTCATCCGCTCATTGATTTAAATCCATGCCACTGGATTATCTAATCAAAACAGATGCTTCACGATCTTAAAACTTGCTTTAGTCCATCGCTGGACACTTTTAAGCTTACTATCAAAATGCAATTAGTACTTTGCAATGAATTACTCTGGTTGCTTCACATAGATGTTTTCCTCAAGACTTCCAATCAGGAAAGCTGTCTTGACATCTATTTGCTGTCCCTCATAATTTAATATGAGCAGCAATAAATAAAAGAATCCGGATCAATTTAAGCATAGCTACCAGCGAATATGTTCCCTCATAATCGAACCATTTCTTTCTGAGTACACCTTTTCGCAATAAGCTTTGCTTTCAAGGTTTTCACCTTTCTGTATGGTCCTCTTTTATTTCCTATGATCACTTGCAATGGCTTTTACACCATTTTAGTGATCTTTCAAGCTCCAGACTTAATTTAGAATCCATAGATTCTATTTCAACATTCATTGCACCTTACTAAGATTCCGCATTTTAATCTTGTAGTGCTATGTCGTATCCGTGGGATAATACCATGTTCACTAGGGATCAAGTCTCACGACTCTCCCAAACATATATTTATGAGTTGTCACACAACCCTCCCACTACGACAAGGCACTACATGTAATTGTGTATCAGACTTGACACGCGTTGCAGTCTACCTTGTGGTATATCCTCTTGTACACTTGGTAATTATACTTAGTGTTTTCCTCTCACTTCCTTTAGAACAACTTATACATGGGCTTTTGATTTATTACATAGTCCTTTTCCAAAAATTTGGTTATTGTGTTAACAATTACCCTTCGATCTTTTTGGACTAAATAAATTACCCTTCATTTTTCTAGGATATCCCATATACAGACAAACGTTTCACGAATTACTGTATCTAGGGCATATCCATAAAATGAATTTAATTATTTCAAAAAATTCATCATCTATCTAATCATAACCATAAGAGCCTAATACCTTCTACCCACCACACCATTCAGCTGGGGAATACCCGGTGTAGTCAACTTGAGATTTAATCTCAACTTCTGATCAATAGCTCCTAACTATCCCAAGAGGTATTCGCCATCATGATTGAATCGTAATGACTTAATATATTTTTCATGACGCTTCACTGTACCAGCCTTACAATTCTTGAATTAATCAAAGAACTTAGACATGCAGTGCATCATATAAATATATTGGTTTCCAGAATAATTTTCGAATATTCATAACCACCTCTCTCCTGGATAATATTAGGTTCGCTTGAATCAGAATGAACTAATTCCAACATATATATATCTTTGGCTCTACACCCCACAGCCTTGAAAAGGCAGTTAATCATTTTTACTTCCAAGCAGGACTCGCAAGTCTGATAGTTTCCACTTCAGATAAACCTTACGGTCTATCGGCTATCAACTTTTGAATCCTACTCAAGTAAAATGAATTAGTCTTAGACGCCAAATGTATGTTTAGTTCATCTCCGAAGGTTCCTTTCTCTTACTAATTTTAGAAGATGCATTATTAATTATTATTTATTGCATCTGTGGGATGAACATGATTTAAGAGTATACTTATTATCCACCAACGTACTTTAACGGATTAAAGCCTCATTCCTCATTTCTATGACCATGTCATTTAAATGAAATGAAGTATCCATCCGTTAACGCATAGAAACCGAAATTAAATTCTTTCTATGAAACATACGTAAAGACAATTTCTCATAATCAATCGTTTATTCTTATTATGAGATAAATAAACAACTCCCACTGCAATAGCCACTACTCTTGTAGTTTTACCCATGTTTTAACAATCTTATCCTTACTAAGTGATAAACATTTAGTGATTCCAGTATCTACTCACTTCGTGTCAGTAGATGCCATCACTAATCATGTTTAAACAATTAGTAAATAAGATATTAAACTTGTTTATATTATGATGAAAATGGCTTTCCTTTGCCACATGTTTTGTCAGAAGATTCCCACCATATAC
This sequence comes from Pogostemon cablin, assembly GCA_023678885.1. Taxonomy (NCBI): domain Eukaryota; kingdom Viridiplantae; phylum Streptophyta; class Magnoliopsida; order Lamiales; family Lamiaceae; genus Pogostemon; species Pogostemon cablin. The sequence goes on from CM043009.1 coordinate 8,195,288, forward strand.
ATCCTCTTGTAATTCAGGTGGAACTTACTCAAAACATCTAGGTAATTATGGAAAATAAATTGACTTAGGTTTCCCCTTCAACTTTTATTCCATATTTTTCCAATTCATTCATCAAATTCTATCATGATCTTGCGACTTTTAAATTACTCAAGTATATGAAGAGTTACATGAGTTCATCATATTTCTATGATCCTCTCATCTCTTCACTAAAGACTTTAATAGGCATCATGAGCCGTCCTTTGAGAGAACACATGTATTTTCTTAAGCAGTAAATTTCAAAATTAAGATTCTTTTCTAATCATTTAATTTGGACAAGTAAGTATAATGTCTTTTAGTTAACAATTAGTGAAATAAAAGAATTCGAAATTCAGAGAATCACAAATAAATATTCCGATCAAATCTTCGAATTTTATCCTTTTATATTGATTCCCTCAAAACAATATAAAATTAAAATTCACCGACATCTCAAGCACCGTGAGTCTGCAAGCCACGATAGTGTGGACGTTTACAAACCCGAACATTTACAAGAGAAGATTTTACCCATTAATTTCATTTGTCAACCTAACTTTATGACAAAATAATTAATAGTCGGTTCCTCTTTAGCCATGCAAATAAAAGCAGTGATTCCGATGGGGAGGATACTTATTATTTACATCTAAGTGTACACCATTATTTGACCCCAAGTCCGCGGCCCAAGCTTGTGTGCCTTACAGATAGAGAAGTACACACGCGCTCGGATAACTTCCTACAGTCATCAATTACAAGTTTGTACCAGTGAACCGCATATAAACTCATCCGATAGGGAGGAAGGTCTAAGCCAACGCGTAAGTTCATATGCATCACATTACAAACGTAATTATTCAATGAAGTCTGTTCCAGCAATCCATGAATAAACTCATCCGATGGGGAGGAAGGCTCTAATGCCGACGCGCAAGCCTATTCACATTGCTAACAAACCAATAATGGAGGCCGCGGGAATTTATTACCAATCCCCTCTCCCACTTAGTTATTTAATTACCGAGGATTTTTAACATGCATATAATATTCCAGAATAAAATATACAACTTAGACAGGCTTCTATTAACAACAATTTAAATAAATAAATCACATAGAACATGCCTGTCACATATACAACAATAATTGACAATTAAATCATTTAATCAGTTATATAACATTAATTAATTGCATAATTAGTGGATCAATCAATTTTGGGCCCAAGAGCAACAAATAAGCACAAAATGAGCAGCAGATTAAATAATTAATCAAGCTCATTATCCATGGCCCATAATCTTAACCCAAAATTATATTAAGTCCACCAAGCCCACTAACACAAAATTAGTCTATTAATAAAATTAATTAATCATGCTAGACCCATTATCCACAATTAATTAAAACCAGGATTAGCCCAGCAGCCCATAACCATTTAACTAAAATTGGGCCATTTAACTACAGCCCAAAACCATTTAATTAAAAATGAGCAGCCCACAAGCTAGAAATATGCCCATTCACAAAACCCATCATGCTTGGCCCATAAGCACAAAATAAATAAAAAAATATGGGCCCAGTGGATAGACCCAATAGGGATCACAACCCTTCATCCTGCAAAGATCATCAGCCGCAAACGACTGTCTCACCGGGTCTGCACCAGCGCCACCAGCCGCTGCCCGGCGGCCGCACCAGCCACCCAAACACGTCCGTCGCCGCAATCAACGGCAATTCATGGGGCAGCTGTCACCGTCAGCCTCCATCGACACAAAATGACGCCTCTGCTGCAGGCGCCGTGCCCACAGCCTGACGGAATCGAGTCGCGACCTGCCATCGCACGGCAGACACAGCCTGACTCCTGCTCCCGGCGGGTGCCCCGACAGCAGCCGACAGCGCCTTACACCATTGGAGGTGCCCGCTGCACTTGGCGTGGTACCGACAGCCCACCGGAAGGGATCCGCCACGGATCGCGTCACCCAAGGCCACCACCGCACAGAACAGCATCGATCGGGATCCGCCGTCACCAGCTTCGTCAGCTCCGCCAGAGGCGCCACTGATGAGTGATATTTTCACCTAGATTTTAGTGTCTTTTTATATGTGTTTTCGTATATTTTTATCCGTATTTTATGTGTTATTTGGTTGTGTTTTGTGTTTTCATGGAAATATGTGTGAATGAGCTTAAACATACTATTTTCACTTTTTATTTGATGCTAAATAGGATAAGGAAGATGTAGGAAAAAGCGGAACTCAATTTGGAGTTGAAACGAGGGAGAACGAGCCAAAACAGTGAAGGAATCAGGGCAGCAGCAACACGACTGGCCGTGTCGGTGGCACGAGCCGTGTCGCAGTACACGACTCGTGTAGCTAACACGGGCCTGTCCAGAATGGTCGTGCGGCAATATCTATTCATCCAACATGACCACCACTTGGCCGTGTTGCGGAGCTCGACTCGTGTTGCAGCACACGACCCGTGTAGCCAACACGGGCCTGTAAGCGATGGCCGTGCGGGAGCATCAGTTCACGCAACACGGGCACCTCATGGCCGTGTTGCGCCACACGACTCGTGTCGTGTCTGGAATCAGAAAAAAATCAGAATCCTTCTAGAAGGCCCAAAAGGGTATAAATACCCCTCCATTCATATTTTATAAAAAAAGATCCGATTTCCACCCCTTCCACACACACATCACACACCTTTTCCTCCATTCTTCACCTTCACCTTCATCCATTCTTCATCCTTTGGATCTACCTTCATCCAACCATCAAATCCTTCATCCAAGTAGTTAGAGAAGCAAGGAAGAGAGGTGAATTGCAAGGGGAAGAAGAAGATCACCATTGGAGACATCCAAGGGAGTTTTCATCTACACTTTGTATTGAAACATATTGTTTATCATGTTTTGTAAGGAATTTAATGTCTATGTTAATTTTCTTATGGATATGAGAGGCTAATCTCCCTTGTGAGATTAGCAATATGAATTGTGTTGGATAATTTTTGGTATTTTGCAATTGAATGATTATGTTGATTGGGTTAATTGATTTTCTATCATTGATGCTTTAGATCTTGAGGTTTATGATGATTTGTGTGTTTAATTGTTTTAAGCATGTGATTAGATTGAGAAGTCAATTGCATATTTAGGATAATTAAGTGAATCATTTCATCAAACACTTCATGTGCATTATAGATTGTGAAGAGATTGAGAAGTCCTTCATAGTTTAGAACCCTTTGATAGAACATATCATTTATTAGATTGAGAAGTCAATAGATTATGTGAAGGGACTCTCATTTCAAGCTTAGTACCTAGTTGGAATTGTTTGAGTGAGAACCAATCCAATGAATGTCATTCCATATCCTATTCATTCCGAGAGGAAGTTTAGGTGATCTTAGTGTTGGCCCTTAGCCTTTTTCCCATGACACATATGAATTCATTGCATGATACCTAGATTTTCCATACTTTAAGTATTGTTAATCTCATCTCTATCTACTTGGCTCATTCATCCATCTTCCATTCATCTATCCTTTTATTTTATTGTCATTTCTTGATTATCTCCCCTTCTCGTTCATCTCTATAATACTATAACAAACACGAGATCGCTTAGACACTAGTACCTTCCTCCCTGTGGTTCGATAATTTCTTTAATTGGTCATGCCCACTATATTATGGCTAATCAGCCACCTGCCGCCGCTCGCCGCTGCTCGAGGATAACACAGCCGCTTCCAACTGCCGTCGATAGTGGTCTTAGCGACCCTCTTGGAAAACTGGACTGGAAGCTCCACAAGATGCGCTCGGAACTGGCAGGATACGATCGAAAACTGCCCAGAAGTGTCCTCAGACTTGACCGGAAGAACCAGTCGATCTGCCCGAAACCAGCGTGGTAGGTCTGACGTCCTGTTCACCGCCTAATTCCTTTCGCAGTCTCTTGAACACCACCTTCAGCCTTCCTGTTGTCGATCACCACCGCTAGTTCCTTCTAATCGATTCCATACTTTGACCGATCTCGCTCGGAACTCCATCGATGCGCCACTGCCTGCATCCACACCGGCAGCAGAGCAATCGCCTAGTGACTATCATCGTACTGCCCAGCAATACCAATTGATCGTAGTCCAGCAACAACCTCCAGCAGCCGTGTGGGAATCGAGTCCAGCATCGTCGATGGATTATTCATGTGTGTGTGAGCGTGTTCAATCGTCGACAATCACACGCAAAAAAAAACTCTCGACAAAGCACATAAGATAATTCACACACCATTACATGAATAATTGATACATAACAAATCCCAAACACACAGCCTTCTATCATGATAAGAAACATACGAAAGGCTAAAAAAAATGTGATTAAATCCAGATTATACCATATAATCAAATAATCACAAAAACCCAAACCTTACGTCTCACGTTTCACCATGAAACCAACGCTCTGATACCAATTGTTGGGCAATTGGATCTTGTGGCTCAAACGTGATCGTTAGGATTTCAGGCAAACAATCAGCGGAAGCGATTTAAACAATATTTACCGTACTTCTGGGTTGGTGTAGAGGTTGATCGTTGCAGAGAACCACCTCTCGATCTTCTGCTGTATGTCCCAAGTGTGATCCTGCTGTTGTGTGGGCAACAGTCTGCAGGATCTCTCAATCTGCTTCTCTTCCCTTTTCTCACCAAAAGAGGCGCAGGAATTAATCTTAGGGTTCCAGGAAGCTGAGTTCACTTATATATTGGGCTACAGCAGGGACCAGAAGGAGAAATTGGACTGGGCCTCAATTGAATTTAATTAACCAAGCTTAGCCCAAAGCTTTTAATTAAATCCAATAATAATAATATAGTCCACTAAAATATTATTACTGCACTACCCGTCCAATCCCAAAATTATGTTCTGGGCTCCTTCTTATTATAAGCCCGATAGTCTCCCCATGTTTAAGATATACAATGCCCATTAATTAATTAAGTTACTGACAACTCAAATTAATTAATATCTCATCCGAGAGTAGTACCACTCAACCTTATTATCATGCCGGAAATTAATCCACTTGCAAGATTTACATGATAAACCTTATGAGCTCCTCAAGGGGACATCATCAATCTATGACGGACATGGATTCCTTCTACAATCAACAGCACACCATAGATACAGCACTACTTCCCAACTCACCGAGTTTGTTGATTTAATACATATAAATCTCACCCATTGATGAATCAAAGAAATACATACTGCCCTACGTGTCGAGGTTATTGTATAGGGATTAAGAGCACGAACTTCCATAATAACAGAGATCAAGTTCTACTATATAGTCAGTATAAGAAGAACGATCTCAAGCGGTCCTGCTCAATACACACAAGTGCACTAATGTGATTCTATAGCCAAGACAAGCTAATACCAAACCACACTACAACCATACCGATAGAGAGTCCCCGTCTATCTCAGTTGTGAGCATCTGTTTATACTTTATAAGGAAACCGATAATATGATCTTCCGCGTGTTGTCGCACAACATATTATCTACAGTATAAAGTAAATGGACTATTGCATCATGCATATAAAATAAATTATAAGATGCAATCATTTGATCAATGATTCTCATTTCGAATATTGTTATAACATTGTTCATACTAAAGCTAGACTTTTAGTATACAATCCAACACTCCAGACCTATTTAGCAGCCAATGCAATATTAAAACAACCTAAATCCTTAACCCCAAGACCCCCAAACTCCTTTGAATGATAAATATTATCCCATTTGATCCAAGAGATGGATCTCTCTCGCTCACCCCCCCCTCCCCCCAAAAAAAGTATGAGATTTGCATGCTAGAAAGAGCTTTTAATACACTCATAGGAGCTCGATAGATAGAGAATAGATAAATAGGTAGAGCATTATGGATTGATTTTACCAATACTAGGCGACCTCCTATGGAAATTTTGGAACCATTCCATTTTTGTATCCTGCTTCTCACCTTGTCAAGAAGGTATTTCCAGTCTGCAATTTTCCAATAAGAAACACCCACATTAATACCCAAGTACATGAATGGAATTTTCTTTACCTGACACTTCAAAATCTGCGCATACTCAAGGAGAGAATCTTCATTGGAGTTGATTCCCACAATGTTGCATTTATTCAAATTGACTTCAACCCAGAGATTAATTCTACCAACATCATAAACTTCTTCAGGAAGGTTATGTTAGCAATATTGTCTTCACCAATAAATATAGTACATCGGCATATTGTAGATGTGAGACTGGAATTTTATTGTCTCCGATTAGAACAGGGAAGAATAGTCTCTTGTTAATGGCACTTTCCATGAGTAGATTGATTCCTTCAACTGCAATAAGAAATAAGAAAGGGGATAATGGGTCGCCCTGTCTTAATCCTCTTTCTAAGCCAAAATCTAATGTGGGCTTACGTTGATCAGTATAGAGGCTCTCGCTGTGGAGATGCATTCCATAATCCATAAAATCCATTTGTTGTGGAAGTCGAATTTTCTCATCATATCTTCTAGGAATCCCCAGTCTACTGAATCATAGGTCTTCTCTAAATCAAAGCTATTAGTTCCATAGTTTGTAATGGTTTGAGAATAGTTTATTTATAACATCTATAATGTGGGGATTATGGGGTTGTACCCTTCTCCTGATGCTGCTATTATTGATGCTGCTTCATATTTTCCTCCACCTCCTTTTCAAGAGACCGCAAAGAAGATAGCAAGATTCTTAGCAACTATGGTTTAAGGGATATATTTAGAAAATTGGACTAAAAAGAGTTAAAATCTTAATTATTAATTTTAATAAAGGTATATATTTCTTATTAAATAATGATATTTTAATTTGTTATTTATAAAGTACATTTAATAAGATTAGGGGTATGAATAATCAGCCGCATATTTTAATTATATAATATATTAATATTTTTATTAACGAATATTAAGAAGACAAAAATTTGTGTTAGACAGTCTCACATAACATTTCATGAGATGAGTAATACTAACAATTTTCAAAAAAATGTAACACTTGATCAATGAAAAGTGATAATTATCAAATTGAATTATTTCATCAAATGTTATGTTGGGTATGTGGGTTGTATTTAAAATGGCTTAATATAAACTTGTAAAGTATAGTCAAGAAAGTAACACGTTTTCTCCTTAAGACGAAATTGCGTTGTACTCACGTGCTTATGGACAATGGCAATCTCCTCCAAGATACAACGATTTTGAATTTTAAATTGTTGCACAACGAGTACAAAATTATTAGCAAACAAACGAATATTTTGAACTTCCGGACTCCGTAAGATATTTTCTAGAACTTTTTGTCTAGAATGCAGTATGCTTGTTTTAGTTCTTGAATGTAGTGAATTTTGCAAATGAATTTGGGGTCTATTTATAATAGTTGAAGAGATCTGATGCCTTTTTTCAAAGAATAGGTGCCTTGATTAAATTTGGATTGTACCATTTGATTTAAAACTTCATTTGATTCTCTAGAATAGGTGCCACTTGAATCGACGCATCCGGCCGTGCACGCACGTTCGAATCCCACCCAGTGCATATATCCGTGAGACTGACCTTAACCACCCGCATGCTGGTCGGCTTCGAGCCGCCCTTCTTCACTGAATTGGACCATGGTTCGAACCCTAAGTTCATCCTGGTCCAAGTAAAATTGAAAGGCTCCTCAGCTTCTCGTGATGATCGAATTGTGAAAAGTGCGCCTCAAAAGCGCCTAATGTGACTCTGAAGGAATTCCTTTCTCCCTCACCCACTTACACCACTCTCATTACAAACCAAGTACACTTCCACCTTCACAACATCTTGTCACCTTCTTCACATTTTTCAGCACGCAATAGCTCAATCCTATTTTTCTGTACATTAACCTATTTTAATCAAATCTTTGCACAAATATAATGTTCCAATTATTCATGGACCTGTCATGATGTATATAATCAAGTTCAAGATATACAAAACATAACATATATAATATATGAATGTAGCAACTCTTTTAAGATGTCCATAAACTGTGAAGTACACCTACAATGATCAATGCTCAATCAATATTTGATTGATATATATAGAGATGTATGATAATCAAATAGTATCAGTAGTAATTCTGCTATACTAAGATACATTAAACAATTCAAAAAGTAAAGTTAAATGGCAATTTGATATCACCAGCCAACTAATACTCTCCTCCTATCAGTATTTCATAATTTCATTATTATATCCTTAAATAGAGTTGAATCATTTTATGTTCCATAAAAAAGGTGAAATTCCATTTTAGTCCAAAAAAAAAATGTTTTCTTCAGTTTGGTCCCATAATTAGTGACATTCTTTGCCCAATTTTCACAAGAAAATGAAAATCCCACTTGGAAAAGGCATGCGCGTCACACGTGATGGTTCAATATGGGGAAATTCTTTGGGTCTTCTTACATGGCATGGAAGATAAAAATTGAGCCAATAACTTTACTAACTCAATTTTTTATTTATATAATTATTTTATTTTTATTTTCCACAAAACTCAATATTTTAAATTATTCAACCTAAAACATGATGTTGTCGACGTTTTCATTTTTCACAAAATAAAAGTAATATCAATATAGAATTAAAAAAAAATGACAACTCAATGAAAATTAAAAACATTATCATTATAGTATTTTAATGTACAGTATCTATGAGAGCATCTTTTTTATGCTTTCTATTTTTAATATAAAAATATTATCACATTTCTTTTAAAATATTGTTATTTTTTATTTATAAAAAATTATTTATGAAATACTCCTTCATAGGATCATTATCATTTTTTATTAATTAAATATTATTTTTTATTATAAAGGATATCATTTCTTATCCGTCTTACGAAAGTCATTCTGTGTGATGGTCTGACACGAGTTTTTGTCTTGTAGGGGCAATTTAGCGTGAAATTATCTCATGATGTGATTATTTTACATTTTTTAATTAGTTATCACGTTTCATTAAAAATGTTATTATTTTTCTTTCAAAATATTGTCACTTATTATTTATATTATAAATTATTCAAATGGTTCACTGTATTATTATTACTTTAAAAATATCACTTTTTATTAAAATTGTTATCACTTCTTATCCGTAAACCACTTTTTACACCTTTTAATGTGTAGTAGATAAATATAAGGAGTATTTTTAGTTTTATGCTCTTAATTTTAATTTGAATTAATGACAAATTAATATTATCATTTTTTAATATTTATTTTTAGATTTAGAATCCACTGAGAAATGTAAACCTTTAAAAATTAGTTTCCATAGTATAAACAATACATAAATTATAATAAGATTAGAAGAGAGGCCCACATGATTTACATCATAAACACAGTTTACACAAATGTTTACCAATCTTTAAATATAAAGCTCAAAATGGTAATACTTAAAACATTTTGGTGGGACGGAGAGAGTGTACGATACACAAAACTCTTTCCATGTCAAGATTGCCGAAAACATTCCCCTCATTTCTGTGAGGGTGTTTACCCTAGCCTCCAGGGCTAGGGAGATGGAACAATGTGAAACCAACATATTCAAGACAGAGGGAGATGAAATCAGAATACATATATACAACATCTAATCTGAACATGCAGAGAAAGAATGACCAGCACAACAGAATAATTGAAAACATTTCTTCTCTACATAGGCAGGACAGGGACAGAATTACATTGATCTTACCATAATAGTTGCAGAATGTTCTGATGCCAACCAGTCAACCACCATGGAGACGGTTCGTTCTGTTCGACCATCCACAGTAATGTATATCGCAGAATAGATCAAAATTCAGAATTAATAAGCTCTGCTGATCAACAAGTTATCTATAAAAACAATTCACAAAATTGCAATCATCGTCCTTCCTGAAGATCTTCAGAAAACACAACTGTCCTAGAAATATTATCAGCATCAAAACCACTTAAACCAGAATAAGGACCAGAAGAAAACATTGATGATGTTCCATCAGACTCAAACGTTGTAGATGATTGCCTAAGATTGGGTGCGTTCACAGGAGCTGCTGCAGGATCATGATACTCTGTAACCCGTTGGACCATTTTAAGAGACTGTACCACTTCTCCCATAGTAGGTCGTTGGCTAGCATCTGGGGCCACACAAGCTGCTGCAATGGTACAAACCCGAAAAAAATCTTCCTTTGGATACTTGCCATCAAGCCTTGAATCAGCAAGTTCCTCTAATCGATCTTTACCCCGTAGTATTGGCCTAGCCTGCAATAACACAGCAGAAACATTATTTTTTCTTGAACTTGTACGGATTCTCGTGGATGAAGAGAATACTGAGCTTTAGATTTTTAGGGGCAAACACACAAATCTACATTAATTTAAAGAAAGATATAAAAAATTGAGCCTCCTACGGATCCATGACGCACCCAATCAAATATGCAACTAGTTGAAAGACAATAATAGCACAAAGATCAGGGTATATAACTAACCCAGGTTACTAGGTTTTCTTGGCCTGATGGTTGTGACATGTCTACAGGTTTTCTTCCTGTCAATAACTCTAAAAGTACCACTCCGTAGCTGTATACATCACTCTTCACTAGTAGGTGCCCAGTCATGGCATACTCAGGGGCAACATACCTGTAAATTTAGATCAACGTGTTAAAAGACAGAATGAGAAACGACAAGGTCTGGAGAAAACGAGAATTGGCAAAATAAAATTTCAGTAGGCTAACCCGAAGGTTCCCATTACACGGGTAGAGAGGTAGTTTGCCCTGCCTTCAGGGGCTTGTTTTGCAAGGCCAAAATCAGAAACTTTAGCATGGAAGTCGTTCTCAAGCAATATATTTGATGCCTTGAAATCTCTATGGATGACACAAGGTTGAGAGTCCTCATGCAAGTATGCAAGTCCTCGGGCAGCATCGAGCGCAATTTTCATTCTTGTGTCCCAATTAAGTGGGCAGTTTAGTCCCAAGGGCCCTGTAGAATAACAGAAACACCAAATATATCGTTATCGTTATCATTTTACAAAATGCAGAATACATCGAACTTGCAAGATAAGTCCATGCTCATAGACCATTACCATGGAGCCAAGCCTCCAGACTTCCATTTGGTACAAGCTCATAACAAAGTAGATTCTGTGAGGCGTCACGATTACTATAGTATCCAACAAGTTTCACAAGGTTACGATGATGCAACCTGCTAAGCATCTCAACCTCAACCAAGAACTCTTTATCTCCTTGTTGTCCACCGCTGCTAAGTCTCTTTATGGCTACAGCAGTACCATCACTTAATACACCTTTAAAAACTCTTCCAAAGCCACCCTCTCCAAGAAGACTATTTGGTTCAAAATTTTTTGTAGCCTCTTTCAGTTCTTCATAGGTAAGAAACCGTGTGCTGGTCGGATGGCGAAGTGATCCAACAGCTGTAATTGTTTCCACCGTCCTTTGATTTTCTATAATATAAAGATTAAGATGAAATCCAAAAAAGAAAAAAAAAACATGTATATGTATATATATGTGTGTGTGTGTATATATACATAAACATACATACATATATATATCAAACTCATTATAGGCAAGAAAAGGAGAAAGCTCAAAGCATGTCAGATGGTTAGAATACATAAGAATGAACAGGAAGTTATGGAAATTAAAAGGAGAATGCAGACCCAACTAATATGTACCACAATGGAGTTCGCACATATTGGTTCATTTCGGAGGGGATATGACTGTCATTAAGGAGACAGCATCTACCATAAATGGATCAAAACATTAAATGAAATATAGATGCAGAAAGAATTACATCTCAGTCGAGCATCTTACGTACCTGTTTCTTTGAAAGGTTCAATATGCTTCCCCTGATGAGATTTGCAGAAACAAATTATAACTGTGGATATGACAGCAACTATCAGGATTACAGCACCAATCCCGATAATAAGGATAAAATTAGGCCTTTTAGTTTTTTTTGAAGTGACAAGTGCAGCAGGAGTTGATGGAAGGTTTGGCGGTTCTTCCCCTGGAGCTGAAGCAGAAACTGGAGCTGTACGGAAGACAATACTATTACTTCAGTGGTATTGTTTTATAACTTGTGTCAAAAGGGTGGAGGGAAAGGGCTAAGGGGAGTAAAAGAACACTAAATTAGATGAGAATATGGCCTAATAATCACCTGCATCTTGAATTTGCGTATATAATATATATATATATATATATATATATATATATATATTGTAAAAATACATGAACTGCTATAATATTATCAACAAGTTTTCAATTATCAAAGTGCCTGCTTAATGCTGTAGCATTGAAAAGAGGACAAAAAGGAACATAACACCCACGACTCATTTCTGGTTACAATTTCAGCCTAATTTACACCCACAGTTAATATAGCACACAAAAAGGCGTTTGCTTTTTTTCACAGAACTAATTACCTTGTATCTTACACTAAAAAGATAAGCAAGTTCAAACACATGCTGACGGAAAAATTAATATGACCAACTGCTTGCTAAAGGGAATCCCATCAGATAGACGCAGCATACAGACATAGACAACTTAATTATATCAAATATAAGAAGAGCATATGCATTTTGTTTGCTTTTTTTCACAGCACTAATTACCTTGTATCTTACACTAAAAAGATAAGCAAGTTCAAACACATGCTGACGGAAAAATTAATATGACCAACTGCTTGCTAAAGGGAATCCCATCAGATAGACGCAGCATACAGACATAGACAACTTAATTATATCAAATATAAGAAGAGCATATGCAAAATACACGCTCATGAATTTATGTATATATTGAAGTGAAGATTACCGTGAGGCAGTAATGGAGGCTTAAACCAGGTAATGTTAAGAAGCTGGTAGTCACCTACCAAAGAAGGATCTAGTTGGACCTTGTGAGTCGACAGCAATGAGGTTATTCTAGCAGCATCACTGGCAGGAAAACTTAAACCCATATGCGGGGTAATGTCCATTGATATATTAAGTCCAGATAAACCAACCATATAAAAGTTAATGAGCTCAATCTGTGACACTCTTAAACCTAGCTGGGAAGCAAACTGCTCTAGAACAAGATTCCAATTAGGATTAGATGAAATATTCAAAAGAAGAATATCAAGCTTTATAGGATATACACAGTGGCAGCCATGGCTTTCACGTTTGAGTACCATGTCTGGGCCACAACAACCTGCCAAAGGGGGAAAATGATGGAAAGAAATGTAAGGATGGGGAGGTTGCATAAGGAATTGTACATTAATTAAAGTTCATCCAGCTGTATAATAATTCACAATTCCTTAGGCTAGAAAACAGAGTTCGGATAAACAACAAATCTTACTAGAGATGCTTGGAGATAGTGGCGGCTGAGCTAAACCAGTAGGAATTGTATTAGGTTCAGGTTGAGCTGGAGAGATGTCCGAAAGACGAGAAGGTGGAAGGCTGGCATTAGGTGGCACTGATCCACTCTTCTTCATTGAAGGCTTGGAATAGCCAGAGCTTAAAGGCGGAGCAGAAACAACAAAATGATCGTGATTAGGAGGTTGCGTCGGAGCAATGTGAGGACTTAGATAATTCCGATTAGGTTTATGATACAAAGGCAGATTAGCAGGTAATGGCAGTTCAGGCATTCCAGGGGTAGCTGGAGAAAGTCCTTCTCTTTCCAACATTTTGATGTGCAAATTAGCATCAGTGAGGGATAACAAAGAAAACAAAAGAAGCAACAGTTTTCTCCGGACCTCTTGTAGCAACCCTGTAATTCATACAGCAAATTGAAGAAAACATTAAAAAAAAAAATCCCAAACAGCAGCAAACATGGAGGGTGGAGTAACAGTGAACCAATTCTTAAAATCGTCAATTTATTCCGTATAATTGCACATCAATGCTTTGATTCTTCCCTTCATTAACTATACCAGAGTAAAAATGCATAACCTATTAGAGATAAACCCTAAACCTACTTTCCAATAATGCAAAATAAATCAGTCAGAAATACAATGCCAGAACTAAAGATGAAATTAATTGAAATGAAATACTGATTAAGAACCAAGAATATCGAATTTAAACCCAATAAGTACCCTAATTCTGCTGCTTCTTACTCCAGTGTTTTAAATACATTGAAGAAAAAGAAATAAACCATAAAACCTCTAAGAACTAGTTCAAAATTGTACTCCAGAAAACAAGAACATCCTAAAACAAGAAAAAATTAACACGCACTTTCTTAACTCATCACACTTCATACTCACCGCTGCGGCTAATGAAGAGCCTCGACGTATCGAATATCAACATCACCGACAAACTCCGACCCACTCAGATCTATAAATCTAAGCACAAAATCATCAACGGCAAGATTTAACAGCGAATCACGAGCAAAATCCACATACGCTGCTAACTAAATGAAATTGAGCAACCACGAAACTATCTAGAACAGTCAATTCAAACTCGTAACTCAGTAAATTCCCCATTTCTCAGCTCCAAACATGAAAAACCAAAAATCGAGCCAGAGATAGCAAAGCAATTGAATAGAGAGAGGAAAAAGGAGATTAATTTATGAATATGTTCATGAAAAAGATTAAGCGTGCATCGCGTAGTTTAACTAAGATATGAGTACTAAATCTGTTTTCTTTTTTTAATTGCGGATTAATGGATAGCTGTAGTGCGCCATTGACGGAAAAGTTGTCAAATTTAACAAGGACGTCAATCACGTCAGGCGTTTGTAGGCGAACCAAACCGTTCGCGAACTATTCGAATTTAACCAAACCAAACCGTTCGCGAACTATTCGACTCTCAGTTTGATTAAATATTCATTCAAACTCATTCCTTAACCTTAATGAGCCAAACCAAACTTGAATTTTGGGTTCGTATAGTTTATCAAACCAAACTCAAGCTTAAGAGTATTCGGCTCGAAAGCTCACAAACATATTCATTTATAGGCTCGCTAATGGCTCGCAAACGCGTTCGTAAATTTTATAGTTATTCTTTAGAATTATATATTATTATTTATTTATTAATATTCAATAATTAAATATTTTATATTAAACCACACAAATATAATAATAACTTAAGTGATTATTTAAATATTTAAATACTCCCTCCGTCTCGGAGAAGTTGACACATTTACAGATGTGTCAACTTCTGCGGGACGGAGGGAGTACTTTTTACCATTTATTATTATATTTTGTTAGTTTGTTTATTTAATATTATGAATAACATTAAATGTTTATAAACGAAACATTCTTTTAATATCCAGACACAAAATTATTTAAATGTTCATAAAAATATATTCATAAATAAGTTACTTTATGTGTTCGTGAACATGTTCGCGATTCTTAACAAATAGTTTGAATTCGAGCTCGAGTTCGATATTTTTTTCTTGACGAGTTCGAGCTCGGGTTCGAGTTCGATAATTTCTTAATAAATAATCCTTAAACCTAATAGTGTTCGACTCGGCTCGATTCGATTACATCCCTAGTCGTTTGACTCAAATCTGATTAATTATGTCGGTGATCATCGCTATTTTCACCTAGATTTTGTGTCATTTTTGTGTGTGTTTTCGTCTTTTTATTTCGTATTTTTGTATCTTTTTATATTGTATTTTGGGAAATTGATGATGATGATTTTCATGTCTTTGAATAGGTGATTATGAGGATAAATGGTGATAAAAAGCATGAAGAAAGGAGAAAGTTGAAGAAAATTGAAAATTGACCAAAATACATAAAAACACGCCCGTGTTTTTATGTAGTGCCCGTGTTTTTCTGCCAGTGCCAAAACTTACAGAAAGCGAAAAAATTGCAGAAAAACACGGTCATGTGCAAGAAAACACGAGAAAACACGCCCGTGTTTTCTTGCACTTGGCCTAAAATCGCATTTTACACCTTTGTACGATTTCCAGGTGTGTTGAGGGGGTATAAATACCCCCAATATCACCACTTGAAGGCAGATTTTGAGGGTTTTGGGCTGCACACACACCCTCTCCATCCATCCATCATCCATTCCTCCATTTCCATCTTCATTCCATCCACCAATTCCTCTTGATTTCTCACATCCATCCATCCATTCCACTAATCCACCAATCTAAGAAGGGAAGAACATCAAGGAGTGAAGATTGGAGCATGTTGAAGGAAGAGAAGGCCATCTTAAAAAGGGAAGCCCATCAACCTTTGATTTGTTGTTTTTTTCATTATTTAGCTCAATTGGAGCATGCCATGGATTATATTGATTTTGTAATGATTTATATTGGCTAGTCCTCATGTGAGGCTAGCAATATGATTGGTGAAGGATAATGTAGATTTTGCACACCACATGTTCGATGAATTGATTGTATGAATATTTTCTATCATGAATGCTTATTCTCATTTCGTGTATGATTTGTGTGGTTAAATTTTCTATTCATAGTATTAGGATGGTCATTCCAATATTATGTTTAGTGGTTTAATTGAATCATTGATTGCATGAGATGACTATGTTAAGTATGTGGGGAGTTTGGCCATAACCTTCATGTGCTTAGAGCCTCATGATAGGACATTATTGATAATTACTTGTGAAAGTGTTTGATATGATGAGGGGAACCAAGCTAATTCTCACTTGACCTTAGAAAGGGAACACTAGGAAAACGTCCCTACCTACTAGAGAAAATTCTTCGTGATAATATCTCTATACCGGTATATTAATATCCGTAAGTACCTATTGGAATAGTGAGGATTGGAAACACTCTTTGAGTGTCCTTAATATCATAACATGAAGATCACCAATGCATGTGTGTGTGTGAGTCTATATATACCTTTTCCATGAATGTTGTTAGCCTTGCATACTTCTTAGATTGTTCACCTTCACCCATCATCCATCTCATTTGTACATGTTCTATCTTTAATTGCTTTCTTAGTTAGATTGTAGTGTAATTCAACCTCTTCTTTATTGATTAGTCCTTCTAGAGTGAAACATCTTTCGAATACGGATACATACACTTTCTCCCTTGGGTTCGATATTATAAATTTTGTACTTGGTCACCACGTCTACACACAACGATAGAGTACGCTTACTCTTATCAATTTGTACCAAAATTGAGACTAAGTTCAGTCGGTGCTCCCAGTGTAGTTTAGGGACCCGTTTCGACAAATCCGATAAGTGGCCGTTAAAGTGGGGTTAATATTTAGTGATAAAATATTGATGGCTACAAAATCTTGTCTTAGAAAAAATTGAAAAGTTTTTAGATAGTGTATTTATAACTAGATATCAAACTTGGATGCAGCAGTTTGAGGATCGGTTCAACAACGATTCAACTTAGATTCTTCTTCATATTTTTTCAATTACTCAGTGAGGCTCCTATGCACACGGGCGCATGGAGCACATTCCGTGCGTCTTTGCAATTTCCGTGTCCCTTTGCAATTTAAACCCCTAGCAATACATATATTTAAATAGAATATAGAAGGTGAGTGTTGTATTCACATGGGAACAAGGAGTATCCCTCCGTGTCCCCAGGGGCGCAGGAGTTTTTGCCTCACTCATTTTTTTATCCGGCTACAAGGTTCTATTTGTTTTTGTTAGGAAATTAAATTGGTTGGTAAGGATTAATTATTAATTAATCAATCTATTTATATATTTATAGATATAAAAAAATAAATTAATTTTTTTTGTTCAATTTTTTTTCTATCTTTTCAATTTTACTAATTTAAAAATCATTCAATTATAATGTTAATCGTCCATTTAATATTTTTTATCTTATCCATAGATTCTAATTATATCAATAATAAATTATTAAATTTTTAATTAATAATATATTTTTTAATACTTTTGATCTAAGTCATTGATCCTATTTGGCAATGATAAATTGTTAATTTTTTAATTAATAATATAAATTTGATAAATATGAGAGATATTTTTAACATATTTAATGAAGAGCTACTCTCTTGTGAAACGAGTTTATATGAGACGGATTGTGAGACGAAATGATCCATTGTTAAAATAGGTTTGTTATATACTCCCTCCGTCCCAGGCTAAGAGGGTCATTTTTCCATTTTGGTAGTCCCACCCAAAGAGTCCCCTTTCCTTTTTTATACACATGGGACCCACACCCCCCTCTAATACAATTAAAATATGGGACCCACACCCCTACTAATACAACTACCCATTGCACATTAAATAATAATACTCCTTAATCTACGTGTAAAAAAGCAAATGACCCTCTTACGCCGAAACGGAGGGAGTATTGTTTATTGGTGGTTAAAGTATATTTACAGTTAACCATACTACACCACCCTAAAAAAAACATACTTTAATTTATTATTAATCATACTTTAAAAAATATTTTAATTAATAATAAGTATACTTTACCTATATACCAATGATACTTTAACAATGGATCAACCCGTCTCACAACTCATCTCACATAATTACCATCTCACAATAGACTATATCTTTAATTAATTGTCAAATAATATACTACTAATTTTCAATCAATATATCAATTAATATTCAATTCATATATTATAATTTAATTTTAATTTACATAAAAATATATATTTTGATAAAAAAACATAATATTCAATTAATTTATTTAATTTTAATTTAATTTTAGAGCTTTATTATTATTTTTTTAATTTTAATATTTATTTTTAATTTTATATTTATTCTAAAAAATTCTTTTAATTTAATTTAATTTACATAAAATTTATATTTTGATAAAATAAAAAAAAAATTCAACAAGTTTATTTAATTTTAATTTAATTTTAGATTCAATTTTTTTATTGTATTTATTTTAATTTTGATATATATTTTTAATTTAATATTTACTCTAAAATACCCTTTTAATTTAATTTAATTAATCTATTTTACTCTAAACACTATGTTCATTTAATTGTTCAAAATTCATTTCACTTTTTTAATTGTTAATCTTGATTCGTAAATAATAATAATCAGTTTGGGATGTATCCTAATAAAATTTTTAAATATGACATGTAAGAGTAGAACTAAAAAAATTATGAGAGAAATATATATAATGCAAAAGATCATATAAAGGCACACGTTTCGTCATTAAAAGACATAAAATATAGTTTTATATGCTAAAGTATTTTGAAGTAATAGTGCTAGAAAACATGTTTGATAAAAGTAGGGATAATAATTAAAGGTGTATTTTCCATATCCTAGGTATGAGTGGTATTGTTGTAAATAAAGTTTAAATGAGAGGTTAACTGTTTTGATCATTTTACTATTTTAGAAAGGTGAAGACTTTTTTTTTTACGAACAAAAATAGTAGAAAAGATGGAGATATTCTTGGGAAGGAGGAAGTAATATAATTCTTATTAAAATATTAATTTAACCTTTAAAATATAAATATATGTAAGCAAAAGCTCCTGCGCACCCGGGGGCATGGGGACACGGTATGTGTCCTATGTGAACACAACACTTCTCCTCCATATTCTATTTAAACCTATGTATTGCTAGGGAGTTTAAATTGTAAAGGAGTACGAAAATTGCAAAGTGGCACGGATCTAAATTCATGTGCCCAGACATACAAAAGACTCACTCATATATGTAATAATAAATTAATATTAAATTGGTACGGGTAACCCGTGAATATTTATATATGGATTTGAGATGAGTAAGAGTATTATAATGGACGGGTATAGATATAATAAGTTGTTTATATTTAAACAGATAAGAATACCCCTAAATAAGCATGTACCCTACATATTGTTATCCCTAAATAAAAGTAATATATATATATATATATATATATATATATATATATATATATATATATATATATATATATATATATATATATATATATATATATATATATATATATATATATATATATCAGCTGGGAGTGTAATTTCACCATAAGAAGATTACTAATACTCTCATCCGAGTCAATCCAAGGCTGGTCTTAGAGAGACCTCTTCAAGTGAATCCAAAAAATTTAATTTACAACATTTTTAATAAAGAAAAGTAAAAAAGGATGCCAACAAAAATCATAAAAAAAATGGCGGAGAGATGAAAAAGAAGGAAAATAGGTCATTAATACATCATGCCAAAAACCAATCATAAGGCCGAGGTAAATTATTTCATAAAGAGAACTCAATCATTGCAGTGAAAAACATCACAGGATAAGAGTTGATCCAAATATTCAGCCATATAATCCTAAGTAATTTTCTTAAGTGTATCCATTTGAAATATTAAGAAATCACATACCACTAAGAATATCAAACTGTTGAAAGTGAATTTGTTTAGGTAGGTGTATGTCAAATTATGGACTATGTATCATAAGTTTATGCTAAAAAATAATGAATCAATTCAAAAGACAATTTTTTCTTAATTAAAACGATTATAAATGATGTTTGACGGGTGCACTTGAAGAGGCCCTTCGAAGAACAGTCTTGGACTGACTCGGATGAGAATATTGGAAATCTTCTTATGTTGAGATGACATTTCCATCTGCTTATCGGGTCTTCCGTTCTCAATAATGTTCATCACTATGGAAATGTTGTTTTCACCATTTGCTATTGATGTTATTAAATGTATTTTTAGTATCAGATGCCCAAGCAAAATGCAGCCTTCTTCTAAAGGTATATAATATATAATTTCTCCAATAAAAATTTTGCCTTCGAGGATTTATTTAATTGTGTATATAGGATGATGTTATGAGCATATAAAGAGTGAGTTGCTATCCAGAAAATGAAGCATGAATGAAGCATATAAAGGCAACATTCTAGTTAAATCCAACAAATGTATGATAAATTGATTATGTTAGTCAAGTTATGAGCACACCAACAGTGGTCATTTTCTGTTGCTTATGCATTGGATTATTAATTGATCTAATCTCATAACTAAAATTTAAAACAAAAACAATATATGCCAATATACAAAAATACCCAAAATGCAATAGAAAATTTTAATTTTGCCAATCATTCAAAAAAGTTATTAATTCTACCCATTTGTCAGTTTTCGGATAATTTTGCCCTTCAAAAAAAAAGTTAAAAAGTCAGACTGGTCAACCGGTCAAACGAGCCAATTGATCAAAATTTTCACTGGTCAGTACTTGTTGGTAACCATGCTGGTAGTCATATAGGTGATCATGCTGGTGAACTAAAATATACTTTAAAATGATAGCCTCATTTCAACTTAATTTTCCTCATATTCCTTACGCTTCAAAATAGTATCAGAGCCCTAGGTTTATTTATTTATGATTGAAAAATTATTATAAACTTATATCACTTAACGAGAGGCGAGTTTCAAAGAAATATGAATTCGAATGAAAGTTCAACATGCGAGAGTGACAGGACTATAAGCCCTGTTAAAAACTGGAGCAACAATGCTTACTAGCCCGTTGGATATGACGAAACGAGTAGGTCTATACAACAATACTATAATATTTTGTATAGACAAATTGCGAAAAGAAAAGAAGAGACCGAAGACCGATACTGGGATGGTTTCAACCGAAGATGGAAATTGGCAGATGCTCGTGCCAATTATACCGAGAAAGAACATCTGGAGGAAAGTCACCAGATGAAAATAAGATACTCCAAAGAAGTATCAAGAAACATAGTAGAACTCCAAAGTTTCACCGAGATCTATGGACGTATCCCGAGACACAAACAATGGAGAAGACGACCAAACCAAGACCCAAGAGAGATCTGCAAGCCCTATCACTTTTCATGATAATCAAAATGACAGAGTGGAAAGAGATCGAGGCAGATAACTTTAAGATGAATCAAGATCTTAGAGAACTACAGAAGACGATGAAATTCTTTGGGGAATATTGCCAAAACATATCCAAGACGATATTTGAGATCAGCCTCAAGATGGATAAGGTGGAGATGTTGCAGAACAAACAACTCGATCTCATCAAGAAGTTGATAAAGCAAGTAGAGTCTATGGAGACCAAGGTGACAGGGAGAAGGCTAGGAGGAAGGTTACCATAAACCTTCGGAATAGAACCCCTTTTACATCAAAAGGGAAAGATGACGGAGGTCACAAGGCCAAAGACGAAGAGTGAAAAGATGATCGCTATTCTTCGAGGAGAATCCACATCCCCGGATGGAAAGAGCGAATCTTGAGGATCTACAAGATCTATATGAGTCCTTTTAAGGACTAACTTCATAGATCTGAAAATGAATATTGGAGAGACTTCAAACTCACAACAACAATCTCAGGCTCCTCAGATGCAACATGATCTGAGCCAAAATGAAGGAACTTCTGATCACATGGAGTCCATGAAGTAAGAGAAGAAGAGACATTCCAAAACCAAGAAAATTTCAAGATGATGGCGATCGGACTGTCAACATGAGCAAGCCGAGTTCGAGGATCTAATCTACACAACACCCCCATATGGTCAGTCTCACCTTGAATCAATAAATTCATACGGGTTGATCTTAAACCTCGACACTCTAGACTTCAAGAATAGAGAGACCTTGATCGATGAGTGGACAAATGCAATGAAGATTGCATGAGGCGTACTGGAGCTGGACAAAGAAGGGTCCATAAGATTCCTAACTATGAGCCTAGAATGATCAGTAAAATGCGCCTGGGAGGTACTCTTAGACGAAGTAGAGAAGGAGGCTATGAAAGGCGAAGATCTCGGTAATATTGTTGATCACATGGCTAAGATCTTCAAGGTCCACTTCATCGGAGTAGGTTACTTCGAAGGAATGGAAGAAGAAAAGAAGAAGAAAAGAAGAAGAAATATAGGAATGCCCTATATAGCCTAGAGCTAATTGACATCTGTCACATAGATGAGTACATCAAACTCTTCACAGAGTATAGATGAAAATCGAAGATCAAGGAGGAGGAAGTATTCCACCTATTCTTTGCCAAGATTCCAAGCCCATGGAGAGAAATGTTTATCAAATAATATGAACTATGCGAGCTGGATTCAATAGCAAGGAGGATGTCTTTCCTCAAAGCCAAGATTGTAAAGTGGTATCATCAAGCATCACTACACAAAAACTACAAGAGATTAAGGGAAATCAACAAGACAGTACCCTTATGCTGTGAGAGTAATGATCTTCCAACCATCAATGGAAGAAATCCAAGGAAACAGAAAAGAATGAAGAAGGATCATCCTTACACCCAAAGAAGCGGAGGATGGAGGACCAAGATCCTTTTGGTCCAAACAAAAGGCCCGAGAGCTATAAATTAGGGCAAAGATATGGACCATCAATATGGAGTTCAAGAAGTTATTTAGCGTGCAAATTTGCTATATTTTAGAGTCGTATTCGTGTGATTTTTGTGTGTTTTATGTTATTTTTGGTATTTTATTCCGTATTTTTTTAGTGTTCGTATTTTTAGAGATAAGTGTGTGAATCATGTTATTTGTCATGTGGGGATGAGGTATTATTGATATAAAAAGAGAAAAGGAGAAAATGAAAATCAAAATTGGGGTAGAAAATATGCCATAGTCCACTTGAATTTGAGATAAAAGATTTTGTGTTGGGAATTTTAGTGAAACAAGCTCAAAAATGGATGCACAGCTCAGAAAGGAAGACATAGAAAGAAACAGGATTCGATTTGGAGCTAAAACGAGTAAAAACAGGCTAAAACAAAAACGTTGTGCAAGCTGAAAATTTTCAGCACAAAAGTGGCGGCCCAACCACTTTAATTTGGCCCAAGAACAGCCCATGACTCACCAAATATGGCCAATTTGATTGATTTTAATAATGGATCAAATTTATTGTAAAGGGGTCGCCCACTAATGCAATTGAAGTGAGAATTGAAGCATGCAGCAGCCGTATGTTTGATTGATGGGGCTCACTTTGCAGTTGCCATTTGAGTGAATCAATCACCCACTTTCCCATCTAATTAATCATTCGTCATATTATTCTTGAGCCCATTTAATCAATCTACTTGGGCATTTAATTCAAAGTAGATTGTGAATAACCCCAATTTGGATTCTAGCCCAGTAGCAGACGTATAAAAAGGGAAGAAACCGAGCATAGATGGCAGCCGATCTCTCCAGCCAAAAAATAGGGCATCAACCCAACACACACATCACCTACTCTTTCACTTATTTTTTACCTTCAATATTTGATCCATCTTCATCCCTTTCATTTGGGTGTTAGAGAACTTAAGAATTCAAGAGCTAGAGGTGGAGATCAAGAAGAATAGAAGATTCTCTTCAAGAAAGTATTAGAAAGACATGAATAGACATCGAGTTTAGGTTTGACCGAGAGGATATTTGAACTCGATGAGGGAAACCAATCCATTCATTAGCTCTAGTACACAAAAAGGGAGAGTTAATTCTTATTAGTACCTTCAAAGGGAGAATTTGAAATTAATTAGTACCTAGATAGGAAAGGTTAATGTTGCGCTATGATCTTAAGTGCTTTTGGGAGTCTCTAGTGGATCAACAACCTTGTAACCTGAGGGGGAGCTTAGGATATAATCGTGATCACCCTTAATCTACATCAATTGAGTTGAATTCCTTTTGCATGATAATATGAATTAAGTGTGCTTGGATGTTTTTAATCCCATGTTTTTTCAAACTTGAACTTTAGCACCCACTCTCTTTTATTTTAACCCATCTTTACTTGCCATTTCTCTTATTTGCTATTTTATTTACTTGTTAATTTGCTTTAGTTGTTTATTTGAAAATCGAACTCAAAACCCTATCATCCTTACAAAAGTAACATAAACATGAGCTTATGTATTTTATTAGTCCCAACTTAAACTCCTTCGGATTCGATAATTTTATTTCTTGGGATATACTTCTACAATGATCGAGTATTCTTGCTCATGAGTAAACAATATTCAAACAGAAGTCAAGCCTCATCCTCAGGATCAAACCAGAGGAGTACAAAAAGAACTCCAATAAGAAAGACATTCCAAAGAGCACCCACACGAGCAAATAAAAGATTCAAGGACTGTAACTGCTACACGTGTGGAGCCAAAGGGCATATCTCACAAGATTGCCCGGAGAACCAGAAGCGGGGAGTGCGACAGTTCGAAACCACTCCAGAAATGGAGAAAGCTGTTTACTTCTAAGATCTGGTACAGGTATATCAGTTTGAAGATATACCCTCAGACAAGAGCATCTATGATGAAGAGTTCTTTAGTCAGGACGAATCCTCTGAAGATGAGTCGGAGTGAAGAAGAAAATTTCAGACAGGAGATGCAAGAGAACATGTCTGGATTCTTTTCCCAGACATCCATCTCTCATAAAACTCTAATGAGAATCATGAAAGAGGATCCAAGACTCAATCTATATGACTGATTCACCGTGGGACGATTAGAGCGATTCATCAGTTTCAAAAAGAGAAAGCCCAATGTCATATATAAGGTAACAGAAGGGAAAATTGCCATCCCTATGGAGCTACGGGAAATATGATGGAGATACAACTGGTTCCTTATGAGGAGATCAAGAAGGAACTCAGTAAGCTCCCGGAAAAGGTATTTAAAACTATGTCTTGGGTCCATATCGGAGCCATTCGAATTCTCATCAAAACAACATTCAAAGAAGGAATCAATACACCAATCGATATTGCTATCTTTGATAAGAGGATCAAGAATACGAGAGAAGCATGCCTAGGAGGACTCTCAGGAAATCTGTACGTAGGAAAGGTGGCGTCCTAGATTTATCCAAGGATCGCCTATAATCTGGCAGACCGAGATTTCAATAGGGCACTCACCCTTCATCAAGATTTCAAAAACAAAGACTTGATGAGAAGGGAATATGCCTTACTCCATCACATACAATATCTCATATGCTCTGTCCAATACCCATCATTCGAATCTATTCCAAATGAAGGAATATATTGAGATACCAGAAATGTTCGAGAAAGTTACATATGCAACTAGGCTAGAGATAATGGTGTTGGATTGTATACTATAAGTCTAGCTTTTTGTATGAACAATGTTTTAATAATATTCGAAATGAGAATCATGTTACCAAACATTTGTAATTAATTATTGCAAAAGTCCATTTACTTTATTCTGTAGATAATGTGGTGTGCGGCGTCACACGAAAGATCATATTATCGGCTCCTTATAAAGTATAAATAGATGTTCACAACCGAGATAGACGGGGACTATCTATCGGTATGGTTATAGTATGATTTGCCGTTAGTCTGTCTTGACTATAAAATTGCACTAGTGCACTTTCTGTATATTGAATAGGACCGCGTTGAGATCGTTCAGTTTATACTGACTATATAATAGAACTTGATCAATGTTATTATGGAAGTACGTACTCTTAATCCCTATATAATAATCTCGATACGTAAGCCAATATTTATTTCTTTAATTCATCGAAGGATGAGATTTAATTATTAAATCAATATGCTCGGTGAGTTGGGAGATGGTGTTGTCTCTATGGTGTGCTGTTGATTGTAGAAGGAATCCGTGTCCTAACGGAATTGGTTGATGATATCCCCTTGAGGAGCTCAAAATGATTATCATGTAAACCCTGCAGGTGGATTTTTTTTAGCATGATAATAAGGTTGAGTGGTACTACTATTGGTAAATATATTAATTAATAGAGTTGTCAGTAACTTAATTAATTAATGGGCATTGTTGAATCTTAAACACGGGGAGATTAATGGGCTCATAATAAAAAGGAGCCCATAAACGTAATTTGGGATTAGGGTGGTAGTTCAATAATATTTCTTTAGTGGAATGATTTATTATTATTGGACTTAAGTATAAGTTTTTGGCTAAACTTGGATGCTTAAGCCCAATGGGAGGCCCAAACCCTAATTTCTCCTCCTGGTCCCTGTTGTAGCCTATATAATAGCCAATCTCAGCAGTCCAAAAATCTTAATTCATACGGAAAAAAAATCATGAAAAGCAGATTGACGGCATATTGAGTTCGTCTTGTAGATCGTTGCCCATACCAACGACAAGACGTGGCTTAGGAATACAACAGAAGACCGGAAGGTCGTTTGTTTCTGCTGCTGATGATCAACCTCTACATCAACCCTGGTGAAAGGTAATCAATTCTAAGTTTATGCTTTCACTGTGATAGAATTGCATGAAACTCTAACGGTTCACGTTAGCCGAAAGATCTAAATACCAATAATTGGTATCAGAGCGAAGGTTCTATGGCTAAACGTGACATGTTAGGCTAGGGTTTGAGTAGATAATGTGGTTCTAGAACTTAGGATTAAATGTTTGAACTTGTTATATGTTTGAACTTGTTGGAGACCCTAATTGCACACGTCACACACATCTCACACACGGCGCTGTTTTGCGTTGATCTATCATTGGCCTGCCAAAATGATGATGGGCTGAAAGTGGTGATGAATGTGCGCGGCTGGTGAGAGTTGACGAACGATGGCTGTTCAACTGTTCGTTAGTGAAAGGGGCTGGCCGACGACCAGCATGGTGGCAGAAGGAGCCTGGTCGTTGATGATGGAATGGCGGCTGCATGGTTGGAGCACGTCGCTGGCGTAGCAATGTTGGCTGGCTGTCGGCGAGTTCCATCGGGGTGGACGCTGCTGGCTGACGGAGCAATTGGCAATAGTGTGGATGCCCGCGACTGTATGGGCGGTGACCGACGGCGAGGCAATCCTGATGGTGAGAAGATGATCGTGATGGATACCCATTTGCAAGCGTGCAGGCCGCACGAAATTGTGCTGTTGAAGAATGGTGTAAATCTTGATCCATCATATGAACACAAGGTGTTGCTGTGATTCTAAGGAAGTAGAGAATGCAATGGACGAAATGCATGGGTCATACACATTGCATCAGACTTAGTTTATCAGCTACAAACACATGCATGTGACAGTTGTGATCACATGGAGCATGGATCAATTTTTGGTTGGTTGCTGATCAGTTTTGAGTTTGTTAGTGACCATGTGATCTTCAGTTAGTTAGTTACTAAGCACATGATGTGTGATCATTCCATTGGTGCAAGTGGCATTCGGTTATTGGTGAAGAAGATACATAAATACACAACACAAACTCACAGCAAACATACTACTTCTCAGCTGCAAGTTTCATCATCTATCAGCAAGCTTACAGTGTAGTTTTAGAGCTAGTTTAGAGTATATATAGCTATCATCTTCTTCGTGTATTACATCAATCAATAAGAGAGTTATCTTCCCTCAAAGTGGACGTAGATCATGAAGATCGAACCACTATAATTCCTTGTGCATTCTTTCTTTCATTCTTGATTTTAGGGTTTTCCAGCTGGTTTTTCATTGTGTGTGTGTGTTGATCAATTTCTCAAAACGATTGAACATAAACATCAAGTTTGTGTGTGTGATCAAGTGTCTTGTTGAAGATCAAGACAACCGGAAAGTATCACAACACGTGCTAATAGGCCGGGCATGCTAGGGCAGTATTGGGCGATTACCGACGTGGACCAGAAGATCATCTAGGGCCAGACTGGCAACAGAAATCGCGATTGGTGGGCTGGGCGAGCTGCACGACATGCAGGGGTCGGCGCATTGGAAAAGGTTCCTGGCAAGTCTCCTTAACATCCGGTCGAGTATGCCACATTTTTTACAAGTTATCTGATCGAGGCAGGATGCAGTTTGGGCCGAGTCTGCCATGGTTGCCGATTGAGTCTGGGTGACTCCGATCGGGTCTGTAGTTCTTTAGCAGTCTCTTCACTCTAGAAAGATTCATATCGAGTCTGCTGGTCGATGGATGATGTTGATCGAAAATGGTTGGCGATGGTCCCTCAGTCATGAGCAGTTCGCTGGAGGTTGGGGCTGAGGCGTCGGATGATTTATTTCGGAGATGCTGGGGAGCAGACTGGGCTCCAGTCCGACCAGATGATCCATAAATCTGGCAAAGAGTGTGGTCGCTTGATAGGAAGCATGCCAACAACGGGTTGTATGTGATGCTGGTGGCGGATACCTAGAACACTCGGAAGCGGCGGCAACATGACTCATCGGCGCAGCTAGAGGCTTGGTATGCCATGGCTTCATCGCGACCGTGAAATGAATGGCAGCTGCATGCTGGAAGCAGGCTGCTTGATGAGATTCTGGACGAACAGCAGTCTTCCGGCGCGATACGTTTGGCGGGATATGTGACGGTTGGTACAGGCTATTACATGGCTGGATAGGATTTTCTGACTGATGACTTTCTGACAGGCCATGAGGTAACTGGAGGCATGCTGCTTCAGGTGAAGGAAAGTGTTTCGAAAGGGATAGCAGGGGTGAATTGGCGCCGGTACAGCTGGTGGTTTCCGGCGGTGGTGTTTGTCCCGTGTTGGGCATTATTATGGCCCAAGTTTTTAACTTCTTGTTGCACAAGCCATTGGATTTATTGCCTACTTGTTGACCAAGTCAACCCCTTTTATTTAGCAATTTTTTATTCCTTATATATAATTGATATAATTATTTTATTTGTCAATTATTATTATATATTTGGATTATAAGTGTTATTTGATTTACTGCCTTATTTTCCGTAATAATAGCATGCTTATATGCATAATTATATCTGTTATATTGTATGCATGCAAAAACCCTCTTGTTAAATAACTAAGTGGGAGAGGGATTGGTCATGATCCCGCGGCCTCCATTGTTGATTTATTAAGTGATGCAAATAAGCTTATGAGTCTGTTTTAGTGCATTCATTCCTAACGGATGAGTTTTATTTGCGGATCACTGGAATAAATTTCATGAAATTTCATGAAATAATTATTATTTATAATGTGATGCAAGTAAGCTTATGAGTCGGCTATAGTGCCTTCCTCCCCAACGGATGAGTTCTATTTGCGGATCACTGGTACAAATTAATAATTGATAATTGTAGGAAATTATTTGAGGACGTGTGGACTTCTCCAACTGTAAGACACACAAACTTGGGTAACGTACTTAATATCAAATAATGGTATACACTTAGGTGCAATTAATATGTATCTTCCCCAACGAAGTCACTACTATTAAATTGCATGGCTAAAGGACAACCAATTATTAATCATTGAGTCATAAGGTTAATTATGATGTATGGAATTAATGGGTAAAACCTTCTCTTGCGAATGTTAATGTTTGTATACGTCCATACTAACGTGGCACGTAAATTCACGGTGCTTGAGATGTCGGTGAATTTATTTTATATTGTTTATTGAGGGAATCAATATAAATTTTAAATTCGAAGAGTTTGATCGTTGTATTTATTTACTTGATTCTCTAATTTTTCGAATGGTTTATTTCACTTATAGTTAACTAAAAGAAAACATATTTACTGGTCATAAATAAATAATTAGAAAAGAATCTTGGTTTTAATTCTTACTGCTTAGGAAAAATAAATATGTGTTCTTACTAAGGATTCCTTCTAATGCCTATTTAAGTCTTTAGTGAAGAATTAAGAGGTTCATAGAAATATGATGGTCACGTCATTCTTCGGACACTTGAGTAAGTTAGAAAGACAAGAGGTCATGGTTAACTTGATGAATGAATTAGAAATACTTGGAATAGAAATTGAAGGGAAAACCTAGTTCAATTTATTTTTTATAGTTTGCCTAAACGTTTTGAGCAAGTTTCACCTGAATTACAATAAGTTGTATATGGTGAGAAACTTCTGACAAAATGTGAGGCGAAGGGAAGCCAATTTTATCAAGAAATGAACAAGGATAGTATCTTATTCACTAGTTGTTGAAGCATGATTAGTGATGGCGTTTACTGATATGTTGTGTGTAAATACCAAAATCACTAGTCTTCAACTAAGTGATGATGTGATTAAACACTACATGGGTAAGCTACAAAAGTAGTGACTGTTGCAGTGGGAGTTGTTTATTTGTCTTTAGATAGGAATAAATGTTTGATTTTTGAGAAATTATCTTTATGTACGTTTTCATAGAAAGAATTTCACTTTGATTTCTATGTATTTACGGATGGATACTATATTTCATTTAAATGACATGATCATTATAATGAAGGATTGAGCTATAATCTGTTATGGTACGTTAGTGATAATTTTTACACTCTTAAATCATGTTTATCCCACAAATGCAACAAATAATAAATAATATTCATCTTCTAATCTTAGTAAGAGAAAGGAACATTTAGAGATGAACTAAACATACTTTTGGTATCTAAGACTAGATCATTTTACTTGAGTAGGATCCAAAAGTTGATAGCCGATGAACTGTTAGGTTTATTGGAAGTGGAAACTATCAAACTTGCGAGTCTTACTTGGAAGTGAAAATGATTAATTGCCTGTACAAGGAAAAGGGATATAGAGCCATGAAAAGATATGTTGGAATGGTTCATTCTGATTTAAGCGATCCTAAGGTTATCCCGACGAGAGATATTTATGAATATTCGTCACTTTGTTTAATGATTATTCTAGAAACAATATATATTCATTTGACACACTGCAAGTCTGAATACTATGATTGAATTCAAAAAGTGCATGACTAATGCTGTGAAGCGTCATGGAAAATATATCAAGTCATTACGATTTAATCGTGATGGCGAGTACCTCTAGGATAGTTAGGAGCTATTAATCAGAGGTTGGGATTGAATCCCAAATTGTCTGCACCGGGTAAACCCCAGTGGAATAGTGTGATGGAAAGAAGGAATAGGACTCTTATGGAAATGGTTAGGAAGATGATGAATTATTTGAAATTATTAAATTCATTTTATGGGTCCCTGGAAACAGCATGACATATGATGCTTGTCTGTTTGTGGGATATCCTAGAAAAATAAAGGGTGATTTATTAAATAGTCCAAAAAATGGAAAAGTGATTGTTAACATGAACACTAGATCTTTGGAAAGGACTATGTAATAAATTACAAATTCATGTATAAGTTATTCTAAAGGTGTGAGAACGAAAATACAAAGTTTTAGTACCAAGACTACAAGAGGATATACCACAAGTAAACTACATCGCGTGTCACATCTGATACACAATTGCATGTAGTGCCTTGTCATAGTGGGAGGATTGTTTGACAAATGAAAAGATTTATATTTTGGGAGAGTCGTGAGACTTGGTCCCTAGTAAACATGAAATCGGCCCATGGACACGACAAAGCACTACAAGATTGAAATGCGGAATCTTAGTAAGTTGCAATGAATTTTTTGAAATAAAATAAATCAAATCTTGGAGCTTGTACGACAACTAAATGGTATAAAAGCCGTTGGAAGTGGTCATACAAAATAAAAGAGGATCATACGGTGTAGATTCAGATTCTTTTATCTGTTGCTGCTCATTTTGATTATGAGGTACAACAAATAGATGTCAAGACAACTTTCCTGATTGGAAGTCTTGAGGAAAATATCTATGTGAAGCAACCAAAGTGATTCATTGCATAAAGCTAAGAGCATTTTGAGTGTAAGTTTAAAAGTGTCCATCGATGAACTAAATCAAGCTTCAAGATCATGGAACATCCGTTTTGATAAGAAAATCCAATCATATGGATTTAATCAATGCTCGAATGGGTCTTTTGTATTGAAAAGAATGGCGGAAACGTAGTGGTATTTCTTGTACGTACGTAGATGGTATCTTGCTCATTGGAGATAATGAAAGAGTATTGTCGAGCGTATGGGTATGGTTAATAAAACAATATGAAATGAAGTACTTAAGAAAAGATAAATATATTCTTGCGATCTTAGCAATAAGGATCACAAGAAATGATGTTTTTCTTATCTCAAGCTTCGTATAAATGATACAATCCTTACTTGTTTTAGCATGTGACTTTATCTACTGATTTGTGTCTTAAGACACAAAATAAGATAAAATAGATAAAGGCAGTTCCCTATGCTTCGGCAATAGGAAAGCTTAACCTATGGAATGCTATGCACGAGATTGGATATTTGTTTTGTCAATGGCATAAGAAAAGGGTATCAACGTAACCTGGAACAAGAACATTGAATTATGGTAAGGCATATTTGAAGTGCCTGAAGAGGACTGAAAATTATATGTAAGCTTACCGGAATAATTCATTACTTCTTGACGGTTACTTAGATTTGGATTTTTAAATCATGGGGATGGCAGTAAATCCACCTCAAGGTTATGTGTTTATATTGTGAAGTAGATCCATAGTATGGAGGAGTGTTATATAGAAATATATTTCGGACTCCACCACGAAAAAGGATAATATTGGAGTCTTGTGGCAGCTAAAGTATCTATATGGTTCTAGAAACTTCATAATGGACTTAGATGTGATTCTGAGTTTACCTTAAGTTATCACAATTTATTGTGATAATAATGGTGCAGTTGCAAACTTGAAGAAATCATGAGTCCATAAGGCACTTAAACACATTGAACGCAAGTACTACCTGATACGAGAAATTGTATGATGAGGGAAAGGTTATTGTCGCCTAGATTGCGTCGGATGATAACCTAGTAAATCCTTTTACAAGGACCTTAAGGCGAGAGCTTTTGATGGTCATGTACTAGGAGTGCTAATCAGATGTATGGCAGCGAATATGACAGAATAGTTTTTTAGTATAAGTGGGAGATTGTTGGATTGTATACTAAAAGTCTAGCTTTTTGTATGAATAATGTTTTGACAATATTCGAAATGAGAATCATGTGATCAAACGTTTGTAATTAATTATTGCAAAAGTCCATTTATTTTATTCTATAGATAATGTGGTGTGCGGCGTCACACGAAAGATCATATTATCGGCTTCTTATAAAGTATAAACAGATATTCACAATCGAGATATACGGGGACATCTATCGGTATGGTTGTAGTGTGATTTTTCGTTAGTCTGTCTTGACTATAAAATTGCACTAGTGCACTTTCTGTGTATTGAATAGGACCGCGTTGAGATTGTTCGATTTATACTGACTATATAATAGAACTTGATCTCTATTATTATAGAAGTTCGTACTCTTAATCCCTATATAATAACCTCGACACGTAAGCCAATATTTATTTCTTTAATTCATCGATGGGTCAGATTTAATTATTAAATCAATATGCTCGGTGAGTTGGGAGATATTGCTGTCTCTATGGTGTGCTGTTAATTGTAGAAGGAATCCGTGTCCTAACGGAATTGGTTGATGATGTCCCCTTGAGGAGCTCAAATGATTATCATGTAAACCCTGCAGGTGGGTTTATTCTGGCATGATAATAAGGTTGAATGGTACAACTCTTGGTAAATATATTAATTAATGGAGTTGTTAGTAACATAATTAATTAATAGGCATTGAATCTTAAACACGGGGAGATTAATGGGCTCATAATAAGAAGGAGCCCATAAACGTAATTTGGGATTAGAGTGGTAGTTCAATAATATTTATTTAGTGGAATGATTTATTATTATTGGACTTAAGTATAAGTTTTGGGCTAAACTTGGATGGTTAAGTCCAATGGGAGGCCCAAACCCTAATTTCTCCTCCTGGTCCCTATTGTAGCCTATATAATAGCCAATCTCAACAGTTCGGAAATCTTAATTCATACAAAAAAATTGTGAAAAGCAGATTGACTGCAGATTAAGTTCGTCTTGTAGATTGTTGCCCACACAATGACAAGACGTGGCTTAGGAATACAACAGAAGACCGGAAGGTCGTTGATGAGTGTGTAAATTCACAAGTTTGGCGCTATGTTTTGTGCTAGTTTTGGAGAGTTTTGATGTGGAAATAGGTGGAAAACCTATATATATTGTGAATTAGCATGAATCAGGTGTTAGTGGAGCTATTTGAGTGTTTTCTTAGCAAAAACGGAGTGAAAGAGCCAAGAATCGAAGAGACGGAGTCGAAGCCACGCGAACCGCCCAAGAATTAGGTGGGTTCGACCTGGCTGGAGGAGGGTTCGACCTCTCCAGCAGGTCGAACCAACGTTGCTGAACGTGCAAAGATGGATTCGACCACGACTCGGCTGGTTCGACCTGGCCATCAGGTCGAACCATGGTCAAACCAGTTTGCAAGAAAGAGGATTCGACCATGACGTTTGGGTTCGACTTGCCAGTTGGTTGAATCGGGAGTCATCTAGTGCTGAGGTTCGACCTGGGGTTCGACCAAGGCCTAAGTGGTTCGACCTATCCAGAAGGTCGAACCTGTGCAGAATTCTTCCAGTAGCGGGGTTCGACCTGGGGTTCGACCTGTGGCCAGGGGTTCGACCTGTTTGACGTGGTCGAACCTACGTGCGAGAACTTAACTTATCCGGATTTTCGAGGCCGAAATGCGTGAGATCACTTAGAAAGCCCATTCCAAGCCCTAAAGACGTGATTACAAGTATAAAAGGAGGCTCATACAGAGAATAAAGAGAGCTTTTGATCGTCAATCGTAAGAGAGACAAGAGTAGAGGTGGTGATCCATCCGGAGGGCTGTGACAGAGGTTCGCTGAAGGTTCAAGTAAGAATGATCAATCTAACCATGATTGTTCCTAGATCAATCATGGGCTAGAACCACCTTGGTAGTTCTAGGGTTATGAAAGTTTCATGATGTAATTCGTGTTTCGTGTGTAAAACTCCGTACAACACTACCTGTGGTTTGTTTTATATAAGATTGCATATTTAATCCATACTCATAGTTGTTTTGTGCATCAATGATCGTTGTGTAGAGTCTGAATACATAACATGGTTATTGATTGAGTGCGTTCACTACTGAGCAGGGTTTATTATTATAATTCTAAGTGAATGGATTCTGAAGTATTATTAGAACTGTCTTATATGAATATTCATGAATTGAATTAAATTCGGGTTGATGAATAGAATGAAGAGTATAACTTTATAGTACCTAAAAAGGGAGATCAAATCAGGTTAGATTCTAGACGTAGAAGATAATTGATTATGATAGTACATAGAAAGGGGGGTGAAGCATATCTCTTGCTCCGATGTTATTCACACGTGTCAAGCGCATATTTACTTGAGTCTATAGAGTAAACTTGCATGGTCTAGTGATGCGTCCACAAACCACAGGGCAGAGTCGGACACCATCACATGAAAATACGAATTGCTAGTGAAACTGGATGACCCAACGAACTACCTATCATTCTTATTGATCACAACTCACTTCTCTCTACTCATTGCTATTTCTTTTGTTATTTCGATTAGAAGTTATTATCCATTAAACCTATTCAACTACCAAACATAGTCTAAATATACTAGAGGAATACAAAATTGATATTTATCCGTCCCGTGGGTTCGATATTGTAACTTGGTCATCTTCGCGACTACAATTGATATCCTTATACTTGAGGATTAATTTGTGTGTTGAGAAAACCCCTATCAAGTTCTTGGCGCCGTTGCCGGAGACGGCGTAAAATATCTTTTTTGTATTATTTCTAGTTTATTAGGACTATTTACCTTATTTTGTTGTTTTCTTTCTTATTCGTTTTAGGTGTATGCTCACAAGATCAAAGAAAGGTAATCTTGAACCGTATAATCCTGAGATTGGAGCATCATCAAGAAAGAAGAAGAAGAAGAAGAGCAAGGCAAAGACAATAGACCCAACTGAAGCTGTGAATTTTGGAGTTGAGGTTGACGAGCAGATTTCGCAAGCGATTGAGGCTACAACTGAAGTTAATTTGGAAGTAGAAACAGTCAACATGACAGCGAATCCGGATAATCTAGCCATCCGAGAGGTTTTCAGAAATAATGGGGCTGGAAATTATGAGCTTTTAGGAGCAAGGGGAACTAATACAGCGTTCGATCTTCATCCCGCTCTTATTAGCATGATAGAAAGAAACTCCTTCTCAGGAGGGTCTTTCGAGGATCCGCAGTAGCATCTGAACAAGTTCTTGGGCTATGCAAGTACTCAAAAAGACGTAGGGGAACATGAAGATGCTAGGAAGATCCTTTTGTTCAAATTCTCGCTTACTGAAAAGGAGAGGGATTGGTACGATACTATTAATGCAGCTGAGTGCACCACGTGGGAGCAATTGAAGTTAAGGTTCTTGGAGAGGTATATGCCACCTTCGAAGGTGTTTAAGATGAAGCAAAATATTAACCAATTTGCTATCAGTGGAGGTGAGAAATTTCATGAAGCGTGGGATAGATTCAAGGACATGCTCAGGAAGTGTCCTCAACATGGGTTATCTAAAGCCCAATATATCAGTATATTCTATAATGGATTGGACTGTGAATCAAGAGTGCTACTTGATGCTTCTTCTAATGGAGAATTACTTACAAAGTCATCCGTTGAGGCCGAGAGATTGTTTGAAGACATATCGATGAATTCGAGGGATTGGCCTACTGATAGAGTTAGAGGTACGTATGTTCTTGGAAAGGTAGCTCAGGTTGAACAAGCAATGGTGAAAACTAAGAGAGAGGATGAGATCGTTTCGAGCTTGTCCAATATCAACAAGCTACTTGAGTCTCAACAGAAGCAGATCAGCGAGATATCTCAACGAGTGCCAATCATGCAGCAAGAGATGATGAATAATGGAACCATCCAAGACGAATTGGAGGAAGCAAATTATACCATGGGTCAAAGTATTCAAGGAACGAGGTACCCAAATCAAGGAAACCGAAACTACCAAGGGAACTATCGAGGGAATTTTAATAATCGTGGTCCATCTGGTAGTTATCAACAGCAACCAAGGAGGCCTGAATTTTCATGGACCAATACGAATAATGCAGTGCAACTTTCGATGGGTGTTGATCCGGGAGAAAAGGTGGAAGAAGGGAAGCTTGGTTTCGAGGATACTGTGAACCGGTACATGGTAAAGAATGATGAAAGAGTGAACCGCCTTGAGGCAAAGCTTGAGAAAAAGATTGATGATCACCACAGAGATTTGTCCACTCAAGTAAAAGATCTCACATTGTTGATGGGTACAATTGCAGAGAATGTGAACACATTGACTCAAACTGTAGGAAAATGGAAGTTTCCGTCTCAGAGTATAGAGAATCCGAAGTCGTGTAATGCCATCACACTGAGGTCGGGAACGCAGTACGAGGGACCGATGAGGCCGGAATCAAAGTTGGAATTTTCTAAGCCTCGGTTCGACCAGAATTCAGAGGGTTCGACCTGGCATACAGGTCAAACCCAGGTCGAACCTCATCGTCCAGAGCACTCTGTTTTGACACAGGAGCGGTTCGACCAACACGCAGAGGGTTCGACCAACTTTTCAGGTCGAACCCAGGTCGAACCTCATCGGCCAGAGCACTCTGTTTTGATGCAGGAACAGTTCGACCACGATCAAAATGGTTCGACCAACTCTTCAGGTCAAACCCAGGTCGAACCGAAGGATAGAGATTATACAGTGAAGAGGTTCGACCAAGGGGGCAGTGGTTCGACCTCCAATGCTGGTCGAACCCAAGTCGAACCTCCGGAGCAGAATGAGATCAGTCTTCCAGGAGAGAGGTTCGACCAATACACTCCTGGTTCGACCTCTCAACTTGGTCGAACCCTAGTCGAACCTCGCCGAGATGTTTTGTTTGATGCACCTGTTATTCCTTTTGATGTTGATGCAACTCCAGTGGTACGGAATGAGCAAAGTACAGACATAATAGCTGAGAAAAAATGGGAAAGAGCTAAGCGATTAAGAGCCGAAAAGGAGAAAGTGGAGAAGGTTGATCGTGATGAATGTGGGATTCCCAAAACAAAGATACCTCCACCGTTTCCCTACAAGCTAGTGAAGAAGGGGTTGGAAAAAAAGTTCAAGAAGTTTTCAGAGATAATGAATAAGATAAGCTTGAACATCCCTTTTTCAGAGGTAATCATGGAGATGCCATATTATTCTCGATTCCTTAAAGACATATTGATGAAGAAGCGAAGCTTAACCGGAGTTGAAACGGTAAACTTATCTGAGAATTGTAGCTCAATTATTCAAAAGAAGTTGCCACCAAAAATGAAAGATCCGGGGAGCTTTACTATTCTATGTGAGATCGGCACGGCGAGCTTTGTGCGATCTAGGGGCAAGCATCAATTTGATGTCGTTGTCCATCTTTCAGAAGCTTGGTTTGGGAGAGCTGACCCCGACAACTGTTGCTCTCCAATTGGCAGATAGATCAATGACGTTTCCGAAAGGTATTGTTGAAGATGTTCTTGTAAAGGTGGAGAAGCTAGTCTTTCCTATGGATTTCCTTGTACTAGAAATGGATGATGACAAGGATAATGTTTCTTTAATCTTGGGGAGGCCATTCCTTGCTACAGCTGGAGCTATGATAGATGTTCGGAAGGGAGAACTGAAGTTGAGAATGGACAAAGAAGAAGTACTTTTCAATTTGGACAAAGCAATGAAAATGCCAATGGAGTCCCAGTGTTATAGTATTGACGTGGTGGAGGAGATTGTGAAGGAGGATATGTCTCTGATCTTGTCAAAGGATCCTCTTGAGACATGTTTGATGGAGTCTCTTACTTATCCCACTACGGAGCTTGACGGACTTTCTAACGAGGTATGTATTGAATTTCTTGAAAACTTACTTGCTTTGGGTGATGACAGGTTTGCTTTGGAAAGAAATAAAGTGGAAGAAGTCAAATGGACCAGGAAGTACTTGCCTTTGGATAACGAAAACACTCCAGTGGAGAAAAGAAAAGAGGAGTTGAAACCATTGCCGGACCACTTGAAGTATGCTTTTCTTGGAGATAATGCACAATATCCGGTAATTGTATCTTCTTCCCTTAATGATGATCAACTTGAGGAGTTATTAGATGTCTTGAGGAAGTACAAGTCTGCAATAGGGTGGTCACTTGATGATTTGAAAGGTATTAGTCCTTCATATTGTATGCATCGGATTAGGTTGTTGGATGAAGCCAAAGCTAGTGTTCAGAATCAGCGTAGGGTGAATCCCGTAATTCAAGAGGTGATAAGGAAGTAAATTCTTACGTGGTTGGATGCTGGAATTATATATCCTATTAGTGATAGTCCCCATGTGAGTCCATTGCATGTAGTTGCTAAGAAGGGGGGCATGACTGTAGTGAAAGCTGAGGATGGAGAAGCTATAGCCACGAGAATTCATACGGGATGGCGTACATGTGTGGATTACAGGAAATTAAATGAGAACACGTGTAAGGACCATTTCCCTCTTCCGTTTATGGATCAAATGTTGGATCGTCTTGCAGGGTATGAGTTTTATTGTTTCTTGGATGGATACTCGGGGTATAATCAAATCATGATTGTTCCCGAGGATCAAGAAAAGACCACTTTTACTTGCCCCTACGGGACCTTTGCTTTTAGGAAGATGCCGTTTGGATTGTGTAATGCGCCTGCTACTTTTCAGAGATGTATGATGGCGATTTTTGATGGTTTGATAGAGAAGATCATGGAAGTATTCATGGACGATTTTTCAGTCTTTGGTTCTTCTTTTGATATGTGTTTGTCTAACCTTGCTGTTGTTTTGAAGAGGTGTCAAGAAACTAATCTTGTCTTGAATTGGGAGAAGTGCCACTTCATGGTGAAGGATGGGATTGTTCTTGGGCATCATGTTTCCGCCAAGGGATTACAGGTAGACCGTGCTAAAGTGGTGGCAATTGAGAAGCTCCCACCACTGACCAATGAAAGAGGAGTGCGGTCCTTCCTTGGACACGCCAGTTTTTACAGGAGATTCATTAAAGACTTCTCAAAATACTCTAAGCCCTTATCTCATTTACTTGAAAAGGATATTCCTTTTGTGTTTAATGATGAGTGTCTAACAGCTTTTCAAGTTTTGAAGGAGGCGCTTATTACTGCCCCTATCTTGATCACACCGGACTGGACTCAACCGTTTGTACTTATGTGTGATGCAAGTGATGTAGCATTGGGTGTGGTGCTTGGGTAGCTAAGGGAGAAGAAGTTCTGCGCCATTTACTACGCGAGTAAGACTTTCAATGCGGCACAGAAGAATTACACGGTAACTGAAAAGGAGTTTTTGGCTGTTGTGTATGCATTCGATAAGTTTCATCAGTATTTGGTTGGCATGAAGATGATTGTGTATACGGATCACTCAGCGATTCGTTATTTGATGGAGAAGAAGGAGACGAAGCCTAGGATCATAAGGTGGATCCTACTACTGCAGGAGTTTGACTTGGAGATCCGGGATAAGAAAGGAACATAAAATATGTTGGCAGATCACTTGTCAAGGTTGGAGACTAGGGAGCATTGTGATAATTCTTTTGAGTATATTGAAGAGATGTTCCCTGATGAGAAGATCATGGCTGTGGCTGTTGAAGGTACCGAGCGAGCATGTGTGGTTGCAGCGTGATCGGTGTGAAATTCACCTAGAATTATGGGCTATATTGAAAGAATTTATTTGGATTTATTTGGCTTTAATTCAATAATTAAGCATGATTTTAATGGAAATATTATTAATTGCTTAATTAGTTTGAGAGAGGTATTCTTATGTATTTTTGCAGAAAATGGGTGTTTTGAGCTTGAAAGAGTGATGGAAGAAACGAGAATTAAATTGGGATGAAGACGAAAAAAAGGAGAAAATTTGGCAAAGACAACACAGAAAAGACAACACTTTTCAGAAAAGTGTTGTCTATTCAGAAGTGCAAAAATTGTCCAGAGAGCTGAAAAATTGCAAGAAAACACGGGCAGATGCATAAAAACACGACCGTGTTTTTATGCACTTTTGAAAAAAAAATTGTGGAGGCTGGAATTCGAACCCGTGACCTCTCGGAGGTATAAGGGCGCCTCCAACCACTTTGCCAAACCACCACATGTGATTAATTCTCGCCCGATTTAAACTTAAACCCTCTTCCTGGAACCTAAAAATTCCAAAAATTTCACTCTTGTCCCACATCGAAAATCAACACCAAAACTCCACTCACCTCTCCACTATAATACCTCCTCACATCCATAAACTGAAAATGAATTCCTATATCCATTTAAATTCAATTAAAATTGAATCTTTTCAAGATTCAATAGTTGAGAAAGGGCTTTTTAGCAAGATCTCCATAGTTGAGATCCCTCCCCCTTTGGGGGAGGGATCCATTTTAGTTTTAAATGTTTTTCTAGATTAGGATTTTATTTGTTTTCCAAGAAGGTGGAGACACCAAGGAGTAGATGATCTTCATGGATGTAAAACTTCATTTAAGGTATAATCTAATCCTACTTATTATCTTAATTTGCTTTGGTGGGTGATTGATGCATGATTATGTTTCTTAATTGAATTTCCTACTATGATTAGGTTTCGGTTATGGAATATGTATACATGCTTTAATTTGGGATTAATGCCTTTGATATTAGTGTTTAGTGATTAGGTTGTGCATTGTGTATCAACATGTCTTGTTGTTGCTTTCACCTTAGTCCCTTTACATGATTATCATATGTGAGTTTTTTCTACTTATTGCATGAGGATTAATATGGGAGGGAGTTTGGCAGAACCATCCTATGTTTAGAACTACATAAACAAACACTAGCGAGATTACTTGTAATTGAGTTAGTGAAGGGAACCAAGCCATTGTGAGCATAGTACCTAGAAAGGGAACATAGGAAAACGTCTCTGCCTCAAAGAGAAAATTCTTCGTGATAATATCTCTAGTAGGTATATTAATATCCATAAGTACCTATGGGAATTGTGAGCATTGGAGACGATCTAATGAGCCATTTTTACTTGTATCCTATTCATCTTGGCAGAGAGCTTAGGTGTAGGTATGATTTAGTGATCGCCCTTACCATGATTAGTTTAAAAATGGAATCAATTTAAGATTGTTTCAGTGCATCGAGAAACCACCATTGCATCCAAAAATATTGTAATTAGATTTATTTTCCTTGCATTTCCTTTTATTTTTCTTATCCTCCTCTCCGATCGTCCCTAACTAATCACGATACCATAACTTGAAGGCCATGAATCCTAAATTCCCTTGGGTTCGATATTTTTTGTTGCTTGGTCGCCCGAACTATAACGACCAATCACAGCGCAAGGTATGGATCCATGGTACGCAGATTATGTTAATTATATTGTCATTGGTGAAATTCCAAGGGATCTCAACCGATATCAACTTGCAAAATTTCGTAGGGAAGTTGAGACATTTATATGGTATGATCCGTTTGTTAATAAGATTTGTACATATTCTATTATCCGAAGATGTGTACCCGAGATGGAAATGGAAAGTGTGCTTGAGTTCTGCCATGCACAACTGAATGGGGGGCATTTCGGAGCGCAAAAGACTGCAGCTAAGGTACTTCAATCCGCTCTTTATTGGCCTACATTGTTTAGAGATAGTGAGAGCTATGTGGCGTCTTGCGATAGATGTCACCGCATGAGTAATATAGGTAGGAGAGATGAGATGCCATTGCAGCCTATCATAGTCGTGGAGATATTTGATGTATGGGGGATCGATTTTATGGGGCCTTTTCCCCCGTCGAATGGGTTTCTCTACATTCTTCTTGCGGTGAATTATGTTTCGAAGTGGGTGGAAGCAATTCCTACTCGTGTTAATGATTCGAAAGTTGTTTTATCTTTCCTGAAGAAACATATTTTTGCCCGTTATGGAGTTCCAAGAGCATTAGTTAGTGATGGAAGTTCTCATTTCGTCAATAAATTTCTGGAGAAGGTGCTTAAGGATTATGGTGTTAAGCATAGGGTTACTACACCCTATCATCCGCAAGCGAATGGGCAGGCAGAGGTCTCCAACCATCAAGTAAAGCAGATTCTGGAGAAAGTGGTAGGAACTAATAGAAAGGATTGGGCTATGAAGCTTGATGATGTGTTATGGGGGTTCCGGACCGCTTACAAGACGGTGTTAGATATGTCACCGTATCAAATTGTCTATGGGAAGCCGTGCCACTTACCTGTAGAAATTCAACACAAAGCGTTTTGTGCTTTGCGTTGCTTGAACTTGACCCTTAAGGATGTAAAGGAGTTGAGGATAACTCACATGAATCAATTGGATGAGTTTAGGAGTCGTGCTTACAAGAATTCAGAGATTTATAAGGAAAGAATGAAGAGGTGGCATGATTCTAAGATTTCATACAAGGAGTTCAAGCAAGGAGATGAGGTACTACTTTTTAACTCTCGTTTGAAGCTTTTTGCAGGCAAGTTGAAGTCTAAGTGGACGGGGCCGTTCATGATTCATCGAGCCTTAGGAGGGGGGAGTTATGAGCTTATTGACAAAGATGGAGACGTTATCATGGCGAATGGGCATCGATTGAAGCATTATAGGTCGCCGGATGATGCGTGTGTCATTTTTGATGATACCTTGTTCTGATTTGGTACCGTCGTGACTCTACGACGTTAAACATGAGCGCTTGTTGAGAGCTTACTCTTCCGTTTTATTGCTTTATTTCTTTTGTGTGAGTAAGAAATTTTTATATTTACGATGCTTACTAATCGGCAATTACATCTCTTTTCAAACTTAGTTTCGACTTATGTTTTTACTAAGTTTGGGGGGTGTGATGTTATTACCTCATTGAAGCATTGAGAGTATAATCTTTTCTTTGTATTGTTGGTTAGGGGAGTTGGTTTTTGCGGCCATATTGAAATTTTAATCGATTTTGATGTGACAATTTTTTACAACTTGCCTAATGTTCAGTGGTTTTTGGTTGTGTTTTCTTTTACGGAGATACTCATGAATGATATATTATGTGGAACAATTTCAGAAGTTGTGCTCTAGATTGTACCTAATGAAGTTGTGTTGAAGTTTGAAGTAAGTAGTGAATGAAGAACACTCAGTTTTGGAAATCAGGAGGAAGGTTCGACCAAGTCTAGGAGAGGTTCGACCAGAGCCAGAGGTCGAACAAAAGCAGAGGAAGTCAAACCGGCATTGAAAGTTTTCCAGAGAGGAGGTTCGACCTAAGCCATAGTGGTTCGACCTGATCAGGAGGTCGAACCTATGGTCGAACCTGTCAGTCGGAAGCACTCTGTTTTCCAGAAGAGGGGTTCGACCAATTCAAGGAAGGTTCGACCTGTTTAGCAAGTCGAACCACTGGTCGAACCGAGAAGATCGTTTGTCCAGAAGAGAGGTTCGACCTCGCCATCCATGGTT
The DNA here is from genome assembly GCA_023678885.1 of Pogostemon cablin. Taxonomy (NCBI): domain Eukaryota; kingdom Viridiplantae; phylum Streptophyta; class Magnoliopsida; order Lamiales; family Lamiaceae; genus Pogostemon; species Pogostemon cablin. Next base: position 8,239,887 of record CM043009.1, read on the forward strand.
CGACCTATTCAGGCGGTCGAACCTGAGGTCGAACCAAGCCAGGTACGCGATTTAAGTTCGATTTTTCAGAGGGGTTCGATCACTTTTTCGAAACACCAAACCTCGAACCCTCTTCGAACCTCTACACCCTTGCACAAATTCTTTAATTACACTTGATTTCACACCGATTACACAACACTACACCTTGAATTATCGATTCGGTCGCGGATTTGGGCGGATTTCATCGCGAGTTAGGGCTGAAATCGCGATTTTTGGTTGTTGTGTGTTCTCGATCGGTTGTTCACCATGGGCAAGTCACAAGGTATGTTTTTCCAACTCAATTACTCTAGGATTGAAGGTTTAGGTAAGAAATTCGATGTGAATGAGAGGATTGATGTTGAGTATGGTTGAATTTCATGGTGAATGTTGATATTTTGATTGGTTTCATATGAATTCTTGTTTCTTGGTTTTTGGTTGATTGATTATTGATAAAACTTAGATTTTTATGTGGATTAATCAAGGATAGAACATATCATAGAATGAGCATGTTGATTTGGTTTGAAATTGATGAAATTAAAGTAGTTCATTGAGGGAAACATGTTGAATTTTTGATTGAATTGCTTGAATTGCTTAATGCATGCTTGTTGGTTATGTTTTGATGATTAAGGAAGGTGTAATTGAAGATGTTTTGAGAATGTTGAATAAGCAAGTGGTGTTGAGATGATAGTTTGCTTGAATATGCATTGATGCTTGAAATCTTGAGTAGAGTATGTGATGTGCTAGTATAATACTTGCTTTCTTGTCTTGTTGGTTGGATTGAAGTATTTTTTTTCAGGAAAGGGACAAGTATCAAGTAAAGAAAAAGGAAAGGCAGAGGAGGAGAGATCAAAGAAGAGGCATGACAGGCCTTCAAATTTGGACAAAGTGACAAGAAAACTGAGGCTACAAGATCGTTTACCTGATAACTTCAAGATTAGGATGCAAGATTGGGATGAGATTAAAGAGAAGTGGGAAGAAGTTTCAGACAAGATAGCTCGCACTCGATACCAAGATGATGAAGCGATGAGAATAATGAGAATAGGGGATGATATATTTTGGATGTTTGATCAAGTAGGGATCCGACGATTCATGGAGTTGAAGAGGCCGACGTACTTCCATGTTACAGCGGAAGTAGTTTGCTCGTTTGAGATGGAGAAGGACCCGCTTGGATACCCCTATCGGTGTACGTTTCAGCTTGGTGGAGTGAGTAGGAGATGGACGTCTGAGGATTTCAATGAGCTGTTTGAGACGCCTTTGGAGATCCCTCATTTAGAAAATGCCGCATTCAGTGTAAAGCGATTTTGGAGGGAGATCACTGGGGAGATTCGTGATTATAAGACCAGACAGGCTCGTGCTTCCGCAATAAAGAACCCTGTCTTGAGGTACATGGACCGCATCCTGAGCAACACGTTGTTCGCCCGCTCGAAGGGGAGTGTTGTGTCTAGAGGAGAGCTATATGCCCTGTGGTATATGCTGAATGGAGTGAAGTTCAATGTTGGAGCTTATTTTATTGCGCAGCTGAATCGATTCAAGACCATTGGTTTTCAAAAGGTGAATATTGGAGGGTTATTGACGATCTTGGCTGAGCATTTCAACTTGGATCTCACCGGCATTACACCAGTAGAAGGAGAACCCGATTTGATTATGAGCACGTGCGCGAAGGGAGGGTTTGCCCATTTTAGAAATGGAGATTGGTTTTTCACGAGAGGTCTCAAGCCTTTCGAATTTATGTTTCCCTTCGACGTGAGCAACTTGACAACTATTCGGGAAGCAAGGAATAAGCTAATGAATTCTCTTGGACACACCGCTTTATCCATGACAGCGAAGTCGGGTGGTGATTGGAGAGCGGTAGCACAGATGTGTGCTGAGGGGAGGATGGCTGAGTTACAGCAGATCGTTGATCAAGGAGAGTTCCGTCCACCTCAGCCACAGCAGCCTGAAGAGGAGGATCAGGTAGATGAGCAGCCGGAGATGGAGATTCTGGAAGGAGAGCAGCATGATGCGCCTCAGCATGCTCCGGTACCGCAGCAGCGGCGAGCAGTTCCAGGTACTCGGGAGCAGCTTCGCTTGATTAATGAGCAGCTGATCGCGATGGTAGCTGCACAGCAAGAGACGAATAGGCAACTCGCGCTCGCTAACGCCAACTACGCCACGCTGAACGAAAGGTACTCTGCCTTGGATGAGCGTGTTGGTAGAGTGAGTAGTCGAGTGGATATGATGGATAAGCACATTACCAGTCTGTGCCGAGCTGTGGAAAATAGAATGGATGAGGATGACGATGATGATGAGGATGATGATGCTCCTAGGGAGTAGTTTCAGGTTTTCTTTTGGCTTCTCCGATTCATCTTATCTCCCATTCTTCTTTTTATTTTTACAGATTGGGGTGTGATTCATGTGTGAGTGGCATGTACCTGATATAGTTGATCTTGTATCGTTGTTTTGTATATGGGTTATTTATTCTGTGCATTCATATGTTTACGTGTTTATTTTCATTTGGAAAGAGCATGAATAATTTATTAAGTATATGGAATTCATGAGGAATTGATTTTGATTATGTGCTATGAGGAGTATTAGGAATTGATTACCTATGTGAGGATTTGAGCATTTATCATGATTAATCATGATAGTTTATTCTTGAGAGAATCATTCGTATGAACGTATTCTAGAACTTGGCTTGGAGTCTTGTGTGAAACTTACAATTGATGAAATATTAGGATATGATCTTAGGCCATTTTTGATTAATTGAGTCACTTACCCAAATTTTACCTTTCCAAATGATTTTATAAATCTTTGGTAGCCCTGTTTGAGCCTTTTAAAAGCTTTTTCTTTGGCAAGTCAAATATAAGAGCCTTAATTACCTTATTTGAGCTTTGAAAATACCCTATTCATTGGTAGAGAGAATAAGGTGAATAAGTGTGGAAGAAACAAAAGGGAAGATGGAATGAGGTTCAGTAAGAAAAGTGCATGGTTAAATCTTGTTAGGGATAGTGCCTGAAATTGGTATCCTGAATTGCTTATACATGGGGCTTGAAGTTTTTAAGAAGCAGTCGAACGATGTTCGAGAAGGGTAGTGCCTATAACTGGTACCCGAGTAATTAAAAGAAGAATGATGTTGATGCAAGGAAGAGAAGGAAAATTGAAAATTGCAAGTGCAAGAGAAGAATTGGAGGAGAATATGAAGCCGAATGAGACATCAAGAACCTCCAAGGTAACTCTCTACTAGTGTATTAAGTTACTATGACCAAATTTTCCTACCCTTTCCAAAGAGCCAACATTACAACATAGAAACAAGTCCTTTGTGATCCTAGCATTAATCTAATGTGAGTTGATTTTTGAGACCTTTGTCAAGCTTATGGTTACGCGTGAATATGAATTGATATGAGTGTTTACTAGCCTATAGTGCCTCACGCACGAGCAAAAGAGAGTAAAGACTTATCTTGTCAGTGAGATTACTTAGTACTCCGAATGGTGTGTGATTGGTTGATTTTACATGAGTGACATATTTGATGCAAGTAATTCTTGTTTGATTCAATGAAGTGGCATGTGTAATATGTGTTGTACTAGATCTTGTTGAATTATACACGACTCCTGTGGTTTAAATTGGTTACTTCGGGACGAGCAACATGTAAGTTTGGGGGTTTGATGAGTGTGTAAATTCACAAGTTTGGCGCTATGTTTTGTGCTAGTTTTGGAGAGTTTTGATGTGGAAATAGGTGAAAAACCTATATATATTGTGAATTAGCATGAATCAGGTGTTAGTGGAGCTATTTGAGTGTTTTCTTAGTAAAAACGGAGTGAAAGAGCCAAGAATCGAAGAGACGGAGTCGAAGCCACGCGAACCGCCCAAGAATTAGGTGGGTTCGACCTAGCTGGAGGAGGGTTCGACCTCTCCAGCAGGTCGAACCAACGTTGCTGAACGTGCAGAGATGGATTCGACCACGACTCGGCTGGTTCGACCTGGCCATTAGGTCGAACCATGGTCGAACCAGTTTGCAAGAAAGAGGATTCGACCACGACGTTTGGGTTCGACTTGCCAGTTGGTCGAATCAGGAGCGAGAGTCGTCCAGTGCTGAGGTTCGACCTGGGGTTCGACCAAGGCCTAAGTGGTTCGACCTGTCCAGAAGGTCGAACCTGTGCAAAATTCTTCCAGTAGCGGGGTTCGACTTGGGGTTCGACCTGTGGGCAGGGGTTCGACCGGTTTGACGTGGTCGAACCTGCGTGCGAGAACTTACCTTATCCAGATTTTCGAGGCCGAAACGCGTGAGATCACTTAGAAAGCCCATTCCAAGCCCTAGAGACGTGATTACAAGTATAAAAGGAGGCTCATACAGAGAATAAAGAGAGCTTTTGATCGTCAATCGTAAGAGAGACAAGAGTAGAGGTGGTGATCCATCCGGAGGGCTGTGACAGAGGTTCGCTGAAGGTTCAAGTAAGAATGATCAATCTAACCATGATTGTTCCTAGATCAATCATGGGCTAGAACCACCTTGGTAGTTCTAGGGTTATGAAAGTTTCATGATGTAATTCGTGTTTCGTGTGTAAAACTCCGTACAACACTACCTGTGGTTTGTTTTATATAAGATTGTATATTTAATCCATACTCATAGTCGTTTTGTGCATCAATGATCATTGTGTAGAGTCTGAATACATAACATGGTTATTGATTGAGTGCGTTCACTACTGAGCAGGGTTTATTGTTATAATTCTAAGTGAAGGGATTCCGAAGTATTATTAGAACTGTCTTATATGAATATTCATGAATTGAATTAAATTCGGGTTGATGAATAGGATGAAGAGTATAACTTTATAGTACCTAAAAAGGGAGATCAAATCGGGTTAGATTCTAGACGTAGAAGATAATTGATTATGATAGTACCTAGAAAGGGGGGTGAAGCATATCTCTTGCTCCGATGTTATTCACACGTGTCAAGCGCATATTTACTTGAGTCTATAGAGTAAACTTGCATGGTCTAGTGATGCGTCCACAAACCACAGGGCAGAGTCGGACACCATCACACGAAAATACGAATTGCTAGTGAAACTGGATGACCCAACGAACTACCTATCATTCTTATTGATCACAACTCACTTCTCTCTACTCTTTGCTATTTCTTTTGTTATTTCGATTAGAAGTTATTATCCATTAAACCTATTCAACTACCAAACATAGTCTAAATATACTAGAGGAATACAAAATTGATATTTATCCGTCCCGTGGGTTCGATATTGTAACTTGGTCATCTTCGCGACTACAATTGATATCCTTATACTTGAGGATTAATTTGTGTGTTGAGAAAACCCCTATCAGTCGTTTGTTTCTGCTGCTGATGATCAATCTCTACATCAACCCTGGTGAAAGGTAATCAATTCTATATTTATGCTTTCGCTGTGATAGAATTGCATGGAACCCTAACGGTTCATGTTAACCAAAAGATCTAAATGCCAACAAATGGAGCTACCGCCAATCCATGATATGGATTTATGGATCAAGGATAAGCCAGTCTAGAATAGGCAAAATAGCCTCAGATTCGAACAAAGGAGGATTTCTTTCCAAGAAGATAGAATGATCAGTGAAAATGGGGAAAGAAACCAATCGTGGAGATAATCCAGGAACCAGAGAAGTTCACAACCACAGGTGAACTGAAATGCCCAGAAGGATGGAGAGGAGTCGAAGTGATATTCGACATCACTAAAAAAGAAAACTCTATTCCTTGCGATGTCTTGTATTATCTCCAACAACCAACAACTGGGAGATACCGAGGACAGCTCAAACTCGGAGAACTTGAGCTGGTGATTGAAGGAGTAGCAGGAAGGTTCCCAGAGCAACTAGTGCTGGGACTGGAATTTCTCGAGGATCACAAACCTTGGGAAAGATTACAAGATATAATAGAATTCATGGTCAAAGGGAAAAGATATAAAGTTCAATAGCAGAAGTTCTAGGTTATAGGCTCTAATCTACACATGACCACAAGTCAATTCTCGATATATATCACTGTCGGGATGATATATATGAAGCACTGTATAGAGTATTTTATGGCATATATTGATTCAGGAGCCGATATCTGCACAACAAAGGAATGAGTCTTCCTTAAAGGCTCGGGTGAAGATTTGCCAACAGTACTAGGAAAAGATTTCACACAAAGGGTACAAATCCTTAAAGAGGAATGACGCAAGCGGAGATCATGATCGGTGATCGGTGTCATTTTTGCCTAGATTTTAGTATCTTTTTATTATGTATTTTATGTGTTTTTATTCATTTTTTATATCATTTGGTGGTGTTATATGAAGATATGGAGATGTGTTCCTTGAAATGATAAATGTGTGATTTCATGATTAAGTGCCTTAAATTGCGCTACATTTGTGAATATTTAGAGAATTGGTAAATTGGTGTAATTTGTATGATTATCAGGTAAAAATAGATTCTAGACACGATAAAGAAGATGTGGGAAAAAACAGAGCTCGATTTGGAGTTAAAACGAGGGAGACTGAGTCAATGCAAAATGCTAAAAAATACACGTCCAACTTATATAATTTTTCTGTACTCTTTTGGAGCTCAAAACTAGAAGTTGATATATGATTGGAACGTCACAGAAAAGAGGATCGTTTTGGTATAAGAAACACTTCAATAGGAGCCCAAATGTGAAAGTTATGATTAAAATGGTGACGTCGCGCAAGCTGTTCCTACTCAGCACGGTTGTGATATTTTGGATGACTTGTTATACCTTTAAATGCTGGAAGTTTTGTCAGATCTTTATGTAGATAGAAAGCCAAGAAAAAGAGAATCGCGTGAGCATAAGAATTACTCAAATTGGATATCAGATGTGAAAGTTATGCGCGAAATAGTGAGACTGCGCTGCACGCGCTGCACTATACGGCCCGTGTACCGAGCACGTCCCTGTAAGGGTTGGGCGTGCTCGGATACCGGAAAATGCTACACGGCCACCCCCATGGCCGTGTGCCGCTGCACGGCCCGTGTAGGTTTAAAAGGCAGTTTTATGATCTCTAAACGTTCTAGAAGCTTTCATAGGGGTATAAATACATGTTTTGACCACAAAATTTAGAAGGAATCATTTGGGATCAGTTTCCACACACACTAGACATCTAAATCACACACATTCATCTCCATCTCTTCCATCCTTCACTTTATCCATTCAAACTACTTGATCTCCTAAAATCCATCTACTAATCCATCCATCCACCAATCTAAGAAGAGGAATTCATCATTTATTGAAGATTGTAGCATGATCAAGGAGGAGGAAGTTCACCATCAAAGGGGAGCCAACTTATCTTTATTTTGATATTTTCTTTATTATTTGGCTCAATTGGAGCAAGCCTTGGATTATGTTGAATTTGTAATGATATGTAGTGACCAGTCCTCATGTGAGGCTAGCAATATGATTGGTTAGGTATTATGTAGATTTTGCACACCAAGTTTGATAAAATGATTGTTAAGAATATTTTCTATCATGAATGCTTATTCTCATTTTATGTATGATTTGTGTAATTAAATTCTCTATTTGTAGTGTTAGGATGGTCATTCCAATATTATGCTTAGTGGTTTAATTGAATCATTGATTGCATGAGATGACTTAGTTAGTATGAGGAGAGGTAAGCCATACCCTTCAAGTGCTTAGAACCTCATGATAGGACATTAGTGATGAACTAGTGAGGGTAACCCAACTTATGACCATAGTACCTTCATGGGAATTGAGAGTAAGAACAATCCTAGGAGATTTAAACTTGTAAAAGAGTTGAGAACCTAATCACCTTGGTCATAGGGGTTAAGGGTACAAACGTGATTGCCCTTAATATCATAACATGAAAACCATCAATGCATGTGTGTGTGTGAGTCTATATATACCTTACCATGAATGTTGCTTGCCTTACATAATTCTTAGATTGTTCACCTTCACCCATCATCCATCTCATTTGTACATGTTTTATCTTTAATTGCTTTCTTAGTTGTTAGTTTGTAGTATAAACAACCCCCTCCTTTATCGATTCGTCCTTCTAGAGTGAAGAACTTCTCAAACACGGCTACCCACTTTCGCCCTTGGGTTCGATATATTATAAATTTTGCACTTGGTCAATTACGTGCTACACACGATAGGGTACACTTGCTCTAAATCAACTTAACCAAAATTGAAACTAAGTTCATGGAGCCGTTGCCAGGGCAAAAGCCTTCGATGTAACGTGTTTGAATTTGTTAGCTCTACTTAGGACATTTTTCTTATTTTCGCACTTGCTTTGAAAAATTTTGTTCTTACTTTTTCTTCTTGATAGGTACATCAACCTTGTAAGAAGGGGAGAAGGAGCAAAACCAAAAATAGTAAGTGAAGGAAAGTTGTAGCAAGCCTTGAAAAGAAGAGTATGAATATGGATGGGTGGAACCAATACTTGGGAGGAAATTATGAAAATCTACTTGGCTTGGTTCCACCACAACAATCAAATGGCTACAAGGATGAGAGCAACTATGGGTATAGTAGTCAAATGAGTCAAGCAAGCTTTCAAAGCTACAACAATGGGAGCTATGAGGAATGGCAAAGTGCTTACAATGCGAATACATTCCAACCTCATCAAGCACACACTTATTCTGTACCAAGTTCTTCAAGCCAAATTCATTAGCCTATATGTAATCCTTTATCCGAAGATACAACAGAGTTGCTTAAAAGATATGTTTATGGAAATGATACAAGGCAAAGTTTTCAACCAAATCCTTCAAGTTATGAGCCTCAAAGTTCCTACAATCAAGTTCCTACAGTGACTCCTTTATCCGAAAATAGTGCCTTACTTGAAATGTATAGAAGATATGCTCAAGGGAGCAATGCAAGGCAAGGCTTTCAACCAAGTCTTTCAAGCTATGAGCCTCAAAATGCTCACTCAATGCCAACTTCCAACTTTAATAGGGGACAAGTGTGGAACATGCCCAATTACTAAATGGGGAATGGAACATGTATGCAAAACGGATATGTTCAAGAGAATTTCCAAGAAGAGTGTCCACCATATGATGATGGAAAATCTTCCTTGCAAGATCAAATAATGAAAATACTGGAAGAAATTGTTGACGTTCGATCGTTTGGTTAACGTGAACCGTTAGCATACCATGCGTTTCTAACACAGCGGAAGCAATAAATCATAGAAACGATTACCGTTCACCAGGGTATGTTGATGAAGATTAATTCTCGCAGGCAGCCTGCGCAGTCCCACGAGAATGGCCATAACTTCCTCGTCTGATATCGGAATTGAGTGATCTTTGCGTACAGACGATCCTCTCTTCGACGGCTTTCCGTCAGTGTATTAATGTCAAATTCTAAGCACTGTATGAATTTATACAAATTTTGCAAGATCGCGGACAGCAGCAGCAAACTACCTTCTGATCTTCTGCTGTATGTCCCAAGTCCGATCTCGACGTCATGTGGGCGACGATCTACGAGACCTCCTCAATCTGCTCTCAACCCTCATCACACGTGAATAATCAATTAGATTAGATTAGATTAGATTAGATTAGATTAGGGTTCCAGATAAGCTGAGGTGACTTATATACATGGGCTACAGCAGGGACCAGGAGGAGAAATTGGGTTGGGCCTCCATTGGGCTTAAGTATCCAAGCTTAGCCCAAAGCTTATACTTAAGTCCAATAATAATAATATATTCCACTAAAATATTATTATTGCACTACCGTACCAATCCCAAAATTACGTTTTGGGCACCTTCTTATTATGAGCTCGTTAGTCTCCCTATGTTTAAGATATACAATGTCCATTAATTAATTTAAGTTACTGACAACTCAATTAATTAATATCTCATCCAAGAGTAGTACCACTCAACCTCATTATCATGCCGGAATAAATTTCACCTGCAGGGTTTACATGATAATCCTTATGAGCTCCTCAAGGGGACATCATCAACCTATGACGGACACGGATTCCTTCTACAATCAACAGCACACCATAGAGACAGCACTACTTCCCAACTCATCGAGTTTGTTAATTTAATTACATGTAAATCTCACCCATTGATGAATCAAAGAAATACATACTGCCCTACGTGTCAAGGTTATTATATAGGGATTAAGAGCACGAACTTCCATAATAACTGAGATCAAGTTCTCCTATAAGTCAGTATAAGTCGAACGATCTCAAGCGGTCCTGCTCAATACACACAAGTGTACTAATGTGATTCTATAGCCAAGACAAGCTAATACCAAACCACACTACAACCATCCCGATAGAGAGTCCCCGTCTATCTCGGTTGTGAGCATCTGTTTATACTTTATAAGGAAACCGATAATATGATCTTCTGTGTGTTGTCGCACAACATATTATCTACAGTATAAAGTAAGTGGACTATTGCATCGAACATATGAATAAATTATAAGATGCAATCATTTGATCATATGATTCTCATTTCAAATTAATTGTTACAATATTGTTCATACAAAAAGCTAGACTTTTAGTATACAATCCAACAATCTCCCACTTATACTAAAAGACTATGCTGTCATGTCTTCTGCCATACATCTGATTTTCACTCCCACTACACGACCATCAAAAGCTCTCGCCTTAAGGTCCTTGTAAATGGATTTACTAGGTCATCATCCGATGCAATCTAGGCGACAACAACCTTCCCCTCATCATACGATTTCTCGTAATAAGTGGTACTTGCACTCCATGTGTTTAATTGCTTTATGGGTTCGTGATTCCTTCAAGTTTGCAACTGCACCAATATCATCAATATAAATTGTGATATCCTTGGGCAAACTTAGAAACACTTCGAAGTCCATCTTGAAGTTTCTAGAGTCATACAGATACTTTGGCTGCCTCATAGGCTCCAATTTATCATCTTTCCATGATGGAGTCCAGAGTCTGAAATATATTTCTATATAACACTTCTCCACATTATGACTCAACTTCCTAAAATTAAACGCATAATCTTTGAGGTAGATTTACTGTCGTCCCTATCTGATTTGAAAAATCTGAATCTATGTAACCCATAAGAATCAGTGAATCTGTTCGGTAAGCCCACATATAGTTTCTAGTCCTTTTCAGGTACATAAGTATATGTCTTACCACAGTTCAACATTCTTATTTTGGGTTACCTTGATACCCACTGTTCATGCCATCGGCAAAACAGATATCCAATCTCGTGCATAGCATTCCTTAGATTAAGCTTTCTCATTTGCCGAAGCATAAGGAACCGCTTTCATCTTCTTTATCTACTTTTGTGTCACAAGACACATTCACTTAGATAAATTCACATGCTAAACGAGTAAGGATCGTATCATTATATGAAACTTGAGATAAACATAACATCATTTCTTGTGATCCGTATTACCGTGATCAAAAGGATATTTTTGCTCTTCTTAAGTTCTTCATCTCATACCTCTTTATCAACCATACCCATACGCCCGACAATACTCTTTCATTGTCTCCAATGAGCAAGATACTATCTACGTATAGTACAAGAAATACCACCACATTTCCATCACTCTTTTCAATACACAAGACCCATCCGATCATTGATTAGATCCATGTCACTGGATTACCTCATCAAAACGGATGTTTCATGATCTTGAAGCTTGTTTTAGCCCATTAATGGACACTTTTAAGCTCACTATCACAATGCTCTTAGCTCTTTGCAATGAATCACTCTGGTTGCTTCACATAGATGTTTCCCTTAAGACTTCCAATCAGGAAAGCTGTCTCGACATCTATTTGTTATCCCTCATATTTCATATGAGTAGCAACAAATAAAAGAGTCCGGATCAACTTAGGCATAGCTACCGGCGAACAGGTTTTCTCATAATCAAACCCTTTCTTTCTGAGTATACCTTTTCGCAACAAGCTTGCTTCCAAGGTTTTCACCTTATTCTATGATCCTCTTTTATTCTTGCATGCCCGCTTCCAATGGCTTTTACGACATTTAGCGGTTCAATAAGCATCCAGACCTAATTTAAAATCCATCGATTCTATTTTAATATTCATTGCACTTACTAAGATTCCGCATTTTAATTTTGTAGTGCAACGTCGTATCCCTGGGATAATACCATATTTACTAGGGATCAAGTCTTACGACTTTCCCAAAATATATATCTCACGAGTTGTCGAATAATCCTCCCACTGCGATAAGGCACTACATGTAATTGTGTATCAGACGTGACACGCGTTGCAGTTTACCTTGTGGTATATCCTCTTGTACACTTGGTACTTATACTTTGTGTTTTCTTCTCACTACCTTTAGAACAACTCATACATGGGTTTGTGATATATTACATAGTCCCTTTCCAAAATCTAGTGTTTGTGTTAATAATCACCCTTCGATCTTTTAGACTAAATAAATCACCTTCATTTTTATAGCATATCCCACAAACAGACAAATATTCAAATGAATTACTGTTTCTAGGGCCTATCCATAAAATGAATTAAGTAATTCCAAATAATTCATCATCTATCTAATCATTACCATAAGAGTCTTATTCCTTCTATCCACCACACCATTCAGCTGGAGCATGCCCGGTGTAGACCACTTGAGATTTAATCTCAACCTCTGATTAATAGCTCCTAATTATCCTAAGAGGTACTCGTAATGACGATTAAATCGTCATTACTTGATATATTTTCCATGATGCTTTACTGTACCAACCTTGCAATTCTTGAATAAATCAAAGAACTTAGACATGCAGTGCATCAAATAAATATATCGGTATCTAGAATAATCTTCGATTATTCATTACCACCTCTCGCCTGGATAATATTAGGTCCGCTTGAATCAGAATGAACCAATTCCAACATATATATCTATGGCTCTACACCCCTTTACCTTGAAAAAGTAATTAATCATTTTTACTTCCAAGTAAGACTCGCAAGTCCGATAGTTTCCAATTCAGATAAACCTTACGGTCCATCTGCTATCAACTTTTGAGTCCTACTCAAGTAAAATGATCTGGTCTTAGACGCCAAATGCATGTTTAGTTCATCTCCGAAGGTTCCTTTCTCTTACTAAGATCAGAAGATGCATTATTAATTATTATTTGTTGCATCTGTGGATATACATGATTTAAGAGTATACAAATTGTTCACCAACGTACCATAACAGATTACAACTCTATCCTTCATTATAATGACCATGTCATTTAAATGAAATGGAGTATCCATCTATTAATGCATAGAAACCGAAATCAAATTCTTTCTATGAAAACGTACGTAAAGACAATTTCACAAGATCAAACGTTTATTCCTATCGTAAGATAAATAAACAACTCCCACTGCAATAGCCACTAGTCTTGTAGTTTTACCCATGTCATAACAATCTTATCCTCACTTAGTAATGAACATTCAGTGATTCCAGTATCTACACACTTCGTGTCAGTAGATGCCATCACTAATCATGTTTAAACAACTAGCAAGTAAGATTCTATCCTTGTTCACTCCTTTTATGAAATTGGATTTCTTTTACCATATGTTTTGTCAGAAGTTTCCCACCATATACAACCTCTTGTAATTCAGGAGAAACTTACTCAAAACATCTAGGCAATTATGAAGAATAAAATTGACTTAGGTTTTCCCTTCAACTTCTATTCCATGTATTTCCAATTCATTCATCAAATTCAATCATGACCTACCGCCTTTTAAATTACTCAAGTATCCGAAGAGTTACATGAGACCATCATATTTCTATTAACCTCTCATCTCTTCACTAGAGACTTTAATAGGCATCATGAGATGTCCTTTGTGAGAACACACATGTATTTTCTTAAGCAGTAAAATTCAAAACCAAGATTCTTTTCTAATCATCTAATTTGGACAAGTAAATATAATTTCTTTAAGTTAATAATAAGTGAGATAAAACCATTTGAAAATCAGAGAATCACAAATAAATATACCGATCAAAACTTTGAATTTTATCCTTTTATATTGATTCCCTCAAAATAATATAAAAATAAAATTCACCGACATCTCAAGCACCGTGAGCCTGCAAACCACGATAGTGTGGAGGTTTACAAATCCGAACATTTACAAGAGAAGATTTTACCCATTAATTTCATTTGTCAACCTAACTTTATGACAAAATAATTAATAGTCGGTTCCTCTTTAGCCATGCAAATAAAAGCAGTGACTTCGATGGGGAGGATACTTATTATTTACACCTAAGTGTACATTATTATTTGACTCCAAGTCCGCGGCCCAAGCTTATGTGCCTTACAGATGGAGAAGTACACACGCGCTCGGATAACTTCCTACAGTCATCAATTATAAGTCTGTACAGTGATCCGCACATGAACTCATCCGATAGGGAGGAAGGTCTATGCCAACGCGCAAGTTCATATGCATCACATTACAAACATAATTATTTAAAGAAGTCTGTCCCAGCAATCCATGAATAAACTCATCCGATGGGGAGGAAGGCTCTAATGCCGACGCGCAAGTTTATTCACATTGCTAACAAACCAATAATGGAGGCCGCGGGAATTTTTACCAATCCCCTCTCCCACTTAGTTATTCAACACCGAGGGTTTTTACATGCATATAATATTTAAAAATAAAATACGCAACCTAGCATGATCATACTTCCAAATATATAACAATAATTGACCAATAAAACAATTATAGCAGTTATATATAAGGAAATAAATTGCAAAAAATAAGTTGACTTGATCAACACTCCAACATACATGCATATAATATACCAAATATAATACGTAATCTAGCATGTTTCTATTAAAGGCAATAAATCATAGAGAATCATGCATACATATATAACAATAATCAATTAATAAATCAATTATAACAGTTATATAACAGCAAATTCGATTGTTCGCCACCAATCACGAATGCAGACAACTGCGATGGGGATCGACCTCCCCGCAGCTTGCTCCACCACTCTGGCATCCTGCCCGATCATATTGTGAAGACTCACGTGGAACCTGATGCAGACCAGTCGAACTTGATGCAAACCCGCTCGAACCTAGTGCAGAGTCGATCGAACCTGATGCAGACCAATCGAACCTGATGTGAATCTGCTCGAACCTGGTACATCATTGATCGAACCTGATGCAGACCAACCGAACCTGATGCAAATCCGCTCGAACCTGGTGTAGCATCAATCGAACCTGATGCAGACCAATCGAACCTGATACAAATCCGCTCGAACCTGATACAACATCAATCGAACCTGATGTAGACCAATCGAACCTGATGCAAATCCGCTCGAACT
The DNA here is from genome assembly GCA_023678885.1 of Pogostemon cablin. NCBI lineage: Eukaryota > Viridiplantae > Streptophyta > Magnoliopsida > Lamiales > Lamiaceae > Pogostemon > Pogostemon cablin. The sequence goes on from CM043009.1 coordinate 8,255,118, forward strand.
GTCGCTCGTCAAAGGGCCTACTTGCACGGAACCAAGTTCAGCCCAACGCGCAATATCAAACTACACCAACTGTCGTTCAGGGTTCGCAACTGTAAGAACCTGGAAATCCAATCTTCACCGTCCAGAATCTATGCCTGTGAGATTTGAACATGCTATCCAAATTACAGGTCGATCCAACGGTTAGATTGTGAGAAATAACTCTTTTTCCTCGACTGCGCAGAACAGAATCGCCCAAAAAACTGCTTCTGTTTTGGGCGTATTCCCGACAACACAAAGCTCCAAATATGATCTTCACCGTTCAGAATGTACAACAACAAAATTGGAACGTGCTAACAAAAATTCAGCTTAATCCGACGGTTGAAACTCTAGTTATTGCTTCTGCAATATCACTGCGCTGGATTTTCTCTCAATTTCTTCCTTTCATGTGAAATTGACGAACAGTTTTCGTCGAATCCTCTCACACACAACCATCAACAAACAGATATGATATAGGGTATATTTCACATAGGGATATTCATGGTTTGCGCAGTAAAACCAAAACCCTAAACATGCGATCCTAATTTCGAAAAATTAATCACATAAACCCTAGCCTACCGTGTCACGCTTCACCACGAAACTGAAGTTCTGATACCAATTGTTGGCGTTCGATCATTTGGTTAACATGAACCATTAGCATACCATGCGTTTCTAACACAGCGGAAGCAATAAATCATAGAAACGATTACCGTTCACCAGGGTATGTTGATGAAGATTAATTCTCGCAGGCAGCCTGCGCAGTCCCACGAGAATGACCATAACTTCCTCGTCTGATATCGGAATTGAGTGATCTTTACGTACCGACGATTCTCTCTTCGACGGCTTTCCGTCAGTATATTGATCATTAAATTCTAAGCACTGTATGAATTTATACAAATTTCGCAAGGTCGCAGACAGCAGCAGCAAACTACCTTCTGATCTTCTGCTGTATGTCCCAAGTCCGATCTCGACGTCATGTGGGCGACGATCTACGAGACCTCCTCAATCTTCTCTCAACCCTCATCACACGTGAATAATCAATTAGATTAGATTAGATTAGATTAGATTAGGGTTCCAGATAAGCTGAGGTGACTTATATACATGGGCTACAGCAGGGACCAGGAGGAGAAATTGGGTTGGGCCTCCATTGGGCTTAAGTATCCAAGCTTAGCCCAAAGCTTATACTTAAGTCCAATAATAATAATATATTCCACTAAAATATTATTATTGCACTACCGTACCAATCCCAAAATTACGTTTTGGGCTCCTTCTTATTATGAGCCCGTTAGTCTCCCCATGTTTAAGATATGCAATGTCCATTAATTAATTTAAGTTACTGACAACTCAATTAATTAATATCTCATCCAAGAGTAGTACCACTCAACCTCATTATCATGCCGGAATAAATTCCACCTGCAGGGTTTACATGATAATCCTTATGAGCTCCTCAAGGGGACATCATCAACCTATGACGGACACGGATTCCTTCTACAATCAACAGCACACCATAGAGACAGCACTACTTCCCAACTCATCGAGTTTGTTGATTTAATTACATGTAAATCTCACTCATTGATGAATCAAAGAAATACATACTGCCCTACGTGTCGAGGTTATTATATAGGGATTAAGAGCACGAACTTCCATAATAACTGAGATCAAGTTCTCCTATAAGTCAGTATAAGTCGAACGATCTCAAGCGGTCCTACTCAATACACACAAGTGCACTAATGTGATTCTATAGCCAAGACAAGCTAATACCAAATCACACTACAACCATCCCGATAGAGAGTCCCCGTCTATCTCGGTTGTGAGCATCTGTTTATACTTTATAAGAAAACAGATAAAATGATCTTCCGCGTGTTGTCGCACAACATATTATCTACAGTATAAAGTAAGTGGACTATTGCATCGAACATATGAATAAATTATAAGATGCAATCATTTGATCATATGATTCTCATTTCAAATTAATTGTTACAATATTGTTCATACAAAAAGCTAGACTTTTAGTATACAATCCAACAGAAATGAGTGAGGAAAATGAAAGGACATTGAAGGCCTTAGAACGACAAATGAGTCAAATAATAAGAGAACGGAACACTCTTCGTGAAATGGATAATTGTGATGAAAAGATTAAAGAAAATTTGAAGGTAGAAGAGTTTTCGGGGGATAATGAAGAAGACTCAAGAGATGTTGAGCTTATTGAGGATAATGAAGACAAGGTAAAAGAAAGCTTAGAGGATGAAAGTGAGAGGAGTAAAGAGCTTAAGGTAGAAGAAAGCCTAGAGGTGGAAGAGATTATCTATGATTTCTTGTCCATTGTTGATAAGAAAATTTAAAGTGAAGATGAAGAATCAAGAGAGGAGTATGAATTTAATAGGGAACAAGGTCTAAGAGCACTTGATGATGAGTTCGGGAATAAAATGAGCATTTCTACACCTTTTAACTCTTCAAGTTGCATTGATTTTTAAAATATTGTTATATTGACTTTGTCTTACCTATTGATTCTTCTTAATGCCTTAGGTACAAAAGAGAGCTTGAGGAAATGTTGGGGACATACTTGATAAAAGAATAAGTGGTGGTCGAGAAAAGAAAGGTTAATGGAATGCAAGCTCAAGCGAGTTGAGTTTTTAAAGCCAATCTCGAAGGATGCTACCATGGTCGTTACTTGCTACAAATGCCTAATAGAGGAAGAAGCACAAAGATTAAAATTTGATGGTAAGAACAAACGATATCCTTGGCCATTCTGATGAGTTCTCCATAATCCGTCCGGCTTGAACACGTTAAACTTAGCGCTAGATGGGAGGCAACACATCATTTATTTTAATGCTTTCATTTAATTGCTTTGATTTAGTTTTCTTGCATTTTTAGTTTGTAGGTTGATTGTGCTCGTGAAAAGAATGCGTATTGAAGATACGAGAAGTGCTCGATTTGAAGTGTGAAGGTACGTCTCACCACTTCTTGCAAACTTAAAGTTCAACTCTTGTTTCACTTTAAGTTTGGGGGGATAGTGTTTGGTGGACATACCTTAAATCTTTGTGATACATATACTTCTCTACAAGAAGCTCATTATTGGAAACTACAAGGGTAAGTCCCACCACTTTTTGTAAACTTAATTCTCAACTTGTTTCGATTTAAGTTTGGTGGGAGAGTGCGTGGTGTGGCTCACCACTTGAGTGTGCTTATTATGATGATAGAGGGTCTTCTTGTAAAATTGGATAAATTTTAAAAATTTTCTCATGAGTATTGGTATAATTTTGGATCGTTTGGTTGTGTTGTAGTGTATGCTAGTTCATTATTTGCTAGTAATTGTTGTGCTAATGGTTTTGATGAGTTATTGAGCACAAATGAAGTGTAGTGGAAGCATGAATTGAGCTCAGAAATCAAGGTCGAGATTCGTTGCGCATGCAATCCAAAAGCTTGTGCCAACCATTTTTATTACCAAATGCCTTTTCAGGTAGTTCACTTTACTACTCATCATTTCCATTTGCTTAGCATAGACAATTTGATTTGATTTGGATTGATTGGATTGACATGTTACTTCATTTGTTATGTACTTGGGAGGTTTACTTGCTTTATTAATTTTTCTTATTTTTGAATAAGGTGGCAAAATCTTGAGCCAACATGTTATTGGATGATTGAGGATATATGCTTGAATTTCTTTTGATGGATAGAAGGTCATTTTTGCTTGTTATGTGTTCTTACGTTGTTTCTTGCTTAGTGAGTCTTTTCTTATGTGTTTTGTTTGTATTTTTATTCTTGTACAGGGTTGTTTGGTGGTTTGTTTCGGGATGTTGTGAGTCATTTTTTAATATAAGTAATGGCATGTTGTTTGTGATAAGTGATGGCGAACTATGTTGAGAATCTCTACTCTTTAAAATTATGACATGTTCTATTTAACTTGTTCAATTTTGAGATGAATTGAGGTGTAATGAGTTCCTTAAGGTCCGAGCAAAAGCTTGTGAGCGTTTGAGCCTCAACCGTGCTTCCATGGTTAATTTCTTAATGAGTGGATCGATTGAACCTTGATAAACTAGAACTTGCTCATGCGATTGGTGGAGGTGAATGATATGATCTTAGGTCATCCTTGTTACTTTAAAGTCATTGCCATATATTTTCTTACCTTATACATCATCCTTAGTTAACCACTTTGAGCCTTAAAGTCTATTTTTGTGATATAAGCACATTACAAGTCATTATTACCCACTTAAACCTTATATATATAACCTTTGTGTGGGAGATTGAGGAGATGATGGTATACAAGGTTTGATGTGAGAATTGTGCTAAAGAAGAAAGGAAATGGTAAACAAGCAATAAAAGAATCAAAAGAGCTCAAGAAAAAATGGACATGCGACCTCAAAACAAGAAAAATGAGCAAATCAACAAAAATATGCTCAAGAAATTCAAAAGTCGAAAGAAAGAAAGCATGCAAATTAAAAGAAGCTCAAGAAATCCAAGGAATGATAATGTTTAGTGCTTGTGTGATTAGAAAAGAAAAGAAAGGAAGATAGAAACATGAAGAAGCTGATCATCTCTTCGATTACTTACACTCGATGAGTCACTCTTATCCATAATCTCCCTACCCTTACCAAAAAGCCTAACATTACATCCAAAAGTAAAGTCCTTTTTGATCATTAGTGGAAGCCTTGGTGGCTTGTGAATGTAGTCCGTGTGCAAGCCTATGGTGCGTCGGGTTCAATCGATTGATGAGTGAAAATTACCCTACTTCATAGATTGTTGAGTGCATTTTAATACCCATTGTGAGGCTTGGACCGGAAGGAACTTTATTACTCTTAATTTTCTTAGACTTGAACTTGTTAATTTTTTATGTCATGATTTTAATGTTGTAGTGTGACTTGATATGGTTTGTAGTCCTTGTTAATTATGATGTTTTGTTGCTTATGTTTTTTAGGTCTTTCTCTAGGTGAAAATTTCCCCTCTCGTTTTCTTATTTTCGTTGCTCGAGGACGAGCAACACTTTAAGTTTGGGAGGTTGATCGGTGTCATTTTCACCTAGATTTTAGTGTCTTTTTATTATGTATTTTGTGTGTTTTTATTCATTTTGTATATCATTTGGTGGTGTTATATGAAGATATTGAGATGTGTACCTTGAAATGATAAATGTGTGATTTTCATGATTAAGTGTCTTAAATTGTGCTACATTTGTGAATATTTAGAGAATTGGTAAATTGGTGTAATTTGTATGATTATCAGGTAAAAATAGATTCTAGACACGATAAACAAGATGTGAAAAAAAAACAGAGCTCGATTTGGAGTTGAAACGAGGGAGAATGAGTCAATGCAAAATGCTGAAAAATGCACATCCAACTTTTGCAATTTTTCTGTACTCTTTTGGAGCTCAAAACTAGAAGTGTGATATATGGTTGAAAGCCACAGAAAAGAGGATCGTTTTGGTATAGAAACACTTCAATCGGAGCCCAAACGAGAAAGTTATGATTAAAATTATGACGTTGCGCAAGCTGTTCCTACTCAACACGGTTGTGCTACTTTGCATGACTTGTTATACCTTCAAATGTCGGAAGTTTTGTCAGATCTTTATATAGATAGAAAGCCAAGGAAAAGAAGATCGCGTGAGCGCAAGAATTACTCAAATTAGAAATCGAATGTGAAAGTTATGTGCAAAATGGTGAGACTGCCGCTGCACGCGCCGCACTACACGGCCCGTATACCGAGCACGGCCTTGTAATGGTTGGGCGTACTCGGACACCAAAAAACGCTACACGGCTACCCCCATGGCCGTGTGCCACTACATGGCCCGTGTAGGTTCAAAAGGCAGTTTTATGATCTCTAAACATTCTAGAAGCTTCCATGGGGGTATAAATACATGTTTTGACCACAAAATTCAGGAGGAATAATTTGGGATCAATTTCCACACACACTAGACACCTAAATCACACACATTCATCTCCATCTCTTCTATCCTTTACTTCATCCATTCAAACCACTTGATCTCCTCAAATCCATCCACTAATCATCCATCCACCAATCTAAGAAGAGGAATTCATCATTGGTTGAAGATTGTAGCATGATCAAGGAGGAGGAAGTTCACCATCAAAGAGGAGCCAACTTACCTTTATTTTGTTATTTTCTTCATTATTTGGCTCAATTGGAGCAAGCCTTGGATTATGTTGAATTTGTAATGATATGTAGTGGCTAGTCCTCATGTGAGGTTAGCAATATGATTGGTTAGGTATTATGTAGATTTTGCACACTACTTGTTTGATGAAATGATTGTTAAGAATATGTTCTATCATGATGCTTATTCTCATTTTATGTATGATTTGTGTGATTAAATTCTCTATTCATAGTGTTAGGATGATCATTCCAATATTATGCTTAGTAGTTTAATTGAATTATTATTTGCATGAGATGACTTAGTTAGTATGAGGAGAGGTAAGACATGCCCTTCAAGTGCTTAGAACCTCATGATAGGACATTAATGATGAACTAGTGAGGGGAACCCAACTTATGATCATAGTAACTTCATGGGAATTGAGAGTAAGAATAATCCTAGGAGATTTAAACTTGTAAAAGAGTTGAGAACCTAATCACCTTGGCCATAGGGGTTAGGGGTACAAACGTGATTGCCCTTAATATCATAACATGAAAACCATAAATGCATGTGTGTGTGACTCTATATATACCTTACCATGAATGTTGCTTGCCTTACATAATTCTTAGATTGTTCACCTTCACCCATCATCCATCTCATTTGTACATGTTTTATCTTTAATTGCTTTCTTAGTTGTTAGTTTGTAGTATAAACAACCCCCTCCTTTATCGATTCGTCCTTCTAGAGTGAAGCACTTCTCAAACACGGCTATCCACTTTCGCCCTTGTGTTCGATATATTATAAATTTTGTACTTGATCGCTTACGTACTACACACGATAGAGTACACTTGCTCTAAATTAATTTAATCAAAATTGAAACCAAGTTCATGGAGGAGCGGATCGTACCCCATGGTACAAGGTGAAAACTCTACCGATATATTTTCATGATATCGGAGCAGATATTCTGTTAGAAAATAATTTTCTACAGACATTCAAGCATTTTACCCAAGAAAACGAAACAAGAAGACTTATTTTCCACAACCCATAAGACCATGGCACCAAGACTGCGTAATGCATTTCGAAGAAAAATGCCAATCCGATTTCGCAGTAAGCGTGGTGATAATGAAGGAAAACTTAGTCCTCCAAAGATGAATGATCGAAGGAAATATGGCGAAGCAGTCCTTCAAATGAGAACTGAGAATAGAGGAGGATGGAAGATGGAGAAAGTAAAAGAAAAACAATCCACCTTCTCAAAGCAAGCTTTGGAGAAAGCCTACAGAGAGACGTCACAATTAAAGAACAAACATCTTTGGAGGATGTCAAGAAGAAGATACAGAGGAACTTCAATGAGGATCCTCTAGCCTGGTGGGATAAAAACAAGCTCAAAGCTGCACTCAAAGTAAAAGAATGAAAGGAGCATGAGTTCGTGAGATACAAGCCTATCCTGATAAATCAAGAGGATCGAAAGGATATGCAGCTAATACTTAAGGAACATCTGAACCTTAAGTTGATATCACCAGGAGTATCTCCATATAGCAGTCCAGGATTTCTAGTTAGAAATCATGGAGAAGTCAAGAGAGGGAAGCCGAGACTTGTGATCAACTACAAATGGATCAACAACATCTTGAAGTTCGATGGATACTACATACCAAGTAGGGAACACTTGGTCAACTGTATCAAGAATGCAAAGGTATTCTCAAAGTTTGATTGCAAATCTGGGTTCTACCAGATTATGATGGAACAAGGAAGCAAGAAGTTCACAACTTTCTCCACACCACAAGACCATTATATTTGGAATGTCATACCTATGGGCTTGTCAAACGCACCTCAGATATACCAAAAGAAGATGGATAATCTTTTCAAATATTATTTCTCATTCATGTTTTTTATATGGATGACATCCTCATAGCCTCAAAGAACATAAAGGAGCATTTGACATATTTGGAAGTATTTTTAGAAGTGTGCCACAAGGAAGGTTTGGTGCTTTCTGAGAAGAAGGCAGTAATAGCAACAAGACAGATCGAGTTTCTTGGAGTCGAGATCGATGAGTCTGGGATCATTCTACAACCACATATTGTAGAAAAGGTTCAGGAATTTCCGGAAGATCTCAAAGACAAGAAGCAACTCCAAAGCTTCTTAGGAGCTGTCAACTTTGTTGGAATATTGATCAACAATCTAGCTCAATACATGAAGGTGTTTAGTCCTCTATTAAAGAAAGATGCTGAATTTAAATGGGAGGAATCACACCGAGAGATGGTTAAGCAATTAAAGGAGGTCTGCAAAAGACTCCCAAAGTTAGCCATTCCTAATGACGAGGATGATCTGGTACTATATATAGATGTCAGTGACCATTGGTGGGAAGTAGTTCTCACGAAGTCCACATCCGAAGGAGAAGTGCCAAGCAAATACTGAAGTGGCCTCTTTGCAGAGAACATGGAAAAGAGATGACACATTAATGAGAAGGAGTTCTTTACAGTACGGAAAGCGTTCAAAAAATGGCCGCTATTTCTTCTTGCGAAGAAATTCATCCTTAAAATAGATAATACAAGTGTCATAGCCTTTTTGAAAAATAAAATTGAATCTAAACCAGAAAAGGCTAGACTATTAAGATGGCAAGCTGAATACCAATATTATGATTTTAATATTGTCATTATTAAATCTGTTGAAAATATTTTGTCAGATTTCCTGACGAGAGATGGAATGAGCTGAGATAGACTACATCCTGACCGTTTCAAAGCACCTGATGGACAACCTTGAGTTTCTCAAAAGGAAATTCAAGAATCTGACACTCAATGCAATACGTGCTAGAAAATTGCAAGAGAGTAATCGGACCAAAGTATCCAATTGTATACGAGATTATATTCGCAATAATGCGAGTCTCTTCGAGTTTTTACGAGAGTCACTCCTCCGTGCTGTTGATAGCAATCAACAAAAGGAGAGTATTCGAGAACGGGGCTCTAAACCTGGAGCAAGAGGTTCAAGTACCCTTAGCACGAGTCCTGGATTGGAACTTCCAAAAGAAGAACTGGTCCAAGGAAAAATTGAGGCTCTGGAGTCACATCTAGAGTCGTCGAGTCAACTCAACACCTCTGGGTAAAAGAGGAAGAGATTAACCTTGGGCCAATGACAGGCACTGCTAAGGCTGGTATTAACTTAGCTGATTTTTCTCATTGGTAGGAGTACCAGGCCAGTTGGGAGAAATTGAATACAAGACAAGGAATCCGCCTGGAGAAATGCCTGGTAGATATATTGGGGCTATACCCCCGAGTTTGGATGAGAGAGTGCTCAAGTCTGATCGATGTAAAGCAATGGTATGAATTTAGGGTGCTAGCCTCAATATATACTATCGCACCAAGCTTCCCGAAACTTTCAAAATTGCTAGATTGGCTAAGAAAAGCAGTTGTGAAGGCCTGGAAAAACAACCCGACTTTGTCCAGGGGAGATGTATTGGAGCTTTACTTCACGAGTGCGGCTCCAGAACCAAATAGAAAAGGCTGCCACGAAGCCTTTCATTTTATCAAACTAAGAAGACTAGATGTGGGAGCATCAAATAGAATCAAGGAGTCTTCTGGGAAGGAACCAGTCTTGGTTTCTACATATTCAGAGGATCAAATGTCTACATGAAGAGCGAGGGATTTGTACGTCTGTATTGAGGTCATGGATCAAGTAAAGTTCCTGTTTAAATTCGAGCACAAAACAATGAATGGGTCTTTCCTATTGAACGCCTTAACGGGAAGAAAAACAAAATTTGCAGAGGATGCTCTCGAAGATAAGTGAGAGCTTCTTTGGGATAATAAGTTACCAATGAGTAAACAAACCCATCAGAAATATTGCAGCATGGCCCACTTTGGACAATGGACAGAAAAATAAGCTCAAGCTGCTCTACCCAAAGGGAACCAGAATTTGGAAAATGAGTAAGATTAAGTATAGGAAGAAGAAGGATTGCTGGACTCTCTCCAGCAAAGGAAGAAGAGAATAAAATCTCTTCAAGTCACACAAGAGGCGAAGGACCCTTCGGATACTAAAGGAGACAAATGACTCTTCAAAAAGTAAGAATCAGATGACTTTTTCAAAGGGGTAAGGAGCCATGTGATTCCTGCAAAAGCCAAAAGAGGGATGGACCAGAAAGGGCATCCAATGAAGAGAAGAGGTCCAGCCAGCCAAAAGTTGAAATCCAATGGGAATGACGTAAGCACTGAAATAAGAATAATGACGTAAGCGGTGATGTCACTGAAAATAAAATGGACCTGAAATCCAAATTTACATCTAGGAAACTCTATAAATAAGGGAGTTTGGGGAAGCAGAAGACATCAACTATTCCCCTCTATTTTCTCTCATTCAATAAGCATTGTAGTTTCCTTTCTTTTCTTGTATGAGTGTTTCCATTTCAGCTACCATAGGTAGCTAGAGGATCCTTCTCCTCTTGTTTAAGTAGTATGAGTGTGTAATAATATTTTCATTCCATAAATAAATAATCTTGGGCTACTGCCCGAAGTACGTAACCTTCCATTATATTCTGCAACCTTAATCTCCATATTTTCCGACAAGAAACAGTAGCAGCATCCTGTATATTCGGTGTAGGAAATGAACCAGGATTGTGCTGAGGTCCTTTGAAAGAATGGAATTGAACCATCACACTGCGGGGCGCGTAGTTGGTTGTGAGGAGCAGCTGTAAAACCTCTCGAATACCCGGTGGATTAACGGTCAAAAAAGGTACTGTTACTGTTTTAAGTAGGTTAATTACGAGATTAAAGTTGTTTAATTAATGTACGAAACCATGATGGGCCTAATATGGTCGTAATGAACTATGTTTACTTTGAAGAAAAGGAAAATGTTAAAATTGAGTTAAAATGAGTTTAAACCGACAAGGATGTCATGCTGGCAGCCATGTAGGCTACCATTATGGTAGCCGACAAGGTTACTGACACAGGGGTATTAAAGTCTAAAAAAGTTATTGTTCATAGGAGAGAGAAAAAGTGGTGGTATTAATTTAAAACTTTGGATTTTGGGTATCTTAAAAATTCTCCCAAACAATATAATATATCTATCTGATTTTAATTTTAGGGCTGCAATTACTTAGCAACAAACCCTATTATGTATATTAAAGAAAGGCGTTATAATTAAATTATGAAATAATTCATGAAAACAATAATTGATAATTATTTAAACCCAACAAATTAAATGAGGCTTACATTAAATGAAGTTTGACCCAAGTCAAATAATCTCAATTCAAATGTAGCCCGACCCAAGTCAAACAAAGTCTGGAAAGGTCAAAGCCTACATAATAGATGTCAAATCAAATATTGACTAATTAAATTGCAGTGATTAAAAGGTCCTAGCCCGCAGAATTAGGTCAAATCATCAATTGACCAATCAAATTGCGAGTTATATATGGGGTTTTCTCACCCTTCACCTATATAAGGAGCCCTCCTCCATTCATTCTAGACACACCGAGAGCGATTCTCTTCGAAGATCAAAGACTTCAGAGTTATCTGAATAGTTTTTCGAATTCTTCAAGTGGGTCCCATGTTCTTAAAAAGGAAATATGTTAATTTTTGTGGGTTGTGTGTCAATATCTTTGGAACAGAGGGAGTATTACATTTCATTGAAATTTTATTACTTATTATCACATTTTATTGAAAAAAATCATCGCGTTTTATTAAAATGTTATCACTTTTTATTTATATTATAAATTATTAATGAAATAATACATTCTACTGCTATCATTTTTTTTATCAATTTAATACCTATTTTTTATTAAAACATTATTATTTTCTATCCATCCTAGCAGGACGACCTCCGTCTTATATAAAAGTGCCTTAATTAATACTCCCTCCGTCTTATACCACCACTCACATTTTTTTTATTCGTTCATCTCACAAAACCCTTCACATCCTAAAAAGTGAAGCAACATTTTAACCAACAGCTTTAAAAGTTGCTTTAATTGCAATTTTACCACTCTTTTTTCATACACAAATCATTCCTTTCCTCTTTAGCTTGAGCTTGAATCTGAAATGTTAAAAGTTTAATTTGCTCGAGCTTGAATCTGAAATATTCGAAGTTTAATTTGCTCTTCATTTCGTCATATTATTATATTTGCAGAAGTTTCTTACTTTTCAATAGCTAGTTATTTTTCCTTTCTCACGTTTCTTTACTAGACCATAACTCAATACAATCAAATTCCACACAAACTCAACAAAAAGAAGATAAAATAAAGACTCAAAAGTGGAGATCACACCACATATTTCATGATGTGATGTTCCAAGAACACCATATCATTGACAACACACCACCCTTTTCATTTTTTTTACAAACAGGGGATTTGGATTCTAATCTAAGAAGGGAAGGCAGTCGAAAAAGTCATGGAGATGAAACGCCCGCCGGAGATGAATAATCATCCGCCGTACTCTCTCTCCGGCAATCTATCTCCACTCCCACCACCCTCTGCTGGAGCTAGAACCGCGCTAAAACTCCCAAAAACTTCACACCATCCACTGGATTCAGAATCCGGACCACCTCCGCCCCTGTACTTCTGCAGCTCATCCGCATCACCCGCTACTACCAGTCTACCACCATCGCCGCTTTCTGCTCCTCCATCGCCCTATCCAACGCCGTCGTCGCCCTCCTGAACCTCATCAACAACTCGCTTATAGGCTGCGCCGCCACCTTCTTCTGAAGCCTAGCCCTCGCCTCGCCGATCTCTTTCTTCATTCGCCGTGACTCGACCTTCACCTCCTCGATCATCATCCGCTGCCCGGGGGTCAGCTCCTCAGCAACCGAGCGGTTGATGATCGTGAAGAACAGGGACGGTCTGAATCCTAAAATCCAGAGCATATCTGAGCCATGGCACAGATATCACCAGGAAGACGTCCTCTGCGGTAGCGATGGCCTTCTCTCGATAGAACTGATTATATCGCTGCATTCCTAATTTCTGTCAAAGCCATCGAGCGGTGAGAGGAGGGCTTCGAGCTGTCGGCTAAGCCAGCCATTGAAGCTAGGATTAGGATTAGTCGCCATTGGTGAGCATAGTCAAGAGAGGGAAGGGTGTCAAGTGTTCTTGGAACATCACATCATGGAGATGAAATGCCAACCGGAGATGGCTCTCTCTCCGGCGATCTATCTCCACTCCCCACATCCTCTCCCGGAGCTGGAACCGCGACAATACCGCCAAAAACTTCACCCCCTGCACCGGATTCAGAATCCACACCACCTCCACCACCGTCCACCCCTGCAGCACATCCGCATAAAGGTATGAATATTCAATTTTAAAATATAAAGGGCATAGTTATTTCATTTTATTTGATAAAGATGAATTGTTTATTTATATCATAAAAAAATTCAAGAGCTTATTTGATCTCTACATAATAGTTAGAGGTATATTTGACTATTCACCCTTCACACAATATTAAAAAAATTGTTAGGGTTAAGGTATAAGTATTAGGGCACGGCTCTCTGGAAGAGAAAACTAGTAATTGGCTTTAAGCGGTGGTGAATTGTGTGTTGGTTGATTGTACTTCAGCCAAGTCGATAAGGAAAACTCTAGAGAAAACTAGTAATTTGCTTAAGCGGTGATCAATTATGTGTTGGTTGATTGTACTTCAGCCAAGTCAATAAGGAAAGCTCCAGAGAAAACTAGTAATTTGCTTCAACCAAGTCGATAAGGAAAGCTCTAGAGAAAACTAGTAATTTGCTTAAGCGGTGATCAATTGTGTGTTGGTTGATTTTGCTTTAGACATGTGTAAATATTTTGTTGTTTTCTCCTTAATAATTAAGTGATTCACGTTCAGTATACTTGTAAAATTATGGTGTTGAGTAACATTGCGGTGGTTGATTATGCTTCTGCCAAGTAGAAGGAAAGCTCCAAAGGTAGTAGAAAGACGACATATGTACAATTTTATTGTTTTCTCCGTAACCATTCACGTTCAGTACACTTGTAACATTTTTCGCTCTTCGCTGTCTGCCTTCCCTCACATATAAATTAACATAAATAATAATGAATTATTATAATTAAATTTCTCATTCATTTAATTAATAGGAGGTGTAAATTTGTATGACACCGTATTATAAGATATACTATCTATGTGAATTTTTTTATTGAAAATATTACTTATGCTATAAATTATTAAGAAAAAGTTTGCTGCATCATTATTATTTCATTAATTGAATATCACTTTTTTTAATTAAAAATAGTAGTACTTTTTATTTGTTTCACAAAAAACTTATTGATAACTCTTTCAATTTTAATTTAAAAAAGGCAAAAATTTGTGTGCACCCGACGCACGGACCACACTCCGTGTGCCTTTAAAATTTTGTGTTAAATTGTATTCTCTTTAGTATAAAGATGTGTACCTTTTATTTTCTAAAAAAATAAAAAAATATTAATGAAAAGTGTATACCCTTTACAACAAAATGATGTACTCTTATTAATTAAAGTGTATACATTAAAACAAAACAATATACTCTTACCCATAATAATAAATTCTAAAGGCGCACGGTGTGCCCAGGGGGCACAAGAGCCTCACTCTTTAAAAAATTTTATGGTTTAGTATACTTCCTTCGTCCCTCACTAACAGGGTCTTTTGCTTTTTTTTGGCACGTATATTAAGGAGTATTATTATTTATTGTGTAGTGGGTAGTTGTATTAGTGGGAGTGTGAAGTATTATTATTTAATGTGTAGTTGGTAGTTGTATTAGTGGGAGTGTGAATCTCATATTTTAATACGTATTAGTGGGTGTGTGTGAATTTCATATGTGTAATAAAAAAAAGGGACTCTTTGAATTGAATGCCTAAAATAGAAAAAGACCATGTTTAGAGGGACCTCATGTTAACCAATGATCTTAAAAAAAAAAAAATTAGTTTAAAAAAATATCACTTTCGCATAATATACGTAACAATTTTTTTTGGAAATAATACACTAGCATATTAAGACAAGTGTTCAGGATGGAGTATTTTCTCTCAAATACAAATATAGTATATTTCTAGACCATAACTCAATACAATCAAACTCCACACAAACTTAACAAAAGCACATGAAATAAACATCTTGGATGTCCTGTTACATTTTGGCGTTACATCTCCTGTTATACGCGTTAGATGAGTGACACGTATGCGAAGAGTAAAATATAACCTTTCCCCTTAGGATTAATTGTTAGAGTATAGATTAATCTATACTACGTGTCAATCATCCAACGATTTATAACAGGAAATGTAATACCAAAATATAACAGGAGATTCGAACCGTAAAATAAAGACTAAAAAGTGGAGATCACACCACATATTTCATGATGTGATGTTCCAAGAACACCATACTATTGAGACACACACCACCCTTTTCATTATTTTACAAACAGGGGATTTGGATTCTAATATAAGAAGGGAAGGTGGTGGGATTAAACGCCCGTCGGAGATGGATAATCATCCGCCGTACTCTCTCTCCGGCTGTCAATCTCCACTCCCACCGCCCTCTGCCGGAGCTGGAACCGCGCCAACGCCGCCAAAAACTTGACGCCCTTCACCGGATTCAGAATCCGGACCACCTCCGCCACCGTCCACTTCTGCAGCTCATCCGCATTCCCGATTACCACCACCATCGCCGCTTTCTGATCCTCCATCACCCTATCCAACTCCTCCCTGATCTCGCCGTTCCCAAACCTCCTCAACAACCCACATATAGGCTGAGCCGCCACCTTCTCCTGAAGCCTGGTCATCTCCTCGCGGATCTCTTTCTCCATCTGCCGTGAGTCGCCTTTCACCTCCTCGATCCTCCTCCGCTGGCCGGGGGTCAGCTCCCCAGCCACCGAGCGGTTGATGATCGTGAAGAACAGTGACGGTCTGAACCCCGAAATCCAGAGCATAGTCCGCTCTAAACAGCTGAGCCACGGCGAAGATATCACAAGGAAGACGCCTCCGCGGCGGCGATGGCCTTCTCTCTGTAGAACTCTTCGTAATGGGCCAAAACCCTAGGGATTAAATCACTGCATTCCTGATTTCTGTCCAAGCCGTCGATCGGTGAGAGGAGGGCTTCGAGCTGTCGGAGAAATTCCTCTTGTCGACAAATGATCACAGTGCTTGAGTTGTATCGCACGAATCAATTAATTCTTTAATTTTTCTTTACGAATTTCATATCCATATTAGATTTCAAATTTATTATAATTGATATATTTTTTATAGTAAGTTGAAAAAGTATTTAAAAAAAATCTTTTATGACTTCTACCCTGATAAAAAATAAGTAGTCAATTAATATTAAATTTAAAATTCAAATCTTTAGATGAAAAGATCATAAATTGTTAAATTTTTATGGTTGGATTGACTGGAAATTCACATAGAATAAGTTTATATTATTTATTTTGAAAAAAAATTACTACAAAACTGTGGGAAAAAAATATTAATCAACCAATATCGAATTTTAAATCTGAAATGCTAGATGATGGAAAGCTCTAGAATAAAATAATAATGATCTAGTAAACTTTTTCTTAATAATTTATAGCATACGTAATATTTTCAATAAAAAATACACATAGATAGTACATCTTATAATAAGGTGTCATTCAAATTTACAACTCCTAATTAAATTAAATGAATGAGAAATTTAATTATAATAATTCATTATTATTTTAATGTTAATTCATATGTGACAAGCAGCGAAAAGCGGAAAATGTTACAAGTGTACTGAACGTGAATGGTTATGGAGAAAACAATAAAATTGTACACATGTTGTCTTTCTACTACTTTGTAGCTTTCCTTCTACTTGGCAGAAGCAGAATCAACTATCGCAACGTTACTCAACACCACAATGTTATAAGTATACCGAAGTGAAAAAATATTGTTACAGAGAAAACAATAAAATTGTACACATGTGTCTTCTACTACCTTTCCTTTGGAGCTTTCCTTATCTAGTTGGTAGAGGCAGAATCAACCACCGCAACATTACTCAACACCACAAAGTTACAATTATACTGAACGTGAATCACTGAATTGTTAAGGAGAAAACGACAAAAAAAATTTACACATGTCATCTTTCTAAGAGCTTTCCTTATCGACTTGGCTGAAGCACAATCAACCAACACGTACACAATTGACCACCAGTTAAGTTACTAGTTTTCTCTAGGAGCTATCCTTATCGACTTGGCCGAAGCACAATTGACCAGCGTACAGCTGATCACAGCTTAAAGCAAATTAGTACTAGTTTTCTCTTCTAAAGAGCCTTGCCCTAACACTTATACCTTAACCCTAAGAATTTTTTAAATATTATGTGAAGGGTGAATAGTCAAATATACCTCTTAACTATTATCTAGAGATCAAATAAGCAGGGGTGCCACGATGGCGGAGGTGGTGCGGATTCTGAATCCGGTGCAGGGGGTGAAGTTTTTGGGGTTCCAGCTCTGGGAGAGGATGTGGGGAGTGGAGAGAGAGTTGGGCGTATGATTATCCATCTCCAGTTGGCGTTTCATCTCCATGATGTGATGTTCCAAGAACACTTGACACTCTTCCGTCTCATGACTATGTTCACCAATGGCGGCTAATCCTAATCCTAGCTTCAATGGCTGGCTTAGCCGACAGCTCGAAGCCCTCCTCTTACTGCTCGACGGCTTTGACAGAAATCAGGAATGCAGCGATATAATCAGTTCTACCAAGAGAAGGCCATCGCCGCCGCGGAGGACGTCTTCCTGGTGATATCTGCGCCGTGGCTCAGACTCTGCTCTGGATTTCGGGATTCAGACCGTCCCAGTTCTTACCGATCATCAACCGCTCGGTGGCTGGGGAGCTGACCCCCAGCCAGCGGATGATGATCGAGGGGGTGAAGGCCGAGTCACGACGGATGGAGAAAGAGATCGGCGAGGCGAGGGCCAGGCTTCAGGAGAAGGTGGCGGCGCAGCTTATATGCATGTTGTTGAGGAGGTTCGGGGGGGCGGTGTTGGATAGGGCGATAGAGGAGCAGAAAGCGGCGATGGTGGTGGTACGTGGGTGATGCGGATGAGCTGCAGAAGTGGACGGGGGCGGAGGTGGTCCGGATTCTGAATCCAGTGAGGGTGTAAAGTTTTTGGTGGCGTTGGCGCGGTTCCAGCTCCGGCAGAGGGCGGTGGGAGTGGAGATAGATTGCCGGACGGCGGATGATTATCAATCTCCGGCGTGATTTCGTCTCCATGACTTTTCCGACCGCCTTCCCTTCTTAGATTAGAATCCAAATCCCCTGTCTGTAAAAAATGAAAAGGGTGGTTTGTCTATCAATAATATGGTGTTCTTGGAACATCACATCATGAAATATGTGGTGTGATCTCCACTTTTGAGTCTTTATTTTATCTTCTTTTTGTTGAGTTTGTGTGGAATTTGATTGTATTGAGTTATGATCTAGAAATATATTTGTATTTAAAAAATATACTCCACCCCCACAAATGTTCTGCACACTACTTTATGTACGCATATAAAAAAAGTGATAATTTTTAGAAGTATTATAGTATTTTTGATAATAAATAAATGATAAAATATGTTAGGTGTGCTAAGTAAAAGTGTTTTTTTTTGTAAATAAAGTAAGGATGGTTGTGTTTGACTTTTTAATTTTTTAAGAAGGTGCAAACTTTTGTGGGACAACTCAAAATGAAAAACGTGCCAACTGAAATGAGACGGAGGAAGTATATAGTACTCCATCCTAAACACCTATCTTACTTAAGGTATGTTATGTGCTGGGCCGATCCTTATGTAAGTCCAATAAGTCGATCGACTCATGCCCAAAGAATTTCATCAATTAGGGGTCCACAATTTTATAATATTTTACATATTTATATAATCTGCAATTTGTTCTAAAAGTGCATGAAATTTCATTATCAATTCCCATCTATCATTCTCTTTGTATAGTATATTCCCATCTATCAATCTCCATCCGCTTCAAAGAGTTTTATTTTTTCATTTTGGGGCTCCATCCCAAGGGTCTAATTTTCCTTTTTATACACATAGCCCACACACCCCTACTAATACAATTAAAATATAAGACCCACACACACTAATATAACTCCCAATTACAAATTAAATAATAATACTCCTTAAATCATGTGCAAAAAGTAAATACACTCATTTGGGGCAGACGGATGAAGTAGTATTAAAGGGGCGTTTAAGATTAAAATTGAATAATAATTAAAAACTGTAAAATTATGGATACGAGTAGTAGATATTTAAACGAATACAATATCTCTACATAAGCGTGTAACCTATACGTGTCATTCTTAAATATAAGTAAAAATTAATGTTATGAAAAAATAAGTGTATATACAATACTATTTAATTGATAAATATAAAATACATTATGTTAAAAAAAGTTACCTTTATATATTATATACTCCCTCCGTCCCGCGTTAACGTTTACGTTTGATTTTTGCACGTAGATTAAGATATATAATATTTTCATGTGTACTGAAGTAAGAAATAATATTTAATGTGAAGTGGGTGGTTATATTAGTGTTGTGTGTGGGCCCTATATAGAATAATTGATTGTATTGTGTGGGCACAATTTGATAAAAAAGAAATGTAAACCTTAAATGGGACAACTCGAAATGGAAAATGTAAACCTTAACGCGGGACGAAGAGAGTATATAAATAATTAACCATTTATAAGGGAGAGTATGTTCTTAGCTTGGTTTGAAGCAAATAAGAAATACCACGAGGCAAGAAAATTGACATATACAGAATTCCTACTTTGTCTTGAAAATAACACGAGAGAATTGGTGAAAAAAATTGTAATTAGCCATTGGTAGGATTTCCAATGTTCCACCTGATAGAATGATGGGCAATCAAAATTTTTATGACAAATCTAAATTTTTTTATACCCCATTAAATTATATTACTACAACTACACAATACACAAAAAATAATAATACTTCCTCTGTCCCGTCCTAATAGTTATATTTACTTCTTGCACGGTAATTAATGAATATAGTATTTTAATGTATAGTGGATAATTGTATTAGAATGGTAGGTGAGCCATATGGTGATGGTTTAATCATTTTGTGTGGGTCTCATATACCAAAAAGGGTAATGAAATCATTAGGAACTGATCCTCAAATTAGAAATATGTAAGTATAAGGCCGGGAGGACATAGGAAGTATAAGAAAGAAAACTAATTATAGATAAAAATATTTATAATTATTTATGTGCAAAACACATATAGGATAATTATAAACATAAATAGAAAAATAATATTGCAACAAAATTCTAACTAGTCCAAAACTGGACGAGACAAGCTCAAACATGTTCGTAGAGATAAAACTATTAAAATTAAAATATAATTAACAATAATCTTATAATAAAATATTTAAAAATTATTCGCAAAATATAATTATTTCATGCAAAACACATATGAGATTATTATAAATATAATAAAAAATAATATTGCAACAAAATTCAAACTAGACCAAAACCGGATGAAAATTAAAAAGCTCAAAAATATTCATACAGATACATAACATTATTAAAAAAAATTAACCAAAAATTCTATAATAAAATACTTTCCGTCCAACGCACGGATGAGAAATACTAGTTTTAATAAAAAAAATAAGTACTCCCTCCATTCCATTCTAATAGTTACATATTTTCTTTTTGGGCGTCTCATCCTAATGGTTACATTAATCTTTTTGGTATATGGGACCCATACAAATTAATTATTTCTCTCTCCATGGACCCACACATCACACTAATACACCTACCCACTTTATATTAAAATATTATTTCTCTCACCTCAATACACATTAAAATACTATACTCCTTAATCCCCGTGCAAAAAGCAAACGTAACTATTAAGACGGGATGGAGGGAGTATTAAATTGATAAAAAATGATAGCGGTAGAATGTATTATTTCATTAATAATTTATAATATAAATAAAAAGTGATAACATTTTAATAAAACGCGATGTTTTTTTCAATAAAATGTGATAATAAGTAATAAGATTTAAATGAAATGTAATACTCCCTCCGTCCCAAAGATATTGACACACTTTTCTTTTTGGGTTGTCCCACAAAAATTAACATATTTCCTTTTTAAAAACATGGGATCCACTTGAAGAATTCAAAGAACTATTCAGATAACTCTGAAATCTTTGATCTTCGTAGAGAATTGCTCTAGGTGTGTCTAGAGTGAATGGAGGAGGGCTCCTTATATAGGTGAAGGGTGAGGAAACCCCATATATAACTCGTATTTTGATTGGTCAATGGATGATTTGACCTAATTCTGCGGACTCGGACCTTTTAATCCCTGCAATTTAATTATTCAATATTTGATTTGACATTTATCATGTAGGCTTTGACTTTTCCATGCTTTGTTTGACTTAGGTCGGGCTACATTTGAATTAGGCTTACTTGACTTGGATCAGACCTCATTTAATGTAAGTCTTATTTAATTTGTTGGGTTTAAATTAATTATCAATTATTTTTTTCATGACTTATGTCATAATTTAATTATAACGCTTTTTTTTAATATACATAATAGGGTTTTTTGCCAAGTAATTGTAGCCCTAAATTGAAATCGGATAGATATATTATTTTTGTTTTAAATTTCAGTTTTGAGATTAGATCAATTACTAATCCAATGCATAAGCAATAGAAAATGACCAGTGTTGGTGTGCTCATAACCTGACTAACTTAATCAGTGTATCATACATTTGTTGAATTTAACTAGAATGTTGCCTTTATATGCTTCATTCATGCTTCCATTTCTGGATAGCAGCTCACTCTTTATATGCTCATAACATCATCCTATATACACAATTAAATAAATCCTCGAAGGCACAATTTTTATTGGAGAAATTATATATTATATACCTTCAGAAGAAGGCTGCATTTCGCCTAGGCACCAGATACTAAAAATATATTTAATAACATCAATAGCAAAAGACATGTCCATAATGATGAACATTATTGAAAATGGAAGATTCGATAAGCAGATGGAAATGTAATCTCAACATAAGAAGATTTTCAATATTCTCATCCGAGTCACTCCAAGACTATTCTTCGAAAGGCCTCTTCAAGTGCACCTGTCAAACTTCATTTATAACAGTTTTAATTAAGAAAATTTTGTCTTTTGTATTGATTCATTAATTTTTAGCAGAAACTTATGATACATAGTCCATAATTCGACCTACACCTATCTAAATAAATTCACTTTCAACAGTTTGATATTGTTAGTGGTATGTGATTTCTTAATATTTCAATTAGATGCACTTAAGAAAATTACTTAGGATTATATGGCTGAATATTTGGATCAAGTCTTATCTTGTGATGTTTGCATTCTCTTTGTGAAATAATTTACCTCGGCCTTATGATTGGTTTTTGGCATGCTGTAGTAATGACCTATTTTCCTTCTTTTTCATCTCTCCACTATTTTTTTATAGTTTTTGTTGGCATTCTGTTTGACTTTTCTTAATTAAAAATGTTGTAAATTAAGTTTTTGGGTTCACTTGAAGAGGTCTCTCGAAGACCAGCCTTGGATTGACTCGGATGAGAGTATTAGTAATCTTCTTATGATGAAATTATATTTCCAGCTGATATATATATATATATATATATATATATATATATATATATATATATATATATATATATATATATATATATATTGTTAATACTCCCTCCATCCCACGTATTTTTACCCACTTTCTATTTTAGGGTGTGAACTTGGTTTCAATTTTGGTTAAATTGATTTAGAGAAAGTGTACTCTATCGTGTGTAGCACGTAAGCGACTAAGTGCAAAATTTATAAGATATCGAACCCAAGGGCAAAAGTGGGTAGCCGTGTTTGAGAAATACTTTACTCTAGTAGGACGAATCAAAGAAGGAGGGGTTGATTATACTACAAACTAACAACTAGGAAAGCAATAAAAGATAGAACATGTACAAGTGTGATGGAAAATGGATGAAGGTGAACAATCTAAGAAATATGCAAGGCAAGCAACAATCATGGTAAGGTATATATAGACTCACACACACACATGCATTGATGGTTTTCATGTTATGATATTAAGGGCAATCACGTTTGTACCCCTAACCCCTATGGCCAAGGTGATTAGGTTCTCAACTCTTTTACAAGTTTAAATCTCCTAGGATTGTTCTTACTCTCAATTCCCATGAAGGTACTATGATCATAAGTTGGGTTCCCCTCACTAGTTCATCACTAATGTCCTATCATAAGGTTCTAAGCACTTGAAGGGTATGACTTACCTCTCCTCATACTAACTAAGTCATTTCATGCAATCAATGATTCAATTAAACCACTAAACATAATATTGGAATGGTCATCCTAACACTATGAATAGAAAATTTAATCACACAAATCATACATAAAATGAGAATAAACATTCATGATAGAAAATATTCATAACAATCATTTCATCAAACATGTGGTGTGCAAAATCTACATAATACCTAACCAATCATATTGCTAGCCTCACATGAGGACTAGCCACTACAAATCATAATAGAATCATTACATTCCATAGCTTGCTCCAATTGAGCTAAATAATGAAGAAAATAACAAAATAAAGTTAAGTTGGCTCCCATTTGATGGTGAACTTTCTCCCCTTTGATCATGCTATAATCTTCAACCAATAATGAATTCCTCTTCTTAGATTGGTGGATGGATGGATTTATGGATGGATTTGATGAGATCAAGTGGTTCGAATGGTTGAAGTGAAGGGTGGAAGAAATGGAGATGAATGTGTGTGATTTAGGTGTTTAGTGTGTGTGAAAACTAATCCAAAATTATTCCTCTCAAATTTTGTGGTCAAAACATGTATTCATACCCCCATGGAAGCTTCTAGAACGTGGGGAAATCATAAAACTGACTTTTGTCAGAACACAGGCCGTGTGTGGAACACGTCCATGGAAGTGGGTGTGTAGCATTTTCTGGTGTCGGAACACACCCCTTACAGGGCCGTGTTCGGTACACGGGCTATATAGTGCATCATGTGCTGTGCAGTCTCACCGTTTCGTGCATAACTTTCACATCAGATCTCCAATTCAAGTGATTCTTACGATCACGCGATCCTCTCTTTCTTGGCTTTCCAACTATGTATCATACATCCAGTTTTGAGCTCCACACGAATATAGAAAAATTATACTAATTGGACGTGTGTTTTTTAAATTTGCTTTGGTCGTTCTTCCCCGTTTCAACTCCAAATTGAGCTTCATTTTTTCTCACATATTTCTTATCGTGTCTAGAATCCATTTTTACCTGAAAATCACACAAATTACACCAATTTATCAATTCTCTAAATATTCACAAATGTAGCACAATTTAAGGCACTTAATCATGAAAATCACACATTTATCATTTCAAAGCACACGTCTCTATATCTTCATATAACACCACCAAATGATATAAAAAATGAATAAAAACACATAAAAACACATAATAATGACACTAAAATTTAGGTAAAAATGACACCGATCAACCCTCTAAACTTAAAGTGTTGCTCGTCCTCGAGCAACGAAAATGAGAAAACGAGAGGGGGAATTTTCACCTAGAGAAAGACCTAAAGAATATAAGCAACAACACATCATAAGTAACAAGGACTACAAATCATATCAAATCACACTACAACATTAAAATCATGACATAAAAAATTAACAAGTTCAAGTCTAAGAAAATTAAGAGTAATAAAGTCCCTTCCGGTCCAAATCTCACGTCGGATATCAAAATACACTCAACACTCTATGAAGTAGGGTAATTTTTACTCATCAATCGATTAAACTCGATGCACCATAGGCTTCCTCACGGACTACATTCACAAGCCACCAAGGTTTCAACTAATGATCAAAAAGGTCTTTATCTTTTGGGTGTAATGTTAGAGTTTTTTGGTAAGGTTAGGGAGATTATGGATAAGAGTGACTCATCGAGTGTAAGTAATCGAAGAGATGATCAGCTTCTTCAACTTCTTCATGTTTCTATCTTTCTTTCTTTTCTTTTTTAATAACAAGCACTAATCATTATCATTCCTTGAATTTTTTGAGCTTCTTTTAATTTGCATGCTTCCTTTCTTTCGACTTTTGAATTCCTTGAGCATATTTTTATTGATTTGCTCATTTTTCTTATTTTGAGGTCACATGTACATTTTTGCTTGAGCTCTTTTCATCTTTTTCTTGCTTGTATCATTTCCTTTCTTTTCTAGCACAATTCTCACATCAAACCTTGTAAACCATCATCTCCTCAATCACCCACACAAAGGTTATATATATAAGGCTTAAGAGGGTGATCATGGCTTGTAATGTGCTTATATCACAAAAATAGGCTTTAAGGCTCAAAGTAGTTAACTAGGGATGATGTATAAGGTAAGAAAATATATGGCAATGACTTTAAAGTAACAAGGATGGCCTAAGATCATCTTACTAACCTCCACCAATCGGGCTCATTCCCGTAGTCTATGAGCAAGTTCTAGTTTACCAAGACTCAATCGATCCACTCATGAAAAACTAACGTGGAAGCACGGTTGAGGCTCAAATGCTCACAAGCTTTTGCTCGGACCTTTAGGAACTCATTACACCTCAATTTATCTCAAAATTGAACAAGTTAAATAGAACATGTCACAATTTTAAAGAGTAGAGATTCTCAATATAGTTCGCCATCACTTATCACAAACAACATGCCATTACTCACATTAAAAAAAATGACTCACAACTTCCCAAAACAAACCACTAAACAACCATATACAAGAATAAAAATACAAACGAAACACATGAGAAAAGCCTCACCAAACAAGAAACAACACAACAACACATAACAAGTAAAAATGACCTTCCATCCATCAAAAGAAATTCAAGCATATATCCTCAATCATCTAGTAACATGCAAGCTCAAGAATTTACCACCTTATTCAAAAATAAGAAAAACTAATAAAGCAAGTAAGCCTCCCAAGTACATAACACATGAAGTTGCATACTAATTAAAACAATCCAAATCAAATCAAGTATATGCTAAGCAAATAGAAATGATGAGTATTAAAGTAAACTCCCTGAAAAAAAATTTGGTAATGAAAATGGTTGGCACGAGCGTCCGGATTGCAATCACAACAAATCTCGACATTGATTCCGAGCTCAATTCATGCTTCCACTACACTTCATCTATGCTCAACAACTCATCAAAACCATTAGCACAACAATTACTATCAAATAATGAACTAGCATGCGATTCAACACAACTAAAATGATCCAAAATCATACCAATACTCATGAGAAAAATTTTAAAATTTAACCCCATTTTACAAGAAGATCTCTCAATCAACATAATAACCACACTCAAGTGGTAAGTCACACCACACACTCTCTCCCTGGCAACGGCACTATGAACTTGGTTTCAATTTTGGTTAAATTGATTTAGAGCAAGTATAATCTATCGTGTGTAGCACGTAAGCGACCAAGTGCAAAATTTATAAGATATCGAACCCAAGGGCGAAAGTGGGTAGCCGTGTTTGAGAAATGCTTTACTCTAGTAGGACGAATCAAAGGAGGGATTAATTATACTACAAACTAACAACTAGGAAATCAATTAAAGATAGAACATGTACAAATGTGATGAAAAATGGATGAAGGTGAACAATCTAAGAAATATGCAAGGCAAGCAACAATCATGGTAAGGTATATATAGACTCACACACACACATGCATTGATGGTTTTCATGTTATGATATTAAGGGCAATCACGTTTGTACCCCTAACCCCTATGGCCAAGGTGATTAGGTTCTCAACTCTTTTACAAGTTTAAATCTCCTAGGATTGTTCTTACTCTCAATTCCCATGAAGGTACTATGATCATAAGTTGGGTTTCCCTCACTAGTTCATCACTAATGTCTTATCATGAGGTTCTAAGCACTTGAAGGGTATGACTTACCTCTCCTCATACTAACTAAGTCATTTCATGCAATCAATGATTCAATTAAACCACTAAGCATAATATTGGAATGGTCATCCTAACACTATGAATAGAGAATTTAATCACACAAAGCATACATAAAATGAGAATAAGCATTCATGATAGAAAATATTCATAACAATCATTTCATCAAATATGTAGTGTGCAAAATCTACATAATACCTAACCAATCATATTGCTAGCCTCACATGAGGACTAGCCACTACAAATCATAATAGAATCATTACGTTCCATAGCTTGCTCCAATTGAGCCAAATAATGAAGAAAATAAAAAAATAAAGGTAAGTTGGCTCCCCTTTGATGGTGAACTTCCTCCCCTTTGATCATGCTATAATCTTTAACCAATGATGAATTCCTCTTCTTAGATTGGTGGATGGATGGATTTATTGATGGATTTGAGGAGATCAAGTGGTTTGAATGGATGAAGTGAAGGATGGAAGAGATGGAGATGAATGTGTGTGATTTAGGTATTTAGTGTGTATGGAAACTGATCCAAAATGATTCCTCCCGAATTTTGTGGTCAAAACATGTATTTATACCCCCATGGAAGCTTCTAGAACGTGGGAAAATTATAAAACTGACTTTTGTTAGAACACGAATCGTGTGCGGAACACGGCCATGGAAGTAGCCGTGTAGTATTTTCTGGTGTCGGAACACGGCCACCCCTTACAGGGCCATGTTCGGTACACGGGTTGTGTAGTGCATCGCGTGCTGCGCAGTCTCACCGTTTCGTGCATAACTTTCATATTCGATCTCCAATTCGAGTAATTCTTGCGCTCACGTAATCCTCTCTTCCTTGGATGCCACCTCTTTTGTTGAGGAGTTCACCCCTTTCCAACCATGTATCACACATCTAGTTTTGAGCTCCATACGAATACAGAAAAATTATACAAGTTGGACGTGTGTTTTTTAACTTTGCTTTGGTCTTTCTTCCCCATTTTAAACTCCAAATTGAGCTCCATTTTTTCCCACATATTTCTTATTGTGTCTAGAATCTATTTTTACCTAAAAATCACACAAATTACACCAATTTACCAATTCTCTAAATATTCACAAATGTAGCATAATTTAAGGCACTTAATCATGAAAATCACACATTTATCATTTCAAAGCACACATCTTTATATCTTCATATAACACCACTAAATGATATAAAAAATGAATAAACACACACAAAAACACATAATAATGACACTAAAATCAAGGTGAAAATGACATCGATCAGGATGTCCCACGTATTTTTATTCATTCCATTAATGGTAAAAATATATAATATTTTATTAACTACTTTTTACAATCTCAATAACTTTAATTACTTTTTTACACTTTATTCATCATTACTAAAAACTTTATTTACTTTTTCTTTTTAAATTACTAATTTATCCCTATTATTTTTCTTTTTGAATTACTAATTAATCCCTATTTTTTCTTATATTATATATTAAAAAATAACATGTCTTAATCTCTGTACCCGTATAAATGGGTAAAAATACCCGGGATGGAGGAAGTAGTTTTATTATTTTTTATCAATTAAATCGTTTGGTACGTATGCTTATTTTCATAATATTAATTTTTACTTGTATTTATGGATAACAATATATAGGGTACATGCTTATTTAGGGGTATTCGTATCTGTTTACATACAAATAACTTATTATATCTATACCCGTCCATTATAATACTCTTACTCATCTCAAATCCATATATAAATATTCATGGGTTAGCCTATTTAATATTAATTTATTATATATTTATATTTTAATGATTAAATTAATATTTTAACAAGAATTATGTTACTCCCTCCTTTCCAAAAATATCTCAATCTTTTCTATTTTTGTTCGTAAAAAAAAAGTCTTCACCTTTCTAAAATAGTAAAATGATCAAAATACCTATTTACAACAAATCCACTCATGCCTAGGATATCGAAAAATACCCATCTAATTATCATCCCTACTTTTATCAAACATGTTTTTAGCACTATTACTTCAAAATGCTTATGCCTATAGAACTATATTTTATGTCTTTTAATGATCAAACATGTGTCTTTATATGATCTTTTGCATGATATATATTTCTCTCGTAATTTTTTAGTTCTACTCTTACATGTCACGTTTAAAAATTTTATTAGGATACATCCCAAACTGATTATTATTATTTACGAATCAAGATTAACAATTAAAAAAGTGAAATGAATTTTGAACAATTAAATGAACATAGTGTTTAGGCTTGAATAGATTAATTAAATTAAATTAAATTAAAAGGGTATTTTAGAGTAAATATTAAATTAAAAATTATATCAAAATTAAAATAAATACAATAAGAAATAGAATCTAAAATAAAAATTAAATAAATTAGTTGAATTATTTTTTTATAAAAATATAAATTTTATGTAAATTAAATAAAATTAAAAGAATTTTTTAGAATAAATATAAAATTAAAAATAAATATTAAAATAAATAATAATAATAATAAAGCTCTAAAATTAAATTAAAATTAAATTAAAATTAATTGAATATTATGTTTTTTTTATCAAAATATATATTTTATGTAAACTAAAATTAAATTATTATATATGGATTGAATATTAATTGATATATTGATTGAAAATTAGTAGTATATTATTTGACAATTAATTAAAGACAAAGTCTATTGTGAGACAATAATTATGTGAGATGAGTTGTGAGACGAGTCGATCCATTTTTAAAGTATCATTGCGATATAGGTAAAGTATGCTTATTATTACACTAAAAAATCCTTAATTACTATGAGATATAAACATACAAAAATATTACTACTAACACTATGCCAAAACTGTGGAAAGACAATGGGAAATCCCGTTGTCGTAGCCCCCCCAACTCCGTTATTAACCCGGCAGTTGTTAAAAGTCTGAACTTTTAACAACGGTGGAAAACCCGTTGCCGTAGATATTTTTAACAATGGTGTATCCCCTTTGTTGTAGCTATTAAATATTCGTTTGTTAGATCTTGTGTTGGTAACAAAATATGTTTTAACAACGGGAAATCCCCGTTGTTGTAGACATCTTTAACAACGAATTATCCCCGTTGTCGTAGCTAATAATAATATCCATTGTCAATTCGGAAGTTGTTAAATGTACCAACCCTTTAACAATAAATTTTGACCCGTTGTCGTATCTTAGCTTTCACAACGGGGAATCCCCGTTGTTGTTAACGACATCCCCATTGTTGTATCAAACTAAGACAACAGGGATTACCCGTTGTTATAGTTCTAAATCTCCGTTGTTAATTCGGGAGTTGTTAAAGGTACTTTACTTTTAACAATGAAATTTCACCCGTTGTCGTAAGTTCTTTTTCAAAATGGTATATCACCGTTGTTGTAAGTTTTATCCCCTTTGTTGTAGATTATTTTAACAACGAGGATTACCTGTTGTTGTAGCTCGAAATCTCCATTGTTAATTCGGGAGTTGTTAGAGTTACCTTACTTTTAATAATGGAATTTTGCCTGTTGTCATAAGTTCTTTTTAACAACGGTTTATCACCGTTGTTAGTTTTATCCCTATCTTTGTAGATTATTTTAACAACAGTGAATCTCCGTTGTCGTAGGTAATATACCATTATTGAGCTTTTATTAAAATGATTGTTCTTTTTAACAATGGGCAATTTCGGTTGTCATAGCTCTCCTTTACAACGGTTTGTGCATATCGTCGTATGTTATATCCCCATTGTTAATATCAAATTTAAAACCTGTTTAATAATAGCCATAATCCCTGATCTTCAACACAACACAACTAATTTTTACATCAATTCATTCAAATTTAATTTAACTCCAAATACAAAAACCAACATCAATATGTTCGAATAAAACATCCCAACATCTCCCTCACCAATACGATTCACCAACAATTAAAATACATCATAATGCATCCATGATCGACAAATATCGTCTTCCCATAAACATAACAACAAACTGTTAATCATGTTCCCCTTACCGGCTTTCCCTTAGACACACTTAGTCTTTCGGTAAGGCTGATAAAGACGACATAAGCTAAAACCAAAAACCTTAAAATCCTAAACCCTAAACCCTTTGGAAACATTAAATTATTTCCTAATTTGAAAAAGTTATAATTACATTTATTTAATTATTTTAATGGGTGGATGAAATTTGATTGAAAAATAGATGGTTAGGATTGGATTTATATTTATTATTATTAATTTTTTAATAAATAATATCTTATTTCCTAATTTAAAAAATCATAATTATAATTATTTAATTATTTTAATGGATGACTGAGATTTGTTTAAGAAATATATGGTCAGAATTTGGACTAAATTATTTCCTAATTTGAAAGTGTCATAATTATAATTATTTAATTATTTTAATGGCCTAAACCCTAAACCCTTTGGAAACATTAAATTATTTCCTAATTTAAAAAAGTTATTATTACAATTATTTAATTATTTTAATGGGCGATTGAGATTTGTTTGAAAATAGATGGTTAAAATTGAATTTATATTTAATATTATTAATTTTTTAATAAATAATAATTTATTTCCTAATTTGAAAAAATCATAATTATAATTATTTAATTATTTTAATGGGTGGCTGAGATTTGTTTAAGAAATAGAGAGTAAGAATTTGGACTAAATTATTTCCTAATTTAAAAGTGTCATAATTATAATTATTTAATTATTTAATGGGTGACTGAGATTTGTTTGAAAAATAGATGGCCAGGATTGAATTTATTCTACTTTAGTATATTATTAAGATATATATATATATATATATATATATATATATATATATATATATATATATATATATATATATATATATATATATATATTTATATTATATATTATATACTCCCTCTGTTCCATACTTATATTCACACTTTCCGTTTTTGTCTGTCCCACACTTATTTTCACTACCCAAAAAAGGAAACTTTCACATTAACCAACAACCTCAAAAGTTATCTTAATTTCAAATATACCACTCCGATCTAACACACATAACATATTTTATACTCCCTCCGTCCCATTTCAATGTTTACGTTTCTGTTTAGTGCGCCTCATTTCAATGCTTACGTTTTCCTTTTTAGGAATATGAGACCAACCTAAAAAATTAATATATCTTCCAATACTGATACACCTATCTACTTCACATAAAGTATTATATTTTTTAATATTATATTTTTTCATCCACTATCTATTAAAATATAATCCTTTTCAATCAATGTGCAAAAAGCAAACGTAAATATTGAAACAGAATGGAGGGAGTAATTTATTTATTACCTAAAAATACCACAATACCCCTAAAAAGTCAATAAAGTTGGTCAAAAAGTAACTTTTGTTAAATTTTGTATCTACAGTACCGATGAATATAAGTCGGGACGGAGGGAGTGTATAATTAGTAGTTTATTTGTAAAATACTTCAAAATACACTCCCTCCATCCCATACTTATCTTCACACTTTCCGTATACGTCCGTTCCACACTTATGTTCACCACCAAAAAAAGGAAACTTCACATTAACCAATAACCTCAAAAGTTATCTTAATTTCAAAATTACCACCCTCACCTAACACACATAACATACTTTATAATTTATTTATTACCTAAAAATACCACAATACCCCTCAAAAGTCAATAAAGCTGGTCAAAAAGCAACTTTTCTTAAATTTTGTATCTACAGTGTCGGTGAACTTAACTCCGGGATGAAGGGAGTATATTTTATGGCTAACATAAAAAAATTAATATAAAAAGTAAATAATTGTAATATACTCCCTCCGTCCCATTTCAGATGACACACTTTCCATTTTGGGTTATCATATAAAAGTTTGCACCTTTCTAAAAAAAAAAAAATCAAAACCAATCACCCTTCCCCATACACTTTATTTACAAAAAAAAAACCACTCCAACCTAACACACCAAACATACTTTATTATTTATTTATTACCAAAAATATCATAATACCCCTAAAAGTTATCACTTTTATTAATATTCATGCATAAAGTGGAGTACAAATATTTGTGGGACAGAGGGAGTAGTTTCTTTTGTGCAACGCACAAGTGGGTAAAATCTACTTAAATAATAATTAAAGTGAGTAAAATTAATCTCACATGTGGAGATGGTCAAATATCATAAATTGTTATTTATTGGGCCTTAAGCTTGAGCCAGTAGTATATATTAATTTTAGACATAAGTCCCGCCATGATTGGGGAGCCCACGAAGCCTAAATCCTTTTTAGGAGATACAACAAGTGGTACATTGTATTTGGTCAGTCAAAGATTGTGTGTGAATACAATCAGTGACAAATCAAGCAATCCTGCCATATGGGAATGGTCTCTAGAGCTTATAAATATGGTCATTCTGCACTCATTCCATCACCACACCACATACAAAGCATCTGCATAACACAAGCATTTGCATCTTGCTACGATCCATCCCTTCATTCTCTCTTAGTACCGAAGTTTCTGCGATAGCGGTGCTACCTTCGATGGAAATGAGAAGTCGTTTTACCTTTTGGAGAGAATTTCCAAGACCAAACCACTACCGAGGCATCTTACGGGAAGAGTTCTACTGAACTTGACTTTGCCCTTCCTCAAGAAGTTCAAGATCCAAGATCCAAATCTGTATGAGAAATTAGAAGATCCTTCACTTATACTCTTTTAAATTATTATATTTTATTTCCATATTCTCCCTTCTACATATCTACTCATCTATTGCAAAGTAATTGATTGATGTACCTATAAACTAACAATCGCAAGAAGAAATATCTAGCCTCTACAACCTTCAATCACCATGAATACCGCAATGGATATTGACGAAGCTGAAACCTCCAATGATAATAACTCCCAAAGAGTTAATGAGATTTCTATTAGGACTGATTCCCAAAGAATGTATCCACCAATGGGGATGCCGAGACCATTCATAGCTTCGACTCCAGCGGAGAAGCCTAGAAGTTTGGGGTGCCAACTTCAAAAGATAGCAACAAAAGATGTTGTTTTACCTCACCACGCTGAATCTGGTGAACTTCTTAAAGGATTCTACACCAGTGGTGGATAAGAATGAGATTGATACGCAAAAGCGTATAGCTTTGGATCAGTAGACCTCCACTGACTACTAGTGTAAGAACTATATTCTTAGTGGACTTAGTGGTGTACTCTTCAACGTGTATCCAAACACAAAGACATCCAAAGATCTGTGAAATCTTTATAAAAAATACAAGACAGAAGACGTCGGTACGAAAAAGTACATCATTGCCAAGTACTTGGAGTTCATGATGGTTGGCTCTAAATCTGTGGTTGAACAAGTGAAACAATTCCAACTGATAGTGCACGAAATTCTCTCTGAGGGGATGATACTTCTAGAAGCATTTGTTATCAACTCTGTGATTGAAAAGTGAACTTAGTCTCAATTTTGGTACAAATTGATAAGAGTAAGCGTACTCTATAGTTGTATGTTGATGTGGTGACCAAGTGAAAAATTTATAATATCGAATCCAAGGAAGAAAGTGTATGTATCCGTATTTGAAAGATGTTTCACTCTAAAGGACTAATCAATAAATGAGAGGATTTGAATTACACTATGAACTAACTAAGAAAGCAATTAAAGATAAAAAAAATATGCATATGAGATGGATGATGGATGAAGGTGAGTAATCTAAGAAGTATGCAAGGCTTAACTACAATCAAGATTAAGACATCACCTAGACATGCAAGTTTCTAATAGCAAACATAGTTGAAAATGGAATAGAAGCAATCACATATGTTCCCATAATCCTTATGGCCAAGGCAATTAGGTTCTAAACTTTTTACAAATTTGCAATCCCCTAAGATTGATTCTTACTCTCAATTCCCATAGAAGGTACTATGATCATAAGTTTGGTTCTTCTCACTCAATTAACAACCAATTAAGATCAATTAACTAAGTGTTATCTCATGAATGTTCCAAGCACAAGAAGGGTATGACTTACCTCTCCATACACTAACATACATGATCATATAATAAAATGATTCAATTAAAACCCTAGGCATAATATTGGAATGACCATCTTAACACTATGAATAGAGAATTTAACCACACAATTCATAACATAAATCAAGTAATCATAGATCATGAGCTAAATTCCAAAATCAATTCAATTAAACCATTAAAATCCTACATATCTAGAATAGCCTCGATCCATCATGTGGCTAGCTTTACATGAGGACTAGCCACTACAATTCATTACAAAATTAATATAATCCATGGCTTGCTCTAATTGAGCTAAATAATGAAGAAAATCACAAATTAAAGGTTGAGAAGTTTTCCTTTCAAATTTGACCAACTCTTCCTTTAATATGCTCAAATCTTCACTTCTTATTGATTTTTCCTTCTTAGATTGGTGGATGGATGGAATAAAGGATGAATTTTAAAGAAACCAAGTGGAATAGGTGGATGGAGAGGAGTGTGTGTGAAATGGGTGTGGTGTGGCCTCCAAAAAAATGAGAAATGGAAATCTTCTCCAAATATTGCAAATGAGGGTATTTATATGTATGGAGGATTAGGACAAAAATTGGTTAATGAGCTTTAGTGGAGAAAATTGGCTTAAGTGGAGAAAATGAGTTTTTTTGCAAAAAATCGGTGTCAGGAAATTGATTTAAGTGTATTTCCGTACGGTTCATGACCTAAAGCCGGTCTTGGCCTAGCGGTAACATGCGCGCTCATCCATCCATGAGGTCTCGAGTTTGAATTCCCTTCACAATAATTCTCTTTTTTAAATTAAAAGCTCATCCTTGTGAGCGCAAAACACCGGATAAAAACCCTCATCAGCAAAATTCGAGCGAAGAGGCGTAAAATTGGATCGAGGAATTCTTACAATGGCCTTCCTCTCTTTTCTACGTACGACAACACTTCTGAGGTTCTAAGAGATAATGCTTTCAGCCGTTGTCTATTCCATCATTTCTCTACACTCAGAAAAGTTGTTGTCATAGCCCTCTTATAAATATGTTGTCTTTTCACTGCTATCATTTTTTCATTTTCATCTTAATTTAATTCCCATTTTCTCATTTTCTAATTTCTGCTCAAATACACCTCATTCCTACAATAAAAATAGTATGGTTCACACACTTTATTCCAAAATAAAAACAATAAAAATAAAGAATAAAAAACTAAAAATAATATAAAAACACGCAAAAAATCACACGACGACTCTAAAATCTACTAAATTTTCACGATAATCAAAAAGCTTCCTCCTTGCTTGAGAGATTTTAAAAGTTATCTCAAGCACAAACAAAAGAAATGTTCCTAGATGACATGATTGTAAAATTGAGAATCGAAGAGGACTCCAGATAAAGAAAAGAAAGTTTGGTCACTCATCTAACGAAGCAAGAGCTAACCTAACTGAACATCATGCCGGGCCTCTAAGAAGAGAAAGATGTCCGAAAATAAAGGCAAGAAGCCGGTGCAAAAGCCTAAGTTCAGTGGGGAATGCTACAACTGTGGCAAGCCCAACCACAAGGCCAAAGACTATCGCTAGCCAAAGAAGAACAAAGGCAAAATCCACAATGCTAACGTGGTTGAACAGGACCTAACTGATGGCGATATTACTGTTGTGGTCTTTGAAGCCAACTTGGTGGCAAATTCAAATGAGTGGTTCGTGGACATTGGCGCCACCTACCACATCTTCTCGGAGAACGATGCTTTTTCCACTTATATGCCCATTGACTGAAGGAAATTGCACATGGAAACCATGTCTCCTCTGAAGTAGCCGGTGTTGGGAGCATGATTCTGAAGTCCCTTCTGGAATAGAACTGAAGTTGAAGGATGTGCTACATGCATGTCCCAAACATCCGCAAGAACCTAATTTCCGGCTCTCTGTTAAACTAGATTCAAGCTTGTGTTTGAGTTTAATAAACTAGTTCTTAGCAAGTTTGGCAAATTCTTGGATGGTGGTTATCTTGATAATGGGCTCTTTAAGCTCGATGCAATAGTTGTAAGTCGTGAAGGCAAGAATGTTATCAATAAAACTTCTTCTAATTCTACATATATCATTGAGTGCTCCTCAATTTAGCATTTAAGATTGAGACATGTGAATCTTAAATCAATCAAAAGAATAAATAATCTTGATCTGCTTAAAGTAGCAAATGTTGAGATTTCAAATAAATATGAAGTGTGTGTAGAAGCGAAAATGACAAAACAACCATTTTCAACAATGAAAAGAAGCACTAAACCTCTAAAGTTAATCCACACTGGTACGTGAAATTTAAAACTTGTGCAAACAAGAGAAATAAATAAGCTCCAAAATAAGCAAAATCGTGCGATCATTGTATGGACTAAAACAAGCTCCAAAATAATGGCATGTGAAGTTTCACAATATAATGATGTCAAATGGTTTTCGAATTAACGAGTGCGACAAATGTGTGTATGTGAAAAATACACAAAAGGGATTTGTCATTGTTTACCTCTATGTAGATGATATTCTTATCATATGAAGCAATCACGACATAATTGTTGACATTAAACGGATGATGAGTCAAAACTTTGACATGAAGGACATGGGTATAGCAAACGTGATACTTGAAATTAAAATCCAAAGAACGTCTAATGAAATTACATTGTCTCAATCTCACTACATTGATAAAATGTTGAAGAAATTCAATGCATTCAATGATCTACCGGCTAAGACACCCATGGATCCAAATGTACACACTAGTAAGAATAAATGTGAATTAGTGGCTCAATCTGAGTACGCAAGGGTTATAAGTAGCATAATATACATAACCAATAGTACACGTCCTGACATAGATTGTTCAGTTAACAAACTAAGTAGATACACGAGTAACACAAGCAGTGAGCACTGGAAGGCATTGAGAAGAGTGTCGAGATAGTTAGAGTATACTCTTGATGTGGAGCTACACTATACAAAATATCCAGCAGTACTCGAAGGATACAATAATGCAAACTTGATATCCAACACAAAAGACTCGTTCTCCATGAGTGGATATGTATTCACTATCACAAGTAGAGCAGTGTCGTGGAGGTCTACAAAATAGACTTATATAGCCCGTTCTAAAATGGAATCTGAATTCATAGCTATAGGCAAAGCCGGGGAAGAAGCAGAATGTCTTCGTAATTTCCTTGAGGACATTCCATGTTGGAACAAACTAGTCCCTACAGTGATGGTACATTGTGACAGTCAAGCTACAATTTGAAGAGCTCTTAGTGATATGTACAATGAAAAGTATAGACATATCCGTAGGCGACACAACACAATGAGATAATTGATCTCAAGTGGTGTAATATCAATTGACTACGTGAAGTCAAAAGATAATATAGCGGATCCACTCATGAAAGCAATTAATCGAGATCAAATGAATAAATTTCTAGAAGGAATGACATTAAAATCCACAAAGAAAAGACCAAAATAGTGAAAACCTAACCTTAATGACTGGAGATCCCAAAAACTTGGTTCAATGGGACACAGAAACTGTAGAGGTTCAAGTTAAACTTGATACCTACCATTCCTTAGTAGAGCAATACTACCAAGTATGGAACCTGTATTGTGGTGATGTTAAGTTATGACTTTTAATCATTCCTAAGACACCTCATGCAGGTTGAGTATAACGGGGTACTCAAAATGAGAGATCACCTATGTAAGTGTGAAGTGAGTGACCACTTTAAAGTAAAATACTTATGAATCCAAAGGGGGTCCATGGCTGAAACGAACCAAAACATGAGAACAAGAAGAATGCGAGGCATTGATGCGTTCTCATTATTGTCTCTGTATATACTAAAAAGGAGTAATTCAAAGACCTTGTGTCTACTAAGCCATGTGTATACTCCATAGTGTCGGAATACGAAAGGTTTAAAATCTCAAGCTACCTATCCGGATATATTAATATCTCACGAGGATTGTATTGTGGTTTTGCATTGCATGAGCACCAAATTCCACTCATGTGGGTGATTTTTGGGGAATTTAATTGGTTGTTAAGGATTAATTAATAAATTAATTATAAATTAAATATTAATTAAAGTGAGTGAAATTAGTCTCACATGTGGAGATGATTAAATATTATTAATTAGAATTTATTGGGCCTTGAGCCTGGCCCAATATATAGTTTATATTAATTTTAGACATAAGTTGGGCCATGATTGGGTAACCCTACATTACATCCAAATACAAAGTCCTTTTTGATCCATAATTTTACTAGCTACAAGTAAAAGGAGAGTTGAGACAATGGGCAAGCCTATAGTTAAACACCGTAGTTTATAGTTAAACACCGTATTTAAATCATGTTGAGCGATTAAAGCCTATACACTAGAGAGTTGAGCGATATATTTATCCTAGTGAGTTTCCATGTACCAAGGCAATAATCTAATTAGTAATGATTTTTTGTGATGTATCACATGCTTATTTACTTATTTAAATGCGGTGCTTAACTATAAACTGCAGTTTTTAACTATAGGTTTGCCCATTGTCTCAACTTTCCTTTTACTTATAGCTAGTAAAACTATGAATCAAAAAGGACTTTGTATTTGGATGTAATGTAGGGCTCTTTGGTTAGGTAAAGATAAATATAGGCTATGTGACTCAAATAGTGGAGAACTAAAGTTGATTGATCACTTCAACTTTCATCCTCTCTTTTCTTTTCTGCTCCAATTATTATTCACCTTCTCCAACTTAAGAGCAATAACTTTCTTCATCCTTTTCTTTCTTGAGGGGTACCAGATTTAGGCACTACCCCGCACATTTTTCACAGGGTACTAGATTAAGCACTACCCTAGTGTGTTTGATTTCATGGAGTATTAGATTAAGCACTACTCCACGAATTTTTCCTTTGATGCATTTTCAAGATTCATTACTTTTTCAGCACCACGTTCATTCCTTTACAAACTCACTATCAAGCTCAATCAACACACTTTGACTTGCAATTAATTTTCCAATAAATATAGGAATTTAAAGGCTCAAAAAGATAATCAAAGTGGCTAATTCTCGTAGGTTGCCAAAGAAAAAGGGTTAAAGGCTCAGAAATGGCTAACTACGGATAAAAATCATTTGGTAGGGGATAAATTTGTCTAAGTGACTAATAAAATCAAGGAAGGCCTTTAATTATATCCATAATCCACTAAACTATTCTCGAATATTCAAGGAGACTCAGGGCAAGTTCTAGAAACATGTCACAATTAATCAAGAGACTCTCAAGAAGTAAAAATAATCATGTAGAATATCCATGATTTTCAATAAGCTCAAAATCTCACTAGGTATAAAATAATTCCAACAACCAAGGCTATCTAGTAATTCATAATTTGTGCAACAACACAATTTTATCCACCTAATCAATAAGAATTTTTAAATTAAAGCATAAAATATTTTCATCATAAATCAAATCATGTCACATACCAAAAATTCTATTAGAAGTGTTCAAGTTCATGGAGAAGTCAATAAAAAATTACGCTTCTCATACCACATCAATATCTCACCCACAAACAAACTCAACTCAAAGTATGCAATCACTCAAAAATTCAGCTCACTTACCTCAGCTAGCAATCTCCCTTGACAATCTCTTCCATTTTCCACAATAAAAGAATAATTTCAAGAAACTGACCTCCCTCTCCCCAAACTTATTTTCAATAGAATATCAAAATAAGTTTAAGAAAGAGTATAGAGGACTTAAAATATAGAAAATATAAAATAAAAATATGGAGAAAAATGGAAGAATAAAATACTTACCTTGCTGGATCTTTCTTGCTCCTCTCTCGCCATGTTAAAAGAAAATTTTCAAAGAACCAAACACACCTCCCCAAACTTATTTTCGATAAAGTATCGAAATAAGTTTAAAAAAATATTGTTGGATTTTTGAAATATAAAAAATAGTGAATAGATAACATGAAGAGAAATAAAAATTCCACTCACCTTATATGCAGTCGAAACATCCTTCCTCAAGTAGAAGCTCAAAATCGATGAACCACATGACGAAGTTGGGACTCCGCAGGATCAAGAATTACGCATTGACAAACCAATTTCATAATAATGGCACACAAATATATCACTTCGCTTGCATGGATGTGAATAATAATTCTTCTGGGCCCCATCATAATACCAGTATTTTCAGAACCGGACCGAATCGGCCGGTTCAACTGGTTAAATCGAGAACTGGTGTCGAAACTAGTCCAGAACAAGCTCAAAACTGCTTTTTTAATTGAACCGTAAAAACCAGTTTGGACCGGCCAAAATTGAAAAACCAAAAAAACTGATGAATCAGAAAATCATCGATTTTGTGCTTAAATCTACATCGAGATTCCAAAAAACCTAAATCTACCCAAATCTTTATTGTTCGCTTCATCAAATTGAAATCTTAATAGTCACACCAAACAAAAGAAATGAAAAATTCCCAAAGGAAATAGACTTGTAGAACATATAGATGCAATAGATCGAAGGAGTCTGAGAAGAAAATTGATAAAAGTAAAAATCCTTCCAAAAGTTGAAGGTAAACATCAAGCACCGCCTCTGCAAATCGTGAAATTATTGCTGCTCCGATGAGGTTGACCTACGACTAGTTCGTCACCGCCACCCACGTCGTTCCCCACCGATTTCTCGATTAGTGAGAGAACATTGATTAGCCATAGTTTAGTGGAGAATGACCAATTCAAGAAATTATCGAACCCAAGGGAGGTAGGCACTAGTGCTTAAGCGATCTCATGTTTGTTGTAATTTTATAGAGACGAATCATCAATGGGATTGGTTGTAAACAAATAAATGACAAGTAATCAAATGCAAGCAATAATCAAACGAACAAGATGATGATGGAAAGTGGTTTACCAAATTGATTAAAAATGAGATTAACAACAATTAAGAAGTGGAAATTCTAGGAATTATGTATCAAATTCATATGTATCATGGATTGAAGACTAAGGGCCATAACTAAGATCACCTAAACTCCCTCTCGAGATGGATATGATATGAATATCAAATAGCTCAATGGATTGGTTCTCACTTAAACAATTCCAACTAGGTACTAAGCTTAAATGAGAGTCCCTTCACATAATTAATCAATCTCTCGATCAAACCAATCACGTCCTACCAAAAGGTTCTAAACTATGAAGGACTTCTCAATCTCTTCACAATCTATAATGCACATGAAGTGTTTGATGAAATGATTCACTTAATTATCCTAAGCATATAATTGATTTCTCAATCTAATCACATATCTAGAATAGCTAAACACACAAATCATCAATACAATTCAAGCAATTAATGATCAATGGTAGAAAATCATAGATCCAATAAACATATGAATTCAAATACACAAATCCCCAAAATTATCCAACAACTATCATGTTGCTAATCTCACAAGGGAGATTAGCCTACCATATTAACAAGGAAATTAACATAGACATTAAGATCTTTCAAAAACATGATGAAACTATGAGGTTTAACTACAAAGTATGGATGAAAACTCCCTTGATGTCACTTCAATGGTGATTTTCTTCCTTCCCTTGTTATCTTCCTCTCTTCCTTGCTTCTTTTCTTCAATTGGGTGATGATTTTGATGGTTGGATGATGGTAGATCCAAATGATGGTGAATGGATGAAGATGAAGGTGAAAAATGGAGGAAATGGTGTGTGAGGTGTGTGGGGAAGGTGGAATTTCGGATCTCCTCTCACATATTGAAGTATTGGGTATTTATACCCCTTGAGAAGCTTCTAGAAGGATTCTGATTTTTTTCCAGGATTTTACACAGCACGAGTCGTGCTCTGTCACACGGTCATAAGGTGCCCGTGTTGAACGAATAGGTGTCGCCGCACGGCCATCGCTTACAGGGCCGTGTTGGCTACACGGCCCGTGTTGGTGCTGGCTCCTGTATTTCTTCACTGTTTTGGCTTGTTCTCCCTCGTTTCAACTCCGAATTGAGATCCGCTTTTTCCTACGTCTTTCTTATCATATCTAGCATCAAATAAAAAGTAAAAATTATAGGTTTAAGCTCATTCACACACATTTCCATGAAAACACAAAATATAACCAAATAACACATAAAACACGGATAAAAATATACGAAAACACACATAAAAAGATACTAAAATCTAGGTGAAAATATCACTCATCACACCCCCAAACTTAAAGTGTTGTGCGTCCCCGCACAACGAAATGATAAACCAAGGAGAGTGATTTTCACCTAGAAAAAGACTAAACGAACATAAGTAACAACACATCAATAATAATAAGAATCACAATTTATGCTAAGTCATCCTACAACATTAGATTCATGACATGAAGAATTAACAAGTTCAATCTAAAGAGAATGATAGTGTAATACAGTCCCTTTTTAGTCCAAGCCTCACATAGATATCAATTTCACTCAACACTCTTTAAAGTAGGGTAAAACAACACTCATTAATCGATTGGCTCGACTCGCTATAAGCTTGCTCGTGGACTACATTCACAAACCACCAAAGTTTCCATTAGTGATCAAAAAGGTCTTTCATTAAGGATGTAATGATAGACTCTTTGGTAGGGTAGGAAGAATATAGGTAATAGTGACTAAACAAGTGTAAGTAATCGAAGAGATGATCAACTTCCTCAACTTCTCCACTTCTCTTTCTTCCTTTATTTTCTTTAATGATCACAAGCACTATTCATCAACATTATCCTTTGGATGGAGCTCCTTATGATGCATGCTTCCTTTCTTTGAACTTTTATTCTCTTGAGCATCTTGTTGTTGCTTTGCTCATTTTTCTTGTTTAAAAGAGGCATGTACATTCTTGTTCGTGCTCTTTGCATCCATTTTCTTGCTTGTTTACCATTTCCTTTCTTTTTTTTCTTTTCTTATCAAACCTTTCTAGCCACCATCTCCTCAATCACCCACACAAATGGTATATATGTAAAGCTTAAGTGGGTAATCATGGCTTGTAATGTGCTAAATTCACAAGAAATAGGCTTATAGGCTCAAAGTGGTTGACTAGGGATGATGTTCAAGGTAGGAAAATATATGGTAATGACTATAAATGACAAGGATGGCCTTAGATCATTTCACTAATCTCCACAAATCGGGCTCATTCCTATAGTCCTTGAGCAAGTTCTAGCTTATCAAAACTCAATCGATCCACTCATGAAGGAAAAACCATGTATGCACGGTTGAGGCTCAAATGCTCACAAGCTTGTGCTCGGACCTTAAGAAACTTATTGCACCACATTCATCTCAAAATTGAACAAGTTAAGTAAAACATGCCACAATTCGAAAATGTAGAGATTCTTAATCATAACTTGTCATCACTTATCACTATAACATATCATCACTCATATTCAAAAATGGCACACAACCTCCCTAAACA
This sequence comes from Pogostemon cablin, assembly GCA_023678885.1. Lineage (NCBI taxonomy): Eukaryota > Viridiplantae > Streptophyta > Magnoliopsida > Lamiales > Lamiaceae > Pogostemon > Pogostemon cablin. Next base: position 8,299,406 of record CM043009.1, read on the forward strand.
AACCACCAAACATACCAAGACAAAAATAAGAAAACACACAAAACATAAAATAAAGACTCAACAAACAAGAAACAAAACAAAAACACATAACATGCAAGAATTAAAAATCACCATCATTAGAAAATGAAGCACACATTCTATCATCCATAACAATGTAAGCTCACAATCATCCCAACCTTATTGAAAAGGAAATCCTAAATTACGAAAATAAACCTCCCAAAACATAACAAATAAATTAGCATGCTAATCACATCAATACACATCAAAATATATCAAGCAACTAGAAGTGATAAGGTGTAGAGTACTCCCTCAATGGGCATTTGGTAAAGAAAACATTAGCTCCAAGCTCTATTCGTGCTTCCAATACCTTTCATTCATGCTCAAAACTCATACAACGCCATTAGCTCAACAATTGCCTTAAAAATATGGATTCACAAGCACTTCAACACCACCAATCATACCAAAATCCAACCAAACTCATGAGAAAATTTTAAAATTGAGTTAATTTTACAAGAAGACCTATCATCATCAATATCATCATATTAAGCACACTCAAGTGGTGAGTCACACCACGCACTCTCCCCCCAAACTTAAATCAAATTTAGAAGTGAGAATTAAGTTTGCAAAAAGTGGTGGGACTTACCCTTGTAGTTTCCATTGATGATCTTCTTGTGGAGAAGTAAACGCATCCACACGACTCAAGCTATGTTCACCATGCACTTTCCCCCCAAACTTGACTCGATACAAGAGTCGAGAATTAAGTTTGCAACAAATAGTGACATTTTTACTCAAATCCATGAAGCATTTCTCTTTTCTTCAATGTGCATTTTTCTCACAAGCACAATCCATCTACAAGACCAAAATCAACAAAAAGCATCAAAATAACAAAAGAATGGGTTGCCTCCCATTTAGCGCTAAGTTTAACGTCTTCAAGCCGGACGGGATTTTACGATCATTGGACCAAAGGGTGGTCCATCCCACTTTCTCCTCGCATCCTCACTTTGAACATTAGCTTGGCCCTCTTCTTATCCACTAATTCAACTTCTCCATTCTTGCTCACGAGCATCAAATCGTCATCAAGAAGTGCTTCTAGTGGACTTCCTCGTTCTCCTTTGTCAATCTTCCAATCAAGCTCCGATGCTTTCATCCTATCAACATCATAAGAAGATAAGTTAGAATTGGACATTTTCATATAATCATGAAGAAATGAGTTTAAATTGTCAAAGAGGAGAGAATCATGATCCATTAAATCATCCGAAGGCTTTAAGTGAGACTTGGCTCCTTTTTGCTTCTTGCACATGAACGTGACACTCTTTCCTTTTGAGCTCAAGGATAACTCTTCTCTACCAACATCAATTCTTGCTCTTCCCGTAGCTAGAAATGGCCTTCCCAAAATGAGTGGAACTTTGGGGTCCGCCTTCACTTCCAAAATCATGAAGTCGACCGGGAAAGCTAGCCCCTTCACCTTTACCTCCACGTCTTCAACAATTTCTAGTGGCTTCACAACCTCACCATTGACAACTTCAAGACGGATAGTAGTAGGCTTTAGCTTTCCAATTGCAAGGTCTTTGAACGTGGCATGAGACATCACGTTGACACTTGCCCCCAAGTCACACAATGCATCAAGGGTGCTTTTTCCTTCAAAATCACAAGGGATTATGAACTTCCCCGGATCACCAACCTTCGTAGGCCCCCCTTTTAGCATCGACTCACTTGTTTTGGGTTGATCCTCTTTCTTTTTCTCCTCATACTTCTTCTTTAGCGACTTGACATACTCCTCAAATTCCTTCTTCTTTTCCTCTTTTACAAACATTTGTGGATAGGGAATAGGGAATGGAGTGATTGGAATACCCCAATAGTCACGTTTGTACTCCTCTTCTTTGATCTTCTCCTCAACTTTCTTTTCCTCTTGCACCCTTTTCCACTTAGGTATCCATTTAGGCCCCTTCTCTTCTTTCTTCTTTATCTCTTCCATTTCTTTAACAACCTTGCTTTCCACCAACCCTTCTTCAACTTTTCGTTCCTCCTTCATATCAACCAACAAACATTGAGCTTTGGGATTCACTTCGGTTGTAGCCGGAAACTTTCCTTTTTGTTGAGCACTCAATGAACTTGCCATTTGTCCAACATTGTACTCCAAAGCTTTGCATCTTCTTTCATTATTTTCCTCAATAGCTTTGAATCTTCTTTCATTAGCTTCATCTCTAGCTTTGTTTGAGGCAATCATTTGTTCAAGTAGCTCATCAATAGATGCTCTCCCCTTATTGTTTGGTGCCTTAGCTCCCGGTTGATATCCCGGAGGATACGCAATCGCATTGCTCGGGTTTGAGTAGGAGAAGTTGCTTTGCCTTTGTTGTTGTGGGTATGAGCTTCCACTACTTTGACCATTAAAGCCTCCTTGCCTTGGTGGATAATTTCCTTGACTTTGGTTGAAACTACCTTGGAAATTATTTTGGTAATTCCCTTGGTAGTTTCTTCTTTGCATGTACGACACATCCTCAACACGTGACATAGAGTTGACCCATTGTTCCCCACTAACACCATTTGGAGGAAGCACACTTTGATCCATTTGGCCATCAACCATATTAACTCCTTGATTAGTCACTCCTTGTTTCAAACTCATTTGCTTCATTACCTCCGCTAATATCATTTCCATGCTTGGCGTTTGTGGCTCAACATTCACACTCTTCACACTCGAGTGTTGCCCTTGATCATAGCTCTCAAACCCATAGCATCCACTTACCCTCTCCGATGGCCATTGGTACACATTTGTAGCAATCTCTTCAAAAATTTTTATGGCCATTTTCGGAGTTACTCCAAGTACGGATCCACCCGCCGAAGCATCAACAAGCACTCTTTGCCCATTCACAAGTCCTTGATAGAAAAATCCAACTTGTTGATTCTCCGGGAAACCATGTTGTGGACACTTGCGTAGCATATCCTTAAACCTTTCCCACGCTTCATAAAAACTCTCTTGAGGCATTTGCTTGAATTGAGTGATCAAGCTCTTCATTTGAAGCGTCTTTGAAGGTGGGAAGTATTTGTTCAAAAACAATTGTGCTAGCTCGTCCCAAGTATTGCACGTACCGGGAGTAATGGTAGATAACCATGTTCTTGCTCTATCCTTTAAAGAAAATGGGAATAATCTCATCTTGATGCAATCTTCACTCACCCCATTCATCTTCATGGTGTTAGCAATCTCCACAAATTGGGCTAGATGAGCATTAGGATCTTCATTCGGAGCTCCACTAAATTGTTGCTCTCTCACCAATGAAATCAAGCCCATTTTAAATTCAAAGTTGTTGGCATGAATTGGTGGTCCCATCATTTGTGGCATTGTCCTCGGCATGAAGAAATCCCGGATTACTCTTTGATCATTGTGAACTCCATGTTGCACCGGAGGTGGAGGTGGTGGCACATAAGCTTGTTGTGGAGGAGCATAAGCTTGTTGAAAGCCTTGTTGCCTTAGAACTTGTTGCACCATTTGTTGAAGAAAAGCTTGGTTGTTCATAGCTCCATGATTTTGATAGGCTTGTTGAGGAGGATTCTCATTGAATTGATGTGCGTTGTCTTGCACGTTCATATTGTGTCGTCCTTCCCCATCATGCTCTTTCTCTACACGATTATCTTCTTGAAAATTTTCCATTCGCTCACTATTTTTGGTTTTGTTCTCCCTTCTCCTTCTCCTCAAAGTATGCTCAATCTCCAAATCAATAGGTTCTACTTGTTTCCCCTTGGATCTTGTTTGCATATACCTTCAAAAATGAGAGAAGTTAAAACAAAGTTTCACAAAGCAAATACAAGTAAACAAATAAAATAATAAAAAAATGTCTCTATTAAGATTACTCAAAATGATCCTTCGTCAAGCAACTAGCAACCGTTGTCTCCCCGGCAACGGCACCATTTGATTAGCCATAGTTTAGTGGAGAATGACCAATTCAAGAAATTATCGAACCCAAGGGAGGTAGGCACTAGTGCTTAAGAGATCTCACGTTTGTTGTAATTTTATAGAGACGAATCATCAATGGGATTGGTTGTAAACAAATAAATGACAAGTAATCAAATGCAAGCAATGATCAAATGAACAAGATGATGATGGAAAGTGGTTTACCAAATTGATTAAAAGTGAGATTAACAACAATTAAGAAGTGGAAATTCTAGGAATTATGTATCAAATTCATATGTATCATGGATTGAAGACTAAGGGCCATAACTAAGATCACCTAAACTCCCTCTCGAGATGGATAGGATATGAATATCAAATAGCTCAATGGATTGGTTCTCACTTAAACAATTCCAACTAGGTACTAAGCTTAAATGAGAGTCCCTTCACATAATTAATCAATCTCTCGATCAAACCAATTACATGTCCTACCAAAGGGTTCTAAACTATGAAGGACTTCTCAATCTCTTCACAATCTATAATGCACATGAAGTGTTTGATGAAATGATTCACTTAATTATCCTAAGCATATAATTGATTTCTCAATCTAATCACATATCTAGAATAGCTAAACACACAAATCATCAATACAATTCAAGCAATTAATGATCAATTGTAGAAAATCATAGATCCAATAAACATATGAATTCAAATACACAAATCCCCAAAATTATCCAACAACTATCATGTTGCTAATCTCACAAGGGAGATTAGCCTACCATATTAACAAGGAAATTAACATAGACATTAAGATCCTTCAAAAACATGATGAAACTATGAGGTTTAACTACAAAGTATGGATGAAAACTCCCTTGATGTCACTTCAATGGTGATTTCCTTCCTTCCCTTGTTATCTTCCTCTCTTCCTTGCTTCTTTTCTTCAATTGGGTGATGATTTTGATGGTTGGATGATGGTAGATCCAAAGGATGGTGAATGGATGAAGATGAAGGTGAAAAATAGAGGAAATGGTGTATGAGGTGTGTGGGGAAGGTGGAATTTCGGATCTCCTCTCACATATTGAAGTATTGGGTATTTATACCCCTTGAGAAGCTTCTAGAAGGATTCTGATTTTTTTCCAGGATTTTACACAGCACGAGTCGTGCTCTGTCACACGGCCATAAGGTGCCCGTGTTGAACGAATAGGTGTCGCCGCACGGCCATCGCTTACAGGGCCGTGTTGGCTACACGGCCCGTGTTGGTGCTGGCTCCTGTATTTCTTCACTGTTTTGGCTCGTTCTCCCTCGTTTCAACTCCGAATTGAGATCCGCTTTTTCCTACGTCTTTCTTATCATATCTAGCATCAAATAAAAAGTGAAAATTATAGGTTTAAGCTCATTCACACACATTTCCATGAAAACACAAAACACAACCAAATAACACATAAAACACGGATAAAAATATACGAAAACACACTTAAAAAGATACTAAAATCTAGGTGAAAATATCACTCATCAAACATCTTCTCCTTCGAACAAACACGGCCGCTGAAATTTAATGTCTAATTTGCAACTGCCTTAATTCTTACTTCTTATGATACAGTACATATTATTTAACAAATTAATGGGCTTTAACACAGCCTATTTACTATCTAATACTAATTGTTTGAGTGGGCTACATTTTTGGGCTTGGGAGAAATTATATTTAATTAACTTTTAAGTATTAAATATTTTATTTATTACATATTTTTTATTGGTTATTTTAAAATATAATAAAAATAAGTAAATTTAATTTTTCCGGTTGAACCTCCGGTTCGACCTATCCGATCGGTTGAACCTCGAACCGTTGACTTCACCGGTTTGATCTCCGATCCGGTTATAAAAATACTGCATAATATCATAGTGGGAGGTGGCATTAGTTATCAGTAGACATGCACCCCGGTTCGGAACCGCCGATTCCGCTTCTGAACCGGCGGTTCCAGTTCCAACGGAGGGGAAACTGGAACTGAACCGGGGGCTAGGGGTTTCAGTTCGTGAACCGGCGGTTCCAATTTCGGTTCGGAACCGCCGATTTTTCAATTTTTTTTGTATTTTTTTTGTTTCTTTATGTTATATTTATACATCATACATGTGTTATCAGTTATTATGTGTAATTTATTTATTAAATAAGTGAAACATGTGTAATTGAAAATTGAAATATTGAATTTGAATTAATGTAATAATAATATCATTAAAATTGAAAACATGATGTATGCACTATGCAATATTCAATAAAGCAAGTAAAAATTTCAAAGTTGATATTAAATTCATAATAATCATACAATATTAATTAATGTGATCACATAAAAAAATTTAATTATTAAAGTCTAAACCATTACAATATACAAATGTAGAAGTGTAGAGAACACTACAAGTTTACTTCCATGTCAACTACTCTATTATTACACTTCAAAAATTTAAAAAATACAAACTTTATAAGATAAAATACAACAACATAATGGGGGGGGGGGGGGGGGGGGGGAAGGACTTGAGCTTAAATTTAGGGTTAAACTTGAAAATTCAAGTTCAACTTAAATTTAAGTTGCCTACGTATCCTCGAAAGGAATCAAAGCCCACGTAGTTCTCTTAACTTACCTCAACTTACCTCTTTGGCTCGGTGGAGGTGAATGGTGATGGCCTTTTTTGTTTACTCTACCAATCTAACTCGCTTCCATATTTCGTAATTTCATCATCCGATCGGTCTTCTTCAATTTGATTTTGAATCCGTCTTTCCGCCTTTGACCAATCATCAAGCAAATACAAATTTTCTAAATTTGTCACACTTAAATTGGATCGTGTCGGATCCAAAGTGAGATTACCAAGACTAAATGCTTGTTCGACGGCAACCGTAGAGGCGGGAGATGCAAAAACCTCTTTTACAATCAATGATAAAATAGGGAATGACTTTGTTCTCCTTGACCACCACTTCAAAATATCAAAACTAGTTCCGCTTGTTTCAAACTCAAAAGTGTTAGTAAAATAAAAATCAAGTTCTTGAAAAGGATTAGATATAACCCGTGCACGTTTTTGAGATCTAGCATCATAAAAACTATAAAATTTTTGAAGAGCATCATATTTTCTGGAATTATCAACACTATTACTACTATCATCACCACTAGATTGATCATCATTCGTACCATTTTGTTCTTTATACTCCTTAAAAAGATGCTTTAGTAGATTATAAGTACTTGCAACTATGTCTTTAGGATTAGGAGCTTGTTGTCTAGTAGGAGAATCACAATTAGCATACAATGAATCATAGTAAAGCGTTAACAATTCTTCTAAACTATCCGTTCTAATACGTGGGTCCAACAATTTAGCAACTAAACGCAAGTCCGGGATTTGAAAAAAATATTTTAACCACTTAGATTTCATGGAAAGAATAGCATTTGACAACAACGGGTGTGCTTCATTAGCACTAAAAACCATAGCAATTTTAACACAATTATCAATAACTAAATTTGAAGTAGGATAATAAACACCGGATAGTTCTTCCGTAGCATCATTAAAAATTTGCAAAACATCACATAGAGTATAACATGTGTCCCATTGATTAGCAAATAAGATTTGACCACCCGCATCTTGTGAGTAAAAAGCACAAATATGATCTTTATAATCAAAAGAGTCATGCAACATTTTATACGTCGAATTCCAACGAGTTGAAACATCTAAAGAAAATTTTTTTGGGTGAATGCTCACAGATTGACAATATATTTTCCACCTTTTAGTAACGGAAGGGTTTCTCATTATATACCATATAGCACTTTTAATAGGTTGAATGTGCATTTTCAAAGCACTTATACCATCTTGAACACATAAATTCAATATATGACAAATACATCTAACATGAAAAAATCTACCACTAATTGAGAGTTTGCAAATATCAATAAGACTTTCTAAACTAGTCGTATTAGCACTAGCATTATCAAATGAGATTGTAAAAATCTTTGTAACTAAACCATATTCTTGCAAAATAGTACTAATTTTGTGAGCAATATTAACGGCGGTATGAGGAACATCAAATGATCTATAAGCAATTAATCTTTTTTGCAAATTCTATGAACTATCAATCCAATGACAAGTAATACCCATATAATCCGTTTTTTGCCAAAAATTGCTCCAAATATCCGAACATATAGACACTTTATGAGGTAATTATTGAAAAATTTATTTTAAAACCAAACCATACTCTTTAACAACTTTAGCAACACCAAGTTTACATTTATTACTATGCAAAGGTGGGGCTTGAGGATTTAAAGTGAGATTTACCCAATCTTTAAAAAAAATATTATCGGCAAAGTTAAATGACAAATGTTTGGTGCACATAAGTTTAAGGTATAATCTCAAATAATTAGATTCATCAAATTTAAAAAGAGTGTTACCCGACGCCGATGAACCTTCTCCTCCGGAAGAGGTCGTGAACCTCATCCTATTTGTGTTTGACCGATTGAGATGCTAATCTTGTCCGGATGCTTCGAGTTGATATGCTTGATGAACGTTCCATATCCTCCGCCATACTTGAATTTATACTTCGTGCCACAATAGTTGCAAATAACTTTGAATTTATTCGAATTCTCAATCACCTCCTTCTTGAAATGAATGGAAAATATATCGGAACGTGACACTTGTGGAGAACTTTGAGTCGATCCACTGCCTCCGCTAGAGCCTCCGGCTCTGTCTTCGGTACCCGTACCACCCGAGGTTGGTTGACTTCCACTTGCCCTTTATTGTGATTGACCTTGAATATTATCGTTGTCGTCGTTGGAGGGAAAATCATCTCCAAGTATCTCCCTAACATTCAAGTTGAACAAATGAGGGGAGATTTCTTCATCCGAAGGAATATTTTCAAGTTCAATATCTTCTAGAGCTGGTGGAAGTTGGCGTGGAGGTGGTGGAGGACAATTTAAGATGTTGGGTATGGATTTTCCTCTAGAAGAAGAAGGTGAGGCACCGGATGAAGAAGAACCTCTTCTAGGCATTTTTTTTAGATTGAAAAAAAGATGAATATATAGGATTTATGAACTAAAACTAAGAGACTAGAAGTAGAAGTATACTAATTAGTAGTATATGTGTGGGAAAGAATAGAAAATGATAATGAGAGAATTGAAATGAAAGTGATAATAAGAGAATTGAAATAAAAGACTACAACTTTTTTTTTTAGTTTGATATATATGAACTAAAAAAAAAAACTTGAGACTTGAGAGTTGAGATGAGATGAGATTGAGAACTTGAGTAGTTGAGTAGAAATGTAGAATCAATCAAGAATGTGGAATAGAAGAAGAAGTAGTGTAGAGAAGAGAGTGTAGTAGTAGTAGAAGTAGTAGATTGAATGTGAATGTTGTGTGCCCAAATTGGTCACACTTGGGGGTATTTATAGAGGATTGAAAGTGATCTCATCCATCCATTTCAAATTTTAAGCACAAAAAAATCTCAACCCTTGAATTTAAAAAAAAAAATCGGACGGAACCGCCGGTTCATCGGAACTGCTAGTTCAAACCAGAACCGCCAGTTCCACTGTCCATCTCAACCGTTGATCTTCAACGATCACATGATCTCGGCCGCACGTTTGAATTTTCAAAATTCAAAAATTCCCACCCAAAAAAAAAAGAGAAACCACCAGTTTTAACCGTGAACCGGCAAACCGGCGGTTTGAACCTGCAGTTCCAGTTTGTGCACAGCTAGAACCAAAATCGAACCGTGTTCTACCAGTTTCGGTTTCCTTTTTTCCAGTTTCAGAATCGGCGGTTCCATTTCTGGTTAAAACCGACGGTTCCCCGGTTCGAACCGCTGGTTCTGGTTTTTTTGTACATGTCTAGTTATCAGTAGATAACTTTAACAAATACTCCATTAGCTTTGGGTTCCATCATGAGTTGTCCATTCTCTGCAATTCATCACTCAAGCTATGGGCCCCACCACTCTCTTACTCAATTCCTCATGCATGAAATGGTTTGCTGTATTCAGTATTCAATTTCATGAGCCCAACAATTTAATTGAACTTCTCGTTCTGAATTAAAGAAATCACATGGGCCCCACGTATGACTTAAAATTCACCAACCATAGGCCCACCTTTCTTCATAATTCTGCTTATGAATCTGTGACCTAGTACATTTCTTATTAAGATGTAACTTTCCCACGAACTCCTTTCACAACAGCTTCTTTCTCTTCCTTTCATGTGAGCTATTAATGATTCTCCTCACCCTGCTCTGACTTCAGCTAACGTTAACCTTGCTTCCTTGCTGCTAATTAACGACCGATGAGTATGATGGGGTTCAATCGTTAGGGACACTCTCTGCTTGATTTCTCATGCATGGCCACTTCTCCAAGTGCAGCAGCTAACGATTGAGAGGGCTGGAGGCTATGATCGTTACATGAGTGCCAACTCAGGATTTTGCTCTTCTTGCAAGGTGACGATTGGTGTCTTCCCTTTTCTCCAGTAATGATCGTGAGGAATTGGTTGAGGATCGATGGGACTGGGCTCTGAATCCTGCTCACCATCGAGCATGTTTTTTGGATTAACTCAGTATAAAGCTCAACCTCGATCAAGCGAGGTCGCTCGATGTGGTCGAGCAAGCTGCCTATCTTCACGCTTATTCTATTTTATGCTCTGTTTCCATCACTTTCTTGCTTTTCTCAAGAAGAATTATTCCAATCAAAATCACACACGATAACTTCCCTGCATTCAATCACTTTCAAAATTGAGAACGGAGTGGGTAAAATTAAAGACAATCTAAACTAACAAAATTAAAAGATGAAAGATAGTAAAGATAGCATTGGGATGACTCCCAACAAGCACTTGTCTTTAACGTCTTCAAGTCAGACGAAAATCCATAGGCTCATCGAAATGGCCATAAATATCTTTCATCCTTGCCGTCGTACTTTAAGCGCTGAGCTTCTTCGTCACTCATGTACTTATGGCAAGGGACACTCTCGGTGGCATTCTTAAAATTTGTCTTGAAATTGCCAACCGAGTTTTTATCCCAACTCATCAACTTCTCAATATTACTCCACCACTTATCCTTTTTTTCTTCAACAAGAATCATCAACTCCTCTTCCAACTCATCTTCTCCAAATTATCGCTCACTTCTCGTGTAAAGGGAAGGAAACGCTGCTTTAACTTGGATTCCTCTACTATTGCTGCTTCTCCTTTTAACTCTCTGCATTCATTTAATTCATGCAAGCATTCAAGGATTTCAAGAAAAAATTCATTAGAAAAATTATCAGTAATAGAAATAGGAAGAGCAAAAAATTCGCTTAAGCATAATTTAAGTGGATCCTTAGTGTAATTTTGATGAGGTAAGAATGTGCTTCCATCATATCTAACTTCCATCTTATGTACCTCGAAAAAATTTAGTCAGAATATGCTTAAAAATATCTTAATTAAATAAGTAATAAAAGCAAATAAATAATTAAAACTGTCCCCGGCAGCACGGCGCCAAAAACTTGATAGTCATAATTTGCGCACTCAACTTAAATCCCCAAGTATAGGGATGTCAATTGCAGTGACAAGTATCCCAGTTAAATACCGTTCCCACTGAGACTGTTAATTATCTATTTTACTATGAATTACCATTTAACTAGAATTATAGTAACCAAATATCCAAGTTTTGAATGTAATTAATAACTAAAGAATTGAAATAACAAAGAACTTATAAATAAAATAAAGCAAAGAGTTATTCGAGAGTGAATTAAGAGAGAAGTACAGCTCTAAGGTATTCGATTTAGTGCAATTGATTTGGTTTCCTAGACGTCTTATTGTTCATTCATGCTAATTTAATAGAAATACATCACAAGATCCTACTAACCCACCAAATATGATTTGATTTCAAGTTAATAATATTATTCAATTAATCACAAAAGATGCGTGAGTAATCTTGAATACTATTCCTAGATACTAATAATGTAAACTTAAGAAACCTCCGGATGACCAGTTTGACTAACATATATTCTTTGAAAGTATTATTCAATCACATTCACTTCCTACTTGAATTCTTAATTGCATTGTTCCACTAAGATAATCAAGTATCTAATTTACCAGCCCTTAGGATTTTCGTGTTCACGGGTAAACTACTATAATCCCTAGCAAATAAACAATATAAACTATGCATGCACACAAGCTAACACAATATACCAAGTATCACGGGCAGCATCAATAGCATATTGTGAAGACGTTACACACATGTAAACAAGGTCTTAATCAATCAAATAAATAAGAATGTAAATATAGCATAAATTCACAATAGTTGTCTAGGGTTCCCAAATCAACTACTCTAACCTTCAATCCCTAGAACTGTAAAAGATTTTTAGCTCATGAGGTTACACACAACCCTCATGGTTGACAAATTCATAAAAAAATTCACAAAAGAAGAAATTAACGAAAAAAAGAAAACCCTAGTGTCACGTGGTTTACGTTCTTTTCCGTCTCTCCGATTGGATTGTCTCTCTCAATCGCACTTGAATCTTCTCCCGGACCGATGATGGGATGGATGATCTAATTGTGTGTGAGGGATGATGGATGAAAGGCAGGTAAAGGGTAGAAATGAGTGGTGGAAGTGGCGTGTGATGGCGTGTTTGTGTTCTGTTCACGGGTGTCGGCTTTTTTTTCTCTCTCGAAGCCGCAAATATGCAATATAGGTACATGAGGAGGTGGGCTTCTGTCAACGTTTGATTGGCTCAAATACGCCCATGGACTACTGCATGTATGGACTGTGCATAGTACAATTCTTTCCAACTCTTCAATTCAATAGTTGTGGGCCCATTTAATATTTAGCAATGTTAATTTATGGTTTCATCAAGGTGACGTGGTGATGCACCTCAATTAAAACCACATGGCCCCACTAACTAATTGATTGTCAAACTTGCCACACGGCCTCTCCAGCTTGCAATAGGGCTGGGCTTTTTTAGTTTTTTATTTCTTCTTCTTGACGGCCCAATTACGTGCCCATTAACACAGTCCAATTATATATCCATTAGCTCTTCTTTTCATATTTTTATCAATTTCACCACAAATAGGCCTAAAATCTGCAAACTATCAATAATACCAGTGAAGTAATAAAAATATGAAAATAAGTAATAAGCTCCAAAAATAATGCTAAAATAATGCAATAATCATATGAAAATGGCCTATGAAAAGCGCAACTTTTCGGGCTGAACACCCATGAAGCCTAGATCTTTTCCAGGAGATACAATATTTGGTACATTGTATCTGTTAAGTAAAAGATTGTGTGTGAACATAATCAGTGACAAAATTGTATGTGAACAATTCAGTGACTAATCAAGCAATCCTACCATATGGGGTGATCTCTAGAGTTTATAAATATGGTTACTCTGCATTCATTCTATACACCACACCACATCTAAAGCATCTGCATAACACAAGCATTTGCATCTTAGTACGATTCAGTCCTCCATTATCTCTTAGTTTGCTGGAGTTTCTGCGATAGCGGTGTTGCTTTCACCGAAAATGAGAAGTTATTTTACCTTTGGGAAGATTCGCCATGACCGGAGCACTACCGGGGCATGTTTTTCTTACGGGAAGAGTTCTACTTAACTCGACTTCGCCCTTCCTCAAGACATTTAAGATCCAAGATCCTGATCTGTAAGAAGTGTTAGAAGATCTTTCACTTATTCTCTTTTAAACTATTGTATTTTATTCTCATATCTTCCCTCTACATTTCTACAATGCATTATAAAGAGATTGATTGGCGTACTATAAATCAATAGTTTCTTGCATGTGAATTAAAGAGTATTATTATTTTATGTGTAGTGGGTAATTATATTAGTGGAGTGTGTGGGTCTCATATTTTAATTGTATTATTGATGTGCGAAAATCTTATATCTAATAAAAAAAATGAGGCCTTTAGGTGGACCAGGGCCGGGCCTGAAAATTTTGGAACACATGGCAAAATATAAAATTGAGGTTTCATAATTTTTTTTAAATATTAAATAATTTTATAATAAAAGTATTTTAAAAATAAAGTAATTCATAATCAGAACATATCTATTTTCAAATGATAATTATAATTTACAAAGTGTAATTAATCTTTCACATGCTAATGATGATATAAAGCATGTCAAGGGCTAGTTATTAAAATTTTTAAAATCTTCTAGCATTTTTTTAAACAATTCAAAACTTTTATTCATTTTCAATCTACAAAATAATCATCATAACAAATTAAAAAATTCAAAATTTGTAGACTATAGGCATTTAAATAATTTATATACAATTTTCATTTTTCAAAATATGACTTATAAAATGAAAAAGGGAAAGAAAAAAATCATAGAAAAAAGTATCAAAATATTAATAAAAATAATATTAATTTACATCTAAATCTCTGAGCTTTAAATGAATCAGATGAATATCACTCAAAAGAAGTAGCAAGATGAACGAATTGAGAATTATAATGTGAAATTTGGTGTTTAAAATAACTAAATTTGCATTAGGAAAAAAAATAGAATGCGGCGAGCGATTTGAATATATAAATAAAACTTGAGCTATGTTGTCTTGAAGGGAGAGCAGTATAATTGTTGATTTAATCAAGCAAAGAGTAGTTGATTTTTTTTTAAATGTTAGCTTTAGTTAGGCCTTTAACATTAAATAAATAAAATTTGGGCCTAAATTATAATATATATATATATATATATATATATATATATATATATATATATATATATATATATATATATATATATATATATATATATATATATATATTATAATCTAGGGCCTATATTATAATAAAACTTGGGCCTAACTTAAGTTTTATTTATTTATAATAATTTAGTAGTTAATTGAATTGATGAAGGATTTCTTCTTATAAATTGTGATTCATGATTCATTTTATTAATTGTGTGATTGATTTCTATACACATTATGTTAGGATGACCATTTCGATATTATGTATTAGGGGTAAATTGAATCAATTAGTGATATGATCATGCATGTTAGTATGAGGGTAGGTAAGTCATACCCTTCTTATGCTTAGAACACTTATAAGATGACATTTGAGTAATTAAATGAGAAGAACCAAACTTAGAGTTATAGTACCTTCATGTAAATTGATAATAAGACCAATCTAGGGGTATTTAATCTTGTAAAAGGGATGAGAACCTAGTCACCTTGGCCATAGGGATTAGGGGTACAATTGTGATTATTTCTAGTCCATTGCTGATGATGTTTACTACTAAAGTATTACAAGTCTAGGTAGCTTCTTTGATTTTGATTGTGGTTAGCCTTGCATTCTTTCTAAGATCTATTTCACTCATTCCATTTCATTCTTGTTCTTTGATAGTCATAATTATTACTTGTTTTTCTAGTTAATTGCTTAGCATAATTGTTAGTTTAAAATCAAAACTCAAATTCTATCACTTTTACAAAGCATGATTAAAGGCAAATCTGGATACACCTTGATTTTATTTTTTTCTTGGGACGATATTTTATAAATTTTGTTACGTGGTCACTACGTTTACAACAACGATAGAGTTCTCTTACTCTAAATTATTTTTGACCAAAAATGGGGCTAAGAACAGGGCTCAAGTCATGGGCCACATAATTTGGGGACCCCAACATTTATATATATATATATATATATATATATATATATATATATATATATATATATATATATATATATATATATATATATATATATTATTTGAATATATAAATAAAACTTGAGCTATGTTGTCTTGAAGGGAGAGCAGTATAATTGTTAATTTAATCAAGCAAAGAGTCGTTGATTTTTTAACATGTTAGCTTTAGTTAGACCTTTAACATTAAATAAATAAATAAATAAAACTTGGGCCTAGATTAAATCAACAATTATACTGCTCTCCCATCAAGACAACATAGCTCAAGGTGTATCCAGATTTGACTTTAATCATGCTTTGTAAAAGTGATAGAATTTGAGTTTTGGTTTTAAACTAACAATTATGCTAAGCAATTAACTAGAAAAGCAAGTAATAACTATGATTATCAAAGAATAAGAATAAAATGGAATGAGTGAAATAGATCTTAGAAAGAATGCAAGGCTAACCACAATCAAAATCAAGGAAGCTACCTAGACTTGTAAGACTTTAGTAGTAAACATCATCAGCAATGGACTAGAAGTAATCGCAATTGTACCCCTAATCCCTATGGCCAAGGTGACTAGGTTCTCATCCCTTTTACAAGATTAAATCCCCTTAGATTGGTCTTATTATCAATTTACATGAAGGTACTATGACTCTAAGTTTGGTTCTTCTCATTTAATTACTCAAATGTCCTCTTATAAGTGTTCTAAGCATAAGAAGAGTATGACTTACCTACCCTCATACTAACATGCATGATCATATCACTAATTGATTCAATTTACCCCTAACACATAATATCGGAATGGTCATCCTAAGATAATGTGTATAGAAATCAATCACACAATTAATAAAATGAATCATGAATCACAATTTATAAGAAGAAATCCTTCATCAATTCAATTAACTACTAAAAATTCGACAAATCTACTTTAACCTCAATTCATCATGTGGCTAGCCTCACAAGAGGTCTAGCCAACAATGATCATCTCACAAACCTTACAAAGTTCGCAAAATGCCATTACTAACTTCAAATCAAATGAAATGGAAAATGAAAGTAGAAGTTCTTCCCTTGCAATTGAGAGTTGATCTCCTTCCTTCATAAGCTTTCCACTCTTATAAGCCTCAAATCTCTCTAAAGATGGTGTGGGTGAAAGATGTATGGAGTGAATTATGAATTAAAAATGATAAAAATGGATGAATTTGGTGGATTTGGACGTAGGAAAGAGTGTGTGTAGAGATGATGTGGTAGTGTGCGTTTGATCTTGGAAACTGCTCAAATGTGACTCTCTCTCGTAAATCACGATAAAATTGGGTATTTATACCCCTTGAAATCTTCTAGAACACTTGCACACTTATTCTAGAATCCTGCCTGAGCTCGACTTGAGTTGTGCTGCTTGACTCGAGTAGCTGCACTTTTATTGGCGTGTTCTGCGTATTGACTGAGCTCGACCCGTGTGTTGCGCACGGCCTCGGCATGGGTGTGTAGCTAGTTCTGATACTCGCACACGGCCTCCTGTTACAGGCCCGTGTATGGCACACGACAAGAGCTCGACTCGAATGTGGTCGAGTTCTGTCCACCTTCTTCATTTCAGCTCCCGACTCCGTTTTGCTCTATTTTTGACTTGTTTCACATACATTTAAGCTTATTTTCACACATTTATCAATCTGTACACATCTCTCCTAATTAACATGAAACTCCACCAAAAGTTATATAAATACAGATAAAAACATCAAAAATTCACAAATAAAGACACTAAAATCTAGGTGAAAATGACGACGATCAAGTCCATTGGAACAACCTTTAGGGCCGGGCCTGGGGCGGACGCCTAAAATGACAAAGAAAACCTTATGGCTAACGAAAGGAGTATAATTTATAAAAGGGACTGTCTCGTGTGAGCTCGTCTCACAGTGAGATCATTTTATGTTTTGATAATTAGTTATCACTTTTTATTAAAAATGTTACTATTACTTTTCATTTATTCTATAAAATTTTCATAAAATATTCATTGCACCCTTAACACTTTTTATCAATTAAATATTATTTTTTTCTTTGAAATGTTATTACTTTTTATCCGTCACACGAAAGATATTTCATTTAACAGCCTCACACAAGTCTTTGTCTTTATAAAATTATTATTCATTAAAAAAATATGTACAATCACCAAAATATTTTTATAAGAAAAAAAATTTAATTGAAATAAAAATATAGTTAAACAAAATATTTATAATTTATACATTCAAAGTTTTATAATAGGGCAAGTCTTGTGTGAAATCGCCTCACGGTGAGACCAGTTTACGCTATCGAAATTAATTATCATTTTCATAATAAAATGTTATCACTTTCGCTATTGAATATTATCATTTTTTATTTATATTATAAATTGTTGATGTAATAGTTCACTCATTTAAGGGCTTATTTGAGACGATCTTACACAAGTTTTTACCTTTATAATATATTCTCTTACTACCATATTACATAATTATAATTCAAAATTTAAATATTATATTTTAAAATAAATAAAAATAAAAGTGGAATATTATAAAAATAAAAAATCTAAATAAATAGAAAAAAAATATGAAATTAAAAAAGAATTAATTACTACTTTCTAATACAAAGTATTAAAGTGTTATTACTATGAGAAACGTACATTCAAATTTATTATTATTAAATATAAAATGTTAGAATGATATACATAATATAACTCTAATATTAATTAAATATTAAAAATTGAATTTTTATCTATAACCATGGATTTGTTGTCTGCCCCTCCTATTTATTCTCCTAACTAATAGGCAGAACATCCTAATCCCCTCTCCCTCTCCAATATGCATTCAAAAATGAATCATCTCCCTCTTTCCTCATCTAATTCCAATCGTCATCCATTAATCCCAATCGTCACTGCTCATCCATTAATAATTCTCGAGGTCAATAAGTTCCTTTATATATATATATATATATATATATATATATATATATATATATATATATATATATATTCTTAAACAATGATTACTTTTTGGTTCAAAGAAGAGGAATATGTTTCTTCAATAATAAAAAAAGACGTAGCATAAAAAAGTTATTATCAGGAGCACAGCCCTTATATGACAGATGTTGAATTCAAATCCAACTTTGCCAGACTCTATGATACGTATGGACTTGGAATGTATTCCTGATTGTTATTAAAGTTAAATGAGTTAAATTATGTCGTGCAAAATTATTAATTGGTTGTGCAAAATTATTCACCAATTGTGTAAAATTATTCACGTTACTGTTTGCCGAAAAAATATGTACATAAATTATTGTTATTCACTAGTTGTGCAATATTATTTACTAATTGTGCAGTATTATTCGTTGGAGATGGGGTTTTAATTAAGTTTGAAAATTTTCCGTTTATCGATTGTGCAACAATAATTTCCCAACGTTTTTGAATGAAGGATTTAAAAGTGCAACAAATTTAGAAAATGATATGATTTGATGATCATATGGTGTAGTAATTAAAATATCTTTACTAATAATAAAATGAAGTGAAAAAGTAACATTGGAATTGTACAATATAATTTTGTACTTCATAAGAATAATTTGAGGTCCATGTATCTAATAGTAATAATAAGAAATAAATTGTACTTTAATAGTAAGTGCCCGAAAAAAAATTTAAAAATCGATTGGACCGATTCAATCTAAAAAATAGTTTTTAGGAGTTCCAAACCGATTTGGGTCTCGGTTCCCAATTGAACCAGCTGATCTAACTAATTTTGAAAAACACTATTTCTAAATCAACCAGTAAGGAAACATGAAAATATATATTACCATCCACCGTTAAGATATCCATTTTGTTATTTTGATCGTCCACTCTAACGGTATAAAAAAATTAGCAAAAGGACACCAAACACGACCCACCACTCAAAAAGACATCAAACATAATTTTGAGGATTAATTATTAACTAGTAGACAAAAATAAATAACAAATAAAATTAAATCACTAAAGGAAGATTTTAAGTTTAATTCAAGAAAAAATCAACAGTCCTAAGGAACTCCAGTGTAAACTGATTAATCTGAATCATTAGACATCCAATTGTTCATTCATGTAAAGAGAGACTCTCTTGTGAGATGGATTTTTTGTGAGACGGTTGTGAGATATGTTGACCCATTATTAAAGTATGCTTATCATATAGGTAAAGTATACTTATTTGTAGTTAAAGTATGTCAATAATGAATCATATTATAACATCCTAAAACCATACTTTAATTCATCATCCATCATACTTTACAAAACATATTTTAACAACTACTAAACATATTTTATCTATATAATAGGCATACTTTAAAACGTCTCACAAATGGTCTCACATAAGTAGTGTCTCACAAGAGACTTTGTCTTCATGTAAAAGACATGAAAGCATGACGCAGACATGAAAATTCACTTGATATGGCCAAATGAATTAAAAATTAAATCTTGTTTAACTCCTAGGATGCATAAGTGATAATTCCACATTCCTTTCTAGGTTCTAACTATATGAATCCTTTCCCTTAGAAGGTATTTGAATCCTTTACGTTTATCCTTTATAGGTACTATAGAATTAACCCTTAATATCCTGCTTGAAAGTATAATTATGTTATTTCTCTAGATCATTCAAACATCTAATTTATCAGTTTTAAAGAATTAAAGATATATTGGGCAATCTCCTTAATCCTTAACAGATAGACAATTTATTATGAACGTAAACAAGCTAACATATCAAATCAAGCATCGGGCAATGTCATGAAACATATGAAGACGTTATGAAGCATGAATTTCAAAGTCTTAAATCAAATCAGATAAATCAAAATAAGCATTTTATATGAAATCATAAAAGAAGTCTAGTTCATCAAATCAACCAAGTCTAACCATCAAGAACTGTAAACAAACTTAGCCCAAAGGGAATGATATAAAGTAGCGATGGATTGATTCTCTTCTCCCTTGTATGTTCTGATACCCTTTTATAATTGTGTCTCCTTTCGGATTGCTTTTTTGGGTCTTTTCTCGCCAAAAATATGCACTAACATACACTAGGAGGTGTAAAACATAGATCTGGACCGAACTCGGCCAACTCGCCTAGAGCTAGGTTGAGATGCTGCCGAGTTGCATGCCGAGCTGCACCTTTTTTCATTTTGTATTCGCCTAACACCAACTCGACTAGTGTCAGGTGCCAAGCCACCACATTCTAGGCCAATATGGCTCGAGCTGCTGCCTAGTTGCGTGACTCCGAGCCCTTTCCATCCTTCTTTCTATTCTAATCTATTTTTTCTTGATTTATTAAAACTCACAAAAATACCTTAGTAGCCTTAAAATCATGCAAGTATTTAAACCTACACAATTTCATGCAAACACATAGACTTTTCTAAGAAAAATGGTGCAATGTTAACACAAAATGCATGAACTTCCACTCTCAATAATATACCAAACTTACATGTTTGTTCATCCCCGAACAACAACAAAAAAAACCAAGAAAAACTTTAAGTCACAACTAAACAATAGATCACATTAATCACATTTTCAGAATGTCTAATCCATCTAAAACATGCTCTTCAAATTAATTCACCTTTTCAAAATGTCTCATCCACCCATTCTCACGGGTAGTATATACTCTCTACACTAAAGCGTGAGATGTACACTTAAAGGCTAGGTATTTTCACTCCATATCAATTCAAACACACGTGTAACCATAAACTTGAATTTCATCCACACTTTTTACTAAAAGAATAACTCGACAATAGGATCACAAAGGTCTTGCATATAGATGTAGTGTGGGCTATTTGGTAAAGGTGAAAAAATACAGATAAAATGACTCAGTCATTAGTAGAGAATTAAAGAAAACTTACAGTTTTTCAATAAACAGCTTCTTACTCTTCTTCTTTCTGTATCTAAAATAATTGTGAACTTCTTAATTGGATGGAAGGAGTAATTAACAATATTAACTTTATAGGGTCTTATCTAACTTTATTTAATTAAAATTATATAAACTTGTGTTTGTAAATATAATTTCAATATCGCCAGGAATTGAAGTTATATTACACAAGTATTGTAATATAATATTTAGCGAGATATTCGACAAAGTTTCCTCTAATATTTCAATCTAAATACATTTAAACCTATTCAAAATGCTTTGTTCATGCATCCACTTACAATAAAACTAAATATATGTGAACAAGTCAAAGTAATAGACCAACAATCTATATATATATATATATATATATATATATATATATATATATATATATATATATATATATATATAGATTTCAAAATACTTTGAAAAAAATAATAATAACAAAGCAACTGTAATACTACAATCCACATAAACTATGTCTAGTCATGACTATCTCCCTAACTGGACTAGATGCACTAGGAGCTGACGGGCTGAAATTGGGTAAAAATGAAGAGCGGGCATCCCCATCTTCTTGGCCATCTTGGACAGAAAGCGGTGTAGTGACCTCTCTGCCTCTCTCCAACCTGGAAAATGCCTTAGTGTTCGACTTCTACAATGTCTCGTGTTGAGTGGTAATGACATCGATATTTAGCTATGAGGTAATTTTTTAGGGGAAGCCCTGAGCAGTATGAGCCTCACCCCTAAGATCGGGGCCTAAGACTATGTGCCAACGTGCATGAGATAGAGTCAATCGAGATCCATTTATTTTATTTATATGAATTGTGGAGTTAAACTTAAACGTACAAGATCATACGTATAGACAAGTGTCAAAGACTTGGATCCACCCCTATGACACGCCACCCTGCCGTCTTCGTCTCCCCAGGCAATGCTCTTTCTATTTGTGTGTTTACGTAATAAATTGATTGTGCCTCAGCACTTTGGCGGTGTCACACTAGAGATGCCCACGTCTCATCCTGGATGAAGGGTGACTTGACATCGGCTATTCACAAGCAGAAAGAAAAACATAGACAAAATCAAAATATTTGGGTTGAGGAACATAACGGTGTAAGAAATAGTTGGGTTGAACGCACATTGATCACACTAGAGGAACCCTGGAGGGAGGTAGAAGAGAGAAATAGAGAAGAAAAGTGGAGGGAGAGGTCCATCACCAGAGAAACGCCGTAATTGTGACCATAACTTTGTCCATCACAAAGTCCGTCTTTGTCGGCTAGTGTTTAAGTAACGTATGATTTTATATATTTATTACTCTATATTTCAAATAAAAACTAAATTAATAAAGTAAACTAATATATAATATGCATAATGGGCCAGTGAAAACAACGCTAATTAATGGAGAACATTTGATTACACAAATTTTTTTGTCGAGCCCCCTATTAAATATTAAATGGGTGAAATTTAACTCGTATAAAAAATGAGATGTAAGATAGCATACACAAGTATTTGCCAATAAAAATAGTCTTAGAAATTAAGTGATTTTAATTAAAATTTCACCAGAATTTATGAAATAAATCTGAATAAAACATTTGCTTATCATGTACTTCCGGCATAATATATACGTTCTGTCATTTTAGTTCATCCAAAAAAAGTATGAATTTCCTTTTATGATAGATGAGACTTATATATAACAATTAATATTCCTAATTAATATTAATACAACTACCAACTACATATTAAAATAGACAAAGTCTCTTGTGAGACGAGTTATTTGTGAGACGGGTCGACACGTCACTAAAGTATGCTTATTATATAGATAAAGTATGTTTAATGATTGTTAAAGTATGTTTTCTAAAATATACTTGATTATGCATTAAAATATGATTTTAGTGTGTTATAATATAATTTATTATTAACATACTTTAACTACAAATAAACATACTTTATCTATATAATAAGCATACTTTAATGATGGGTCGACACGTCTCACACCCGTCTCATAAATAACCCGTCTCACAAGAGGGTGTCTCATTAAAATATTATAATCTCACCAACTAAAAGTAGCTTTTTCTCTTTACATATTAGTTTGTTCCAACGCTCTTCACCACCTAAAAGTAGTAGAAGTTCAAAAATTAATAATCTCTTAATACATTATATTTAAAAAAAATATCATTCTCACATAACTTACTTTATCATTTATTTATTACTTAAAATACTAAATTACCCCTAAAATTATAAAAATGAGTCAAAAAATCAACTTTTTTTAATTATGTACCACATTAACGACAAAGATTAAATTGGGATGGAGGTATTGTCCATTAACTCACTATACATTAAAAGCAAATGTATAACTTATTTTGAAAGGAGAGAGTATCATGATGCAATTTTGAACTTTTAACTAAGAGATTGACATGACAAATTATTTAAGTTCCATGGTTTTTTAATTTATAACAAATGTTCCCACATTTTCTTATTTGATACTGTCAAAAGTCCCACTATTTGGGCCTTTTTCAGCTAGGTGAGAAATCATTTAACCCTAAATACAATACTAGTCTTAAATAGAGGAGTTAAGTGATAAATCATTTAACCCTAAATACAAAATGTTTCTTAAATATTATTTTCTATCTCATCGAAATTGACACACTTTTTTTAGGTTGTGTAATAGAATTTGACGCATTTTCTAAAATCCAAAAAATTATTATATAAATGGACAATTTTACCATTGAGATTTTGACATATAAAGTTAATCACAACTTTCAAAATTACATGACACTTCTACCCTTAAAAATAGTAAGTTGAAAAGCCAATAAAGTGCACTCTCTAAATCTCCGTATAAAAAAAATGTGTCGACCGATCGAAACGGATGGAGTACATATATATTTATATGTATGTTAGTTTGGAAGGATCGACGTAGTAGTAAGAAAATAAATTAAGCTCAAGTATATCATTTAAATGGATTGATGTGGTGGAGTATATGTGTCGACCGATCGAAACGGATGGAGTACATATATATTTATATGTATGTTAGTTTGGAAGGATCGACGTAGTAGTAAGAAAATAAATTAAGCTCAAGTATATCATTTAAATAGATTGATGTGGTGGAGTATTGCCAAATTTGCCCAGTGAAGTTGAGCCCACTTAATCCAATAGCATGATATTGTCCGCATTAGGACTCCCAATGGTCTGTACGGTTTGGTCTCTGGGCTCACACTCAAAAGGCCTCATGCTAGGGAAAATCTTGTCCGCACTTATAAACCCATCGTCTTCCCCACTTTTTAACCGATGTGGGACTTTGGTTGACACTCAACCAATATTTCTCCCTCAAATAAAGTCTCGTGGCTATACATCAGTTTGAGGCGAGAAAAAAGTGGGACTTTGGTCACCAACTGTGCCGCATTTCCCCTAAAACAAAGTCCTGTGACTAGACATTAGTTTGAGACGCGTGCCAGTCACTGTTGGATTTATCAGTCCAACGAAGCTGGGCGCCCTCAATCCAATAGCATAATATTGTCCGCTTTGGGCCGCTTACTGGCCCGCACAGTTTTGCTCTCTAAACTCACACCCAAAAGGCCTCATGATAGGGAAAGTCTTATCCGCACTTATAAACCCATCGTCATTCCCATTTTTTAACTGATGTGAAACTTTGGTTGACATTCAACCAACATTATCACCCAGGGTGGACCCCACGAGCAAATCATCTCCCTCTCCAATTTCGACATTGTCAGGTTTCATTATCATCTCCTCAACTTCATCTTCTTCTATAGATTTCCATGTTTGCAATCACATTTTCTCACCACCATAGTT
The DNA here is from genome assembly GCA_023678885.1 of Pogostemon cablin. Taxonomy (NCBI): domain Eukaryota; kingdom Viridiplantae; phylum Streptophyta; class Magnoliopsida; order Lamiales; family Lamiaceae; genus Pogostemon; species Pogostemon cablin. Next base: position 8,324,559 of record CM043009.1, read on the forward strand.
CCAAACCTAAAGATCTCTCTCTCTCCCCCTCAAATACTTTCTCCTACTAGCCGGAAAACATCATTTTCCCTCTATCCACCTCCACCATGCCTATTTCTCACTACGTCTCCAATGACTATGTTCCCTTACAATCGCTGTCTCTGACGCGTATTTGACCCACATGACAGGCCATCATCCTAGAGATGCCGATCAGTTCCATGATTTTGCTCCGTCAGAGCTGCCTTACACCTACTGCACCTTAAGAAACTCCATAAGATTCTCTCCGCTTGCAGTCCAAGTGACGTTGCTTAATCAAGACATTTGCATTGCCCAAACCTTCAGCCATGCCATAGCTGATGAAAAAATGCTACATGACTTTTAACATGTATGGGCATCAATCAACAAATTCGACAACGACGCCCATTTGTTAGATTTAATTAGGTCAAGGATTCGTGCATTGCTACGATAGTAGTAGCGACATAAACAACAATCGGCTCGCCGGTAGAGCATGGAGCCACATGTTCTCCACCACCCTCTCGCGTTCCTTATTGGTGAACACTATATTCTGAAACTCAACAGCATTGCTCTCAACACGAAAGCAAGCATGGCTCGTATGACATCATCTTTAGTGCTATTATGTGGATACTTGTGGAGTTGCTTAGCAAAGTCCGCGGCAGCAGTAGGGGAAGAGGTGGCAGACGATGAGGTGGAGTACATAACATGCACTGTCGAACTCCGAGAAAGGTACAATCCCCCCTTGCCAAAAACCTACTTTGGCAACTTCACCGCGCTCATGTCGGGCCGAGTCGACTCACGAAATCCTAAAAGGGAATGAGGGGTTTGCATCCGCTGCACAAAAAATATGAGGCTATTCACAAGTTCTAAAACAAGATGGATAATGCCTTCGATGATTTAGAACGCCGGTTGAAGGTTAAACAAAAAGGCAAGCGAGTGGTCACAATTGCAGCATCGCCAAGATTTGATTATTATAGTTTGGATTATGGATGGGGAAGACCGAATAAGATGGAGTATCTCACCAATGACTGTGAAGAATCCATTTTCCTTTGTAAGCCCAAAGGTGGAGGGAGAGGATCTAAGATTATCTTGTCACAGCCCAATCTCAAAATGGATCATGTTTTTCAGTTTTTTTCCATAGGGCCTCATGAAGCTCCACAAAGCAAGCTCCACGCTTTGAATCTAAATTTACTGTTTCACATTGATATTTTATTTTATGTTTCATAACATAATTTTTCTTTTTCGTTTTGTACATATCTAGCTTTTCAATGCCATTGAAGAGAATCTAATTATTTTAATATCTGCTTTCACTTATGTGGATAGAGTAATCTAACATAATTACATGTGAGAATCTTAAATGAACGCTCAAAAATCATAACACTCAGAACTTCCTCCTAGCTCTACTTCTCTGAGAGGGTAAGTTGTCTTTTTATTGCTTGAAAAGTGTTGCAATTGTGATCCCAGGAGTATTTTGGAGCAAATGGGATCACTTATTCCATTTTATGTTTCATCTCGTACTCCATGTATTAGACTCTCTCCAAGTATTGTAATCAATGGTCAAATTTTAGCAACATGACTCAAGGGTTTAATGATCATTAATTAGAGTATACTATTTTAATAGGAAATAAGTTATGAAATAGGAAGTGAAATATTAAGGTGGAATAGGGGATTTGGACCAATTTTGGAGCAAGTGGATCCCCTATTACACCCTATATTACATGGGGTGTAATAGAGGATTTAAATTGATTTTGGAGTACTGCTATTTATACATTTTTTGTTTTTTCTCTCTCTCCATTAATGCTTGTCAGAGCATTAATGGCTGTCAATTCAGAGCATTTAATACACCTCACATCGGATGGGAGAGCATTAAATGCTTTGACGCGGCATCCCTTGACTGTAGGTTGGCAAGTCATCATGACACATAGGCTAGTTGCGGGCATGATAGCAAGAGTCATGCAACGTAAGGCTCCTTTATTGGGGTTGGAGCTAGTCAACCTCCTCAGTCTTTGGTTCTCTCCTGAGCCGGAGTCGGCTCCAAGAGTAGTTCTCAAGGCGCGGATGAGAATCTAGCTTGCCGGAGGTTTTGTGTGATCTTGCCGAGTAGTTGTTTTTCGGCCCAAAAGGGTTGAGGCCCAGCATTGTAACATATGGAGTTGGGCCTTAGGCAACCAGGGTGTTCAAGCCCATCGAGTCTCACCACAACTAAATGGTTTTTTTTCTTACACATGTCCCTTGTCCAGTGGCGGACGCAAGAATTTTGAATAGGGGGGCCCGATTTTATAATAGTGTCAGAAAGTTCGTCTCCTAAAAAAATCACGGTATACATAAAACCTGTTTACTTATTAATTTTAACAATAATTATGTACTTTAAATATTATTGGAACTAGTAAAAAGAGAGAGAAAAAAAAAACAAAAAAGAAACATGTTTACTTATTAATTTTAACAATAATTATATACTTGGGGTTCATACCTCGTAGTAGGATAAATATGTTGTTCAACCGTTGTGTCAAAACTATATATTAGAATAATTTACTACATATATACTAATTATTTGTAATTTCGGGCCAGTGTACCCCTGGGCCCAGTGTAGGACCGCCCTTGTCCAATAATATAAAAGAATGATTAAACTAACTTGGAGCTTGCTATGTGGAGCTTCCGTGAGGCCTTGACGGAAGAAAGCTGAAAAAGCATCCATTTTGAGATTGGTCAGCGATAACTGATAATCTCAAATCCTCTTCCTTCAGCTTACAAAGGAAAACCGATTCATCATAGTCATTGGTGAGATACTACATCTTATATGGTTTTCCCCATCTATAATCCAAACTATACTAATTAAATCTTGGCGATGCCGCAATTGTGACCACTCGCTTGCCTTTTCCTTTCACCTTCAACCGGTGTTTTAAATGATCGAAGACATTAATATCCATCTTGTTTTTTAACTTGTGAATAGTTCTATGAGTCTACTCGCACGAGCGCGGTGCATGTGCCAAAGTAAGCTTTTGGCAAGGGCGGATTGAACCTTCCCCAGAGTTCGAAAGTGCATGTTATGTACTTCACCTCATCGTCCGCCACCTCCTCCCCTACTGCCACGTACTTGGCTAAGCAACTCCACAAGTGTCCACATACAACACTAAAATGAAGTCATACAAGCCATTCTTGGTTTCTTATTGAGAGCAATGCTGTTGAGTTTCAGAATATGGTGTTCACAAATGAGGAATGTGTGAGGGTGGAGACGTCATAATGTGGCTCCATGCTCTTTCGGCGAGCTAGTTATTGTTTGCCTCGCTACTTCTATAGTAGCAGCGCACAAATCCTTGACCTAGCTAGCAAATGTGCGTCACCGTCGAATTTATTGATTGATGCCAATGCATGTTGAAACTCAAGTAGCATATTTCCATGAGCTATGGCATGGTTGAAGGTTTCGGCAATGCAGATGCCTTGATTCAGAAGCAACGTCGACTGCGAGCGGAGAGAATCTGATGGAGTTACTAGAGGAGCAGTAGGTGTAGGCGAGCTCTAACGAAGCAAAATTATGGAACTTGTCGGCGTCCTTGACATGATGGCCTGTCACGTGAGTCAAATACGCATCTGAGATGAAGATTGTGACAGGAACTGAGTCACCATGGACGTAGTGAGAAACAAGCATAGCGGAGGTGGAGAAAGGGAAAAGGATGTTTCCGGCGAGCAGGAGAAAGTGTTCGACGGAGTTGTTGACGTTTGGAACGATGGTGGTGAGAAAATGTGACTGCGAACATGAAAATCTGTAGAAGAAGAGGATGTTGATGAGATGATAACGAAGCCTAACGGTTTCGAAATTGGAGGGGGTGATTTTCTTGTGGGGACCACCCTATGAGGGTAATACCTAGCAGAAGTAATGAATCACGGTGTCCACCCCACTTTAAAATTTTTCTTTACTTCACACTTCGTAAGAACATGTTTAAAAATGCCCAAAATGAAAAAAAAAATCTTAGATTCGATAATGACACGATTGTAATTTTTGAAAAAAGTCATTATTGAGTCAACTTTTAACTTTTGAAAAAATTGACTCGATAATGATTTTTTTTTTAAAATTACAATTATGTCATTATCGAGTTAAGGTCTTTTTTGTCATTTTGGACATTTTTAAATATGTTCCTAAAAAGTGGACATTAAAATATATATATATATATATTTGCCCATTCTATAGACTCACCCAAACCTAGCAATATTGCTCCACTACACCATTCCCATTCAAACTATTTACTTGAGTTAACTTTCTTACTATGCACTGCTACGTCAATCATTCCAGTTTAACATGCACATATATATACTCCCTCTGTTTCGATCGGTCAACACAATTTTTTTTTACACGGATATTTAGAAAATGCACTTTATTAACTTTTTAACTTACTTTATTTAAGGGTAAAAGTGCCAATTTATGTTATTTTAGGGATTCTGATTAACTTTGTCTCAACTTTTTAATGGTAAAATTGTCCATTTTTGTAGTAATTTTTTTATTTTAGAAAATATATCTAACTTCTTTACACAACCAAAAAAATGTGTCAACTTCTGTTGGGAATAAAATACTAATTTAAGATTGTTTTGTATTTAGGGTTAAATGATTTCTCACTTAGCTCCTCTATTTAAAACTTATTTTGTGTTAAAGGTTAAATGATTTCTCACTAAGCTGAAAAAGGCCCAAATAGTAGGGTCTTCCACCTTATCTAATAGAAAAAATGTGGGAAAATTTGTTATTATAAATTAAAAAACCGTGAAACTTAAATAACTTGTCATGTAGATCTCTTAGAAAGTTCAAATTTTCTTAATGGTACTCCCGCCTTTTGGAATAAGTTATACATTTGCTTTTAATGTACAATGGATTAGATGATACTCTTATACGGAGTTTGAAAAAAGTTACTCTTTACTCATTTTTCTTTTGAGGGTAATGTAATATTTTTAGATAATAAATTAATGAAAAAATAAGCCATGTGAGTTAGGTGAGAGTGACTTTTTTTTAAATATATGATGTATTAAGAGATTAATAATATTTGAACTTCTAATATTTTTAGGTAGTGAAGAGTGTGTTGGGATAAACTTATAATGTAGAAAGAGTGAAAAACTAATTAAAATAGAGAGAATATAATATTTTAATATGTAGTTATTAGTTGTTGGACTCCATATAATAATATTAAATATTGTTATATGTAAGTCTTATCTACCATAAAAAAAATACAAACTTTGTTTGGAATATATCAAAATAACAAAATATATATCTTATTTCGGAAACGAGGGAGTGCATGATAAGCACATGTTTTATTCCTATATATTTCATAGATTTTGATGAAATTTAATTAAAATCTTCTTCATGATAAGCACATGTTATATTCCGATTTATTTCATAAATTTTGGTGAAATTTTAATTAAAATCATTTAATTGCAAAGACTATTTTTGTTTGCAAATACTTATATTGTGACACGTGTCAAATTTAACCCATTAAATTAAATATTTAATAGGTGGACTCGATATATTATTATTTTGCTAATCAAAATTTCTCCATTGATCAGCATTGTTTTCGCTGGCCCATTGATTAACTTATGAGCATATTATTATTAGGTACTTTATTAATTTAGTTTTTATTTGAAAAATATATAGTATTAAACGGGTCTGGATCTTCTGTGCTATTTTGATGTGACGTCTCTTGTGACACTCCGTTGGATGAGTGACACGTAAGAGAGAAGGGATACTATACCCTAAATCAACCAGTCAACCCTTGGGGACAAGGGATTGGATTTCTCCACCCTAACACGTGTCATTCCATAAGCAGATATCACACCAATGTATCACAGAACATCACGTGTCGTATTAAACTAGGTGTTCGACACCTCACTACGTCAGGTGTTAGCCTGTACGGTTGTGAATTTGTATCAGCTTGCATTGACCCGGTACCTAACGCTATTGAGCTTCTGAAACTGATGATTCAACTTTTGAGGTAATGGATTTAGAGAATCAAGAGAGAGCATAAGATTATTAGCACGGTCCATATAGCCAACCTTACCCGGTGAGACACAGGCTTAGTATGATGCCATAGATTTCAACAAGTTCACCACTTGAAAATAATGAACTGAAATTTCTTCTCAGCTAAATCTGTAATTTTTAAATCAAACATGCACAAGAACAAATTGCATGTTTTAGACCATATTTCAAATTCACTAACAATTTAGATTACATCCATAACTTTTAGATTTCTTCCTTATTATGATAATAACATATTTTTTTGCAGTTGTACCAATAAAAACATTTTTTTTGCAGTTGTACCAATAAAAGAAACTTGAATGTAACCAGGTGGGCAACCGGGCTCCTCACACAACTTAGTGACCCGGGGTTCGATTCAAAGATTTTTTTATATTTTTTCGCCTCAAGAAAAACATTATTAAAACACTTGTATCAAAAGAACACAACCTTTTGTAGAAAAATTCTATGTCATCAGCTCTGAGTAGTTAGTTCCACCAAAAGTTTGAAGTAGCATTCTGCAGTTTTTTTACGAAGATTAGGCCTCTCCAGTAAGGGCCGTAGGGGTATTTATGACTAAGGATATCAAACATTTCTTTCAAACCTTCATTGGACACACAAAAGATGACCCTGGTTCCTCATAATTCAGTTCTGGTCTACTAACCAACGTAATACAAGCACTCACCTTATGGAAACTTAATTAAAATGAAAAGGTAAATTTTATATAAAAAAAAATAGCAGCAAATGTATCTTTACTTGAATCTTGGGAATATCTTGTCCAATTTTAGAGTTTTTTTTTTTTGTCTTTTTTTTCAAAACTGGTCTTTTTATTTTTTTCTACTTTTTGTTCTTATTTTTGTAATTTTTTAGCATAAAGGACTAAATTCAAGGAAATGATTAAATTCAGATAAAAATAACTAAAATTAAAAAAAACAAAAATTGAGAATTGGAAATTAAAAAAAAAAAAGACTAAAGTTGGAATAAGCCACCAATTGTGATATTTTCTCTAATCTCGTACTCCCTTTGTCCCACAGAAAGGTGGTCTTTTACTTTCTTTTTTTTCCGTAGATTAAGGAGTATTATTATTTTATGTGTAGCGATTAGTTATATTAGTAGTGAGTGGTGTGTCATATGTAGAACCTTTTTACTAAAAGTGGAAAATTAGGACTGTTGAGTGGGATATCCCATATAATAAAAATAAGGACATTTCGGAGGGACGAAGGGAGTATTAATCACTATTGCTTGTATCTTAATAGCAGGAGCAGAAGATATACTTACAGATTGTGTTAAGAGGAGTAAAGTGGTGGTGAAAGGTGAAAAGGTAGATCCATTGAAGGTTTTGGTGAGGATTCAGAGGAAGATCGAGCCACCGCCAAGTGGAGCTCATCTCCCCCATTTTCTAGCTGCCGCCGCCGGAAGAGCCCAAGAAGGCGGAGAAGAATCAAGCCAGTGTGGAACGGTCCAAATATAAACTAAGATTTGTTGTAACCCGATTGACATATTAAGAATGAGCAATTTCAACAGATAAACAGAGAGTAATCTCAACACAAAGAGTCGCATCAGAGAAAATTAAAGGGAATAAAGAGTTTACTTGTGTAGGAAATGTTCAACTCTGAGCAAAGGCACCAAGAAACCACGACTGTCCTGAATTCGATTCTTTAGCACTGCGAACGCCGTGGAGAAGAAAGAACATTAACCATATTATAGGAATAATATGGATTTAAATTTCATGAAAGGCAAAAGCTCCGGTGATACTCCGTGTCCCCATGTGAACACAACCCTCCCCTCTATATTCTATTTAAACCTACATATCGTTAGGGGTTTAAATTGTAAAGGGACACGGAAATCTCCATGCTCCCGGGTGCACAGGAGTCTCACTCTTCATTAAATACATATGATCTGATCAAAATATAATGAAACAATAAATTTAATTAATACTTTAATTATTAACTCATGGTAGAATTCATAAGATAAAGAAGATATCACACCACGAGAAGATCTTAAAGTTTAGAAGATAGAAGAAGGAAAATTCTGATTTTTGTTATTGAAAACCAAGCTTGCAGAATGCATAAAAAAATGTACCAATAGAAATATGTCAAGTGGCAACAGAATTAAAAATATCTTCGGCTAAATATGGGCTACGCACGTCTTCACGTATGTAGTTACGCACGTCTCACATATGTAGGACTTAGTACTTAGGATTCAGTTCCAGTCACATGATCATTTAATTCTTTTTTTTTTTTCAAATATTTTATTTTAAATTAAGAATAAATGAGAACACGAGGATTCAGTTTCGCTGAATGTTAGGCTAACTCAAATGTCGCCTTAAAATTATGATCTTGGATGTTGTACTATACTAGGTGTTACTTTATGCGCGTTAGATGGGTGATACGTATATAATGAGAAAAATCACGCGTTACATGAGTGACACCAAGAAGGAAAATATCAATCCTTTCCCTATTGATACTATCTTTTAAGGTACGTATCAATCATCCAACGATACGCAACAAAAAATGTAACATCAAAATATAAAAGGAGACACGAGGAAAATATCAATCCTTTCCCTGTTGATACTATCTTTTAGGGTACGTATCAATCATCCAACGATACAACGATACGCAACAAAAAATGTAACACCAAAATATAAAAGGAGAATCGAACGGTAAAATTATAGGCACTGGCCAATGAGTCAAACCAAAATAAGACCGTAAAACGTAATTTTTAAATTATAAAATAAAATAAATATTTTTTCATTATAATCGGCTGCCTACCTGTCTGCCTAATTTTTTCTGTACTTCTTCTTGCCGAAGATATATAAAATAAAAAATAATAATAAACATTTTAGTTAATTTAATAAAAATAAGTGTAAAATTATTGAAATATGTGGAAAAAAACAGATAATCTCTCCGTCCATTTTAAGTCTGCGCCCTCATCCGCATAGAGATAAAGAAAAATGATACTCCCTCCGTCCCAAGAATGTATTCCCGTATTTTTTGACACATGTTTAAGAAAAGTAACTTTTTTGTAGTGTGAGGTAAGAAAGAGAAGGGGTATTTTGGGTAATTGAGTGGATTAAAGTGTATGATATAGTTGACTTTGACTAGATTGTGTGTAAAAAGGAGTTGATATTTTTGTAATATTGTAAGGTTATTGATATTGTGTATTGTTTCCATTTTTAGGGGGTGAAAGTATTCTTGAGACGGACCAAAATGGAAAGAGTGAATATATTCTTGGGACGGAGGGAGTAACTTTTAGGGGTATAATGATATTTTTTTGTAATAAATAAATTATAAAGAGTGTTAGGTGTGTTAAGTATGTGTGATTTTTTAAAAATAAAATGTATGGAAAATGATGATTGTGTTTGACTTTTTATTTTTAGATAGGTACAAATTTTTGTGGGACAACCCAAAATTAAAAGTATGTCATCTAAAAAGACGGAGAGAGTATTATGTTGCAATTTGTATAACTATGAAGGCAAATTATCTGGTGCACCCACTTTCAGAAACTTATATTATTACAAATAATAACAAACACAGCAATGAATAAAAATGTATACACTTTATTAGAGAATTTCTTTAGTTTTTTTAATGAAAAATTGAACGTGAAAAAACTATACAATTATTAAAAGACATATACTCCCTCCGTTCCATGTTAACGTTGACGTTTGCTTTTTGCACAGAGATTAAGAGATATAATATTTTAATGTATAGTGAGGTGAGAAAAATAGTATTTAATGTAAAGTGGGTAGTTGTATTAGTATTGTGTGTGGGCCCTACATTGAATAATTAATTGTTTTGTGTGGGCACATGATAAAAAGAAAATGTAAATCTTAACTTTGGACAACCTAAAATGGAAAACGTAAACATTAACGCGGGACGGAAGGAGTAAATACTATTGAATAAAAATATGAGTAAATACTATTGAATAAAAATATATATATTTATAATGCACATTTGCACCCGGTGCAGAGAATATGAATATTATCATAATGTATTTTTTTCAATTTTAGTAAATTAAAAACGTGAAATACTTTGCGGACGAATGAAAAGGAAAATATAAAATCACCCACATTTGTATAAACTGGGTTTACGGCGTAAACCCTGCGATCTCCCTTCCATTAATCATATAAACATGGTTTACAAGAGACTAACTCATAATGAAATAGTTAGTTTAGTGAGTGAGTGAGGGAGGGAATATTTTATTTTATTTAGGAGAAAAAATGGTCGAACTGATAAGATTTTGGACTCTAGTTAATTGATATTGTGAAGTTTGTTGATTGAATAACTCTCGAGATTATGTAAATTCTCACACACAGAAAAACCAAGAATGAAGATTAATGAACAGAAATCGAAATCGAAGTCAAAGAATTATAGTAGTTCGGTGTTACCTACATACTTTTGAGAGAGAAGAAACCTTTATTATTAAGAGAAGAGGTCAAGCCTTGGTGAACAAGTAGAAATCTAAAGATACAGTTATCTACTCAAAGTCAATTATAAACTGATCTTATTAGTTGATGTGATTACGGATTTATATCTTGAAAACCTTTTCCAACTCTCAAATCATGTTACCTTTGGAAACCCTTTAGGGGCACTTGATTAGAGGTATTAGGGGAGTGTAATGGGAATGAGAGGGAGGAGAGTATTGATTCCCATTTCCCATGCTTGGTTAGCTTGGTTAGGGGTAATGAGAATTCAAACACCTCAATCATTCCCCTAGATTCAATGTATACACACATCCCTTCAATCACTTTCATTCTCATTACCATTACCCTCATCAATGATTCTCATTACCATTGTCCGGAATTTGAACCAAGCGACTCCTTAATTGATAGGTCATAAATGAACCTACGTCCGCATGGGCAGCTCAACTGATCAAGTAAGGGGACAACTTGTATAATGACCAAAGATCAAATCTCACCCGCAGCATGGGAGCAACCTTGTTGGTCGATTGAGTTACCATGATTAACCTCATTCACATGCTGTCGGGCTGGCGTACGAGTGCGGATGAACTATCTTTTTGTACAATGATAGATGAATCTATGACTAATAACGGTAAAATGTTGCCACATGAATGTACAATAATAGATGAATCTATGGCTAATAATCGGTAAAAGGTTGCCACGTGAAACTGCAGTATAACAAAGTAGCTGATCAACCTACTTTCAAGGACCAGTTATATCAACTGGCTAACTTGTTAATGTTCTACCTGCTTTAGTTAAACATCTTATCTTCATGCATCACATGTTTTACTTCTTTTATGACCAATAGAAATAATCCACGTGTAATTATGAGATGGCAAAGGTCTACATATGTTCTCTTTTTTCCTAACATAATAGTGACTATTTTAAAAAAGAAAAAAAATCTTAATGTGTTTACCATAGGATTATACTGACTATTAATGTTAATTTTTAAGTTTAATTTTAATTTCATCATTGTAGTAAATGATACTATATTTTACTCGTGGTTCATGGTATATTTTACCTAACAATTCATGATTCATTCAATATAATTGTATTTTCAATCCATGAACAAGAAGTGTGTACAAAATTAATTTAATACACCTCAACAATACATTGTCAATCTTAACAACACTTGAAAAATAATCAGTCCTTTCTAACCAGGTTGTTCATGGGATGCAAATCTAAATGTGTTTATAATAGGATAATGATTTTCTTATAACCTTCGCTTGTAACAAATGAGACAACCATTAAGAAAGGACATAGGATGCAAGAAGGGTTTACTGCATCAAAATTTGGCGGCTGATCGAGCAAGAACTAGATTTTTGATGATGGTTTAACCTTCTCCTTCAAAAACTGCAGTATATGTTCTTTTCTCCAGTTATCAACTCTGCAAAATTCAAAAGGAAATTCCTCGTCAACCAAATACTCATGTACCCATTTGCTAAAAGTAATTCAATTAAAAGAAACATATATATTTGCCCTACTCCTTCCTTAAAATGAAAATTGCAGCAATGAACAATAAATAAAATAAACAAGTTTGTACGAGACTATTTCACATTTTCTTGATCAGTTTTTCATTAACGATATTAACATTTTTCATCTATTTTACGAATGACAAACACTTGTCTAAGACTGTCTAAAACACTACTCTCTTTTCTTTTCTTTTTTTCTCTACTTCAATTATTGATTTAGCCATCTTAAACTATTCTTCCAGCAGCCATATTCAACTTCCAGCCATCTTAATTATTTTTCCAGCCTTCATCAAATAAATTTCAGCACCTTTATTTAACTTCATATCTTATTAATTTTACCACCTCACAAACCTCTTTTCCCAACTTAGAATCAAATCCATTTTAGTTACAACTTCTACTAGCCGTAATTTACTATTTATGATTACAATGCAAGTTATACTTTTATTCCTAAACATAGTATAGACAACAAGGGCATTGAGGAATTTAAAGTTGATCTTTCATCAATACTCAAAGCGACTTTTTGCAAAAATAAGCTGAAGATATTTGTGGTTTGACTTTATTAAATGTGACTTGTGGTTATGTGGTTTATTGCAAAATGTTTTAATAGGTCTTCGGTTATCCAAGATGCAAATAAATCTCTGGATCTCTCTAATACATCTCTGATCTCTCTATTTCTAAAGATCTATGGATCTTTCTATGTTGTAAATTCATATTAATTGCTTGTTATTTTAATTCTGACAGAGAGGTCCACATTTTTGCTAACCCCAAATAAATTTCCCTTTTCAGCTGAAGGAGTTGATGTAGTCAGGTTGGAAGATGCATAATACAGGACCTGTTACTATTATTAATATGATTAAAACCTTTAAAATTTTCATTTGGTTTGAGAACCTATTAATTATGCTTTATGCGTATCTTTAAAAAAAAATTAAGTGCTAAGGTCTTTACTTCTATTGTTGAGCATTGAACTATTTCAAGTATTGAATAAATAAGAAAGCTGTTTATTTTCTTTTATTGATGTTTAAGTCTAGCAATTGTTTGTAATTGATATTTTGAGTTTTTGGTAGACTTTAGTGTTTTCTTTCAAGTGTTTATGTCACTTAACAAGGAGACAACAATTTGAATGCAAGGTAACAGGTATTTATTAGCTGAATAAAAGTATATTTAGTACTTGCTAGATGCTATAATTTTATCTTATGAGTTATGTTGCAAATATGCGAGTATTATTTCCCCATAAACCTGAATTGTTTGGATGTTGTCAGCCTTTTAAACCACTTTTACAAGCTGTGATTTACTGTTTTAATTCACTTTAATGCTATCTAAAGTCTTCAATGTCTGCTTCCATTTGTTGAACCTCTAGATAAATAGCATTTGTCCCTTGCTAATGTTAGAGCATGTCATGCAGAAGCTAGCTTATTTGATTAACTTCTTTTAAAATGTACAAAAATATAGCCTTAGTTTTTATGCGTAACAAATTCTTTTACTTAAAAGTTTTATCACGTCTTTTACTTAGATTTTTCAATTATGTGCTTTTATTATTTTAAATTAGTTAGATTTTTATTTTATTAAAATTGCGATGTGACATTATATCTTCATATTTCCATCCATAACTTTACTTTTTTTTAACGCCTTCACCATACTTTTGGTTTTCTTTCTTTCACACTTTTCATCTTTTCATGTTTTTCGATGACTCGATCGCAATATCTAACACAACAAAATAACATAACGCAAAACCTATAGAATAGAGTTTAGCATATGTTTTATTGGCAAAAAAGTCTATCGTGTTCAGTTTCGGTAGAAAGTTAAACTCTAACATACAACTTTAACAGAAAACACAATATCATGTTTAGAGAATTTTAACTTTTTTTTTTATCACGTCTTATCATATCATTACTTGTCTAACATTAAAATTTCTTTTTTAAATTAATTTAACTATCCAATCGTGTCATTATTTTGTCATGCCTTCTTATGACACTGAATGTTTTAATTAAATTTATTTTATTTTGTTATCATGTCATTTTGTGACAAATTGACATGAATATGTTTGCACAAATATGTCTTATGTAATGACTCATGTAATAAGAAACACAAATTGTCATCCTAACTATAACACTTATTTTTATAATATACTCCCTCCATCCTGGAAGACGTTTCACGTTTATTATTCCACGTTGCATAAGAAAAGTAATTTGTTTACCAAATTTATTGACTTTTATAGGGGGGCTGGGGTAATTTTTTTTTTTTTCCAGATAATAAATAAATAGTTAAGTATGCATGTAAGGTGGGATGATAAATTTGAAATTTAAGTGCATTTAAGGATTATTGGATTAAGTTGGAATTTCTTTTTTTGGGTGTGAAAGTTTAATGAGACAAACAAATGAAGAAAGTATGAAAGATTCTATGAGACGAAAGGAGTAATATATTTGCAATTATGTACTTTTCTTCTTAACTCTACAATAATATAACTCAATAAACGAAATATACTTCCCAAACTTTCTGAGCCACTATTTGCAAGTCAAGACTCAAGACAAGCTCAAAGGAGCCACACCTAAGTTGCTTAGACTTCAGAATTCAAATTAACGCCACATCTATAAACTTAGAACGTCAACCATCACACAGGAACTGGATCATTATTCCATGATATGCTTGATGTAAATGCAATCATACAGAAGCTATGTGCTGTTTCCCAACAACACAAGTTATTGAGTTTTTATTTTCATTAAGTCTAAACCAAGTTCCCTACTTTATTCAGAAAAATCTACTTTCAATCTCAAGAACTAATATATCTAAAAGTTATCTGTACTAATGACTTTCTTTATCTGTACTCTGTAGCATTAAAAGGATTTAAAATTTTTAAAGAAATTCGGTTTCTCACTATTGTCTTCATGTTACTTTATAATAGCTAACCATAGTGTAGAGAATGTGTGACAGCTATGGTTTTCAGTATGGCATGGCTAACATATGGGGTAGAGGTGGTCGGGAAAGGAAGTGTTGTGCATCGTGGTCACCGCTTGAGGTGGTGGGGAAGCAAGAGATCAAGGTTCAAATCAACTGTGAAAATCACCCAAGGACACATATAAAAGTGATAGCATGACAATGCACCAAATTTTAAGTAAAGCTCACCTGATGGTCTCCTTGAGTTGTCCATCATCATCCAACATGATCAACTTAGGTGGAGAATTATAGGCATATTGAACTCTAACTGTAGGAAAATTATCCTTCTCTTCCTCAATAAAACCAACTAATTCAGGATAGAAAACCAACTTCCTCATGCAAACCTCCAAAATTGCACCTGAATAGACAACCTGCAACACATTAAAAACCTTTCAGGATCAATTCCATAAACATATATATAGAGGTCATGAATGTGAGATTATTAATATGTATACAAGAGTATATATCTATGAAAACGTGTCATACTTTTTTTCAAACAGATAACTTTATCATAAAAAGAACAACATATATAAGGAAACAAGAGCATAGTGGTGAGACCCAAGAATTAGCTGCATAAAAATGAAATCTATTAATGGATGGTCTTTACTGATCTAATTACGTGTGTCCAACATTCTTTCAATGTTACACCAATGCTGATCGTGCATAAGAGGTGCGCGAAGAGAGCTTGAGTGCAGTCTCTTTTGGAGCAGTTTTAATTATTATCACATTATGCCTTTAGTTAGGGAATTTAATTAATATATAAAATTTTATTTTGTTCTAAATAAAAATGCTTTGTGCATGGGCCTGTAGAGTGTGTTTTGCTTGGATCCTATTTATTCCTTGGAATTTACCCTAGGAGGATATGGAGATTACTACATTATTTGCAACTGCTGGATTGAGGCCGGAATGTATTCCTGTGGCCTCCACAGGGAATTTTGTGTTCACAGCCCTACTCAAGAGAGATAGTCTATCCTTTTGGTCTTGGTTTCCAGAAGCTGATAGATAAGAACACATGATGAAGAAGAAAATAAGACACAGATTCCTCAATGGGGAACACAGAGACTAGCTCTCACAAACGGTAAACCAATTAGGTTGCGATATATAATTTCTTTATAGACCATAGAGTAAAACATATGGAGGTTTAAATAGGTTTCCATGAACAAAGCCTTAAGCCGTTAAGCGCAAGTATTGCAGGAATGGAAAACCTAAGTTAATAAGGAAATAACTAATCTTAAAACGGAAATAATCAATTCGAAATTAAAGCACTATAAAGGGAATGATTCATGTGGCCTCTCGGGAGGACTTGTGTTTATGTGTTTATTTGTCTTGCACTAATAACTTAGCTCTATCATTCAATGCTAGGGGAAGTCTTTTGCTTTTTTAAGATCAAAAACATTAAAAATGCACATCTGCAACTTAAGCAGAAATGAGAAGTGTAACATCATAAATCAATTATTACTAGACATACCTTGCTTGTAGCATCATCAGAATCCTCAGCACAGCATTTTAAACAATCAGACACTAGCTCTGCAGTGAACCGGAATTAATGTATTATATCATCATACTAACATGGATGAAGATCTTTACACATTAAAAGCAGAGAGTTTGATAAATGGAGGGAGAATTCACAAACAGTAATAAATTTGCTATTATATTTGTTTGGAATCTATCCAGTATGATCACTTTACAAGAGAGAACAAATCTAGAGATTGAGAGAGACAACATAAAATAGAGGAAGGTAATGGCTGTTATCAACCTCTTCATGCATTTAATCACGTATCAACCAATATTCTAGGGGTTTGCAGTTTGCACAACCATCTCGCCTTAACGACTTAACCTTCAGTCCTACCAAATACATCCCCATAAATATTTTTATGCTGAAGTCCTCTATTCTCTATCTTTTCTGATCTCTTTGAGATCAAAATCACAATCGCATGGAGAGTCTTGTTCATTTGCCTTTTACCTCTCATGCATCTAGATTTTGTAGATTAACATTTAAAAAGTAAAGATAAATATTCCTGTGTTAACTACCCTGTGGCCAAAGAATTATTCTCAATTGGTTTACACTCTACGTGCCATATTCCTTTTACCAGGTCAGGGTTATTGAAAATTCAGGTAATTAGTTTTCTCATTGGCAAGTCATACCTCAAACATAATGTTGATATACAATTGAATAGCTTTATGTAATACCACAATATTTTGAGTATCCAAGATAAAGGGCTTTGAGAAACAGCATGGAATTGACACTTCTAGAAAATGTCAACTGGAAAGCTATTCAATGTATTACTTCTACCCTTTATAACAAATCAAACTGTAATCTGAGCTCCAAAGGAAAACTGAAGCGAAATTTTTATAATTTTAACATTAAAAATCTCCTACATCAAATCTATGAAGGAATTACAAACACTAATCCTCCCAAACCAAGATTGACTCAACCAGTTTAACGTCATAATTCAATTTTAAGAGAGCTTTCATAAAAACATATTTATAATACTACATTAGTTTGCCATTTGTGCACCAGGGAAAGAGCCATGAGTTTCCTAGGCTGCTGAAAAGAATAAAGATTATATATGGTACTCTACTCCAGCATAATCATCTTCAGTCTACTTTGTTAGTCATTTTCAATTTCTTGATGTCATTCTCAATCATATACACTTTTCTTCTCCACCCTCAGATCAGGTGCCCATCAACACCAGACCCATCTGGATTACCAATCATTTCTATTCCCCCTCCCAATTGTCAGTTCATACCAAGAGTGACACCCTCATCAACATTAACCCCAAACCTACATTAGAAATTTAGATGTGACAAAAGTGTGTACTAAGTGAACAACATCAAATCATTACACACAAAGTTCATTTCTTTTGAAGTAAAAAAATCAAATTACTAAGCCAGCAGGTCCACTACGTTTTCACAAGCAAAAACCATACAATCAAAATAACAGTCAAAAACCAAATAAAATTCAATATTTCATATCACAGAGAAAATTAATCAAAAAAGCTAGCTCCCCTAGTTGATTCTACTAGAAGAAAAACTATAAAGCCAAATAATTTTTTTTTATTCAGCACCTTTTTAACCTTTATCTAACAATTTATAAAAAATCAAAAAAAAAAAATTGAAATCCGTAAAAGAATAAGGATCTCTTAACAAGCAAACAACGACGGATGCAATTAGGACAGCGAATTACCATCATCTTTTATGTATTCCGCGAAGGTATGGCAATCGGAGCAAAGGGCGAGGCCAGTGAAACCCAAAATCTCACACTCTTTAGTGCTGAGTTTCTGCTCTGCTTCACAAACGCACATAAACAACAATGGGATTAATGCGAAGACCCAATATAGAGATGACATTTCTTCTCAGACTTTCAATTTTCGCACCGTAGAGATGACAGTAGACTCTGCTTCGGAAAACAGCAGGGTCAAGATCAATGGGAAAATAATTTTTTTTTTTTTTTGGGCGAGTAAATAGCGCCGCTGGCTGTTAATATCCATTAATCTATTCCGGTTTCGCATTTAGCTTTTTCTCAACTTTTTATTAATTAAAAAATTCATGACTACTTGTACAGTTATACTTAAACACGGAGTATTTATTAAAAAAAAAAATTTTACTGATCTGTATAATTTTTTGATAAATTTACTTTACAGTAGGATTGATAGAAAATTATGACAAAATTATAAAATAATAATAATAATACTCTCCTAATGATATGGAAATAATGTTGCTTGAAATTTTTTATTTAAAAATAAAATAGTATAATACGAAAATTATCACTTTTTCATAATCATTAATTATTTCTTATTTAAAATATATCACTTTTTAACCGTCTTATAAATTATTTATTATTTATGTACGTAAAATATACTATATATATATATATATATATATATATATATATATATATATATATATATATATATATATACTCAATTCAATTGATGATTATCACTTTTGATTTAGCGAGTATCACTATTTATAAATTGTTTATGATATACTCCATATTTTAATTCGAAGATTATCACTTTTCTATAATCATGAAGCGCTTCTCATTTAAAATATCACTCCCCTTTTATGTCATTACAAATTATTCATGAATGAAATAATTCAATTAATAATTACTCCTATCATTTTTTCTTGACCAAGTATTATTTTTAGAGAGTGATTATGGGATACCAACCACACCCTTAATTAATTGATGCTCCTTCATCAAAACATTAAAACACACACACTGAAAATAAAGGAAGGAGGTTGCACATTTCAAAATTGGTACCCCTTCCCACCATAGTCATTGTCTTACTTTTATAATATTAAAAATATAATTATTTTTATCCATCTTACGAATTATTTATAATATAATATTATTTATTATTATTAATCACGTTTCGTTTAAAATGTTATCATTATTTATATATCTTACAAATGGTTCACACATGAAAGGGTTAATTTCTAAAAAAAAATCACCACCTTATTGGGAATTTTTCAAATTTATCATGACTTTTTACTTTTGTGAACTCAATGCATGATTTATTTAATAGTTTCAATTCTATAACGATCTTTTATTTTTGTCAATTTAATACATTATCTATTTAATATTTTCAATTCTATCACAACTTTTATTTTTGCATTTTGATACACCATTTATTTCATATTTGCAATTCAATTATTATTATTATTATTATTATTATTATTATTATTATTATTATTATTATTATTATTATTATTATTATTATTATTATTATTATTATTAAAATGTGAATTTATTAATTAGTGGGATTAACGCTTATTTTTTTAAGTCCAAATTAATTGTTAATTTCCTTCATTATAAAATCCATATTTTTATCAAATAATTTCATTTATATACTATTTTTGTTACAATTGAGAATTTACTATAATAGTAGTAATAAAGTCGAACAAAAAAGAAAAATTAGAATTTTATTCATTATAATAAAAAATAATTTTACATAAAGTTGATCTATTAAAATAATTTTCTATAACTAATTACAATATAAATTTACAAGAAAACAATTCTTATTTGTTCGAACGGTGTATTTTAATTTTTTAAATATCTTTTAATAATAATAATAAATTGAATTGAAAATATAAAAAGAGTGGTGTATCAAAATTGCAAAAATAAAAGTGGTGATAGAATTTATGAAAATATTAAATAGATCACGTATTAAATTGACAAAAATAAAAGTCGTGATAGAATTGAAAATATTAAATAGATCATATATTGAATTGACAAAAAATAAAAAATCATGATAGATTTGAAAACTCCTAATAAGTTCGTGATTTTTTTAGGAATTAATCCTACATGAAA
Organism: Pogostemon cablin; assembly: GCA_023678885.1. Lineage (NCBI taxonomy): Eukaryota > Viridiplantae > Streptophyta > Magnoliopsida > Lamiales > Lamiaceae > Pogostemon > Pogostemon cablin. The sequence continues at coordinate 8,344,721 of CM043009.1, forward strand.
TAATTCAATTAAAAATTATCACTTTTCTATGATCAATTATCATTTATTATTAAAAATATAATTACTTTTAATTTGTTATAGGAACTGTTAATGACATTGCCCAATTAATTCAGTACTTATTTTCATATGATCAAATATCTTTTTTATTCGTCTTATAAATTAGGCAAAGACTTGTTTGAGATGGTATAACGTGAGACGAATAAAAAATAATATTCTTATCATTTTTGCTAAAAAAATGTTATTACCTTCGCTGTAAAATGTTATCACTTTTTATTTATATTGTAAATTGTTCATGAAATAGTTCACTGCATCATTAAAACTTTTCATCGATTGAGTATCACTTTTGATTGACAATGTTATCACTTTTTATCCGTCTCACGTAAAGGCTTCTGTGAGACGATCTCACACAAAACCTGCCCTATAAATTATTCATGCATGAAATAATTTTATTAATAATTATCACTTTTCATTGATCATGAATTATCTTTTATAAAATATCATGAAATAATTTTATTAATAAGTATCACTTTTCATTGATCATGAATCGTCTTTTATAAAATATTAACACTTTTTATCTGTTCCACAAATTATTTGTGAAATAATTCATTTAACGAATTATTACTTTTTCATGACTAGGTATCATTTTTAAATAAAAATATTATCACTTCTAAACTAGTTTTTTTTAATAAGTAAAAAATTAAAATATATTAATTATATTCAAAGATTACTTATTCAAAATATTAATTAAATCGAAATTAAAAGAAAGAAAAAAATTTATATCAGAATATTTAATAAATAAACTTAAATTAAAGATTCAAAAGAAAATCAAATTAACCAACTTCAGTATATTTAAAAAAAACATATATATAAGTAAATTTAAATTTTTTTAAAAAATAGAATGGAGACTCAAATGTTTTCTTCCAACATTAGTAGATAAAGCTCAATCGGCTTTTATTCCGAGGTGGTCCATATAAGATAATGTCTTGATAGCCTTTGAAACAATCCATTCTATGAAAAGAAATAGTATCGGGAGGTTTGGTGATGTAGCTTTGAAAATTGACATTAGCAAGGCTTATGACAGAGTTGATTGGAGCTATCTTGAACACATTTTGTTGAAGTTAGATTTCTACAACAGTTGGATAAGATGGATGATGTTATACGTGCAATCAGTCACCTATTCTTTCTTGATAAATGATGACATGGTTGGACCTCTTACTCCTGGCAGAGGCTTAAGTCAAGGTGACCCAGTTTCACCCTACCTATTTATTCTTTGTGTAGAAGGCTTATCAGCTTTAATTAATAGAGCAAATCGGATAGGTTTACTTCATGGAAGTAGAGTGTGTCGAGCTGCTCCCAAGATAACTTATCTATTATTTGCTGATGATTGCTTGCTGTTTTGTCGTGCAACCACTCAGGAATGTAGAAAACTGAAAGAAGTCCTTGTGACTTATGAAAATATCTCAGGTCAAGCTATTAATTTTGGAAAATTAGGCATCTTCTTCAGTAGAAATGTAGGAGCTCAGATTAAACATGATATTTCTGCTATATTGGGAGTCTGGCAACCTCTAAACACCGGTCGCTATCTCGATTTCTGATCGTTATCATTTTCACCTAAATTTTAGTATCTTTGTTTGTGAATTTTTGTATGTTTTTATCATTACTTATGTGACTTTTGGTGGAGTTTATGTAATTATGAGAAATGTGGTATGGATTGATAGAAGTGTGTAAATAAGCTTAAATATATGCAAAACAAGTTAAGAAATAGAGAAAAATGGAGTCGGGAGCAAAATAAAAAAGAAAGAACAAGACACGCTTGGATACAGGCCGTGTGCGGAACACGAGCCTGTCCGAGATGGCCGTGTTCGAGCATCAGAATGTCGAGCTCGCCTAGAAGAAAGGACATATTCTGGCACACGAGCCGTACACCAGCGCACGCCCCGTGTGCAGAACACGAGCCTGTTAGAGGAAGCCGTGCACAGTCGTCAAAAAACGCTACACACCCATGAGAGAGGTCATGCGTGGGAGCACGAACCATGTCCGGGAGCACGCACAACACGAGCAGTGCGCTGCTACACGGCCCGTGTATGTGCAAAAGACAGTGTAAATTTTAGAATTTTTCGGAAGCTTCTAGAAGGCCCCTAAGTGATATAAAATGATGACTTGTGTGAAAAATCATGGAGATCAGAATTAGAGCAGTTACACACACTCCACACCACATTTTTCACACACTAGATCCATTTGATTCATCTTCATACATTTCATCTATCAATTTCACTTGATTTTCAACACTCCATCTATCAATCCATTCATTCACCACTTGAGAAGAGGAAAGCATTAATGATTGAAGAAGTTAGCATTTTGAAGAGAATGAAGGTATTCTCCACAAAAGGGAAGCCAATTTACTTTTCAATTGTTGATTTTCATCTTATTTTGGCTCAAATGGAACAAGCCTTTGAATGTAATAAACTAAACACAATGTGTAGTGGTCAGTCCTATAGTAGGGCTAATCATATGAGTGGTTGAGAAGAATGCTAGATGTGTAGGACTTGAGAAGTGAATTGAGTTAAATTTTGGATTTTCTCTTATGATTAATGAATCATATTTCATTTCAATACTTGTGTGATTAAATTTTCTATTCATAGTGTTAGGATGGTCATTCCAATGTTATGAATAGATGTTTAATTGAATCATATATTAAGATGAGCATGCATGTTAGTGTGAGGGGAGGTAAGCCATACACTTCTAATGCTTAGAACATTCATAGAGGGACACTTAAGAAATTAAGTGAAAAGAACCAAACTTATGATCATAGTACCTTAAGGGAATTGAGATTAAGAACAATCCTAGGAGATTTATACTTGTAAAAGAGTTGAGAACCTAATTGCCTTGGCCATACAGATTAGGGGTAAAAACGTGATTGCTTTTAGTCTAAAATTAATGAAGTTCACCATTAAGAGTTATGCATATCTAGCTAGATTCTTAACCATGATTATGATTAGCCTTGCTCCCTTCTTAAGTGAATTCTATCTACATCCATTCATCATTTGTTTGATATTTGATACATTTCGTTACTAGTTCAATTCTTAGTTAATTGAGTAGAACAATAAGTAGTAGAATAAATACTAAACCTTCAATCTTGTCACTCTTACAAAGCATAAATCAATGACAAATCCGAATATAACCATGAGTTTACTTTCCCTTGGGACAACATTCTTATAAATTTTGTACTTGGTCACACGTGTACTCGACGATAGAGTCTCTTACTCTTACACAATTTACTAGAAATGCGACTAAGAACAGTTCTCTTCACTAGTAGGTCGGAAAAAAATGAAGATTTTTAACTATCTTCGGGACAGAATGTGGATGAAGTTACATTACTGGAGACACAAAAAATTTCCAAGGCAGGTTAGAAAATTCTCATTAAATCTGCTACTCAGGCTATTCCTTCGTATTGTATGAGTACATTTCTACTGCCTTCCACACTGGCTATGAGCTTCAGAGAATGCTCAATTCATTTTGGTGGGGTAATGGTAATGACGCTGTTAGGGGATTAAATGGATGAGTTGGGAGAAACTTTGTATAAAAAAAGAATCAAACTAACTCAATTTAACTATTTTCAATTTACTGTAAAAGCCAATAACTATGTATCCATGGAGGGATTTATAGCCTTAATAACCATCCAAAGATAACTAACCCCCCACCCCACCCCACCCACCTCACACACAAAAAAAAAAAAAAAAAAGACAGAACACCATGAACAACAATTAAGCCCAATGCATTGCTTTCCTTTACTTCTCAGAATTATTGTATTTTTGTTGCAAGCTTCCAAACCACCCACACCTCTCTCAGCCCCTACTTGGCTACTTCTTAAATCAAATAGATTGCTTCAGAAATATAATTATTAGAAAGTTTGATTGCTTCGTATATTTGTTTTAGTAGTACAGCAGTGTAATAATGAGCCATTATTCAAGATCAGTATACAACAAGGGTAAGGTAAAATTCATTAAATTCAATACTCAACCAACAAAAAAATCTTCAACTTATCAGGAAAAAAAGAAGCGAGAATCTCCAGAAACTAAAAGCATTGATTCAAACCCAAAAGAAACAAAGCATGTTCAGAAATGAGGAAGGGTAATGAACTATACCCAAATGCAGTTAAAAATTCCTTCAAAACTCAAATTCAAAGCACGTTTATTCAAGTTTTAAATCAGATTTAAAAAATAAAAAAAAAATTAAAACCCTAATTCCCAAGTGGCGATTCATGTTTTTATACACACAATTGAGCCAACTCCTACCAAAAACATGTATTAAGAGAAACAGAACAACCAAAACGTATAAGTTCAGCAGGGATTTCAACTTAGCAAACTCGAAAGGAAAACGAAAAATAAAAAATAAAAAGGAAAGCAGGTACCAAACAGCGATGGCAAGACGGCGAAAATTTTAGATAATTTTTGGAGATAAATACTTATATTTGGCTTGCGCTGCAATCAACAACGATACACCGCCTGTACTAATACAATGACAGGACTTTACCCTACGTTCGGCCCACCAAGAACAATCTCTGAGATTGGTATTGGCATGATTCCGAGAGTTGATACAGGAAATTTTGTTGTATGTCATTCACTTATGATACCTGAAAAATTTCGAGTGGATGAAGGAGAGATTATGGGTGTGTATGAAGCACTGTCATGGTTAAAGGAATTTGGAATGGAACGAGTGATTATAGAAATAGATGCAAAGATCGTGGATGATGCGCTCCAACACCCAACTGTGGAGGACTCGGTGTTTGGGAATTACGTGGCAGCTTGTAAACAAATCTTTACTTTAATTTCATCATTCTCAATTCATCGTGTTAATCATGTTGCTAATAATGTATCACACAAAATTGCTAGGGTTTCTTGTGATTATTCAAGCCCTCATGCATGGGTCTGATGAGAGTGAAAAGAAGCGTGTTTTAATGTCCAATTTAATACCTTTTATATGGGAATTATTAATATATATTAGCAAAAATGTCTTATATTCGATATATGTGGGAAAAATGTGCATTTGAGGTGTTTTATTGTATTTTATGTGGAAAAAGGGATCAAAAGTGCAAAGTTGGAGAAAAGGTGCAATTTGTGCAAGAATGCTAAAAAACGCACGTTCAAATTGTGTAATTTTTCTGTGTTCATTTGGAGCTCAAAACTAGATGTGTAATAAATTTTTGGAAAGCCAAAGAAGAGAGGATCGTTTTAGCATAAAGAACACCCTAATCGGATTCCAAGCCAGAAAGTTATGATCAAAATGGTGACGTCGCGCAAGCTGTTCCTGTTCAGCATGATTGTTTTACTTTGCATGACTTGTTACACATTCAGATCTTAGATTTTCTGTAATTTCTTTATATATATAGAAAGCCAAGGAAGATAAAATCTCGTGAGCATAAGAATCACTCAAATCGGAGCTTGGATGTGGAAGTTATGCGCGAAACGGTGAGACTGCACGTTGTCGCTCGACCAAAGTCGACTCCGCTCGACCTGGAGCATTTTGATCGAGTGGGGGCACGAAATTCTATTTTTGGTAATTTCGTACCTCCAGTTGCATGTATTTTCATGTTTTCCAAGAAAAAGTCAATCCAAGGTCCATAAGGAGAGTTTACAAGTATAAAAAGTGATGCAGATCACATCATTATTCATGTATGGAGAGAACAGCAACACAATCATCCTACACTCCACAGAGGGGGATCACCTCAACCATCATCCACATCCTTTCCTCCATCCATTCATCACTGTGAAGATTTTTTGTGGAATCATGAACGAGAATCAAGAGGATTTGAAGAGACAGAAGAGAAAAGGAAGGAGACTTTTACACCAAGGGTTTTCCTAATTCTTTTCTTCTACTTTCTAATTTTTCGGACATATGGGTAAGATCTATCCAACCTCCATAATTATTTTTTGCAACATCATGGGCTAGAACTATTTTGGTAGATCTATGATTTTGAAGGTTCTTATGAATTAATTTAACTTTCGTGTGTAAACTCCGTACAAAACTACTTATGAATTTATTTTATATAAGACTATGCATTTTTAATTCATACTCAGAGTTATTTTATGCATCATTAACTGTTATGTAGAGTCTGAATACCTATCTTGGTTATTAATTGAGTGCGTTCACTGTTGAGCAGGATTCCATGTTATGATTCTAAGTGAGGGGACTCCGAAGTTTTATTAGAACTATCTTATATAAATACTTATTAATTGAATTGAATTCGGGTTATTAAGTAGGATAAAAATATTAATTTTATAGTACATATAAAGGGAGATCATATCGGGTTAGAGTACCAATTGGCAGGGGAAATAATAGTACATAGAAAGGGGGTGAAATTATATCTCTAGCTCCAAGGTTATTCACACGTGTTACATGCATATTTACTTGTGTCTATAAAGTAGATTTACATGACTTAGTGATGCGTCCATATTCCACAATGCAGAGTCGGACATTGATACACGAAAGGGATATTAATGAGTAAAACTGGATTATCCTAGAGCTACCTATTCTTCTACTTGATTCACTTTCATATTTTTCTAGTTCCTTATTTATTTTATTTGTTATTTTAATTAATTATTTAGTATTTAATTAATCTCTATCTCAACTTTATTGCCTTCCTCTTAATTTAGTAAATAATTAAATTGGTAATATATCGTCCTTTGGATTCGATATTTCACTTGGTCGCTTGCTTAAGCTGCAACTGATATCCTTAATACTTGGGGATTAATTTTGCGTGCAAAGAAAATGCGCATTAGAATCGAGCCTCCAAACTTTGTGGATGGCCTTCTCTACCATTGTTCTTCATGTTATTAATCTATAATATTTCTATTTTGTTTAAAAAAAAATGGAGATTGTTCTCTGCAGGTATCAAACATCAATTCGAACAATGAATGGAAGGGATGTTAAGCCGCCCAGATAACACAACTTTCATTCACGGGTTAGATATCAAATAATGGAGCTCCGTCTCACGGAATGAAATCTGTAAGACGGTCTCACATAAGTCTTTGTCAAGTTTTTTTATGCAACTTCGGCTCGTCGGTAATTTTTTTACCCAATATTATCTCTTAGGATATCTAATTAGGAGATAAAATGACGAGACTGTCCCTTGTAGCTGAATGGATGATTGCATTTTTTTTCTTAAATGATAGGAATTCATTTCATGATATCAATGGAGCCAACTGGCTCCTACAAGGTTCTCCAGGCGTTCTTCAACGACCCAAGAGAAAAGAACTCCATAACAAATGAGACCAAACACTCCATAAGGAGACCGACACTCCATAAAGGAGAACTAACCTCCTACTAGGAAGACAAAAGCTCCAACAAGCTAGCGATAAAAAAACCTAATCGAAAGAATTAACACAAGGCAAACTATTGCTACTGCAACCTATGCAAAATTAGATCAAATTATGATGAGACTCTTTTAGATCCGGACATAACATAAAAAGGAAAAATAATATGGAAGAAATAAAATTTATAACCTCCTCTCACCCGTTGCACCAATCCATGGAGCCTACCTCCAATATAGGCCCGATCTACTCCTTCTTGGGCTACTCCCTCTTAACTCCCTTCAAATCTTGTACTCACCTCGCAAAATGGAGAGGGCTACCGATTGAAACTCTTAGTCTTTCTCAAATCATCTCCGCCTCTGGCGGATCCTAGATCTGGGTTGAACGGTACTGCTCCCATCTCCAAGTAAGGGCAAAACAAGTCACTTAAACCTTAAATCAAGAGATGAGTGAGAGAGAGAATACGAAACCAGTGTCGAAGGCTGCAGACCCGTAGGGACTCGCCAATGGCTTAACAGTCACCGACAAGTGGAGGCGAACTCTATGGTGGCTTGGGGGAGAGGGGGAAGGGGTTATGGTTTTACCAAGGAGAGGAGAAAAGGATTTAGAGAGAGAAAAAATTAGAAGTTCTTCGAGAAAAGGGAATCATATTCAAAATACAAACCAAGAAAGTTAGTGATTAAGTCACCAATTCTACTAAACCACACCTCTCTCATACCCGTAAAAAATAACCCTCCACCCCCATGGCCACCTGCCTCCATTCTTTAAGAACTCACAACTCCAATCCCAAAATTGATGATGCTTCCTTCACCGATTATGTCAGGTTCTATCAGTGGCGGAACTAGGAATTTCGATCGGGGGGCCACGATCACTCAATAATTTTCTCTCCATAACAGGATTCATAGTATCGATATTGTAAATATGAAATTTAATTAAAAGAATTATTTTTTAACAGGATTCGCAGTATCGATATTGTAAATACAAAATTTAATTAAAAGAAATTAATCAATTTAACTATATGAAACCTTATCAAAAAGGTATCTAACAAATGAAATATAAAATAAACATGAAAATAAAATAGTTGAATGACATATTATGTATATTTAGTGGGATGACAGTTATTAATTTATAAGTTACTTACATAAATAAAGAAATGATATTATTAAAAGGATAGTAAATAGAAATAAAATGTACATAAAATGAAATAAAATAGAGTATTAAAAATAAAAAAATAATATTATTAAAAGTAAATATAGCATTTCAAAAGAAAAAGACATTAAAATGAGGTAAATAAAGAAGAGTAGGACTTGGTACAACAGGGCCACCAAGTGAATTGGTGGAATCTCGGGTCCCCACAATTCTTAATTAATTCACGCTCCTTCATTAATATTATTTTTTATTTTATTTTTAAATTTATTATACTTAAATGACTATTATACCCTAAACCCTAAACTCTAAGGATAAATTATACCCTAAACCACAAGGATAAAATTACAATTATATATCTTAAACCCTAAACCCTAGGAATAAATTATACCCTAAACCACAAGAGTAAAATTACAATTATACCCTAAACCATTAGAGTAAAATTACAATTATACCCTAAACCTAACTCTAAGATTCAAATATACCCTAAACTACAAGGGTGAAAATAATAATTATATCCCCAAAATTAAATTTAAAAAGAAACAGAATAATAAACAAAAAAAAAGAATAAAACAAAAAAAACAGTAACAGTAAATATAAAAAACTAACAAATTAGATGAAACAACAAAACATACGCTGAAGGTGAAGGAAGGAAATTGTAAATTTCAAAATTAGTACAACTTGCCAACCTAAGTCATTGTCAATAAAGAATTAAGTAAATAGTATTTTAAAAGAAAATAGCATTTTATTAAAAGAATAAATTATTGAAGTGAGATAAATATCTTCATGTGGCCCACAACAATTGCAGCGGCATGAAAGGGATTTTTCATTGGACCAACGCCCTATATGATTAAAATGCACTTACATATATTATAAAAAACTAGTATCAAACCCGCGTACACGAGAGATTAATAAATTATTTATATAATTATATTATTATTTAAATATTTTTTATTAATAAAAATTTTAACATAATATTATTGTTATTTCAACCTAACCTTTTAATTAAAAAAATCTGTATTTATTAAAATAAGTAATTTGAATATAATATTCTTGAACACTCCTTTGTAATATTGTGAGAGTTTTAACATTATGTCAGAAAAATTTTAATTTTTTTAAATCGAACTTCATATTTGAATCCTTTCAATATCTTGTCAAGTTATCACCAAATTGACAATTGGTCCTTTAATAGTTTTTTTTAATCAAATTTCATATTTGAATCCTTTCAATATCTCATCAAGTTATCACCAAATTGACTATTAGCACTTTTAACTATTAAAATTTTTAATTTTAATCCTTTTTTTCTCCAACTTTAGTCTTCCAAATTATTTGAATTAAAAGGACAAAAAAAGACTAAAATTGAAAATTGCAATAGTTAAATAAAAATGTTAAGTTTTGGAATGATGAAATTATCTATTTCATTAAATTATATTAAATATATTCCTTTCTCTGATTTTATATTTTTTCTTAAATTCCGCGTATAAAAATACATAAAATACATTTTGAAATGGGGAGGAGTATAACTCAATTTATATATAGCGTCTAAATGCATTAATTATGTAATATACTATATTAAAAAAAAAGAGGTTCTTCCATGTGATCACATATGCATTAGTGTAAATGGGTTAACGTGTATTATACAAAAATAGTGTAAATTTTATGAAAGTAAAAAAAAGTAGAATATCGAGCAACCCAAAAATAATGTGAATTAAATGTGTATTAATAATGCAAAACATACAGTAAAATTTAAACATGTACATAATAAAAAATCATAACTTATTTGCATCTGGAGAATTTTAATATTTGTCATCCAAAAACTTTCAGGGTAGAGTTGATTTGGATTGTCTGTTCCATAAGGGTTATGCTGATTAGACGTAGAATATTAATATCCTCCTATTAGTTCTTTATTATTCCCTCAAGTTTTGACTTATCCTGTTAATAGTCTTAAAGAAATGCAAAAAATGTTTGAAGTAAATAAACAATGAACATATGTAATAGCGGATAGGTACTCTATAAGAGGGGAAAAAATAATTAAATACAATGATGGGTAACATATGGAAGAAAAAAATTTAGATTAAAACAGAATTCTTAATTAAATTAATACAATACAAAATTGGTGAGCTTTAAATAGTCATGGATTTATCAAAATTATTCAAGAAAATATAGAATCAAAATTAAATCAAAATTTAGTGAATTGTGCAAACAATAAAATTAATTAATACATATTGATAGGAATTCATTTGTATCCATAAGCCAATTCCATAAACTTCTTGGGAATGACATCACCCTCACGAACAAAGGCATCAGCTCACCTTGCAGAGCTTAGTGTACCTTTTGTAATTAGAAAAGATCATGAAAATGAAACCTATGCAGATACATAATTCAAACAAAGAAGAACTACATCATCAGGAAAAAATAGTCCCAATAGACTAAAAATTGAACTCGTAATATTTGACAAGTTTCACAATAAACCAAAACCTCATGACTCTCAACTGCCATGAGATTAGAATTTGTATGACATTCAAAATTCAAGCACAACCATTGCAAAAAAGAACATTACAAATGAAATCATACAATTTGCAAAGCCCATCACTCTGTTGATGGTTCTGACCCTGCTAATCTTTTCATTCAATTTCTGAAATCGGATGCCGCTTGCGAGCGATTCTCCTGGTTGATGGATTTACTTGCTAATCTGCAGAACCCTAAAGCTGTGCCCAATCAACCCACTGCCCCACTCAAGCCGTCATCGGGTCTTCCTACTTTCGAAGATCTCCTTGAGATGAATAAGGCGTTTGCAGGTTCCTCAGTTGCCCCTCAGAAGGAATCTGATCGCTTATATTGGATCATGATCATCTCTACATCATCGTGTACCCCAAACAGACTCTAACTTGCATGGCAAGTCACTGGCAAAACAAGAGTATTCCGCTCGAAACCCTAATGGCCGCACATTGCCGCATTCCACGCATGATAATCATCAGTCACATAATCTGCCTTCATATGCGGACAAAGCTCGCGATGCTGGTGATCCAATCATGCGTCTCAAAAAGGCCATATGCAAATGACCCCTATCAGGTCCTGTGGCGAGGTCGTTCAATAAAACAGGTGATACCGTTACTTTATCTATTAATAAGACATTCTATGAGGATCATAATACTCTATTCTCTCAATTTGTCATTGTCAGGGTCATGAACGAGAGGGTCTCTAAACCTCTATCTCAATTGGAAGTGGATTCTATGTTTCAACGCGTCTTTAATATTAAGGAGCTGCTTAATATACCACTGGGCTAGGAATATTTTTCACTGATGGTTGCTAATGAACAACAAAAAATCCACCTCTTGAGGAAGAGGGTTTTTGAGGTTGGCGGTGCTCAATTAAGGGTCAACAATAGACTCCTACATTCAACCCATACAAGATCAAGTCTTCAATAGTACCTATTTGGATAAGAATATATAAGCTTCCTTTGGAATTATGGCATGAGGAAATTATTAAAAGTGTAGCTCGGGCTGTGGGAAATCCCCTCAGAATTGATGAACGGACCCTAGATGGCTCCACATGACACTTTGCTAGAGTCCTTGTGGAAATGGATGTTCAGGAAGACATATTGAGATATATGAATATAGATACTTCAGAGAGTGTGATTAAAATCTCCTTTAGTTTTGAAAACATTCCGGATTACTGTAAATCATGTCAAATTTTGGGTCATTATGATAAGGATTGCATGAAAAATAATATAAAAGTATGCAGCGGAAGGAGAAAAATGAAAGAGGAATGGCCAGACATTTTTCATATCCTAAAAAGGCATGGAAACAAAAGGAATGTCCTGCACCTAATGTTGCCACTTCCAATATATTTGGAACTCTAGAAGATAATGTGGAGCTTGATGCTCAGAAGGAGAAACATAGAGAGGAAGTGGAACACCCTGATCATCGAGAGGAGGATGATCAGGAAGGTGGTTCTCAGATACAGGATCATAAATTGAATGATCAAAATATAGATGATGAAGAGATGGATTCTTGGATTGAGGAGCATGACAGTGGTCACAGTGATGAGGATTATGAGTCAGAGCAACAGAGCCTAAATCATAGTGGAGATGAAACCAAGGATCAAGAAACAGAAAATTCACGGGACCTTTCCCTTGCCATTATTGTGAAAGAGCTGGTTCTAATTGCAGTTCGCAATCCTGAAAATTATGCCAGTCCTACCATTTCTTCATCTGAAAAGCAGATCATTGTGCATGGAGAGAAGGATTTGGTTAGAGGCACGAGCAACAGCGCTACTCATTTTACTCGAACGGACCCACCGACAACCCGCTCCCGAACTATGGGAGTAGTGCATGTCCCTTCTACTAAAAAATAGTCTAAAACCATGCATTCTACTACTAACAGAGAGTGGGATAACTTGCCGCCGAAGCACGGCTAAAAACCCCGTGGATCATGAAGGTTCTCTTTTGGAATATCAGGGGGATTGGGAGGAAAGGGGCTCAATCGGCTCTTAAGGAGTTCTGCAGGAAGCACACACCTACTTGGCTAGCTATTGCAGAGCCAAAGGTTCTTTTTTAATAAATTCCAAGTTATGTATGGAATAATTTAGGATTTTAGTTTGCTGGACATAATCAGAGAGATGGACTACGACCGAATTTGTGGGTTTTTTATAAATCTAATGATGTGTCTCAGGTACGAGCGGTGTTCTCCTCTTCTCAAATTATGATCTTTAATTTCATTCATAATGCTGCAGACTATCGTTTTGGGTTCGTTCATGGTCACACGGATTACAAAATACGTCGGATACTATGGTGTGATATTATTGCTAATATGTCCTCAAACATGATGTTGGTGGGGGATTTTAATTCTATTTTGGGATCGCATGAGAGACTTCATGCATCGGGGAGGGACAATCTGGGACCTACGGAATTTTGTGGATTTCTTGATGAATCGGGGCTTATGGACCTAGACTTAACAGGGGCTAAGTTTACTTCAGTCAGTAGATCATCCGCTAGAAACATGAGAGCTTAAAAAATCGATAGGGTTTTGGTGGAGGATAATGTCATGAAGTTATGGGACAAAATCAGTGGTGTTGTATTAGCTAGACACAGGTCTGACCATTTCGTTTTCAGCACATGTGGTTGCTTAATACAAGTTTCTTTATTATGGCTGAAACTTCTTGGAAAGATCCTTCTTTTCATGATAATCCTATATCCAAGTTCATATTCAAATTGAGGAGATTGAAAGGGGATATAAAGAAATGGAATCATAACACCTTTGGGAATATTGATGATGTTGTAGATGCAGCCATGCAGACACTTAAAGAGGTTCAGATACGTATTGGTTTGGAGGGGGATAGCGAGGATCTATTTTGTGAAAAGGTTGATGCACATGTAGATCTTAACAATAGGCTGATGGAGAAGCATCAGTTTTATGCTCAAAAGAATAGGATCTCTTGGCTCAAAGATGGGGATAGAAACACTGAATTTTTTCATAAAAATTATCGAGCGACAAGATCAAGAGCATCCATTACTTCTATGGAGGTTGATGGCGAGATCACGGAAAATTCAGACATTATTTCACAGCATATTATACAGTATTACAGCAGGTTATTTCAAAGTCCACAAGAGGAGAGAAACTTTTCACAATTAGATTTTCTTGATGAAGTTATTTCACATGTTGATAATGTTATCCTAGCGGCTATCCCGAACGACGAGAAAATAAGACAAGCTATTTTTGGCCTCTATTCGAATAGCGCACTGGTGCTGGATGGATTTGGAGGGAATTTCTACCAGGAATGTTGAAGTTTTGTTAGCCAAGATTTGTGTGGAGCTGTTAAACATTTTTTTTATCTCAGCAGAAATTCCAAGGGGAGTAAATTGCAATTTCATACTCCCCCCATCCCGGTCAAACTGCATCATTTGACTGTAAAAAGCTATCATAAAATCTACAGTAAATGTAGCTCTTTGCCCGGGACGGAGGGAGTAGTCCTTATCCCTAAGCATGATGGAGCAGTTAAGGTGGACTTTCGACCGATCAATCTCTATAAATTCATTTTTAAAGTTATCACTAAAGTATTGGTGACCAGAGTTGGGCTGATACTTGAAAGATGTCTCAGTGGTTTTCAATTCGGCTTTATACCTGGGAGAAGTATTCATCATTGCATTGCGATTGCATCTGAGTGTTTCAATAGTCTCAAAAATTCAGTTTATGGCAGTGTTGGCTTTAAAATTGATATCAGGAAAGCATTTGATACGCTCAGGTGGGATTTTGTTTTGCATGCCTTGGAACGTCTGGGTTTTGATCTTCAATTCATCACATGGGTTCATGCAATTTTTCACTCTGCTAAGGTTTCTATATTGATCAACGGAAAGCCGGAGGGTTATTTTGATTGTGGGCGGGGAGTTCGTCAAGGATATCCTTTATCTCTTCTTCTTTTCTGCATTGCGGAAGAGATTCTTGGACAATGGATTAATCTTGAAAATTCTGCAGGGAATATTTCACAGGCTCGGGCTAACAGGTCCACTCTTCTTCCCCCCTTCCTGTTTTACGCTGATGATATTGTCCTATTCTGCAAAGGAGATAGAAAATCTATTGAATGTCTTCGTAGTAACCTTCATAAATATGCCTTCTTATCTGGTCAAGAATTCAGCCCTGCAAAATCTAAAATTTACTTTGGAAAACATGTGAAGCTGGTTGTTAGACGAGAGTTTATTGATATTTTTGGAATTCAAGAGGGAAAGGTTTCTTTCACTTATCTGGGAGCTCATATTTTCATAGGATCACCCAAAATTGGGTATTTTAATTAGGCCACAGACAGGATTATGGCAAAATTCCAACGATGGAAAGGAAATTCCGTTTCAATGGCTGGAAGGGCTTGCATGGTTAATTCGATTATTATTGCCTCGACGGTGCATGTCATGATGATGTACAAATGGCCTCGACACTTGATAAAAAAGATAGAGGTAGCCTGTCAGAATTTTGTTTGGACTGGGGATGTAAACAAGCAGGGTCGATTCACTGTTGCTTGGAAGCGAGTCTGCAGCCCAACGAAGGAAGGGGGTTTGGGAATAAGATCTATCCATACTGCTAATGAGGCCTACTTAATGAAGCTTTCCTGGGACATTCTTGAGGGCAAGGGGCCGTTGGGTTTTGTCAAGAGTAGATGGTTTGAGGAACAAAAATGGAGAGATAAATATGTTGTTTCCTCAATCCGATCAGCATGCAAGGACCATATCAACGGCTGCAGGAGGATGAACTATGGATTATTGGATATGACTCAAAGGTCAGGTTTTGGCTAGATAACTGGATTGGTGTTCCCATTGCTGATCTAGTTGACATTCCTCATGAGTATAGATATCATTTTGATCAAAGGATTGGAGATTACTTAATCGATGGAAATTGGCATTTTACAGAGAGCTTTACTAATACTTTTCCTCATATCATGAATGCTATATTGAATACTCGAATGTCACCGAATTTTAATGATTGCAGGGTGTGGAGAAAGTCATGGAAAGGTGGGGTCACCTCTAAGATTGCTTTCATGCATCTTAGGGAACCGTTTATAGAGCCAAATTGGGGACAATGGATTTGGGACCCTGGCATACAGTCTCGCAGATCAATAACAATATGGAAGGCTGTGCACGGGATACTTCCTACTTGGGATACTTTGGTACATAGAGGGTTCATGGGGCCTTCTCGATGTATTTTATGCAAAGAATGAGATGAAATTGTTGATCATCTATTCATGACATGCTCGACATCCTTGGAGATTCTAAAAAAACTTTTAGGTAGGTTCTCCTTCGGCGGCAGGCTTAATCTGGAACAACTGTTCATGGGTTTTCTTGTTCAAGCCATGGGTATAAAGGCAAGCAAACAGGTGGTTTGGTTATGGAGATATGTGTTGATTACTTATGCATGGATCATATGGAGTGAGAGGAACAATGCTGTGTATGGAGGCTACACAAAGGAAGGAAAGGATATGCCGATTAGAATTTTATAAATTATAGCAAATCTGATGGCTCTTATTCGGGAAGTGAATCATGTTAAGATGGGGTCGATGAACAGCACAGTGGAAGATCTTTGCACGTTAAAATACTTTGATAGTAAAGAGGTACCACGCAAGGCTCAAAATGTCATCTCGGTTCAGTGGAATCCTCCGCCTCTGGGATGAATGAAGGTGAATATAGATGGTCATGCAGCTGGGGTACTAGGGTATATATCCGGTGGTAGAATTTTTCTTAACTCAAGGGGCTTCTCACCGGGGCATTTTACAAGTGGATATGGAATTGGGTTTGTGGTAGAGGCAGAGCTACCAACGGCTTTTCTTGCCATCGAATATGCTCACACCAAAGGTTGGCATAGGTTGTGGTTGGAGACGGACTCCAAGTACGTGGTTTATGCTTTCATGCATCCATCGCCTGTCATTCCGTGGAGATTGCTATCACGTTGGAGAAAATCAAAGGAATTAACTAGTATTGTCACCCTGCATGTTAGCCACATATACAGGGAGGGGAATGCAACGACTGATTTATTGTCTAGAGTGGGAGCCGATCCGACATGGCACACTGAAGTCCCGATTTCTGTTAGTGCTCAAATGTTTAAGGATATGAATCAAGATTTCTTTAGATTTAAATAGTTATAACCTATGCTTTTCACATCTTTTGCTTCGGTTGTATTTTGTGAACTTTTCTTTTTCTCTTTTTAATAAATGATCTATTTGCCATGGCGGGGGTCACAATATTTTTTATTTATACAAAGCATTGGGAGTTTAATTAAGTATCATTATATGATTGATTGCATCATTTAAAATTTCTTGGACAAATTTAGGAATACAGAATCAACTATATTGTTAAGTACCATATCATAAAAATAAAATTCAAATAGAAGATTTAAATCAAAGATAGTTACATATGCACTTCTTTCCCAAGCTACACCATGTTATCACTTTTCAGCAAGTCTCCGAACTTCCTTTCCCTCTAAAAAGTAACATAAGAAATGTAAAACGCAAAAGTTTTAAATCACAAATAACTTGAATCCAAAACAAATACTACCTCAGCTACCAAATTAGACACACTTTCATTTTCTTCTGTCTACCAAAAGTATATGCATACCCTTTTGGAAACCCTTTAATTACATTACACTTGCATTGTTTAAAATATGTTACTCACAATTAATATTTTACTGTACTCACACTGTAGTATCTAATTTACATGAGGGAGTACAAAAAATAGAGTAATGTTAAATACCATATATACCTAATACACATACTGCATTGTAACATGTTTAGAGACATTCACAAACATAGCTATAATTTCTCCCTCTTTCTAATTTTAAATTGTGATAGTTTTTATTTAAACATTTTACAATTTCAAGCAACCATAGATTTTTAAATTATTGGGTTGTGTAGTAAAAGACGGTAGAGCTATATAATAGGATTTTGAAATATGTAATATTTAATTCTTTGTATAAAATTATGAATTTAAGGTACATTTAAATTTTGCAGTACTAATAAGCAGAATAAGGTAGTACTAAGCATAATGAATGCACCTTTTGAGATGAGCAATAGATCCAATTGATGCATTTTTTGCACATAGCGATAGAGGTGGGGAGTATAAATCTTCCATTTAATGTTCTATGTAATCTCTATACATTAGATACTCAAATCAAGAAATAAAAAAGCCTCCCTTTAATATATTAAAATCATGAACGTATGAATCAACCCACAACTAAACTCGAGAATTTTCATACCAGCTTAATCAAGTTAATATCATCAAAGTTTTGGCTTCATCAAAATTATACCCACATGTCCAAGCTAATGTTATTAGTAAAATGCAATTGATACTAGAAAATACTGAGTGTTGCATGTCCGATGAGATAGGTATTAGCACAATATGAATGTGTTTGCCCTTTAAAATATATTATACATTAAGCTATATAAAATTCATTCTATCAACAAAACAAATCTATCCCAAACTACTTACTTCATTCATAGTCTTTTCCATTGCCAAGAAGAGTAACGTTCATGTCATAATTCACCTGCAGTTTATGGAAAGCTGAAATCTGCACGCACTGGACTCTATTACAGCTTTCCAAATCTTTGCATACTCAGTATTGGGAAAGTTTAAAAATTGGTATTGAAATCACAACACACACATTTAGTTTTAGAGTTAAAAGTAGATAAAGAAATAATTTTAAAAAATAAAAATAAAAAGGCAGGAATCTTCACCCTTTGTTGGGGCAGTTCAAATCCTTAGGATTGTTATCCCCATTAGGCCATCTCCAGTGGTTGACCTCATTTTGCAGCACATTCATCCCTAAAATGCAGTCAACTCAATAAATTATCTCCAGCAGTTATTTCCATTTTGCAGCACATTCATTTTTTAATAATATTTTTATTTTTTTTACATTTAATTTATGTTTCATTATTATTTTTATTTTAAATACAAAAAAATAATATTAATAATATTAATATGCCTAAAATTATAATAACATAATCATTAAAATTACATTATAATTTATTTAAATATGATATTAAGGTAAAAATTAAAATTAAAATTACATTGCAAAATACATAAACATAAAATTAAAATTACAACACAATAATTAAAACTAAAACACTTAAAATTATGCATAATCATTTCTAATCCTCCGAGTTAGAATACTTCTTCCATAAATGATCAATTAATGCGTTTCGAAGGTTGAAATGGGCATCCATATCTCTAATTTGGGTATATCGAGTCACAAAGTTTTGGAATCGAGCATAATCACTATACACAAATTCTACATCCAAAGGTAGCACTTTTCTTACCTCCACAATTGGAGCATCAAGATCTCGTTCATCCTCGATTATCATATTATGCATTATTATGCAAGCACACATAATCATTTTCAAATTCGATTTACTCCAAAAACGCGCTAGATTTGCCACAATTACAAATCGACTTTGGAGAACTCCAAATGCACGTTCCACGTCTTTTCGACAAGCTTCTTGTCTTATGGCAAAGTATTTTTTCTTTGGCCCAACAGGTGCATGAATAGTTTGAACAATTGTTGCCCATTCGGGGTATATCCCATCAGCCAAATAATACCCCATGTTAAATTTTTTTCCTTGAATGATATAATGTGCTGGACGAACTTGATAGGGGTTTTTTCAACACACAAATTAATCCTCAAGTATAAGGATATCAATTGTAGTCGCGAAGATGACCAAGTTACAATATCGAACCCACGGGACGGATAAATATCAATTTTGTATTCCTCTAGTATATTTAGACTATGTTTGGTAGTTGAATAGGTTTAATGGATAATAACTTCTAATCGAAATAACAAAAGAAATAGCAAAGAGTAGAGAGAAGTGAGTTGTGATCAATAAGAATGATAGGTAGTTCGTTGGGTCATCCAGTTTTACTAGCAATTCATATTTTCATGTGATGGTGTCCGACTCTGCCCTGTGGTTTGTGGACGCATCACTAGACCATGCAAGTTTACTCTATAGACTCAAGTAAATATGCGCTTGACACGTGTGAATAACATCGGAGCAAGAGATATGCTTCACCCCCCTTTCTAGGTACTATCATAATCAATTATCTTCTACGTCTAGAATCTAACCCGATTTGATCTCCCTTTTTAGGTACTATAAAGTTATACTCTTCATCCTATTCATCAACCCGAATTTAATAAAATTCATGAATATTCATATAAGACAGTTCTAATAATACTTCGAAATCCCTTCACTTAGAATTATAACAATAAACCCTGCTCAGTAGTGAACGCACTCAATCAATAACCATGTTATTGATGCACAACGATCATTGATGCACAAAACGACTATGAGTATGGATTAAATATGCAATCTTATATAAAACAAACCACAGGTAGTGTTGTACGGAGTTTTACACACAAAACACGAATTACATCATGAAACTTTCATAACCCTAGAACTACCAAGGTGGTTCTAGCCCATGATTGATCTAGGAACAATTATGGTTAGATTGATCATTCTTACTTGAACCTTCAGCGAACCTCTGTCACAGTCCTCCGGATGGATCACCACCTCTACTCTTGTCTCTCTTACGATTGACGATCAAAAGCTCTCTTTATTCTTTGTATGAGCCTCCTTTTATACTTGTAATCACGTCTCTAGGGCTTGGAATGGGCTTTCTAAGTGATCTCACGCGTTTCGGCCTCGAAAATCCGGATAAGATAAGTTCTCGCACGCAGGTTCGACCACGTCAAACAGGTCGAACCCCTAGCCACAGCTCGAACCCCAGGTCGAACCCCGCTACTGGAAGAATTCTGCACAGGTTCGACCTTCTGGACAGGTCGAACCCCTTAGGCCTTGGTCGAACCCCAGGTCGAACCTCAGCACTGGACAATACCCGCTCCCGATTCGACCAACTGGCAAGTCGAACCCAAACGTCGTGGTCGAATCCTCTTTCTTGCAAACTGGTTCGACCATGGTTCGACCTGATGGCCAGGTCGAACCAGCCGAGTCGTGGTCGAATCCATCTCTGCACGTTCAGCAACGTTGGTTCGACCTGCTGGAGAGGTCGAACCCTCCTCCAGCCAGGTCGAACCCACCTAATTCTTGGGCGGTTCGCATGGCTTCGACTCCGTCTCTTCGATTCTTGGCTCTTTCACTCCGTTTTTGCTAAGAAAACACTCAAATAGCTCCACTAACACCTGATTCATGCTAATTCACAATATATATAGGTTTTCCACCTATTTCCACATCAAAACTCTCCAAAACTAGCACAAAATATAGCGCCAAACTTGTGAATTTACACACTCATCAAACCCCCAAACTTACATGTTGCTCGTCCCGAGGCAACCAATTTAAACCACAGGAGTCGTGTATAATTCAACAAGATCTAGTACAACACATATTACACATGCCACTTCATTGAATCAAACAAGAATTACTTGCATCAAATATGTCACTCATGTAAAATCAATCCAATCACACACCATTCGGAGTACTAAGTAATCTCACTGACAAGATAAGTCTTTACTCTCTTTCGCTCGTGCGTGAGGCACTATAGGCTAGTATAAACACTCATATCAATTCATATTCACGCGTGACCATAAGCTTGGCAAAGGTCTCAAAAATCAACTCACATTAGATTAATACTAGGATCACAAAGGACTTGTTTCTAGGTTGTAATGTTGGCTCTTTGGAAAGGGTAGGAAAATTTGGTCATAGTAACTTAATACACTAGTAGAGAGTTACCTTGGAGGTTCTTGATGTCTCATTCGGCTTCATATTCTCCTCCAATTCTTCTCTTGCACTTGCAATTTTCAATTTTTCTTCTCTTCCTTGCATCAACATCATTCTTCTTTTAATTACTCGGGTACCAGTTATAGGCACTACCCTTCTCGAACATCGTTCGACTTCTTCTTAAAAACTTCAAGCCCCATGTATAAGCAATTCGGGATACCAATTTCAGGCACTATCCCTAACAAGATTTAACCATGCACTTTTCTTACTGAACCTCATTCCATCTTCCCTTTTTGTTTCTTCCACACTTATTCACCTTATTCTCTCTACCAATGAATAGGGTATTTTCAAAGCTCAAATAAGGTAATTAAGGCTCTTATATTTGGTTTGCCAAAGAAAAAGCTTTTAAAAGGCTCAAACAGGGCTACCAAAGATTTATAAAATCATTAGGAAAGGTAAAATTTGGCTAAGTGACTCAATTAATCAAAAATTACCTAAGATCATATCCTAATATTTCATCAATTGTAAGTTTCACACAAGACTCCAAGCCAAGTTCTAGAATACGTTCATACGAATGATTCTCTCAAGAATAAACTATCATGATTAATCATGATAAAGGCTCAAATCCTCACATAGGTAATCAATTCCTAATACTCCTCATAGCACATAATCAAAATCAATTCCTCAAGAATTCCATATACTTAACAAATTATTCATGCTCTTTCCAAATGAAAATAAACACGTAAACATATGAATGCACAGAATCAATAACCCATATACAAAATAACGATACAAGATCAACTATATCAGGTACATGCCACTCACACATGAATCACACCCCAATCTGTAAAAATAAAAAGAAGAATGGGAGATAAGATGAATCGGAGAAGCTAAAAGAAAACCTGAAACTACTCCCTAGGAGCATCATCATTCTCATCATCATCGTCATCCTCATCCATTCTATTTTCCACAGCTCGGCACAGACTGGTAATGTGCTTATCCATCATATCCACTCGACTACTCACTCTACCAATACGCTCATCCAAGGCAGAGTACCTTTCGTTCAGCATGGCGTAGTTGGCGTTAGCGAGCACGAGTTGGCTGTTCGTCTCTTGCTGTGCAGCTACCATCGCGATCAGCTGCTCATTAATCAAGCGAAGTTGCTCCCGAGTACCTGGAACTGCTCGCCGCTGCTGCGGTACCGGAGCATGCTGAGGCGCATCATGCTGCCCTCCTTCCGGAATCTCCATCTCCGGCTGCTCATCTACCTGCTCCTCCTCTTCAGGCTGCTGTGGCTGAGGTGGACGGAACTCTCCTTGATCAACGATCTGCTGTAACTCAGCCATCCTCCCCTCAGCACACATCTGTGCTACCGCTCTCCAATCACCACCTGACTTCGCTGCCACGGATAAAGCGGTGTGTCCAAGAGAATTCATTAGCTTATTCCTTGCTTCCCGAATAGTTGTCAAGTTGCTCACGTCGAAGGGGAACATAAATTCGAAAGGCTTGAGACTCTCGTGAAAAACCACTCCCCATTTCTAAAATGAGCAAATCCTCCCTTCGCGCACATGCTCATAATCAAATCGGGTTCTCCTTCCACTGGTGTAATGCCGGTGAGATCCAAGTTGTAATTCTCAGCCAAGATCATCAATAACCCTCCAATATTCACCTTTTGAAAACCAATGGTCTTGAATCGATTCAGCTGCGCAATAAAATAAGCTCCAACATTGAACTTCACTCCATTCAGCATACACCACAGGGCATATAGCTCTCCTCTAGACACAACACTCCCCTCCGAGCAGGCAAACAACGTGTTGCTCAGGATGCGGTCCATGTACCTCAAGACAGGGTTCTTTATTGCGGAAGCACGAGCCTGTCTGGTCTTATAATCACGAATCTCCCCAGTGATCTCCCTCCAAAATCGCTTTACACTAAATGCAGCGTTTTCTAAACGAGGGATCTCCAAAGGCGTCTCAAATAGCTCGTTGAAATCCTCAGACGTCCATCTCCTACTCACTCCACCAAGCTGAAATGTACACCGATAGGGGTATCCAAGCGGGTCCTTCTCCATCTCAAACGAGCAAACTACTTCCGCTGTAACATGGAAGTACGTCGGCCTCTTCAACTCCATGAATCGTCGGATCCCTACTTGATCAAACATCCAAAATATATCATCCCCTATTCTCATTATTCTCATCCCAATCTTGCATCCTAATCTTGAAGTTATCAGGTAAACGATCTTGTAGCCTCAGTTTTCGCGTCACTTTGTCCAAATTTGAAGGTCTGTCATGCCTCTTCTTTGATCTCTCCTCCTCTGCCTTACCTTTTCCTTTACTTGATACTTGTCCCTTTCCTGAAAACAAATACTTCAATCCAACCAACAAGACAAGAAAGCAAGTATTATACTAGCACATCACATACTCTACTCAAGACTTCAAGCATCAATGCATATTCAAACAAACTATCATCTCAACACCACTTGCTTATTCAACATTCTCAAAACATCTTCAATTACACCTTCCTTAATCATCAAAACATAACCAACAAGCATGCATTAAGCAATTCAAGCAATTCAATCAAAAATTCAACATGTTTCCCTCAATGAACTACTTCAATTTCATCAATTTCAAACCAAATCAACATGCTCATTCTATGATATGTTCTATCCTTGATTAGTCCACATAAAAATCCAAGTTCTATCAATAATCAATCAACCAAAAATAAGGAAACAAGAATTCATATGAAACCAATCAAAATATCAACATTCACCATGAAATTCAACCATACTCAACATCAATCCTCTCATTCACATCGAATTTATTACCTAAACCTTCAATCCTAGAGTAATTGAGTTGGAAAAACATACCTTGTGACTTGCCCATGGTGAACAACCGATCGAGAACACACAACAACCAAAAATCGCGATTTCAACCCTAACTCGCGATGAAATCCGCCCAAATCCGCGACCGAATCGATAATTCAAGGTGTAGTGTTGTGTAATCGGTGTGAAATCAAGTGTAATTGAAGAATTTGTGCAAGGGTGTAGAGGTTCGAAGAGGGTTCGAGGTTTGGTGTTTCGAAAAAGTGATCGAATCCCTCTGAAAAATCGAACTTAAATCGCGTACCTGGCTTGGTTCGACCTCGGGTTCGACCACCTGAACAGGTCGAACCATGGATGGCGAGGTCGAACCTCTCTTCTGGACAAATGATCTTCTCGGTTCGACCAGGGGTTCGACTTGCTAAACAGGTCGAACCTTCCTTGAATTGGTCGAACCCCTCTTCTGGAAAATAGAGTGCTTCCGACTGACAGGTTCGACCTCCTGATCAGGTCGAACCACTATGGCTTAGGTCGAACCTCCTCTCTGGACAACTTTCAACGCCGGTTCGACTTCCTCTGCTTTTGTTCGACCTCTGGCTCTGGTCGAACCTCTCCTAGACTTGGTCGAACCTTCCTCCTGATTTCCAAAACTGAGTGTTCTTCATTCACTACATACTTCAAACTTCAACACAACTTCATTAGGTACAATCTAGAGCACAATTTCTAAAATTGTTCCACATAATATCATTCATGAGTATCTCCGTAAAAGAAAACACAACCAAAAACCACTGAACATTAGGCAAATTGTAAAAAATCGTCACATCAAAATCGATTAAACTTTCAATATGGCCGCAAAAACCAACTCCCCTAACCAACAATACAAAGAAAAGATTATACTCTCAATGCTTCAATGAGGTAATAACATCACACCCCCCCCAAACTTAGTAAAAACATAAGTCGAAACTAAGTTTGAAAAGAGATGTAATTGCCGATTAGTAAGCATCTTAAATATAAAAATTTCTTACTCACACAAAAGAAATAAAGCAATAAAATGGAAGAGTAAGCTCTCAACAAGCGCTCATGTTTAACGTCGTAGAGTCACGACGATACCAAATCAGAACAAGGTATCATCAAAAATGACACACGCATCATCCGGCGACCTATAATGCTTCAATCGATGCCCATTCGCCATGATAACAGCTCCATCTTTGTCAATAAGCTCATAACTCCCCCCTCCTAAGGCTCGATGAATCATGAACGGCCCCGTCCACTTAGACTTCAACTTGCCTGCAAAAAGCTTCAAACGAGAGTTAAAAAGTAGTACCTCATCTCCTTGCTTGAACTCCTTGTATGAAATCTTAGAATCATGCCACCTCTTCATTCTTTCCTTATAAATCTCTGAATTCTTGTAAGCACGACTCCTAAACTCATCCAATTGATTCATGTGAGTTATCCTCAACTCCTTTACATCCTTAAGGGTCAAGTTCAAGCGACGCAAAGCCCAAAACGCTTTGTGTTGAATTTCTACAGGTAAGTGGCACGGCTTCCCATAGACAATTTGTTACGGTGACATATCTAACACCGTCTTGTAAGCGGTCCGGAACCCCCATAACACATCATCAAGCTTCATAGCCCAATCCTTTCTATTAGTTCCTACCACTTTCTCCAGAATCTGCTTTACTTGACGGTTGGAGACCTCTGCCTGCCCATTCGCTTGCGGATGATAGGGTGTAGTAACCCTATGCTTAACACCATAATCCTTAAGCACCTTCTCCAGAAATTTATTGACGAAATGAGAACCTCCATCACTAACTAATGCTCTCGGAACTCCATAACGGGCAAAAATATGTTTCTTCAGGAAAGATAAAATAACTTTCGAATCATTAACACGAGTAGGAATTGCTTCCACCCACTTCGAAACATAATCCACTGCAAGAAGAATGTAGAGAAACCCATTCGACGGGGGAAAAGGCCCCATAAAATCGATCCCCCATACATCAAATATCTCCACGACTATGCTAGGCTGCAATGGCATCTCATCTCTCCTACCTATATTACCCATGCGCTGACATCTATCGCAAGACGCCACATAGCTCTCACTATCTCTAAACAATGTAGGCCAATAAAGAGCGGATTGAAGTACCTTAGCTGCAGTCTTTTGCGCTCCAAAATGCCCCCCATTCTGTTGTGCATGGCAGAACTCAAGCACACTTTCCATTTCCATCTCGGGTACACATCTTCGGACAATAGAATCTGTACAAATCTTATAAATAAACGGATCATACCATATAAATGTCTCAACTTCCCTACGAAATTTCGCAAGTTGATATCGGTTGAGATCCCTTGGAATTTCACCAATAACAATGTAATTAACATAATCCGCGTACCATGGATCCATACCTTGCGCTGCAACCACACATGCTCGCTCGGTACCTTCAACATCGACAACCATGATCTTCTCATCAGGGAACATCTCTTCAATATACTCGAAAGAATTATCACAATGCTCCCTAGTCTCCAACCTTGACAAGTGATCTGCCAACACATTTTCTGTTCCTTTCTTATCCCGGATCTCCAAGTCAAACTCCTGCAGTAGTAGGATCCACCTTATGATCCTAGGCTTCGTCTCCTTCTTCTCCATCAAATAACGAATCGCTGAGTGATCCGTATACACAATCGTCTTCATGCCAATCAAATACTGACGAAACTTATCGAATGCATACACAACAGCTAAAAACTTCTTTTCAGTTACCGTGTAATTCTTCTGTGCCACATCGAAAGGCTTACTCGCGTAGTAAATGGCGCAGAACTTCTTCTCCCTTAGCTGCCCAAGCACCACACCCAATGCTACATCACTTGCATCACACATAAGTACAAACGGTTGAGTCCAGTCTGGTGTGATCAAGATAGGGGCAGTAATAAGCGCCTCCTTCAAAACTTGAAAAGCTGTTAGACACTCATCATTAAACACAAAAGGAATATCCTTTTCAAGTAAATGAGATAAGGGCTTAGAGTATTTTGAGAAGTCTTTAATGAATCTCCTGTAAAAACCGGCGTGTCCAAGGAAGGACCGCACTCCTCTTTCATTGGTCGGTGGTGGGAGCTTCTCAATTACCACCACTTTAGCACGGTCTACCTGTAATCCCTTGGCGGAAACATGATGCCCAAGAACAATCCCATCCTTCACCATGAAGTGGCACTTCTCCCAATTCAAGACAAGATTAGTTTCTTGACACCTCTTCAAAACAACAGCAAGGTTAGACAAACACATATCAAAAGAAGAACCAAAGACTGAAAAATCGTCCATGAATACTTCCATGATCTTCTCTATCAAACCATCAAAAATCGCCATCATACATCTCTGAAAAGTAGCAGGCGCATTACACAATCCAAACGGCGTCTTCCTAAAAGCAAAGGTCCCGTAGGGGCAAGTAAAAGTGGTCTTTTCTTGATCCTCGGGAGCAATCATAATTTGATTATACCCCGAGTATCTATCCAAGAAATAATAAAACTTATACCCTGCAAGACGATCCAACATTTGATTCATAAACGGAAGAGGGAAATGGTCCTTACACGTGTTCTCATTTAATTTCCTGTAATCCACACATGTACGCCATCCCGTAGGAATTCTCGTGGCTATAGCTTCTCCATCCTCAGCTTTCACTACAGTCATGCCCCCCTTCTTAGCAACTACATGCAACGGACTCACATGGGGACTATCACTAATAGGATATATAATTCCAGCATCCAACCACGTAAGAATTTACTTCCTTATCACCTCTTGAATTGCGGGATTCACCCTACGCTGATTCTGAACACTAGCTTTGGCTTCATCCAACAACCTAATCCGATGCATACAATATGAATGACTAATACCTTTCAAATCATCAAGTGACCACCCTATTGCAGACTTGTACTCCCTCAAGACATCTAATAACTCCTCAAGTTGATCATCATTAAGGGAAGAAGATACAATTACCGGATATTGTGCATTATCTCCAAGAAAAGCATACTTCAAGTGGTCCGGCAATGGTTTCAACTCCTCTTTTCTTTTCTTTTCTCCACTGGAGTGTTTTCGTTATCCAAAGGCAAGTACTTCCTGGTCCATTTGACTTCTTCCACTTTATTTCTTTCCAAAGCAAACCTGTCATCACCCAAAGCAAGTAAGTTTTCAAGAAATTCAATACATACCTCGTTAGAAAGTCCGTCAAGCTCCGTAGTGGGATAAGTAAGAGACTCCATCAAACATGTCTCAAGAGGATCCTTTGACAAGATCAGAGACATATCCTCCTTCACAATCTCCTCCACCACGTCAATACTATAACACTGGGACTCCATTGGCATTTTCATTGCTTTGTCCAAATTGAAAAGTACTTCTTCTTTGTCCATTCTCAACTTCAGTTCTCCCTTCCGAACATCTATCATAGCTCCAGCTATAGCAAGGAATGGCCTCCCCAAGATTAAAGGAACATTATCCTTGTCATCATCCATTTCTAGTACAAGGAAATCCATAGGAAAGACTAGCTTCTCCACCTTTACAAGAACATCTTCAACAATACCTTTCGGAAACGTCATTGATCTATCTGCCAATTGGAGAGCAACAGTTGTCGGGGTCAGCTCCCCCAAACCAAGCTTCTGAAAGATGGACAATGACATCAAATTGATGCTTGCCCCTAGATTGCACAAAGCTCGCCGTGCTGGCCCCTTCCCGATCTCACATAGAATAGTAAAGCTCCCCGGATCTTTCATTTTTGGTGGCAACTTCTTTTGAATAATTGAGCTACAATTCTCAGATAAGTTTACCGTTTCAACTCCGGTTAAGCTTCGCTTCTTCATCAATATGTCTTTAAGGAATCGAGAATAATATGGCATCTCCATGATTGCCTCTGAAAAAAGGATGTTCAAGCTTATCTTATTCATTATCTCTGAAAACTTCTTGAACTTTTCTTCCAACCCCTTCTTCACTAGCTTGTAGAGAAACGGTGGAGGTATCTTTGTTTTGGAAATCCCCCATTCATCACGATCAACCTTCTCCGCGTTCTCCTTTTCGGCTCTTAATCGCTTAGCTCTTTCCCATTTTTTCTCAGCTATTATGTCTGTACTTTGCTCATTCCGTACTACTGGAGTTACATCAACATCAAAAGGAACAACAGGTGCATCAAACAAAACATCTCGGCGAGGTTCGACTAGGGTTCGACCAGGTTGAGAGGTCGAACCAGGAGTGTAATGGTCGAACCTCTCTCCTGGAAGACTGATCTCATTCTGCTCCGGAGGTTCGACTTGGGTTCGACCAGCATTGGAGGTCGAACCACTGCCCCCTTGGTCGAACCTCTTCACTGTATAATCTCTATCCTTCGGTTTGACCTGGGTTCGACCTGAAGAGTTGGTCGAACCATTTTGATCGTGGTAGAACCGTTCTTACGTCAAAACAGAGTGCTCTGGCCGATGAGGTTCAACCTGGGTTCGACCTGAAAAGTTGGTCGAACCCTCTGCGTGTTGGTCGAACCGCTCCTGTGTCAAAACAGAGTGCTTTGGACGATGAGGTTCGACCTGGGTTTGACCTGTATGCCAGGCCTTTGAATTCTGGTCGAACCGAGGCTTAGAAAATTCCAACTTTGATTCCGGCCTCATCGGTCCCTCGTACTGCGTTCCCGACCTCAGTGTGATGGCATTACACGACTTCGGATTCTCTATACTCTGAGATGGAAACTTCCCTTTTCCTACAGTTTGAGTCAATGTGTTCACATTCTCTGCAATTGTACCCATCAACAATGTGAGATCTTTCACTTGAGTGGACAAATCTCTGTGGTGATCATCAATCTTTTTCTCAAGCTTTGCCTCAAGGCGGTTCACTCTTTCATCATTCTTTACCATGTACCGGTTCACAGTATCCTCGAAACCAGGCTTCCCTTCTTCCACCTTTTCTCCCAGATCAACACCCATCGAAAGTTGCACTGCATTGTTCGAATTGCTCCATAAAAATTCAGGCCTCCTTGGTTGCTGTTGATAACTACCAGATGGACCACGATTATTAAAATTCCCTCGATAGTTCCCTTGGTAGTTCCGGTTTCCTTAATTTGGGTACCTCGTTCCTTGAATACTTTGACCCATGGCATAATTTGCTTCCTCCAATTCGTCTTGGATGGTTCCATTATTCATCATCTCTTGCTGCATGATTGGCACTCGTTGAGATATCTCGCTGATCTGCTTCTGTTGAGACTCAAGTAGCTTGTTGATATTGGACAAGCTCGAAACGATCTCATCCTCTCTATTAGTTTTCACCATTGCTTGTTCAACCTGAGCTACCTTTCCAAGAACATACATACCTCTTACTCTATCAGTAGGCCAATCCCTCGAATTCATCGATATGTCTTCAAACAATCTCTCGGCCTCAACGGATGACTTTGTAAGCAATGCTCCATTAGAAGACGCATCAAGTAGCACTCTTGATTCACAGTCCAATCCATTATAGAATATACTGATATATTGGGCTTTAGATAACCCATGTTGAGGACACTTCCTGAGCATGTCCTTGAATCTATCCCACGCTTCATGAAATTTCTCACCTCCACTGATAGCAAATTGGTTAATATCTTGCTTCATCTTAAACACCTTCGAAGGTGGCATATATCTCTCCAAGAACCTTAACTTCAATTGCTCCCACGTGGTGCACTCAGCTGCATTAATAGTATCGTACCAATCCCTCGCCTTTTCAGTAAGCGAGAATTTGAACAAAAGGATCTTCCTAGCATCTTCATGTTCCCCTATGTCTTTTTGAGTACTTGCATAGCCCAAGAACTTGTTCAGATGCTGCTGCGGATCCTCGAAAGACCCTCCTGAAAAGGAGTTTCTTTCTATCATGCTAATAAGAGTGGGATGAAGATAGAACGCTGTGTTAGTTCCCCTTGCTCCTAAAAGCTCATAATTTCCAGCCCCATTATTTCTGAAAACCTCTCGGATGGCTAGATTATCCGGATTCGCTGCCATGTTGACTGTTTCTACTTCCAAATTAACTTCAGTTGTAGCCTCAATCGCTTGCGAAATCTGCTCGTCAACCTCAACTCCAAAATTCAGAGCTTCAGTTGGGTCTATTATCTTTTCCTTGCTCTTCTTCTTCTTCTTCTTCTTTCTTGATGATGCTCCAATCTCAGGATTATACGGTTCAAGATTACCTTTCTTTGATCTTGTGAGCATACACCTAAAACGAATAAGAAAGAAAATAACAAAACAAGGTAAATAGTCCTAATAAACTATAAATAATATAAAAAAATATTTTACGCCGTCCCCTGCAATGGCGCCAAGAACTTGATAGGGGTTTTCTCAACACACAAATTAATCCTCAAGTATAAGGATATCAATTGTAGTCGCGAAGATGACCAAGTTACAATATCGAACCCACGGGATGGATAAATATCAATTTTGTATTCCTCTAGTATATTTAGACTATGTTTGGTAGTTGAATAGGTTTAATGGATAATAACTTCTAATCGAAATAACAAAAGAAATAGCAAAGAGTAGAGAGAAGTGAGTTGTGATCAATAAGAATGATAGGTAGTTCGTTGGGTCATCCAGTTTCACTAGCAATTCGTATTTTCATGTGATGGTGTCCGACTCTACCCTGTGATTTGTGGACGCATCACTAGACCATGCAAGTTTACTCTATAGACTCAAGTAAATATGCGCTTGACACGTGTGAATAACATCGGAGTAAGAGATATGCTTCACCCCCCTTTCTAGGTACTATCATAATCAATTATCTTCTACGTCTAGAATCTAACCCGATTTGATCTCCCTTTTTAGGTACTATAAAGTTATACTCTTCATCCTTTTCATCAACCCAAATTTAATTCAATTCATGAATATTCATATAAGACAGTTCTAATAATACTTCGGAATCCCTTCACTTAGAATTATAATAATAAACCCTGCTCAGTAGTGAACGCACTCAATCAATAACCATGTTATGTATTCAGACTCTACACAACGATCATTGATGCACAAAACGACTATGAGTATGGATTAAATATGCAATCTTATATAAAACAAACCACAGGTAGTGTTGTACGGAGTTTTACACACGAAACACGAATTACATCATGAAACTTTCATAACCCTAGAACTACCAAGGCGGTTCTAGCCCATGATTGATCTAGGAACAATCATGGTTAGATTGATCATTCTTACTTGAACCTTCAGCAAACCTCTGTCACAGCCCTCCAGATGGATCACCACCTCTACTCTTGTCTCTCTTACGATTGACGATCAAAAGCTCTCTTTATTCTCTGTATGAGCCTCCTTTTATACTTGTAATCACGTCTCTAGGGCTTGGAATGGGCTTTCTAAGTGATCTCACGCGTTTCGGCCTCGAAAATCCGGATAAGGTAGTTCTCGCACGCAGGTTCGACCACGTCAAACAGGTCGAACCCCTAGCCACAGCTCGAACCCTAGGTCGAACCCCGCTACTGGAAGAATTCTGCACAGGTTCGACCTTCTGGACAGGTCGAACCCCTTAGGCCTTGGTCGAACCCCAGGTCGAACCTCAGCACTGGACAATTCCTGCTCCCGATTCGACCAACTGGCAAGTCGAACCCAAACGTCGTGGTCGAATCCTCTTTCTTGCAAACTGGTTCGACCATGGTTCGACCTGATGGCCAGGTCGAACCAGCCGAGTCGTGGTCGAATCCATCTCTGCACGTTCAGCAACGTTGGTTCGACCTACTGGAGAGGTCGAACCCTCCTCTAGCCAGCTCGAACCCACCTAATTCTTGGGCGGTTCACGTGGCTTCAACTCCGTCTCTTCGATTCTTGGCTCTTTCACTCCGTTTTTGCTAAGAAAACACTCAAATAGCTCCACTAACACCTGATTCATGCTAATTCACAATATATATAGGTTTTCCACCTATTTCCACATCAAAACTCTCCAAAACTAGCACAAAACATAACGTTAAACTTGTGAATTTACACAGTCATCAGACGAGCAATACCTCTAGCAAGGTTAGAGAAAAGAGGAGAGGTCTCTAACACATTAATATCATTATTAGAACCCGACATCCCAAAATATGCATGCCATATCCACAGACCATAGTCAGCTACTGCTTCAAGAATAATTGTTGGAGATGCACTACGACCAGAATATTGTCCCGCCCAAGCTGTTGGATAGTTTTTCCACTTCCAGTGCATACAATCCAAACTTCCTAACATTCCTGGAAATCCACGTTGCTTCCCAATATAGAGTAGTCTTGCAACGTCATTGGCAGTGGGATCTCTTAGATATTGCTCTGAAAATATCTCAACTACAGCTCGAAAAAATCTTTTGACACATTTGATGGATGTAGATTCCCCAATCTTAATATACTCGTCGGTTGCATCAGTTGGAACTGCATATGCGAGTACACGAATTGTTGTTGTAACTTTTTGCAAGGTTGACAAACCAAGTTTTCCAGCCGCATCCCTTCTCTGCAAAAAATAACCATCGTGATTTTTCATAGCATCAACAACTCTTAAAAATAAATCACAAGACATTCGAAAGAGTCGACGAAACTTATCTTCATTATAGGTGGGATTTTCAGCAAAATAGTCATTGTAAAGATTTTCTGCGGGTGCTTCTCGATCACGATAAATAGTTCTCCTTCTTGGAACTGATCCCCCACGCCTGGGATTTGCATTTTGTTGGTTAAGAAATTCAGCCAACAAAAGATTGTGGTTGTGTATACGTTGTGCAATAATTTATTCTTCTACGTCATAACTCTCTAATAATGATTGTTCGAATTCAATATCATCATTAGATGAGCTTGACAAAGAAGATATATGAGAAAAATTCATTGGTCTATGTAAGAGTAGAGTGATAAGAGTTTAATTTGAATGAGTAATTGTTTTAGAAGAAAACTTATAGTGAGAAATTAGTTGGTGATTGTGCTCATTATATTGTTCTAAACTAAACTATTGAAGAAAGCACAATCCATGTGCATTCAATCTTAACCACTGATAAGATTTTGCCTATATAAATTCTAACCATTGGATTGGTATCCTAGAAGTGTTGAGACAAAAACAAAAGCACAATCCATGTGCATTTAATCTCAACCATTGATACCAATTTGCCACTTTAAATTCTAACCTTTGGATGAGAATCCTAGAATTTTGGAGACAAAGAAAGCACAATCCATGTGCATTCTATCTCAACCGTTGATAAGATTTTACCACTTTAAATCTCAACCGTTGGATTGATATCCTAAAAGTGTGAGACTATAAGAAAGCACAATCCATTTGTACTCAATCTCAACTGTTGATAAGATTTTACCACTTTAAATCCCAACCGTTGGATTGGTATCCTAAAAGTGTGAGACTATAAGAAAGCACAATCCATGTGCATTCAATCTCAACCGTTGATAAGATTTTACCACTTTAAATCCCAACTGTTAATTTTTCTATAAATAAATGTCACACAACCCTTATCCTTCTACACGTCTCTCCAATTTCTCATTTCATACTTAATATGTTTTTATCTTCATATATTTTCTAAAAAAAAAATGTCCAAATGCACTACTAATTTCATTCCTTTTGATGATAAGAGTTTCTGCACTTGGTTTCTTGATATTTCTCAGGATCCAACTGTGGGTAGATACCAAATCAAAGACCAATTTTTGCTTCGCGTTACTAAAAAATACAATTCTGGAAAACCATCACAAGCAACTGAGCATAGTAAACAATCCTTAAAATATTGATTCCAGCTCATACTTAAAGATTGTAGACAATTCTGTGCATGTCTCAAACAAGTTGAATATTCTAAGCCAAGTGGTGCAAATGAAGAAATGATTGTAAGTACATTATTCATGCTTTTTTTCTATTATAATTTATAGTGGTTTATTTATATATATATATATATACATATATATTTTTTTTAATTCAATTTTTTTATAATATGTAGTGGGATATGGCGAATGAGTTATTCTCTACACATAAAGGAAATTCAGATGGTTTCAGATTTTTAGGCATGTGTAAAAAAATACATAGAAGAAGTTGCAGATGAAGTGATTTCAAATGATCAAGATAACACTCGACATCTCCTATTTCCCCACAAGCTTCATTTAATGAATTTACTATCAACTTAAGTGATTATAATGGTAGCAGAGGTTCTTCGTCAGGATGACCAGAGGGGATAAAAAAAGCCAAATTAAAAAGAAAACAAGGTAAACAATCAGCCACAATACTAAGTGTGATACAAGAAGAGGGTGAAAAATTTCGTGAAATTTTACAATCATCCACTGAAAAAAAAGAACAAGCTACTGCTGCGATACAAAGAAGATATGAAGCTCAGGCTCATAGAAATGAATTAAAAGAATTAGAGTGAGAAGACAAAATCTTAATGATGAATTTGGACACTATTTTAGATCCCGCATTACGTGAGATTTTCAGATTTGATCAACAAAAAATTATGCATAAGAGAAGACTACAACAACAACAGAATTCAAGTGTCCATCTGATTTCATTGGACAATTTTTTCGAGATATCGGAGGAGGTTCTGGAGGTGGTCTCTCTGATTACTAAGCTACTTTATGTTTTATGTGTTTCTTTATATTTTATGTGTTTATTTAATATGTTTTATGTATTTTAGTATGTTTGTATTGTTGCTTTCTAATTTATTTTTAAGTGTATGTTTTAAAATTTATGATGAAATTGAAGTTTTTATTTAGAATTTTAAAATGTAATTTAATCTTTATTTTTAATTAATTTTTCAAAATTAAAATTAAAAATTTTTCATTTATAAAAAAATTAAACAACCACATCATATATACATACATGTACATAATGTATAAATTCAACAAAATAATATTTAATTTACTACATAATGTGTATATTAAATAATTACATCATATTTAATTTACAACATAATCAACAAAAAAAAATTATGCGGTCAAATACTGTAGAGGCTGCATTTTTTGGCCTCTACAGTGAAATCCACATTTTGCAGTCAACTTTGCTAACACCGTTGGAGAAGGATGTGGGCTGCATCCGCAATTTGCTAACCCGTTGGAGAAGCTTTTACAAAGTCTTTCATTGCTATTGAAACAGAATAACTCAAATAAATCTATTGAAGAAAAGTAAACAAAAGTCAGAACTAATTAAAGGGATAATAAATTATAATTACCTTTTAAAAAATAGAGAAAGAAAGATGAGTAAAAAGAAGAATATTGACACATTAAGTCCTCCCCAAACTCTCAAAAATTCGCATAAGTATAGCCAAACATACTACCAAATCATAAGGTTTATCATTAAAATTAACAATGATTATTATAATAATTACTCCCTCTGTCTCAAAGACAAGTTCTCAGTTACTGTAGATACGGAGTTTAAGAATTTTTTTTTGCTTTACTTTTAGGGGTAGTTTGGTATTTTTAGATAATAAATAAATTATAAAGTAAGTTATGTGAGTTGTAAAGGGGTGAAAATTTTAAAATTAAAGTATGTTGTGGGGTTATTGATTTGTGTGTATTTCCTTATTTGGGGGTGTGAACTTATTTTTGGGACAAACAAAAATAGAAAGTGTGAATTTGTTTATGGGATGGAGGGAGTATTAAATAAATTATGAGCTAGCATCCCTTAACTTTTCAGACAAAAGATGTTTCAAATATTGAGTATCTAATAGAGTTTTACAGCACGCATAAAGTAATGACAAGCAAGAAAATCATCCCGCGTAGCTCAAGATGAACTATAAGCAAACAGAAACATGATCATTCCTACATTTCAATACATCTTGAAATTGAATGTGTTGAGTCCAACTCAAAATTATAAATTAGGCACATTTAATTTTAGAGTAATATAACGCATGGTTTTACAAAAATACGGAATAGGAAACACAAAGTTCGACTTCTCATTAAAAGCAGTATAATACAGGTAAATGGAGGTGCCAAGAAAAATGAATGGAAGAAAAACATCTGTCCATTCCTCTCACAAAAATGTCACCAAGTCAGAAAATATCACAAATGCCAATGATGACCAACTTAACAACACATCAGCAAGGAAAATGCGTGTGATCTTCCTACAAACAACTACAATTACTCTAATTTACCACATTAAATGACCGAAAGTCCAAATACCAAATGGAACATAAATTTCTAAAGGAGCCATTTCTCTAAATCATTGCAAATATATGAAACTTAAAGAAAAAGAAAGAATTTTTTTTCTTTTCCATATAGAGTAATATGTGCTCCTAATACATACATCACTAAGCAAATTAAATCAGATTTGCTCATCCAAGGATATAGTTGGAACTCACCTTTTCAAATCCAATAGAGTTTGCGATAAATTCTAGGTACGAATCCTGAAATAATGAAAAAATATATGGTTAGAGATTTTAGCTGCAAGGGAAAAATGAAGTAAAATTGAGACATAGGCCATAGCCAATGAATATTTCAAGGTTTTCTGCTAATTTTTCATTTTAAATAAAGAGAAAAGTAGAAAATATGCATCGTCAACAATAAATTAATCAAATGATTTTTTACAACTAATCCTATTACGATGTAATAATCAAAGCCTGCAACATGGACATTAAGAATTTGGATTCTGCTCCTAATCAAGTTTTTCGGCAGGTTACAT
This sequence comes from Pogostemon cablin, assembly GCA_023678885.1. NCBI lineage: Eukaryota > Viridiplantae > Streptophyta > Magnoliopsida > Lamiales > Lamiaceae > Pogostemon > Pogostemon cablin. Next base: position 8,382,788 of record CM043009.1, read on the forward strand.
TGTATCCAATCTGATCTAAAAATTTGAATTCTGTTCCTAATCCAGTTTTTCGGCGGGTTATATTATATCTAATCTGATCTAAATAAATAAGTGATATAAATTATTCAATTTTTTTCTACGTATAGAAAGAACAATCCATCAACTCTCCAACAACAAATACACAAACTACGCAGATAAGTGCTACACTGAAAAGTATAGTTTACTATTTTGACTCATCACATCATAAAACATGCATATTGATGAGAGTGAAAATAAGCGTGTTTTAATATCCAATTTAATATCTTTTTGATTGATATTGTAGTCTTATATGAGCACAAGTGTCTTATATTTGATATATGTGAGAATCATGTGCACTTGAGGTGTTTTATTTTGTTTTAGGTGGAAAAAAGATGAAAAGTGCAAAGTTGGAGAAAAGGTGCAATTTGTGCAAGAATGCTGAAAACTCACATCCAACTTTCATAATTATTCTGTATTTTTGTGGAGCTCGAAACTAATGGTGTCATATATGGTTGGAAAGCCACTGAAGAGAGAGTCGTTTTGGCGTAAAAAACAGTATCATTGAAGTGCGAACGAGGAAGTTATAAGCAAAGTGGTGACGCCGCGCGAGCTATGCCGAACAGAATTACAGTGCTACTTTCTATGGCCTGTTACATATTCAATTCTTGGAGTTTTTGTGATTTCTTTATAAGGATAGAAAGCTCAGGAAGAGAGAATCGTGTGAGCGCAAAAATCACTAAATTCGGAGGTTGGATGTGAAAGTTATACGCGAAATGGAGAGACTGCGTAAACAGGTCGAACCGAGGTTGAACCCAACGGAAAAAATGCTGGTTCAACCACGACATGCTGGTTCGACCTATTGGCTGGTCGAACCATGCACCTGGGACATCCAGAAGGGTGGTTCGACCATGGTTTGACCTGTAGGGGTTGGTTCGACCTGTTTGGGAGGTCGAACCGCGCTTCGGGAACTTACCAAATCCATATTTTCGAGGCCTAAACGAGTGTGATCACTTGAAAAGCCCATTTCAAGCCTAGGAGACATGATTATAAGTATAAAAGGAGGTCTATACAGCCCCAAAAAAAGGAGGAACACAACACAATACAAGAGAGGAGAAGAGAGGCCACAACATACAACACCCCACAAGGGGGGATCACCCCCCAACCATCATCCTTTCCTTTATCCATCCATCACTTTGAAGATTCGTTTGTGGAATCAAGAGGAGAACCAAGAGGAGGATTCAAGAGCGAGAAGGACGCGATGATGCCACATCTAGGGTTTATTCGTTTTCTAATTTATTTTGTATTTTCCGGACATCCGGGTAAGATCTATCCAACACCCATGTGTGTTTCCTACAACACCATGGGCTAGAGCCTTTTTGGTAGAACTAGGGTTGTGAAGGTTTTATCTAGTTAATTGAACTTCCATGTGTATACTACGTACAACACTACTTGTGGTTTATTTTATATAAGATTGTGCCTTTTTAATCCATACTCATAGTCGTTTTGTGCATCAATAATCGTTGTGTAGAGTCTGAATACATAACATGGATATTAGTTGAGTGCGTTCACTGTTGAGCAGGGTTTTAAGTTATAATTCTAAGTGAAGGGAATCCGAAGCCTTATTAGAACTACCTTATATGAATACTTATTAATTGAATTGAATTCGGGTTAATAAGTAGGATAAAGAGGATAATTTTATAGTACCTATAAAGGGTGATCATATCGGGTTAGAGTACCAATCCTAGGGGGAAATAATTGATACTGATAGTACCTAGAAAGGGGGGTGAAATTATATCTCTTGCTCCGAGGTTATTCACACGTATTACACGCATGTTTACTTGTGTCTATAGAGTAGATATGCATGTTTTAGTGATGCGTCCATATTCCACAAGGCAGAGTCGGATATTAACACATGGAAGGAAAATTAAATAGTAAAACTGGATTACCCTAGAGCTACCTATTCTCCTACTTGATCCACTTTCGTATCCTTCGAGTGATAGTTTATTTTATTTGTTATTTTAATTACTTGTTTATTAGTTCAATAATTCTAAACCTCAACTATATTGTCATAATCGTCTTAATTAATTTAGATAATAATTAAATTGATAATACGCCGTCCCTTGGGTTCGATATTCACTTGGTCACCTTTCGAGACTACAATTGATATCCTTCATACTTGGGGATTAATTGTGTGTTGAGAAAATGCTCATCAAGTTCTTGGCGCCGTTGCCGGGGACGGCTGTTATTATTGATTTTATTATTTCTAGTTTGATTAAGATATTTTTTTTTCTTTTATTTGTGATTATTTATTTTTATCTGACCTTGAATTTTTCCGAGTTACTTGTGAGCTTGAAAAAAGGAGAGGAAGGAAAGGAGCAAATAACACATTGAGCTGAACATGGCCGGAGCAAGGCAGAATCCGGATAATGTTTCAATTCGTGAAATTTTCACGAACTTTGGGAATGTCAACATGGGGTTGATAGGAGCAAGGGGGGAAGATGATGATTTTGAGATACATCCCACTCTTATTAACATGGTAGAGAAGAATCCCTTTTCTGGAGGTTGTTTTGAAGATCCATATCAGCATCTCCGAAGATTTTTTGGTTATGCAAACACTCAAAAGGGCAGTGGAGCGAATGATAATGCTAGGCGGATCGCCTTATTCAAGTTCTCTTTAATTAATAAGGCGGAAGCTTGGTATGAGACCCTTGATCCAGCCGATTGCAATACATGGGACCAACTGCAGCAGAAGTTCTTGGAGAGATACATGCCACCCTCAAGGATCTTAAAAATGAAGCAAGAGATCACTCGATTTGTTATGAATCAGGGTGAGAAATTTTATGAGGCGTGGAACAGGTTTAAAGACATGCTCAGGAGGTGTCCACAGCATGGAATGCTGAAGGCTGAATACATAAGCATCTTCTACTATGGATTGGATTGTGAGTCGCATATTTTTATTGATGCATCATCAGGAGGAGCGCTGTTATCAAAGACAGCACTTGAAGCAGAAAAGTTATTTGAAGACATCTCTATGAATTCACGTGACTGGCCAATAGAGAGAGATAGAGGATCATATGTACTTGGCGAGGTAGCGCAGGTTGAACATCAAGTGGTGAAGCCGAATAGGGATGATGAGATCGTCTCTAGTCTAGCTAATATCAACAAGCTACTAGAGTTCCAGCAGAGGCAGATCACAGAGTTGACACAAAGAGGGCCTAATATGAAGTAGCAAGAAGTGAAGAGTGATGAAGATACCTTCAATCGATACATGGCTGAGAACGATGCAAGGATTGACCACATCGAAGCTAGAATGAATGTTGATCATGCAGATTTATCTAAGCAGATGAAGGAGCTTACTTTGATTATGGGGCAAATGACCACGAACGTGAATCAATTAACACAAAAATTAGAGAATAAAGCCATCACATTAAGATTTGGAACGCAGTACGAGGGACCAATGAAGCCGGAGTCAAAGTTTGAGGTGAAAGGAAGTGGATTTGACCAAAAACACTATGATTCGACCTGTCCCACAGGTCGAAGCGTGCAGGGGAGGTCGAATCTAGCTACGGGAAGACATCTGGCAGAAGCTGCGCCTCGATTCGACCAATAGCCAGTCGATTCGACATGGCCCTCAGGTCGAATCCAGGTCGAATCACCCCATCTGGAGCACTCTGTTTTCATAAATTCTCGATTCGACCACGATACTACCAGTTCGACCAGTCCATCAAGTCGAACCGACGATCATAAATCTTACAGAAGGTCAGTTCGACCTGGGGCATTCCGGTTCGACCAGCACAACAGGTCGAATCGAGATCGAACCACACTCTGTGAAGCACCCTGTTTCATCGCGGACTCGATTCGACCACGAGATAATCGATTCGACCAGTACCCCTGGTCGAACCAAGGTCGAATCGGAGGGCAAAAATCTTCCAGAGAGCCAATTCGACTTGGGGAGAGTTGGTTCGACCAGTACCCCTGGTCGAACCCAGGTCGAACCCAACATGCAAGGTGAGAATGGACTTCCAGGTGCTCGATTCGACCACGACATAGACGATTCGACCAGTACCCCTGGTCGAATCCAGGTCAAATCCAACATGCAAGGTGAGAATGGACTTCCAGATGCTCGATTTGACCACGATGTACCTGGTTCGACCAGTACCCCTGGTCGAACCAAGGTCGAACCCTGCCAAATTGCACAATTTTCCTCGCCGAATGCTTTACATGATGTTAATGCTACTCCCTTACCATCCCAAGGACGGAATACTGAGCTTACAATGGAGAAGAAGTGGGAAAGAGCAAGTAGGTTGAGAGCCGAGAAGCTTAGACTGCGAATGGATAATGTAGATGTGGTTTTCTCTCTTGATCATGCAATGAAGATGCCCACGGAGACTCAATCATGCAAGAGCATTGATATGGTTTCTAACTTGTTTAATCTTGATTTTTCTAAGACAGGTGATTCTGAATTTAAGTGGAAGATTGACAAGGGGGTGTCTAGACAGCTATAGGAGGAAGGAAATTTCAATGATCATATACTTGTGACCAAGAAGGGTGAGGTGTTGAGTGTAGACAAGAAGAGGGAAAGAAAGTATTTGAAGGTGAGGATGCGACAAGACGGTCCTCCGATCAAGTAGTCTACAAAGAGGTAATCCATCGCGACTCTCCGATGTTAAACATGAGCGTCTGTTTGGGGCTTGCCTTTCCGTTTTATTGCTTTATTTCTTTCGTGTGAGTAAGAAATTTTTATATTTAATGTGCTTACTAATCGGCAATTACATCTCTTTTCAAACTTAGTTTCGACTTATGTTTTTACTAAGTTTGGGGAGGTGTGATGTTATTACCTTATTGAAGCACCAGGTGTATAATCTTTTCTTTGTAATGTTTGCTAGGGGAGTTGATTTTTTGCGGTATGTTGAAACTTTAATTGGTTTTGATGTGTCGATTTTTTGCAATTTGCTTAGTGTTCAGTGGTGTTTCTAGTGTATGGGAGTCGATTAGATAGTCAATTGAGTCTTTCGTATAGTTCTCCTATTTTATTATTGATGAATCCTGTGATGATGAGTATGCTTGAGCTTTGATGATAGAAAAGGGTAACTAGGTGGCAAGACGAGTTCTACATTGAGGTTTCGACTCGAGGAGCTCGTGCATTCATTGAAGGAGAAATCAGGTGCCCTCGTTTCCTTTTTCTAATTTTTATATGTGCTTTTAATTCATAGGAGTGGAAGGATTGTGTTTATGGTGGTGATCCATGTGAGCTTATTTTTAAATTGTCTTGGAATTCATATGCTCTTGAAATTGATGAAGGAAGTGTACTTGAGTTATATTGTGGTATGAAGTTCCATGTGTACTTGTGGGATATTGCTTACCATGAAAAGTGCTCTGTTACTTGTTAAAAACCCATGTGAGATTTTGAGCCTCGTTGATTATGATACATAATCACATGATATTTTCTTTTCTGGTGAGTATCGTTCTTGTGTGTGTATTCTAGAACTTGTCTCTTGTCTTACTTGAAACTACATGTGTGTTAGATGATGGGAGATGATTTTAGACCATCCTTGAATTTATGAGTCACTTAGCCAAATAATTCCCTACCAAATAATTATATATCCGTAGTTAGCCCCGTTGAGCCTAAAAGCCTTATTTCTTTGGCAACCTACAAAGATAGGCACTTTGATATCCTATTTGAGCCTTAAATTCCTATATTTAGTGGAGGATTAAATGCTGTTAAAGTGTGTTAATGGTGCTTGATAACAATTTGGGAAGGAATAAAATTGGTGTTGAAATTAATAGTGATGGATTATGATAATGCATCTAAGGAGAAGCATGGAGTAGTGCTTAAATCTAGTACTCCACGGAATCAAAAACCCTAGGGTAGTGCTTAAATCTAGTACCCTATGGAGGATGCGTGAGGAAGTACCCGAAACTGGTACCTCGAGAGAAAAAGGATGTGCTTGAGACAAGAAAAAGTATGTTGATCTTGAAGGAAATGAGAGAAAAGAAAATTAGAAAAGCATAAAGTTGGATAGCCTTGAAGTGTAAAAATCTGCAGTACATAAGATCTCCAGTTTTAATTCTCTACTAATTGAGTCACTTTATCCATATGTTTCCTACCCTTACCAAAGAGCCAACATTACATCCAAAAGAAAAGTCCTTTTTAATCCCATTGTCGAATCATACTTTTAGTGGTGAAGAGCTTGAGACGTTTGGCAAGCTTATGGTTACGCATGCACTTAAATTGAATCTGAGCGTAAACACCTTAACCCATAAGTGTACATCTTTTACACTTGAGTGCGAGTGATATATACTTTCCGTGAGAACATGTCAATGGAGCATTTGAATTGGTGGTGATTGTCTTAACTTGTATGCTTTGAATTGATTATTACACGTGATAAGAGTTGCATGACCTAAGTTGATGAAAATTGTATTTTAAATGGGGTATTGGTCATAGTCCTTGTTTCCCCACTAATTTTCTTACACTTTCTCTTTATCTTTATTTTGTTGTCTCGGGACAAGCAACGGGTAAGTTTGGGGGATTGATGAGAGTGAAAATAAGCATGTTTTAATATCTAATTTAACACCTTTTTGATTGATATTGTAGTCTTATATGAGCACAAGTATCTTATATTCGATATATGTGAGAATCATGTGCACTTGAGGTGTTTTAATGTGTTTTATGTGGAAAAAGGATGAAAAGTGCAAAGTTGGAGAAAATGTGCAATTTGTGCAAGAATGCTGAAAACGCACATCCAACTTTCATAATTATTCTGTATTGTTTTGGAGCTCGAAACTATTGGTGTAATATATAGTTGGAAAGCCACTGAATAGAGGGTCGTTTTGGCCTAAAGAACACCATCATTGAAGTCCGAACGAGGAAGTTATGAGCAAAGTGGTGATGCCGCGCGAGCTGTGCCGAACAGAATTGCAGTGCTACTTTCCATGGCCTGTTATATATTCAATTATTGGAGTTTTTGTGATTTCTTTATAAGGATAGAAAGCTCAGGAAGAGAGGATCGCGTGAGCGTAACAACTACTCAATTCGGAGGTCGGATGTGAAAGTTATACGCGAAATGGAGAGACTGCGCAAATCGGTTCGACCTGCTTGAGGTCGAACCGAGGTCGAACCCAACGGAAAAAATGCTGGTTCGACCACGACATGCTGTTTCAACCTTTTGGCTGGTCGAACCATGCACCTGGGACGTCCAGAAGGGTTGTTCGACCATGGTTTGACCTGTAGGGGATGGTTCGACCTGTTTGGGAAGTCGAACCGCGCTTCGGGAACTTACCAAATCCGTATTTTCGAGGCCTAAACGCATGTGATCACTTGAAAAGCCCATTCCAAGCCTAGGAGACGTGATTATAAGTATAAAAGGAGGTCTATATAGCCCAAAAAAAAGGAGAAACACAACACTATACAAGAAAGGAGAAGAGAGGCCACAACATACAACACCCCACAAGGGGGGATCACCCCCAAACCATCATCCTTTCCTCCATCCATCCATCACTTTGAAGATTCGTTTGTGGAATCAAGAGGAGAACCAAGAGGAGGATTCAAGAGCGAGAAGGACGCGATGATGCCACATCTAGGGTTTATTCATTTTCTAATTTATCTTGTATTTTTCGGACATCCGGGTAAGATCTATCCAACACCCATGTGTGTTTCCTACAATACCATGGGCTAGAGCCTTTTTGGTAGAACTAGGGTTGTGAAGGTTTTATCTAATTAATTGAAGTTCCATGTGTATACTCCGTACAACACTACTTGTGATTTATTTTATATAAGATTGTGCCTTTTTAATCCATACTCATAGTCGTTTTGTGCATCAATAATTGTTGTGTAGAGTCTGAATACATAACATGGTTATTGGTTGAGTGCGTTCACTGTTGAGCAGGGTTTTAAGTTATAATTCTAAGTGAAGGGATTCCAAAGTCTTATTAGAACTATCTTATATGAATACTTATTAATTGAATTGAATTCGGGTTAATAAGTAGGATAAAGAGGATAATTTTATAGTACCTATAAAGGGAGATCATATCGGGTTAGAGTACCAATCCTAGGTGGAAATAATTGATACTGATAGTACCTAGAAAGGGGGATAAAATTATATCTCTTGCTCCGAGGTTATTCACACGTGTTACACGCATGTTTACTTGTGTCTATAGAGCAGATATGCATGGTTTAGTGAAGCGTCCATATTCCACAAGGCAGAGTCGGACATTGACACATGGAAGGAAAATTAAATAGTAAAACTGGATTACCCTAGAGCTACCTATTCTCCTACTTGATCCACTTCGTATCCTTCGAGTGATAGTTTATTTTATTTGTTATTTTAATTACTTGTTTATTAGTTCAATAATTCTAAACCTCAACTATATTGTCATAATCGTCTTAATTAATTTAGACAATAATTAAATTGATAATACGCCGTCCCTTGGGTTCGATATTCACTTGGTCACCTTTCGAGACTACAATTGATATCCTTCATACTTGGGGATTAATTATGTGTTGAGAAAACGCTCATCACATATATAGAGATGTTGCTGCTAACACCAGCAACACATAATTTATATTCACTTATCTGCTAATCAATGAATTTTAATATCTATCATTTTAAGTGTCAACCAAAATCACTTATTACATTGTTCTGAAGAAAAAATAAAATAAAAATGGTAGAAAGAAAAAGGAAAAATTAAATAGGAAACCTGGAGAGTCATCTTACCTGTCATGTCTTCATCATTGGATCATCATATCGTCATCTTTCTTTACGTCCTCCACCAATGGAATTATAAGACTCCACCAATTGCTCGTCCTTCACCAAATAAAAAAAATTTATCAACAACAAAGCACGCTTAGATGTACATAATGATAATCAGATTTCTATGAAAAATTAACATAAATGCCTAAAACTTTCTATATCAGATTCGTTTTCTTCAACGACTGGGCCTGGCATGGCGGCTTCCGAAGAAATTGTTGGAAGCCAGTCTTGCAGGCGTGGAGATGATAGGATGTAGGAGAAGAAATAATGAGATTAGGGTTTACATTGTGTAACGCTCCACGTCCCTTAATTAAAAGAAAACAGAAAAAAGATAGAAAAATACAAAAATTTTTGGTGCTGCCAAATCAGCAATCAAGATAAGTAAAGATATTAAAATTTTGAGTCAAATGCTACAGTACTCAGATTGTTTTAAAATTTTTCTTTTTTGTCCATTTGTTAACATAATATTTAAGAATGCCCAACAAAATTGACCTTGATACGATATTGGCTTGATTGTAAATTTTTGAAAAAAGTTACAATCGAGTCAACTTTTTACAATCGAGTCATTATCGTTTCAAGGTTATTTTTGTTAGGCAATCTTAAAACTTCTCTTAAAACTTGGGCACTCAAGAATTACCCTAAGGCCTCCCCCAATGGGGAGGTTTTTTGCTGAGATGACACTTTATAAAACCTCAAATATTGATTCTTATTGTTGGGGAAGGAAGAGATTTTTTGGGGAGGTAGTATGCAGAAGACCTAGGTTTTTTGATGAGGGAGAGAGTGAGGGAGGAAGAGGGTGAAGGCAACCGCCCACTCAATACGTGCGTGCGCTTCACGCGCTGAATAATGAGAAATTGGGTGGGCCCATATTGTTGGGCTATGTCAATTGGCTGGCAGGTTTATGTTAACTTCCTATTCCTTTTATTTTTTTAATTATCATAATAAAAGTTGAAATACTAGATGATTGTGGGATAGTGGATTGTCCAGATTTAATGAAAACACACCGGTGTGTTTTAGTGAAAACTATCTTTTAATGTTTAAGCTTAAGTTAAATATCAACTAAAAAATAAAATGGAAAAAGAGTATTATTGCCAGGCTTTGAAAACACACCGGTGTGTTTTAGTGAAAATTTAGTGTCCATCTCATCCTTTTAAAACATGACACCAAAACACACCGGTGTGTTTTATGTAATTCAAAAGAATAAACAATATATTTTTTTATTTTTATAAAATATAAATAATTGAAATATATAATTATTTATAATTTAATTAGAAATTAGATAGAAAAAGTTGATAAATTAAATGAGAATAAAATGAAATTGGTGTGGGGCCTACCAAAAAACCTGCCTTTTAGTTTTATTGTTGGGGGGAGTTTTGTTTTTGAGGTAGGAGTTTTTTGCTTTTGAGGTGGCGCTGACGTGACGGACAAAAAATCTGTTTTTTTGTTTTATAATTGAGGGCCTAAACTGTGACTATCGTGTAATGCCAGTAAAATTTTGAGTTGGCCACGCGCCCCCTAGGCCAACGCCTTTGGACGCGGATAGTCAGAGACAGTGAGACACTCTTTCTCTGCATCATTATTTCATCCCTTCCCTTTCCTGTTCAATAAATCTAACAAAATCCCACACAATCGCTCTACAAATCTCAGATTCAACCACAAATTGCTTAAGGAAATTCAATTTCGTCAATCCACTTTCGTTTTTAAAACCCTCATTTCGCGACTGCTCTGCCGGCCGATCTGACCAACCTCTTGCGATTCCATTTGAGTGGATCGTTTCTGTTTGAAGGCATACACTGTGAGCTTTCCACAGCCACTTGAATTTAGGTATTGCGATTTTTTTTACTGCTTATTGTAAACTTTTTAGGAAATTACTGCGATCTATGCGCGTTTTCTACAGATTGATGCTATATTTCTGGGTTCTTTGCCACAATTATATTGATTTCTCAAATTACGTGTTCCTGAAATTTTCAGTGATCATTTTTAGTCCATTAAATTTATTGTGGAAAATTTGGGAAATGTAGGGAATTTGGATGTTCTTAGAATTCCCAATTCTCTTTTAAGGACTAAATCTGGGCAATGCTTGTACTTGTGTTCATTCATTTTGTTGCACCAATTTCATGTTGGGAGATTTGGGCTGTTTTTTGTAAAAGAAGCAACTATTAAAAATATGAAAAATTATTAAAAAAGGTGTAGAACAAAGCAATGAATTTTCCATTCAAGTCAAATCACTCATAACTGATGCTATATGGTAGATTTGCTAGTCATATTCTTAGGTAATAATTTATCTCAGGATCACAATGTAGGCTTCATGAATGACTCTTGAATTTTGTAGGTTTAAATTACTATGTAGAAGGATAAGGGTCTTTGCCTTTGTTATCTTTTGTTTTTTACAAGAAAGTTATCCGACTCTTTCTCCCATCAAAAAAATCAGCCTCATAAACATTTTTTGGATTCATTTTCTTCCTAGTTCATTACATTTATAAAATTTCAAAATACTAAACGACCCCAAGAAACCTTTATTTTCGTATTCAAAATGATAATATTTTATTAAACTACCAATTACGTGAATTCAACATATCCATGCTGATATTTTCTCAAATACTGTGTAAAAAGCAATATTAAGATTACTTCATATAAAAATATTTATGTAGGAGAATTTATTATGTGATCTGATAGTTTACGAGGAGCAAAGTTATCAGTCATTTAGTTCAGTAGGGAAAACTGTTTATTATTCTAAATGGTATGTTAATATTCTATTTGCACAATTTTTTGGTTGTCTTTAGGAAATAAGGAGTCCTACACAAACCAGTAAAGAATTGAGATTGATGCCTTTGATTTCTGTCTGATTTGGCAAAACAAATACCTGTCATATTTTTCTAAGATATATTGTTATCTCAAAAAGTTAAATTCTATGCAAGAATAGAACGCAGCACTTTTTATATGTTATGACTTTTTTGGCAACCCACAAACCAGTAACATAACACAATTAAAGAAAATCAATGCCTTTGATGTTGGTCTGAGCCAAATCAAAATTCCCACTTTTTTTTAGAGGGATTTAAAAAAGTAAGCAAAAAATAAAATACATTACTATTTTCTGTTAGGACTTGGGAAGTATGCCTAACACGATTTAAGACAATATATTCAAAAAGTAGAGCTTCTTCGTTGCTCCTCCCTCTAATATTTAACGTGGAGATCCTCTTATTTCTATGAAGAATCCTTTTTCAAAATAGAACACATTGCTTGATTGGAGGGTTTTCTCTCGTGCATTTCTTTGTCTTTACTAAATACTATTCCATTAATGGTGATACTGTCAATTTTAGTTTTTTACTTTTCATAGCTATGAAAGTTTTGTTAAGAATTTGTTGCCTTTTGTTCCCTTTTCCTTCATGTTCTCTAATGGGAATGAGGATTTGTACTTTTTTGTCTGTGTTTGATATTTCAAGTCAGTTATCTAAATAACTACATAAAAGAAATAAATTAAAATTCTGGTTTAAATAGTCGAGGAACTTAGTCTTGGAAAGAAGGTGATATTTCTTCATCCCTCTAGAATATTTTTGACTTGGAAGCCCTCTAACATTCTGAATTTAATTTTGTGTATACTTTATGATATCATTTGGTTGGATATATTAAAACTACATAGTTGATTATTTCCTTTTGTTTAATGTTGTGCAGTTCTATTATCTTTTGGCTGATATTGTTTGTGGACTTATTTTGTTGTGCAGTTCATAGCTATGATTTTAGGGTTTAGGGTTTTAGGATTTTGGGTTATAAGGTTTAGGGTTTAAGATGGTTGTTTTTTGGATTTAAGGTTTAGGGTGTTTTTTTTTTTTTTTGGTTTTAGGGTTTTATTAATGTTGGGTTTTGAGTTTTGGTTATAAGGCCTTAATTTTAGTGTTTAGAGTTTAGTGCTTTATATTTTTCTTTTACGGTGTTTGGGTTTTGGGGTTTCTAGGGTTTTTAGGGTTTAGGTTTTTTGAGTTTTAGGGTTTAGGGTTTTAAAGATATTTTTAAGTGTTGGTTATAGGGTTTTTTTTTTTTAATTTTTGGTTTAGGGTTTAGGATTTTAGAGTTTAGGGTTTTTGGGTCTATGATTTAGTGAAATTGGTAAATGTATTTCACTGAAACGTTTATAAAGTACTTGCGTACAATGCGAATTACAATTCCTATCCACACAACCTAAGCCTAAAGTTTAGGGTGAATACATAAAAAATTCAAATACAAAGAAGCTATATGTGCTTTGATTCTATCCACTGTTTGTCGGAGACAGCATCCTCGGGCCAAAATGTAGAGCATTTTTTTCCATTCAAGTATGATAGACCATAGTAGCAAAGGTGATGAAAAGGAGTCTTCTTGCCTTCAAGTTACATCAGGTGTCCATGTAGTTTTTCCGGAAAGCATCCGTCACTGAGTTGATTTTTTTTCTCCTCCATCCAATCCATCTTCTCACCTCTCTCCATACCTGAGTAGTGTAAGGGCAATGTAAAGGTCTATGGTTTAGGATTTAGGGTTTAGGTATTACTTGTTCCTTCTCCACATTATATATATATATATATATATATATATATATATATATATATATATATTTTTTTTTTTTTTAAATTAAAAAAAAAGGGTTTAGGGTTTTAGATTTTTATTTTAGGGTGTTTTAGAATTTAAGGTTTATTTAGTGTTTAGGATTTTTTAATTGATTTTTTTGGTTAGGATTTCTGGTTTAAAGTTTTAGGAATTTTTTATTTAGGGTTTTGGTTATAGGGTTTTATGGTTTATGGATTATTTTAAGGGTATGATTTTAATTTTATTTTTTTGGTTTAGGGTATATTTTACTTTTAGGATTTAGGCTAGTTTAATTTCAGTATTGTGGTTTAGGTATATTTTATCTCTTTTAAGTATAATCTTAATTTAACCCTTTGTTTATATTTTGAATATGATAAAAAAAAGGGTACAAAAATACTATTGATTGATCAGGGGGACCACTATTTTATTATTGGTTGTCGTTGAGTGTATTAGGGCTTATGATTTTAGAATTTTAGGGTTTTGGATCTAGGTTTTAGGGATTTTTGTTATAGGGTTTTGGTTATAGTGTATAGTTTAATTTCACCATTGTGGTTTAGGTATAATCTATTAATTTTACTTTTAATTTAACATTGTGATTTAGGGCATATTTAAATATAATAAATATAAATAAAAAAAGGAAAAAATAAAATAAAATAGTATTGATTGAGGAGGACCACTTTTTAATTATAATTCTTTTCGTGCAACTAGGTGGTGGATGGGTAAAACTAGTAGTATAATTAATTACAATTAACGACTGTAAATATTCTTTAATATCACGCAAAGCATGCAGCAATAGCACCCTGCAATTTATTCCCATGCCAACAGAAAAACGTGTGGACTCAGGAAAGGAAATAAACGCGAAAATCGAGTCATAACTCCAATTAATTAATCAAGTAATTATATTAGCGGTGTAATTACCTCCAGTTAGTTGTCATTTGATCACTCCCACCATATAAATACCTCCCTCTTCGATTTGGATCCAAATTTTCCCGTTCTTGGATCTCCACAAATTTTCCTCTCTTTCTTGCATTTTCTTATGTCGATTTGGTGAGTAACAGATCTCATTTCCTTTCTTACTGTCGTTTCTTGATTTGAAGTGCTTTATGCTTGTGACTCTGGGTCAAGATTTGTTGAGATTTCTGTTTGTTTTTACATGTGTATCATCTTGGCTTTTGGTTTCTCTCTCTCACGTGGTCACGAAATTTGTTTGTGCACAATGCCCGATTTGATCTCACTATTAAAATGAGGATTTATGTACTTCAGATCGCAGAATAATGATGGCTCTATCTTGTGTATTCAAGTTGTTAGGCTGATTTGGTGAATTTAATGCTCTTAACTGGCTTAATATAGTTTCCGGAATTTGTGGTATCCTTTTCTTAAGATGTAACTTCTCTGTTTTCATATTTTAATCAGTTGTTATCTTAAAAATTTGGTCGATTTCTACGGATCTAATTCATCTTTGGAGTTGATAAGTTTTGGTGGACCAATGTGGTTGATGTGCAATTAGTCAATGATTGAGCAAGAAGGTTGTGAATGCTATATGGCACTGCAAGATTGATTAAATCAGTTGTTTTTGGTCCTCATTTTGATCCATTTTGATTGTTGAAAATTTTGTTAAATCCATTATGTAAAACCAACCTTTTTAAGACATCGATGCTTCAATTTTACATTTCAATGTAGATTTGTATATTTTTGGCTGCATTCATCTGATACGTTAATATTTTAAGCCTATATTTATCTTCTATCTCCAGTGCTTAACTGTAGTGCTTGAGATTTACATTTATTTTGATCGTGATTTAGTATGCTTGATCTGATGATCTCCATTACATGAAAAAAATTCTGTTTTCCAAGCTTCCATTCGAAATTCTTCATAGAACCTTGTTTATATTTTATATTTTTCTAAAAACTAAGAAGCTTGATCACTGTATCTTCCTTCGAAGCTTGCTTCTAGCTGACATTGGTGTATTTTCTTGTATGCACTACGCAGATAATTACCAGATTTTTGTTGGCACTATGGGCAGTGTTGCAAATCAGGTATTTACTTTTTAACTGTTCATTTTTTTCCAAATATTCAATTTCTCAAATTAGATCTAAAATAGCTTGTGCCGAAGGCAGAAGAGAGATTGCATGCATCAAGCTTAATGTAAAGTAATATTATGAAATTTAAGTACCTAAAATACATGCTGAAGTTTGAATACCTGTAGACTTTCCTGTTTGATTTAGTTAAGACAAGATATGCAGCCATATCTTGTATAAACCTCACATCTTTCATTTTGGTTCAGGAAGTAAATGGGAGTGCAAAAATCAACAAAAAGTTCACTGTTGTTTTTGTATTGGGTGAGTAATTTTCTTTCATGTCTGGACGCGTATGGACTTTGATATTAGTCATTGCATCAAACTAGTAGAAATTGTTGAACTAAATGTATACCATTGATTTTTAGGCTCTCTCTGTAATCTGTACACTTGTATTCCTGCATGAATTCCTTATCAAAGAACATTTTTTTACTTAGCTTGACATATGAATTAAACATGAGCAGGTGGCCCAGGCAGTGGTAAGGGTACTCAGTGTGCTAATATTGTTGAACACTTTGGCTATACTCATCTCAGTGCGGGTGATCTTCTCCGAGCTGAGAGAAATTCTGGCTCCGAAAATGGGTATGAATCTATATTTGAATGAGAGTTGCTTTGTACTTGATTGGTTCTCTTTCATTCTCATCTTCCGTATCACCCTGCAGAGTCATATTTTAGGAACATAGTATTTTATATTGTGAACCAAATCACTAATCTGGATCATTGTAGTCGATCTTTAATAGACAAATCTTTTTCTAAAACATGTGTTTTTAGTAGTTTCATAATGATAATTTTTCATAAAATGAATTATAATCAGTATTCTTTTCAGTGTTCACATCCTTCTGTTGCAAATAATGATATTGGCTATGTTTTGTATTTTTGTATCTGTCAAATTCTTTGTAAAGTGTTTTGCAGCCATTTGTCTTATGATATGTAGGGCGATGATTACAGACATGATTAAGGAAGGAAAAATTGTGCCTTCGGAGGTAACAATCAAGCTTCTCCAACGAGCCATGGAGGAAAGCGGCAATGACAAGTTCCTGATTGATGGTTTTCCTCGGAATGAGGAAAATCGTGCAGCATTCGAGTCTGTCATAAGTATTTTCTAACCCCTATTTCTTCTTCTACAGAGTGTGTACCTGCATATTATTTGTAATAATTATATAAATGCATTTATCCCTTTTTCTATTACTTTCCTATGGTTAGATTTATCATGCACTTGATTTGGTATATTTAGATGAATATATCTTATGATATTGACCATATAACATCTTTGTCCTTCCTTCTATCTCTATCTCTGTCTGCAGACTGGTATTCAGCCAGAATTTGTACTTTTCTTCGATTGTTCTGAGGAGGAAATGCAGAGGCGCCTTTTGAGTAGGAACCAGGTTATCATTGATGATTTCTTAATCCATTCTGAGCCTTCTTTCTCTTTCATCATCCACTTCTCTATGAAAATCACCTTTAAATTCTTTTTTTCTTCTCTATGTACCCAGGGTTGAGAAGACGATAACATCGATACAATAAAAAAGAGATTTAATGTCTACATGGAATCTAGTCTCCCAGTGATTGAATATTACAAGGGAAAGGGGAAAGTTCAAAGGTATGTAATTTTTTAACGTTGATTCTCTGTGGTGACGGTGAATAAGAAACATGGTAATGATCTTTCATATAATCTAGATTGATGCTGCAAGACCGGTAGGAGAAGTTTTTGAGGCAGTTAAATCAGTTTTCTCATCACCAAGTGAGAAGGTAAAGCTGCATCATGATATGTACTTCTAAGAATTGCTGAAGAGAAGTGTTGTTTGATGATAATGTGTGTGTTGAGACAGTTGCAGTTATTATAGAAAAAGTAGATTACTTACAATGGTATCAAGTCTTAGTCAATTTGAAAAAAGAACTGTTGGAATGAAAATGCTAGATTCAAAGCAGGTTGATTTCTAGAGTTGTTTTTTTTTTTTTTTCCTTTTAATTTTGAAACAAATTTGTATGAAATAGATAAATGCCTAAGAATATATTCTCAATTATAGACTTTTCTATTGACGTCGCTGGAGAATTTCATTTAAATCTGAACATGTTAGGTTCAAGATGTGGATTGAATAGTCACTCAACTGAACTGAAAACCTGCAAATGTTTTAACCGTGCGTACCTTCTGCTTCTTATTGATCCTTTCTTGTTTGTCCATTTGCAGGTTGCTGCTTAAAGATGCTTCTTAGCCATTATTTTGTACCTGATTTCGGTGCAGGTAACGGAGGATGTAATCTTTTTTTCGTTCGAGTCAATCATTCTCGTGTTTTTGCTCAAACTGAATATATTCTGTTATGCAGGTGATCATGAAATCGAGAGCATAAGCATCCTAGTGTGCATTATTATTGGATTTGTTTTCTATCCCTTGAGGGGCTTACTTATGCTGTTGTCAGTATTTTGAGTAGAAAAAAAGAAAGAATGGACATCATGGGGCCTTCTTGCCTCTATATATCATTCTATTATACTAGTATTTTTTTATGAGGCTGTTGCGTCTACAGCTGTTAGAATGGATTGGTGGGGCGGTTTAGCCCACAATCTACCTTATGATGAGCCCAAGTGGGGCGGGCTACCGGTGGAGCGGGCCGCGGGTTTAGCCCACCCCACTCACCCCCCAAATTCTTTTTTTAAAAAAATATTTTAGATTTTAATATTTAAATAATAAAAATATTATCACTCACCCTACTACTCAC
Source organism: Pogostemon cablin (assembly GCA_023678885.1). Classification (NCBI taxonomy): domain Eukaryota; kingdom Viridiplantae; phylum Streptophyta; class Magnoliopsida; order Lamiales; family Lamiaceae; genus Pogostemon; species Pogostemon cablin. The sequence goes on from CM043009.1 coordinate 8,400,876, forward strand.
CTACCCACCACCACCCTCAATTTTTAATAAATTTTAGATTTTAATATTTAAATAATAAAAATATTATCATTCAATCTTACCCTATCCTCTATACACCCTCAAATTTTTTATTATTTGAATATTAAATCTAAAATTAAAAAAAAAAATTTCGGGGGTGGGATGAGTGGATGGGTTGAGGTGGTGGGTGGATTGGGTAGAGTTAGGTGATAATATTTTTATTATTTAAATATTAAAATTTAAAAAAATTTATTTTCTTTTTTGGGTGATAATATATTTATTATTTAAATATTAAAATCTAAAAGTTATGTCACTTTTTAAAATTTTAATTTATAAAAGTGGGTTGATATTGGGTTGGTGGGGCGGTGCGGGTTAGTCCACACTTTAGCGGGCTTTTATGGGGCGGGTTAATTTTGGGTTGAGAAATTGGTGGGTTAAGGTGGGTTAGGGCGGATTGGACCAGTGGGCTCAACTTATTTTGACAGCTCTAGTTGCGTCAATGTATCTGATAGAAAGAAAGTATCACAATTCTATTTTCTGAATTTCTTAGTAATAAGATTCATATATTTTCATTCATAATTTTTGCAGAAATTAGATTTTCTTAAAAAAAAATCAAATTTATGTATATTAATTATGTCTTTTTATTGAGAGTAAAAAACAAAAAATATATAAAATATAAATATTGACTAAAAATTGTACTCTTCCCCCTTCAATAATTAGGGTGACTTGGGGATAAGTTTATTTCTGGGTTATTTAATTAATTATTGTAGTTTTTATTTTTATTTAATAAAATATAGTACTTGCATGGCTAATTAACAAAATAAGCAGAAGCCCACTTCTACTGGCGCTTTTACAAGATTTCTGCTTTTTTAACACTTCTGTTCTTCTTGTTTAATCAAATGTGTATATTTTTTATATTTAAAATCATTTTTAAGTTTTATACATGAATAAAGATTTAATATATATTTAGGGTGTGTTTGGTTCACTTTAAATTAATAATGCTCATTGTGCCTTGAAATTTTCTAAAAATTAAAGAATTTATATGCTAATTGAAATTATGCGGACTTAATTTTTATCTAAGCCCATTAATAAAAAGCAAGGGACTCGGTGAAATACAACTTGATGAGAAATGTGTTACAATATCCCATGAAACTAATATGAAATTAAGGGAATTCTAATGCTCATCCATTGCTTATCACATTTACAAGCTTTATTAACCCACCTATTATGCTTAGTGAATCAAACACACCCTTATAGTATAAAATATTCTTAATATGTGTGTTATTATATACTCTTTTCGTTACAATATTAATATAACTACGCACTATACACTGAAATATTATATCACTCAATTTACTATACATTAAAATATTATATTTTTTAATTTTTATGTAAATAATAAATATAACAACATTAGCAAGATGGAGGGAGTATTTAATTAATAATTTTAATATATTATTCCCTCAGTCATCTGGTAAGGCACATATTTTGTCATTTTGGACATCTGCCCAAAAAGTTTAATTTCCTTTTATAGATACATGGGATCCACACAAACTTATTAGTACAATTAAAATATAGGGTAAACTTCAGAGAGGGTCTTTCTCCATTTTGGCCGTCCCGTGAAAAGAGTCTTCTTTCCTCTTTTACATACATGAGACTCATACACCAATTAATACAATTAAAATAAGAGTAACGGATTTGAAATTAAAATATGTTGTGTATATTAAAAAGAATGCAGATTTTGAAATTAAAATATGTTGTGAGAATGCACGTTTGTTAAGTATTACTCCATTTTCTTTCTAAAATATGTAAAGTTGAAATTGTGAGGGATTAAAATAGTATATGTAGAGTTAAAGTTAGGACGGAACAACTATAATATCACAATTATTTATAATATAAATAATATGGTATTAAATTATTATTTATATATAAACACTTAAAAATCATTTTAAATATAAAAAATAAATAAGTACGATTTGATGGGGATGAAAAAAAACAACTAAAAGCAGAAATCTTACTAAGGTACCACTACAAGTGGCGCTTCTTCTTATTTCGTTAAATAACATGTTAGTGCTATACTTTATTAATTAAAAATAAAAACTATAATAGTTTATTAAATAAGCCTTATTTTTGCAAATCTCTATAGTACTATCAATGAGGTTCAGGGATGAGGTGATATAGTTAGAGAACATCATCATTTAAAAAGTTCATCTTTAATTTCTTTTATTAAGAGATTATTATTAATTTATAAAAAAATTTAAAATAATTACAATAAAATTGGTACGTAATGTTTCTTCCCATTTTTCAATTTTGACGTCAACTCTTAAGATAATCAATTTTTTTTAAATAAAAATAAAGGTCTCTTTTGTGACCCACACCCACCACTCACTACTATAATCATAAGAGTGTGACTATTCGCACTCCCGAAACTCTTAGTTAATACACTCCAAAATTATTTAAATTATAATATTTTTATTTAATATTACTTATATATCCTTATTACTAAATACATCCCTCAACTATATTTTAATTTTACTAAACATAAACCCTACGTTAATCTTAACATGAAACTATCTTCCCTCTTTTCAAATCCTTATGTTTAGTAAAATTAAAATATAATCCCTCCTTTCCAAAATTGATTGCACTGTTACTGTAGATACGGAGTTTAAGAAATATTACTTTATTGACTTTTTCAACTCAACTTTGAGGGGTAAAATTGTCCATGCATTTTGGTTTATATTTAAATTTGTCCATGCATTTTTATAAATGTTTAAAAAGTGGAGGATAAATTGGTAATTTATTTTTGCTATTTTTGGAAGGTGCAATCTATTTTGGGACGGATAGATATGAAAAGTGTGCAATCAATTTTGGGACGGAGAGAGTAGTTTAGAGGTATATTTAGTAATAAGGGTATAAATAAATAATATTAAATAAAAATATTATAATTTAAAAAATTTTGGAGTGCATTAAGAAGTTTCGAGGGTGCGAATAGCCGCACCCTAATTATAATTCCAATTTCATCAACTTTTATAAAAAGTACAAAAATCAATTACACATAAAATAATAATTCTAAAACTATATTCTTTTTAATGGTTATGATTTTAGAATTTTAGGCTATTGGATCTAAGGTTTTAGGGATTTTTGTTAGTGTACTTTTACTATTGTGGTTTAGTTATACTCTATTAATTTTAATTTTACGATTTAGGACATATTTTGGATTTAATATAAGTAAAAAAAATTAATATTAATTGAGGAGGACCACTTTTTATGTATAAATAAGAATAAATATTTTGGAAATATATAATAGTAATATAATATAAATATTAATATATAAAAAAAATATTAACAACAACATTATTTTTGATCCTCTAAGATCCGGATAAACCATAACCTAAAATATCATTACAGGTACATATTTGAAATTCTAATAATAATAAATAAACTAAAACTAAAAGATAATATAAATTTTATTCTAAATATATGGCCCATTCAATTTACAGATGCCTACGTAGAAATATATTTTAATTTAGGGTGGCGCTATTGCCACCCGATACTTTACTAAGAGCACCTAATTTTTTAAAAATTTAATAGTGAAATATCTATTATACCCTACTTCTAATTTATGGCCTTACTTACTCCAATTAATCTATTTTGCAAAGTTTACCCTACACTATTACTAAGCAGACTCATTTTTTATAACACACGGAATGCATTGAAGAGAAAATATAAATGCAAACAACACGAAAAAAATAGAAGAACAGAGGAAGAGGAGAAGGAAAAGGAAGCAGTTAAAATTTCTCAGCGTATATTAATTCAAATGGTTTTGATGAGGATTACAAGAAGAAATAAATATATGAGATATATGATAATTGTCAAATTAATGCCTCTCACTTCCACGAAACATATGTACCGAAATCCACCCCAAACTTATTTCTACAACTATTTTTCTGGTGAAAGCTTGGCTCAATTGATACTGAAAAAAAGGGTTAACTTAAATACGCATCAGTTTATTGAAGTGATAACCAATTAAAAATGGAGGATTCAATTTTGTGAGGGAATAAAAAAAATAGATTGGGAAGTTATGTGGTAAATGATTATTCGTATGATTAACAATAAAATATCTCAAATAAGCAGATTCGTAGAATTGAGAACGTATCCTCTTCATTTTTATAGATTGGAGAGAAGAAATTGAGTCTAATTATGTGTAAAATCTTGAGGGCTCGAAATGATGTAAATGGGGAATCAAAAGATTATGAAGCATAGAAATGCGTAATCCTTCGATAGTGAACTTCGAATATGAATCTGCAAAGGGAACTGCAAATGATGTTTTGTGTATTGGGTGTATTTAGTAATTTGGGTGAATAGAGTTGATGTCCTTGGTATTTTAGATTATGAGGTATGAATTTGGGGTTTGAGGTTAGAAATATAGTTTTACTTAAAAAATTTTAAAGTTTCGGGTGTCTACAGTAATGTTTTGGGTGGCAATAATATGATTACAAATAGTTATATTAATGTTGTTGGTGGATCATAATTTAATCAAATCCATAATACTAGGATGATTACCTCTAGATTTTTTTGAGTGAGGCTTGCGTGCGCTCGTGTATTCTTAGTCGCATTTCTAGTAAAATATTTAAGAGCAAGAGACTCTATCATTGTGTACACGTGTGACCAAGTAACAAAATTTATAAGAATGTCGTTCCAAGGGAAAGTAAACTTGTGGTTATATGCGCATTTGTCATTAATTTATGCTTTGTAAGAATGTCAAGATTGAATGTTTGGTATTTAGACTACTTATTATTCTAATCAATTAACTAAAAATTCAACTAACGACTATATGTATCAAATATTGAACAAATGATAAGATGAACGGAATATGGATAGAATTCACTTAAGAAGGGAGTAAGGCTAATCATACTTATGGTTAAGAATCTAGCTAGATATGCATAATTCTTGATAATAAACTTCATTAATTTTGGACTAAAAGCAATCACGTTTTTACCCTAATCCCTATGGCCAAGGCAATTAAGTTCTCGACTCTTTTACAAGTCTAAATCTCCTAGGATTGTTCTTAATCTCAATTTCCTTAAAGTACTATGATCATAAGTTTGGTTCTTTTTACTCAATTTATTAAGTGTCCCCCTATGAATGTTCTAAGCATAAGAAGGGTATGACTTACCTCCCCTCACACTAACATGCATACTCATCTTAATATATGATTCAATTAAATACCTAATCATAATATTGGAATGATCATCCTAACTCTATGAATAGAGAATTTAATCACACAAGTATTGAAATGAAACATGATTCATTAATCATAAAAGGAAGTCCAAAATTAACTCAATTCAACATCTCAAATCCTACACATCTAGCATTCTTCTCAACCAATCATATAATTAGCTCTACTATAGGACTAGCCACTACACATTGTGTTTAGATCAATACATTCAAAGCTTGCTCTATTTGAGCCAAAATAAGAAGAAAATCAACAATTGAAAAGTAGTTAGCTTTCATTTTGTGGAGATAACCTTCCTTCTCTTCAAAATGCTAACTTCTTCAATCATTGATGTTTTTCTCTTCTTAAAGTGGTGGAAGGGTGGATTGATGGATGGATTGTTGAAGATCAAGTGAAATGGATGGATTAAATGTATGGAGATGAATCAAATGGATCTAGTGTGTGAAAATGTGGTGTGGAGTGTGTGTAACTGCTTTAATTCTGATCTCTTCTTTCAATCTTCACACAAGTCAACCTTTTATATCACTTAGGAACCTTCTAGAAGCTTCCGGAATATTCTGAAATTTACACTGTCTTTTGCACCTACACGGGCCGTGTAGCAGTACACGGCTCGTGCAGTGCATACCTAGTTCAGCGTATTCTGTGTGTTCCCAAACACGGCCCGTGCAGCAGCGTAAGGCCTCTTCCATGGGCATGTAGCAATTTCTAACGACTGTGCACGTCTTTCTCAAACAGGCCTATGTTCCGCACACAGGGCGTGCACTGGTGCACGGCTCGTACGCCTTCTCCTGGGCGAGCTCGGCATTCTGATGCTCGAATATGTCCATCTCGAAAAGGCCCGTGTTCCGCACATAGGGCGTGTCCGAGCATGCCCTGTTCTTCCTTCTTCGTTTTGCTCCCGACTCCATTTTTCTCTATTTTTTAACCTGTTTTGCATATATTTAAGCTCATTAACACATTTCTATCAATCTATACCACATTTCTCATCATAAATAAACTCCACCAAAAGTCACACAAATACGGATAAAAACATCCAAAAATCCATAAATATAGACACTAAAATCTAGGTGAAAATGACAACGATCAAACTCCCCAAACTTAAAGTGTTGTTCGTCCTCGAACAATGAAAAATGATAAACAAGAGGAGTAATTTTCACCTAGAAAAATACCTAACGAACATAAACCACAACACATCACAAGTAATAAGGACTACAAAATCACATTAAATATTCCTACATCATCAAACTTATAACATGAAAGATTAACAAGTTCAATCTTAAGATGACAAAAGAGTAATCAAATCCCTTTCAAGCCAAACCTTTCATAGGATATCAAATTCACTCAACACTCTATAGAATAGGATTTTGAACAACACTCATCAACCGGTTAGAACCGACTCACCATAGGCTTGCTCATGGACTATGTTCACAAGCCACCCTAGTTTCGATAAATGATTAAATAGGTCTTTATCTTATGATGTAATGTTTAGACTCTTTGGTAGGGTAGAAAACTTTGGGTAATAGTGACTATTATAGTGTAGATAATCGAAGAGATGATTCTTTTTTCCAACTTCCTCACTTTCAAGCTTCCTCCCTTTGTCAATTGTTCAAAAGCATTAAATATCAACATACCATGGATTCATTGAGCTTCTTTTGAATGGCATACTTCTTTTCTTTGACTTTTTGTATTCCTTGAGCATATTTTATGATTTTGCTTTTTTCCACTTTTTGTTGAAATTGCACTTGCTTTTAACTTGAGCTCTTTTATCCTTTTTCTTGATTCAACCTTTTTTCCATTTACTCGCACATTTTTCCACATCTTTCCTTGTAAACCATCATCATCCTCAATTACCCACACATAAGTTACATATATAATGCTCAAGTGGGTTTTCAAGGCTTGTATTGTGCTTAAATCACAAAGAAAATGCTTATAGTCTCAAGTTGGTTAACTAGGGATAATGCTTTAGGTAAGGAATTTTATGGCTATGACGTCATTTAACAAACATGGCCTAAGATTATATCACAAATTTCAATCATTCGGGCTTCGTTCCTATAGTCCATGAACAAGTTCTAGTTTGTCTAAGTACAACCGGTCTTCTCATCAATAATTAACCATGGAGGCACGATTGAGGCTCAACTCTCACAAGCTTTTGCATGGATCAAAAGAAACATAACTACCCTCCATAATTCTTAAAATTGAACAAATTATATAACCCATGTCACAATTTTAATTAGTAGAAAATATTAATATGCTTGCCATTACCTATCACAAATAATGCATCATAGCTCACATTAAAAAAAAAAAAACATTCAATACCTTCCCAAAACATACCACCAAACCATCCCTACAAGAATATAAACAAAAAAAACATAACAAAATAACAAAGACTTACCAAACAAGAAACATAACAAAAGCACATAACATGTATGGCCAAAATCATCTATCTCAAGATATCAAAGCACATCAATTCACATCCATAACAAGTAAGATCATATTCCCATCACATCCAAATTATGAAAACAAACTAAATACCAAAAATAACGAAAAGTAAATCGCATAAAATTGAAAATAAAATCCCAAAAAAAAAACCTCCCAAAATAAAGCAATTTAAGTACAATCCAATTCAAATCTAACGATTCAAATCAAGTCTAAAATTCTTTTAATGAACTACTAGAAGTGATAAGCACTATAATGATTCCCTCATGGCTCCGGAGGTGGAGGTGGTTGATAGGTATTCCATGGAATGTACGCACGAGAAAACGCTGGGAATTGGAAATTGAACATCATCGTCATCATCTCCTCCATGTTGTTGGAGTGCACCCGAGACTGCTCCTCGTAGTACCCCCTACGATGCTGTCCAGCTCTCAGTTCTTGAATATGTATTCCATACTCCTGCTGGACCTCTCGGATCTCCCTTATCTATGCTCCATACGTCTGCTGCACATGCCTCATATCTCTCACCTCATCCATCATATAGTTCCATCGATCATTGCCATATTCGGGTCCCATTGGTGGCTGCTGTTGTTGCTCTTCTTCCTCGAACTGTGGTGGCTCAGGGGCTTGCTCTTCAAACTCCACCTGCTGATGTGGTGGCTCCTGCTCATCTTCTTCCATCGGTACTGGCTCCGCTCTCAGATTGGCTAGCTCGAGGTTCTCTTCAACCCTCATCTGTCTGAGAACCTCTTCCACTTTCTCTCCGTTTCTTCTATAAAATGCTCTCACAACCCTGGAGTGATTAGCACTAGCCATTGCCAAGTTATCGAACCTCCTCCGAGTGTACACTGTAGTGAGCTCCGGAGCTGGTAGAGGAAATGGAGCTCCATTTTCTTGCCTCAGACAATACTGATTCCCAGCTATAGACAAAAATTACATCCTCATCAACTGCTGATAATTCAATCCTTCACTCACCATCTTGTTTTCCATTTCCACAAGATTTATTCCCAAGCCTTGAGCTATCATGATAATCATACCTCCTAGCATCAAGCCCTAAGAAGTTTGTCTCTTATCAACTCTCTCTGCATGTTGCACAAAATGCGATGCAACATTCAGTGATAGCTCATTATATATACAGTACATGATGTATAACTGCTTCTTTCTCACTGCTCCACTCTCAAATCTCCCTAAGATGGTGTTCGAGAAAATCTTCTCTAGGTACCTCATGACTGGATTCCTTATTGCAGTTCCTTTTAAGGCACTGGGAACATATCCTGCTTGCTCTGTCCCATCATTAGCCAAACTTTTTCACCATTCCTATAGATTAAAACCGCCTCCATGATAAAAGCTCTGATGGTCTTGACATGGTGGGCACACAAAGAATTTATTCAACACATGTAGAGAAATCTGTCTTCTCATCACGTTGTCCAACTGGAACGTAACTGAAATAGGGAAAGCATTCCTATCCTTCTTTACTTGAAATGTACTCATGAACTCAGCAGTTAGATGGTAGTAAGTAGGAGGCCTTTCATCGAAGAACGCCTCTATCTCTGAAAATTTGAACAACTCCTCAAATCTTCCTCTATTCCTAACCCTTCCATTGTTGTTGTGTCTTGGAATCGGGTTGACTTAATCTTGGGGGCGAGTGTTTGCTAATGAAGCACATACTTTTCCAATGTTCTTCAAATTCTACCATAAAGTAGTTCAGATAGACCCCATCTTCCATGAGTTGAGCATCGAGATTAGTTAATTCCCCTAGATCAATAATGACGATGAAATTCTCATTCCTTGGTCTCACTCTCCTCTCAGCCATCTACAATTTACAACAATGCTCAAATCATATTCAACTTCATTATTAAAAATGTTAATGCATTAAGTTTAGATTCCACACTAGTTATTCAACTAAGTGTGAACTATACTATGCATCAACATTACACATTCATATTATTATAGCTTCAAGCTTCACAACAACATTCACTTCACTATTACTCCTTTCAATTATCCATGAGCTTATACCTCAACTATATCATACTTGCACAAATAAGTTCCAAAATAAACCATCACTAATCACTATGAACATATGATATCAAATTTAGCCAAAATTTTCACTTAGACATTTCATCAAACACTTGGCATGCACAACTTTTCAATAAACTTTCAAAATAAAATCCACATTGCCTAATGACCAAATCCTCAACACCTAAATCTATTTGACTAAAATTTAAGCATTCTGCAAGCATGATAATTCAATTTGCACAACATATGCATCCAATTTCATCATTCTCATAAATTTCTTAATTCAACTTTCTCATGAACCTTAATTCCACTCTCAATTCAACAATTAAATTGGCACATGTATGTTCAACAATCAATAAAACATTCCAAACTTCTTATATCACAAAGCCCATACATTGATTTGCTCAATTTCTATCAAACTCTAGAAAAAAAATTCGAAAGTTAGGGTTTATAGAATTCATACCTTCACTTTTGGATTTGGAGAAGTGTTCTTGGTATAAAAGATTGAAGAATCTCAGTAACAATCACTCAAAACTAACCTTGATGATGAAGATCTACAAACAATGGTGGAGATTGAAGTGGATTCGGTGTGTATGGAGTGAAGGGCATGTGTGGAAGTGCGTACTGAGTGTTCTAAAATCAGACTTTTAAAACTGACTCTGAGCACTGCACGGATCGTGCTCCGCTACACGGCCTCGGTCATGGCCGTGTAGCTTTTTTGACATTCAAGCACGGCTACACATTACAGGACCGTACTCCGCACATGGCCAGTATTTCTGTTCCCTGCACGGCTCGAGTTCGGTGCTCGTCCTTGACCCTTGGCGAGTAGCCTCTTCTGATGTCAGTACACGGCCAATCCTTATAGGGCCGTGTACTGAACACGGCTCGTGCAATAATTTTTCCTGTTTTTCTAATTTTTACACTTCACACCTCATCTTGCCCTGTTTTTTCACTTCTCATATACCCTATTCATGCTAAAAACATTTCAAATCCTTAACACCACAATTATGATCAAATAAAGGATTATCATGTACTTTAGCACCACCAAACATACCAAAACAATCATAACTCATGAGAAAAAGTTCAAAATTGACCAATTTTGCCACAAGACAATATAACATAAACACACATGATTCATCATACATTCAAGCATAAACAAATGGTGATTCACACTACGCACACTCCCCTCAAACTTAAATCGAAACAAGTTGAGAATTAAGTTTGCAAAAAGTAGTGAGACGTACCCTTGTCGTTTCCACCAATGCTCTTCATGAGCTTACCTCGTGATGACTCATGTGTATTTTCTAAAATCCAAGTATGACCACCATGCACCCCCAAACTTAAATTAACATAAGTGTTAAAATTTAAGTTTGTAAAGGTGGTGTGGCATACATCGTCATTCCACCTTTAGTACTCTTGTCTTTCTTCATATGCACTTTTCTCCATGAGCTTCACCACATAAATACCAAATCTACAAGAAAATAATAAAAATAAAAGAAAAACAAAATCTATACTACTACACAATCAAAGAAGTTCAAGAAGAGAGGGTATCCACATACACTATCTCCTTTTGAGAAGGAGATAAGTAATGTTTCACCCGATGACCATTTACCACAAACTCATTATTAGGACCCTTAAGCGTCAACGTATATCCACTCAACACCTCAAGCACTTCATATGACCCCATCCATTTAGACTTAAGCTTTCTGAGGAACAACTTAAGCCTCGAGTTGAATACAAGAACTTTGTCCCCGGGAGGAGCAAATATCTTTTCCTTGACCTTAGCATCATGCCATCTCTTCATGTTCTCTTTGTAGATAATTGAATTATCAAATGCTCTTTCTATAAACTCCTCTAACTCAACCAACTTCAACAACCTTACTTGACCACTCTCCCCTTCATCCATGTTAAGGCGTTTAATAGCCCACAGTGCACGTCGTTCTAACTTCACGAGAAGAAGACAAGCTTTGCCATAGACCAATTGATACGGTGACACTAAGGATGGTTTTAAAAGCCGCTCGATAAGCCCATAAGGTATCGTCAAACTTCTCCAACCAATCCTTCCTCCCTCCATTGATTGTCTTCTCCAATACTAACTTTGTTTGACGGTTGGCCAAATCATTTGCTTGAGGGTGGTAAGGTGTAGCCACTCGATGCTTCACTCCATATCTTTTCAATAATTCCTCCATCAATTTATTCACAAAATGGGATCCTCTATCGCTTACTAATGTGAGTGGAACTCCAAACCTAGCAAAAATATTCTTCTTCAAGAACCTTTGAACAATTAAGGCATCATTTGTCTTAGTGGGGATTGCCTCCATCCACTTTGACACATAATCCACGGTTAGCAAGTTGTACACATGTCCTTTAGATGAGGGAAACGGTCCCATAAAATCAATACCCCATACATCAAATATTTCCATATCAATTCTTAAACTCATGGGCATCTCATCTCGCTTACCTATTCTCCCTATTCTTTGGCATCTATCACATTTAGCCACAAACTTCTTTGCATCTTTAAACAATATAGGCGAATAGAAACCCGACTGTAAGACCTTAACCCCCGTCTTTTGATGACCAAAGTGACCCCCACACAAAGACGAATGACATAGCTCAAGAATCCCCATGATTTTTTCATCGACCACATACCTCCTTATTACTCCATCATTGAAAATCTTAAACAAAAAGGGCTCATCCCACAAGTACTTCTTTACTTCAACATAAAACCTTTTTACCTTATACTCAATAAGTAAAGTGGGCTTGATTCCAAAAATAAGAAAGTTGACATAATTGGCATACCAAGGTGGCACATTTACCATGAGAGTACACACTTGCTCAACTTCAACTTGCAAAATTTCCTCATCCGGGAACTCATCCCCAATGGATTAAACGAGGTTTAGCATCTTTCTTACTCATTAGGTGTTTTATGGCCGCGTGATCCGTTAGACAATAGTTTATGTTCCAACCAAGTATGGCCGAAACTTCTGAAAAGCATACACAACGGTTAAAAATTCCTTCTCCGTTGTAGTGTAATTAACTTGACACGAATTCAATGTCTTTGAGGCGTAATAGATTGGTCTAAACTTTTTCTCCCTTGTTTGCCCCAACACCACTCCTATGGATTGATCGCTATTATCACAATGCAATTTAAATTGTAAACTCCAATCCAGGGTAACAAGTATTGGAGAAGAAGTGAGAGCATCCTTGAGTACCTGAAATGAGACAAAACATTCATCATTGAAGTTAAATGGACAATCATTTTCAAGTAGTTTACAAAGAGGTTTAGCAATTTTGGAGAAATCCTTAATGAAGCGTCTATAAAAGCCCACATGACATAAGAACGATCTCACCCCCTTCTCACTAGTAGGAGGGGAAAGACATTCTATGGCTATCACTTTAGCTCTATCCACTTTTAAACCATGCTTTGAAATATGATGCCCCAAGACTATCCCATCGGTTACCATAAAGTGGCATTTTTCTCAATTTAGCACAAGATTCGACTCTTCACACCTCTGCAACACAATAGTGAGATTAGTCAAGCAAATATCATAAGAGGAACTATACGTGGAAAAATCATCCATAAACACCTCCATGATATTTTCAATTAAACCATCGAAGATAGACATAATACAACGCTGAAAAGTGGCAGGGCATTACATAGACCAAAAGTCATCATTCTAAATGCAAACGTACCATAAGGACATGTGAAAATTTTCTTCTCTTGATCTTCCAGGGCAATCAATATTTGATTGTACTCGGAATACCCATCAAGAAAACAATAGTACTCATGCCCCGCATCAAGCCATTTTAACACCTCTTTTCTCACCACTTCTTGCATTATAGAATTTAATCTACGTTGATTTTGCACATAAGACTTCTCATCATCAATCAAATGAATCTTATGCATAAACATAGATGGACTAATACCTTTCAAGTCTTTTATACTCCAACCAACAGAAGATTTATGCTCCCTTAACACTCTTAACAACTTTTTCAATTCTAAATCATTAAGGGAAGAAGATACAATTACCAGATACGTTTCATTCTCTTCCAAGTAAGCATACTTCAAATGCTCGGGTAATGGTTTCAACTCTACCTTCTTCTTCTCTTGCACTTTTTCTTTTGGTTCTTCATCAAGTTTCTCCACTTTTGCTTCCTTTGCTTCATCACTTGTGAGTTCCCTACAAGCATTTAAACCATGCAATTCATCAATCATTTCATAATTTTCTAAATAAAAAGAAGAGTTGGATTTTATAGATTCAATAGAGTAAGAGTGGCTTATGATAATCTCCAACTGAACCTTAGAGTGAAGGTGATACATATGCTCTTCAACAATATTATCCATAACCTCCAATCTTCTACATTCCTCCTTGTTCTGAGGATACCTCATAGCCTCTCTTAATGAAAATATCACTTCTTCCTCATTCACCCTTAAAGTTAGCTCCCCTTTCTCCACATCTATCAATGCTTTCCCCGTGGCAAGAAACGGATGCCCAAGTATCAACGGGACATTAGCATCTTCATCCATATCAAGTACCATAAAATCAACAGGAAACACAAACTTGCCAACTTTGATCAAAACATCTTCCACAATTCCCTATGGATGTGTCAATGACTGGTTAGCTAATTGAAGTGTGATCGACGTCAGTTTGACCTCACCAATATCCAACTTCTTGAAAATTGACAAGGGCATCAAGTTAATGCTACCCCCTAAATCACATAAAGCTTTGCAGTTCTCATGCTCTCCCATCTCACATGGAATAGTGAAACTCCCCGGATCTTTCAATTTAGGGGGAAGTTTCTTTTGCAAGATCGTACTACACTCCTCCGTTAAATTCACCATTTCAAACTCTCCCAAGCTTCTTTTCTTCGACAAGATATCCTTAAAAAACTTGGAGAAGTTGGGCATTTGAAGCAAAGCATCCGCAAAAGGAATATTCATATGTATCTTCTTCAACATCTCAACAAACTTGGCAAATTTCTCTTCTAATCCCTTTTTCAAGCATCTTTGTGGAAACGGAATTGCAACGGGCCGACAACTTAGGAATCCCCCATTCATCCCTTTCAAACTTCTCTTCTCTCTCTTTACGTTTTGCTTCTATACATCTTTCCCATTTCTTTGGAGACTTCACCTTTTCTTCTTCAAGTATAGGGGTACTTTCATCTTTTTCAACAATCTCAACTTCTTCCTCTTTCCCTTCTTCATCCAATCTTTCCATAGGCTCAAGTTCACACTCTATTTCCATCGGCATAGAAAGACCTTCATATTTTGTTCCACTGCGAAGCTCAATCGCCTTACATTGCTCCTTAGGATTAGTAATGGTCGTAGATGGAAACTTCCCTTGATGATAAATATCCCCCCTTTCACTTGCCATTTGACCAATGTGAGTTTCAATTGCTTTAAATCTCCTTTCATTTACGTCATCTTTTTGTCTACTTTCCTCTTTAATTTCTTTCATAAATTCCAACACTTTAGCCATTTGATCTTCCATGGTAGGCTTCCCTTCACCATTTTGAGCTTTTTTTCCCGGATTAATTCTCAGTGGAAGAGTAAGGGCATTCCCTTGATTTCCATATGACAAATTTTCATACCTACGAGGTTGATTGAAATTTCCTTGAAAATTACCTTGCCCCCATCCTCCTTGCCTTCGTGGATATCTCACTCCATGATTACCAAAGTTACCACCATAATTTCCTTGGAAGTTCCTTCCTTGTATGAAGGCAACTTCCTCAAGTGACATCTCTTGTGGGCACCAAGTATCTTAAATTCCAAAATTAGAGGACATACCTTGTTGAGGCATAGATGTAGACATTTGATAACTTTGAGAAGATTGACCCATATTAGGAATAGACATGCCTTGTTGAGGATTAAGAAACACTTGTTGATTCATCAAAGATAACGGCACACCTTATTGAGGATTCGGAGGCATTTGTTGATTTAGCATAGGTGTAGAGTTTGGAAAAACTTGCAAATTAGCATTCATCCTCTTAAGTATCTCCGTAATGGCCTTGTAGGTCATATCTTCCTTAGGCACCTCTACCTTTTTCACTTGTTGCAAGCACACTTCTTCCATCTTAGCTATTCTCTCTCTTTCATATACACTCGCAACTCGATCCATAGGCCATTGTCCCATATTCAAAGCAATCTCTTCATATATAGAAATAGCTCTCTCCAGAGTTTGCCCCAATATAGAACCTCCCGATGAAGCATCAACAAGCATTTGTTCACTCCCATTCAATCCGGCATAGAAATATCCTACTTGTTGATCTTCGAAAAATTCATGTTGTGGACACCTCCTTAGCATCTCTTTGAATCGGTCCCATGCTTCACTAAATATCGCAAGCGGCATTTGCTTGAATTGAAAGATTTGCCCTATGAGATGCAACATCTTTGAAGGGGAAAAATACTTGCTCAAGAATCTTTGTGCCAACTCTCTCCATGTGGTGTAGGATCCCGGTGGTATAGTATGATACCAAGCTTTAGCTCTATCTCTCAATGAAAACGAGAAAAGCTTCATTTTAACAATATTCTCACTTACCCCATTTATCTTGATTGTGTTAGCTAACTCCGTAAATTGGGATAAGTGAGCATTCGGATCCTCCATTGCACCACTACCAAATTGATTTACTTGCACCATGTTGATCAATCCCGTTATTATCTCGAAATTATTCACATTCAATGGCGGGCCCATTCCATAATTCCCATATTGCGGTTGGAAGTGATCACATATATTCATTCCAGCTCCATTGTTTCTATTACCACGGGGTTGATTTTGCACCACCGGAGGATTATTCCTTGCTTCTTTTTGTGCCATCAAGTGTTGAATGATTGCTTGCAATTGTTGATTATGCAAGTGAACTTGTTGAGCATTAGTTTGTGGCACAAACTCCGGATTCACATGTCCTCATCTAGCATTATCACCCCCTTGTTGAAAATTCCTCAAATTACCTTCTTCATCAACCATATTTGCATTATCCGTTGCGTTTTCCATAACTTTCTCCATAGGTTCTAACACTCCTCTTCTTTGTCTTCTTAAGGTAGCTTCTAATTCCAAGTTCAATAGATTGAGACCTTGAACGAGTTCGCATGTACCTACAAGAATTTTCAAATTAGTTCTCCAAGTAACCAAGAGAAGTAAACAAGTAAACAAATAAAATAAATATCCTTATCAAAACTAATCAACTTTAAACTCGTTACAATCAAAAGTTTAACATTTCCCCTACAAGTGGCGCCATGTTCTTAGTCGCATTTCTAGTTAAATGTTTAAGAGTAAGAGACTTTATCGTTGTGTACACGTGTGACCAAGTAACAAAATTTATAAGAATGTCGTCCCAAGGGAAAGTAAACTTGTGGTTATATCCATATTTGTCATTGATTTATGCTTTGTAAGAATGTCAAGATTGAAGGTTTGGTATTTAGACTACTTATTATTCTAATCAATTAACTAAAAATTCAACTAACGACTATATGTATCAAATATTGAACAAATGATAAGATGAATGGAATATGGATAGAATTTACTTAAGAAGGGGGGCAAGGCTAATCATACTTATGGTTAAGAATCTAGCTAGATATGCATAACTCTTGATAATGAACTTCATTAATTTTGGACTAAAAGCAATCACATTTTTACCCCTAATCCATATGACCAAAACAATTAGGTTCTCGGCTCTTTTACAAGTCTAAATCTCCTAGGATTATTCTTAATCTCAATTTCCTTAAGGTACTATGATCATAAGTTTGGTTCTTTTCACTCAATTTCTTAAGTGTCCCCCTATGAATGTTCTAAGTATAAGAAGGGTATGACTTACCTCTCATCACACTAACATGCATGCTCATCTTAATATATGATTCAATTAAACACCTAATCATAATATTGGAATGACCATCCTAACACTATGAATAGAGAATTCAATCACACAAGTATTGAAATGAAACATGATTCATTAATCATAAATGGAAGTCCAAAATTAACTCAATTCAACATCTCAAATCCTACATATCTAGCGTTCTTCTCAACCATTCATATGATTAGCCCTACTATAGGAATAACCACTACACATTGTGTTTAGATCAATACATTCAAAAGCTTGCTCCATTTGAGCCAAAATAAGAAGAAAATCAACAATTGAAAAGTAGATTGGCTTCTATTTTAACCTTCTTTCTCTTCAAAATGCCAACTTCTTCAATCATTGATGCTTTCTTCTTCTTAAAGTGTTGGAAGGGTGGATTGATGGATGGATTGTTGAAGATCAAGTGAAATGAATGGATTAAATATATGGAGATGAATCAAATAGATCTAGTGTGTGAAAATGTGGTGTGGAGTGTGTAACTACTCTAATTCTGATCTCTTCTTTCAATTTTCGCACAAGTCAGCCTTTTATATCTCTTAGGAACCTTCTAGAAGCTTCCAGAATATTCTGAAATTTATACTGTCTTTTGCACCTACACGGGCCGTGTAGCAGTACGCGGCTCGTGTAGTGCACACCTAGTTCGGCGTGTTCTGTGTGTTCCCGGACACATCCCGTGCAGTAGCGCACGACCTCTCCCATGGGCGTGTAGTGATTTCTGATGACTGTGCACGACTTTCTTAAATAGGTCAGTGTTCCGCACACAGAGTGTGCGCTGGTGCACGGTTCGTGCTTTAAAACACGGCCTTCTCTTGGGCCAGCTCGGTGTTCTGATGCTCGAACACGGCCACCTCGGATAGGCCCATGTTCCGCACATAGGACGTGTCTGACCGTGCCCTGTTCTTCCTTCTCTGTTTTGCTCCCGGTTCTGTTTTTCTCCATTTCTTAATCTGTTTTGTACATATTTAAGCTCATTTACATATTTTTATCAATCCATACCACATTTCTCATAATAACATAAATTCTACCAAAAGTCACACAAATACGGATAAAAATATCTGAAAATCCACAAATAAAAAGACTAAAATCTAGGTGAAAATGACAACGATCACCGGACGCACACCGTACGCCTTTAGAATTTAGTATTTTTTGGATTGTATACTAAAAGTCTAGCTTTTTTTGTATCAATAATGTTTATGATAATATTTGAAATGAGAATCATGTGATCAAACGTTTGCAATAATAATATTATTGCAAAAGTCCATTTACTTTATGCTGTAGATAATATGGTGTGCGGCATCACACGGAAGATCATATTATCGGCTCCTTACAAAGTATAAACAGATGTTCACAATCGAGATAGATGGGGACTATCTATCGGTATGGTTGTAGTGTGATTTGACATTAGTCTGTCTTGACTATAAAATTACACTAGTGCACTTTGAGTGTATTGAATAGGACCGCTGTTGAGATCGTTCAGTTTATACTGACTATATAATAGAACTAGATTTCAGTTATTATGGAAGCTCGTACTCTTAATCCCTATACAATAACCTCGACACGTAAGTCAGTATTTATTTCTTTAATTCATGGATGGGTGAGATTTAATAGTTAAATCAATATGCTCAGTGAATTGGGAAATGATGTTGTGCCTATGGTGTGTTGTTGATTGTAGAAGGAATCCGTGTCCTAACGGAATTGGTTGATGATGTCCCCTTGAGGAGCTCATAAGGATTATCATGTAAACCCTGCGGGTAGATTTATTTTGGCATGATAATAAGATTGAGTGGTACTACTCTTGGTAATTATATTAATTAAGGGAGTTGTTGTCAGTAACTTAATTAATTAATGGACATTGAATATTAAACACAGGGAGATTAACGGGCTCATAATAAGAAGGAGCCCATAAACGTAATTTGGGATTAGTGTGGCAGTGCAATAATATTTCTTTAGTGGATTGATTTATTATTATTGGACTTAAGTATAAATTTTGGGCTAAACTTGGATGCTTAAGCCCAATGGGAGGCTCAAACCCTAATTTCTCCTCCTGGTCCCTGTTGTAGCCTATATAAAGCCAATCTCAGCAGTCCGGATTAAGTGAACACATGTATAAAATCATGAGAATCAGATTAGGGTGGCTTCAGATTGAGTTTGTCTCGTAGATCGTTGTCCACACAATGTCGAGACGTGGCTTAGGAATACAACAGAAGACCGGAAGGTCGTTTGCTGTTTCTAGCTGTCAACTTTACTAATTTTTATAAAATCATGTAGAAGTATAATCTGGACGTGTGATATACTGATGGAAAGCCACGGAAAAGAAAATCATTTTGACGTAAAGATCACTCCAATCGGAGATCGGATGAGGGAGTTATGGCCAAAACCGTGACGCTGCGCAGGCTGCCAGTGAGAATCAACCTCTACATCAACCCTTGCTGAAAGATAATCAATTTTACACTTTTGCTTCCGCTGCTGCAGAATTGCATGGAACCCTAACGGTTCACGCTAACCAAAAGATCCTAAACACCAACAGTATTACGGTGTGCGCCTTTAGAATTTAGTATTATGGGAAATGGTACATTGTTTTGTTCTAAAGAATATACACTTTAATTAAGAAAGGTACACCATTTTTTCTAAAGGATATACACTTTTATTATATTTTTTATTTTTCTTCAAAAAATAAAGGATACACATATTTATACTAAAGTGTATACAATTCAACACGAAATTTCAAAGGCACATGAAATGTGTTCCCTTGTGCTCGGACACACATAAGTTTTTGCCATGAGTACACATCTTTATCCTAAAGGGTATGCACAAAATTCCCCGTGCCCTGAACACACACAAGTTTTTACCTTTTTTATCAATTGATAAAGAATTGGGATTGTCGTAATGAATATACCTTTCTATATTGATATATTATTATGAATAATAAAGTTAAAATAATTTAAATACTCCATCCGTCCCGGGTATTTTTACCCATTTGTACGGGTACGAAGATTTAGATGTTTTATTTTTTTCAATATATAATGTAAGAGAAAGTAGGGATAAATTAGTAATTTAAAAAGAAAAAGTGAATAAAGTTATTGAGAATGATGAATAAAGTGTAAAAAAGTAATTAAAGTTGTTGGGATTGTAAAAAGTAGGTAATGAAATATTATGTATTTTTACCAAAAATAGAATGGATAAAAATACGTGGGACACCCTAAAATAGAAATTGGGTAAAAATACGTGGGACGGAGTGAGTAATATATATACGAGTATGGATCCCGTGTGTTACACGAGTTGTAAATTTACAATTTTAAAAAATATAATTCAAGTTTAATATAAATATTTATTCATTTATAATTGGATTAATTACTCATAGGTACACACTTTGTACCCCTAATTACTATTAGATACATTAATTTAAAATATTAAAGTAAAATATCAAATATAACCCTAAACCCATACACTTTTAAACTACAAACCCTAAATCCAACCACCGCATGACCACCGACAGCCGGTCGTCGGTGGAAATCTACCGCCATTGGAGCTCCGCTGGCCAATCACCGTCGGACCGCCGGCCAGCTCCGGAGCTTCGCCGGAGCTCTGCCGGACTACCGTCGGACCACCACACTTTTTTGTTGCACACACTTTTTTTTACTGCATACACTTTTGTTAATGCAAATACTTTACTGCACACGAACTCTTGTTGCTCACAATATTTATGTGCAACACATAGTAGGGGTGATATTGGAATATCACTATATATTTTTGTAGTTAGTAGTAATATTTTTGTATATTTGTATCTCATAGTAATTAAGTATTTTTTTTCTGTACCTAGGGATGTAAGCGAAGCAAACCATTCGTGAACTATTCGAGTCTCGATTCGATAAAATATTCATTCGAGCTCGTTCATTAACTTTAATGAGCCAAACCAAGCTCAAAATTTAAGCTCGAATAGTTTATCAAACCAAACTCATATTTAAGGGTATTCTACTCGAAAGCTCACAAACATATTCGTTAAGAGGCTCGTTAATGGCTAGCGAACATGTTCGTAAATTTTACAATTATGTTTAAGTAATATATATTAATATATATTTAGTATTATTTAAATACAAATATTATAATAGTTTGAGCAATTATTTTAATATTTTAATATTTTTTTAACTTTTATTATTATTTTTGTTGGTTTGTTTATTAATATTTATGAATAATATTAAATGTTCATAAAAAAATATACGTTAAATATATAAAAACTGAAATATTTATATATTCATGAAAAAATATTCATGAAAAATTTATTTTATGTGTTCATGAACACGTTCGCTAGTCTTATCAAACAGTTTGAGTTCGAGCTCGAGTTCGATATTTTTTTTTCTGACAAGTTCGAGCTCGGGCTCGAGTTCAATTATTCCGTAACAAACGATCCTCAAACTTATTAATGTTCGACTCGACTCGATTTGATTACATCCCTATGTGTACCTAGTAGTAATCCTCTCATTATAATTTAATATAAAATTATATTGAAGAATAAAATTCAATTTATATATACTTAAATGTGAATTTGATTCATTTAGTAAAAATTTTAATTTTGTAATTTTGTTGTTAAATTGATTTACTAAAAATATAAAAAATATATTGAATTAGTTTTCAAATTTTGTTATAATTGTTGTTGCAAATTAAATTAATAAAATAATTTAACGAATATTAATTTAATTATTGAAAAAAATGTAATAAAGTTATATTAATTAATAAATAAAAATAATAAATTCAATATAAATCGATTTGATGAAAAAAAAGAAATTAAAAAAAAATTAATTTAAAAAATAAAAAAACAGACTTAAAACCAAAAAAATAATCAAAAGTGAAACCATGCATAACAAAATTAATTAATTTTTTTTATAAAACAAAACATGAAAAAATGGTTGATTACATAAAAAAATCAAAATATTAAAACATTACATACTAAAAGAACAAATAAAATTAATAAAAACAAAAATAATCAAAAGAGAATATAAAAAAATAAAAGAAACGGTAGGAAAAATTATAAAAGAATTAAGTTAAAAAAATTTGTAAAATTAATCATGAAAAATTTTTAATTACATAAAAGATTTAAAAGATAATATAATTACATACTAAAAAAACTAAAAAAGAACTAAACCAAAAAAAATCTAAACAAAAAAAAAATTAAATAAAAACATAAAAACTTTAAACATATAATAGAAAAATAGCAAAATTAATTAATAATAATAAATGGATACCTTTCTTTAAAATTTGAAGAACGCTTTTGTTCGTTGTGATAAAGAAATTATGTGTATATAGAATTAATTAATAAAGAGTTTTATTTATAGGTGGAAAGGGGATATATTTTCTAAATATTAAAGTAAATATATGTATTTATCTATATATTTTTTTAATTAATAGTAATTAATTTTTATTTGATAATATTATATTCAAACCTTAAAATAATATATGTATTTATCTATAATAAATTTTAATAAAATTTTAAATTAAAAATTAAAATAATTGAGATTAATTCTGATGACGATACCTCATCAAAATTAAACTCACAGTATAAAGCATACCCCAATGAGGCGTGAGTACTGAGTATGTTATAGTTTGGGGTAATTGCTAAGCACTATAAATTAATAATTATAATACAGTGTTTTTAAATTTATTGCTACTAGACCTATCCTCATTCGGGGGCTTTAACTTAATCAAATATCGTTGTGATAATTAATCGGAGGTACAAAATATAATTGAGATATTATGCACGAACCAATATATAAGACCAAATAACTTGATATCACTCAAATTAACAATTGATAAAAACAATTAACAATTTCAAACTTTTCTTTTATTAGAAAAAAAGAAAATTTTATTAAAAGAGTATTTTTTTTGCATGGGACGGAGAGAGTGTAAAGAAGTTATAAAATAGATTATTTACCCGAGACGGAGGAAGTATAAAGAAATTATAATAATATGAATTATTCAATAAATAAATGATCTACTTAAACAATTCATTATTATATTGAAAATAAAAATTTTAAATTAAGAAACATAAAAATAATAAATTATCTTAAATTTTAATAAAATTAATTTAAAAAAGGCAAAAGCTCTTGTGTCCCCGGGCACACGGATTTAGATCCGTGCGCCCAAACCTGACCCTACCCACATTGATAATCCAACCCGAAGTACATAAAGAAAAAAATAAATCTAATTCATTTTCAATCTTCACGCTTTGCGCTCTCTCTCTCATTCTTGCATACCCTCTGTAATTCTCGGTGTTGTGGGTCATCTCCATCTCATCTCAGTTCTTCATCTACTCCTCACCGCTGATTAACGACGGTGTATGCGGTTGCTCCGTCGAATAAAGTGTAAGCTCTAGGATCGCTTTTGGCTGTAGAATTACAAGGTACTTTTCAAGTCTTAATCCTATTATTTTTATTAGGAATTCTGTTAGTTTGGCTCTTTGTTTCAGAATACATTGATAATTTCATAGTTTTAGGTCGAAATTGTATGTTGTTTGTTAGTATATCATCTATATTAGATCCTCAGAAAAACTAAAGTGCAGCAATTGAATTTGATAAAATGACTAATTATGATATTGTATTACCCTTTTTGGTCAAATTTCTAACATGATAGTATGATCCTTCTGGAGTAAATATCTTAAAAATTAAGGCCAACATTCTTCGCAGGTACCTTAAATTAGAGTGCAATAATTTTTATAGCAAAATTCCGGCGGCCCTTTTGAAAAATATTGATAACTGGAAACTCTGATACTCATAGATACTCATATATAACCTACTAAGCAGCACTATTCTTATTTTCTGCTACTTTAGGTAACGTACATCACCAGCATGAAATAGCTAGTGCGGGCTTACACATATATTATGTCAATTAGTAAATTTAGCAGTAATTAATTTCAACTTCATTCGCAAATTTAAGGTGGTATGGTAAATGCATAAATTTGAATCTGTCAATTGAATTTTGTGTACAACATACATGTATACCGTTAAATTTTGAAAATATAACTATTTAATATATTTTCAATTAATCTAGTCCATACATATATATAGTTAGAAGGAAGATATGCAATTTTAAGTTGGATTATCCTGCAGAGAGAATATAGTTTGGGTGATGTGGACAATTATTGTGGGTAGTATTTGGGGTTAGTTGAATGAAGAAAGAGAGGTGGATGGGAGTTTTAAGTGGATGAAAAGAAGGAAGAATGAAATTAATGGTGGAGTGATTGTGTTTGTATATATTGGAGAAATTAATCCTTTTGAGTTCTCAAAGAGAAACTTATAGTATTAGTTTGGCAAGCTAGTGGCTTATAGTACTGCTTAAGTTATAACTTTGATATATCCAATATTTTTCAATTTACTTAAATATTTCTAATCAAATGATCTTGTATGGAGGTAGACAGAAAGCCAAATTGGCTATACAACTTTGCCGATGAGAAACCTTTGAGAAGAAGAATCTAGAGAGAATTGTGCATTTATATATGACAACTTTATTTTTTGTTTTTAAAAAAGTGATAGGAAATTAATTTATTAAAAATGGTTTTAGGTATCCCTATATCAAAATATCTTACTGTCATGGTAAATATTAGAATAAATACACAATCTAGCATATATATTATGTTACTCCATTAATGTTGTTATTGGTATCTAATTTTAGCATGAGGGCTTGCAACTTTGTCGTGTACCAAGTACTATAATGTTTCTTTCTATTTTCATGGTGACTAACGGAGATTATAACTTAGTAGGTTAAAGGCTGCTGAAGGGAAGAAAATGGTTGCTAAGGAGAAATGAAAAGAATTGAACAAAGTTAAATTGGAAAAGAAGCATATGTGATAGTGTTTGTTGGATGCTACAGTTTTTTGATACGTTATGTTGATGACTAGTATCTGGAATTAATACAATGAGATAGTTTTTGCTTTGTATTTGAAGGAAATATCGTACTTTTTGGGTCCCTTCGTTTATACTTTGCTTACTTATATATGAATTTAATCAGTGTGATTATTCGCTGAAAAGAGTATATTGTTGATGAGTAAAGGTTATATTGTTGTCATGTAAAGGGTATATTATGGTCATGTAAAGTGTATGAAGTTACAAAGGGTATATTATTGATGAGTAATGAGTATATAGTTGATGTGTAAAGGGTATATTGTTGTTATGTAAAGAGTATGAAGTTCAAAGCACCTATTGTAAACAGTGTTTCAAAGTTTTTATTGATTGCTCACTGCAAATGATATATTGTTGATGAGTAAAGGGTACGTTGTGGTTATATAAAGTATATGGAGTTTACCGTGTTTCGAGAAGGTATTATGACATGGTGCAAAGGGTATATTGTTGGTAAGTAAATGGTACATTGTGGTCATGTAAAAGGTATAACTTTATGTTGTTAAGATATATTATGGCATGGTGAAAAGGGCATATTGTTTATGAGTAAAGAATATCTTGTTGATGAGTAAAAAGTACACTATGGTCATGTAAGGGTACGAAGTTTACAATGTTTCGAGTTTATATTATTAAGGTATTATGGCATGATGCAAAATTGCAATAGGTATATTGTTGATAAGTAAATGGTACATTGAAGTCTTGTAAATGGTATATTTGAAAAATGTATATTGTTATGAGTAAAGGATATATTGTTGATAAGTAAAGAGTACATTGTGGTCATGTAAAGGGTATGAAGTTTAAAGTATTTCGAGTTTATGTTGTTCAGGTATTATGATACGGTGCAAAGAGTATATTGTTAAAAAGTAAATAGTATATTGTTGATGAGTAAAGGGTATGGAGTTTATAACATCTATTGTTAACAGTGTTTAAAGTTTATAATATTAAGGTATATTGGTACAAAGGGTATATAATTTTATATTAAAGGGTATAACACTAAATACTAAAGGATATAACATTCAATAAAGTTTTAAAAAAGTTTTTATGTATATAGTTCTATCAAGAGAAAAAAGTCTTACTGTGCATCCATGTTATGTTAGGAGTATACTTGTATACTTGTATTCTATGCACTTCATGTATCCCGCATAGATTGTACAATACTTATCTCACACCTTGTAATTGTATATATTATACCTCTTCGATGGCGTGTGCGCAGCTTTTTCGGCTGGCAGTTAGATGGCTGGGGACGGAGCTGTTTCATGAGCGCTGCGGTGCATGCTATGCAACCTTGTGTTTTGGTTAACTTGGGGCACAAGCTGCACCAACTTGTTGTGCAAGCCACATGCCTACTTGTTGACCAAGTCAATCCCTTCTATTAGGCAATTTATTATTTCCTTATATATACTCCCTCCGTCCCTCCTTAAGAGGGCCAATTGTTTTTTGGCACGTAGATTAAGGAGTATTATTATTTAATGTGTAGTGGGTAGTTGTATTAGTAGGAGTGTGGGTCCTAACATTTAATTGTATTAGAGGGGGTGTGTGGGTCCCATGTGTGTAAAAAAGGAAAGGGGACTCTTTGGGTGGGACGACCAAAATGGAAAAATGACCCTCTTAACCTGGGACGGAGGGAGTAATTGATATAATTATTTTAATTTGTCAATTATTGTTATATATTTGGATTGCATGTGCTATTTGATTTACTGTCTTATTTGCCATAATAATAACATGTTTAGTTGCATATTTTATTCTGAATATTATATGCATAAAAAACCCTCGGTATTAAATAACTAAGTGGGAGAGGAGATTGTAAATAATTCCCGTGGCCTCCATTATTGGTTTGTAAGTGATGTGAGTAAACTTGCGTGTTGGCATAGACCTTCCTCCCCATCGGATGAGTTTATTCACGGATCATTGGTACAGACTTCATTAAATAATTATTGTTTGTAATGTGATGCACATGAACTTGCGTGTTGGCATAGACCTTCCTCTCCATCGGATGAGTTTATTTGCGGATCACTGTACAAACTTATAATTGATGATCGTAGGAAGTTATCCGAGCGCGTGTGTACTTCTCTATCTGTAAGCCACATAAGCTTGGGCCGCAGACTTGGGGTCAAATAATGGTGTACACTTAGATGTAAATAATAAGTATCCTCCCCATCGGAGTCACTGCTTTTATATACATGGCTAAAGAGGAACCGACTATTAATTATTTTGCCATGAGATTAGGTTGACAAATGAAATTAATGGGTAAAATCTTCTCTTGTAAATATTCGGGTTTATAAACGTCCACACTATCGTGTCTTGCAGACTCATGGTGCTTGAGATGTCGGTGAATTTTATTTTTATAATATTTTGAGGGAATCAATGTAAATGGATAAAATTCGAAGATTTAATCGGTGTATTTATTTGTGATTCTCTGTAATTTCAAATGGTTTTATCTCGATTATTGTATACTAATAGAAACATATTTACTTGTCCAAAATTAGATGATTAGAAAAGAATCTTGGTTTTAAATTTTACTGCTTAAAAAAATATAAATATGTGTTCTCACTAAGGATGTCCCATGATTCTTTTTAAAGTCTCTAGTGAAGAGTTGAGAGGTTTATAGAAATATAATGGTCTCATGCGACTCTTCAGAACTTGAGTAAGTTAGATTGACAGGAGGTCATGGTTGAATTGATGAATGAATTGGAACTGCTCGGAGTAGATATTGAAGGGAAACCTAGATCAATTTAATTCTCCGAAGTTTGCCTAGGTATTTTGAGCAAGTTCTACCTGAAATATAAAAGATTGTATATGGTGGGGAATTTCTAACAAAACATGTGGCAAAGAAAATCAAATTTCATCAAGATGTGAACAATGTTAGTATCTCATTCACTAGTCGTTGAAGTATGATTAGTGATGGCATCTGGTGACATATTATGTGTAGATACCAGAATCACTAAGAGCATGTAACTATGTGATGATGAGATTATTATGGACATGGGTAATACTATGAGAGTGGTGGTTGTTGCAGTGGGAGTTGTTTATTTATTTTACGATAGGAATAAATATTTGATTTTGAGAAATTATCTTTACGTACGTTTTTCATAGAAAAAAATTGATTTTAGTTTCTATGTGTTTACGGATGGATACTCTATTTCATTTAAATGATAGGGTCATAGTGATGAGGCATGGAGCTATAATCTGTTATTTTACGTTGGTGGACAATTTGTACTCTTAAATCATGTTTATCCCACAGATGCAACAAATAGTAATTAATAATGCATTTTCTAATCCTAATAAGAAAAAGACTCTTATGGAAATGATTAGAGTGATGATGAATTATTTGGAATTACTAAATTCATTTTATGGGTATGCTCTAGAAATAGCATGTCATATAACATTTGTCTGTTTGTGGGATATCCTAGAAAAATGAAGGTGATGATTTATTTAGTCCAAAAGATCGAAGGGCGATTGTTGACACAAATACTAAATTTTTGGAAAAGGAATATGTATTAAATCATAAACTCATGTATAAATTGTTCTAAAGGAAGTGAGAGGGAAAATACAAAGTATTAGTACCAAGTGTACAAGAGGATATTGTTGGATTGTATACTAAAAGTCTAGCTTTAGTATGAACAATGTCATAACAATATTTGAAATGAGAATCATTGATCAAATGATTGCATCTTATAATTTATTTTATATGCATGATGCAATAGTCCATTTACTTTATACTGTAGATAATATGTTGTGCGACAACACGCAAAAGATTATATTATCGGTTTCCTTATAAAGTATAAACAGATGCTCACAACTGAGATAGACGGGGACTCTCTATCAGTATGGTTGTAGTGTGATTTGGTATTAGCTTGTCTTGGCTATAGAATCACATTAGTGCACTTGTGTGTATTGAGCAGGACCGCCTGAGATCGTTCGACTTATACTGATTTATAGAAGAACTTGATCTCTGTTATTATGGAAGTTCGTGCTCTTAATCCCTATACAATAACCTCGACACGTAGGGCAGTATGTATTTCTTTGATTCATCAATGGGTGAGATTTATAAGTATTAAATCAATATACTCGGTGAGTTGGGAAGTAGTGCTGTCTCTATGGTGTGCTGTTGATTGTAGAAGGAATCCATGTCCATCATAGGTTGATGATGTCCCCTTGAGGAGCTCATAAGGTTTATCATGTAAATCTTGCAAGTGGATTAATTTCCGGCATGATAATAAGGTTGAGTGGTACTACTCTCGGTTGAAATATTAATTAATTTGAGTTGTCAGTAACTTAATTAATTAATGGGCATTGTATATCTTAAACATGGGGAGACTGTCGGGCTCATAATAAGAAGGAGCCCAGAACATAATTTTGGGATTGGACGGGTAGTGCAGTAATAATATTTTAGTGGACTATATTATTATTATTGGATTTAATTAAAAGCTTTGGGCTAAGCTTGATTAATTAAATTCAATTGAGGCCCAGTCCAATTTCTCATCCTGGTCCCTGCTGTAGCCTAAGTATATAAGTCATCTCAGTTCCTGTTAACCCTAAGTCTGTGCCTCATTTTGACATACGGGAGACAACAGAGAGCAGATTGAGAGAACTCTGGGGATTGTTGACCACCCAACACCAGAGTTGACTTTGGGACATACGGTAGAAGATCAGAGGTGTTCTTCACTGCTGTTATCCTCTACATCGACCCAGAAGTACGGTAAACATTGATATTTTGCTTCCGCTGTTATTGTTTGCCTATTATCCTAACGGATCACGTTGATCCACACGATCCAATTGTCAACAATTGGTATCAGGGCGTTGGTTTCGTGGTGATAACGTGATTCGTTAGTTTATGTGATTAAATGATTTTATCTGGTTTTAATCACATGTTCTTTTCATGCTTCTTGTGATTTAATTATCGATGAAAGCATGAAATTTGGGTTTGGTATGTCTAAGATAATCCATGATATCCTATGTTATGGTAAATCTGGTACGTTTTTCATTGCTGTACATGGTGTGATTACATGCTGTATGAATACGATGTTTCCTCACACACACACGGATAATCCACCGGTGAAAGAAAAAGTCAGTCTGGACAAGTCGAAGGCGAGGCAGATGGGTGTCACGACTGATGGATGAAAGTGGCGAAACCCAGTGATAGCCCTCATGGCTGTCAGGCCAACGAGAATTGGTCGGCGAGACTCGATTGGCGGCGTCTGATGGAGCAGTGACATTCCGGCGTCGACATGAGATTGTGGCTGTTCGATGACAGATCAGCATCTCACCTAAACGATCTGGGCAGATCAGACTAGCCACGAGCGAGACTGAATAGTGGGATCCAGGCGAGTCCCTGCAAGATCGGTTGCGATCGACAGACCGGCGCGCGTCTGATCAATGGCGAACCCACTTTGGGGCGAGCCTCACGACGATCGTTCAGGAGACAGTGGGCAGTGGTGGCCTTGGGCAGCGCGATCGGTGGCGGATCCCATCCGGTGGGCTGACGACGTTAAAGCCGAGAGCAGCAACCATCGGGGATCATACTATCCATCAATTGGACAGATCGCGACGACGCGGTGGCGAGCGGCCGATCCCAGTCTGTTGTGCGATGGTTTTTTGGCAGAACCAGATCGGCTTGACAGTGCAAACCGGTGGCGAGCAGCAAGCGGCGGAAGGTGGCGACTAGGCGGGCGGCAGCGCTGTTGCTCAGTGGACGGCAGCGGCGGCTTGTTTCACTGGTGATGGCTGGCGTGTGCGAGCAGCAGTCGGGTGCTGCTGGCAGCTGGCAGCAGGGCGACTCCGCTGGGCTGATACGCGCAGGCTCCTCGGAAGTCGACGGGAGTTGGCTGTTGGTGAGAAGCCGATGGGCTGTGGGCGTGGCAGCCGACTGCAGCAGCGGCTTCAATTATCACCGGTGTTTACTGGCGGTATGGCTATGGCTGGCAAGGAGACAGGCAGCGGGCGGTTGTTGGGCGATCGGCACGACTACCGGACAGGCAGCTGGCAAGGAGACAGGCAGCTGCTTCAAATCGTGCCGGTCATGGCTTGTGTATGGTAGGAGTGTTGCGGCTGTTGTTTTTGGCAGGAATAGGGCAGCAGTTCGTAGGTTTAGCTGCCCCTATGGGCCCATTTTTTTTAATTATTGGGCTTGATTTATGGGCTGTGGTTGCAGGCTGCTCATTTAATTAGGTTTTGGGCTGTTGGGCACAATTTTAATTAAATAGTTATGGGCTGCTGGGCCTATTTTTCTGCTGGAATTAATTAATTGTGGGTATTATGTTGGGCCTGTTTTTATAAATGGGCTGGATTTATAATGCATTTTAATGGCAGGCTAAATGGGCTTTATTAATTTATTAATGGGCTGCTCATTTTTATGCTATTAATGCTTGGTTCCTTTGGGCCCATTTATTTGATCCAACATTTTATGCAATTAATTTTGTTATATAACTGATTAATTGATTTAATTGTCAATTATTGTTGTATATGTAAAAGGCATATTCTATGTGATTTATTTATTTAAATTGCTGTTAATAGAAGCATGTCTAAGATGTATATTTTATTTTGGAATATTATATACATGTTAAAAACTCTCGGTGTTAAATAACTAAGTGGGAGAGGGGATTGGTAATTAATTCCCGCGGCCTCCATTATTGGTTTGTAAGTGATGTGAGTAAACTTGCACATTGGCAATAGAGCCTTCCTCCCTAACGGATGAGTTTATTCACGGATCACTGGTACAGACTTCTTTAAATAATTATTGTTTGTAATGTGTTGCATATGGACTTGCACGTTGGCTATAGTGCCTTCCTCCCTAACGGATGAGCTTATATGCGGTTCACTGGTACAAACTTATATAATTGATGGTTGTAGAAAGTTATCTGAGCGCGTGTGTACTTCTCCAACAGTAAGGCACATAAGCTTGGGCAGCGGACTTGAGATCAAATAATGGTGTACACTTAGATGTAAATAATTAGTATCCTCCCCAACAAAGTCACTGCTATTATTTGCATGGCTAAAGAGGAACCGACTATTAATTATTTTGTCATAAAGTTAGGTTGACAAATGAAATTAATGGGTAAAACCTTCTCTTGTAAATGTTCGGGTTTGTAAACGTCCACCCTAACGTGGCTTGTAGACTCACGATGCTTGAGATGTCGGTGAATTTTATTTTTATATTGTTTTTGAGGGAATCAATATAAAAGGATAAAATTCGAAGTTTTGATCGGTAAATTAATTTGTGATTCTCTGAATTTCAAATGGTTATATTTCACTAGTTGTTAACTAAAAGACATTATATTTACTTGTCCAAATTAGATGATTAGAAAAGAATCTTGGATTTGAAAATTACTGCTTAAGAAAATACATGTGTATTGTCACAAAGGACGTCTCATGATGCCTGTTAATGTCTCTAGTGAAGAGATGAGAGGTTCATAGAAATATGATGGTCTCATGTAACTCTTCGGATACTCGAGTAATTTAAAATGCGGTAGGTCATGATAGAATTTGATGAATGAATTTGAAATACATGGAATAGAAATTGAAGGGGAAACCTAAGTCAATTTATTTTCCATAATTGCCTAGATGTTTTGAGTAAGTTCCACCTGAATTACAAGAGGATGTAAATGGTGGGAAACTTCTGACAAAACATGTGGCAAAGGAAAGCCATTTTCATCATAATGTGAACAAGTTAATATCTTGTTCACTAGTTATTTAAACATGATTAGTGATGGCATCTACTGACACGAAGTGTGTAGATACTGGAATCACTAAATGTTTATCACTTTGTGAGGATAAGATCGTTATGACATGGGTAAAACTACAAAGGTAGTAGTTATTGCAGTGGGAGTTGTTTATTTATCTCATGATAAGAATAAACGATTGATTATGAGAAATTGTCTTTACGTACGTTTCATAGAAAGAATTTAATTTTGGTTTCTATGCATTAACGGATGGATACTTCATTTCATTTAAATGACATGGTCATAGTAATGAGGAATAAGGCTATAATTCGTTAAAGTACGTTGGTGGATAATATGTAAACTCTTGAATCATGCACATCCCACAGATGCAATAAATAGTAATTAATAATGCATCTTCTAATATTAGTAAGAGAAAAGAACCTTCGGACATGAACTAAAACATACATTTGGCATCTAAGATTAGTTCATTTTACTTAGGTAGGATTCAAAAGTTGATAGTCGATAGACCGTAAGGTTTATCTGAAGTGAAAACTATCGAACTTGCGAGTCTTGCTTGGAAGTAAAAATGATTAACTGCCTTTTCAAGGCTGTGGGGTGTAGAGCCAAAGATATATATGTTGGAATTAGTTCATTCTGATTCAAGCGAACCTAATATTATCCAGATGAGAGGTGGTTATGAATATTCGAAGATTATTCTAGATACTAATATATTTATTTGATGCACTGCATGTCTAAGTTATTTGATTAATTCAAGAATTGCAAGGCTGGTACAGTGGAGCGTCATGGAAAATATATTAAGTCATTATGATTTTATCGTGATGGCGAATACCTCTTGGGATAGTTAGGAGATATTAATCAAAAGTTGAGATTAAATCTCAAGTGGACTACACCGGGCATGCCTCAGCTGAATGGTGTGGTGGATAGAAGGAATAAGTCTCTTATGGTAATGATTAGATAGATGATAAATTATTATGGAATAATTAAAATTCATTTTATGGATATGCCCTAGAAACAGTAATTCGTAAAACTTTTGTCTGTTTGTGGGACATCCTGGAAAAATGAAGGTTGATTTATTTAGTCCAAAAGATCGAAGGGTGACTGTTAACACAAACACCAGATTTTTGGAAAAGGACTATGTAATAAATCACAAGCCCATGTATAAGTTGTTCTAAAGGTAG
Organism: Pogostemon cablin; assembly: GCA_023678885.1. Classification (NCBI taxonomy): domain Eukaryota; kingdom Viridiplantae; phylum Streptophyta; class Magnoliopsida; order Lamiales; family Lamiaceae; genus Pogostemon; species Pogostemon cablin. The sequence goes on from CM043009.1 coordinate 8,435,155, forward strand.
TGAGAGGAAAACACAAAGTATTAGTACCAAGTGTACAAGAGGATATACCACAAGGTAAACTGCAATGCGCGTCACGTCTGATACACAATTACATATAGTGCCTTGTCGTAGTGGGAAGGTTGTTTGACAACCCGTAAGATATATGTTTTGGGAGAGTCGTAAGACTTGATCCCTAGTAAACATGGTATTATCCCACGGATACGACGTAGCACTACAAGATGAAAATGCGGAATCTTAGTAAGTTACAATGAATGTTGAAATAGAATCTACGGATTCTATATTATGTCTGGGAACTTGTATGACCACTAAATGATGTAAAAGCCATTGCAAGTGGTCAAAGGAAATAAAAGAGGATCATATGGAAAGGTAAAAACCTTGGAAGCAAAGCTTGTTGCGAAAAAGTGTACTCAGAAAGAAATGATTCAATTATGAGGAAACATGTTCGCTGGTAACTATGCATATGTTGATCCGGATTCTTTTATTTATTGCTGCTATGAGGAACAACAAATAGATGTCAAAGACAGCTTTCCTGATTGGAAGTCTTGAGGAAAACATTTATGTGAAGCAACCAGAGTGATTTATTGCAAAGTACTAATAGCATTTTGATAGTAAGCTTAAAATTTTCCAGCGATGGACTAAAGCAAGCTTTGAGATCGTGAAGCATCTGTTTTGATTAGGTAATCCAGTGGCATGGATTTAAATCAATGAGCAGATGAGTCTTGTGTGTTGTAAAGAGTGACGAAAATGAGGTGGTGTTTCTTGTACTATAAGTAGATAGTATCTTGCTCATTGGAGACAATAAAAGAGTATTATCGGGCATATGGGTATGGTTAATAAAGCGGTAGAGATGAAGGACTTAAGAAAGACAAAATATATCCTTTTGATCACGGTAATACGGATCACAAGAAAGGATGTTATGTTTATCTCAAGTTTCATAAAATGATACAGTCCATACTCGTTTAGCATGTGAATTTATCTAAGTGAATGTGTCTTTGAGACACAAGAAGAAGATAAAGAGGATGAAAGTGGTTCCTTATGCTTCGGCGAATAAGGAAGCTTTATCTAAGGAATGCTATGAACGAAGTTGGATATCTGTTTTGCTGCATGCATGAACAGTGGGTATCAACGTAACCCGGAACAAGAATGATGAGCTGTGGTAAGACATATATGAAGTGCCTGAGAAGGACTGGAAATCATATGTAAACTTACTGAGCAGATTCACTACTTCTTGTGGATTACGTAGATTCGGATTTTTTAGTCAGATTGGGTAGTAGTAAATTCTCCTAAAATGTTATGTGTTTAATTTTAGGAAGTAGAGTCATAATGTGGAGGAGTGTTATATAGAAATATATTTCAGACTCCGGACTCCATCATGGAAAGATTATAAATTGGAGCCTATAAGGCAGCCAAAGTATCTATATGACTCTAGAGACTTCATGATGGACTTTAAAGTGTTTCTAAGTTTGCCCAAGGGTTATCACAATTTACATTGATGATATTGGTGCAGTTGCAAACTTGAAGGAATCACGAGTCCATAAGACAATTAAATACATGGAACGCGAGTACCACCTGTTACGAGAAATTGTATGATGAGGGGAAGGTTGTTGTCGCCTAGATTACATCGGATGATGACCTGCTAAATCCATTTACGAGGATCTTAAGGCGAGAGCTTTTAATGGTCGTGTAGTGGGAGTAGGAATCAGATGTATGGCAGAAGACATGATAGCATAGTCTTTTAGTATAAGTGGGAGATTGTTGGATTGTATACTAAAAGTCTAGCTTTAGTATGAACAATGTCATAACAATATTTGAAATGAGAATCATTGATCAAATGATTGCATCTTATAATTTATTTTATATGCATGATGCAATAGTCCATTTACTTTATACTGTAGATAATATGTTGTGCGACAACACACAGAAGATTATATTATCGGTTTCCTTATAAAGTATAAACAAATGCTCACAACTGAGATAGACGGGGACTCTCTATCGGTATGGTTGTAGTGTGGTTTGGTATTAGCTTGTCTTGGCTATAGAATCACATTAGTGCACTTGTGTGTATTGAGCAGGACCGCCTGAGATCGTTCGACTTATACTGATTTATAGAAGAACTTGATCTCTGTTATTATGGAAGTTCGTGCTCTTAATCCCTATACAATAATCTCGACACGTAGGGCAGTATGTATTTCTTTGATTCATCAATGGGTGAGATTTATAAGTATTAAATCAATATACTCGGTGAGTTGGGAAGTAGTGCTGTCTCTATGGTGTGCTGTTGATTGTAGAAGGAATCCATGTCCATCATAGGTTGATGATGTCCCCTTGAGGAGCTCATAAGGTTTATCATGTAAATCTTGCAAGTGGATTAATTTCCGGAATGATAATAAGGTTGAGTGGTACTACTCTCGGTTGAAATATTAATTAATTTGAGTTGTCAGTAACTTAATTAATTAATGGGCATTGTATATCTTAAACATGGGGAGACTGTCGGGCTCATAATAAGAAGGAGCCCAGAACATAATTTTGGGATTGGACGGGTAGTGCAGTAATAATATTTTAGTGGACTATATTATTATTATTGGATTTAATTAAAAGCTTTGGGCTAAGCTTGGTTAATTAAATTCAATTGAGGCCCAGTCCAATTTCTCCTCCTGGTCCCTGCTGTAGCCTAAGTATATAAGTCATCTCAGTTCCTGTTAACCCTAAGTCTGTGCCTCATTTTTGACATACGGGAGACAACAGAGAGCAGATTGAGAGAACTCTGGGGATTGTTGACCACCCAACACCAGAGTTGACTTTGGGACATACGGTAGAAGATCAGAGGTGTTCTTCACTGCTGTTCATCCTCTACATCGACCCAGAAGTACGGTAAACATTGATATTTTGCTTCCGCTGTTATTGTTTGCCTATTATCCTAACGGATCACGTTGATCCACACGATCCAATTGTCAACAGATATACCACAAGGTAAACTGCAACGCGTGTCACATCTGATACACAATTGCATGTAGTGCCTTGTTATAGTGGGAGGGTTGTTCGATAACCCGTAAGATTATATTTTGAGAGAGTCATGGGAATTGGTCCCTAGTAAACACAAAATAGACCCACATATACGACGAAGCACTACAAGATAGAAATGCAGAATCTTAGCAAAGTGCAATAAATGTTGGAATGGAATCGATGAATTCTAAATTAGATCTGGCTACTTGTAGAACCACGGATGGTGTGAAAGCCATTGAAAGTGGCTCTGTAAAATAAAAGAGGATCATACGATAAGGTGAAAACCTTGGAAGTAAAGCATGTTGCGAAAAGGTATAATCAGAAAGAAAGGGTTCGATTATGAGGAAACCTATCACCGATAATATGCTTATATTGATGTGGACTCTTTTATCTGTTGCTACTCATATAAAATATGAGGAATAGCAAATAGATATCAAGACAGCTTTCCTGATTGGAAGTCTTGAGGAAAATATCTATGTCAAGCAACCAGAGTGATTCATTGCAAAGGGCTAAGAGCATTGTGATAGTAAGCTTAAAAGTGTCCAACGATGGACTAAAGCAAGCTTTAAGATCATAAAATATCCATTTTGATGAAGAAATCCAGTCATTTGGATTTATTCAATGCGTGGATGTGTCTTGTGTATTGTAAAGAGTGACGGATATGTGGTGGTATTTCTTGTACTGCACGTAGATGATATATTGCTCATTGGAGACAATAAAAGTGTATTGTCGGACGTATGGGTATGGTTGATAAAGCAGTATGATATGAAGAACTTAAGAGAAGCAAAATATATCCTTTTGATCACGGTAATACGGATCACAAGAAAGAATATTATGCTTATCTCAAGTTTCATAAAATGATACGATCCTTACTCGTTTAGCATGTGAATTTATCTAAGAGAATGTGTCTTGAGACACAAAAAAGATAAAGGTGATGAAAGCAGTCCTTATGCTTCGGCGAATAAGGAAGCTTAATCTAAGAAATGCTATGCACGAGAATGGATAATTGTATTGCCAATGGCATAGATAGTGGATATGAAAGGTAACCCAAAATAAGAATGTTGAACTATGGTAACACATAATTTTGAAGTACCTGAAAAGGACTAGAAATTATATGTGGGCTTACCGGATATATTCACTGCTTCTTATGGGTTACATAGATTCAGAATTTTCAAATCAGATAGGGACGATAGTAAATCCACCTCAAAGGTTATATGTTTAATTTTAGAAAGTAGAGTCATAATGTGGAGGAGTGTTATATAGAAATATATTTCAGACTCCGGACTCCATCATGGAAAGATGATAAATTGGAGCCTATGAGGCAGCCAAAGTATCTGTATGACTCTAGAAACTTCATGATGGACTTCGAAGAGATTCTAAGTTTGACCAAGGTTATCACAATTTATTTTGATGATAATGGTGCAGTTGCAAACTTGAAGGAATCATGAGCCCATAAGGCAATTAAACATATGGAGCGCGAGTACCACCTATTACGAGAAATCATATGATGAGGGAAAGGTTGTTGTCGCCTAGATTGTATCGAATGATAACCTAGTAAATCCATTTACAAGGACCTTAAGGCGAGAGCTTTTGATGATCGTATAGTGGGAGTGGGAATCAGATTTATAGTAGAAGACATGACATCATAGTCTTTTAGTATAAGTGGGAGATTATTAGATTGTATACTAAAAGTCTAGCTTTTTGTAGGAACAATATTTAAACAATTAATTTGAAATGAGAATCATATGATCAAATGATTGCGTCTTATAATTTATTTATATGTTCGGTGCAATAGTCCACTTACTTTATACTGTAGATAATATGTTGTGCGACAACACGCGGAAGATCATATTATTGATTTTCTTATAAAGTATAAACAAATGCTCATAACCGAGATAGACTTTTGGGACTCTCTATCGGGATGGTTATAGTGTGGTTTGATATTAGCTTGTCTTGGCTATAGAATCACATTAGTGCACTTTGTGTGTATTGAGCAGGATCGCTTGAGATCGTTCGACTTATACTGACTTATAGAAGAACTTGATCTCAGTTATTATGGATGTTTGTGCTCTTAATCCCTATATAATAACATCGACACGTAAGACAGTATGTATTTCTTTGATTCATCAAATGGTGAGATTTACGTGTAATTAAATCAACAAACTCGGTGAGTTGGGAAGTAGTGCTGTCTCTATGGTGTGCTGTTAATTGTAGAAGGAATCCGTGTCCGTTATAGGTTGATGATGTCCCCTTGAGGAGCTCATAAGGATTATCATGTAAACCCTGCAGGTGGAGGCCTAACTTTAATTTCTCCTCCTAGTCCCTGCTGTAGCCCATATATAAGTCATCTCAGTTGTCCGAAAACCCTAATCTATGAGATTAATCACGCCTAACACTGTGAGAAGGGTGAGGGAATAGCAGATTGAGAAGATCTCGAGGATCGTCTCCCACACGACGTCGAGATTAGACTTGGGAATACAGCAAAAGACTGGAAGGTTGTTTACTGCTGCTGTTCGCCACCTTCTATGATTTTTATAAAATCATATATATATCAGAACAGGACGTGTAATATACTGGCAGAAAGTGATGGAAGAGAGGATCGTTTTGGTGCGTAGATCACTCAAATCCGATATCGGATGAGAGAGTTATGCCCAAAACGGTGGGACTGCACAGACTGCCAGCGAGAATCCATCTTCTTGAACATACCCTGGTGAAAGGTAATACGTTTCTTGGTTTCCTTGCTTTCGCTGAATTAGAAACGTATGGAACCTTAACGGGTCACGTTAACCAAACGATCGAACGCCAATAATATATATATATATTTTCAAAGGTTCTTATTTTTCTTTTCTAATAAAAGGATCCACATATGTCCCATCACTCACTACTAATACATCTACCTACTACTTCTTTAATTCAAGTGAATAAAATAAATGGGACCTATGCCGAGACGGATGGAGTATAGTTAATAAAAGTATTTGCCTAAATAGAAATATGAATTTATTTTGATTTCTTACAAAAGTATGGATTAGTTGCAAAAAAAACCATGAACTTTTCTCTTATGGCAAATTAATCCTCATTTTTTAAAATTGCAAAAAAAATCACCATTGTATATAAATATTCCATTGTAATTATAAGTTCTCATTATTTAATATATTATCTTTATATTTAAGGTAATTATTTAATTTCTTTGTTTAATATTATCTTTATAATTAAGATAATTATTTAATATTATCTCTCGATATTACATGGGATCATATTCTTAGTTTGCGCCTCAAACGTGAGGACACTTATGTAATTAGAAAAAAATTTGAGGAGCAATTTAAGAGAAAATTTGAAAAATTGAGGAGCAAATTAAGAGAAAAATTATAAACAAAAGAAATCGTATACTTTTCTTATATCTTTACCTATATATAAAGATTTTGTCGGTAAGTTGTCCCGTAAATGTACGGTGACATGTAAATAATCAATGCGTGGCGTTAATAGACGTGAACACGTGGCATAGCTTTTTCCACTCTCACCGCAAAACTGCTTTCCCTTTCTACCTCTCCGTGCTCTTCATCGACGGAAAAGAAGAAGCACTAATTTCCTAACTCAATGTTTCAACAGTTTCCCCCTTTTGACCACTAAAGAAGCCCTAATTTCCTTATCTCTGCTACGCGATCCACTTCAGAGTCCAGGCATGTATCCACTATTCCACCGTATGCTTGGACTGAGATTCATAGGATTGTTGTTTATTATTAAGTATAGATAAATATTAATGATTGAGCTTTTGATTTCATTCGAGCTTTTACGGGTACGGAAATAATAAACAACACAAGAACGTTATTGTTGGTGTTACTTGTGCACTTCGATTTTTTCATTGATGAATGGATTGAAACACTTTTTTTATTGGCTGACGGATTGAATATGTGAGTTTATGTTATAATAATCTCTGAACCCAGGTCACATAGTTAGTAATTTTGTGATGATTGTGACTGAAATTGGAGTAAAATTAGTTTTCCTTTCCATCTATCCACCTACCGGAAAAGAAGCACTACTTTCCTTGAACCCTGTTTTTTCCACCGCAGTTCTTCATATTGGCAAGTTTTTTTATATGGAACACATTTCTGACTCCTAAGAACTTTACACCTCAAGACACCTAATTTTTTGCGTGTGTTCCGTCTGTTTTTCATGGTTGGGATTCCCTTTTGCTTTGATTGTTCCGTTGTTGATGAAAAAGAAATAATTTGAAAAATTAGGGCCATACTGGAGATTGAATGTTGTTGAATCCTGGAATTGCAATAATAAGGCTATTGTAGATTCGAACCAATTAGTGAGGTAAGAAGCTTAGCGCAACCTGTATAGTTTATTCGAAGAAGGACTAATTTTCGTTAAATTTGTTCATATTGCTTCTGTTGCTACTATGGAATCTGTCTTATGATTTTGTTTTGATTGAAATATTTGAAAACCAATGTTTTTGATTCTGGGATGTGCATATACTACATTCCTTATTAATTAAAAAATATAAAAAAGTGGCCACATGTTACACGCCAATCCTCCTTTTATCACCCTGGGTTATGATGCAGGCCTTTCAAACTCCCTCTCCTTGTTCATCTGCGACTTCTCATACTTCTCGTGTTGGGCCACAAGGTACTGCATCTGCATGTCGTACTTTGTTTGGCGTTTCATCCGTATTTAGTGATAAAAAATGCCGGAACACACCCTAGAGTTTTTACTCTTCTTACTAGCACTACTTAAGGACGGGTGAAATGTTTCTTAGAATGTTCAACCTACCTCGCCATTCGATCCTAGACTCCGCTTGGCATTTCCCACTTCTCCACGTAATGGCCCAAGAAGCTGTCAAATTACTACCTATTATTGATCCATTTGCTCTTCGTTCTCGCTGTGCTTTTCTCACTCCTCACATTCGAAACTCCAATTACTGAATTCTATTGTGCTATAAAAATTTCCCACACTGCTAACTATTGCACTTATTCACTCCCTTTTTTCTAATAATCCCTGCTACATGCCCTGATATTTAATATCCCATCTCTATTTTCACCCGGAAGCGAGAACCTGTGAGTATCATCTATTTCATTTGGCTAATTTGTTGATTTTATGTTGTATTACCTAGGACAGACTTTGTATTGTAGGCTCTGTGAGCAATTGTAATTACCAATTACTGCTTTGATTTGCCCCTTCTCTATTATCATTTTATACATAATTAGCTATCTGATTCTAGCCTCAATATTTCCTCTTTTCCTTAAAATAAAAATACTTATTTGGATAATGTTTGCAAGATTTTACCGTAGTAGGGTAAACTTAGGTAGCTGCAATTCTTGTTCTCTGTCTAATTTTATATTCTATCATCTTTGTCCTTTCTTAAATTTGAGAGCCAACTTAAAAAGTTGGTAATTTATATGCTACAACCATTTTAGTAAATTAGTTTGTTTCATATTTTTACCTATAGATAAGTCTTTTAAGACATGTATAGATGATTTAGTTGTGAGGTTTCCCAGCCATCGACATTGCACATTGATTCGATAGAGGTATTTGTAATTTTTTTGGGGTGTGTGAAAGCAAGTGATGCCAATCCTTTAGTTATTAAAAATGTGTTGGAATTCTCTTTTTTTAAGATAGCTAGAGTTTCTGACGTCGTTGGGTAACCTATGTAGTTATCTTTCCCATGACCTTAACTTTCATTTTAAGATTAAAAACTAACTCAAGTTTTATTCTATTCAACAGATTTTTTAGAAAAATTATGAATAGTTCACTCAATCAAATCAAGGTATTGTTCAACAAAATAAATAGAGCTGAATGAAATTTTTATTCTTGCTTGTATATCATTTTTTAAGTGTTCTTGTTGCATTGAAAACCCTTCTGCATTTTTGGTTGTTGTCTAATTATTTCTTGAGTTTTAACATGTGAACAACCAATCTGCATCTTCTGTTGTTGTCTAATTATTACTTGAGTCTTGACATGTGGTTATAAACATCACTCTCTAATTTTTGATACTGAAGTTGTGATGATTCATTGCATATTATAAAGCTGCTTTCATTTGATACCTTACCATTGTATATTTATTGTGCCCATTATATTAGTTTTACCTTCTTTTTTTTGCATGTCTTGATTTCCTTTTTTTTCTCCCTAGCCGCTGCAGTGATCACTAATCGCAATATAAGATACGAAGCTTATACACATAAAAAAGGTATGTACTTCATTCGTAATTACTTGTGATTTGGTTTCCTAGTTTTTACCAAACTCCTTTTACAATCCTCCAGTCATAATCATTTTCTGCACTTATTTTAAGCTCCTTCTATAATTTTACCTCCATAATTCATAATAATTTTGTGTGGTTCTTTTTCCATATTCGGTATGGTTTCTTTAAAATAAAGTTTACATAAAAGTAAGACCATTTCGACTTTGTTTTCTGTTTGATTTTATTAGTTCATTTAATAATAGTGCCAAGAAAAGAAAAACTAGCTATCATTTGCAAAAAAAATATGCTTGCTATGAAGATCAAAGATTAACAAAGAATAGTCGCCGAAGAAAATATGGTTGCTTTGTTGTTTGTGATTACTACTTTGTTTGTTGTCATAACATTTAGCATAAGATTTAGGGTGTGTTGCTGTTTTTGATTTTGGTTACCTATTGTTTTTATTGTTAAATGGATGTAACGCAATCCCACAGTTAATCGTCATCCACTGAAACTGGATTACAAAGTATCCTGTTGGCAAACATCAACTCTTTCAGCATTTTCCCTTTTAGAATGACTTTCAACTTAATCCGTTACTCAATCTTGCTTTGGTTAGCTACCTGCAGCGATTGTTTAGCACAGGTGAATAAGAACATTTCTTCAAATATAGAAAACTAATAACCAGTAGTAATGTAAACAATATTACTTCCATTAATTATGATCTCTTGGTATAGTATTTTATAAACCTGCAATATCTTGGAAATTCTAAAGTGTCGCTATGTTTTTTTTCCTCTTCTGAACATTGAGTACATGCTGAATTTTATACATTGCTTAGACTGTGCGTATTCCTTGTTTTGTTGTGTACACTTGCTACTTTTCTTCTGCTCCTGGTATTTAGAAATGCTGTTTACTATGATGGAGTGAATGCCTCCCATAAATAATGAGTAAGCACCTCACAAAGTGAGGTGCTTCCACTGCCTAGTATAAGTATAAAATTCTTCCCTCAAACTATTTCAACTACATAAAATTCCGCCTCACTTCACAACTTCACCTTGCAAGTCGCGTCTCCATCTCCGTGGTGAAGAAAAACCCTAAATTTGCGTGTACGATGTCGTACGACGACGTGGAGATTGAAGACATGGAGTGGAATGAGGAGCTTCAATCTTTCACGTACCCATGTCCCTGCGGCGATCTTTTCCAGATTACAAAAGAGGATCTTCGAATAGGCGAGGAAATCGCGCGGTGCCCTAGCTGCTCCTTGTACATCACTGTGATATACAACATGGAAGATTTTCAAGATATATCAAACAAGAAAGCTGACTTGCCTAAGCTGCATCCTATCGACGTCGCTTGAATTATTTTTCCCAGGTGATTTTTTCTTCAGTTTGTACGGAGGTGATTTTTGTCCGGATTAGGTTAGTTTGGGTGGTGTTGAATTGTGATTGTTGGATTGGGAAATTTGTCTTTTTGAACAAAGAGGGAATGATCATTATACATCTACTTAGTTTATTGATATACGAGTTGATCCATGTTATTGTTAATCCTTGTTTGTTCAAATTTGATTCTTTGAAAGTCTGTTAATGTTTGTGCTAGAATTGTTAAGCACATATAGAATAGTGGTTGGATAGTTAAATTGTGCACCAGATTATTTTGGTCCGATCCTCTATGGTGGGCCTTAGATACTATAAGATTCTGCTGTCCTTTTTTTCTTTTGTAATTGGAAATTATGTTGTCAATGTTCATGATTTACTTATCATCCCAATTTGCTCATCCATGTATGTAACTCAGTTTCCTTTTCAAGAATTCTATATAGTAAGTCAGTTTCAGGACAAATCCGTGAATATTCTGTTCAGTACTTTTCAAGAATTCCATATAGTAAGTATCTGGTGTTAGATAGTTAGATAGCTTGGGGATGGATCTGCAATAGCAAATCCCTAAAGGGATTGGGGGATGGGTTTGAAATTCATCACTAGATCAGTGAGGTTTTAAAGTATCCAAAAAATAAGATTGAGATTTGAGGGTATACAAATTGCTATGCTATTTCCTAAGATTATTACAGTGGAACTGAGGGTTGTTTCTTTAGTTAGAATAATACAAGAATTTGGCATATGTATTCTATATTATAATAGAATTAATTTAGATATATATAAAAATAAATTGTCAAATAAAATATACACATATCAATTAAAAAAAAATTCCCTATACATCGGTATATTAAAAAGTATATATATTTCATTTCATTTAATTTTATATTTTTTATTTCTAATTTAACTCATTAATATATTTATATTTTATTTTGTTATATGTTTTTTTAATTTATATTTTATTTATTTATATAATAATTTTAAAATTTTACATTAATCATTTTATTTTAGTAATAATAACCACATTTTTAATAATATTTTATAAATTAAAGATACTCATACATTCTTTATTATAATAAATTTGTTTGAAAACTTAGAGATGGTAAGGAATGAACAATTTTTTTTTTTCAATTTTCCAATGCATTATTTGATAATTTATATATTAAATACTCTACCCATCGAAAAAGACTTTAGGATTTAGGGTTTAGGGTTAAATACAGAAAAGAATTTTTTTTAAATCCTCTATATTATAGAGTAAATAAAATATATTGTAATTAATTTATTTTATTTAAAATACATAAGAGTAATATATACTTTTATTTCATAAAACCTCTAACAATTTTCTAATTTATTTATCTCATATCCCCCCTTCAAACTGTTAAAAGAAAATAGCATTTTTATCTAGTTATTAAAAAACTTAGTAAATATTAAAATTTTAACTCATACTATGAGCCTTAGTATATTTTGTTTTATCTAAAAATATTAAAATATCATTAATAAAAGAAAAAAGAAGTTGTAAAATTGAAAAAAAAAAGATTTTTTTTTTTAAAAACAATGCAAAACAATAAATATGAACCGTTTGTGAAATGAAAGGTAGCCCGTGAATAGAAATTCTGAGCCCACCACTAATTACAATATAGTAGTACCCATATTCGAAATGGTTACAAATAGCTTGATCCAAAGGTAATTGAGTAATATACTAACATGTAACTTTCCAAAAATTAATAAAATCATGCATAAATCAAATGCCAAAGCATTGAAAAGCTTATGCCTAAGTTAACTAAAATTAAATGAAGGATCCAAAGAGTATATGACACCACATTCCTATGCAAAACAAACCTTATAGTACCCATTACTCTTTGTACTTATTCAACAAGTCTGATCATATATATATCATTAACCCATAAACTTATAATCTAGTGCATGGAAATTATAGAGTGCCTAATTCTTGACTCTAACAACTACCGGATTTTTTGTGTCATTTTCGTGCATCATCTTATGTGTCACACCTTAAATGATTATACGTAAGAGGGGAAATAAATCCAACCATTGCCCCTAGGGTTTAAGCTGTAGGGTATAATTTTTCGCTCTCCTACGTGTCGTCAATCTAACGGTTTGCACAAAATGATGTATCAAATTAACACAGAGAATTGAGCCATCTAACAACCTTCATATATAACAAAAATTATCAACAGTATCCAACAAGTACACAAAAATTTTTACTTATCATCTGCGGCATAACAATAAAGTAGCACCCAGCATGAACACTTCCCTCTTTTTATGTCTCTTCAATTCAATCATACGTCTAAAAAGCACATTGTTTATTCTTATAATAACAATAGACCTGAAATCATTACATAAACAAGTTAAACACTTAAAAAAAAAGGAGACTTATGAAACTGAAGTAAGAAACTTTGAATTTCCTCTTTAGAACTCACACTTAGACTATTAATTGATCACTCACGTTTCACTCATAAATTGACTGATAATCGAAAATGAAATGAAAATAAGTTGAACACAAAGATGTATAGTGGTCCAACTATGCCTACTGATGAGTGATATTTTTATCAAGATTTTAGTGACTTTTTATATCCGTTTTCATATTATTTTATCCGTATTTTTGTGTTATTTGGTTGTGTTTTGTGTTTTCATGGAAATATATGTTAATGAGCTTAAACGTATGATTTTCAGGTAAAAATGCATTATAGACGCGATAAGGAAGATTTGGAAAAAAATGGAGCTTAATTCGGAGTTTAAACGAGTGAGAATGAGTCAAATTAAGCAAAATACTGAAAAAACGCACGTCCAACTTGTGTAATTTTTCTGTACTCTTGTGGAGCTCAAAACTAGAAGTAAAATATATGGTTGAAAAGCCACAGAAAATGGAATCATTTCGGTATAAGAAATACTTCAATCGGAGCCCAAACGAGAAAGTTATGATTAAAATGCTGACGTCGCGCAAGCTGTTCCTACTCAGCACGGTTGTGCTGCTTTGCATGACTTGTTACACCCTCAAATGTTGGAAGTTTTTTCAGATCATTATATGGATTGAAAGCCAAGGAAAAGGGGATCGCATGAGCGCAAGAATTACTCAAATCAGAGATCGGATGTGGAAGTTATGCGCGAAACGATGAGGCTGTGCAGCACCAACACTGCCGGTTGCAGCACACGACCCGTGTTACGCAACACGACCCTGTAAGCCTTTGCCCTTTTTTGACATCAAAAACGCCTACACGGTGACCCTGTGGCCGTGTTACAGTACACGAGTCGTGTTGCTGCGGGATCAGAAACATATCAGAACCCTTCTAGAAGCTTCCCAAAGGGGTATAAATACCTAATACTTCAATATTTGATCAGATTGGCCGAGGATTTTACTGTTTCACACACCTCACACACCATTTCTCTCATTTTACACCATCATCTTCATCTATTCTTCATCTACACCATCTACCTTCATCCCACATCAAATCTATCATCCAATTGAACAAAAGAAGTAAGGAAGAGAGGAGAATTGCAAGGGAAGGAAGCAGATCACCATTGAAGCACTTCAAGGGAGTTTTCATCCAACTTTTGTATTGAATCCTATTAGATCATCATGTTTTGTAAGAAGTTTAATGTCTATGTTAATTTTCTTATGGATATGAGAGGCTAATCTCCCTTGTGAGATTAGCAACATGATAGTTGTTGGATAATTTAGGGATCTATGTATTTAAATTCATGTGTTGATTGGGTTAATTGATTTTCTATCATTGATTCTTTAGATCTTGATGTTTATGATGATTTCTGTGGTTAGTTGTTTTAAACATGTGATTAGATTGAAAAGTCAATTACATATTTAGGATAATTAATTGAATTATTTCGTCAAACACCTCATGTGCATTATAAATTGTGAAGAGATTGAGAAGTCCTTCATAGTTTAGAACCCTTTGATAGGACATGTGATTGGTTTGATCGAGAGGTTGATTAATCGTGTGAAGGGACTCTCATTTCAAGCTTAGTACTTAGTTGGAATTGTTTGAGTGAAAACCAACTCATTGAGCTATGTTTAGAACCATATCATATTCATTCCGAGATGGAGTTTAGGTGATCTTAGTGTTGGCCTTAATCCTTTATCCATGACACATATGAATTTGATACATAATTCCTAGAGTTATCACTTCTTGATTGTTGTTAATCTGACTTTTAATCAATTTGGTAAACCACTTTCCATCATCTAGCTTGTTTGTTTGTTCATTGTTTGTTTACTTGCCTTGATTACTTCTATTTACTTGTTTAATCACCAACATCTATTGATGATTCGTCTCTATAAAATTACAAGAAACATGAGATTACTTAAGCACTAGTACCTACCTCCCTGTGGTTCGATAAATTGTTTTAATTGGTTATCCCTACTACAAAATGGCTAATCAAATGGCATCGTTGCCGGGGAGGCAACGGTTGCTAGTAACTTAAAGAAGGAACGTTTTGTGTAATCTTACTAGAGATATTTTTTTATTTTATTTGTTTACTTGTATTTGCTTTCGAAAACCTTGTTCTAACTTCTTTTGCTTTGAAGATGCATGCAAATAAGATCCAAAGGGAAACAAGTAGAACCTATTGATTGGGAGATTGAGCATACGTTGAGAAGGAGAGAAAAGGAGAACAAAACTAAAAATAGTGAGTTAATGGAGAATTTTCAAGAAGAAAATCGTGTGGATATAGAGCATGATGGGGAAGGAAGACAACATGTGAACGTGCAAAACAACGCACCTCAATTCAATGTAAATTCTCCTCAACAAGCCTATCAAAATCATGGAGCTTTCAACAACCAAGCTTTGCTTCAACAAATGGTGCAACAAGCTTTACTTCAACAAGGATATCCACAAGCTTTTGCTCCTCCTCAACAAGCATATGTGCCACCACCACCACCACCTCTGGTGCAACATGGAGTTCACAATGATCAAAGGGTGATTCGAAATTTTTTTATGCCAAGGGCAATGCCACAAATGATAGGACCACCAATCAATGCCAACAACTTTGAATTTAAGGCGGGCTTGATTTCTATGGTGAGAGCAACAATTTAGTGGAACCACGAATGAAGATCCTAATGCTCATCTAGCTCAATTCATTGAGATTGCCAATAACGTGAAGATGAATGGGGTGAGCGAAGATTGTATCAAGATGAGGTTGTTTTTGTTTTCATTGAGGGATCGTGCTCGAACATGGCTATCTACCATTACTCCCGGTACGTGCAACACATGGGATGAACTTGCACAAATATTCTTGAACAAGTATTTTTCGCCTTCTAAGACGCTTCAAATGAAGAGCTTGATTACTCAATTCAAGCAAATGCCTCAAGAAAGTTTTTATGAAGCGTGAAAAAGGTTCAAGGATATGCTACGCAAGTGTCCACAACATGGATTCCTGGAGAATCAACAGGTTGGATTTTTCTATCAAGGACTTGTGAATGGGCAAAGAGTGCTTGTTGATGCTTCAGCGGGTGGATCCGTACTTGGAGTGACTCCGGAAAGGGCCATAAAAATATTTGAAGAGATTGCTACAAATGTTTATCAATAGCCATCGGAAAGGGTTAGTGGATGATATGGGTTTGAAAGTTTTGATCATGGTCAACAAGTTAAGAGTGCTAGTGTTGAACCAAGTATGTCAAGCATGGAAAAGATAGTGGCGGAGGTCATGAAACAAATGAGCTTGAACCATTGTGTGAATAATCAAGGAGCAAATATGGTTGAGGGGCTACAAGTTGAACAAGGTATGCTACCTCCAAATGTTGTGAATGGTGAATAATGGGCCAACTCTATGCCACGTGTGGAGGATGTGTCATACATGCAAGGAAGAAATTAGCAAGGAAATTACCAAAATAATTCCCAAGGTAATTTCAACCATAGTCAAGAGAACTATCCACCAAGGCAAGGGGCTGTAATGGTCAAAGTAGTGGAAGCTCTTACCCACAACAACAAAGGCAAGGTAACTTTTCCTATTCTAATCCGAGCAATGTGGTTGCTTATCCTCCGGGATATCAACCGGGGGCTAAGGCACCAAATAATGAGTGAAGAGTATCGATTGATGAGCTACTTGAATAATTGATCGCGTCAAACAAAGCTCAAGATGAAGCATTGAAAGAGTCAGAAGAAGCAAATGAAAAGAGGCTTAAAGCTTTGGAGTACAATGTTGGACAAATTGCAAGTATTTTGAGCACTCAACAAAAAGAAAAGTTTCCGGCCACAACTGAGGTGAATCCGAAAGCTCAATGTTTGTTTGTTGATATGAAAGAGGAATGAAAGGTTGAAGAAGGGTTGGTGGAAAGCAAGATTGTTGGAGAAATGGGAGAAATAAGTAAGAAAGGAGAGAAGGGGCCTAAATGGATACCTAAGTGGAAAAGTGTGCAAGAGAAAAAAAAAGTGGAGGATAAGGCCAAAGAAAAAGAGTACAAACATGACTATTGAGGTATTCTGATCACTCCATTCCCTATTCCCTATCCACAAATATTTGTAAAGGAGGAGAAGAAAAAGAAATTTGAAAAGCATGTGAAAAATCTCAAGAAAAAGTATGAGGAGAAAAGGAAAGAAGAACCACCCAAAGCAAGTGAATCGGTGCATAAGGAGAGACCTACAAAGGTTGGTGATCCGGGGAAGTTCATCATTCCTTGTGATTTTGAAGGGAAAGGTACCCTTGATGTATTGTGTGACTTGGGGGCAAACGTCAATGTGATGTCTCATGCCACTTTCCAGCATCTTGATCTTGGAAAGCTTAAGCCTACAACTATCCGTCTCGAAGTTGTCAATGGTGAGGTTGTTACGCCATTAGGAATTGTTGAAGATGTGGAGGTGAAAGTGAAAGGGCAAGCTTTCCCGGTTGATTTCATGGTACTGGAAGTAAAGGCGGATCCTCGAGTTCCACTAATTTTGGGAAGGCCTTTTCTAGCTACGGGGAGAGCTAAAATTGATGTTGGAAGAGAAGAGTTATCCTTAAGCTCAAAAGGAAAGAGTGCCACAATCTTGTGCAACAAGGAAAAAAGAATCAAATCACACTTGAAGCCTCCTAATGTGCCTCCGGATGATTTCATGGATCATGACTCTATTCTTTTTGACAATTTAAATTCATTTTTTCATGATTATATGAAAATGTCAAATTCTAACTTATCTTCTTGTGATGTTGATAGGAAGAAAGCCTTAGACCTTGATTGGAAAATTGATAAAGGAGAAAGAGAAAGTCCACTAGAATCACTTCTTGATGATGATTTGATGCTCGTGAGCAAGAATGTTGAAGTGGAGCTTGTTGACCAGAAGAGGGCAAAACAAATGTTTAAAGTGAGGATGCGAGGAGAAAGTGTGGTGGACCAACATTTGGTCCAATGAGCGTGAAAATTCCGTCCAGCTTGAAGACGTTAAACTTAGCACTAAATGGGAGGCAACCCATTCTTTTTATGTTTTGAATGTTTTGTTATTTGTATTTTGATCTTGTAGGTGGATTGAGCTCATGAGATGAAAGCATATTGAAGAAAAGAGAAGTGCTTCATGGATTCGAGTAGATATGTCACCACTTGTTGCAAACTTAATTATTGACTCTTGTCTCGAGTTAAGTTTGGGGGGCTAGTGCGTGGTAAACATAGCTTGAGTCGTGTGGATGCGTATGCTTCTCTACAAGAAGATCATTGATGAAACTACAAGGGTAAGTCCCACCACTTTTTGCAAACTTAATTCTCACCTCTTAGTTCAATTTAAGTTTGGGGGGAGAGTGCATGGTGTGACTCACCATTTGAGTGTGTTTGATATGATGATATATTGATGATGATAGGTCTTCTTGTAAAATTGGTCAATTTTAAAAATTTTCTCATGAGTTTGGTTGAATTTTGGTATGATTGGTTGTGTTGAAGTGCATGTGAATCCATATTTTTAATGGAATTGTTGAACTAATGGTGTTTGTTGAGTCTTTGAGCATAAATGAAGGGTATTGGAAGCATCATGGAGCTTGGAGATAACGCTTTCATTATCAAATGCCTATTGATGGAGTACTCTACATCTTATCACTTTTAGTTACTTGACATATTTTGATTTGAATTGATGTGATTAGCATGTTGCTTTATGTGTATGTTTGTGGGAGGTTTACTTTCATAAATTAGGATTTCATTTTCAATCAAGGATGAGATGATTGTGAGCTTACTTGAATATGTATGTTATGAATGTGTGCTTCATAGTTTATGATGGTTTTGTTGTTTTTGCATGTTATGTGTTTTGTTTGTGTCTTGCTTGGTGAGTCTTTTTTTTTATGTTTTGTGTGTATTCTTATTCTTATCTAGGGATTGTTTTTGTGGTTTGTTTGTGGATGGTCGTGAGTCATTTTTGAACAACGAGTGATGACATGTTGTTGGGATAAGTGATGAAAAGTTATGATTAAGAATCTCTATACTTTCGAATTGCGACATGTTTTATTTAATTTGTTCAATTTTGAGATGAATGTAGTGTAATAAGTTTCTTAAGGTCCAATGCATAAGCTTGTGAGTATTTGAGCCTCAACCGTGCATATATGCTTTTTTTTTCATGAGTGGATTGGTTGTATTGGATAAGCTAGAACTTGCTCAAGGACTATAGGAACGAGCCCGATTAGTGGAGATTAATGAAATGATCTAAGGCCTTCCTTGTTATTATAGTCATTTGCCAGATATTTTCATACCATGAACATCATCCATAGTCAACCACTTTGAGCCTTAAAGCCTATTTATTGCGATATAAGCACATTACAAGCCTTATTTACCCACGTGAGCCTCATATATTTACCATTTTGTGTGAGTGATTGAGGAGATGTGGTCTAGAAAGGTTTGATAAGAAAGAAAAAGAAGAAAGAAAATGGTAACAAGTAAGAAAAAGGATGAAAGAGCACAAACAAGAGTGAACATGAAACCTCAAAACAAGAAAATGAGCAAAGCAATAATAATATGCTCAAGTACTTAAAAGTCGAAGAAGGAAGCATGCATTGAAAGAAGTTCAATCCAAGGAAAGTTGATGATTAGTGCTTGTGATCATTAAAAATAAGAAAGGAAGAAAGAAAAGTGGAGAAGTTGGAGAAATTGGCCATCTCTTTGATTACTTACACTCGTTTAGTCACTATTACCATATTCTTCCTACCTTACCAAAGAGTCTATCATTACATCCTTAATTAAAGACCTTTTTGATCACTAATGGAAACTTTGGTGGTTTGTGAACATAGTCCACGAGCAAGCATATAGCGAGTCGAGCCAATCGATTAATGAGTATTGATTTACCTTACCTTAAAGATTGTTGAGTGAAATTGATATCCCATTGTGAGGCTTGGACAAAAAGGGACTATATTACACTTTTATTCTCTTTTGATTGAACATGTTAATATTTTTTGGATGTTATGAGTTTAATATTGTAGGATGACTTAGCATGATTTGTAGTTCTTATTACTATTGAGGTGTTATTACTTACGTTCGTTTAGTCTTTTCTTAGGTGAAAACCTCTCTCCCCTTGTTTTATCATTTTCATTGTTCGGGGACGAACAACACTTTAAGTTTGGGGGTGTGATGAGTGATATTTTCACCTAGATTTTATTATCTTTTTATATTCGTTTTCATATTATTTTATTCGTATTTATGTGTTATTTGGTTGTATTTTGTGTTTTTATAAAAATGTGTGTGAATGAGCTTAAACGTATGATTTTCAGGTAAAAATGGATTCTAGACGCGATAAGGAAGATTTGGGAAAAAATGGAGCTTAATTCGGAGTTTAAATGAGGGAGAATGAGTCAAATTAAGCAAAATGCTGAAAAAATGCACGTCAAATTTGTGTAATTTTTTTGTAATCTTGTGGAGCTCAAAACTAGAATTGTAATACATGATTGGAAAACCACAGAAAAGAGGATCATTTTAGTATAAGAAACACTTCAATCGGAACCCAAACGTTAAAGTTACGATTAAAATGGTGATGTCGCGCAAGCTGTTCCTACTCAGCACGCTTGTGCTACTTTGCAAGACTTGTTACACCCTCAAATGTTGGACGTTTGTCAGATATTTATATGGATAGAAAGCCAAGGAAAAGAGGGTCACATGAGCGCAAGAATTACTCAAATCAGAGATCGGATGTAGAAGTTATGCGTGAAATGGTGAGACTGTACAGCACTAACACAGCCGGTCGTATTGCAGCACACGACCCATGTTGCAGCACACGACCCGTGTTACGCAACCCGATCTTGTAAGCCTTGGCTATTTTTGGACATAAAAAATGCCTACATGGTCACCCTATGGCCGTGTTGTAGCACACGAGCGTGTTGCTGCGGGATCAGAAACATATCAGAACACTTCTATAAGCTTTCCAAGGGGTATAAATACCCAATACTTCAATATTTGATCAGATTGGCCGAGGATTTTACTGTTTCACACACATCACACACCATTTCTCTCATTTTACACCATCATCTTCATCCATTCTTCATCTACACCATCTACCTTCATCCCACCATCAAATCTATCATCCAACTGAACAAAAGAAGCAAGGAAGAGAGAAGAATTTCAAGGGAAGGTAGGAGATCACCATTGAAGCACTTCAAGGGAGTTTTCATCCAACTTTTGTATTGAATCCTATTAGATCATCATTTTTTGTAAGGAGTTTAATGTCTGTTAATTTTCTTATGGATATGAGAGGCTAATCTCCCTTGTGAGATTAGCAAAATGATAGTTGTTGGATAATTTAGGGATCTATGTATTTAAATTCATGTGTTGATTGGTTAATTGATTTTCTATCATTGATACTTTGGATCTTGATGTTTATGATGATTTGTGTGGTTAGTTGTTTTAAACATGTGGTTAGATTGAGAAGTAAATTACATATTTAGGATAATTAATTGAATTATTTTGTCAAACGCCTCATGTGCATTATAAATTGTAAAGAGATTGAGAAGTCCTTCATAGTTTAGAACCCTTTAATAGGACATGTGATTGGTTTGATCGAGAGGTTGATTAATCGTGTGAAGGGACTCTCATTTCAAGTTTAGTACCTAGTTGGAATTGTTTGAGTGAGAACCAACTCATTGAGCTATGTTTAGAACCATATCTTATTCATTTCTAGAGGGAGTTTAGGTGATCTTAGTGTTGGCCCTTAATCCTATATCCATGACAGTAATGAATTTGATACATAATTCCTAGAGTTACCACTTCTTGATTGTTGTTAATCTCACATTTAATCAAATTAGTAAACCACTTTCCATCCATCTAGCTTGTTTGTTTGATCATTGCTTGTTTACTTGCCTTGATTACTTCTATTTACTGTTTAATCACCAACCTCTATTGATGATTCATCTCTATAAAATTACAAGAAACGTGAGATCGCTTAAGCACTAGTACCTACCTCCCTGTAGTTCGATAAATTATTTTAATTGGTCATCCCTATTACAAAATGGCTAATCACCTATATCCACTCTTAAGAAGAAGATTACTCACTTATGATGATTACAATGTACAACTCAAGAAGATGAAGATGAACTCAACTTATGAACCCTAATCTTGGCTCTCAACTTTCTAACTAATCGTATGTTTCTTTTCTAATGCTTCTGCTATCATGTTTACATGATCAGAAACTTCCTCAACCATATGCACGTGAGATTTCACAATAATCCATCCAGTTGGTTGATCAGTTTTGCAACCAACTAACCACCTAACTAACTTGATTCTCTCTTCAATGCATGGCTGTGATGTATGGTTGAGATGAGCTCTGATCCCACGACTCTAACTTCTTATGCAGCTGATCCTATACACACTACTTCATCCAATCAACATCTTCCACATGTTCTTGTCATATGTGATCACATATACACACACCCCCCATGCATGCATGTCTACATACAACAATACTCAACCTTAGACTACATCATCTCAAGCTGTAAACTCCTCCACCTTGTTGCTATTTAAGGTTGCAGCCACCTTTTCTTTTTTCTTACTTAATTCATATGAATCAATTGCTTACACAGCTCAAACTTCTGAACTGGTAAGACTTTAGTGAACATGTCAGCCGAATTTTCTGTAATTTTGATCTTCTTGACAGCAACTACTTCCTTCTCTATCATGTCTCACTACACTAAAAATGCTGATAGATATTGGTTAAAAATCAATGTTTATTTCACCAAGCAACCGATGTTGAAAGTGGGCGCTGATAGACATTGGTTTTTCATGAAAAGACATCAGATTTTATGGATAACCGATGTCTATTTAGTGATGTCTATCAACGATTTTTGTGTAGATCTCTTACAAAATACCTCACATCAATGTGCTTGGCCCTTTCATGATATCCTTGATGCTTGGAGAGATGTATTGCACTTTGATTGTCACAATACACCTCAACTCCTTCTTGCTTAATGCCAAATTCACTTAGTATTCCAGTTAGCCACACTCATTCCTTGATTTCTTCTGTAAGAGCAACAAATTTAGCTTTTGTAGTTGATAAGGTCACTATATGTTGATGTGTTGCCTTCCAACTTATTGCTGTACCAAATAGGTTGAACACATAACCTGTAAGTGACTTTCTTGTGTCAAAATTTGCTGTATAATCAGCATCAACATACCCAACTACTGCTTTATCCCAAGTTATCTTTCTCTGAAAGCCTGTTGTGATGGTCCCTTTTACATATCTGAGTATCCACTTCACTAAATCCCAATGTGGTAGACCTGGATTGCTCATAAACCCACTAATCATGCTCATCACATAAGCCAAATCTGGCCTGCAACATATTATGGCATACATCAAGCTGCCAACAACACTTGCATAAGGTATGTTGCTCATCTCTATCTTCTCTTTATCTGTCTGTGGCCCTTGAAGTAATGACAGACTAACACCTTGCTGTACTGGTGTTTTTACTGTCTTACTGAGATTCATATTGTATCTCTTTAAAACTTTGTCCAAGTATGATTCTTGAAACAACTTCAATTCTCCTGCTGAACTATTTCTTTCAATCTGCATACTGATAGGGGTTTTCTCAACACACAAATTAATCCTCAAGTATAAGGATATCAATTGTAGTCGCGAAGATGACCAAGTTACAATATCGAACCCACGGGACGGATAAATATCAATTTTGTGATCTTCTAGTATATTTTAGACTATGTTGGTAATTGTAAAGGTTTAATGGATAGTAACTTCTAATCGAAATAACAAAAGAAATAGCAAGAGTAGAGAAAAGTGAGTTGTGATCAATAAGAATGATAGGTAGTTCGTCGAGTAATCCAGTTTCACTAGCAATTCGTATTTTCATGTGATCATGTCCGACTCTGCCCTGTGGTTTGTGGATGCATCACTAGACCATGCAAGTTTACTCTATAGACACAAGTAAATATGCGCTTGACACGTTTGAATAACATCGGAGCAAGAGATATGCTTCACCCCCCTTTCTAGGTACTATCATAATCAATTATCTTCTACGTCTAGAATCTAACCCGATTTGATCTCCCTTTTTAGGTACTATAAAGTTATACTCTTCATCCTATTCATCAACCCGAATTCAATTCAATTCATGAATATTCATATAAGACAGTTCTAATAATACTTCGGAATCATTTCACTTAGAATTATAACGATAAACCCTGCTCAGTAGTGAACGCACTCAATCAATAACCATGTCATGCATTCAGACTCTACACAACGATTATTGATGCACAAAATGACTATGAGTATGGATTAAATATGCAATCTTATATAAAGCAAACCACAGGTAGTTTTGTACGGAGTTTTACACACGAAACACGAATTACATCATGAAACTTTCATAACCCTAGAACTACCAAGGTGGTTCTAGCCCATGATTGATCTCGGAACAATCATGGTTAGATTGATCATTCTTACTTGAACCTTCAGTGAACCTCTGTCACAGCCCTCTGGATGGATAACCACCTCTACTCTTGTCTCTCCTACGATTGACGATCAAAAGCTCCCTTTATTCTCTGTATGAGCCTCCTTTTATACTTGTAATCACGTCTCTAGGGCTTGGAATGGGCTTTCTAAGTGATCTCACGCGTTTCGGCCTCGAAAATCCGGATAAGGTAAGTTCTCGCACACAGGTTCGACCACGTCAAGCAGGTCGAACCCCGAGCCACAGGTCGAACCCCAGGTCGAACCCCGCCACTGGAAGAATTCTGCACAGGTTCGACCTTCTGGACAGGTCGAACCACTTAGGCCTTGGTCGAACCCCAGGTCGAACCTCGGCACTGGACAACTCTTGCTCCCGATTCGACCAACTGGCAAGTCGAACCCCAACGTCGTGGTCGAATCCTCCTTCTTACAAACTGGTTCGACCATGGTTCGACCTGATGGCCAGGTCGAACCAACTGAGTCGTGGTCGAACCCATCTCTGTATGTTCAGCAACGTTGGTTTGACCTGCTGGAGAGGTCGAACCCTCCTCCAGCCAGGTCGAACCCACCTACTTCTTGGGCGGTTCGCGTGGCTTCGACTCCGTCTCTTCGATTCTTGGCTCTTTCACTCCGTTTTTGCTAAGAAAATACTCAAATAGCTCCACTAACACCTGATTCATGCTATTTCACAATATATATAGGTTTTCTACCTATTTCCACATCAAAACTCTCCAAAACTAGCACAAAACATAGCGCCAAACTTGTGAATTTACACACTCATCAAACCCCCAAACTTACATGTTGCTCGTCCTGAGGCAACCAATTTAAACCACAGGAGTCGTGTATAATTCAACAAGATCAAGTACAACACATATTACACATGCCACTTCATTGAATCAGACAAGAATTACTTGCATCACATATGTCACTCATGTAAAATCAATCCAATCACACACCATTCGGAGTACTAAGTAATCTCACTGACAAGATAAGTCTTTACTCTCTTTCGCTCGTGCGTGAGGCACTATAGGCTAGTATAAACACTCATATCGATTCATATTCACGCGTAACCATAAGCTTGGCAAAGGTCTCAGAAATCAACTTACATTAGATTAATACTAGGATCACAAAGGACTTGTTTCTAGGTTGTAATGTTGGCTCTTTGGAAAGGGTAGGAAAATTTGGTCATAGTAACTTAATACACTAGCAGAGAGTTACCTCAGAGGTTCTTGATTTCTCATTCGGCTTCATATTCTCCTCCAATTCTTCTCTTGCACTTGCAATTATCAATTTTCCTTCTCTTCCTTGCATCAACATCATTCTTTTTTTAATTGCTCGGGTACCAGTTATAAGCACTACCCTTCTCGAACATCGTTCGGCTGTTTCTTAGAAACTTCAAGCCCCATGTATTAGCAATGCGGGGTACCAATTTCAGGCACTATCCCTAACAAGATTTAACCATGCACTTTTCTTACTGAACCTCATTCCATCTTCCCTTTGTTTCTTCCACACTTATTCACCTTATTCTCTCTACCAATGAATAGGGTATTTTCAAAGCTCAAACAAGGTAAATAAGGCTCTCATAATTGGCTTGCCAAAGAAAAAGCTTTTAAAAGGCTCAAACAGGGCTACCAAAGATTTATAAAATCATTAGGAAAGGTGAAATTTGGCTAAGTGACTCAATTAATCAAAAATGGCCTAAGATCATATCCTAATATTTCATCAATTGTAAGTTTCACACAAGACTCCAAGCCAAGTTCTAGAATACGTTCATACGAATGATTCTCTCAAGAATAAACTATCATGATTAATCATGATAAAGGCTCAAATCCTCACATAGGTAATCAATTCCTAATACTCCTCATAGCACATAATCAAAATCAATTCCTCATGAATTCCATATACTTAACAAATTATTCATGCTCTTTCCAAATGAAAATAAACACGTAAACATATGAATGCAGAGAATCAATACCCATATACAGAGCAACGATACAAGATCAACTATATCAAGTACATGCCACTCACACATGAATCACACCCAATCTGTAAAAATAAAAAGAAGAATGAGAGATAAGATGAATCGGAGAAGCCAAAAGAAAACCTGAAACTACTCCCTAGGAGCATCATCATCCTCATCATCATCGTCATCCTCATCCACTCTATTTTTCACAGCTCGGCACAGACTGGTAATGTGTTTATCCATCATATCCACTCGACTACTCACTCTACCAACACGCTCATCCAAGGCAGAGTACCTTTCGTTCTGCGTGGCGTAGTTGGCGTTAGCGAGCGCGAGTTGCCTGTTCGTCTCTTGCTGTGCAGCTACCACCGCGATCAGCTGCTCATGAATCAAGCGAAGCTGCTCCCGAGTACCTGGAACTGCTCGCCGCTGCTGCGGTCCTGGAGCATGCTGAGGCGCATCATGCTGCTCTCCTTCCGGAATCTCCATCTCCGGCTGCTCATCTACCTGATCCTCCTCTTCAGACTGCTGTGGCTGAGGTAGACGGAACTCTCCTCGATCAACAATCTGCTGTAACTCAGCCATCCTTCCCTCAGCACACATCTGTGCTACCGCTCTCCAATCACCACCCGACTTCGCTGCCACGGATAAAGCGGTGTGTCCAAGAGAATTCATTAGCTTATTCCTTGCTTCCCGAATAGTTGTCAAGTTGCTCACGTCGAAGGGAAACATAAATTCGAAAGGCTTGAGACCTCTCGTGAAAAACCAATCTCCATTTCGAAAATAGGCAAACCCTCCCTTCGCGCACGTGCTCATAATCAAATCGGGTTCTCCTTCTACTGGTGTAATGCCGGCGATGTCCAAGTTGTAATGCTCAGCCAAAATCGTCAATAACCCTCCAATATTCACCTTTTGAAAACCAATGGTCTTGAATCGATTCAGCTGCGCAATAAAATAAGCTCCAACGTTGAACTTCACTCCATTCAACATACACCACAGGGCATATAGCTCTCCTCTAGACACAACACTCCCCTCCGAGCGGGCGAACAACGTGTTGCTCAGGATGCGGTCCATGTACCTCAAGACAGGGTTCTTTATTGCGGAAGCACGAGCCTATCTGGTCTTGTAATCACGAATCTCCCCAGTGATCTCCCTCCAAAATCGCTTTACACTGAATGCAGCACTTTCTAAATGAGGGATCTCCAAAGGTGACTCAAACAGCTCGTTGAAATCCTCAGACGTCCATCTCCTACTCACCCCACCAAGCTAAAACGTACACCGATAGGGGTATCCAAGCGGGTCCTTCTCCATCTCAAACGAACAAACCACTTCCACTGTAACATGGAAGTACGTCGGCCTCTTCAACTCCATGAATCTTCGAATCCCTACTTGATCAAACATCCAAAATATATCATCCCCTATTCTCATTATCCTCATCGCTTCATCATCTTGGTATCGAGTGCGAGCTATCTTGTCTGAAACTTCTTCCCACTTCTCTTTAATCTCATCCCAACCTTGCATCCTAATCTTGAAGTTATCAGGTAAACGGTCTTGTAACCTCAGTTTTCTTGTCACTTTGTCCAAGTTTGAAGGCCTGTCATGCCTCTTCTTTGATCTCTCCTCCTCTGCTTTTCCTTTTCCTTTACTTGATACTTGTCCCTTTCCTGAAAACAAATACTTCAATCCAACCAACAAGACAAGAAAGCAAGTATTGTACTAGCACATCACATACTCTACTCAAGACTTCAAGCATCAATGCATATTCATACAAACTATCATCTCAACACCACTTGCTTATTCAACATTCTCAAAACATCTTCAATTACACCTTCTTTAATCATCAAAACATAACCAACAAGCATGCATTAAGCAATTCAAGCAATTCAATCAAAAATTCAACATGTTTCCCTCAATGAACTACTTCAATTTCATCAATCTCAAACCAAATCAACATGCTCATTCTATGGTATGTTCTATACCCTTGATTAATCCACATAAAAATCCAAGTTCTATCAATAATTAATCAACCACAAACCAAGAAACAAGAATTCATATGAAACCAATCAAAATATCAACATTCACCATGAAATTCAACCATACTCAACATCAATTCTCTATTTCACATCAAATTTCTTACCTAAACCTTCAATCCTAGAGTAATTGAGTTGGAAAAACATACCTTGTGACTTGCCCATGGTGAATAACCGATCGAAAACACAAAACTACCAAAAATACGATTTCAGCCCTAACTCGCGACGAAATCCGCCCAAATCCACGACCGAATCGATAATTCAAGGTGTAATGTTGTGTAATCGGTGTGAAATCAAGTGTAATTGAAGAATTTGTGCAAGGGTGTAGAGGTTCGAAGAGGGTTCGAGGTTTGATGTTTCGAAAAAGTGATCGAACCCCTCTGAAAATTCGAGCTTAAATCGCGTACCTGGCTTGGTTCGACCTCGGGTTCGACCACCTGAACTGGTCAAACCATGGATGGCGAGGTCGAACCTCTCTTCTGGACAAACGATCTTCTTGGTTCGACCAGGGGTTCGACTTGCTAAACAGGTCGAACCTTTCTTGAATTGGTCGAACCCCTCTTCTGGAAAACAGAGTGCTTCCGACTGATAGGTTCGACCATAGGTTCGACCTCCTGATCAGGTCGAACCACTATGGCTTTGGTCGAACCTCCTCTCTGGACAACTTTCAACGCCGGTTCGACTTCCTCTACTTTTGTTCGACCTCTGGCTCTGGTCGAACCACTCCTAGACTTGGTCGAACCTTCCTCCTGATTTCCAAAACTGAGTGTTCTTCATTCACTACATACTTCAAGCTTCAACACAACTTCATTAGGTACAATCTAGAGCACAACTTCAGAAATTGTTCCACATAATATCATTCATGAGTATCTCCGTAAAAGAAAATACAACCAAAAACCACTGAACATTAGGCAAATTGTAAAAAATCGTCACATCAAAATCGATTAAAATTTCAACATGGCCGCAAAAACCAACTCCCCTAACAAACAATACAAAGAAAAGATTATACTCTTAATGCTTCAATGAGGTAATAACATCACACCCCCCCAAACTTAGTAAAAACGTAAGTCGAAACTAAGTTTGAAAAGAGATGTAATTGCCGATTAGTAAGCATCTTAAATATAAAAATTTCTTACTCACACAAAAGAAATAAAGCAATAAAACGGAAGAGTAAGCTTACAACAAGCGCTCATGTTTAACGTCGTAGAGTCACGACGGTACCAAATCAGAACAAGGTATCATAAAAAATGACACACGCATCATCCGGCGACCTATAATGCTTCAATCGATGCCTATTCGCCATGATAACGTCTCCATCTTTGTCAATAAGCTCATAACTCCCTCCTCCTAAGGCTCGATGAATCATGAACGGTCCCGTCCACTTAGACTTCAACTTGCCTGCAAAAAGCTTCAAACGAGAGTTAAAAAGTAGTACCTCATCTCCTTGCTTGAACTCCTTGTACGAAATTTTAGAATCATGCCACCTCTTCATTCTTTCCTTATAAATCTCTGAATTCTTGAAAGCACGACTCCTAAACTCATCCAATTGATTCATGTGAGTTAGCCTCAACTCCTTTACATCCTTAAGGGTCAAGTTCAAGCGACGCAAAGCCCAAAACGCTTTGTGTTGGATTTCTACGGGTAAGTGGCACGGCTTTCCATAGACAATTTGATACGGTGACATATCTAACACCGTCTTGTAAGCGGTCCGGAACCCCCATAACACATCATCAAGCTTCATAGCCCAATCTTTTCTATTAGTTCCTATCACTTTCTCCAGAATCTGCTTTACTTGACGGTTGGAGACCTCCGCCTGCCCATTAGCTTGCGGATGATAGGGTGTAGTAACCCTATGCCTAACACCATAATCCTTAAGCACCTTCTCCAGAAATTTATTGACGAAGTGGGAACCTCCATCACTAACTAATGCTCTCGGAACTCCATAACGGGCAAAAATATGTTTCTTTAGGAAAGATAAAACAACTTTCGAATCATTAACACTAGTAGGAATTGCTTCCACCCACTTTGAAATATAATCCACCGCAAGAAGAATGTAGAGAAACCCATTCGACGGGGGAAAAGGCCCCATAAAATCAATCCCCCATACATCAAATATCTCCACGACTATGCTAGGCTGCAATGGCATCTCATCTCTCCTACCTATATTACCCATGCGCTGACATCTATCGCAAGACGCCACATAACTCTCACTATCTTTAAACAAAGTAGGCCAATAAAGAGCGGATTGAAGTACCTTAGCTGCAGTCTTTTGCGCTCCGAAATGCCCCCCATTCGGTTGTGCATGGCAGAACTCCAGCACACTTTCCATTTCCATCTCGGGTACACATCTTCGGATAATAGAATCTGTACAAATCTTATAAACAAACGGATCATACCATATAAATATCTCAACTTCCCTACGAAATTTCGCAAGTTGATATCGGTTGAGATCCCTTGGAATTTCTCCGATGACAATGTAATTTACATAATCCGCGTACCATGGATCCATACCTTGCGCTGCAACCACACATGCTCGCTCGGCACCTTCAACAGCCACAACCATGATCTTCTCATCAGGGAACATCTCTTCAATATACTCGAAAGAATTATCACAATGCTCCCTAGTCTCCAACCTTGACAAGTGATCTGCCAACACATTTTCTGTTCATTTCTTATCCCGAATCTCCAAGTCAAACTCCTGCAGTAGTAGAATCCATCTTATGATCCTAGGCTTCGTCTCCTTCTTCTCCATCAAATAACGAATCGATGAGTGATCCGTATACACAATCGTCTTTATGCCAACCAAATACTGACGAAACTTATCGAATGCATACACAACAGCCAAAAATTCCTTTTCAGTTACCGTGTAATTCTTCTGTGCCGCATCGAAAGTCTTACTCGCGTAGTAAATAGCGCAGAACTTCTTCTCCCTTAGCTGCCCAAGCACCACACCCAATGCTACATCACTTGCATCACACATAAGTACAAACGGTTACGTCCAGTCCGGTGTGATCAAGATAGGGGCAGTAATAAGCGCCTCCTTCAAAACTTGAAAAGCTGTTAAACACTCATCATTAAACACAAAAGGAATATCCTTTTCAAGTAAATGAGATAAGGGCTTAGAGTATTTTGAGAAGTCCTTAATGAATCTCTTGTAAAAACCGGCGTGTCCAAGGAAGGACCGCACTCCTCTTTCATTAGTCGGTGGTGGAAGCTTCTCAATTGCCACCACTTTAGCACGGTCTACCTGTAATCCCTTGGCGGAAACATGATGCCCAAGAACAATCCCATCATTTACCATGAAATGGCACTTCTCCCAATTCAAGACAATATTAGTTTCTTGACACCTTTTCAAAATAACAGCAAGGTTAGACAAACACATATCAAAAGAAGAACCAAAGACTGAAAAATCGTCCATGAATACTTCCATGATCTTCTCTATCAAACCATCAAAAATAGCCATCATGCATCTCTGAAAAGTAGCAGGCGCATTACACAATCCAAACGGCATCTTCCTAAAAGCAAAGGTCCCGTAGGGGCAAGTAAAAGTGGTCTTTTCTTGATCCTCGGGAGCAATCATGATTTGATTATACCCCGAGTATCCATCCAAGAAACAATAAAACTCATACCCTGCAAGACGATCCAACATTTGATCCATAAATGGAAGAGGGAAATGGTCCTTACACGTGTTCTCATTTAATTTCCTGTAATCCACACATGTACGCCATCCCGTAGGAATTCTCGTGGCTATAGCTTCTCCATCC
This sequence comes from Pogostemon cablin, assembly GCA_023678885.1. Classification (NCBI taxonomy): domain Eukaryota; kingdom Viridiplantae; phylum Streptophyta; class Magnoliopsida; order Lamiales; family Lamiaceae; genus Pogostemon; species Pogostemon cablin. The sequence continues at coordinate 8,467,304 of CM043009.1, forward strand.
TCAGTTTTCACTACAGTCATGCCCCCATTCTTAGCAACTACATGCAATGGACTCACATGGGGACTATCACTAATAGGATATATAATTCCAGCATCCAACCACGTAAGAATTTGCTTCCTTATCACCTCTTGAATTGCGGGATTCACCCTACGCTGATTCTGAACACTAGCCTTGGCTTCATCCAACAACCTAATCCGATGCATACAATACGAAGGACTAATACCTTTCAAATCATTAAGTGACCACCCTATTGCAGACTGGTACTTCCTCAAAACATCTAATAACTCCTCAAGTTGATCATCATTAAGGGAAGAAAATACAATTACCGGATATTGTGCATTATCACCAAGAAAAGCATACTTCAAGTGGTCCGGCAATGGTTTCAACTCCTCTTTTCGTTTCTCCACTCGAGTGTTTTCGTTATCCAAAGGCAAGTACTTCCTGGTCCATTTGACTTCTTCCACTTTATTTCTTTCCAATGCAAACATGTCATCACCCAAAGCAAGTAAGTTTTCAAGAAATTCAATACATACCTCGTTAGAAAGTCCGTCAAGCTCTGTAGTGGGATAAGTAAGAGACTCCATCAAACATGTCTCAAGAGGATCCTTTGACAAGATCAGAGACATATCCTCCTTCACAATCTCCTCCACCACATCAATACTATAACATTGGGACTCCATTGGCATTTTCATTGCTTTGTCCAAGTTGAAAAGTACTTCTTCTTTGTCCATTCTCAACTTCAGTTCTCCCTTCCGAACATCTATCATAGCTCCAGCTGTAGCAAGGAATGGCCTCCCCAAGATTAAAGGAACATTATCCTTGTCATCATCCATTTCTAATACAAGGAAATCCACAGGAAAAACTAGCTTCTCCACCTTTACTAGAACATCTCCAACTATACCTTTCGGAAATGTCATAGATCTATCTGCCAATTGGAGAGCAACAGTTGTCGGGGTCATCTCCCCCAAACCAAGCTTCTGAAAGATGGACAACGGCATCAAATTGATGCTTGCCCCTAGATCGCATAAAGCTCGCCGTGCTGGCCCCTTCCCGATCTCACATAGAATAGTAAAGCTCCCCGGATCTTTCATCTTTGGCGGCAACTTCTTTTGAATAATTGAGCTACAATTCTCCGATAAGTTTACCGTTTCAACTCCGGTTAAGCTTCGCTTCTTCATCAATATGTCTTTAAGGAATCGAGAATAATATGGCATCTCCATGATTGCATCTGAAAAAGGGATGTTCAAGCTTATCTTGTTCATTATCTCTGAAAACTTCTTGAACTTTTCCTCCAACCCCTTCTTCACTAGCTTGTAGGGAAACGGTGGAGGTATCTTTGTTTTGGGAATCCCCCATTCATCACGATCAACCTTCTCCGCTTTCTCCTTTTCGGCTCTTAATCGCTTAGCTCTTTCCCATTTTTTCTCAGCTATTATGTCTGTACTTTGCTCATTCCGTACCACTGGAGTTGCATCAACATCAAAAGAAACAACAGGTGCATCAAACAAGACATCTCGGCGAGGTTCGACTGGGGTTCGAAGAGGCTGAGAGGTCGAACCAAGACTGTATTGGTCGAACCTCTCTTCTGGAAGACTGATCTCATTCTGCTCCAGAGGTTCAACTTGGGTTCGACCAACATTGGAGGTCAAACCAATGCCCCTTTGGTCGAACCGCTTTACTGTATAATCTCCATCCTTCGGTTCGACTTGGGTTCGACCTGAAGAGTTGGTCGAACCCTTTTGATCGTGGTCGAACCGTTCCTGCGTCAAAACAGAGTGCTCTGGCCGATGAGGTTCGACCTGGGTTCAACCTGAAAAGTTGGTCGAACCCTCCGCGTGTTGGTCGAACCGCTCCTGCGTCGAAACAGAGTGCTCTGGCCGATGAGGTTCGACCTGGGTTCGACCTGAAAAGTTAGTCGAACCCTCTGCGTATTGGTCGAACCGAGGCTTAGAAAATTTCAACTTTGATTTCGGCCTCATCGGTCCCTCGTACTGCGTTCCCGACCTTAGTGTGATGGCATTACACGACTTCGGATTCTCTATACTCTGAGACAGAAACTTACCTTTTCCTATAGTTTGAGTCAATGTGTTCACATTCTCTGCAATTGTACCCATCAACAATGTGAGATCTTTCACTTGAGTGGACAAATCTCTGTGGTAATCATCAATCTTTTTCTCAAGCTTTTCCTCAAGGCGGTTCACTCTTTCATCATTCTTTACCATGTACCGGTTCACAGTATCCTCGAACCCAGGCTTCCCTTCTTCCACCTTTTCTCCCAGATCAACACCCATCGGAAGTTGCACTGCATTGTTCGTATTGCTCCATGAAAATTCAGGCCTCCTTGGTTGCTGTTGATAACAACCAGATGGACCACGATTATTAAAGTTCCCTCGATAGTTCCCTTGATAGTTCCGATTTCCTTGATTTGGGTACCTCGTTCCTTGAATACTTTGACCCATGGCATAATTTGCTTCCTCCAATTCGTCTTGGATGGTTCCATTATTCATCATCTCTTGCTGCATGATTGGCACTCGTTGGGATATCTCGCTGATCTGCTTTTGTTGAGACTCAAGTAGCTTATTGATATTGGACAAGCTCGAAACGATCTCATCCTCTCTCTTAGTTTTCACCATTGCTTGTTCAACCTGAGCTACCTTTCCAAGAACATACGTACCTCTAACTCTATCAGTGGGCCAATCCCTCGAATTCATTGATATGTCTTCAAACAATCTCTCGGCCTCAATGGATGACTTTGTAAGCAATGCTCCATTAGAAGAAGCATCAAGCAGCACTCTTGATTCACAGTCCAATCCGTTATAAAATATACTGATATATTGGGCTTTAGATAACCCATGTTGAGGACACTTCCTGAGCATGTCCTTGAATCTATCCCACTCTTCATGAAATTTCTCACCTCCACTGATAGCAAATTGGTTAATATCTTGCTTCATCTTAAACACCTTCGAAGGTGGCATATACCTCTCCAAGAATCTTAACTTCAATTGCTCCCACGTGGTGCACTCAGCTGCATTAATAGTATCGTACCATTCCCTCGCCTTTTCAGTAAGCGAGAATTTAAACAAAAGGATCTTCCTAGCATCTTCATGTTCTCCTACGTCTTTTTGAGTACTTGCATAGCCCAAGAACTTGTTCAGATGCTGCTGCGGATCCTCGAAAGACCCTCCTAAAAAGGAGTTCATTTCTATCATGCTAATAAGAGCGGGATGAAGATCGAACGCTGTGTTAGTTCCCCTTGCTCCTAAAAGCTCATAATTTCCAGCCCCATTATTTCTGAAAACCTCACGGATGGCTAGATTATCCGGATTCGCTGCCATGTTGACTGTTACTACTTCCAAATTAACTTCAGTTGTAGCCTCAATCGCTTGCGAAATCTACTCGTCAACCTCAACTCTAAAATTCAGAGCTTCAGTTGAGTCTATTGCCTTTGCCTTGCTCTTCTTCTTCTTCTTCTTTCTTGATGATGCTCCAATCTCAGGATTATACGGTTCAAGATTACCTTTCTTTGATCTTGTGAGCATACACCTAAAATGAATAAGAAAGAAAACAACAAAACAAGCTAAATAGTCCTAATAAACTAGAAATAATACAAAAAAGATAGTTTACGCCGTCCCCGGCAACGGCGCCAAGAACTTGATAGGGGTTTTCTCAACACACAAATTAATCCTCAAGTATAAGGATATCAATTGTAGTCGCGAAGATGACCAAGTTACAATATCGAACCCACGGGACGGATAAATATCAATTTTGTGATCTTCTAGTATATTTTAGACTATGTTGGTAATTGTAAAGGTTTAATGGATAGTAACTTCTAATCGAAATAACAAAAGAAATAGCAAGAGTAGAGAAAAGCGAGTTGTGATCAATAAGAATGATAGGTAGTTCGTCGAGTAATCCAGTTTCACAAGCAATTCGTATTTTCATGTGATGATGTCCGACTCTGCCCTGTGGTTTGTGGACGCATCACTAGACCATGCAAGTTTACTCTATAGACATAAGTAAATATGCGCTTGACACGTGTGAATAACATCGGAGCAAGAGATATGCTTCACCCCCCTTTCTAGGTACTATCATAATCAATTATCTTCTACGTCTAGAATCTAACTCGATTTGATCTCCCTTTTTAGGTACTATAAAGTTATACTCTTCATCCTATTCATCAACCCGAATTCAATTCAATTCATGAATATTCATATAAGACAGTTCTAATAATACTTCGGAATCCCTTCACTTAGAATTATAACGATAAACCCTGCTCAGTAGTGAACGCACTCAATCAATAACCATATCATGCATTCAGACTCTACACAATGATCATTGATGCACAAAACGACTATGAGTATGGATTAAATATGCAATCTTATATAAAACAAACCACAGGTAGTGTTGTACGGAGTTTTACACACGAAACACGAATTACATCATGAAACTTTCATAACCCTAGAACTACCAAGGTGGTTCTAGCCCATGATTGATCTCGGAACAATCATGGTTAGATTGATCATTCTTACTTGAACCTTCAGCGAACCTCTGTCACAGCCCTCCGGATGGATCACCACCTCTACTCTTGTCTCTCCTACGATTGACGATCAAAAGCTCCCTTTATTCTCTGTATGAGCCTCCTTTTATACTTGTAATCACGTCTCTAGGGCTTGGAATGGGCTTTCTAAGTGATCTCACGCGTTTCTGCCTCAAAAATCCGGATAAGGTAAGTTCTCGCACATAGGTTCGACCACGTCAAGCAGGTCGAACCCCGAGCCACAGGTCGAACCCCGCTACTGGAAGAATTCTGCACAGGTTCGACCTTCTGGACAGGTCGAACCACTTAGGCCTTGGTCGAACCCCAGGTCGAACCTCGGCACTGGACAACTCTTGCTCCCGATTCAACCAACTGGCAAGTCGAACCCCAACGTCGTGGTCGAATCCTCCTTCTTACAAACTGGTTCGACCATGGTTCGACCTGATGGCCAGGTCGAACCAACTGAGTCGTGGTCGAACCCATCTCTGTATGTTCAGCAACGTTGGTTCGACCTGCTGGAGAGGTCGAACCCTCCTCCAGCCAGGTCGAACCCACCTACTTCTTGGGCGGTTCGCGTGGCTTCGACTCCGTCTCTTCGATTCTTGGCTCTTTCACTCCGTTTTTGCTAAGAAAACACTCAAATAGCTCCACTAACACCTGATTCATGCTATTTCACAATATATATAGGTTTTCTACCTATTTCCACATCAAAACTCTCCAAAACTAGCACAAAACATAGCGCCAAACTTGTGAATTTACACACTCATCACATACCAAGGATCATCTTTGCTTCCCCTAGATCTTTCATATCAAACTCCAGCTTGAGTATTTCCTTCACTTCATCTATTCCAGCTTGATTCTTACAAGCTATAAAAATGTCATCTACATATAGCAGTAAGTATGTATACGCCCTTTTTTTAATCTAAAATACACACAATTATCATGTAAACTCCTACTGAATCCATTTGATGTAATGTAATCATCAAACTTCAAATACCATTATCTTGGACTCTACTTCAATCCATATAAGAATTTCAATAGTAAACAAGCCTTGTTATCAGCATCTTCAACACTTACACCCTCAAGGATCTTCATGTAAATGTCCTCTTCCAAATTTCCATGCAAAAATGCTGTAGTGACATCCATTTGATGTAATTCAAGATCAAATTGAGTCACTAAAGCTAACAGTATTCTAATGGAACAGTGCTTGACAACAGGAGAGAAAATTTCATTGTAATCCACTCCTTCCTTTTGTGGAAACCCCCTTGCTACAAGTCTTGCCTTGTATCTTATTCCTCCTTCTTTGCTTGTAACTGATTTCTTCTTATAAATCCATTTACAGCTGACTAAATTCTTATTCTTTGGTCTTTCAACAATCTGCCATGTCTTATTCTTATATAATGATAGTACTCTTCTTCCAGAGCTACTATCCACTTGTTGTTCTCATTTCTTGATATGGCATCTTCATATGTTCGTGGCTCATAATTTTCAACTTGTACATATGACACTATATCAGCCTCCATATATCATACATGTGCTTTAATTTATCTTCTCAAACTATCTCTGACAAGTTGATAGGTACTCAAGTCATAGCTTGAGCTTGATGAACCAAGTGAGCTTTCTCCCTTTCTCAGATCAACATCTTTACTTTGATTGCTATCTTGCTGAATTTCTTTTCTTATTTGCTCCACCTGGGGCTCAGATGTGTTTATAGTAATTGATATTACAGAATTCCTTTCAACTAATGGCATCTTCTTCTTATTGAATGTGATATCTCTACTAACAATGAACTTGTTAGTCTCATAACACCACAACCTGCATTCTTTAACTTCTTTGGGGTAAATCCAACCATTACACATTTCACTACTCTTAGTTCCAATTTGTCTTGCTTCACATGAGAGTACACTTGACAACCTATTACTCTCAAGTGACTATAATTTGGAGCCCTTCCTGACCACATCTCTTCAGGTGGTTTGAATTTTAAGGTTGCTGATGTTGGATTGTATACTAAAAGTCTAGCTTTAGTATGAACAATGTCATAACAATATTTGAAATGAGAATCATTGATCAAATGATTGCATCTTATAATTTATTTTATATGCATGATGCAATAGTCCATTTACTTTATATTGTAGATAATATGCTGTGCGACAAAACGCAGAAGATCATATTATCGGTTTCCTTATAAAGTATAAACAGATGCTCACAACTGAGATAGACGGGGACTCTCTATCGGTACGGTTGTAGTGTGGTTTGGTATTAGCTTGTCTTGGCTATAGAATCACATTAGTGCACTTGTGTGTATTGAGCAGGACCGCTTGAGGTCGTTCTTCTTATACTGACTATATAGTAGAACTTGATCTTTGTTATTATGGAAGTTCGTGCTCTTAATCCCTATACAATAACCTCGACACGTAGGGCAGTATGTATTTCTTTGATTCATCAATGGGTGAGATTTATAAGTATTAAATCAACAAACTCGGTGAGTTGGGAAATAGTGCTGTATCTACGGTGTGCTGTTGATTGTACAAGGAATCCATGTCCATCATAGGTTGATGATGTCCCCTTGAGGAGCTCATAAGGTTTATCATGTAAATCTTGCAAGTGGATTAATTTCTGGCATGATAATAAGGTTGAGTGGTACTACTCTCGGATGAGATATTAATTAATTTGAGTTGTCAGTAACTTAATTAATTAATGGACATTGTTTTTTCTTAAACATGGGGAGACTATCGGGCTTATAATAAGAAGGAGCCCAGAACATAATTTTGGGATTGGACGGGTAGTGCAGTAATAATATTTTAGTGGACTATATTATTATTATTGGATTTAATTAAAAGCTTTGGGCTAAGCTTGGTTAATTAAATTCAATTGAGGCCCAGCCCAATTTCTCCTCCTGGTCCCTGCTGTAGCCCAAGTATATAAGTCATCTCAGTTCCTGTTAAACCTAAGTCTGTGCCTCTTTTGACACACGGGAGAAAACAGAGAGCAGAATGAGAGAACTCTGGGGATTGTTGACCACCCAACACCAGAGTTGACTTTGGGACATACGGTAGAAGATCAGAGGTGTTCTTCACTGCTGTTCATCCTCTACATCGACCCAGAAGTACGGTAAACACGTTTTATACTTCCGCTGATTTTGTTTACTTGTTTTACTAATGATCACGTTGAACCGCACTATCCAATTGCCAACAGCTGATGGACATAGGTTGATCAGATAGGCTGCTATAGTTACAAGTTCACCCCAAATTCCTTTTGTAAATTGTTCACCTTTTTCCATGTGTCCCCAAGTGTAGGAAATCAATTGTATCTCAGTGTGTGACCAAGTAAAAATATCGAACCCAAGGGATTAGCTTTAAATAAGATACACACTATTAATTCGCATTACTAATAATTAAGACAAAGTGCCCTTTTCTCATTTTGGAAATTATTAAACTAATTTTGCAGAAAAATAAATATTAAATAAAATAAATAAAAATAAAAATCACAAACAATCACAAGTGTTTCAAGAAAGAAGAAAAGATAGTTCAAAGGAAATCTAGTTTAAATTGGCCAAACTAAATCACTAGATAATCAGTTAGAATCCTGCAGATTTTATGAAAGCAATCACTTACTCAAGAGTCTATAAATCAATAATAAGAAATTAAAAAAAGAAGAAAATAATTGTCTGGAATAATTCTCCATTTTCTCTTTCCATCTTGATGATCCTCCTCCGTTCTCCTTCTCAAGTAGCAAATACCGTGATTGAGTGTGATAGGTGAAAGATGGGTGAAGATGAATGGCGGAAGGTGATGGGTGAAGATTGTGTAGTCCAAAGGGTTTGGTGGAGAGTTATGGTTCTTTTGGAACTCTCCAAGGGCTCCTTTAATAGTTGAGGGCTATTAAAATTTGGATTCTACCTCAAAATAAAGCTTTTTCACGTCAAAAACATGAAAGGGCCAAAAATTGGGCCGCCGGATCGTGCCACTCGTCAGCAGATTGCGCGACCTCACAGTTTTGCTCATAACTTCTTAATCCGGACTCCAATTAAAGTAATATTTATGCTCACGTGATCCTATCTTACTCAGCTTTCTATTTATATAAAGAAATCATAAAAAATTTAACATTTAAAGGACACAAGTCGTGCAAAAGTGGCACGAGTTGTGCTGGTCGGCACATCTTGCGCGACTTCATCATTTTGATCATAACTCTCTCATCTGAGCTCCGATAGAGGTGTTTCTTAAGCCAAAATGACCTTCTCTTCTGTAGCTTTCCAACCATATGATATAAAAAGTTCGGTCTACCACATAAATACAGAAAAATTATGCAATTTGGACATGAGTTTTTTTAGTATTCTTTTACGATTTCACTCTTCATTCCAACTTTGCATTTTTAATCCGTTTTCCACTTGAAAATACGAAATAACACCTCAAATGCGCAATATCTTTAATATATGAAAATAAACCATTTAGTGCTAAAATATGAACATAAATTCCACAAAACGGTGCTAAATAGGACTCTAAAACATGCAGATTTCCACGCTAAACATAAATCCTCCACTACTTAGCATACATCTTACTCTCTCAAGTTGTATTTTATTCATCCTTTCTGCAACACCACTTTGTTGTGGAGTTCCAGGTGTTATTCTATGTCTTTTAATCCCTTTATCTCTGCAAAAATTGTTGAACTCCTCTTATACAAACTCCTGTCCATTGTTTGATCTCAAACACTTAAGCTTATTGCCTGTTTGATTTTCCACTTTAGCAAGCTAATCCTTAAATGCAGCAAATGCTTGATCCTTTGATTTTAGGATATTCACCCACACCTTTCTAGAATAACCATTTATAAAAGATTTGAAGTATCTTCCTCCTCCCATGGTTGGATTTCTTGATTGTCCCCATAAGTTTGTGTGAACATATTGAAGCTTCTCTGATGTAGTATGTTCTCTAGCACCAAAGTTTAACCTCTTTACCTTACTCAGGATGCAATCTTCACACTGATCCAACTTACAAGTTGAACTTATCTTCAATAGTTTTTGTCTAGCTAGCTCTTGTAATCCTCTCTCACTTACATGAGCTAGTCTGTCATGCCATAAGTGAATATCTTCATCATTTTGTGAAGTATTCAATTGTCCAGAGACTACTGATCCTTCAAGAAAGTAAAGATCAGAGCTCTTAACACCGTTCATCACCACTGAATTCCCTTTCATAATGGTGAGTATACCTCCTTTCAAACTGCACTCACACCCTGAGTATCCAACATTCCCAGAGATATCAAATTCCTTCTTAATCCTGGTACATATCTCACATTTGTCAGCAACTTAATAGTTCCATCAAACATTTTAAATTTCACAGAATCAATCCCTTCAATCTTGATGGCTTGATCATTGCCTAACAAGATTGATCCTTCATTATATGGTTTCAATTCATCAAACCAATCCTTAACTAATGTCATATGGAATGTACAACTTGAATCCAACACCTATTGATCTGATACTGAACCAAAAACAACAACCAAAGCCTCAATATAATCTTGATCCTTATTTCCTTTGTTTTCTGTTACCTGTTTGGCATGTATTCTTTGGTTTCCACCCTTCTCTGCAATCTTTCTTGCCACTATAGCTTTCCACTTATGACATTGCTTCTTAAAATGACCAGGCTTATTGCAATGAAAGCAATTATTATTCTCTTCATCTGCTGGTGTATTCTGATTGCTCCTTTCTTGTTTCTTCTTATCAGAACCAGCTTCTTATCATTCTTGCTCCACTTATTTTGTTTCTTTGCTACAAGGCCTTTTCCAGCCACCAAATTATCTGAATTCTTATGGAGTTATTTTGATTTCAGAGCTAATTGAACCTGATCCAATGTAATGGACTCAATATTACCAAATAGTAAGGAATCTTTCAAACTTTTAAAAGATTTAGGAATTGCAGATAGTAGTATCAAAGCCTCATCTTCACTTTGCAAAGCTACATCTATATTTTCTAAATCATCTATTATCTTATTGAAATCATCTAATTGAGCAAGAATGGACTTATCTTCTGTCATTCTGAAGGAATAGAACTTTTGCTTAATGTGTAGCCGATTTGCCAAAGTCTTCACCATGTAAAGGTCTTCAAGCTTTTTCCACATGTCTCGTGTAGTTGCTTCTCTTGAAACCTCTCTTAAAGCTTTGTCACCTAGGCATAGTATGATTTCATTTCTGGCCTTTGATTGTTGCTCTTGATCTGCAGCTTGTACAACTGCATTAACTGCAACTTCTTAATTTTCAGGAAGTGGTTTAACAGTATCAAAAAGACCTTGTTGGATCAGAATGGCCTCCACCTTCATTCTCCACAAACTGAAATCCACTTTCTCTATGAATTTCTCCACATCAAACTTAATTATAACCATGATTCTTGATTGCCGTTATTTTCACCTAGATTTTAGTGCCTTTTTGTGTGTATTTTTCATGTTGTTTTATCCGTATTTATGTGTATTTTGGAGATATTATGTGTTTTTATGGAATTGTGTGTGAATAAACTTTTAAATGTTAAAACAGGTGAAAAACGAAGCATAAACGGAGTCGGGAGAAAGAAGGAAACAAAGTTGCACAAACACGGCCAGCCGTGTTTGGTACATGGCGCGTGTATTGCGCACGGGGCATGTACCGCGCACGGGCCTATAAAAGTTAGCTGTGCGCGGTAGTTCGAAAGCACAAACATAGCCATCCATATGGCTGTGAACTGCGCACGAGCCGTGCGCTATCTGAAGCTCGCCGTTGACCAGAAGCCCTAGACACGACTCGGGCTGTGTACTGGACTCGAGCCGTGTAGGTGTTAAAATTCAGAAAATTTTCAGATTCCTTCTAAAAGATCTTCAAGGGTATAAATATCACTCCATTCAACATTTGAAGACATCATAATCGAATTATTGGCTGCCCACACACCTCACACACAACTCCTTTAATTTTACACCATATTCTTCATCCCATTCATCCATACTTTGATCCTACATCATCTCTCCATAAATTCTACTATCCAAATCAAGTGAAGAAGCAAGGAAGAGTGGGAGATCATCAAAGGAAGAAAGGAGATTCAATTGGATCCAATCCAAGGGAGTTTTCATTCCAATTTTGTGTTGTTCCTCTAAGTTTACCATGACTTGTAAGGTTTCTAATGTCTATGTTAAGGATCTTATGAAGATTGTAGGCTAATCTTCCTTGTGAGATTAGCAACATGAAAATTGTAGGATAATTTTTGGATCTACGTAATTAAATTCATGTGTTGATTGGGATATTTGATTTTCTATCATTGATGCTTAATATCGTGAGATCTATGATGTTTTGTGTATTTGATTGTTCTAATTATGTGACTAGATTGAGAGCTCAATTATGTGCTTAGGATAATTGAGTTAATCATTTCATCAAACATCTCATGTGTATTATAAATTGTAAAGAGATTGAGAAATCCTTTAGGATTTAGAACCCATTGATAGAACATGTGATTAGTTAGATTGAGAAGTCAATTAATCATATGAAGGGATTCTTTATTTGAACTTATTATCTAGTTGGAATAGTTTAATTGAGAACCAACCTTTGAGCTCTTTAGAGATTGTGAAAATGATCTACATCCTATGCATTTCGAGAGGAAGTATAGGTGGTATATGTGATGGCCCTTAGTCTTGACCCTTGATACATATGAGTTTAATGCATGAATCCTTGAATTTCCACTTCATTAGTATTGTTAATCTCACTTATACTCAACTTGGAAAACCACTCATCTTTTACTATCTTATTTGTCATCTTTACTTGCTTTAGTACTTGTTATTTACTTGTGTTTTGAAAACAAATCATTAATGTTTAGTCTCTGTAAAATTGCGATAAATGTGATCTCGTTTAAGTTCTGGCATCGACCTCCCTGTGGTTCGATAAATTCTTGAATTGGTCAACCCGACTACAAGTTATGACTAATCAAATAGCGCCATTGCCGGGGAGGTAATGGTTGCTAGAAACTTAAAGAAGGAACGTTTTGAGTAATCTTACTAGAGACATTTTATTTTATTTGTTATTTGTGTTTACTTTTTAAAATCTTATTCTAACTTCTTTTATATTAAAGGTGTATACAAACAAGGTCAAAAGGGAAACAAGTTGAACCAATTGACTTAGAAATTGAACACACTTTCCGGAGAAGAAGAAAGGAGAACAAAACCAAAAAGAGTGATCTAATGGAGAACAATCAAGATGAGAAATGTGTGGATGTTAGGAATGGTGGAGACGGAGTGCAAAATATGCAAGACAACACACAAGCACCCCAAGTCAATGCTAATCATCCTCAACAAGCTCATCAACAATTTGGAGAGCTTAACAATCAAGCTTTGCTTCAACAAATGGTGCAACAAGCAATGCTTCAACAAGGATTTCAAAATGCTTACGCACCTCCACAACAAGCTTATGCGCCACCACCACCACCTCCGGTGCATCGAGGGCCTCATATTGATCCAAGGGTGATCCAGAATTTTTTCATGCCAAGAGCAATGCCATAAATGATGGGTCCACCAATCAATGCCAATAATTTTGAGATTAAGGCGGACCTAATCAACATGGTGAGAGACAAACAATTTGGTGGTTTACCGAATGTGGATCCTAATGCACATCTTGCTCAATTTATTGAGATTGCCAATACTGTGAAGATGAACAGGGTGAGCGATGATTGTCTAAAGATGAGGTTGTTCTCATTTTCCTTGAGAGATCATGCTAGAACATGGCTCTCCACTATTACTCCGGGTACGTGTAACACTTGGGAGGAGCTTGCACAAATGTTTTTGCGCAAATATTTTCCGCCTTCTAAGACGCTTTAAATAAAGAGCTTAATCACTCAATTCAAGCAAATGCCTCAAGAGAGCTTTTATGAAGCGTGGAAACAATTTAAGGATATGCTACGCAAGTGCCCACAACATGGTTTTCTAAAAAATCAACAAGTGGGTTTTTCTACCAAGGTTTGGTGAATGGTCAAAGAGTGCTTGTTGATGTTTCGGCAGGTGGATCCGTACTTGGAGTGACTCCGGAAAGGGCTATAAGAATTTTTGATGAGATCGCTACAAATGTGTGCCAATGTCCATCGGAGAGAGTTAGTGGATGCTATGGATTTGAGAGCTTCGATCAAGGGTAACAGTTTAGTGTGAAGAGTGCTAGTGTAGAGCCGAGCATGCCTAGTGTTGAGATGATAGCGGCTGAGGTAATGAGGCAAATGAGCTTGATTCAAGGTGTGAATACTCAAGGAGTTAGTATGGTTGAAGGCCAAATTGATCAAGGTGTGCTACCTCCGAATGTTATGAGTGGGGAACAATGGGCCATGTCAATGCCACGAGTGGAAGATGTGCAATACATGCAAGGAAGAAATTACTATGGGAATTATCAAAGTAATTACCAAGGTAATTTCAACCACAACCAAGGAAACTATCCACAAAGGCAAGGGGGTTTTAATAGTCAAGCTAGTGGAAGCTCTTACCCACAACAACAAAGACAAGGTAATTTCTCATACTCTAATCCGAACAATGCAATTGCTTACCCTCCGAGGTATCATCCGGGAGCTAAAGCACCAAATCAAGAGGGTAAGGCAACAACCAACGAGTTGATTGAGAAGTTGATAGCATCTAATAAAGCTCAAGATGAGACAAGACGAGCTCAAGATGAATTGAGAAGAAAGGCAGATGAAGCTAATGAGAAGAGATTCAAAGCCTTGGAGTATCAAGTGGGGCAAATTGCCAATGCGTTGAGCGCAAATGAGAAAGAAAAATTTCCTTCTACCACCATTGTGAATCCAAAGGAACAATACAAGGCAATCACCTTGAGGAGTGGAATGAATTATGAGGGACCTTCCATGCCCATGGAAGATGAGAAGGTAGAAGAGAATGAGATTGAGGAAAATTTAGTTGAAGAAGAGCTTGTGGAGGAAAGTGAAGTTTGAAGTAAAAGAGAATGAAGAAACGGATGTGGTTGAGTCAGATGTTGTTGAAAAGAAATGGCAAAGAGCCAAAGCAATGAAAAAGAAAGAAGAAGAAATTGAAGTGGAAAGGGATAGTTGGGGAATTCCAAAAACACAAGTACCTATTCCCTTTCCACATCGATTTTAAAGAAGGGGTTGGATGAGAAATTTGTAAAGTTTTTGGAGATCTTCAAGAAAATTCATATGAATATACCCTTTGCGGATGCCTTGAGACAAATGTCTCACTATGCTAAGTTTTTGAAAGACATAATGACAAGAAAGAGGACCTTAGTAGAGAATGAGACCGTCAACTTGACGGAGGAGTGTAGTGCCATAATTCAAAAGAAGTTGCCTCCAAAGCTCAAAGATCTGGGGAGTTTTGTCATACCATGCGAAATGGAGAAGAATGAAGTGCACAAAGCTTTTTGTGATCTTGGAGCAAGTATCAACTTGATGCCTATGTCTATCTTCAAGAAACTTGGTATAGGGTAAGTAAAGCCTACATCCGTGACATTGCAACTTGTAGATAGGTCTTTGACTTATCTTAAGGGAGTAGTTGAGGATGTGTTAGTTAAAGTTGGAAAGTTTATATTCCCAGTGGATTTTGTAGTGCTTGACATGGATGAGGATGCAAATGTTCCATTGATTTTGGGGCGTCCATTTTTGGCCGCGGGAAGAGCTTTAATTGATGTGTACAAGGGGAAATTGTCATTGAGAGTAAATGAAGAAGAAGTGGTATTCTCATTAAGAAGTGCTATGAGGCATCCGGATGAGAAAGAAGAATGTAGAAGGATTGACTTGATTGATGAGATTGTTCAAGAGAACTTGCCATTTTTCTTATCAAAGGATCCTCTTGAAACAAGCATAAGACACTCTCTTACTTTACTTTCTCCGTCCCGTTTCAATGTTTACGTTTTCCTTTTTAGGAATATGAGACACACCTAAAATAATTAATATATCATCCAACACTGATACACATACCCACTTCACATTAGATATTATATTTTTCCACCCACTATCTATTAAAATATAATAATTTTTAATCAACGTGAAAAAAGCAAATGTAAACATTGAAATAGGACGGAGAGAGTATCTCTTAACTCTAACTCTTCTTTTTACTATCAAGAAGATGATGATATAAATGATTGCTTACATGATTTGAATACTTGTAGGGAAATGCAAGAAGATGAAGCCAAGTTAATGTACTATGGAAAGAGGGATTATCTTCCATTGGAGATCGAGAATGAAGAGCCCAAAGTGGAAAAAGGGAAAGAATAATTGAAACCAATACCCAATCGCCTTATGTATGCATATTTGGGGGACGAAAAGACCTTTCCGGTAATTGTATCATCTTCCCTTTCACCTCTAGAACTTGATAAATTGTTGAGGGTGCTTAGAGATCATAAAAGTGCTATAAGGTGGAGTCTTGATGATTTGAAAGGTATAAGTCACACTATTTGTATGCATCATATTAGGTTGATTAATGAGAATAAATCATGCATACAACCTCAACGTCGTTTGAACCCTATTATGCAAGAGGTTGTTAGGAAAGAAGTCTTGAAATAGTTTGGTGCTCGAATTATTTATGCTATAAGTGATAGTCCGCATGTGAGTCCCTTGCATGTTGTGGCTAAGAAAGGAGGATTGACCATTGTTAAAACAGAATTTGATGAAGAACTTGCTACAAGGGTGAAAACGGGGTGGAGAGTTTGTTGTGATTATAGGAAGCTTAATGAAAACATTCATAAAGATCATTTCCCTTTGCCTTTTATTGATGAAATGCTTGATAGGTTGTTGGGATACAAGTATCATTGTTTTCTAGATGGTTACTCGGAGTACAACCAAATCATAATAGCTCTCGAGGATCAAGAGAAAACAACTTTTACTTATCCGTATGGCACGTTTGATTTCTATAAATTGCCTTTTGGGGGGATTGTGCAATGCCCCCGCCACCTTTCAATGTTGCATGATGGCCATTTTTGAGGGATTAATAGAAAATATAATGGAGGTTTTTATGGATGACTTTTTCATATTTGTATCTTTATTTGATAAATGCTTGGCTAATCTTTCTATGGTTTTGCATCGATGTCAAGATACGAACCTAGTCTTGAATTGGAAAAAATGCCATTTTATGGTTCAAGAGGGTATCGTAATTGGTCATCATATTTTGGAGAAAGGTTTGAGAGTTGATAGGGCTAAGGTAGTAGCCATTGAACATCTTCCCCCACCAAAAAATGAAAAAGGGGTGAGATCGTTTCTCGGTCACGTCGGGTTTATCGACGTTTTATAAAGGATTTTTCTAATATAGCCAAACCTTTGTGTAAATTGCTTGAAAAAGATGCTCCGTTTGAATTTAATGATGAATGTCTTGATGCTTTTAGGGTGCTCAAGGAAGCCTTAATTTCGTCTCCAATCCTCGTCTCTCCCGATTAGAGTAAGCCTTTTGAGCTCCATTATGATGCAAGTGACAATGCATTGGGAGTAGTGCTTGGTCAAGTGAGGGAGAAGAAGTTTCGAGTCATCCACTATACATCTAAGACGTTCAATGCAAATCAAAGAATTATACCACAATAAAAAAAGAGTTTTTATCCGTGGTTTATGCTTTTGAAAATTTCCGTCCATCATTGTGTATACGGACCATGCCGCCATTAGGTATTTGATGAATAAGAAAGATGCTAAACCAAGATTAATTCATTGGGTTCTTTTATTGCAGGAGTTCGATGTGGAGATACGTGATAAGAAGGGGGTAGAAAATGTCATCGCCGACCACTTGTCACGTTTGGAAAATATTGATGAAGAGTGCACTATGGAGTTTATTACGGATGTATTTCCGGATGAAGAGATTCTTCTAGTGGATTTCCAAAGGATGTACACTTTGTGTGAGACCAAAAGGCCGTGGTATGCGGATTACGTGAATTATCTGGCTTGTGGCCTCAAGCCGGATCATCTCACCAAATCCCAAATGAAGAAGTCCTATCATGATGTTAGGGAGTACTTATGGGATTATCCTTTTTTGTTTAAAAATTGTCCTAATGGAATCATACGGAGATGTATCCCGAAAGAAGAAAAGTTAAATGTCATGGAGATGTGCCATAGTTCAGCATGTGGAGGACACTTTGGATTTCAAAAGGCGGGGGCAAAAATTCTACAATCGGGTTTGTTTTGGCCTACCTTGTTCAAGGATTGCAAGGAGTACATCAAGGGATGTGACCGGTGCCAAAGGATTGGAAGTATAGGGCAACGTGATGAGATGCCCATGAGGAACATTTTTGAAGTTGAAGTGTTTAATGTATGCGGGATGGATTTCATGGGCCTATTTCCGCCTTTCAATTGTTACCTCTACATATTGCTTGTGGTAGATTATGTGTCTAAATGGGTAGAAGCAATCCCGACAAGAACAAATGATACTTTAGGGGTCAAAGGTTTCTTAAAGAATAACATCTTTGCTAGGTTTGGAGTGCCAAAAGCCATAATCAGTGACAGGGGATCACACTTCATAAATAAGCTTATTGAGAAGCTCTTTAGTGGCTATGGAGTGAAGCATAAAGTGTCCACACCGTACCATCCTCAAACAAACGGCTTGGCGGAGGTGTCAAATAGACAAGTGAAGCTTGTTCTTGAAAAGACGGTCAATGAGAATCGAAAAGATTGGTCTTCTAAGCTAGACGATGCTTTATGGGCTTATCGAACAGCTTACAAGACCACTCTTGGGTTTTCCCCATATAAGCTTGTTTATGGGAAGGCATGCCATTTACCCGTGGAGTTAGAGCATAAAGCACTTTGGGCCCTTAGGAAGTTGAATTTTGATGAGAAAGAATCCAGAAAGAAAAGGTGTCTCCAATTGGTTAAACTAGAAGAGTTTAGAGAAGAAGCTTACTCAAGCTCACGGATTTCGAAGGAAAGGCTAAAGAGTTGGTATTATGAAAGGATCAAAACGAAGGAGTTTATTCTGGGGAATAAGGTTCTATTGTTTAATTCAAGACTTAAATTATTCTCCAAAAAACTTTATTCGAAATGGACTGATCCATACTTGGTAATCAAAGTGAGAGATGATTACTCAATAAAACTTGAAGGATCGGATGGAAATGCTTTTGTGGTTAATGGTCATAGAGTGAAACATTACCATTCTCCCTCTCAACGGGAGTTGGTTTATGTTGACACTTTCACCTCTTGAAAGCTCGTATCCTTTTAGTTGTTGTAGGGTGTATATATTTCTTTTTCTTGTTTTGCATTTTTGGTCTTTTAGGTGGATTGTACTTGTGGGAAGATGATATATTGAAGATACAAGGAATGCCTCGTTGAAGTGTAATGGTATGTCGTACCACTTTTTGTAAACTTACCTTGAAACTCTTTTTTCAATTTAAGTTTGGGGGGATATGGTGTGGTACGATTGGTTATGATATATGTTGGCATGTATTCTTGTGTTTTGATCAAATTTCAAAATTTTCTCATAAGTTCGGTGTAGTTTTGGTCCGTTTTGGTGGTGTTGAAGTTGATAATCCTATTAATTTTGATAACAATTGTTGAGCTAATGAAGTGATTGAGTTTTGAGCATATATAGGGAGCATTTGAAGCATATACACAAGGGAAGGCAAGGTTTGAAGTTAAAAAAATAAAAAATTAAAGAAAACAGGGTGCAGGTACACATGGCGTGTATAGTACATGGCCCTGTAAGGGATGATCGTGTACTGTCGTCAGAAATCTGGACACGCCCAGATCGAGGTCGAGTTCTGAACTCGAGATATTTTCAGAGCAAGAACATGGGCCGTGTACCGCGCACGGCCCTGTCCAAAAAAGTCATGCGCCGTCATCCGTTGACAAAACACGGCCATCCCTGTGGCCGTGTACTAGACATGGGGCGTGTTGTGTCTGAAATCAGATTTAGAAAGTCGAACCCTGGACACGCCCCCTTCACTTCCATTTGCCCTAAAACGCATCATACTCGTCTAATCCTTCTCCGAAACCACAAATTTGATTGAAAACAACATACAAATGGTAAGATTGAGAGGTTTAGAGTATATTTCTCAAAGTCTTTGCATCAAAGTCATTCATTCATTCCAAGAAATCCAAGGTATGATGTTTCTTACCCTAATTTTCAATTGAAGGTTTGAATTTCAAAAATTTTTGTATTGATGTACATGTGATGTGCTTGAAGCATGTTTTAAATGGTGAAGTATATTAATCTTGTAGGTGTTATTGATGAATTAATAGGAATGTTGCAAAGTTAGGGTTCATGTGGTTTGAATTTGGGAATTTTTGGATTTTGATGAACTTAGGTTTGTATGATGAGATAGATTGATTGACGATGTTTATATGATGATTGTGTTGATAAGATATAGCTTGAGTGTTGAGGATTTGAGCATAAAGATGTTGAAATTCTTTCTAAAATTTGCTTTGAAAATTTATGCATGCCAAGTGTTCGATGAAATGCTTAAGTGAATTTGTGAGTCAATTTGAAAACTTTACATGAACAATGAAGCATTGTTGATCAATTGCTAAATAAATAATGCAAAGATGAGGGGAATATGTGGTGAAATTCTTGAAAATGAAAAGATGCTCTTATTGGATTGATTAAGAATGTTATGTTGTTGCTTGTTTAAAACTCCTCAATGATTAAGCATAAGGATTGTAGTTTGAAAAGGGGAATTGTCATGAAACATCAAAGCATGATTAGGATTAGCAATTAGTTGAATAACAAGTGATGATTCTATGCTTAGTACAAAATTTATGATGAAGTTGAGAGTAATTTAAAATTTTTGAAAATTGCAGATGGCTGAAAGAAGAGTTCGAAAACACAATGAAGACTTTATCATTGTGGGAACTAATGCAGAATTTTCAGACTTGGATGCCAAATTGATGGAGGATGGGATACATCCAGAGTACTTTGGAGTAGAATTTGAGGAAGGCTTGGAGAAATACATCTTTAGGTGGCAAGTTATATTCCCTAAGATCAGGCCAACTAGATTTCAGAATCAAGAAACTATGACTGGGTTGGGGATAGAAGCTGACTTGAGAAGAATGTTCAGTAGGAGAGGCATGGAGGAATTCTTTGACAAGAGACCTCCTACATATCATCACCTTACAACTGAATTTTTGAGCACCCTTCAAGTGAAGAAGAACGGGAATGGCTTCCCAACTTCAGCGACCTTCCAGCTGAATAATGAGTTGAGAGAGAATGTACCCATCCATGTATTGAATAACAGGTTTATGAGATGCCCTCCATGTGAAAATCATAGCCATTTTTATGAAGGAAGGGGTCTAATCAGCAAAGTTGGTGGAAGTTGTTGGTCAATGATGGAACAAAACCAGTGGATTACATTCCTAGTGTATCAAAGGGGGCAGCCATTAGGAATCCCGTGATGAGATATTTGGAGAAAATTATCTCGAACACAGTTGTGGCTCGTTACGAAGGTGGATCAGTAGGAGAGAAACAACTTTACATCATGTATTATTTGTACCACAAGCTTGAGTTGAATATGGCAGCCCACTTTATCCACCATGCAAAATGGGTAGCGAAGAGACAAACATCACAAGGATTGATGTTAGGAGGGATAGTTACAATGATAGCTCAAGGATTAGGAATTGATCTCAGAGGAAATGGAAAATAGGATGAACAGTGAGGGACTCAATTACAATCAGTTAATGAGAATGGAGTTTTTGGCTGTGGTAGGAGACAGGTATTGCTTAAGGCAAGACAAAGGAGCCCCATTCCCTTTACCTGCTCCGGAGCTAACATTAGTTTTTGCTCGAAGAAAAAATGCCAATTTTTCAATGGCAAGTGCGCAACACTCCACTATCGTAAGGGAATTTTATCGAAAGAATCGAGATAAAGTGGAAGCAATTTTGAGGCAAATACGGGTTGAAGAAAATCTTGAATTAGCAAATTTGAGAGCCGAGCCTGTCGCTATGGAAAAAGGGAATGAAGAGGATCTTCAGCATCAGCAAGTGGAATTTGAAGAACACGCTCCTAAACCTCCATAGTTTGAAGAAGAATAAGAACAAGAGCAATAACAGCAGCAGTTCATGGGACAAGGGATAGGAGAAGCAAACTGGAATTTCTTTGAAGGGGAGATGTGAGATATAAGGCACACTCAGAACCTGCATGGAGAGAAAATTAGACAAATGAGAGAAGAGCAGCAGAGGCAAGGAGTGCAGATTGGGGAGATCCACGAGGGACAGCGTAGGAGGGAGTACTATGAAGAGAATGTTCGAGCACATTCGAACAATATGGAGGAAATGCTCATGATGATGTTTAACTTTCAGTTTCCTGCCTCACCTCGTGCCTATATCCCTTGGGCACCGTGCCAGCCTCGTCCCCCTCTTCGTCCGGATAATTGAGGGAGTATTTTTAGTACTCGTCACTTCATTAGTTTATCTATTTTAGTTGGATTGAATTGTGGTTGATTTGAGACTTTTAGTTGTTTTATTTTTTGATGTTTTATTTCGTAATTTAGGATTTATTTTCAATTAAGGATTGAGATGATTGTTGATTTGCATTGATCATGGATGGGGTATTTTTTTTTTTGTTTTACTTCTTTTAGTATTGTTTTGTGCTTTTGTTTGGGCTTTGCATTGCCTTTTACTTAGTTGTGTTTGTTTGTATTTTTTTTTTGAGGTCTTGTTTGGTGGTTTGTTTGGGAGGTCGATAGTCATTTTGAGTGCGAGTGATGATGCATTGTAGTGATAGGTGATAACGAATCATAATTAAGAATCTCTACACTTTCGAATTGTAATATGTTCTATTTAATTGGTTCAATTATTAGATGAATGTGTTGCAATAAGTCCTTTTAAGTCAAGCAATAACTTGTGAGAATTTATGCCTGAACCATAGATAAATGGTTTATTCTTTTCATGAGTGGATCGATTGAGTTTTGATAAACTAAATGCTTGCTTAAAGACTTTAGGAATGAACCCGATTAGTAGAGATTGATGATATGATTTAAGGCCATCCTTGTCATGAATAGTCATTGCCAAACATTTTCTTACCTTTAACATCATCCTTAGTTAACCACCTTTAAGCCTTTAAGCCTATTTCTTGTGAATTTAGCACATTACAAGCATTGATTACCTACATGAGCCTTATATATTGACCTTTTGTGTGAGTAATCAAAAAGATGGTAGCTAGAAAGATGTGATGAGATGACAAAAGAAGAAGAGGAAATTGTATAAATAATGAGATGTTTTTGCAAGAAAAGAAGAGAAATGGAACAAAAGAGAAGTGATGATTAGTGCTTGAATGCGGCAAATAATAAAAGGGAAGAAAGAAAGTGTAGGAATAGAAGAAAATAGCTACCTCTTCGATTACTTACACACATTTAGTCACTTTTATCTAAATTCTTTCTACCGTACCAAAGAGCCTAACATTACATCCGTAATCAAAGACCTTTTTAATCATTGATTAAAATATTGGTGGTTTGTGAATAGAGTCTACGAGCAAGTGTGTGGTGAGTCGAACCAATTGATTGATGAGTGTTGATTTACCTTACTTAAAGAGTGAAGAGTGAAATTGATAATCTTAAGTGAGGCTTAGATTAAAAGGGGCTATATTGCACATTGTTCTCTTTTGATTGAACTTAGTAATTTCTCATATCATGTTTCTAATTATTGTAGGATAACTTAGTATGATTTGTAGCTCTTGTTGCTATTGATGTGTTGTTACTTGTATTCATTTAGTATTTTCCTAGGTGAAAATATCTCCCTCAGTTTTTCATTTTCGTCGTTCGGGGACGCACAACACTTTAAGTTTTGGGGTGTGATTGTCGTTATTTTCACCTAGATTTTAGTGCCTTTTTGTGTGTATTTTTGTATTGTTTTATCCATATTTATATGTATTTTGATGGTGTTATGTGTTTTTATGGAATTGTGTGTGAATGAACTTTTAAATGTTAAAACAGGTGAAAACGGAGCATAAATGAAGTCAGGAGAAAGAAGAAAACAAAGCTGCACAAACACGGCCAGCCGTGTTTGCTACACGGGGCATGTACCGTGCACAGGCTTATAAGAGTTGGTCGTGCGCGGTCGTCCGAAAGCACAAACACGGCCACCCCTGTGGCCGTGCTCGTGCGCTATCTGAAGCTCGTCGTTGACCAGAAACCCTAGACACAACTCAGGCCATGTACTAGACTCGAGCCGTGTAGGTGTTAAAATTTAGAAAATTTTTAGATTCCTTCTAGAAGATCTCCAAGGGTATAAATACCACTCCATTCAACATTTGAAGACATCAGAATCAAATTATTGGCTGCCCACACACCTCACACACAACTCCTTTGATTTTATACCATATTCTTCATCCCATTCATCCATATTTTGATCCTACATCATCTCTCCATAAATTCTACCATCCAAATCAAGTGAAGAAGTAAGGAAGAGTGGGAGATCATCAAAGGAAGAAAGGAGATTCAATTGGATCCAATCCATGGAAGTTTTCATTCCAATTTTTTGTTGTTCCTCTAAGTTTACCATGACTTGTAAGGTTTCTAATGTCTATGTTAAGGATCTTATGAAGATTGTAGGCTAATCTTCCTTGTGAGATTAGCAACATGAAAGTTGTTGGATAATTTTTGGATCTATGTAATTAAATTCATGTGTTGATTGGGATATTTGATTTTCTATCATTGATGCTTAATATCTTGAGATCTATGATGTTTTGTGTGTTTGATTGTTCTAATTATGTGATTAGATTGAGAGATCAATTATGTGCTTATGATAATTGAGTGAATCATTTCATCAAACATCTCATGTGCATTATAAATTGTAAAGAGATTGAGAAATCCTTTAGGATTTAGAACCCATTGATAGAACATGTGATTAGTTAGATTGAGAAGACAATTAATCGTATGAAGGGATTCTTTAATTGAACTTAGTACCTAGTTGGAATAGTTTAATTGAGAACCAACCTTTGAGCACTTTAAAGATTGTGAAAATGATCTACATCCTATGCATTTAGAGAGGAAGTATAGGTGGTATATGTGTTGGCCCTTAGTCTTGACCATTGATACATATGAGTTTAATGCATGAATCCTTGAATTTCTACTTCATTAGTGTTGTTAATCTCACTTCTACTGAACTTGGAAAATCACTCATCTTTTACTATGTTATTTGTCATCTTTACTTGCTTTAGTACTTGTTATTTACTTGTGTTTTGAAAATAAATCATTGATGTTTAGTCTCTATAAAATTACGATAAACGTGATCTCGCTTAAATTCTAGCATCGACCTCCCTATGGTTTGATAAATTCTTAAATTGGTCAACCTGACTATAAGTTATGGCTAATCAATTCTCTTCTCTGATCATTCTTCTATGGCTTATCTTCCCACAAACGACGCCACTTCTTATGAAATTGAAGCAAGAAACTTGAATTTCCTCTCTAAAACTCACACTTAGACTATTGATTGATCACTCACGTTTCACTCACATATTGATTGATGATTGAAAACAGAATGAAAATAAGATGAACACGAAGATGTATAGTGGTTCGGCTATGCCTACATCCACTCTTAAGAAGAAGATCACTCACATATGATGATTACAATGTACAACTCAAGAAGATGAAGATGAACTCAACTTATGAACCCTAATCTTGGCTCTCAACTTTCTAGTTGATCGTGTGTTTCTTTTCTAATGCTTCTGCTGTCACATTTATACCGTATATGATCATAAACTTCCTCAACCGTATGCACGTGAGATTACACAAGAATCCATCCAGTTGGCTGATCAGTTTTGCAACCAACTAACCACCTAACACACTTGATTCTCTCTTCCATGCATGGATTTGATGTATGGTTGAGATGAGCTCTGATCCCATAGCTCTAACTTCCTATGAAGCTGATCCTATACACACTACTTCATCCAATCAACATCTTTCACATGTTCTTGTCATATGTGATCTCACACACACGCCATGCATGCATGTCTACATACAACAGAGACAAAAAAAATGTAAACTTGAAACTAATTTCTACTTCAAAAGCATAATCCATAAAATGTGTTCTCAAGAATCTTATGCATTTAAACTTTACAAGAAACCCACCACACTATCCACTTGTTTTACTGTTAACTTGAAAATTTTAGAATATAATAGGATGAAATGAACATCTCGAATAAAATGATAATGAATACGTGTAATTAATTGATTATCTTTCAGAATGAAAAAACCATGTATCTATATACAGAATACCTAAAAATTATAAGCAAAACATTCTAAGATGACTCAAAACAAATATTTATTCATGTTTAAGTTCATCTCCAATATCTATGTTTTAAGAAGTTTAATTGATAGATAGATCGAATTTGACTTATGGATAAAAAAATATATGGAGATAAATTTTAGCTTAGGTGTTAAAAGTAGAGACTGTAAGAAACATAATAAGTTTTAATAATTTTTTTAAAATAAAAAATTAGTATATTGTCGAGGGTAAGAGCTTTACTCGAAAAAGTTTATATCAAGCATGGAGTAAAACTCATAAAATTTTAACACTGCACATACACGACTACCTACGACTTTTCAATCAACTAAACTGGTAAATTTTCAACACAAGAATGATAACACTAGTATAAATTAGGGTTAATTGCAAAAAAAAAATTATAAACTTTACTCATAGTGTAAATTAATCATAACCTTTGAGAAATTAAAAAAAAAATCATCACCTTTAAGTATTGTTGCAAAACGCACCAAATTTGTATCTTAAAGTGGGGTTTTTATAAAAAAAAATTGGATGCGTTTTGTAACAATACTTAAAGGTGGTAGTTTTTTTTTTTTTGCTTTTTTCAAAGTTTGGGATTAATTTGTAATAAGAGTCATTTTCATTTTTTTTTGGCAATTAACCCTATAATATATTAATAATAGCCTATCATTTGGATATCCCTTGCAACAAGTTCCAAGATGTACATAACTCAGAAAAATACAAAAGGTTACATTCAGAATGTATAGAAACTACCATATGAGGTTTGCTTATTCACAAGTAAAATCCATCATACATACAAATATACTTTGGAACAGCTGCTGAGGATTTTTCAATATAAGTACCTCTTTTGTTTGGTGTAATTTATGAATGTAAGTAAATGTGAAGAAAGGTGTTTGTTGTTTATAAGCTTCATCAGATCTTTACGTAAATAACTCAAATGTCTGGGTCATTCCTCCAATTATTCATGTTTTCAACATCTTTTTAAAAAAAATAAAATTAATTTCTAAAATAATCTTAAGAAATAGGAAAAAACTTGTGTGCCCACAGGCACACCGTGCACCCAAATCTGACCGCCTTCAAATGTTGTAACTTTTATTACTCCATATGACATATATATTTTTTAGTATAAAAACTTGTAAGCTTCATTTTACATACAAATATTTAATATTTTAGTCATCTACGACGTAGCTGCCCAGATATTCAAATACGCTTCTTTTCACGCGTAAGTATTTTTTAACTCCATTTTTTAATCTCCAGTTTGAATAAGTGATGTGTATAAAAAATAAATATTAAGAGAAAAAGTTAGTTTCATACCCATTATTGCTCCAGCAGTTCTTAAGGTAAATATATACTATTGAAGAATGAAGAAAATACTTTTCTCATATCCACAACGTATTACAATCTCTGCATAAATAATAGATTGCTACAATATAAATTAGTAAAGACTCTTAATTAGGATATCAGAAATTAATGCTGATTATCCTTCATACCTAAGAAATAATAATAATACCAAAAATAACTTAATTACAATCATTCCTAAAATAACTCCCTAATTGTTGCTCATTATTTCCACACTCCCCCTCAAGCTAGGCATAGATGTTGATCATGCCAAGCTTAGAACTTAAGTCTTCAAAAAACCTTCGAGTAAGAGCTTCGGTGAGGATATCTACAGTTTGCTAGTTGGTAAGCGTATAAACTACATTGATGATCCCTGTCTCTATCTTCTCTTTGGTAAAGTGGCGATCTATCTTGACGTGCTTTGTTCAATCGTGATGGACTAGATTCTTGGTGATACTGATAGCTGATTGACTATCACATAATAGCTTCATTGGAGGAGTACTCTCAATCTTCAGTTCTTTCAAAAGACGACCTAACCACATTCATTCACATATGCCAAGTGCCATAGCTCTGAATTCTGCCTCGGCACTACTCATTGACACAACAGACTACTTCTTACTTTGCCATGTCACCAAATTCCCCCATACATATGTATAATAACCTGAAGTTGATCTCCTGTCGGTCATCGAACCAGCCCAATCGGCATCGGTGTATACTTTAATGTCTCTCTTACTAGTATTACCAAAGAATAATCCTTTGTCTGGTGTCATTTTTAAGTACCTTAGAATCCGGTTCACTGCTCCAAGATGTTCTTCAGTTGGTTCATTCATGAATTGACTGACCATAATGACTGCAAATCATATGTCAGGATGTGTGTGAGAAAGGTAGATCAGCTTGCCCACCAGTCTTTGGTACTTACCCCTATCCGCAGGAGGACAATCTTTTACAGCTCCAAGTGTTGTACTTGAGTCTATAGGTGTTTTAGCTGGTTTGCATCCAAGCATTCATGTCTCTTTGAGGAGATCCTGAATATACTTTCTTTGTGAAACTATAATTCCAAGTCTCGAGTGAGCCACTTCCATTCCAAGGAAGTAATTTAAAGGCCCTATATCTTTTGTTTCAAGTTCCTTGGCAAGAAGACCTTTCAGCTTGATCAACTTCTCTCCCCAATCACCTGTTAGTATTATGTCATCGACATATATACTATTAACACTGCCAGCTTCCCAGTGGAAGAGTGTTTGACAAACAATGGGTAATCTGTTTAGCATTGAACATAATCATATTTCTTCATAGACTTAGTAAATCTATCGAACCAGGCCCTTGGTGATTGTTTTAATCCATATATGGATTTTTTTAGTTTGCACCCCTTGTTTACATTGTCTTGAGATTTAAATCCTGGTGGAATGTCCATATGTGTCTCTTCTAGAAGATCTCCATTGAGAAATACATTTTTGACATATAGCTGATTAAGTGGCCAATTTAGATTTGCTGCCAGGGACAGGAAAACACGAACTGTATTTAATTTTGCAACTGGAGCAAATGTCTCTTGGTAATCAATACCATAAGACTGAGTAAACCCTTTTAAAACTAATCGACCCTTGAACCTGTCAATACTCCCATCAGCCTTATACTTCACAGTAAAAATCCATTTGTAGCCAACTAATTGTTTTCCACTTGGAAGATCTGAAACTTCCCATGTGCTATTTTTCTCGAGAGTATTCATTTCTTCCCACACAGCCTTCTTCTATTCTGGAATTCTCATTGCCTCTTGAATAGAGCAAGGAATCTGAGTGTCGTCCAGATTAGCCACAAACACCTGAAACTTGGGAGACAGTCCTTTATATGAGATAAAATTATACAAAGGATGATTAGTGCAAGATCGAACACCTTTCCTTAAGGCAATAGGACAATCACTAATCATGGATTCACTAGTGGGATTCTCATGAATTGTGCTACCTGAGGTTGAACCTGAACTCTCCTCCGGTTTGGACTCTTTACTCTGATCAGATGAAACTTTATTCTCTATATCTTCTCGAGCTATATCTTTCCTGGAATATATAATGAACTCACCATTCTTTGTAGGTTTTGGTCTTTGATTAGGAGGTGAGAGAAAGGCAATGTTTGAGTGGATTAGGAAGACTAGACTCGGATAGAATTTCTTCCCTTGGAAGGATTTGAATGGGAACTTCTTCCCCTGGAAGGATTTGAATGGGACTAAGGCTTAGTATAGGACATTGGTGACAAGTGTTTTGAAGATCCATATCCCAATCCCAAAATTGGTGTTCGTGCTCACTCTCCTCCTGAAGAACAGATTTGGGATAAAAAGGCTTATTCCCAAAAAAGGTGACATCCATAGAGACGTGGAAGCGCTTGGTGACAGGTGAATAGCATTTGTACCCTTTTTGATTTGGGGCATACCCAAGAAAGATACATTTCATGGCCTTTGGATCAAATTTGTTGCGGTGTTGGTGGTTGATGAGAGTGAAAATAAGCGTGTTTTAATATCCAATTTAACACCTTTTTGATTGATATTGTAGTCTTATATGAGCACAAGTGTCTTCGATATATGTGAGGATTATGTGCACTTGAGATATTTTATTGTGTTTTAGGTGGAAAGAGGATGAAAAGTGCAAAGTTGGAGAAAAGGTGCAATTTGTGCAAGAATGCTGAAAATGCACATCCAATTTTCATAATTATTATGTATTGTTGTGGAGCTCAAAACTGTTGGTGTAATATATTGTTGGAAAGCCACTTAAGAGAGGGTCGTTTTTGCGTAAAGAACACCATCATTGAAGTCCGAACGAGGAAGTTATGAGCAAAGAGGTGACGCCGCGCGAGCTGTACCGAACAGAATTACAGTGCTATTTTCCATGGCCTGTTACATATACAATTCTTGGAGTTTTTGTGATTTCTTTATAAGGATAGAAATCTCAGGAAGAGAGGATCGCGTGAGCGTAAAAATCACTCAATTCGGAGGTCGGATGTGAAAGTTATACGCGAAACGGAGAGACTGCGCAAATCGGTTCGACCTGCTTGAGGACGAACCGAGGTCGAACCCAACGGAAAAAATGCTGGTTCGACCACGACATGCTGGTTCGACCTGTTGGCTGATCGAACTATGCACGTGGGACGTCCAGAAGGGTGGTTCGACCATGGTTCGACCTGTAGGGATTGGTTCGACCTGTTTGGGAGGTCGAACCGCGCTTCGGGAACTTACCAAATCCGTATTTTCGAGGCCTAAACGCGTGTGATCACTTGAAAAGCCCATTCCAAGCCTAGGAGACGTGATTACAAGTATAAAAGGAGGTCTATACAGCCCCAAAAAAAGGGAGGAACACAACACAATACAAGAGAGGAGAAGAGAGGCCACAACATACAACACCCCACAAGGGGGGATCAGCCCCCAACCATCATCCTTTTCTCCATCCATCCATCACTTTGAAGATTCATTTGTGAAATCAAGGGAAGAACTAAGAGGAGAATTCAAGAGCAAGAAGGACGCGATGACACCACATCTAGGGTTTATTCATTTCCTAATTTATCTTGTATTTTTCGGACATCCGGGTAAGATTTATCCAACACCCATGTGTGTTTCCTACAACACCATGGGCTAGAGCCTTTTTGGTAAAACTAGGGTTGTGAAGGTTTAATCTAGTTAATTGAACTTCCATGTGTATACTCCGTACAACACTACTTGTGGTTTATTTTATATAAGATTGTGCCTTTTTTAATCCATACTCATAGTCGTTTTGTGCATCAATAATCGTTGTGTAGAGTCTGAATACATAACATGGTTATTGATTGAGTGCGTTCACTGTTGAGCAGGGTTTTAAGTTATAATTCTAAGTGAAGGGATTCCGAAGTCTTATTAGAACTATCATATATGAATACTTATTAATTGAATTGAATTCGGGTTAATAAGTATGATAAAGAGGATAATTTTATAGTACCTATAAAGGGAGATCATATCGGGTTAGAGTACCAATCCTAGGGGGAAATAATTGATACTGATAGTACCTAGAAATGGGGGTGAATTATATCTCTTGCTCCGAGGTTATTCACACGTGTTACACGCATATTTACTTGTGTCTATAGAGTAGATATGCATAGTTTAGTGATGCGTCCATATTCCACAAGGCAGAGTCGGACATTGACACATGGAAGGGAAGTTAATTAGTGAAACTGGATTATCCTAGAGCTACCTATTCTCCTACTTGATCCACTTTCGTATCCTTCGAGTGATAGTTTATTTTATTTGTTATTTAATTTCCAGCATATTAGTTGTTAGATAACCATTAAAACGTAATTGTCTTGTCTTAATTAATTTAGATAATAATTAAATTGATAATACGCCGTCCCTTAGGTTCGATATTCACTTGGTCACCTTTCGAGACTACAATTGATATCCTTCATACTTGGGGATTAATTGTGTGTTGAGAAAACGCGCATCAAGTTCTTGGCGCCGTTGCCGGGGATGGCTGTTATTATTGATTTTATTATTTCTAGTTTTATTAAGATATTTTTTTTTCTTTTATTTGTGATTATTTATTTCTATCTAACCTTGAATTTTTCTGAGTTACTTATGCGCTTGAAAAAATGAGAGGAAGGAAAGGAGCAAATAACACATTGAGCTGAACATGGCCGGAGCAAGGCAAAATCCGGATAATGTTTCCATTCGTAAAATTTTCACGAACTTTGGGAATGTCAACATGGGGTTTATAGGAGCAAGGGGGGAAGATGATGATTTTGAGATAAATCCCGCTCTTATTAACATGGTAGAGAAAAATCCTTTTTCTGGAGGTTGTTTTGAAGATCCATATCAGCATCTCCGAAAATTTCTTGGTTATGCAAACACTCAGAAGGGAGCTGGAGCTAATGATAATGCTAGGCGGATCGCCTTATTCAAGTTCTCTTTGATTGATAAGGCGGAAGCTTGGTACGAGACTCTTGATGCCACAGATTGCACTACATGGGACCAACTGCAGCAGAAGTTCTTGGAGAGATACATGCCACCCTCAATGATCTTAAGGATGAGGCAAGAGATCACCCGATTTGTTATGAATCACAGTGAGAAATTTTATGAGGCGTGGGACAGGTTTAAAGACATGCTCAGGAGGTATCCACAGCATGGAATGCCGAAGGCTGAATACATAAGCATCTTCTACTATGGATTGGATTGTGAGTCGCGTATTTTTATTGATGCATCATCAGGAGGAGCGCTGTTATCAAAGACAGCACTTGAAGCGGAAAAGTTGCTTGAAGACATCTCTATGAATTCACGTGACTGGCCAATAGAGAGAGATAGAGGATCATATGTACTTGGCGAGGTAGCGCAGGTTGAACATCAAGTGGTGAAGCCAAATAGGGATGATGAGATCGTCTCTAGTCTAGCTAACATCAACAAGCTACTAGAGTTCCAGCAGAGGCAGATCACAGAGTTGACACAAATGGGGCCTAATATGAAGCAGCAAGAAGTGAAGAGTGTTGAAGATATCTTCCATCGATACATGGCTGAGAATGATGCAAGGATTGATTATCTTGAGGATACCATGAATGTTGATCGTGCAGATGTGTCTAAGCAGTTGAAGGACCTTACCTTGATGATGGGGCAGATGACCGCGAATGTGAATCAATTGATACCAACATTGGAGAATAATGCCATCACATTGAGGTCTGGAACACAGTACGAAAGACCGATGAGGCCGAAATCAAAAACGGACATATCCAGGCAGCGATTCGACCAACCAACCTCTGGTTCGACCTGGAGGCCAGGTCGAACCATGGTCGAACCATACCATGCGGAGCACTCTATTTTTCCAAATTATCAGTTCGACCAAAGCAAGGGTGGTTCGACCTGTTCTGAAGGTTGAACCCACGTCGAACTGGGAGGCAAAAACGGTTCGACCACGACGGACATGGTTCGACCAAACTATCTGGTCGAACCTTGGTCGAACTGGGAGGCAAAAATAGTACAGTAAGCCGGTTCGACTGAGGGTAAGCGGTTCGACCTGTCCTGAAGGTCGAACCCAGGTCGAACCACGACTTCAAAGTGAGAACAGCCTTCCAGATGATCGGTTCGACCGCTACGTGCCTGGTTCGACCTCTCCAACAGGTCAAACCCTAGTCAAACTGATCCGAAACATGCCTATTGTTGCGCCGAATGCTCCCTATGATGTTGATGTTACTCCAGTACCATTACATGAGCAGAATACTGAGCTTATAATGGAGAAAAAGTGGGAAAGAGCAAGGAGGTTGAGAGCCAAGAAGCTTAGACTGCAGATGGATAATGAAGATGTGGATAAAGAGGTTGATCATGCAATGAAGATGCCCATGGAGACCCAATTTTGCAAGAGCATTGACGTGGTTTCTAACTTATTTAATCTTGATTTTTCTAAGACAGGTGATTCTGAATTTAAGTGGAAGATTGACAAGGGGGTGTCTAGACAGCTATGGGAGGAAGAAAATTTCAATGATCATATACTTGTGACCAAGAAAGATGAGGTGTTGAGTGTAGACAAGAAGAGGAAAATAAAGTATTTGAAGGTGAGGATGCGAGAAGACCGTCCTCTACCGTCGTGACTCTACGACGTTAAACATGAGCGCCTGTTGGGGGCTTGCCCTTCCGTTTTATTGCTTTATTTCTTTCGTGTGAGTAAGAAATTTTTATATTTAAGGTGCTTATTATTCGGCAATACATCTTTGCAAACTTAGTTTCGACTTATGTTTTTACTAAGTTTGGGGGGTGTGATGTACTTACCTCATTGAAGCACCAAGAATATAATATTTTCTTTGTAATGTTTGCTAGGGGAGTTGATTTTTTGCGGTATATTGAAACTTTAATCGGTTTTGATGTGTCGATTTTTTGCAATTTGCCTAGTGTTCAGTGGTGTTTCTAGTGTGTGGAGTCGATTACATAGTCAATTAATTCTTTCTTATAGTTCTCCTATTTTATTATTGATGAATCCTGTGATGATGAGTTTGTTTGAGCTTTGATGATAGAAAAAGGTAAAAGAGTGGCAAGACGAGTTCTACATTGAGGCTTTGACTCGAGGAGCTCGTGCGTACGTTGAAGAAAAATCAGGTGCCCTCGTTTTCTTTTTCTAATTTTTATATGTGCTTTTAATTCATGGAGTGGAAGGATTGAGTTTATGGTGGTGATCCATGTGAGCTTATATTGTTAAAATTATCTTTGAAATTCATACGCTCTTGAAATTGATGAAGGAAGTGTACTTGAGTTATATTGTGATATGAAGTTCTATGTGTACTTGTGGGATATTACCTACCATGAAAGTGCTCTGTTACTTGTTAAAAACCCATGTGAGATTTTGAGCCTCGTTGATCATGTACATAATCACATGATATTTCTTTTCTGGTGAGTATCGTTCTTGTGTATCTATTCTAGAACTTGCCCTCTTATCTTACTTGAAACTACATGTGTGTTAGATGATGGGAGATGATCTAAGGCCATCCTTGAATTTATGAGTCACTTAGCCAAATAATTTCTTATCAAATAATTATATATCCGTAGTTAACCCCGTTGAGCCTAAAAATCTTATTTCTTTGGTAACCTACGAAGATAGCCACTTTGATATCTTGTTTGAGCCTTAAATTCCTATATTTAGTGGAGAATTAAATGCTGTCAAAGTGTGTGAATTGATTTTCATGGAGTTTGGAAGGAATAAAATATTTGGAGCTATACAAGTGATTATGAGCAAAAACAAAAATATGAGCTTAAAAATAAGTTGCTTAGGGGTAGTGCCCGAAACTGGTACCCCAAGATGTTAGAGGTAGTGCCCGAAACTGGTACCTCGGGAAAAAAAAGGATGTGCTTGAAGAAAAGAAAAAGTATGTTGAGCTTGAAGAAAAGGAGAGAAAAGAAAATTAGAAGAGCATGAAGCTGGATAGCCTTGAAGTGTAAAAATCTGCAGTACATAAGATCTTCGGTTTTAATTCTCTACTAATTGAGTCACTTTATCCATATGTTTCCTACCCTTACCAAAGAGCCAATATTACATCCAAAAGAAAAGTCCTTTTTGATCCCATTGTCGAATCATACTTTTAGTGGTGAAGAGCTTGAGACGTTTGGCAAGCTTATGGTTACGCATACACTTGAATTGAATCTGAGCATAAACACCTTAACCCATAAGTGTACATCTTTTACACTTGAGTGCGAGTGATATATACTTTCCGTGAGAATAAGTCAATGGAGCATTTGAATTGGTGGTGATTATCTTAACTTGTATGCTTTGAATTGATTATTACACGTGATAAGAGTTGTATGACCTAAATTGATGACAATTGTATTTTGAATGGTGTATTGGTCATAGTCCTTGATTCCCCGCTAATTTTCATACTCTCTTTCTCTTTATCTTTATTTTGTTGCCTCGGGACGAGCAACGGGTAAGTTTGGGGGATTGATGAGAGTGAAAATAAGCGCGTTTTAATATCCAATTTAACACCTTTTTGATTGATATTGTAGTCTTATATGAGCACAAGTGTCTTATATTCGATATATGTGAGAATTATGTGCACTTGAGGTGTTTATTGTGTTTTAGGTGGAAAAATGATGAAAAGGGCAAAGTTGGAGAAAAGGTGCAATTTGTGCAAGAATGCTGAAAACGCAAATCCAAATTTCATAATTATTTTGTATTGATGTGGAGCTCGAAATTGTTGGTGTGATATATGGTTGGAAAGCCACTGAAGAGAGGGTCGTTTTGGCATAAATAACACCATCATTAAAGTCCGAACGAGGAAGTTATGAGCAAAGGAATGACGCCGCGCTAGCTGTGCTGAACAGAATTGCAGTGCTACTTTCCATGGCCTGTTACATATTCAATTCTTGAAGTTTTTGTGATTTCTTTATAAGGATAGAAAGCTCAGGAAGATAGGATCGCGTGAGCACAAAAATCACTCAATTCGGAGGTCGGATGTGAAAGTTATACGCGAAATGGAGAGACTGCCCAAATCGGTTCGACCTGCTTGAGGTCGAACCGAGGTCGAACCCAACGGAAAAAATGCTGGTTCGACCTGTTGGCTGGTCGAACCATGCACCTGGGACGTCCAGAAGGGTGGTTCGACCATGGCTCGACCTGTAGGGGTTGGTTCGACCTATTTGGGAGGTCGAACCGCGCTTCGGGAACTTACCAAATCCGTATTTTTGAGGCCTAAACGCGTGTGATCACTTGAAAAGCTCATTCCAAGCCTAGGAGACGTGATTACAAGTATAAAAGGAGGTCTATACAGCCCCAAAAAAAGGGAGGAACACAACACAATACAAGAGAGGAGAAGAGAGGCCACAACATACAACACCCCACAAGGGGGGATCACCCCCCAACCATCATCATTTTCTCCATCCATCCATCACTTTGAAGATTCGTTTGTGGAATCAAGGGGAGAACTAAGAGGAGAATTCAAGAGCGAGAAGGACACGATGACGCCACATCTAGGGTTTATTCATTTCCTAATTTATCTTGTATTTTTCGGACATCCGGGTAAGATTTATCCAACACCCATGTGTGTTTCCTACAACACCATGGGCTAGAGCCTTTTTGGTAGAACTAGGGTTGTGAAGGTTTTATCTAGTTAATTGAACTTCCATGTGTATACTCCGCACAACACTACTTGTGGTTTATTTTATATAAGATTGTGCCTTTTTAATCCATACTCATAGTCGTTTTGTGCATCAATAATCGTTGTGTAGAGTCTGAATACATAACATGGTTATTGGTTGAGTGCGTTCACTGTTGAGCAGGGTTTTAAGTTATAATTCTAAGTGAAGGGATTCCGAAGTCTTATTAGAACTATCATATATGAATACTTATTAATTGAATTGAATTCTGGTTAATAAGTAGAATAAAAAGGATAATTTTATAGTACCTATAAAGGGAGATCATATCGGGTTAGAGTACCAATCCTAGGGGAAAATAATTGATACTGATAGTACCTAGAAAGGGGGGTGAATTATATATCTTGCTCCGAGATTATTCACACGTGTTACACGCATATTTACTTGTGTCTATAGAGTAGATATGCATGGTTTAGTGATGCGTCCATATTCCACAAGGTAGAGTCGGACATTGACACATGGAAGGGAAGTTAATTAGTGAAACTGGATTATCCTAGAGCTACCTATTCTCCTACTTGATTCACTTCCGTATCCTTCGAGTGATAGTTTATTTTATTTGTTATTTAATTTCCAGCATATTAGTTGTTAGATAACCATTAAAATGTAATTGCCTTGTCTTAATTAATTTAGATAATAATTAAATTAATAATACGCCGTCCCTTGGGTTCGATATTCACTTGGTCACCTTTCGAGACTACAATTGATATCCTTCATACTTGGGGATTAATTGTGTGTTGAGAAAACGCGCATCAGTGGTGAATATGAACAAAGACAGTTCGGCCAAAAAGTTTGAGAGGGATGGATGAGATGGTTCGGTTATTGGTATAGGATAAGAGAAATTTTTGATTTGTTATTTGAAATTTTAGAACACGAGATGGCATTCTGTTTATGAGGTATGTGGCTGTAAGTACGGCTTCCCCCCATAAATGTTTTGGGACATTGGTAGAGAACATAACTGACCTAGCAACCTCAAAGATGTGCCTATTTTATTCTTTCTGCTACTCCATTTTGCTGTGGAATGTCAACACAAGAAATCTGGTGGATAATCCTTTGGGTGTCTAGGTATTTCCTGAGAACCTTTGTGAAGTATTCCCTACCATTGTCAGTTCAAAAAACTTTAATTTTGGTGTTGTACTGGGTTTGGATCATGATATTGAACTTTTAGAAAATTTTCCCAACTTCTGATTTTTCTTTCATCAGGTAAACCCATGTAATTCTAGTGTGATCATCAATAAACAAAATAAACCAGCATGTTCCAAATATATTTTTGACCCATGAAGGACCCCAAATATTACTATGAATCATTGAAAAGGGATTTTAAGCTTTGTACAGTTGAGTAGGATAAGAGTTAAGAGATTGTTTTGCAAGCTGACAAATTTCACACTGAAATTTTTTTGGATTTTTATCAAATAATGAGGGTACAAGCCTTTTAAGATAATCAAAGTTAGGATGCCCTAGTCTATAGTGCCATAACAGATTGCACTATCATTATTTGAATAGGAAACAAATGAAGAATATTGAGGATTAAATTGACTTAAACTTGCCATTCGAGGTTGTTGTTCTAGAAGATCTTCACCTTTGAGGATATAGAGACCCAAGCACATCTTAGCATTGCCAATCGTCTTCTCTGAATTCAAATCTTGAAATTCAATCAAGTTTGAACAAAATTTGGTAACACAGTTTAGT
The DNA here is from genome assembly GCA_023678885.1 of Pogostemon cablin. Classification (NCBI taxonomy): domain Eukaryota; kingdom Viridiplantae; phylum Streptophyta; class Magnoliopsida; order Lamiales; family Lamiaceae; genus Pogostemon; species Pogostemon cablin. Next base: position 8,505,617 of record CM043009.1, read on the forward strand.
TCATGAGTAAGTTTACTAACAGAGAGTAAATTACAATCCAAACTAGGCACAAAGAGTACTGTGTCCAAGGTAAGAAAGTTTTGCCACATATGAACATCATCACAGACTGTGACCATTGGAGAAAGTTTTGGCCATTGAGTTTATGTCCTATGATGGAGAGCATGTGGCCATCAGAACTCCCAGCATTCACCCCAAAAACACCATCAGAAGGAGAAGAAACTTCTGGCGCGGTGCTTTGATGGGCCGTCATGCCATACTTCGTCATGATGGACTGGCGACTTGAGGCTGGTGGCGAACTAGTGCGGATTGCAAAGGATAGGTATGGGGGAGGGTGGAATTAGGGCTTCTTTAGGATCAGAACCAGGCTCTTGATACCATGAAGAATGAAGAAAATACTTTTCCCATACTCACAAATCTCTGCATAAATAACAGAGTGCTACAATCTAAAATAGGAAAAACTCTTAATTAGGATATCAAAATTAATGTTGATTATCCTTCATACCTAAGAAACAATAATAATACCAAAAATAACTTAATTACAATCATTCTTAAAATAACTCTAATTGATGCTCATTATTTCCACAACTATATGCATGCATAGTGGAATCCATCCAATAATTTATTTTGGATTAAATAGATCTTGTTTCCAATATGTATCCTGATATAGCAGCAATAGGATTTGACATAATAGCATCAGTCCCCCCCACGTGGAAAACTTTCAAGCGTATTTTTAATTCAATAAATAGTATTTAATAATCCCGCGTAGCACGCTGGTTACATGTCTGATGCAAGTATGTTTATGAACAAATGTTCATGAATAAGTGATCGTACAAGAGTTCGTGAATATTCGTGAACCTTAACAAACACTTTCATTTCACTCTCATTTTAAACAAGCTCGATATTGATTATAACCTTCACAAAAAAAATATTCAAACATAGTAAAATTATATTCAACTCGACTAAGGTCGATTACATTCCTGAAAACATATGTTTGATAGTCAAACAAGTGTATAGTACAATTATGCTACTTTTGTCAAGATACGAGTATGAATAACTGTGCAAGTTAATAAAACTGTTTTTTTCCCCTCTAATTAATTGTTCATAGATGTATATTACGAACCCAATTACTAAATCAGAAGCAAATCTTGAATTACACTTATTCTGAACATATGATGAGAACTGTAGGGTTATATCACATTATACAATCACCACTCTTCAGATTTTACGCAGCTAAAGAAATATGGCTCAGAAAAGAGTACCATCCTTGTTTGCATACATCAAGAATTCAAGATAATGAGCAAAAGGTTGAGGATACAGAGTTACACTTGTTATTGAGATGATGATGACTGCGGCAAAGATGGAGAGCATTTCAATTCCACAGATAAGGTTTTGACAACACCACGACACGGGTCTTCTCCGAATGCATCGTTCGATATACTGATCCGACAACTCTGTCTTCCCATGCAAGCCTGCAGGATATGAGATAAAAATTAGTTTACAAGCACAAACGACAACTTAGAAAACAGATCAGCAAGAGAATGCATCCTATGAGGGAACGACCATTAAAGATTTAAATAAAAGTAATAAAGAAAATTTAGACTTGGAATGGACTCACCAAAAGGTACTCAATCCTTGGATATTGATTCTTACGAGGTAGAAATGAGAGAAAATTTATGCATAACTCCCCTTTTCACTAGCCCTTCTCTTTTCTATTTCCAATTAATGGATTATTATGTGATGAATTCTGAATATTACAAATATAGAATAGAAATAAATTTGAACCAGTTAGACATGTGATCATGTCAATGACACCAAAGGAGGGTATTAATTTAATCAATTTGAGGCATGACCTGAATACAGTGAAATAGAGCTCCTTTGAGGTTCCCTCCGAAATGAGGTATGCGGGGAGAGCAACTTCAGTTTATTCAAAAGCAGAATGAACGAAAGAGAGAGAAACTCTGTCAACTGACTGCATGCATACCTGAGAAACCACCGAAGTTGAATTGGGAGAATGGCAATGGCCTCTTGAAAATTTTTGGCAGCTGCCTTGAGGAGTTCCATAGCTTGCAAATTTAACAGAGGATATAATGTTTCCATCATCACAATGCAAATACATTTCAGGCGCCACATCTTTGTTCAGCAAAATAGTGCCATTCTTAGTCTTCGGCTGCGACCAGGCATATAGAGGAGGATAATGACTCTCTGAAACTTGAGCGCAAATGGTTTCTGTGAAATGTGACTTGATGGAAATCTCAAATGGGTTTTTTTCTGTCTCCTCAAAGATGACGAGCACATTATTTGATGCCTGCAACCATGATCTTGGTACATGATACCTGGATATGTACAGGCATTTTCAGGTTATGAAAGCAATTAATTATAAATGCTAAATTATTCTAGTTATTACGCAGTTACGACAATCTAGATTCATTAAATAGTAGCAATTTCAGAGCACAACTGAATTGCACAAAACACAAATAACTCGCACTAAATTTCTGTTTAAAAGAATACCAAGATTGAGTAGGTTTGCCACATCCTTTTACACACTTGTTAGAATCATATGCTCCACGATAATCGCATGTATGACATCCATCCTTGGGAGCATTTAACGTCCAATACCTACCTATATGGTGGCCATTGACCCATGCCTGTCCTTTACCCATACTTCCAAAGTCAAGGGCAACTGGATTTAATACCCCAGGGGCATCAAAAAAGGTCTGGATAATAAAGGAAAAAATAAACAAAGTAAAAATGGATGACTTTAAATGAAAAAATACATGCGCGCACACACACAAACATCTTACAAGAAAAATGAAAACAGAATACTCCAAACACACACACAAATAAGAATGCTATTTTTCTTATGAAAATGACCAAGGGTGCTGTTGATAAAAGTTCTCAAGTTTAAGGAGATTATTATTACTGACTGAAGATAATAAATGAGATAACAACAATTGAACAAGAGGAAATTTTCTATTTGTTTAGACAAATGTGGATTCTTGCTTTAGATCATCTGACAAGATCCATTCAATGAGATGGATAAGAGGTGGCATACTTGTAAAGAAAGGTAATACATTATTTACCCTTTGTACAATGTATTATGAGAAGTGCAAACAAATTTTGCATAAAAAAGGCTAAGAGAATTCAAGTTTGTCTTCTTTGCATATCTATTTGTTGATGATATTCTTCAATGTGCTAAACAAAATTTACAGCGCAGTAATATTTTTTTATCCTAATGACCTACATGGAATCTGTTTCTTAATTATTTGCAATCCAAACGACAAGAAACTGATGAAGGCAAGGGAATAACAAAGTGAATAGACCAAATAAGTACCAAAATGATAATAAACAAAGGGCTAATCAATCGAGTTCCTACAAAATGGCCAACCAAGACAACCTAGAAAAAACAAATAATCAAAGACAAACAATCCCTGGGGAAACCATACAGGCCAAAACATGGCAATAACACGATTAGCATTAAATAAATAAAGCCATAACATGGCAAGCCCATGATTGGCGTTAAGTATGCACAAATCATTGAATTTTGGACAATAGTTGTCGCTTAGGAAGGATTCATTCTTGAGTTTTTTTTTTTTTATTATTATATATTTTTATAAATCTCTCACTTCTATAAATAAAGTTTATATCACCAACAATGACTATATCAAGGGCTGCACAGAAAAGAAAAAGGGGGAAAAATAAAAGAGGAAAAAAAAGAACATGTGGCATCTCTTGTCTTGAATTAGAAACTTAGATCCTAGTATAATTAACAATCCTCATCAGAAGGAAAATAGATCAATTAACATTGTGCCAACAAATAGAAGTTTCTTCAGTTTAACAAAAAGGAATTTATGCAAGGAAAAATGCAATTTAGACTTAAATCTCACATCCGCAAACATGCTAAACTACAACAAACAGATAGCCATTAACATTAATTACAAATTTTACCTGGCATCAAAACATAAACAATTTGGACAATGTTTTAAAATATCACAAACGACAATCAAGATAACAAGGCATGATTACACACAGCATTCAACTCATTACCTTGTACCAGGAAAATCTGGTGGCTGTGGCATCACCTGGCAATTCAGCCCATTCTACACTTTCATCTTGATCAATGGCATATATTTTCAAGTACTCCCCCATAATTCCAATCTGAAATCAAATAACTTCACTTAGCATCATTGGATTAGTTTGGTTGGAGTTAATACCATGCTTAGAATGCTGTTATTATAATAGAGTTGTAATACAATGGATCATGTCTTTTTATTAATTTAGTTAGAAAGTTCAAGGTCATACTTCCCATTTTCAACCCAGTGTCCATCCATAAAGGCGATCTTGTTGACCTTCTATTTATATGTGATATGGTTATACGATAAGGATATGATACGAAGAGCAGTAAAATTCTAACACATTAAGTTGTTTCTGAATATATTAATGACTAAAACTTAAGTTTGATCCTTTTTCACTTGGATCATGAAATCATTGTACACGTATTGCTGTCATTTTTCCATGCTGTAAACAAGTGTAATTAGATTATGAAAGAAGGTGGAGCTAAAGTGGAATGTCTCAAATAACTTGAGAGATTTTAGGAATATTAATTTAGTGTAATGTAAGCCCTTCCATCTTCCTCATAAGGAACCAGATAAAATAAAACATGGCCTTTCAACTACTCTAGTGCAGTATGCAATGGGAATAAAACATTTTAGTTAACATCAATAAGAATTACTTTGCCAAGTCATTCATTCATATCTAATGCCACTAACATAATTTAGTGCTACAAATGAAAAACAAAATGGTGCTTTGAAATCAAAATATATGCTTTCTTCATTGACCTTAGCTACTATGCAGCATACACAAAGTTAACACAAGTACCTGATAGGTCCACTCAAATTCTGTGATATCAATATCTCCATTTTTACACCCAGTGAGCTGTATTTGACCCCTAAAACCTGCCCCATCCTTCTCAAGAAATGCACCATAATTCTGAATCAAAAGAAAATAATTGGGATGTAGCAAGATTTGGAGGTCATAAGGAAAAATAGCTACATTTGAATAATATCTGAACAGATGATGATCACATGGGAAAAATATTATTTTATATCAAAAGTGTTCAACCCAAATATAATGCCCTAGTATGTCTCATTCAAGATTTCTTTCCAGGGGAATTCTAAACTCCAACCTTTTGAAATTACTTGCATAGTAATTGTACATTTTTTTACTGAAAATGGAGATTTAAATGAACTTTCAATAGGCAACAGTTTGTACTGAAAAAGTGACTTCTAAAGTTGTTGGGATTTGGGTTGCAGCATATACTTATGTTTATGCAAAGCAGGAATTTCCATTTTTAGGAAATGGTGTCTTCTTGTTCGCTGTCCTAACATAAGTATCACACATTTTCAGAAGAAGTATCTTCTTATCTTACTAATTTATTGAATTTTGTTCCAGACCTAACCAGTAACTACACCACAGGAATGATGACCATTACCACAGATAAAATAAAGTAGATTACCTGCAAGCCCACTGTTTCAGATAACATCAGGATGTCGTTATATCCTTGTATTAGTCCAACAGGCTGAATCACCTTTTCCCACTTACCTTTTGCACTACCTTCAAGAAATGTATTCAATTCAATATATCAGAATGGCAAGACTAAAGAAGAGAATGAAAGATATTTGTGTAATTAAACTGGTAATGTCAAATGGTTGCAATAAGATGAGGAACCATATATTATGTAGCAACCAATATGAAGAATACATTCTTGTTTGAAAAAGCCACTGACTACTCGAGAAAATTGAGAAATTAAAGCCTCCTCTAAAATAAGGCAAAGAAAGAATACATATGATATTTAACTAAAAAGAGAAAATAGTCCATTGAGATAAGGGGGAACCATGTCTAATGTAGCAAACAACATGAAGAATACATTTCTTATTTGAAATACCAATTGACTACTCAAGAAAATTGAGAAATTAAAGCTTCGTTCCTAGGCCATATTCGTATGCATTCATCTAAAGCATACAAGTAGACAAACATCATATCTGAAGGACCACCATATAAAATGTTAAGCTAGTGCATAGAGGAGTATCCTTTTAAAATTTAACTAGCCATCTTCACCAAAACCACTAAGAGGTGAGTTTCTTTGTGTAATGCCTTGAGGATGGAAACTTTGATAAATGGTTGCAATGAGATTCAAAACCTAGATCTTTCATTTAGTCTGGTTGCAATGAGATTCAAAACCTAGATCTTTCATTTAGTCTGGCCCTGTTAAACAACCACTTCCTCAAAAGCTTCCCAACAAGGAAGAAAGGAGTGTCATTTTTAAATATATTGTTAAATATCTTCAACAAGATAAGGGATTATCAAATTCTGAGGAGAGTGTACAAAAGGAATTATAACACAAACTACACCTGCAAATTTGCCATTGACAAATATATAGACCACATCACGCATGCTGTCAATGGTAAGCACAGGACTAACTTCTTTTTCTTCCCAAAATATGATGTCTTCATCAGTAATATATATTCTGCATGTTAAGAGGAAAATCATGTTCACCTCAATAAGCAGATAATAATGATCAAATGAGTAAGTATTATGCATATGCCGATTGATAGTTTTCGATACGATGTGTCATGTCATTATATATGTATTCTTTCAAAATCTGGTTTGTGCATACAATTTCACAAGTTGAAAATTTGACTTGATTCTTTTTTTAGATAGAATCCTAATTTATCTCAACTACTTCTATTCAAGATAGAGATGGCGTAAAAAAAATCATCTGCTTTTCAGCAACTTCTTTACTGATAAACTGGTTGGTTTTACTGACGGACCATTTAATTTCCATGTTCTCCACTTTAATAGGTTCTACTGCTTAGAATTGAAATTGGCCACATAACTCCCTTTTTTAGTGCTCATAAATAACTTTATGACAAGTTTCTCTCAACTTTATAAAATGCCTTTTTGAAATAAGATGGTAAACCACTATGACAATTGACAACAACAATTAAGGGTTAATTGCAAATAAAGTCTCAACCTTTACTTTAATTGCGAATAAGTCTAAACCTTTGAAAATTTGCAAATAAGTACCTCACTTTAAAGTAATTTTGCAAAAAGAACCATCGGGCAGCGGGAGGCCTGCCAGGTCGCGGACTTGTCTGTAAGCCTCCCGCTGCTCGGTGGTTCGTGTTGCAAAAAAACTTTAAAGTTAGGTACTTATTTGCAAATTTTCAAAGGTTTAGACTTATTTGCAATCAAAGTAAAGGTTAGGACTTTATTTGCAATTAACCCAATTAACAGCTCACTTTCATGCACTTTTTGCAGAACTCTTAGAAATTGCTTAAGATTCAATGGAATTTTGTTTGATGTGTTGTTTCTTACAGCATACTTGCATACAATTTTATTAAGACTATTGAATAAAGATCAACTTTTTTTCAGGTGCGTTTTGTTTTTTCTTTTAGCAGAACACATAGTGCAGCTTTGTTAAACATTTTAAGGTTTAGGTGCAGATTCAAGATCATGCCTTCTGTAAATGTGTTGTTTATTGAAGTAATCCCAAAGATAGTTTTGATAAAGAAAATTGATAGAGCTAGAAGGACACAAGTTATTTTAGTTCTTTGATTTCAAGTCAATTATTTTCTTGTTTAGATTATTTAGTTTCCGATTACCTTAATTTCCTATTTCTGCCAGATTAAAACTTAGGTTAGGGTTTTGTTTGTGGTCCTTCAGCCTATTTAAACTCCCATGTTAGTCTAGAGTTTGATCATCAAGAAGAAATTATCTATTTTGCAACCTTATTGGTTTGTGGCGGAGCAGGGTTCGCCTCAGTGGCCCTCTTTGAGGGATTTCTTTGGCAGAGTTCGTCCCTGTGACCCTCTTTGGTGTGTATTTATTTATTTTATTTATCGTGTGTGAATCTCTATCAATTGGTCCGGCCTACCGAATCTCTTCTACAATGACCAACACCTGATCAATGAAGGCGGATAAAGAGAGACCCGAATCAGTGACAATGGAGAAATGTGATGAATTGGAGAAGGCTTTGGGCGAGTTTAGGATACCTAATTGCCCAGGGTAATACAATATCTAGCATGAAGATCAAAATGAAATCCATCCTCAAGAAATTGGAGGGGCTTAGGTTGATGGGCACACAAACCATGGCGCAAATTCCTAGTCCTACTGATGCAGGATCTACGTCAGGGGCACACAACCTGTCATCAGCACGCATTTGTTCCACCACCCCCACCGGTCAAGCTACCAAAGATGGAACTTCTGCTTTTTGATGGTTCATACACAATCGCCTGGCTAGCACAAGCGGAACAGTTTCTCTAGGTTCACGATACTCCCTTAAGAGACAGACATAGTGAATTAAGCCTCATTGCCATGTCGAGGAGAGCGATGTTTTGGGCACAGTGGGCCCTTTGCTGCAATGCTTCAATAACTTGGCCACAATTTCCTAGGGATTTAATTTAGCGTTTTAGGGATAGCTCTGTCATCAATGTGTAAGAAGCCATGCAAGCAACACGCCAAACCGGACTACGTTGCATTGTTTGAAGAAATGTGTCACTCAAACTTCCTTCTCTCCCTCCTGAACAATACTTGGGAATGTTTTTGGGGGGACTCCAGGAGACAGTTCGTGACTGCATTCCCAACTCGGAATTGGCAGATGTTTCAAAACCCACTTATTCTCACCCTCCCTAGACTCTTCGTATTCCTTAACAGTCACGGAATTCGCATTCTATTCCTTCGGTTCCGCTGCCACCCGTATCCCAGAATGTTTCTTCTACCACTACAGACTCCCCCTCCAACCCAACCACAATCAGCCCCTCCATCTCATTCGTGACCATAACAACAGAAATATCCATCTCTTAACAGCGGAGGAAGCCTGCAACTACCGCGCTAAGGGAAAATGATACAGATGCGGTCAACCTTATGGGCTGATGCATAGGTGCGCCACCAAACAATTGGGCATCCTGATCCTCCCATTGGAAGATGATACTAAAGGACTCAATGGAGAGACGCAATCTTCCCTTCCAAACATCATTGAACAAGATGAATATAGCTGATGCATTGGGTCAGTATCCTTATTGCAACCTTGAGGTCAAGGTTGTTTGGAGATGGAGGCAATTGATAGAGCTAGAAGGAAACATAAGTTATTTTAGTACTTTGATTTCAAGTCAATTATTTCCTTGTTTAGATTATTTAGTTTCCTATTTCTTCCATATTAGTACTTAGGGTTAGGTTTTGTTTGAGAGCCTTCAGCCTATTTAAACTCCCATGTTACTCTAGGGTTTGATTATCAAGAAGAAATTACCTATTTTGCGAACTTATTGGTACGTGGTGAAGCTTGTCTCTATGGCAGAGTTCACCTCTCTGACCCTCTTTGAGGGATTTCTTTGGCAGAGTTCGTCTCAGTGGTCCTCTAAGAAGGATTTCTTGGGTGTGCATCTCTATCAGGATTTTTTTTTCCATAAAGGTGAATTTTATTAAAGGGAAGTCTGTCATACTTGGTGTACTTTGTTTCTAGAGCAGGGTACAAGTGTGAGCCAGTGAGGAAAATCTAGTCTTCTCATTTGTGTTTATTCGTTTCTTTTTGTGTCCAGTGCATTTGAGATTTTACTGAAGGTTTTTTCACACATCAACAGTCAACACACTTTGAACAGCATGTTAGTTCTTGATGTTCACTCAGAAGAAATACTTTCAAAAAAAAAAAAGATTTAAAACGGACAATATACTAAAACAATACTAGAATAGAAATTATGGAGCATGAGCCAAGCATTTTAGGCAGCTGAAAATAGGACACATAGGGCTTATAGTACACTTCAAGCAGCATTACACACTGTGATACGCAAGAAGCTTAAGAATGGTGTTCTTGTATTATGACTATGCCTTTCCTTAATTAGAATGCAAACAAAGTTTTAGCTGATCTCCTCTGAGATACAGAGGAAAGTGGTAAATTTCAATGCAAAAGGGCTAATGTAATAAGAATCTGAATAGAAAGAAAAAATTGGATCCGTGGTATTCTATTCACAGAGCTTCATTTGCTATTACCATTAGGTAAGAATACAAACCTGGTTGCATACCATAAATAATCTGACTTGTCTTTTGTCACATTCAAATGCTCCAGAATGCCTTTGTATGTGAAGTTGCTAGGACTCCACAAACCAATAGGCTCTTTAACAAACTTCCAGCTTTTCGAAATACACTCAATTTCATATGGTGCCAATAATTTCATAGGTGCAGGATGGTTTAAGTAAGAAGCAGCATCAACTCCAATAGTCTTAATTGAAGTCTGAGCCCCAATCTGTTCCAAGTATTTAAAGTGAAAACCTAAACATAGCAAAGATTTTAATAATCCACAGGCTTTACTTTTTTGGCTGATACCCAATAGACAAAGGCTTTATAAATATTAGGATAGTTTGTATTAACTAGAAATAAAATAAATTTCATTTATTTTTCTTATTCAAGACATTGTTATAATTGGTATGCCCTGTAAGGCTGTACCCATACGATACAGTGTTTAACGTATTGGCAATTTGGCATTCCTCTAAAAGAACAGCAATCTAAGATGTAAATGAAGTCCCAACTCAGAATTACAAGGCCTCAAATTTATTTAGCGTTAAAGCATCCAACATTTACCAAAATAAAAGCCAACTCCTGACAAGGACCAACATGAGTTTATACACCAAATACTCCCAGCTCTAGAGTAGTTATAAGGTGGTTCATCATCACAAAAATTAGCCCTCTGAATGGCTAAACTAATAGGATCATATTCATAGAGAAAAAAATATAGTAATGTTAATTAGATATCCTGTGGCAAAGTTGAAGTTAAATAAACTTGAAGGATAGTGGACAGAAGACTATTTCACAAATAACGTTATCAAAGATGACGAAAATAAAGAATTGCCTGTTTTCAGAACTTACATAGATAATTTACACAGAATAACATATTTGATATTACATTCTAGACAAGATTAAAGCTGAAAGAAAGAACACTAATTCACATTGGCAACACTGATAATATCAATATATAATTGTGAAATGCACAAGTTATATATATATATACTCCCTCCGTCCGAAATTCAACGTCAAACTTTCCGTTTTAATCCATCCCAATTTTAACTTCAAACTTCCATAAAAAAAAATGACACTTAACTATTATCCCCACAACACACTGTAATTTCAAAATTGTCACCCCATCTTTCCACTCATAACATACTTTACAATTTATTTATTACTCAAAAATACCAAATTACCCTAAAAAAAGTAACTTTTTTTAATTTGCATGTGTACAGTAAATATGAAGATGAAAATGGGACGGAGGTACCTCAGCAGAATTAAAGGCAGTATTTCGGCAATCTGGCAAAATGACCACTGACCACGGAGGTAAGGAGTATACTTGATTCTGGAATCTCACTGTAGCATAATTATGCTCATCAATACTAGCAAGAAATGCTGCGCACTTGCTTCCCTTATCATGGTAGACGTGTGCCTGTAGATAAAAACAATATAGCTAACCTTTGATATTATAGGAGAAAGAGAAAGGACAACTTTTTAAAATATCTCCATGTTCTGAAATCAGTGTGTTTTGTGCAGATGCAACTTGAAAATCTTAACCATTTATCGTTGCATTGTCCCTTTGCTCATGGCCCATGGAAAAAATTACTCAATGAGTTGCGTCAGCTCTGGATGGCACCACACTCTGCCTCATAATGTTTGGGGTAGACTTAAATATAGAGTTTCTCTTTGGGTATCAGGTCAAAGAATTCTTAAATGTCTTCACATTTCTGATTTAGTTAAAAGTCAGTGCTATGCTTTTTACACCTTGTGTGTACTCTATGTAAGGGATTCGTCATCCCTATACTTCTAATTTAATAATAATTTGGTTTTTTATTGAAAAAATAAAATAAAAAAAGGAAATGTACAAAAAAATAGGTTAGAAAAGAAAAATGTCTCGATTCACTAGAAATGAAAAGCTTTATAATCTATGTTGTAACACCCCGAATAATAAATAATAAAAGTAATATTAGTATGGATATTATTTATACCCATTACTATTAATATGTAATGTAATGTATTTTATTTTATTTTTCTATTCTAAATTATACTTATAGCTTTTAAAAGCCATAAGATGTACTATGAAGGAGAAGTTCCACATCATACACGTAACCTAAAATATGTATAATAATGACCTAGTTAACCTAGTTACATGCCATATACATATAGATAGGCGGCATATGTAGAGAAGACGAAGAGCAGATTAATTTAGTTTTTACTAAGGGTACGTTCTGCTTACGTTGATCAATTCTTATCATATTATATGTTGAAATGTTCGTCTTGCAACGTAGCCAAATGTTAAAACCGTTTATAGATTTGATGTTTTATTAGTTAGATATTTCTCCCGGAATTCACACATTAATGGCATTTTTCGTTTCGGTGATCATTAAGTCTTGCATTATATTATATGTCATTTTAAACCTCTCATTGCGGTGATCACAACCATATAATTAGTTCTAAGTTTAGACGTAAAATGAAAAATATATGCATAAACCAATAAGTTTTGAGTTTCCAACGATGGGAAAGATTCTTGTTGCATTATATGTCAAAATGCTCGTCTCCTAGCTTAGATTCCGAATACTTAAGCCCTTGTTGTTTCGGTGTCTTAAAAGTTGATATTCTCCTTTGAAATTTTGGTGCATTAATGGCAACTTTTTGTTTTATGGGACTTCGTATTATATGTCATTTTGAAGCACTCCTCACAAGGATCACAACGGTGTATTCAGATTTTCCATTGGAGTTGACAGTTGTACAAGTTAAGTTGGGACAATTTGCTATAAGCCTAAAGTTTAGGGAACAAAAAATGAGAATTTGACAAATAGTAATGACTAAATTGCAATTATTAAAAAGTTATATTTTAAAATTTTAGCGAGTTAAGGAATTGATGTTTTAAGTTAATATAAAGTTAATTAGAATTTAGTTAATTTAAGAAATTTATATATTTTTTGATTTCTCGTAAAAACATTGTTTTTCATCCGAAAAAAACCCAAACAAGAGTCAAAAGATTCAAAATTTAAAACCCTACAAATCTACATCTACTCTTGAGTTAAAAGAAGTATTAATCATATGTTCACGTATTTTATTTAATATTTATGCACTTATTGTAGGTTGCGTAGCACAATGGAAACAAGACAAGGAGGGAATTCACCTCAACTCTTCACCAAGTTTAACATTCAATGTTATGATTGTTCTTATTAAATTTCATCATGTATTAGGCCCCGGCCTGCACCCAATCTGTTCAGAGTTAGTTGGCTCTGCCTACGAAACCATGTTGACGAGAGGTTTGGCTCTGCCACCCCAATCATATAACAATTAGTTGGTTCCGCCAACGCAATCATGTTTACGGATAGTTTGGCTCTGCCAACTCAATCATGGTGATGATTTATTATGGTCAATTCGGCTTTGTCAACACCACTTCATGCTCCACACTTATATTATTTACAGTATTGATCATTTATTTGTGCAATCAGGAAGTTTCCCATTGAGTGTATTTCAAACTCACTCCTATTAAATCTTTTTATGTAGGCATAGTTGTTAAAAGCGAGAGGCGCACCTAGGCGCACTGACCCCTAGGCGCGCCTGAGCTACATTTTGCCCAAATCTGAATTTACAATGTATATACACAAATATATCCAACTTACAATCATATTACGTATCTAAACTAAAAAATCACATAACATCACATAATGATACATAATAACTCATAATAGCATTATAACACATAAAACACACACAAATAAAGTTCAAGTAGGCGGCAGATGGTGGAGGTAGGCGGTGGAGGTGAAGGCAGCCCACTTTTTTGTCTTTGTTTTGAAAGTTCAAGTACTAAAACCCTAACCCTAATTCTCTATTTATATCATTTTATAAGTGTGCTGTCCATTTTTATCTTAAAAACGTGTAAATCCTTTAATAATTGAGTAGCAATTTCAAAAAACTTAAAAAGAAAAAAAGAAAAAAACAAGATGTTGAAGAGGCGCGCCTAGGCGCATCTAGACGCAACTAAAAGGCACACCAAGGCGCACCTAGGCGCGCGCCTTTGATACATGAGCCTGGAATAGCAAAAAATCAACAATCTAGGCGCAGACCCCTGAGCCTGAGCACCTTAGGCGCGCCCAAGGCGCGCCTTTAACAACTATGTATGTAGGATCTCGGGATGGATGATTGATCCAGGATGCAATGGCCAAATAAATAAAAAGAATATTTTACATGCCCAAAACTTCTACAAGTTTTTAATAGTAATGATGGATTAAAGATATGTAATATTCCAATACTTTTATTTGCTGCTAATATTTTAACTTATATGCTTTACATATTTAACAGTTAAAATCAATTACATATAAAAAATATATCATCATATATGCATTTTAATTAGATTGGGACGTTGTATATGTAATCACCAATCATTTTGGTCTTGATCCAAAATGGTCCCCAGATATCACCATCCACAAGAGAAAATGGCTTTGAAGGACATCCGGTCTAGAAAAATAAGGAGATCTATGCAGCTTAGCCAAAGCACAAATTTTACATTGAAAGGAAGATGGATCTTTATCAGAGAATGTACTTGGAAACAAGTCAACAGCCGTTTTAAGTAAATGACTTGGATGTCCTAAAATAAGAAATAACACCTAAACAAGAGGTGGAAATAGAATTATTAGGAAGAGATCCATCATCGAAATAATATAGTCCACAATTAATTTAGCATTATCAATCAGTCCTGAATTTCACTGTGAAGAGAGAAAAAAATACTAACAACAATCTAGGAACATGTAAAACATCTTTCATGTTATACAATATATTTTGATTGAACAAGTCACTACTGTTTCTCATTTCATGTACAAGGACTACAAATGAAGATTTGTATGAACTAGTCATATGATCAGTCCTGAATGTATTATCCAAGTACCATTCAGTTTTGAGGATAGAAAGGCACAATGAATTTGATTACTCTGATGAGTGTAAGAGGCAGAATATGAAGCAGAAATATACGAAACTATGAGGATTTAAAGAGTCCGATGTTCTTTTGTGAATGAGGATTGAGGCTGCCACAAGATAGAATCAGGTTATGCATTGGTTTCGAACACAGTATTAAGAGTCCTGCCGCCTTCCTTTTCTTCCAGCTCAGCAGCCAATATAGTGGCTTCCCATGAAGTTTCCAGCAGGACTCATTAGTGTACCAGTGACATTTACAGTGATAACCCAAGGTTTTTTTCTCTCGTATAAGCAGCAGGGGCTGCACCACAAGTGTCTAAAGCATTGGTAATGGATTGACACCAGATGACTGTTTGAACAGGAGAAGAAGATGAAGAAAAAGGTTTGCCAGCCATGGTTGACAGAGAACTTCAGTCCTAAATCTAGGCTCTAAAATACCATGTATGTTTAAATCTCTCTAATTTGTTATAATATTTCAGAGGATTACAATACATATAAGAAATATTTACAATACCTAATTGACAGCTACTAACACTAACTACAGATGTTAAAAAGCTGACAATTTGACTAATAAAATAAGGATTAAGGAAACTATGCTATCTAGAAAAACTCCTTTAAAGGAAACTGTTAAGAGTGTATTAATTAAATATTAAATGGTACTCCTCTCTATCAGCTTAAGCTTTTAGATGAGGTGGTCATTTAACATGGTATCAGAGCCCATGGTTAACAAAGGTCGAGGGTTCGAACCTCACCGCCACCCATTTATGAAAAAATTCCACATGCAAGGCTTGAGGCAAAAATTCCCCGCCTGCATGTGAGGGGGCGTGTTAGAGTGTATTAATTAAATATTAAATGGTACTCCTCTCTATCAGCTTAAGCTTTTAGATGAGGTGGTCATTTAACAGAAACAATACTAGGAAAAATCCTCAAAATCTCATAATTTTTTCAAGATATAAAAAAAATAAGTTATTTCTTATGATAAATAAATCAATTAATATCAAATATAAAGTGGATGCAAACCTCTTGCTTCGGTCCCAGTTTGATGTACTGAGGCGAATGAACAGCAACAAGAGCAGGCTCGCAGAGCTTTATGGCAGCATGCAGATCTTTCAAGTGCCCCCATTTAGGTTCTCTTAGAAGTCCTAAATAGTAATGAAAGCACTAAGCAAAAAGTGAAATAAGGCAAGAAGTGTAGTGCTATATTGCTGGTGAAAGATTTTTAAAGGGAAGACGAAGAGAAGGAAGAAGAAGACTCTGCACAGAAATAAAAGAGTTTGAAATTGTGACAACGTAAAACTCAATGGAAAATAAATATAACATGTTAAACCTATCACGGTCATGTTTTGGAGATGTCAAGTGCAATTGTGTGCTAGAAAGATTTTTCCAAGGGAAGAAGAAGATGACTCTTTTCAGAAATATAATAAAAAAGAGTGAAATTGTAGAACCTACCATATTCATCTATTGGAGCGTCATAGTCATAGCTAGTAATATAATTTGGGCCTCCTGCAGTTCGGCCAAAGTTTGTTCCACCAAAGTACTGCAACAAGTTATTGCATCACAAAAATTTACGTGATACAGTAATCAAATATAATCTTATCAAACAAAAAAGTTTGATTAGAAGAATTTGTCATAACTCATAATTGATAAAAAAATGACAAAAGAAGAATTTGTCATAACTCATAACTGATAAAAAAAATTGACAAAAGAATGATAAGGAACTCTCATCTCATGCACAAAAAATGAGCTTCAACCAAAACAATCAGAATTTCTAATATGTCTATTCAACATAATTTTAATCATTCAAATTCTCAATAAACAACAATACAGAATTTTCAACACTAAACATCTAGACAAGATATGTATATTTCACATACCATATAATAATTTTGAAAGCTTCCCCCACGCTGGAAAAAGCGAGCAACTGCAAATGCGAGATCTTCAGTAGGGCGATGGGGAACTCTATCACCCCAACTAGTATACCTAGACAAGTAAAAGACAGCACATTTTACTGTTCTTGTAAAGATATTAATCATAATTGAAAACAAATAGCTTTCAACAAGTAAAAGATTCTTAAAATAAGAATCCTACAACAGTGTTTTTGTGGTTCAATAGAAGAATGAGAAACCTAAAGTTGACATAAATTCAAGTTGTTTCAGTTCGAATTTCTGGCAGTACACCAAAACTCTTAACTCATATATCTCAAAGCAAAGTCAGTAGCGTGCCACATTGGAATCAAAAACCAGATTAGTATATAAACCATAAGAAATGAACATCTGAAGGTTGTACATGTCAAAGCGGAAGATGCAAACTGTTGGGACTACTTTATGATTAACAATGAGATTGTTTTAGCTTTTGTTCAATGATGTTAATTTGATATGCGAAATGCAGAAACAATATATAAATAAAAATAAGAACAAGGATAAAAATTGATATTGCAAAACATGTGCAACCCCTGTAAGAGTAAATGTTTGTCAAGAAAGTCCCCTATTATCATTCTTACAATATTTTGGATCTTTAAACACTCAATTGCAACACTACCGTCAACCATTCTAATTTTCCAATACGATCTTATCACCAGCCCCAAATGCAGTACATAAAAGGTTATTATCATTTTCTCTTAGAATATTTACGAGGATCTTCCCCAGTTTAATTTCCTGTTTCACAGAAGTTGTTGTAAATAGCATAATTTCCTGTTTTATTGGTTAAACTGTTACCATTTTTAGCCGCTGTAAATTAGTGTTAATAGCTGTTAATTAGAGATTGAAAAATCCTATAAACATCTTTTGAATATTGAAACAACATTAAGAGACTAAAACCTAGAAACTTGTAGTGGCCGAAATGCGTCCTAAAAGCTGCTTTCAAGACAACCTCCAATTAACTTATATCTGATAATATCAAGCCCGCAATCAAGTTTGTGAACCAACAAGAACCATGCACCTCATCAAGTACTTCTATATTGACTGGGTATTTATCACAAACAGTGATTTTATTCATGGCATGATTATCCGCACAAAAATGCCATGAACCATCTAAACCCTAAACCCTAATCCCAAAACATAGGGGATTGAGCTAGGCTGAGTAATACCTGCCTCTAAAATCTCTGTGAGAAATTCCATCTCATCTTTTTGTGAATGATTGTAAAGATATGGCCGTAAAAGACCAGCGCGGCACCCGGTTCCAAGTTAATATGGTGGTCGCTCACCCAAAGGGGTGGCATGCCCTTTAGGGGTTGGGAGACCTAGTGGAACTCAGACATAATATCATCCAGCTCGGCACATCGGCCTGTCATGTTAAGAGGCCCCAACATTCTCCATGGCATGCCCTTTAGGGGTTGGGAGACCTAGTGGAACTCAGACATAATATCATCCAGCTCGGCACATCGGCCTGTCATGTTAAGAGGCCCCAACATTCTCCATAACCCATATTAGCCAGGGTAATTGCCTTTCCCAAGCCTACCCAACTCAGACCAGTGGCAAGCCTGCGGGAAAGAGAGCAATCCCCAAAAAGCTTGACTCTCCTACCCTGTACCACAAATTCCATAGTAAGATCAACCCAATATGCTATTACATTGCCCAACTGTACCAATCATGTCACTCCCAAAACAATATCAAGACCGGTAATAGGAACCAGGTAACAATCAATATTGAAAGCGCATGTGTCAAGTATAAAAGATACACCCTTAGACATACCCTTAGTTCGGAGGGTGGCACCATCCCCTAGTATCACAGAAAATCCTGCAGATTATCAAAAGGCAGGCCCAAGGTGTGGGCCACTAATTCAGCCATTCCCGGACGTCCTCTGCCTCAATAAACACCAAATATTTGCAACATCTCAGATTCTGGAATTCTATCACGTATTGAGGGATGTAATTCTCCCAAAAGTGTGCCCATGCATAGTTCAATCGGGAGAGAAGGAAGTTGTTCGACTCATTCCTCAAACAAGGATAAGTAATTAGTGAACCTGTTTATCGGGTACGTGCATGGGCATAATAATGCATTGATCACAGAATAGTTGTCAAAGTTGTCTATCAATTACTAAGAATACTGACTCCAATTGGTAGTGGTCATGTCGCAGAGAGTCCACTGAGCCCAGAACATAGCTCTGCTAAACATTGTGCTTAATGCAAGGGGAAAACCATCAACAATCTGAGTATGATGAACAAGAAAGTATTGTTCTGCCTAAGCCAACTAGGCAATAGGCTTTGAGCCATCGAAGTTGGGAAATTCAAGGTAAGGTGGATGGTGGGAGGTGGCTCCACTGGTGGAAGTGGGGCCAATATAGGATCCTGACGTGTTGCTGCCCAAATAGAAACAGAACACGCATCATCAGCACTGAAAGTGTGAGTGGGAGAAGTAGTTACCCCAATTCTGCACAGTGGCCATCATGGCCTTTCGTTGGCTGGTAATATTCTCCATAATCGTTGACAACAAAAAAATCGTTGAAGGTAAGATCTGAAGCTCAGAGATTTCCTTCTCCATTGCGTTAAAGCGCTATTTCTTTGTCATAGTGCACAATGTAGAGGTCAGACCAATTGATAAGAGTTAAAACAATGGAGACACTTTATTATAATATAGATTATGAAACCTCACAAAACGAGGCAACTGAAGAAATTTCTGCCACAACCCTGAGGTGCCAATAACAAAATATCTTAATAATTCAAAACTAGATTCCTCCAAGCAGCTGCACAAGGGTATTCACAAGCTCAAGCTGATGAACACACAATTTTTAGAAGGTCAACTGAGGAAAAGATAACAGTTCTCATAATCTATGTCGATATCATTACCTTGACAGGGGATGATTTCGTAGAAATGGTTCAACTAAAGAAAAAATTGCCAGATGCATTAGAAAGTTAAAGAATCTTGGAAGTCTCAAATACTTCCAATGGATGAAGAGACTGAGCTAGATCTAAAGAGGGAATAGAAGTCAGTTAAAGGAACTATATAATAGACTTCTTTGAAGACACTAGAATACGTGCATGCAAACTAATTTATACCACAAATTGATCCAAATGTGAAGTTAGGAGACAACAAACAGGAGAGTATTGACACTTAGCGCTACCAGAGACTTGTTGGTTGACTTATTTATTGTTACACACACAGCCAGACATTGCCTTCGCTGTGAGTTTTATAAGTCAGCTTATGCACTCTCCACAAAAGACACATGGAGGCGGCTAACAGAATTACCAGAAAAGGCCTATTTTTCAGAAAGCAAGGAAGTTGAAGTATTTAAGCCTATATTGATGCAGATTGGGCAGGTTCAATCATAGATAGAAGAGTTACAACTGGCTATAGCAACTATGTTTAGAGAACCCTAAAAAGAAGGAAAATGTTGCTGCTTGCAGCAGTGCAGCGGATGAATTTAGAGCTATGGTCAATGGATTGTGTAAAATAATTTTGCTACAGCAAGTTATAGAAAAATTACAATTGAAGATGGGATATCCAATGGAAACTTTACAGCAATAATAAGCCAGCTATTAGTATTGTTATTAGCCCACTGCAACATGATCACACCAAACACGTGGAAATCAATCGAAGCTTCATAAAGGATAAGCTTGAATCAGGTGAAGTTTGTTTCAATTCACGCCAACATCCCAACAAGCCGCCAACATTTACAGGTTTAGATAGATTCTTGTATTAGCAAGTTGGGTTTAACTTTTTAGAGACATCTTCTACCCAGCTTGAGGGGAGTGGGTGTCTTGGAATACTTATGAGATTATGAGGATCTTTCTTAGGTTATTTTCCTGTTTTATAGAGTTGTTCTAGATACCTGAGTTTCATTTTTTATTAATCAACTTGTTACCATTTTTAGTGGCTGTATATTTGTGCAATAGCTGTCAATTAAGAATTGCAAATCCTACGTATACTGTTGTACTCTTCTGAATATTATAGCAAACTAAAGGACTCAAACTTATACATTCAATACAAACTTACAAAATCATAGAGAGATGCCATACCATCCATCCCAATTCTCTGTCCAAAGTGTTGGCTTCTTATTGGAATTTGGCTTAAAACCATCACAATAGTATCCATTGCAGGTGTCAATCTGATGGAACCAATAAACATGAGTAAAGTGATTAGTAAGGCTGACCGAGTAAGACATTAGCAATCTTGGAAATTATCCCCAGCAAGCAACTATCCCACTGCCACACAGAAGATATATTTTAGCCATGAGATAGAGGCACCTAACTTTCGGGTCTATACTCAAAGACAGAATTTTGTGGAAACAGTAGAATAATTTCAGCAGATTGATTTCTGATTGGGTTAGCTTAATTTCAGTATATTGATTAGGGGGTGTGAGTTAAGGAATATTATATAAATAAGGGGTTTAGGAAAATCTAAAGGGCAGACAAAAGTTGACCACTAAACTCATCCGGAGTCCAGTATCCCTCTCATATTCATCCTCAACAATATCCAGTCCTCAGTTTATTTTATTACTTCTTTTAAATCCATTGGTATATGTATCAAGTCAAATCCAGGCTAATGAAAGGTAAATTGTGTAAGGAATCTTGAATTTACTATGTATTCTGGTGCATCAGTTTGCTTACACATAGCCCATGGAACACCAGCACCAAGTCCAACCGCCATGTTGGCAGCCCACCTCATATAGTCCCTTCCTGTAGTGCCATATGAGCTTTCCATATTTCCATATTCATTCTCAATCTGCAAATAATAATTAAACAAAATACCTACTTAATAATGTTCTCAAGGGAAGATCAAATACACATCAAAAACAACAGGAGCAGATATATCTTAGGCACTTAAAGAGTCCAAAAGAAATGAAACAGCATATCAAACATAAAACTCATTTGAATAGAAAGGAATTTGATAGACACTATCAAATGAACGAAGATAATAAGATAACACAACGAAACTCCCTCAAGGAGGGCCACAGAGATAGCTCTGCCACTAACCTAATTTGCTGCAAAAGATAACTTATTTTCTGATGATCGTAGAATGAAACATCCGGAGATATACATAAGTAAGTTCAAGGCCCATGAACAAAGCCAGAATACTGATAAATAGAGAAAACTTAAGTGAATAAGGAATTAACTGATCTATAAGGAAATAAAATCATGTTTTCTTCCCCTGCGTGCATACACTAGCGTGGACTTTGGGCTGCCTCTATCACAATGAGAAATAAAGTTGGCAAACAAACATACCTAACACTCGATGCATGCAGTTACCAGAACTCTAATTTACACATCGTGCCCCAAAATCCATTACTCGTTGAAAAAACGAAAGCTGGTTTGTAGATGTTTGTGCTTCTAATTAAGATAAGGATCCATAAAAAAGCGAATTAAAATCCCTTGCAGGCTTTAGTTTTCCCCTTTATCAAGTGACAGTAGAATGCAAAAGAGAGTTTCTTTTTTACCTTTAAGATAATTATTGGGAGGACAGGAGAGAGGTGAGAGGTGAGAGAATAGAGAATAGGGGAATGTGATTGTGTAGAATTTGGAACTTCTGATGGATATAAGAAACCATGATGAGTTTACAATCTAGTATAAGTAATAGTTTTCTCTGGTATCAAGAGACAGACAAATGTACAAGTGTTTCTTTTACCTGTAGCATAATTATTGGACCACCTTGCCAAGAGAAAAGTGACTCCTGTCGCATCAAATCAACTATCTTTTTTACAAACCGCTGCATTTCTTCCTGAAAAATAAAATAATTGTTGTATTATAGCCAAATTAAGAAAATGATGTTACAGTAATTGTTTGAGAAAGAAGCCACAACGGATTCATGGACTAAACAGAGAACTGATGTTATATGAAATTGCATAAATGCAAAATAAAAATGGTCTCACCAAGAGTGAATAAATATAAAATATATGAATCAAAAGAAAAAGTTACCTACTTATTAACACGAACACACACATATGAAGAACTCTCTCTTGGTTATCACCACCAACTGTCATTTTCAGGTACCCCAGAAAATTAACTATTTTCACAAATTTAAAGTTTCTCATACTTTATTTTTCTGATTGAATTCAAACACAAACCAGCCCTTTATATTTCCAAATAAAAATATTTTTCAGTAACAGGAAACATAATTTTAAGACTGGCTTTGAGATTGATAATATTTAGAATATTTGAAAGTATGACTATAACATTCATAGTGTTTTATACAGTACCTTGAAGGGTGTATTATCAGTTCGAAATTCAATGCCAGGAACATCACGAAGCCAAACAGGAAAACCCCTGCAAACGGTTGTTATAACAGTTACTATAACATGTTGAATTAGTGAAGCATTCTTTTTTTTTCTTTTTTTTCTCTTTTTTTTTTTTTTTTTTATTAGCATTTAGAAGGATATGCAAATTGAAGTACTATAGGACAAAACTTCATAGTTTAAATATTACACCACTTTTACTCTCTCAACTTAAATGAATATATGTCTATATAAGACTATAAATGATAAATAGTTTCAATTATGACTAGTACAAAAGTGAAAATCTCCACTACCCACTATAAACTAACTTTAATTAAGCAGGGAAGAGAATCCAACCCGAAATTCCACTCTGCACAAACATAAGGACCTATGCGAAGAAACAAATACAGTCCACTTGAACCCACTTCTTTCACAAACTTCACAATATCATATCTGCCTTCAAAAACGTACTGAAAAGAAAAGCAATTAATTAAAGACCATCAAAGTATTGCATTCAAATACAGAAGCAAGAAATGGAAGGTGAAAACTTTACCTGTCCCCTTACTGGCTCATGACCATTCCAAAATACATAAGTTTCAATAACATCCACACCACCTTTCTTGCTCTTAGAAATCAAATCAGGCCACATCTAGAATCATTGTTTGAACTATCAGATATAACAAAAATCTTAAACACAGACACGTAGAAGAAATTAAAAAACTTGATAACTTCGCCAAATGATATATTTAGATAATGCTCACAAGCAAAATGAAAAGATAATTTTAGAATTCATTTTAGTCATGCTATATTTCTGAGAATATTATGTGGCAGGAGAAGATTACACTTCTAAAGTTCTATTTCCTAAAATAGAGTCCAAAAATCACAACTATTAAAAGATAAAGAACAATGCATAAATTTACACAGTCATCGTTAGATAAGATAACAGATTATGCATATCCAAGACTACATTTCAACTAACAGTAGAAGTCATAATCGAATTGAAACTAAATATTAAGCATGTGCCCTCAATCCATAATCTTAAAGTATTCTACATTGCTTAGTACAAATTCTTGTGACGATTAGTACTTAATTTTAGTAACGATTTAGTACAAATTTCAGAAAATAATAAGTATTGCTATCCTTTATTTGCCAAGAATTGCCTTCCCGACCAAAACCAAAATGTACAAACTTACACTTTTTTTCAAGTAACATGTAAAGGTGCAATATTTCAATTTTCTCAAATTGGGATAATATAAAGCCACAATGATGATATCCAATTATAAGAAGAAGGAAGTACATCGCTATTTGCTGAAATTTATTTCATTGTTTGTTCAATGCTCTAACAAAATCATTATGCACTTCTGCAGAAACAATCAATAATTTACTTAAACATCCCATCACAATTTCTTTTAATTCATAAAATTCACGGCAATTAGTATGCATCAGATACAGAACACCACCCAATAACCATGATAAAATTACTAAAATGGAGAGCTACACACATAATTTACAACACTAGCAGTATTAAGTGAGCGGCCCCTCAAACAATAAATTGCAGAATCTACTCATTTACACAAACTCGATTTAGTTCTGACTAACAAGCTTGAGTATGAAAACCCATTGCACCATTCTAGACAGGGCAACGGACACAATCTAGAAATTGCAGAGTAATAATTCGATTCGGAAATTACATCGGGAGTGGCTCTGGGATAATGAATTCCAGCGGATATTAGCATCCGCCGATTTCCATCAATGACCATCGCCCTGCCATCGTAGCTCACATTGAAAGGTTTAAAAAACTCCCCAGCAACAACCAGCGACTGCAAAATAATTCCCAGCAAAACCCACTGAAAGTTGAATCTCATCTCGTGATTGAATTTCGCAGTGAGTGTTCGATGATTAGATATGAGGTCAATGCAAAGGTACTGACAAAAGTAAATTGCTGATCAGAATTGGAAATCCCAAGAGTACGTTCGCATTGGCGGAAAAATAATGGATTGACTACTGTGTTTGTTTAATCATCTTATTTCACGCAACTAGGTGTAATGTGCACCCAAGTTTGCTCCTAATCATTAGTATGATCCGACCCGACACATATAAGGAAATAATTACTCATTTTTACCCTAATTTTCATTCACGCGATTGTTCTCTTATCAATTCTCCTAATTCTCTCTCGATCTTTTTGGATTTTTCCCTCCGTTGATCTTAAGCAATTCTCCTAATTCTCTCTCAATCTCTTTATATTTTTTCCTTTGCCGATTACACTTGATTCCTCTCACCACATAGCAAGCTTGATTACACTCTCCATTAATGCTCCATTCACACTCTCAAATAACGCTATTCTCCGATTTGGCATTCCACACTCTGATTGTTCATATTATTCGTCTTCAGATTTGGTAAGTTCTTTGTTCGTTTAATTTTCATCTTTGGCTTTCGTAAGGCTTTTATTCATTTGATTTTTCATCATCAACTTTGGTTAGCCGTTCTTTTGTTCATTTGATTTCTTACAAAATCTCGAATTTCAATACTTTGATTCTGCATTTGTTCCATTTGTTGTTTTTCTCATTGGTACGTGGTCTCTGTTCTTTTGAGTTATTATTTTAGTGTTTTGGGAACTTTTCTCAGTTAATACACAAGTCCTATAACATGGAGGAAGTTGTATACCAATAATTATGCTTAGTATGCAAACCTGAGTTTACTTATCTATCTTAATTAATTTGGAGATAATTGTTGCTAATATATGATTGTGTTTTCCCTTTTTCTCAAAACATATGTCCACTGTTTATTTGAGTTGATAAAGGTAACTTAAATAGTTTGGAACCTACTTGTGTTATGAAATTTAAAGAGTATTGTTACCCAATTGTATATATGTACTTATGGGACGACTAAGATAAACCACAATCCATTGCAAAATATAATTGCTTATGAAAGAGATCGATGCCTCTCTTGGGTCATATCATACAGAGGATTGGAGTAAGTAATACTCCCTCCATCCCATTTTCATCTTCATATTTACTGTATACACGCAAATTAAGAAAAAGCACTTTTTGAGTAACTTTTGGGGGTAGTTTGGTATTTTTGGGTAATAAATAAATGATAAAGTATGTTATGTGTGTTAAAAAGGTGATGGCAATTTTGAAATTAAAGTATATGAGAGGGATATTAGTTATGTACCTTTTCCTTTTATGGAAATATGAAGTTGAAATTGGGACGGACCAAAATGGAAAGTATGAAGTTGAAGTTGGGACGGAGGGAGTAATAATTTTTTTTAGGTCTCTAATTTTCACCAAATATTGATTTTTTGTATCATCATTTTTCAATATATTATTTATATTTGTTCATACTGTATAACTTTTGAGAATCAACTGTATATGTTTTTTAAGTCAATTGCATAGGTTTCTACCTTGGTGTTTATGTTGTTTTATATTGTATATGTGTTTGCCTCAGTGCCAGTGATATATTAATTAATATATTGTATAAGTTTTGAAATTCAAGTATATAGGTTCCTACTTTAGTGTATTATTTATTTCTAATTATTGTATAGAATATTTGTTCGTATTGTATAAAATTTTGGAACAATTGTATGCTTCTGCCTAAGTGTTAATGTTGTTGTTTTATGCTGCATATGTTCTATTTGGGCAATCTCATCGCCCTCAAATTCTTATATGATGTGGGAAAAGTATGAAGTTTGATGCTGTCAACAAAATTTGAAAACAAATAGGTGTAGCTTGCTTGTAAACGATGGTGATATGGAAATATGTTTTGAATTTTATAAGTTTTCTGATTTGTGTACGATATTGATTCATATTGTATATGCTTTGAAATATGGTTTATACGTTTTTTATTTGTATATGATATTGATTCATATTGTATATGTTTTGAAATATAGTGTATATGTACGTTTCTGATTTGTATACGATATTGATTCATATTGTATATGTTTTGAAATATAGTGTATACGTTTCTGATTATCATATAGTATATGTTTTGAATATAGTGTATAAGTTTCTGATTTGTATACAATATTGACTCATATTGTATATGTTTTGAGATATAATGTATATGTTTCTGATTATTGTACAGATGTTGGCTTATGTTGTATAATTTTTAACCATAGTGTAAAATTTTTCATTGTTGTATACGATATTAGTTTATACAATTTTCCATTTATAAAAGTATTACTTCAGAAAGTATGTGAATACTTCAGATAAGCAATTGTATAGTGAAAATAAATTATTGAATTTAAAAGTAATACATTCATTAAGAAAAAAAATACGCTAATATATTAAAACTAAAAGACTTATTATTCAAATGTGCATAAATAACTAAGCAATAAAATAATACAATTAACTATAAAAAGTGATACATTTATTACTAAAATCATATAGAGGACATTATTTTCCATTACTAACTAACTCCTCCACCAATCACTCCAACACATACTTTGTGCGTTTTATGATGATTCTTCAATGAAATCAAGTCCTTATTGCATCCGTTACTTGATAATTATGAATTAAAGACAGAATCTCACATTAATTCTCCTGGTGCAACAAAATTTTCATCACTTGCTTTACTCAAGAATAAGAAAAATCATGTCAAATTCTACTTAAAAAAACTAGAATAAAATGTATTCCACAAGATTTAATTTCTAACCAGCGATATAGTTTGTGCATGTTTGCAATTTAATTTGTACATCTCTTCAAGTATGTCTTTTTGTAATCCAACTAGTGAATTTGAGACTTTCTCATATTCCCTATTTTCCTCATCTTCATTAGAGGACAAAATATGAATAAGATCTGCATATAATAAACTATAACTGATTATTACACCCATGTACAATTCAGAAATTATTTCTATACAATACGGAGAAAACTCATACAATAAAGAATAATCTACCATTTCGAATGCACAACTCTACCAACACACTCATCATGTCCTTGTACAATTCAAAACATATCGATATACAATTTAGGGTGTAGGCTTTAGGGGGGTTTATGATTTAGGGGTTTAGGGTGTAGGGTTTAGGGTTTTAGGGGTTTAGGATTTTCTCATTTCACCAAGCCCATCTTATCGAATGCACAATGCTACCAAGATGCCCATCATGACCACATGCAATTCAAAACATATATATGCACAATTAACGGAAAAAATATATACAATTAAAATAATTCACCACACTTATACACATGTACAATTCAGACCATACCTATATATAATTAACGGAAAAAACATTAAAGAAAAATCCATCACATCGAATTCACAATGCTATCAAGATGTCATCATGACCACATACAACTCAAAACATATTTATATACAATTAACGGAGAAAACATATACTAATAAAATAATCTACCATATTCATCATGCCCATGTACAATTAAGACCATACCTATGTACAATTAACGAAGAAAATATATATAGTAAAGAAAAGTCAATCACATCAAATGTACAAAACTACCAAGATGTCCATCATGATCGCATACAATTCAGAACATGTCTATATACAATTAATGGAGAAAACATGCACAATTAAAATAATCCACCATACACATCATGCTCATGTACAATTCAGACCTTACCCATATATAATTAACGGAAAAATATATATACAGTAAAGAAAAATCAATCACATCGAATGTACAATGCTACTAAGATGCCATCATGACCACATACAATTAGAACATATCTGTATACAATTAAAGAAGAAAACATGTACAATTAAAATAATCCACCATACTCATCATGCCCACGTACAATTCAAACTATACTTATATACAATTAAAGGAGAAAATATATACAGTAAAGAAAAATCAATCACATCGAATGCACAATGCTACCAAGAAAAAATCATATCAAATCCACTAAAAAAACTAGAATAAAGTGTATTCCACAAGATTTAATTTCTAACCGACAATTCATCAAACACTTTATCTACACTTTACAAATCCACACACATACACTAGAAAAACATTAAGTTATTTCTCACAAACAAAATTATCATCAAGACCAACCTTAAACCTTTAAACCCATGTAAAGGATCCACAGACTTTGAAAATAAAAGCACCTTTGATAAGAAGCAACATAGGTATTCCAAAAAAAATTGCAAAACTAAAATTGGCCAAGGAAAGTGGGTGGTATTCACGAGAACGAATCTGAAATTAATCGAATTTTACATGAATTTAAAAAATTGTGTGAATTTTACCTAACTTTTGGAATGTGATGTATTTTATTCTCCAAAAGAAAAAAGATAATTCTTCGACGAGGTCACGCAGAAAATTTGTATGGAAGAGAAGAATAGGAGAATCGTATTGATACTCGTTCAATTCAAGGTGAAATTTTGGATGTAATCGGACGTGAGGGATCGTAGAGGCAGATAGGAGAGAGAAAATTGAATGTGAAAGAAAGTAGAAGTGGAAAGAATGAATTGTACATGGAAAAATTTAGCTTTTATATGACCTGTTCAAAATGGGTCAACCCGATGCACCACCCTTGCACCCGTGTGCACCCAATATCAACTCATCTATATGAGTGTATATTAGGTGCACCCGGGTGCACCCTTGCACCCATATTTGTATAACTTTTTATTCTATTTTGTATACATGTTATTCTCTTTTGTATACGTGTTTTGTAATAATTGTATACTTTTTTCACACTAAATTTTTCATTAAAAAAACAAGCATTCATATGTGTATAACTTTTTATTCAATAGTGTATACATGTATTTTAATAATTATACATTTTTTTACACTCAATTTTTTATTAAAAAAATTAACAATTAAATTGTATACATTTTTACTCATAATTGTATATGTTTTTGCTTATATTTGTACGTGGGTGCACACGAAGCTTCGTGTGCACCCAGGTGCACACTATATTTAGCCCATCTATATCTATATATAATAACAACAAAGGTCAACCAAAATTGAACTTAATTTTGACCCAATTTTCCCCCATTTTTCAATTTTACTTTAAATGGTAAGTTGTAATAGTTAAACTTAACCATCATTTTTAAATGATTCATCCACACCACTAATTTTATTCATTAATTTTTTTAAATAAAAATTTGGAGATCTCGGTGCCATTAAATTAATTTTCACAAAATATATGGATCTTTTTATAATTTCTGTAATCTTTTGAACAAAACTATTTTTCAAACATATATAATAGCAACAAGGGTCAACCAAAATTGAAGTTAATTTTGACACAATTTTCTCCCATTTTTCAATTTTACTTTAAATGGTAAGTTGTAATAGTTAATCTTAACCATCAATTTTTAAATGATTAATCCACACCATTAATTTTAATCATTAATTTTTTTAATAAAATTTTAGAGATCACGGTGCCATTAAATTAATTTTCACAAAATATATGGATCTTTTTATAATTTCTGTACTCTTTTGAACAAAACTATTTTTCAAACCCTAATCTCACATGTGCCTCTCTCACTCCATTCGTGTCTTCTTTCTATTGATCCTGCTATTTCCATCGCCACCCATCTCACGACGTCGGTGCATTCCAGGATGAGTGCCGAGCCCGATTAACCCTTCTGTGAATACTGTCGAGCCCAATCGACCCTTAGTTGGAGTTGGACATATTTTTTCTATGTTTTCTTGAAATTTGAATTGGGTCTTGATAATTCTACATTAATTTTTTTGTAGTATTATTGTCTGGATTATATAAGATTTTGAAGTCTTTTTCACTCTCCCTCCATTTTCAAGGTGGAGTCATAATTTTTTCTTTATTTTCTTGAAATTTGAATTAGATTTTGATAATTCTGTTTTAATTTTTTGTGGTATTATTGTCTAGATTATATAGGATTTTAAAGTCTTTATCTCTCCCCCTCCATCTTCAGGGTGGAGTTAATATTCCATTTTTGTTGTTATGACTATTTCACAATGAATTTGAATTTGCAGAATTTTAGTGAAAATGGTAGGTCGGATGTCAAACAGGGAGTAGATTTCAATGGCAAATTAATCTTGGAAAGGCATTTTCGATTTAAAAAATATTGATCCCCTTCCAATTAATACAATGCAGGTTGTTATCTTGATCACCATTAATATTTCTTTATTTATGCTCTATTAAGATATTGCCAAAAAATATATTTTGTGGTATTATAGTATTATTGACTTTCACAGATTATTCCTAAATCAATTGCTGCTCACCTTAAATCACAGTATCTTATCTCTTTCGATTCAATCTTAACTCTCATAATTATTTATTTATTTTGTTTCTTGGTTAGATGTTTGATACGTACTCCCTCCGTCCCACACTTATGTTCACACTTTCCGTTTTCATCCGTCCTACACTTATGTTCACCACTCAAAAAAGAAAAGTTCACATTAACCAACAACCTCAAAAGTTATCTTAATTTCAAAAATACCAATCCCGCTTAACACACATAACATGCTTTATAATTTATTTATTACCTAAAAATACCACAATACCCTTAAAAAGTCAATAATTTTTGTCAAAAATCAATTTTTCTTAAACTCCGTATTTACAGTACCGGTGAACTTAACTATGGGACGGAGGGAGTACTATATATTCTTATGCAGGAACCTTCAGTGTAAAATCCATAATTGACCCAATATTTTTTGAGTGTGAATCATATATACCTCCATCGAAAATTGCTTATCTAGCAAAGCCTCAAAACAAAGGTCTATAATTGTTTGTGTGACTTGCTTGAATTGTATTTAGATGATTTTGTAACATAAAACATTATGAATATATGTCCTATAATTTTACCCTTTAATGGCATAAATACGTGAATCAGTAAAGAATAATCTATATTTTGTTCCTCAATAATTTTGCAGCTCTCAATGAATCTGAGGTCAGTGCATCATCGTCTATTCATTCATACCAAAAGATTCAAAACAAAGGTTCTTTTCATTAATTCAATCTTTACTGAATTTTCATAATTTCTTAGATTTATTGTAAAGTTTGTTTCTACTGTTATAAAGTTTGTTTCATAATTAACTAGATTATGACGTGATTTTCAAAATGAAAAATTATTGAAGTCTATGATTTGAGATTCTTGAAGGTATGTGATTGGATAGAACTTTATTCTTATTCTGAAGGTAAGAGTTCAGTTGCAAGTCTTTGGTTGTAGTTGATTTGAGGTTTTGATATAATATCCTCCCACATCATTTGAAGATACTAGATGCCAAATAGGAATGATGAGATCATCTCTAGTCTAGCTAATATCAACAAGCTACTAGAGTCCCAGCAGAAGCAGATTACAAAGTTGAAACAAAGGAGGCCTAGTATGAAGCAGCACAAAGTGAAGAGTGTTGAAGATACCTTCAATCGATACATTGCTAAGAATGATGCAAGGGTTGACCACATTGAAGCTAGATTGAATGCTAATCATGCAGATTTATTTAAGTAGTTGAAAGACCTTACTTTGATGATGAGGTAAATTGCCGGGAACGTGAATCAATTGACACAAACGTTGGAGAAAGGAATGTTCAGGTCTCAAGGCATAACGAACCCAAAAGAGTGTAACGCCATCACGTTAAGGTCCAGAATGCAGTACGAAGGTCGGATGAAGTCGGTGGGCAAAAACAAAGAGACAACAAGCTAGTTTGACCATTGTTAGAACCAAACGTCTTGGTCAAACCATGGTCGAAAAACATGGGAAAGAACAGAGAAACAATACTCTATTTTCTGGCTCGCAGTTCGACCAGACCTCCCTGGTTGAACTACGGTCGAACCAATACCTATTGAGCCAAAAGATCGAGTTCAGTTTACAGAGCCCCAGTTCCACCAAAACTATGTAGTTCGATCAGACCTCTTTGGTCGAACTACGGTCGAACCAGAACTTTCTAAACTGGATAGAATGATCTTGTTTTCAGACACATAGTTCGATCAAAGCTCTATAGTTTGACCAGACCATTCTGGTCGAGCTACAGTCAAGCAACAACCACCAACTCCTATTTTTGTGTAGAACGTTATACCTGACATTGAAAGTACTCAAGTACCATCACGTGAGCAGAATAATGTGCTTATAGTTGAGAAGAAGTGGGAAAGAGCAAAGAGGTTGAGAGCCGAGAAGCTTATACTGCAGATGGATTATGATATGTGGTTTCCTCTCTTGATAAAGCAATGAACATGCCCATGGAGACTCAATCATGCAAGAGCATAGGTTTTTAACTTGTTTAATCTTGATTTTAATAGGATAAATGATTCTGAATTTAAGTGGAAGATTATCATGGAGGAATCTAGACAGTCATGGGAGGAAGGAAAGTCTGAGCATATTTTGTGACCAAGAAAGATGAGGTGCTGAATATAGACAAGAAAAGGGAAAGAAAGTATTTGAAGGTGAGGATACGAGAAGACTGACATCCGATCTAGTAGTTCAAAAAGTGTTATACCGTCGTGACTCTCCGACGTTAAACATGAGCGCCTGTTGGGGGATTGTCCTTTTATTGCTTTATTATTCATTCGTGTGAGTAAGGAGTTATTATATTTTAGGTGTTCATGCTTCGGCAATTACATCTCTTTTCAAACTTAATTTCAACTTACGTTTTTACTAAGTTTGAGGGGTGTGATGTACTTATCTCGTCTTATGAGCACCGAGGGTATAATTTTTTTCTTTCATTGGTTGTTTATTTGTTAGGAGGTTGGTTTTTTGTGGCATATTAATATTTTAACCTATGTTGATATGTCGATTTTTTTACTACTTACTTAATATTTAGTGTGTTGTGTTGGTGTGTCTAGTGTGTTGAGTCAATTAGATAGTTAATTGAGTCTTTCTTATAGTTCTCCTTTATTATTTATGAATCCTATGATGATGAGGTATGTTGAGCTTTGATGATAGAAACAGGAAAACTAAGGCTTTGACCTAACCAAGTTGAACAACTTGAGGAGCTCGTGCATTCATTGGAGAAATCAGGTGCCCTCGTTTCCTTATTCTAATTTCTATGTGTGCTTTTAATTCATGAAAGTGGAAGGATTGAGTTTTTGGTTTTGGTGATCCACATGAGCTTATATTTTTAAATTATGCCTAAAATTCATATGCTTTTGAAATTGACGAAGGAAGTATACTTGAGTTATATTGTGGTATGAAGTTCTATGTATACTTATATGATATTATTTACCATGAAAAGTGCTCTGTTACTTGTTAAAAACCCATGTGAGATTTTGAGCCTCGTTGATCATGTACATAATCACATGATATTTCTTTTCTGGTGAGTATCGTTCTTGTGTGCATATTCTAGAACTTATCTTTTGTCTTACTTGAAACTACGTGTGTTATATGATGGGAGATAATTTTAGGTCATCCTTGAATATATGAGTCACTTAGACAAATAATTCCCTATCAAATGATGTTTATTCGTAGTTAGCCCTGTTGAGTCTAAAAACCTCATTCTTTGGCAGCCTACGAGAATTAACCACTTTGAGCCTCTGAATTTTTTTGCCTTGATTGTCCTTCTAGAAGAGAATTAATGGTTTTTCAAAGTGTGTTGATGGAGCTTGATAA
Organism: Pogostemon cablin; assembly: GCA_023678885.1. Taxonomy (NCBI): domain Eukaryota; kingdom Viridiplantae; phylum Streptophyta; class Magnoliopsida; order Lamiales; family Lamiaceae; genus Pogostemon; species Pogostemon cablin. The sequence goes on from CM043009.1 coordinate 8,540,220, forward strand.
CAGCTTGAGAATGAATGAAATTGGTGTTGAAATAGTGATTAAGCTTGAAAATGCATGTAAGAAAAATCATAGAGTAGTGCTTAAATCTAGTACTCCATTGAATCAAACACCCTAGTGTAATACTTAAATCTAGTACCTTATGGAAGATGCGAGAGGTAGTGCCCAAAACTGGTAACTCAAGAAAAAAAAGGAAAAAATGTTTTGCTAGAAAGAAAAAGAAAAGTAAAAGAGTTGAGGAGGATGTTGTGTTTAATTGAAGTGATGAAGAAGAATGAAAGATCATGATGGATCGCGACTTGAATGATCCAAGTTTTGAGTTTTGAGTCATTTATCCATATATTTCCTACCCTAAAAAAGAGCCAATATTACATCCAAAAGAAAGTCCTTTTTGATCCCATTGTCGAATCATAATTTTAGTGGTAGAGAATTTGAGACATTTTACAAGCTTATGGTTACGCATGCACATGAATTAAATTTGAGCGTAAACACCTTAACCCATAAATGTACATCTTTTACATTTGAGTGCGAGTGATATATACTTCCCATGAGAACATGTCAATAGAGCATTTGATTGGTGGTGAGTGTCTTATCTTGTATTCTATGAATTGATTATTACATGTAATGTGAGTTGCATGACCTAAGTTTAGGATGATTACATATGAATGGGGTATTTGCCATAGACCTTATTTCTTCGCTAATTTTCTTACTCTGTCTCTTTATTTTTATTTTGTTGCCTCGTGACAAGCAATGTGTAAGTTTTGGGGATTGATGAGAGTTGAAAAAAATTATATTTTAGTGTCCAATTTAACACATTTTTATAAGAATTGTTGTCATATATTAGCACGAGTGTCTTAAATTTGATATATGTGAGAAAAATATGCATTTGAGGTGTTTTATTGTGTTTTAGGTGGAAAAATGATAAAAAGTGCAAAGTTGGAGAAAATGTGCAATTTGTGCAAGGATGCTGAAAAATACACGTCCAACTTGTGTAATTTTTCTGTATTTGTGCTTTGAACTAGAAGTGTGATACATTGTTGGAAAGCCACAGAAGAGAGGATCGTTTTTACATATGAAACACTTCAATCGGAGTCCAAACGAGAAAGTTACTATCAAAATGGTGACGTCGCGCAAGCTATGCCGAACAGAACAGTAGAGCTACATTTAATAGCTTGTTACACCTTCAAATGTTAGATTTTTTGTGAGTTATTTATATTGATAGAACACCAAGGAAGAGAGGATCACGTGAGCACAAGAATCACTGAAAATGGAGTTTGGATGTGGAAGTTATACGCAAAACTGTAAAACTGCGCATGCAGCTCGACCAGTAGTTCGACTAAGGCCTTCCAGTTTGACCAAAACTACTTTGGTTGAACTAGAACACAGATCTATTTTGGGTTTTACACCCACAATGCGTTATTTTCATGTTTTCCAAGAAAAAGCTCATCCAAGGTCTATAAGGAGAACTTACAAGTATAAAAAGGGATGTAGATCACACCAACGCACCGCAACACAATCATCCTACACCCTACAAGGGGGGTCACCCCAACCATCATCCACATCCTTGTTAGATTGTATACTAAAAGTCTAGTTTTTGTATAAACAATGTTTTAACAATTAATTTGAAATGAGAATCATATAATCAAACGTTTTGCATATTATAATTTATTTATATGTTTGTGCAAAAGCCCATTTACTTTATACTGTAGATAATATGTTGTGCGACAACACGCGGAAGATCATATTATCGGTTTTCTTATAAAGTATAAACAGATGCTCACAACTGAGATAAACGGGGACTCTCTATCGGTATGGTTGTAGTGTGATTTGGTATTAGTTTATCTTGACTATAAAATCACATTAGTATGCTTTGTATATTGAGTAGGACCGTCTGAGATCGTTCGTCTTATATAGACTATATAGAAAAACTTGATCTCTGTTATTATGTATGTTCGTGTTCTTAATTTCTATACAATAACCTCAACACGTAAGGCAGTATTTATCTCTTTGATTCATCAATTGGTGAGATTTATATTTTAAATCAATAAACTCGGTGAGTTGGGAAATAGTATTATCTCTATGGTGTGATGTTGATTGTAGAAGGAATCTGTGTCCGCTATAGATTGATGATGTCCTCTTGAGGAGCTCATAAGGATTATCATGTAAATCTTGCAAGTGAATTAATTCCGGCATAATAATGAAGTTGAGTGGTACTACTCTCGATGATATATTAATTAATTTGAGTTGTCAGTAACTTAATTAATTAATAGGCATGGTATATCTTAAACATGGGGAGATTGTCGGGCTCATAATAAGAAGGAGCCCATAACGTAATTATGGGATTGGAGCAGCAATGCAGTAATAATATTTTAGTGGACTATATTATTATTATTGAAATAAGTATACGTTTTGGGCTAAACTTGGATACTTAAGCCCAATGGAGGCCCGACTCTAATTTCTCCTCCTGGTCCCTGTTGTAACCCATAAATAAGTCATCTCAACTTCTTGGAATCCTAACTGTGTGCCTCTTTTTGACGTGAAACACAAGAAAGGAGCAGATTGAGAAGATCTTGAAGATCGTCGCCCACACGACGTCAGGATTGGACTTGGGAATACAGCAAAAGACCTAGAGGTTGTTTTCTACAAAGATGTTCATCTTCAACACACCCTGGTGAAAGATAATACTTTTATGATTTTATTGCTTCTGCTGGATTAGAAACTCATGGAACCCTAACGGCTCACGCTAACCAAACGATCGAACTCCAATATTCCTTTCCTCCACCTATCCATCACTGTGAAGATTTGCCTGTAGAATCAAGAGGGAGAACCAAGAGAAGGATTCAAGACGGAGAAGGACGCGATGACTCCCGCATCTAGGGTTGTATTCGTTTCCTAGTTTATATTATATTTTCTAGACATATGGGTAAGATCTATCCAACCCCCATGATTGTTCTTCGCAACATCATAGGCTAGAACCATTTTGGTAGATCTAGGGTTTTGAAGGTTTTATGTACTATTAATTAAGCTCTCTTGTGTGTCCTAGCCATACAACACTGCTTGTGGATTTATTTTATATATGATTGCACATTTTCAATTCATATTCACTGTCATTTTGTGCATCTTCACCTGTTATATAGAGTCTGAATATGTATCTTGGTTGTTGATTGAGTGTGTTCATTGCTGAACAGGGTTTTATGTTATGATTCTAAGTGAGGGGACTCTGAAACTTCATTAGAACTGTCATATATGAATGTTTATTAATTGAATTGAATTTGGGTTAGTAAGCAAGATAAAGAGGGTAATTTTATAGTACCTATAAAGGGAGATCATATCGAGTTAGATTCCAGACGTGGAAAATAATTGATGCTGATAGTACCTAGAAAAGGGGGTAAAATTACGTCTCTTACTCAGAGGTTATTCACATGTGTTACACACATATTTACTTGTGTCTATAGAGTATTCCTCATGGTTTAGTGATGCGTCCATAGTCCACAAGACAGAGTCGGTCTGCACTTGAGGGGGAAGTTAAGTAGTAAAACTGGATTACCCTAGAGCTATCTATTCTCCATTCTTGAGACACTTTCGTATTCTTCTAGTGTTATTTATTTTATTTATTATTTTAATTAATTGTTTAGTAGTTGATAATCAAAACTCAAATTCAATTTTCTTTCTTCTTAATAAATTTAGTTAATAATTAAATTGATAATACGCTGTCATTTGGGTTCGATATTTAACTTGGTCTCTTACTTGTATATTTGATTGATACAATGCGTGTACATATATTTAATTTCATGTATACTAGATTGTACTCATACGACACAATATATGTTACATCATGAAGTGCATAAACTCTAACCATAGTAAATCATATTAGAACAAAGTTCTGTAGCATTTTTAAAATTACATTTCCTTGCTAATAATTCTAATATACACCAAGTCATGTATGGTGCTGCTGGCACCAGACTTCATGCTGGTCGCCAAGCTAAGGTTAGATCTCTTATGATGATAAACATAGGATTTTTTTGTTCAAATCGGGCACTAACCTGTTGTAACATTTCAGTTTAGATTGTTGGGATGAGATGTTTGAGAGATTACATCTTATGGTATTTAATTTCTTTTTTACTTTCATGTTTATAAATTAATGTCACATGCTCACTGAACTAGAGGCTATTAGCATGTAACCTTTCTGCATTATTTAACAATATCCTATTTTTTTACTCCATTTATGCAGTTAAAGTTATTGTCTATTGGTTGTCTACATAATAACTACTCTATTGGTGTTGTTGTATATTTCAATATCTTGGAACGTTTGGGGCTTGGTAGATGTATATATTTGCCATCAAAATGAGGCATGGAGCAAAAAGTTTTGAAGAATGTTGAATTTGATGTGAAGTGATGTAAAAGATGTAATATACTCCCTCCGTCCCGGAACAAGGATGGCGTTTCTTTTTGGCACGTAGATTAAGGAATATAATATTTAATGTGTATTGTGTACTTTTTAAATACAATTTGATTATTTTACCCTTAATGCTTAATCCATCCTAATATACTGTTCCCAATGAAAAAATAAATAATTATAATAATGAGGCAATTCAATTTCATACAGTTCATGTGATTACAGATTTAATACACTAAATTAAATCTAGGAATGAAGAGGAAAAACTACCAAACATCTGTCTAGATTACTATATAGAAAATCTTGATTCATCTTCTATGGAAATATTTACAATCGAATTGCCTACCTTACCTTTGAAAGACTGTTCGAATTCCCATGGGCAGCCACCATGGTTGGGAACCCTTGATTTTCATCACCGCTATATCTCCACGCCGACCACGTTGCTAATAAGCACCGACGGGAATATTCCGGTGTCGCCAATGGTGAATTAGATCCCTCCCTCCTTCCTGCATCGTATCCTACGGAACAGAATCAGCATATTGGGCGCCTTCTAGATGCAACCTTCTCGAACGCCTTGTCGGGAGCACGATCTGGGAAATGGGAAATTGCAGCGCTCGTCGCCGTCAGGATTAGATCTGTAATTGGGGACGCAGAAAGTGGTGGCGACGACGATGATGGATGCGCCGAGGATGCGCCACCGGAGGTCCTCCACGCACCAAACTTCGAAGCACACGCTGTAGATCTAGCCTGACACCACAGATCTGTCAAGATCTAGCACCGAGAAGGTGGATTCACCAGTGATTCGAAAGAAAGAAAGGCGATCAGTGAACTCAAAGAAAGATGACCGGTGAACTCTATTTTATTAGATCCATTTCATATATAATGGATTTTGACAAGGAATCGGTAGGAGAGAGGAGATTATCAATGGTGTGCTGTTGTGTGAAAAGAACACCTAATGTTCATGAGAGAAAAAAAAGTGGAAGGGTCAAAGTGTTTATTGTAATGGTGCGTGAGTTATTGTTGATTGATTAGGATTTATGTTAAGTTGTTAATTGTTTAGTTAATCAATTGATTTAGGATATAATTTGTTTTTAATGTAATAATATAACAATGGCAATATTGGTAAATTATTAAAAATTTAAGGTAAAAGTTGTATGGTGTGGGGGCCTCACATGCCAAAATAGGAAACGCACCTCTTGTGGTGGGACAGACGAAAATGGTAAAACTCACCTCTTGTTGTGGGACGGAGGGAGTATATTGAGAAACAACAATAAATGTAACTATTTTGCATTTTACTACAACATGGCATGTGTATTCTAATTATTAGAAGTAATTTTGTTAATTTTAGTATATTATTATCTTACCAATCACTTTTACTATGTTGGTTCAATTCAATCTAGCAGGGCAATTAAATTATATTTTTTTATTTCACCTAGAAATTTATCGATGGATTTTTCCATCAGGGAGCTATTATTTTTTTATTTTGCATTTTGAATTTACCGACAGGAAAATCCGTTGGTAAAAACTTCACTATGTTATCACTTCCAACGAATTGGCATTGATTGATTACCGATGAAATTTTTTTATTACCGATGCCCAACATTCATCGCTAATTAATGACGGATTTAAATTTCCATCGATAAAAAATTACCGACGCATAGTATAGTGACCAATCTGTTTTCATTTGTAATTCATTTGTAATTTGATTATCGACGAATTTTTTAGATTTTACCGATGAAAATTTTCATCGATAATATGGTAGTTTCTTGTTGTATACAGACTTCGATGAGTATAAATATAGGGATGCATTGCTAGAGATGCATTCTAAAACTTGAGCAAGACTTAGAGTTGAGGAATGAAAGAAAATCATTGTTGATTGAAGAAAAACTATTGTTGATAATAAATTATAATCTATGTCTATTCTAGAAACCTTTCAAATAATAGATTGCTTTTTTATTAACTCAACTGTGGTTTCTCTTAAAGCTTCATTTAATTAATTTTTGTTATTTAGTATGTATACATCATTAATAAAAATGAGTCTTTTACTTCAATTTATAAGAAGTACTCCTTTAGTAACAGCATGTTATGGACAATTTCTTTTTATAGAGATTAATAAAATGCACGGTTTAGTTTACTTTATTGCTTATTTATTGATTTTTGTAAAGGTAATGCAGTATTTTTAAATAATAAATTAAATATAAACTATGTTATGTGTGTTATAATGAATGATAAATTTGAAATTAGTGTGTATTTTTACATTTTAAAAATTTCAAATTTTAGAATGGCTCGCATCTTGGTAAAATAGATGAAAATGAAAATTGTTTGTATAGGTAGACTATTAAATAGTTGAGCAAAATTGTATAGATAACCAAGATAAAGTAAATCAGTATTTTTGAGTTATTTTATAAATCAGTATTTTAGAATTATTTTCATGTGGTTGATAATATAATGAGAATTAAATTTTCTTAAGTAAAAAATATTTAAAAATAAAAATAAAATCACACTAATAAATTTATTTTATTATTCATAATTATAAAATCAATTAGACATGTTATGATTTGCGGCAAACAAAGGTAGTTAAAAAATCTTAATAAAATTTGGTACTGGTATGAGTATATATTATGTGGTATAAATTTGGTTTAGTGGTGAAGAGGAAGCAAAGAAAAGAGAATGTGTGAAGATAAGTATGAAAATATAAAAGTATATTACTTTAAACCATTAAATTTTTAACATTTCAGAATTTTCTCATCCACAAAGTAGCATTCAAATTAGGATGGGTACGAATAGTTCTAAATGCATTTGGAACAGATTGTTTAAAATTTTTTATTAGGCCATTTCAGGAGGCTACATGTATATAAATTTTTTAATTTGTTTAATATATGTTATATAGTATATATATTGTAGGATATTTACATATTTAATTAATAGTTATAAGTTTTATTTAATTATATTTATTATATATTTATTTAAAATAGCATTATATATATATATAATTTATAATTTCTCACATTATATTAAAACTCTCACAGTATCATAATAGAGATATTCAATGATATTATATTACATTTAATATTTTACAATTTTAAAAAATTATCAATGAGAAATTACTATATTAATAATTTTATATATTCAATAGATAATTTTAATTAGTAAAAAATATATTTTTAATTAAATTATTAAAATAGGTAATTTAAAATAAGTGTTGTTATAGCCAGACCGGAGGTTGAACCAATAAATACAACAATTTGAGGATCAACCCAAAAAATTAAATTTTACATATTTTCAATTATATTTTATAAAATCATTATTTACAAAAATATATAATTAATAAAATTATTTTATAAAGCAAAAATTTAAATTTAAATAAAAGTATGATAAAATAAAAATATTTATAGTTTATAATACATACATAATTATAATATACATATATAATAACATAATGTATATTTATTAATATTTAAATAATGTTCTAAAGAAAATTATAAAAGTGAAACATCATATAAATAAGACAAATTCTCTTGTGAAACATTATATATGTGAGGTGATTTATGAAACATGTTAAAGTATATCTAGTATATTGATGAGCATTTTCTCAACACACAATATTAATCCCCAAGTGTGAGCTGTTGCAACTTTGATAAATGACCAAGTGTTTATCGAACCCAAAGAACAAATTATTATTAATTTAATTATATTCTAACTTATTAAGACTAATATGGTAAAATAGTTTTGATTATTAAGTAACCAATAAACAACTAATTAAAATAACAATTGAAATAAATAAGCAATAGAGATATAACGAAAGTGAATAAGTAAGAAATAGGTAGTCCTTCGGGCCATCCATTTTTACTCATTGACTTCCCTTCCGTGTATCTATGTCTGACTCTGCCTTGTAGAGTATGGACGCATCAGTAAACTATGCATATATACTCTATAGACACAAGTAATCATGCGTATAACACGTGTGAATATCCTTGGATCAAGAGATACAATTCACCTCCCTTTCTAAGTACTATTACTCTAACCCGATATGATCTTCCTTTATAGGTACTATAAATTATTCTCTTTATCCTACTCAATAACACAAATCATATTCAATTAAAAAGTATTTATATAACATAGTTTTAATAAAACTTCAGAGTTCCCTTACTTAGAATCATAACATTTAATCCTGCTCAGCAGTGAACGCACTAAATCAATAATCAAGATATATATTCAGACTCTACATAACAATTAATGATTCACAAAATAACTCTGAGTATGAATTAAAAACACATAGTCTTATATAAAATAAACCACAAGTAGTGTTGTATGGAGTATACACAAGAAAGTTCAATTAACTCATAAAACCTTCATAAACCGTAGAACTACCGAAGCGGTTCTAGCCCATGATTGATCGAAAAACAATCATGGTGGTTGGATAGATCTTACCCATAGTCTTGAAAATTATAAGATAAATAAGAAGCGAAGTAAACCCTAGATGCAGGGCCGTCGCGTCTCTCTCCGTCTTGAATCTTTACTTGATTCGATAGACGAATCTCTCTCCACAGCTCTGTAGGGGGGTGTAGGGTTTTAAATGTTCTATAGAATGAAGGTGGTGAATGGCTCTTTTTCCTCTGCATAGTGTCTTCCTTTTATACTTTTGAGTTGTCCTTATGGACCTTGGATGGGCTTTTTGAGCAAAAACATGTACTGAAGGTGTAAAAATACGGATTCGAAAGTTTCTCGTGTATTGGTTCTACCAATACTCTTGGTCAAACCACACAGGACCTGGTCGAATTTGCCTATGATGAATTGGTTTGTTCCTGGTTCGACTCAAACCACTGGTCGAACCAGAAGCTTCAGGGTCGAATCACACCTACTTCCTTTTATGCTTTTGGTCCGACCAGAACGCCTAGTCAAACCACATCATCGTGGTCGAAGCCCCATCTGATGAACTTGCGGGTGCCTGGTTCGACCTGAACTGGTGGTCAAACCAGGTGCTATCTTCCTCCTCTTCCGGTTTCGAGCACTTCCGTCTAGTTTTTCTTTGAAAATCCGCTCAAACAGCCTCACATGCACCTAATTTGTGACTTCCCACTACATATCTCGATTTATCTTGACATAAGACCAAATTAAACATCATTATCACATGAATGAGAGCTTAAAACACATGAATTTACACACTCATCAAACCCCTAAACTTACATGTTGCTCATCCCGAGGCAACGAAATCAAAACCATAAGAGTAAGTGTAAAATTCACAAGGCCACCAAATCAAGTACAATAAATACATGCACATGCAATTCTATCAATTTAAACAAGTATCACCTACATCATACATCTCACTCATGTGAGACATCACTTAATTATAATACTATTTGGAGTACTAAGTCATCATGTGATGAGTGATATTTTCACCTAGATTTTCGTGTCTTTTTAGGTCTGTTTTCGTGTTATTTTATCCGTATTTGTGGACTACTTAGTGGTGTTATGTGTTTTTATGGAATTGTGTGTGAATGAACTAAATCATATGTAAAACAGATGAAAACGGAGCAAAAACAGAGACAGAAGATAAAACAAGGAAGAAGAAACAGGGCAGCATCAACTTGGCCTGCCGTGTAGGGTACACGAGTCGTGTTGCTGGACACGAGCCATGTCGCCAACATGGGCCTGTAAGGAGTAGCTGTGTAGCAGCATCAATTTACCCAGCACGGTCACCCTTTGGCCGTACGTCAGCACACGACTCATGTCCCATTTTGAGTAAAGTTTGACCGAGAAACCCTGACACAACTCGATTCGTGTTGCAGCACACGAGTCGTGTAGGTGCCAGAACAAAATATTTTCATACATCTTTCAGAAGGTCTCCAAGGGGTATAAATACCAATTCATTCAACATTTTGATCATCTTGGATCCGATATTCAGCTACTCACACACTCCACACACTAATTCCTTCATTTTACACCACATTCTTCATCATTTTCATTCATCTATTCACTCCATCATCATCTCACCATAAATCCTTCATCCAAGTGAAGAGAAGAAGCAAGGAAGAGAGGAAAATTTAAAGGAAAGGAAGGAGATAACCATTGGAGCCAATTCAAGGGAGTTTTCGCCCATTTTTTGTAGTAAACCTAATTGTTTATCATGACTTGTAAGGTTTTTAATGTCTATGTTAATTATCTTATGATTATGGTAGGCTAATCTCCCTTGTGAGATTAGCAACATGATAGTTGTTGGTTAATTTTGGGGATCTATGTATTTTAATTCATATGTTGATTGTATTTATGATTTTCTATCATTGATTGTTAATTGCTTGTTTTGTATTGTTGAATTGTGTGATTTAATGTCATAGGCATGTGGTTAGATTGAGAAATCAATTATATATTTAGGATAGTTCATTGAATCAATTCATCATACACCTCATATGCATTATAAGTCTTAAAGAGATAGAGATATCCTTTAGGATATAGAACCCTTTGGTAGGACATTCAATTGGTTTGATCGAGAGGTTGATTGGTTCTTTGACTGGATTCTCATTTAAGCTTAGTACCTAGTTGGAATTGTTTGACTGAGAACCAATCTGTTGGGCTATTTTAGGATTCTTGTTTGGATTCACATTCTAATCATTTCGAGAGAAAATTTAGAAGAAGTAGTGTTGGCCCTTAATCATTTATCCATGATGCATATGAATTTGATACATAATTCCTAGAGTTACCACTTCTTAATTGTTGTTAATCTCACTTTTGTTTAACTTGGAAAACCAATCACATTCATTTTAATTTCGTCCACTTGATCATTGCTTGTTCACTTGCATTGATTGATTTTAATTACTTGTTTGACAAACAAAACTTTGATGATTCGTCTCTATAAAATCATAAGAAACGTGAGATCGCTTAAGCACTTACCTCCCTGTGGTTCGATAAATTCTTGAATTGGTCAACCCAACTCTATAAGTTATGGCTATAACCTAACAGGATAAGTGTTTACTCTCGCTCTCAAATGTAAAATACTCTTAAATCGATTAATATATATGCTCATACTCAATTCATATTTTTGCGTAACCATAAGCTTGGCAAATGTCTCAAAAATCAACTTATAATCAACTCATTCCTAAGATCACAAAGGACTTACTTTTGGGTTGTAATGTTGGCTCTTTGGTAAAGGTAAGAAAATATAGATAAAGTGACTAATTCACTACTAGAGAATTACCTTGGAGTTTTGTTTCTTTAAACAGTCTCATCTTCTCTATCTTATTCTCATGATCTTCGCAATTCAACTCTTCTTTATTTTCCTTGGCATCAACATCTTCTTTTTAAGTACAAGGGTACCATTTTCAGGCACTAACCCTAACAAGATTTAATCATATTTTTCTTTTCTTCATACCACTCAACCAATTAATCTTCCTTTCTTCTTCACATTAGAGCTAGCATATATTCACCTCACCTCTCTACTAATGAATAAGGTAATCAAAAAGGCTCAAGTAAAGGATAAATAGGCTTTTATCAAGGCTTGCCAAAGAAAAAGCTTTTCAAGGCTCAACAAGGCTTCCAATGATTCATACAGTTTATGGGAAGGTAAAATTTAGCTAAGTGACTCAAATAAACAATAATGCCCTAAGATCATGTCCTAATAACTAATCAATCATTAGTCTCACACAAGACTCTAAGCCAAGTTCTAGAATACGGTCATATGAACTATTCTCTCAAGAAAAAAATATCATATGCATGAATAGCGTGATTTCATAAGGCTCAAATTCTCACATGGTAAATAGAATCCTAAGCACTTCTCATATCATATAATTAAGATCAATACCACAATGAACTCCATATATTTAACAAGTAATGCATACTTTTTATCAGCAAAATTAACACATGCAAAATACGAATGCAACATGCTCATCAAAGAGCAACATATAATTTCATATCAAGTACCAACAATCCACTCTCAGAATCACCAATCAATCCATCATCAGAATCAGAATATAACATCATACATACCACTCTCACCCACAAATATACCTAACCTATAAAGATAAAAGAGAAGGGAGATGAGATGAAACAGACAAAGCGAAAGAAAACCTAGCGCACTCTACTCCACCGGAGCATCATCATCATCGTCTCCTTTATGCCAATCATTGAAATCTTTGATCAAGCTGTCCACCTTTCTATCCAAAGCTTCATAATTGTCATTCATATCTCCCAACCTTTGATCCAAAACCACATAGTTGGCATACAACATGTTGTAACGCACATCGAGCGCGGCATAGCTCGCAGTTAATATGCCCAATTGGTAGTTTGTCTCCCTTTAATTGTTATTCAGATTGACAAAGTGCTCATTTATAAACCGAAATTGTTCTCTATAGTAGTCATCGGGACCGCTCCAATGCTGCTGCGGCTGCTGTGGCTGTGGTGTTGGCATATCATGCTGCTGCTGCGGCAATGGAATATCCATCTCAGGATGCTCAATAGGCTCATTTACATGCTACTGCTCGACTGGCTCTTCTTGCTGAAGCTGCTGCTGTGGCTACTGTGTCTGGTCTACTATCCTTTGCAAGTCATCGAACATACCTACAGCATATATCTGAGCCACTATCCTCTAATCACCTCTCCTCAGGCACGTAATCGAGATTTCCTTGTGTGCTATAGTGTTCATCAACCAATTCCCATCATTTCGGATCGAAGTCAACGCTCCCACATCATAAGAAAACATGAACGAATAGGGATTAGAACCCATAACAAACATCCAATCTCCAGTCCGATATAGAGCAAATCCAGCTTTAATACATACACTCATCACGAGATCCAAATCCTTCAAGATAGGTGTAATGTCGATAAAGTTCATGTGCTACGACTCAGCCACAAGAGTAAGCTCCTCTAATGTTCACTCTTAGAAACGTGGAACTCTTAAATCTACAGAGCTGCTGAATCAAATACGATCCCACATTTAAATGAACTCTATTAAGCATACACCAAAGAACATACAACTCTTCCTTCGATACACAACTTTCCTCAGATCGGGCAAATGACGTATTGCTTAGAACTCTTTCCATGTATCGAATAACGGGGTTCTGAATCAAAGTAGCACGAGCTTGCTTTGTCATAAAATCCATGTCCTCACCTAAAATAGCTCTCCATAAGTCATTCGGTCTAAAGTACCCATGCATAAAAATCCCCCTCGGAGTTCATAGCAGAATATTAAAATCTTCCGCAGTCTATGTTCGCTTCTCGCCTCCTAGCTGGAACTAGCACTCATACGGAAGAGGACTCGCACCTTTCTTAATAGTGATCGAACACAAGACCTCCATAGTGAAATGAAAGTATGTCGGCCTCTTCATCTCCATAAAGTGACGGATCCCCACTTGATCAAGCATCCACATTATATCATCACGGATGTTTATCGTCACCATGGCCCCATCATCCTGGTACCTCATGCGAGTGATCTTATCGGACATCACATCCTATCGATCCTTTATGTCCTCCCAATTCTCCATCTGTATATGGAAATTCCTAGGTAACCTCTCTTTAAGCCTTAACTTCTTTGTACCCTCATCCTCAAGAGGCCTATCTTGTCTTTTCTTGGAGCGAATCTCAGTCTCCTTTCCTTTTCCTACAATAACCATATTTCAAAACTAAACAGACACAAGAAAATCAAACCAATTCTAGTTCAAAACTAACTATACATGCAACTTTACTCTTGACTTTAAGTTATACATGCATATTCAATTCCAACTAATCATGCTCCCAAGTTCCATGTGTTCATAAAATTCAACAATCAATTATACACATGTCAATCCAATTCTACTTCAAAATAAACTCATCAACAAGAATTTCCAACAATTGCATCAGCACTCCACTTTTAAAGCATGCATCTATCAAATTCAACAACTAATCTAACATGCTTCTCTTCACCACTCTAATTACTCAACAACTTCATATAAATATCAAGGTCTAACAATAAATCAACACGTAAAATTGGACCCATCACTCGTTCATATGAAAATTCATACAAAAATCCAACTTACACCATGAATTTACATAAAAACGAGTTCAATCAACTTACCCACTTAAAATCAAGCAATAGAACTTCAATCCTAGGATAATAGAGTCAAGAGAACATATCTTTCAATCCAGCATGGCTTAGTGTGAACAAAGTGTGAAAAATCCCCAAATTGGATGGAAAATCCTATTTTTGCATCTAAAATGCTCCAAATCCGTAAGAATTCGAGTATAGAAAGAGTGGAAAGTGGTTTAATTAGAGTAGAATGAAGTAAAATTGAAGTTTGGAAGAAAAGGTTTTTGGTTCGAAGAGGATTCGAGTACGGGTGGTGTGTAGAATGTACGGAATAGGGCAAAAATCAAACTTAAAAACGTAACTTACTTGTTCAGTTCGAGCCATACCGGGTGATCGGACCACCTCCTCATGGTCGAACTAGGCTTCTAAATGTGTTCTGCTTTCGGTTTGACCCGAATCATTGGTCGAACCAGGACGTCGTGGTCAAACTAGCCTGAAACGAATTTTTAGGTGGCTGGTTCGACTCGAACTTCTGGTCGAACCACAGCCCCTTTGATCGAATCCACCTGTGACATTTCCTCTGGTTTATGGTTCGACTCGAACCACTCGGTTCGATCTTCCTCTTTGGTCGAACCATGCCCCTTTTCCTTCAAAATTCATTCTTCTTCCTCCCTTGCAAGCCTTAAGCTAAAAAAATCATTAGATACCAAAACAGAGTAAAACTATACTCGAGAATCATAATTAAGACTCATACATCATGTGCATATACTCCACATACAACACAATAAATAAAATACCACTAAACATTAGGTAAATTATAAAAAATCGACGTATCATCACCGGTTAAAATTTTAATATACCGCAAAAAATCAATTCCCTAACAAACGTTAAAAAGAAAAGATCATACTCTCGGTGCTATGATGAGGTAAGTACATCACCCCCAAACTTAGTATAAACTATATTCGCAACTAAGTTTGAAAAGAGATGTAATTTCCGATAAGTAATCAAGTTAAATATAAAAATTTCTTATTCACACCAATGAAATAAAGTAATAAAACAGAAGGGAAAGCCCCCAACATACATTCATGTTTAATGTCGTAGAGTCACAACGGTACCAATTCAATGCAAGGTATCCTCAAAGACAGAGCAAGCATCATCCGGCAACTTTTAATGTTTCAATCGATGACCATTCACCACTATGATGTCTTCGTTTTTGTCCATGATCTCAAAACTCCCTCCTCTACATGCTATATGGATAATGAACGGTCTCGTCCACTTCGATTTCAATTTTTCTACAAAGAGCTTCAAATAAGAGTTAAAGAGTAATACCTTATCACCTTTCTTGAATTCCTTGTAAGTGATCTTCGAATCATGCCATTTATTCTTTCTTTCCTTGAAGATCACCGAATTCTTGTGAGCTTGATTCCTGAACTCGTCAAGTTGATTAATATGAGTCAACCTCAACTCCTTTTGATCCTTAAGATAAAAGTTCAAACTCCTCAATGCCCAAAAAGACTATTCATCCGCCGTGCCATGTACATACGCTGTTGGGTGCATTCGTCCGCTACCGTGTGAAGGTGTACGATGCTGTGTGGCCTAATCCTTGCATGCCACATCAATTATTTAGGCCCAGGCCCATTACATGAAGTATAAATAATCAGACAGACCCCATTCACGCCTGCATCACCATAAAACCCTACCTTCACCCATATTCTTCCATCCATCCACCAGAGAGACGATCGGAATTGCTACTTGGACCAGAGATGGAGATTCCAATAGAGATCGTGATTGAAGAATTAAAGTCCTCAAAAAGGGTTCTTTATTTTTCAATTATTTATCTTTGTTATTTTAGAAAAATGGTTGGGGCTTATTACATCTTTTTGATTTGGGCTCTTAAATCCATGAGCTAAGTTTCTTTGTTGGTAATGTTAAGGCGTTTAAACAATTTTGACTATGTGATTTGATAGTCCTAGACTTGTATTTATTACTCTGTAGACTTTTTATTTCCTTATTGAAGAAGATATTTTGAGACTTCATATTATTGCGTTCTTATATTTTGATTCCTTTAATTATTCTTGACGATATTACTGATTGATAGTTAATAGGATTCCTTATTTATGCATAATAATTGTTATTTCCTATGAAAATCTTAGGGGATTGGCCTATAATACCTAAGAGTGTTAGACAATCGATTTGAAATATTAATTACTTGATAAAACATCATTATTAGGTAATTGGTAAGGACACAAAAGGGGTTAATAATTGCGTACCTAGAAAGGGAAGTGTAGTGCTCTAGCCTTTATGGAATTTAGCATGAAGTACCTATAGAGAGAGAAAGAGTTAATTTTTTTTATCGATCCTAGAATTTTCAGCTCATTATAAGTGTTAGATCCTACCCGATCAATGTGATTTAACTAGGCTTAGTGAACCTTTTATAAACGTCTGGAGATAATTAATTTAGGTCTAGATAAATTAGTCACATAGTTAAGTTGTTTGCCCGAGAATTACTAATTCTCCATCCTTGAACTTTTAAATCGTATTCTCTCGCGTGATTTATTTTATTTTACAATTATTTTAATTATTTAATTTTAGTTCTAATTAGTTTAATTAATATCCCCTCAAAAACCCCCGGATTTATCTTGCAATTTAATTGTCATACATAGAATTATTTATTAAATTTATAATTATCTCGTGGGAACGATATTCACTTGGTCACGCGCATTACAATCGATGCCTTACACTTGAGGAAGAAAGAAAATAGCGATCAAGTTCTTGGCACCTCCTCCGGGGATAGTTCATAGATTTAAATTTAATTCTATAGTGATTTATTTTCTTGTAGGACGTTAAACTTTATTTTATTTGTGTTAATTTTTTTTTTTTGCATTCTTGAGATTTCGTTTGAGCACAGGCAGAAGTAAGATGGAACAACATGTCCAAATTACTATGAGAGAGCAGTATAAGCTGAGACAGAATGGTAATGCTGGAATAGGAGGACCAAACATCACCGCAGACAGTTTTGAACTGCCGTATGGACTGATTAGGATGGTGGAGAGACAGCAGTTCAGTGGGGAACCACTAGAAAATCCCAATGAACATCTGAAGCTGTTTGATGAGTATGTTAGGACACAGAAGCAGCGAGGAGTTCCTGATGATTCGATTAGAATGATGCTTTTCCCATTCTCACTGACGGGGAAAGCGAATGAGTGATATAAGTACTTGCCTGCAGGATGTTGTGCTACTTGGGAGGGCTTGGCGAATAAGTTTCTCAACAAATACTTCCCTCCAATCCAAGAGTTTCTATGTGAAGAAGATGATCACACAATTTAATCAGAGACTTTTGGAAAGTTTCTATGAGGCATGGGAGAGATTCAAGGAGCTGTTGCGTTGTTGTCCCCAACATGGATTCTCAAAGGATACTTACTTAGACTTTTTCTATCAAGGTCTAAAGGGTGATTCAAGAGTGTTGGTGGACGCAACAGCAGGTGGATCGATTTTTAAGAAATCCTTGGATGAAGCTGAAGAGATCTTTGAGGAGATGGCTACAAATACCTATGATTGGTCATCCGAAACAAATGATGAGGGCAGAGAAACTTTTGATCAGATTGCTCAAGTGGAACAACCGGTTCGCACGAATGAGATGTCAGCTCTGAATGATCGATTAGATGAGTTGAATAAGAAGATTGATCTTCTCACACAAGGAAATAACAAGAGATAGAATGTAATGATGGTTAGGGAAAAAGAGCAGATAAAGGATGCCAACTATGCTATGGGTCAGAATTTCCACGGAGAGTATATAAACAGACAGAACTTCAGACCTAGTAACTTTCAAGGGGGGAGGAACGACCAACGGAATTATCGAAATTTCCAGCAGGGTGATTTCCATGGTGGTTCTAACTTCTACAATCAAAGAAGGAATGAAAATATGTCTTACTCAAAGCCGAATAGCACTATTAAACCTCTTTTAAATTTCTATCAAGTTCAAAAATCTGCTAAAAGGAAAGCATCATTCGAGGATAAGATGGACATGATGCTCAAGCTGATAATGAACAAACAAGAGCAAGATGATTTGAAGCATAAGGAGTTGGAAAGAAGATTCAAAGAAACAGAACTTGCTATTATTTAGTAGAATGCTGCAGTTTGTACGTTACAGCAGCAAGGAAAATTTCCTTCACAGCCAGAAATTAATCTGAAAGAGAGCTCTATGCCTATAACTTTGAGTGGTACACAGTATAACAGACCTACTGATCTCGTTCCTCTACATTGTGATACCAGGGACTCTGAGAAAGAGAGAGAACAACCTCCAATCATGGAAAAGAAATGGCAAAGAGCAAAAAATGAAAGAAAAGAAAGAGAGAAGGGTAAAAAATATGAGTGCGATTACTAGAGAATTCCTATTACTCCTTATCCTCTTCCTTTTCCACAACAATCTGAAAAGCCTTCTGAACAGTTGAGTGATCCGGGGGAACTCATAATCCCTTGTGAGATTGAAGAGAAGAAGAAAAGGAATGCACTGTGTGATTTGGGATTTACTGTGAACATCATGCCTAACGCAGTTTTTGAGGAGTTTGAAGGAGGAGAGTTAAAACCAACATCTAGGCAATTTAATACTGTTAGTAGTGATGTAATAAAACCCTTAGGATTTGTTGAAGATATTTTAGTGAAAGTTGAGAAGATGGCATTCCCGACTGATTTTATGGTGATTGAAAAAGTAGTTGACCTGCAGTTCCACTAATCCTAGAAAGACCATTCCTAGCGATGGAAAGAGCCAAGATTGACTTGAAAGAAGGATCAATCTCATTGAATTCTGAAGAAAAAGTTGTTGCATTCAAATGTGGCAAAGGAAAGAGAGATGGTCCTCATATGAAAATTCTACCAATCCATCCGAATATCTTTAACTCTCATCTTTATGCCTATCATGATAATAACTCTTATCTTTCTAATTATCTTAATTTTGTTAGGAAAGATGCATATGAAGATGGAGATCCAAATGAGCTAATCCTTGTGAGTGTGAAAGGAGAGATAATGTGGATGGATCAAAGAAGGGAGAAACAACACTTCAAAGTGAAGATGAAAGATGAAGAAGAATGTTGATGCATGAATCCAAACATCGCTGAGTCTGCATTCCGTCGAGCTCTCGACGTTAAACAAGAACACTTGGTGGGAGGCAACCCACCATATATTATTTTTATTTTGTTTGGTTTGTTGTGCCTTGTGCTAGGTTAATTATACTCAAGGTGTAATAACATCCTTTTAAACTTGTATTCAACTCACGTTTTCATCTAAGTTTGGGGGTGTGATGTTCTTTCCTTGTTCCATCCGTACCCAGGTATGTTTACTCTACATTGTTTAGTGTCCATTTGCTTGGAGGTCGATTTTTTTAGAATTTTCAAATTTTATTCGATCTTTCAAAATTTTTTATGACTATCCAGGTGTCTTGTGTGTTTTCGTGTGTCTTTTGTTATTCTATCATTGATTTTCGTCTTTTCGATATTTTTATCTTTCCTGTGATGATGAGTTTGGTGTTTGAGCTTTTGTGATTGAGAAGGTATTAAAGGTGATGAAGTGAACTTGCAAGAAGTGAAGAAGATTGAAATCAGATTACTTCATTCCTTATTCTAAATTTTTCTGTGAGTTTTGAATTCTTATGAGTAAGGGGCATGAGCTTTAAATTCTATGAACTAAATTTCGTGGGGATTTTTGAGCTAATAATTTCTTCCTAAGATGTTGATTATGATTGATAAGGAGAACATGCTTTAATTCTTAAGTACTTGAAGTTCTTGATGTGCTTGTTATGATGTATGCTTAGCCTTGAAGAGTGCTCGTTCATTCTATGAAAAAGCCAAGTGAGATTTGAGCCTTTAAATCATGTTACATGATGCATGATATCTTTATTCTTGAGCGTATCGTTCTTGTGCGTGTATTCTAGAATTTGCCTTGAGTCTCCTTGAATATTCAAGAATAGTCTAGTGATTATGGAAATGATATTAGGCCATCTCTGATTTTTAGCTCATCTTTTACATACACTTTACCTGAATTCATTAAATCCTTAGTCAACCTTTTGAGCCTTGAAAAATCCATTCTTTGAATAGCCCGTTGAGTTTAATCAGTATTTGATTTTTCTTTGTTTTGCTTGGATCAATTGAGAAATTGTTGAGAAGGTTAGTAGAAGAATGTGAATAAAGTTGGAGTTGAAAAGGATGATGAATAAAGGGGAAGAAGAAAAGGATTTATAAATCCTATTGAGTTAAAAAAATGGAAAAGAAGGAATTGAAAAGAAAAAACTAAGGGAGAGAAAAGAAAAATATTAGTGAGGTAGCACACAAATTTAGTACCTCTTGATGCTAAAAGAAAAGAAGAAAAAAAAAACTCTCTCATTATTGTGGTTGAAGAAAGAATTGAAAATTTTGGAGTTGAGGAAGAGTTATGCTTTAATAAAGGTGATGAGGAAGAATGAAAGATCATGATAGATGACCACTTGATTGATCCGAGTTTGAGTTACTTATTCATAAATTTCCTACCTTGTCCAAAGAGCCTGCATTACAACCAAATAAAATGACCTTTTTGATTCATGATTTGCTAGCTACAAGTAAAAGGAGAGTTGAGACAATAGGCAAGCTCAATGTTACGCATACACTTGAATTGAATTTGAGAGCACTTATATATATAACCCAAACGGTGTAGACTTTATACACCTTGAGCGTAAGAGTTACACTATATATATCCTGTGAGTATAGGAGAAATGAGCACTTGAATTGGTGAAGTAATGGTCTTAACTTGTATGTTTTGAATGAATTGATACTTTTGAATTTGAAGTTATATGAACCAAGTTGAGATTGATTACATCTTTTAAAAACTTGATTGATATTTTGATCTTTCCTTGGAACATGACTTTCCATCTCATTATTCTCTTAGTTTGTCGTTTCGTTGTTCGAGAACGAACATCACCTTAAGTTTGGGAAGTTTGATGACAGTGGAAATTCATGTATTTTTTGGTCCAATTTGATATCTCTTTGAGTGTATATTTGATATTATTTGCACAAATATTAATACTTTGGATCAAGAACGCAAAGTTGGAATGAAGGATGAATTGGTATTATTTGCAAGCAAACATACGTCTACTTTATATAGTTTTTCTGTATCTGTGTGGTATTCTAAATTAGTCATATGAAAAATGATTGGAAAGATACGGAAGATAAGATCATTTTGGCTTAAGAATCACCTCAATCCGATTTCAAATGAGAAAGTTATGATCAAAATAGTGACGTCGCACAAGCTATTCCTGCTCAGCACGGTTGTGCCACTTTGCATATATTTTTACACTTTCAAATGTTGGATTTTCTGTGATTTATTTATATTGATAGAAATCCAAGGAAGAGAGAATCGCGTGAGCGCAAGAATCACTCAAATCGGAGGTCAAATGAAGAAGTTATGCTCAAAATCGTGAAGTCGCGCAGACTGTCAAAGCATGCACGGCAGCGCGCTTAGGGATGAGCGCGGATCAGTTTTCTTGCTCGTTTTCCACCGTGTAACACTGCACATTGACGTGCGTGTCATCCTTTGCTGAGTGAAGTCCGTGGACGCCTGATTCCAACCGTGCGCGAAGAACACGATGCCGTGTGTCTGCCGTGCCATGTACATATGCCGCCGTGTGCATTCGTCCGCAGCCGTGTGAAGGCGTACGATGCCGTGTGGCCAAATCCTTGCACGCCACGTCAATTATTTTGGCTCAGGCCCATTACATGAAGTATAAATAATCTGACAGACCCCATTCACGCCTGCATCACTATAAAACCCTACCTTCACCCATATTCTTCCATCCATCCACCGAAGAGACGATCAGAGTTGCTACTTAGATCAAAGTCGGAGATTCCATCGGAGATCGTGATTGAAGTATTGGTTAGGTGTCAACCAAAGTCCCACATCGGTTAAAAGTAGGGATGGCGATGGGTTTATAATTGAGGGATGGACTCTCCCTAGCATGAGGCATTTTGGGTGTGATACCCAGAGTGGTAAAATCGTGCGGGCTAATAGGTGGCCAAAGTGGACAATATCATGCTAGTGGGTTGAGTGGTCCTGGGTGGATAAACCCAACAAGTGGTATCAGAGCCAGGTGATGGAAATTCTTGTTATATAGTAGCAAAAATGTCTTATATGTAATATATGTGAGATAAAGGTGCACTTGAGGTGTTTCATTGTGTTTTAGGTGGAAAAATGGATCAAAAGTACAAAGTTGGAGAAAAGGTGCAATTTGTGCAAGAATGCTGAAAAATGTACGTCCAACTTGTGTAATTATTCTGTATTCTTGTGGAGCTCTGAACTAAAAGTGTGATATATAATTGGTAAGCCACTGAAGAGAGGGTCATTTTGGTGTAAAGAACACCCCAATCGGATTCCAAACGAGAAAGTTATGATCAAAGTGGTGACATCGCGCAAGTTGTTTCTACTCAGCACGACTATTCCACTTTACATGACTTGTTACACCTTCAAATGTTCGAATTTTGGTGAGATCTTTGCATTCAGAGAAAGCCAAGGAAAATAGGATCACGTGAGCGCAAAAATCACTCAAATTGAAGGTCGGACGAGGAAGTTATGCTCAGAATCGTGAAGTCGTACAGCTGTTGGCGAGAATTTCTGAAAATTACCTTATTTATCTCCTTTTATTTCTTTCCTTATTTGATTCTGGATCTCTTTTACCAAATTTAACACATGTCTCTTACCAAATTTTACATATTCCTAAATTTGGGTCCTTTCCAAGACCTACAAGGAGAGCTCACAAGTATAAAAAAAGGGTATAGATCACACCAAGAACAATACAATAGACCAACACAATACAAGAGAGGAGAAGAGAGGCCACAACCACACTACACCCACAAGGGGTGATCACCCCCCAACCATCATCCACTTTCTTTCCTATATCCATCCATCACTTTGAAGATTCGTATGTGGAATCAAGAGGAGAACCAAGAGAAGAATTCAAGGCGGAGAAGGACGCGACGACGCCCACATCTAGGGTTTTATTCTTTTCCTAATTTATCTTGTATTTTCTGGACATCCGGGTAAGATCTATCCAACCCCCATGATTGTTCTTCTTAACATCATGGGCTATAGCCTTTTTGGTAGAATTAGGGTTGTGAAGGTTTTATCTAGTTAATTGAACTTCCATGTGTACACTCCGTACAACACTACTTGTGGATTTATTTTATATATGATCGTGCTTTCTTAATTCATACTCACAGTCGTTTTGTGCATCATTAACTGTTATGTAGAGTCTGAATACATATCTTGGTTATTGATTGAGTGCGTTCACTGCTGAGCAGGATTCCATGTTATGATTCTAAGTGAGGGGACTCCGAAGCTTCATTAGAACTATCATATATGAATGTTTATTAATTGAGTTGAATTCGGGTTAGTAAGCAGGATAAAGAGGGTAATTTTATAATACCTATAAAGGGAGATCATATCGGGTTAGATTCTAGACGTGGAAAATAATTGATATTGATAGTACCTAGAAAGGGGGGTAAAATTACGTCTCTTGCTTCGAGGTTATTCACACGTGTTACACGCATATTTACTTGTGTCTATAGAGTAGATTTGCATGGCTTAGTGATGCGTCCATATTCCACAAGGCAGAGTCAGAAACCAACACATGGAAGAGGAAGTAATTAGTGAAACTGGATTATCCTAGGGCTACCTATTCTCTCTCTTGAGTCACTTTCGTATTCTTCGAGTGATATTTTATTTTATTTATTATTTTATTTAATTATTTATTAGTTATTAGATTAAAAATCTCAACCCTTATTGCTTTTCATCTTAATTAATTTTGATAATAATTAAATTGATAATACACCGTCCTTTGGGTTAGATATTTAACTTGATCGCCTATCTAAGCTACAATTGATATCCTTTATACTTGGGGATTAATTTTGCGTGCAAAGAAAATGCCCATCACCAGGCCCCAAACTTAACCGGCCCAGCCCGGGGTTGGTGGGATGTTCGGACCTCAAACTGGGTGGTCTAGCTGCGGGACTTTATTTGAGGGAAAATATTGGTTGGGTGTCAACCAAAGTCCCACATCGGTTAAAAGGGGGGATGGCAATGGGTTTATAATTGAGGGATGTACTCTCCCTAGCATGAGGCCTTTTGGGTATGATACCCAGAGTGGTAAAATAGTGTGAGCCAGTGGGCGGCCCAAAGCGGACAATATCATGCTAATGGATTGAGTGGGCGCCCTGGGTGGATAAACCCAACATGAAGAATCGGAGTCCTCAAAAAAGGTTCTTTATTTTTTAGTTATTTATCTTTGTTATTTTAGAACAATGGTTGGGGCTTATTACATCTTTGTGATTTGCCCTCGTAAATCCATGGGCTAAGTTTCTTTGTTGGTAATGTTAGGGCGTTAATACAGTTTTGACTATGTGATTTGATTGCATTAAACTTGGATTTATTACTCTGCAGATTGTTTATTTCCTTATTGAAGAAGATATTTTGAGGCCTCATATTATTGTGTTCTTAGGATTTGATTCCTTTAATTATTCTTGACGGTATCACTGATTAATAGTTAATAGGATTCCTAATTTCTGCAAAACAATTATTGTTCCCAGTGACAGTCTTAGGGGATTCACTCATAATACCTAAGAGTGTTAGACAATCAATTTGGAATATTAATTACTTGGTAAAACATCATTATTATATAATTGATAAGGAGACAAAAGGGGTTAATAATTGCATACCTAGAAAGGGATGTCTAGTGCTCTGGCCTTTATGGAATTTAGCATAAAGTACCTATATAGGGAGAAAAAGTTAATTTCTTATCGATCCTTGGATTTTCAGCTCATTATAAGTGTTAGATCCTACCCGATCAAGGTGATTTAACTAGGCTTAGTGATCCTCTTATAAACTTATGTAGGTAATTAATTTTGGATCTAGATAAATTAGTCACATAGTTAAGCTGTTTATCCGAGCATTACCAATTCTCCATCCTTGAACTTTTAAATCGTATTCTCTCGCGTGATTCATTTTATTTTATAATTATTTTAATAATTTAATTTTAGTTCTAATTAGTTTAATTAATATCCCTTAAAAAGCTCACGGATTTGTCTTGCAATTTAATTGTCACACATAGAATTATTTATTAAATTTATAACTATCTCTTGGGAACTATATTCACTTGGTCACGCGCACTACAATCAATCCCTTACACTTGACGGTGAAAGAAAATAGTGATCATGCTCCATTCGAAGAAGCATCAAGTAACACTTGAGAATCGTAGTCCAATTCATTGTAGAAAATACTAATATATTAAGCTTTAGATAGCCCATGCTCTGAACACTTTCGAAGCATGTCCTTGATCTGTCCCAAGCCTCATGAAATTTCTCTCCACTCCCGATAGCAAATTGATTGATATCTTGCTTCATTCTAAATACCTTTAAAGGTGGCATATATCTCTCCAAGAACTTCAATTTCAATTGCTCCCAGGTAGTGTATTCAGCAGCATCAAGAGTATCGTACCAATATCTCGCCCTTTCAGTAAGCGAGAATTTAAACAAAAAATCCTCCTCACATCCTCATGATCTCCTGCGCTCTTTTGTGTGCTTGCATATCTTAAGAATTTATTTAGATGCTGTTGAGGATCTTCAAAAGTTCCCCTAGAAAAGGGACTCCTTTCAAATTTCAATCATACTGATAAGAGTAGGGCGAAGATCAAAATTTGCAGCGGCCCTCTTGCTCCTAACAGTCCCAAATTACCTCCTCCGTTGTTCTTAAAGACTTCATGTATGGCAAGATTATCTGGATTTGCTGCCATGTTAACTACTTCTACTTCCAAATTATCTCCGGTTGCAGCTTCAATCATTTGCGAGTTCTGCTCTCTAACTTCAACTACTAGATTAAGAGCTTCAATTGGTTCCACATTCTTATTCTTGTTCTTCTTCTTTTTCTTCCTAGATGATGCACATATTTCTGGATTATAAGGTGCTAATTCTCCTGCCTTTGATCTAGTGTGTATACATCTAAGAAAAATAAGCGTTAGAAAATAAAGACAAGAATAAAATAGTCTCAATTAAACTAGAAATAATAAATTAATAATTAATATCGTCCCTGGCAATAGCGCCAAGAACTTGATGAGCGTTTTTGCAACATATAATATTAATCCCCAAGTGTGAAGGATGCTATTGTAGCTTTGATAAGCGACCAAGTGTTTATCGAACTCAAAGGATGAATTATTATTAATTTAATTATATTCTAACTCAAAGGATGAATTATTATTAATTTAATTATATTCTAACTTATTAAGACTAATATGGTAAAATAATTTTGATGATTAAGTAACCAATAAACAACTAATTAAAATAACAATTGAAATAAATAAGCAATAGAGATAGAATGTAAGTGAATAAGTAAAAAATAGGTAGTCCTTCGGGCCATCCAGTTTTACTCATTAACTTCCCTTCCGTGTATCAATGTCTGACTCTTTCTTTGTGGAGTATGGACGCATCACTAAACCATGCATATCTACTCTATAGACACAAGCAATCATGCGTATAACACGTGTGAATATTCTTAGAGTAAGAGATACAATTAACTACCCTTTCTAGGTACTATCAGTATCAATTATTCCCGTGCACTAAGTACTCTAACCCGATATGATCTCCCTTTATAGGTACTATGAAATTATTCTCTTTATCCTACTTAATAACCCGAATCATATTCAATTAAAAAGTATTTATATAAGATAGTTCTAATGAGACTTCGGAGTCCCCTCACTTAGAATCATAACATGTAATCTTGCTCAGCAGTAAACACACTCAATCAATAATCAAAATACGTATTCAAACTGACACGACCCATAACTTATAATCAAATAATAATTAACATAAACATCATCATTATAAAAACTGCATATTTTTTTCCATAATATATTTTTAACCAAAACCATCACACCAGTTCATCATACGTAAATGGTTTCTAACACCACCTCAATCCACCCAAACTTATCACAATACTTATTATATTACATAATAAAATATCAGCGCAAACAAAACAAACCCACGGCCTAGACCAACAGGTCGTCATCTATGTACATCCGCTCAAAACCCTGTAGGAGCTCCACAACTTGCACAGTCACATCATAAAACTCAACCATCAATAGGCTCACCTACAATGCATAAACTAGTGAGACAAAAATCTCAGTAAGTAGAAATCATGCATGTCAGTGCATAAAAATGCATTTAGTTCTCTATCGCATATTTTCTAATTTTTCTAGTTGGTATCTTTTATTTTGAAAACTGTTCACGTTGCGGGATCCCCACGACACACTTATGATATGCACCCAAATGAGCTCAATAGACACACTTAGTGTCGGATCGATTTCGATCCCTGAATATAATACCGGGAATGATTTTTACGAATCCTGGCAAAGTGTTGGGGATAATTTTTTCGAACCTCGAATAAAGTACTGAGAACGATTTTTCCAAACTCAGAATAAAGTGTCGGGAACGATTTTTCCGAACCCTGAAAGAGATGCATATATAGTGGCCGAACACACCATTAGTATCTTATTAATTTTGGGGAAAACACTTTCCATGATTTTGCATGGTATGCAACCAGGGCAATTAAATATGCATCATAAACCATTTACGACATCAATATAAATATTTATTCACAAATACATCAACAACTTAACTTCAATTCATACAAATCCACTTCTGGAATAACAACTCCACCCCAGTCACATAGATCATTTTATAAAATAACCACTTCATCTTGGATCACACAATCCCTTTTTAGAATAACAACTTCATCTTGGATCTTACAGATCCTTATAACCAATATCTTCTCAGATTATTTTGGTCAATGATGGGCGTTTTCTCAACACACAACTTTAATCCCCAAGTATGAAGGATATCAATTGTAGTTACGAAGGTGACCAAGTTAAATATCGAATCCACGGGACGGATAAATATTACTTTTGTTATTTTCTAGCAATTATAACTATGTTGAGAATTGTAATTGTAGGTTTGTGAACTAAGTAACAATTAAAATAACAAATAAATAACAAGAACAAGAAAATAGTAGTTGTGATCAAATAAGATGATAGGTAGTTCGTCAGGCCATCCAGTTTCATTCGTTAATTCATACTTTCGTATGTCGATGTCCGACTCTGCCTTGTGGTTTATGGACGCATCGCTATACCATGCAAATCTATTCTATAGACACAAATAGATAAGCTTTTGACACGTGTGAGTATCCTCAGAGCAAGACGTATCATTTACCTACCTTTATAGGTACTATCTTAATCAATTATTTCCCGTGCACTTAGTACTCTAATCCGATTGATCTCCCTTTTTAGGTACTATAAAGTTATACTATTAATCCTACTTATTAACCCGAATTCAATTCAATTAACAAACATTCATATAAGACGGTTCTAATAAAACCTCGGAATCTCTTCACTTAGAATTATAACAATAAACCCTGCTCATTAGTGAACGCACTCAATCAATGACCATGTTATGCATTCAGACTCTACACAATGATTATTGATGCACAAAACGACTATGAGTATGGATTAAAAACGTGTAATCTTATATAAAATAAACCACAAGTAGTGTTGTACGGAGTATACACACTAAATACAAATCAACTCATGAAACCTTCATAACCCTAGAACTACCGAAGTGGCTCTAGCCCATGATTAATCTAAGAACAATCATGGTTAGTTGGACCAATCTTACTTGAATCTCCAGCTGAACCTCTGTCATAGCTCTCCTACTCTCCTCTTATAATGTGTTGTTGATGATGATCCCTTTCTTCTTTCTTTTCGTGGTGTCTTCCTTGATTGCATGAGCCTCCTTTTATACTTGTAATCACGTCTCTAGGGCTTGGAATGGGCTTTTCAAGTGATCCCACGTGTTTTGGTCTCAAAAATCTAGATAAGGTAAGTTCCCGCACGTCGATTCGACCTCGTCAAATAAGTCGAACCACTGGCCGCAGGTCGAACCACAGGTCGAACCCACCTACTGGAAGTACTCTGCACTTGGTTCGACCTCTTGTACAGGTCGAACCTCTCCCTCTTTGGTCGAACCATAGGTCGAACCTCACCACTGGACAATTTCTGCTCCTGGTTCGGCCAACCGTCAGGTCGAACCCCCAACGTCGTGGTCGAACCCATCTTTTCGCGAACTGGTTCGACCATGGTTCGACCTGATAGACAGGTCAAACCCCTTGAGTCGTGGTCGAACCCTCCTTCTACACACTTTGTAATGCTGGTTCGACCTGTAGGAGAGGTCGAACCCAACTACATCAGGTCGAACCACCTCTCTTCTTGGCAGTTCGCGTGGTCTCGACTTCATCTCTTCGATTCTTGATACTTCCACTCCGATTTTGCTATGAAAACTACTTAAATAGCTCCACTAACACCTGATTCATGCTAATTCACAATATATATAGGTTTTCTACCTATTTCAACCTCAAAACTCTCCAAAACTAGCACAAAACATGGTGCCAAACTTGTGAATTTACACACTCATCAGTCACACAGATCTATATAGGATAATGATATTATCTCAAATCACATAGATCCACAACTTGTATCACAAATTAATCCCAAATAATTTATAACGTAATTAAACTAATCACAAATAATCAAATAACATAATTATCACATATTAATCACAAATTATTCACAAACAGCATGTTTATGCATTGTAGTTGGACTTCTACTTACCTGAACACCTAATAGTGATAATAGTATAGATCTCGTGAAGAACTACAACTAATCTCTTCTTACTCCGTTCCAACAACGCACGCTCTCCTTTCTTCCTCTCCTTTCCCCTCTCTATCTCTCTCTCTCTCTCTTCTTTCTCTCTCTTTTTTTCCTTTTTTTGTTGTGCGAACTCGTCGCTGTTACCCCAAATGAGGTGATTTCCTCTCAAAGCAACTTATATAAATATTGGTGATGTGAGTCAGTTCACCACCTCCTACTTACTATTTATAGTAAGTTTTTTTATACACGTTTGTGGATTAGAAGAGACTACGTGTATATATGGGTCAATCAACAGAATTACAACTCACGTCTACTACAACCTTTGTTACTAAGATTTCTATTATTATTATTATTATCCATTCTTGATTTACGTGCAATATTTAATGACTAAGATATAATACATTTACAAATTAATACACATACTTGTATATTTTCTTTACCACTATTATTATTACAAGAACACGTGTGATACTTAATAATTAAGAAAAAGTGTATTTATTCACATAAAATAATTTACTTATGTATCCAAATTAATGCACGTAAATATTTATGCACACATATATTCATATATTGTCACCATTTATATTATTGATGTCTCAAATAAAATGTAAAAATAAATAAAATTTAGAAACAATTGTCACATAATTGTCACATTATTATCACATAATTGCCACATAATTATCACATAATTATCTCATAATTATAAAATGCACATAACACAAATTAAATTATATTGGCACATGAGTAGTGAGAAGCTCGGGTATCACATCCTCCCCACCTTATAAAAATTTCGTCCTCGAAATTTACTTACCTGAATAGTTCTGGATACTTAGCCATCATCTCATCCTCTCTTTCCCATGTAGCCTCCTCAACAAGTTGGTTCCTCCATAGCACTTTTACTAATGGTATCTCTTTATTTCTGAGCTTCTTCACTTCTCGCCGTAAGATCTCAACTGGTATTTCCTCATAACTCAAATCTTCTTTCAACTCAATTGGTTTCCGCCTGAGAGTATGAGATGGATTCGGAATATATTCCTCAAAACAGACACATGAAACACGTCTTATACTCTAGACATCGATGCTGGTAACTCCAACTTATAGGCAACACTTCCTACTTTCTTAATGATAGTGAATAAACCAACATATCTTGGGCTGAGCTTCCCTTTCTTTCCAAACCGCATTATCCCCTTCATTATAGATACTTTCAAGAATACCTGATCACCTACTTCAAATTCCCTTCTCCATTTGTCTGTATAACTTTTATATCGATCCTGAGCAATTTTCATCTTCTTTCAAATACGGGTAATAGCTTCTGACATTTCACGGATTAAGTCTGGACCCAAAATTTTTCTCTCTCCAACTTCATCCTAATGTACTAGAGACCTACACTTTCTCTCGTACAGTGCCTCATATGGTGCCATCCCAATCGTGGATTGGTATCTATTGTTGTGCGAGAACTCTATCAAAGGCAAAAATTTACTCCACTGACCTTGAAAATCCAACACACATGCTCTGAGCATATCCTCCAAAATCTGTATTGTACGCTCTGATTGACTATCTGTTTGTGGATGGAATGCTGTGCTGAAAGATAACTGTGTCCCCAATGCCTTATGCAAACTCTTCCAGAAGGCTGACAAAAATCTTGTGTCCCTATCTGACACAATGGTAAGTGGTACTCCATGGAGTCTGACGATCTCTTGAATATACAGCTGTGCATAGCGATCCATGGAATACGTAGAACAAATAGGAAGAAAATGAGCGGACTTAGTCAATCGTCCACAATAACTCAAATGGCATCATGACCTTTTACTGTCTTTGGTAAGCCGGTGATAAAATCCATAGTGATATTCTCCCACTTCCACTCTGGAATAAATAGAGGCTGCAAAGTTTTTGCTGGTCTCTGATGCTCGGCTTTGACCTGCTGACAAGTCAAACATTGCTCCACATATTGAGCGACATCTCTCTTCATCCCTGGCCACCAATAGTGTGATTTCAAATCTCTATACATCTTAGTAGCTCCTATATGTACAGAGTACGGTGTTGAATGAGCTTCCGCCATCACTTATTTTCAAATGTCATCCACTTCAGGTAGACATAATCGACCTCTATCACGAATTATGCCATCATCTCCTAATTGGAAGTCAGATGTCTTTCCAGAGTTGATATCATATTTTATCTTGTCAAACAACTTATCCTCCTGTTGACCCTGTTGAATCTTATCCACCAAGGTTGATCAAAGTGTCAGAGCTGCCATCTTTGCATCCAACGATCCTTTCTGAATGATCTCCACACCCATTCTTTGCGAGTCAAGCAACTCTGTTTTTGATTTATGGTCATAGTAGCTACACTCTATATTGTCTTTCGACTCAATGCATCATCAATCACATTGGCTTTACCCGGATGATAATTGATAACACAGTCGTAATCCTTCACCAATTCCAACCATCTTCTATTCAACTCTTTCTGAGTGAAAAAGTACTTCAAACTCTTATGATCAGTACAGATTTCACAACGTTCCCCATACAGATAACGCCTCCAAATTTTGAGTTCAAATACCGCTGCAGCTAACTCCAAATCATGAGTGGGGTAGTTCTTCTCGTACTCCCTTAACTGTCTGAATGCATATGCTATCACCCTCCCATTCTGCATCAATACACACCCAAGACCATTCTTTGAAGCATCACTGTAAACCTTAAAGTTTTCTATCTCCGTAGGAATAGTTAAGATAGGTGCTGACGTCAACCCTCTCTTCAATTCTTGAAAACTTTGTTCACATGTCTCCGTCCATGTGAACTTCACATTTTTCCTGGTCAACTGTGTTAATGGTGAAGCGATCTTGGAGAACCCCTCAACAAACCATCGATAATATCCAGCCAATCCAAGAATGCTACGAACCTCAGTGGGATTTGAGGGTTGTGGCCAATCATGGATTGCTTTAACTTTGTTTGGATCCACCGAAATTCCTTCTCCCGATATCACGTGGCCCAAGAAAACAACTTGATCTAACCAGAACTCACACTTCTTAAACTTTACATACAACTGTTTCTCCTTCAGAATCTCTAACACCTTCCTCAAGTGCAGCGCATGATCCTCATTATTCTTAGAGTAAATCAGAATATCGTCGATAAATACAATCACAAACTTATCGAGGAATTCCTGAAATACTCTATTCATCAAATCCATAAATGCTGTCGGAGCATTCGTCAAACCGAACAGCATCACCAAAAACTCATAATGTCCATACCTTGCACTAAATGCAGTCTACGAAATATCCTTCTTCTTCATTTTCAACTAATGATACCCCGATCGCAAATCAATCTTCACAAAGATAGCTGCACCCTGTAACTGATCAAACAAATCATCAATGTGAGGCAATGGATACTTATTCTTCACCGTAACTTTGTTAAGCTCCCGATAATCGATGCACATTCTCAACGTGCTATCCTTCTTTTGAATAAAAAGAACTGGTGCTCCCCAAGATGAGAAACTAGGTTGGATGAATCCTTTATCTAGTAACTCTTGCAATTGTATCTTCAATTCCTTCAGTTCAGCTAGTGCCATTCTGTATGGCGCTTTAGATATAGGAGTAGTTCCCGATTATAGCTCAATAATAAATTATATTTCCCGATCCGATGGCAAACCTGGAAGATCATCTGGAAATACCTCCGGGTACTCCCGAAGTACTGGTACATCATCAAGGTCTGGACACTGCTGTCCTTCAACATTCATCACACTCACCAGATATCCCGTACAACCACTTTCCAATAACCGCGGTGCTTTTGCTGCTGATATAATGGAAAATCTGGAATTCTTCTTGATCCCAACAAAAGTAAATGGTTCTTCACCCAATGGCTTAAAAGTGATACTCTTTTTCTGACAATTTATTGTAGCACCATACTTTGATAGCCAATCCATACCCAATATGATATCATAATCATTCATACTTAACACAATCAAGTCAGCGAGGAGTTATCTTCCTTCAATGGGAATAATACACCTTGAAGAAGTTGATTGATTTGTTTTGACTCACCAGAAGGTATCATCACCTCATAATTAGCTTCTATCAAGTTAGATGTTCCACCCATCTTCCTCATATACTCAGTGGATACAAATGAATGTGCTGCTCCAGCATCAAATATCACATATGTAGAAGTGCCAAAAATAGAAAACTTACCCGTGATAACTAAGGGATTCGCATCTGTTTCCTCTCGTGTCAAAATATATACCCTAACTGGAGCTCTTCCTTGCTGTCCCTGTTTCCCTTTCTTAGGACAAGTAGTAGTCACATGTCTTTTCTTCCTATATGTGTAACACGTTCTCGGAGGAATTTGACACTCCCTACCATGTGATCTAAGACAATTAGGACATATGGGTACTAGCGGCGCCGGTGGCACCTTACCCTGATCGAGTTTAGGATGCTTGATTGGTTCTCCTTGTCTCTGTCCTTGCTCTACTTAAACATTAGGTTTTGGCCTCTGAAATAGCATCGGCCTCTTATCACCTCTCCCAAACTGCTACACTGGTTTCTGTTGAAATTGGCGTCTGATAGCCTGCGCTTGTCTGATTCTCATCTCCGCTTGTTCAGCAATCTGGGCCCTTTCTGCAACTTGTGAGTATGTTGCTCCATGTAGTCCCACCATACTCACATCTCTGAAAAGCTTAGGCCTTAAGCCTTCCACAAATCTCTCCACTTTCAGTGCTTCTATACTCACCACGTGTTCTGCAAACCTCGACAATTGCTCAAATTTTTTAAGGTAATCTGCAACTGATATGCCACCCTGTTTCAACTGTATGAACTCATTCATCTTCATTGCTCTCACTGGTGCCGTAAAGTACTTATTTTTGAAAAGTTCTTTAAACCTTTCCCATGTCATAGTCGTGACATCCTCGATACTTTTAACTGTATTCGACCAGTCGCCTGCACTTTCTCGTAACATGAAAGAAGCACACAACACTCTGTCCCCATCTGGAATTCTACTGTATTGAAACATATTTTCCACCGTACGTAACCAATCCTCTGCATCTGTGGGGTCTGCTGTATCCTCAAATATTAGAGGGCTCAACATTTGAAACCTCTCACAAACCATTTCCACACGTTCTACTTGACGTCTATCTTGATTAGCATTACCCTCTGGTTGTCCACCCACATCTCTCTGCTGAATCAATTGTTGTATCTGTTGGGACTGGCGCTCTACCAGTTCCATCAGTCGAGTAATCACCCCATCATGATTATTACCTTCAGTATGTGCTGCTTGCTCAGCAGTCCTATCTCCTTCAGAACTTCACCTGTAGCCCTTACCATTTTGTCTATAAACTATGAGTCCTACACCACATGGCCAATATAATTTATAAAACACATAACGACACAGAATGAAAGTAACACTTACATGCAAGGCTGGGCTCCCAAGAAGTGAGCTAATATATATAGATAGTCTGCAGGACCCAAACCGTGCTCTATACCACTCTTACACGACCCATAACTAATAATTCAAATAATAATTAACATAAACATCATCATTATAAAAACTGCATATTTTTTTCCATAATATATTTTTAACCAAAACCATCACACCAGTTCAACATACGTAACTGGTTTTTAACACCACCTCAATCTACCCAAACCTGTCACAATACTTATTATATTACATAATAAAATATCAGCGAAAACAAAATAAATCCACGGCCTAGCTCAGCAGGTCGTCATCTATGTACATCCGCTCAAAACCCTGTAGGGGCTCCACAGCTTACACAGTCACATTATAAAACTCAACCATCAACAGGCTCACCTACAATGCATAAACTAGTGAGACAAAAATCTCAGTAAGTAGAAATCATGCATGTCAGTGCATGAAAATGCATTTAGTTCTCTATCGACTATTTTCTATTTTTCTAGTTAATATCTTTTATTTTGAAAAATGTTCACGTTGCGGGATCCCCACGACACACTTATGATATGCACTCCAAATGAGCTCAATAGACATACTTAGTGTCGGATCAATTTTGATCCCTGAATATAATGCCGGGAATAATTTTTTCAAACCCTGGCAGAGCGTTGGGGATGATTTTTCTGAATCCCAAGTAAAGTACTGAGAATAATTTTTTCGAACTCAGAATAAAATGTCGGGAATGATTTTTTCGATCCTGAAAGAGATGCATATATAGTGGCCGCACACACCATTAGTATCTTATTAATTTTGGGAAAAACACTTTCTATGATTATGCATGGTATACATCCAGGGCAATTAAATATGCATCATAAACCATTTACGAAATCAATCAATATTTAATCACAAATACAACAACAACTTAACTTCAATTCACACAAATTCACTTCTGGAATAACAACTCCACCCCAGTCACATAGATCCATTTATAAAATAACCACTTCACCTTGGATCACACAATTCTTTTTTAGAATAACAACTTCATCTCGGATCACACAAATCCTTATAACCAATATCTTCTCAGATCATTTTGGTCACACAAATCTATATAGGATAATGATATTATCTCAAATCACATGATCCACAATTTGTGTCACAAATTAATCCCAAATAATTTATAACGTAATTAAACTAATCACAAATAATCAAATAACATAATTATCACATACTAATCACAAATAATTCACAAATAGCATGTGTATGCATTGTAGTTGGACTTCTACTTACCTGAACACCTATTCATGATAATAGTATAGATCTCGTGAAGAATTACAACTAATCTCTTCTTACTCAGTCCCGACTACGCACACTCTCCTTTCTCCCTTTCCTTTCCCCTCTCTCTCTTCTTTCTCTATTTTTTTCCTTTTTTTTGTGCGAACTCGTCGCTGTTACCCCAAATGAGGTGATTACCTCTCAAAGCAAATTATATAAATGTTGGTGATGTGAGTCGGTTCACCACCTCCTACTTACTATTTATAGTAAGTTTTTTATACACGTTTGTGGATTAGAAGAGACCACGTGTATATGTGGGTTAATCAACAGAATTACAACTCACGTCTACTGCAACCTTTGTTATTAAGATTTCTATTATTATTATTATTATTATTATTATTATTATTATTATTATCCATTCTTGATTTATGTGCAATACTTAATGATTAAGATATAATACATTTACAAATTAATACACATACGTGTATATTTTTTTTACCACTATTATTATTACGAGAACACGTGTGATACTTAATAATTAAGAAAAAGTCTATTTATTCACATAAAATAATTTACTTATGTATTCAAATTAATGCATGTAAATATTTATGCACGCATATATTCACATATTGTCACCATTTATATCATGGATGTCTCAAATAAAATATAAAGATAAATAAAATTTAGAAATAATTGTTACATAATTGTCACATTATTATCACATAATTGCCACATAATTGTCACATAATTATCACATAATTATAAAATGCATATAACACAAATTAAATTATATTGACACATGAGTAGTGATAAGCTCGGGTATTACACAAACTCTACATAACAATTAATGATGCACAAAATAACTCTGAGTATAAATTAAAAGCGCATAGTCTTATATAAATAAACCACAAGTAGTGTTGTACGGAGTATACACACGAAAGTTCAATTAACTCATAAAACCTTTATAAACCATAGAACTACTGAAGCGGTTCTATCCCATGATTGATATAAGAACAATCATGGTAGTTGGATAGATCTTACCCATAGTCTTGAAAGTACAAGATAATTAAGAAGCAAAGTAAACCCTAGATGTGGGCGTCGTCGTGTCTCTCTCCGTCTTGATTCTCACTTGATTCGATAGACAAATCTCTCTCTACAGCTCCGTAGGATGGTGTAGGGTTTTGGATGTTGTTTAGAATGAAGGTGATGAATGACTCTTTTTCCCCTACGTAGGGTCTTCCTTTTATACTGTGAGCTCTCCTTATGAACCTTGGATGGGCTTTCTAAGAGAAAACATGTACTGAAGGTGTAAAAATACAGATCCAGAAGTTTCTTGCGTATTGGTTCGACCAACACCCTTGGTCAAACCACATAGGTAGGGTTGTATGCGAATCGAATAGAAGCGAATACTATTGTATTCGAATAGTATTCGACTTAATATTCAAAATTCGAATTCGTTTATTAATCGAATTTAAAATCTGATTCGTATTTGATTCGATTATATTATTCGAACTATTTGGATGTATTCGACTATTCGTATTCGAGAATTTTTACTTCTATTAAATCGTAGATTTCCTTCGAATTCAAATAAATTATATTCGAATTGGATTTTAAAATATGTACACATTTTTTTATTTTAATTTTTTTAATCCAAATTTAAATATCCTAATAAAAATCATTCCAAAAAATGAGAATATATAAAATAAAATAAAATAATAATTAAAAACCATATTTAAAGTTGTAAATATAAGATTACAATATTAATAAATATTTTTCTCAAATAAAATTAAATATAATATATTTAATAATTAATATATATTGAAATATAATATATATTATTATTCGTATAATATCTTAGCCTAACTACATTTTTTTTAGAAAGCCAAAAACCTATTTATTTATTTTTATGGCCCAAAAGGCTAGCCATATCTTAGCCAAACTAGATTTTTTTTTAGAAAGCCCAAACTTATTTATTTATTTATTTTGTGGCCCAAAGTTTCAGCCCACTTAAATGGCCTGATATATAATTATTAAGGCTAAAGTTAGAAAAAAAAGAAAAGAACAGAAAGAACGGGAGAAGAAAAACAAAAGAGGGAAAAGAAGAGAGTGAAGAGGAGAAACCCTTGTTGATCAAATTCTCCCTTACAACCCTCATCCTAGGTAGTTTCAAAGTTATTTTGAGGTAAGTGATGTGTGAATTAAGCTTCCTTCTTCCATGGTTTTGTAATTTTGTGGGGTTTTTTTTTTTTTGGTATGTGGGTAATTCGCAGACTGTTCAAACTGATTTTGACATAGCTATTGCCTCGAAAGTTTGCAAACTTAATTTTTGTACATAGCTGAACTCGTTAGCTTTCCGTAGCCACTTGAAACGCCTCAATCCGATTATTCTACAATTAGTTATGATTTTTCTCGTAAACTGCCGCTAGCTGGAAAATTTCAGAATTTTTATGTCGAATTCAAATTTATTTTCTATCGTTTCGTTTAGTTAATGTATTGAAATGGGTTATGTGGGATTGAGAACTGATGTTAAGGAGTTACATGCCATTTTTATTTAATATCGACTCGTTCGAACTCGATTAGGATTTGTTTTTAGCAATGAAGGTGATGTTACCGCTAATAGTTAGTTATATTTGATTTGTCTTTAATTGCTCATCACCTTTCTAGGTAAATAACCATCGACGAAGGGCAAGGGACCGACTTCAGATTCCGGAGAGAGTTAATCACTTCCTTGAGAGTTGATAATTTGGGAACGCCTTCTCTTGTGGGAAGTGTGGACCCTCGATAAATGTGCATTTATTTTAGTTTTAGTTAATTGATAAGAAAATTATTTGGTATTGTGTTATGTGGTAAAGAGCCTGATTGGCTCGATTGCTCTGGTTAGAGTCCTGTTAGCCATTTTATGAGTATTATTGATTTTAACTTATGTTGAAGAGCCTTGCCAGCTCGATATCTGATAGCATTTATTGTGAATTATTTGAGAATTGATTTTTGGTTATTCTTGTGTGCCAATTAAGACTCTAACTTGAGTCGTTATTCATCTTATGATGCATATTCATATGTATGCCTGGTACCAAGGTTAAGTAGCCAGAATTGGTCACGGTTCGGGTGAGTTGGAGCGACATTGATTAAGTAGCCCGAATTATCGCGGTTCGAGTGAGTTAGAGTGACAACCAAGTTGCCCGTTGCTTGGCAAACCAAGGTGAGTTAGATCTAACAGGGCACCTGTTCATTTGCCAAATACTGATACTCTGGAGGGTGATCGTTAGATGGATCAGCCTATTATAGGCTCAGTCAACATCACCGGTGTGGGACATGCATGTCATATATGTTTATATGTTTGATCATTTTAAGTATTCACGTCGATATTTAATTGTGAACTGTAGCACTTGGCGTGTTGAGAAAGAATATTAATGTGCATTTTATCTAGAGTAACGGTGACGGGCTTGGACTGTCTCTCGACGGAGAGCTCAGTTCGAGGAGGATATTGATTACCCACGCGTCTTTTATGTGATAACATGTTGTTTGAACCAATTGTGTTATTCGTAAATGTGCACTAAGGTTTTTATTTTCATTAATATGTATACTGAGTGAGAAATAGTTATTGTGGGATGAAATGTTGGATTTTACGTTATGAACCGCGAGTGGGAATACATGCTTCGTATAAGGGTCGGGGTGACCGGCTTATCACCTCACTGAATTAGTGTTTTTGCTCACCCCCATCATTCTTTTCTTTTCAGGCTGTTGATATCGTTTTGGTTGGAGGTTTGCCTATCGTTTGCTCATCATCCAATCAGTGTTTTGGGTACTTTCTCTTTTATGTAAATTGACGGATTCATTGGCGAGATTGTATAGTTAATATTTGGTGACCCCCTTGATGTTCTTTTTGTACCCTCGCGATATTATATCGTTCATGTATATTTTCTTTAAACTAAGTTACATCGTTGTATTTTGTACCTTTGTAATTCCTTGTTGATACTTTATGAGATGATGTCCTCGGGTTGTACATGTTGTTATCAGTTGTTCAGTTCTACAGGTACTTGATAGCAAGCCTTACGTTTTCTATAAACTTTGTGGAGTGGAGTGCACCCATTCCGCGAAATTTATGGTTAACGTGGTGGTTGTCGCGTTCTATCTGGGGTCGGAGCGTGACAACTTTCTTGGTATCAGAGCCTGGTTTTATGATTCTCATTCTTTTCGAGTCAAGCCAATGGGTCCAACTTTGTTTCTATGTCATCCTAAGGTATCGTATTGCCTTGATGTTGACCTTGCATTTTCTTTCCTTTCTTCCTTTCAGTCATTATGGCACCTCCAGTTCGTCGTGGAGGTCGAGGTCGAGGACACGCTCCTCATGATCCTCCGAGTCCTCTACTCTCTTCTGTTCCTCGTGGACCTCGAGGACATGTTTCTTCTGATCATGCCATTCCTCCGATGGTTACGGACCTTATCAATTCTGATCATAGGGCGGTTTCCTAGGTAGAGCAACTACGGGCCCAGTTGCGGGTTGAGCACATGATGACACCGGAGCAGTACCAATTGTATTATGATTACATTCGAATACATGGTGTTCCACCACCTACAACGGCTCATACGACTACGACTGTCACTGAAGAGGTTCTTCGTGCTAATGAACTGATTCGACCTACAACTAATGTACCAGTTTTTACTCCAGAAATGGCTTTAGGAGGTTCTACTTCTCGAGGTGCACTTTTTATACCTGATTTGGTGAAAGCAGTTGAAAACATGGGTACTTCAAAATTTGACGGTGCAAAAGATGCTTCTAAAGCGGGGGCATGGTTAAAGGAGATTACAAAGACCTTTGACACCTTGATGATTGAAGAATGTTATCGTGTGGTCATTGCGACCAAGCTGTTAGGCCCAAATGCACGACGATGGTGGCAGAATCTAAAAGAGACATCTTCGGTTACTATTACGTGGGCTATCTTTGTGGAATGATTCAAAGATCGATACCTCTCTCAGTACATCAAGGATCAGAAGAGAAAGGAGTTCTTCAACCTCTTTCAAGGCATTATGTCGGTCGTGGAGTACGAAAGAAAATTTCTAGAATTGCGAGAATTCGCTCCTGAGTCATATACGACGAGAGACTTATGCAAGAGATTTGAAGATGGTCTTAATTTAAATATTCGAGATCACATCAAGTCCAGAGACAAGTACGAGAGTCTTGACGATCTCGTAGAAGAAGCCCTGAGGGTAGAAAGTTTAGTTCAGGCGAGACATAAGCTTGCAGAACGATCTCAAAAGAAAAGGCAAGGGAGCGCATTTCCAGGAAATGCATCGAAGGTGTATAGGGGTGTGGGATCTTCGTGTGGCGCACCAAATTCGGTATCTATTAGTTTTCCTCAACCTCAGGAGCAGTTTAGTAGAGGCGGGAGCAATGTCTTGGGATCGGTTGGTGAAAATCGCAAGTGCTAGAATTGCTTAAAATATCACGACGGCCCCTGTAAGGCTCCTCAAGTATGTTTTCAGTG
Organism: Pogostemon cablin; assembly: GCA_023678885.1. Taxonomy (NCBI): domain Eukaryota; kingdom Viridiplantae; phylum Streptophyta; class Magnoliopsida; order Lamiales; family Lamiaceae; genus Pogostemon; species Pogostemon cablin. The sequence continues at coordinate 8,582,512 of CM043009.1, forward strand.
TCGACAGCTGGGGCATATGCGTAGTTCTTATCCTCAGCTTATGGGAGCGAGCAGTCGGTGTTCTGGTCAGCTTCGTGGTAAACTAACATATTCTACACCCAGAGATACTCGATCTGCAGCTACCAGAGTGCCCGATGCCTCAAGCGGCCCTAGTACTCAATCACCTATGCAAGGAAGAAAGCAAACTAGAGTATTTCATATTTCCCAGGAAGAGGCTCGCTCAGATCCGAAGGTTGTGACAGGTAATTTATAATCTGAGTATTTTCACATGCTAGATCTAACCCCGCCTTGTTATGCCACTTGATTACGAATAAAACATTCGTAAGAAATTCTATCTTTTCGAATTTTTAAATTACAATCTCACCTAATATTGCTTCTTTAGGCCATGTGTTTATGGGAGACCATCAGGTCTACGCTTTATTTGACCCAAGTTCTGATAGGTCTTATATCCGGGATGATCTTACTGCGATCTTAGATTATCCTATCTCTCATTTGTCACCTGGAATCATCGTTCATACACCTCTTGGAGAGCGTCTAATTCGTGATTCGGTATTCCTTGGTTGTCCATTGAAGATCAAAGATGTCATTCTAGAGGCTGAATTGATACCATTGCCTTTAATTGATCTTGATGTTATTCTTGGCATGGATTGGCTTTCTTCTCTTCATGCAATTCTCGACTGCCATGAGAAGCTTGTTATTTTTCGTAGACCAGGATTTTCAGAACTTGTTTTTGAAGGTAAACTTCAAACGAGATCCCTCTCTTTTATTTCAATGTTGACTGCGCATAAATTAATGTGTAAGGGTTGTGAGGCATTCTTGGCATTTGTCATCGATACTTCTCTTTCTGAAACTAAACTAGATGACATCCCGATCATGAATGAATTTCCTGATGTCTTTCCCGAAGACTTACTAGGACAACCTCCAAATCGAGAGATTGATTTTTCCATGGACGTACTTCCTAGAATCACACCTATATCGATTACTCCATATCGATTGTCGTCTGCTGAGCTCAAGGAACTCCAGACACAACTTGGGGAATTATTGGAGAAGGGGTTCATACGACCTAGCACATCTCCGTGGGGTGCTCCAGTTCTTTTTGTCAAGAAAAAAGATGGATCATTTCGCCTATGTGTCGGCTACCGTCAATTGAACAAGGTGACAATCAAGAACAAATATCCTCTTCCAAGAATCGATGATTTGTTTGATCAATTGCAAGGAGCAACTGTGTTCTCAAAAATTGATTTGCGATCTGGTTATCACCAACTCAAGATTAGAGAATCTGATATCCCTAAGTCTGCTTTTCGAACCAGATACGTCATTTTGAATTCTGTGTTATGCCTTTTGGACTCACAAATGCTCCTGCAGCTTTTATGGATCTTATAAATCGGGTCTTTCGGTCGTACTTAGATAAGTTTGTCATCATCTTCATTGATGACATTCTTATTTATTCTAAATCGGACGACGAGCATTCTCATCATCTAAGAATTGCTCTGAACATTCTCAGAGAAAATCAGCTTTATGCTAAATTCTCAAAGTGTGATTTTTGGCTTCGTGAGGTAAGCTTTTTGGGTCATCATATTTCTAAAGAAGGAATCTACGTCGATCCAGTGAAGATTCAAGTTATACTACATTGGGAGCATCCAAAGAACGTGACAGAGATTCGTAGTTTTCTGGGATTAGCTGGATATTATCGACGGTTTGTCAAAGACTTTTCGTTATTGGCTTCATCTTTGACTAAATTGACTCGGAAGGGGGTAAAATTTGAATGGAGTGAAGAATGCGAGGAAGCATTTCAAGAATTGAAAAGACGACTCGTTTCAACTCCTATTCTTGCTTTGCCAGACCCAGCGATTGGAGAATTTACCATTTATAGCGACGCCTCGAGACAAGGATTAGGATGAGTTCTCATGCAAGAAGGAAAGGTTATTGCCTACGCTTCAAGACAATTGAAGAAGAATGAAGAAAATTATCCTACACATAATTTAGAGTTGGCTACAATCGTCTTTGCATTGAAGATCTGGAGGCACTATCTGTATGGTGCAACTTGTCGAGTTTTCACTGATCACAAGAGCTTAAAGTATATCACCACGCAAAAGGAGATCAACCTCAGGCAAAGACGATGGATGGAGTTGATTAGTGACTATGACTTAGTCATCGATTATCATCCTGGCAAGGCGAACGTTGTTGCATATGCTCTGAGTAGAAAGTCTTCTACCTCACTTGCTTCGATTCAATCTTTTTATCTTCCTATATTGGAGTAATTTAAATCTTTACACATTTCGCTCGATTGTGAAAAGTCTAATGATTCTGCCTTAATCGCCAAATTCGAGGTTAGACCTACCTTGTTCGAGCAAATTTGAGAAAGTCAATCACACGATGTTCATTTACAATAGAAAATGGTGAAGCTAAATCAAGGAAAAGAAACAGAATTTCAAATTCGGGATGATGGACTTCTTACTTTTAAAAATCGTGTTTGTGTTCCATCAGAACTTGATATTCGTAGAGCTATTCTTGAGAAAACCCATTCTTCAGCCTATGCTATGCATCCTGGTAGTACCAAAATGTACAGAACACTTCGGGAGCATTATTGGTGGCCAGGTATGAAACGGGACATTGCTGAATTTGTATCAAAGTGCTTATCATGCCAACAGATTAAAGCGGAACACCAAAAACCAGCCGGCATGCTTCAACCACTACCTATTCCTGAGTGGAAATGGGAAAACGTCACAATGGATTTTGTTTCTGGTTTACCTTGAACCCAAAAGGGTCATGACTCAATTTGGGTCATTGTCGATCGTCTGACGAAATCGGCACATTTTCTTCCAGTGCATACCAACGAATCTTTAGAGAAACTTGCCAAGTTATATGTCGATGAGATCGTGAGATTGCACAGAGTACCAGTGTCAATCATATCTGATCGTGATCCAAGATTCACTTTCCATTTTTGGCCTAGTCTGCAGAAAGCGCTATGTACAAAATTACTATTCAGTACCTCGTTTCATCTACAGACTGATGGACAGTCAGAGAGAACTATACAGACACTAGAAGACATGCTACGTGCAGTGGTGTTGAATTTGGGAGGTAGCTGGGATAAGTATGTGACTTTGGTGGAGTTCGCTTATAACAATAGTTATCATTCAAGCATTGGAATGCCCCCGTACGAAGCTCTGTATGGCCGAAAGTGTCGAACACTGCTCTTTTGGGATGAGGTTGGTGAGAGACAAATCGAACAAGTAGAGCTTATGGAAGATGCGAAGGCAAAAATACAACTTATTCGAGACAGACTTAAGGCAGCGCAAGATCGACAGAAAAGCTACGCATATAATAGGAGGCGCGATTTGGAGTTTAATGAAGGAGACAAAGTTTTTCTGAAAGTTTCTCAATGGAAGGGCGTGTTGCGATTCCGCCGTCGAGGAAAGTTGAGCCCAAGGTATATTGGCCCGTTTACAATCGTGCAAAGGATTGGTCGTGTCGCATATCGACTTGAGCTACCATCGGAATTGTCGAAGATTCACGATGTCTTCTGTGTCTCTATGCTTAGAAAATATGAACTAGATCCTTCGCACGTGCTCAAATATCCCCCAGTTGTATTAAAGGAAAATCTATCGTACGAAGTACAACCTGTTCAAATTGTAGATCGCCGAGAGAAAATACTTCGTAACAAATCCATTCCTATGGTGAGAGTTCTATAGAGAAGTGATCAAATTGAAGAAGAAACATGGGAACCAGAGTCAGTCATGCGTCAACAATATCCAAATCTCTTTTCATGTCTAGGTACGTTTATGTTTCGAGGACGGAACTTTTTAGAGGAGGGGATACTTTATAATATCTTAGCCCAACTAGATTTTTTTTTTAGAAAGCCCAAAACCTATTTATTTATTTTTATGGCCCAAAAGGCCAGCCCTATCTTAGCCCAACTAGATTTTTTTTAGAAAGCCCAAACTTATTAATTTATTTATTTTGTGGCCCAAAGTTTCAGCCCACTTAAATGGCCTGATATATAATTATTAAGGCTAAAGTTAAAAAAAAAAAAAAAAAAAAAAAAGAAAGAAGAACGGGAGAAGAAAAACAAAAGAGGGGAAAGAAGAGAGTGAAGAGGAGAAACCCTTGTTGATCAAATTCTCCCTTACAACCCTTATCCTAGGTGGTTTCTAAGTTGTTTTGAGGTAAGTGATGTGTGAATTAAGCTTCCTTCTTCCATGGTTTTGTAATTTTGTGAGGTTTTTCTTTTTGGTATGTGGGTAATTCGCAGACTGTTCGAACTGATTTTGATATAGCTATTGCCCTCGAAAGTTTGCAAACTTAATTTCTAATACGTAGCTGAACTCGTTAGATTTCCGTAGCCACTTGAAACGCATCAATCCGATTATTCTACAATTAGTTATAATTTTTCTCGTAAACTGCCGCTAGCTGGAAAATTTCAGAATTTTTATGTCGAATTCAAATTTATTTTCTATCGTTTCATTTAGTTAATGTATTGAAACAGGTTATGTGGGATTGGAAACTGATGTTAAGGAGTTACATGCCATTTTTATTTAATATCGACTTGTTCGAACTCGATTAGGATTTGTTTTTAGCAATGAAAGGTGATGTTACCGCTAATAGTTAGTTATATTTGATTTGTCTTTAATTGCTCATCTCCTTTCTAGGTAAAGAACCATCGACGAAGGGCAAGGGACCGACTTCAGATTCTAGAGAGAGTTAATCACTTCCTTGTGAGTTGATAATTCGGGAACGCCTTCTCTTGTGGGATGTGTGGACCCTCTATAAATGTGCATTTATTTTAGTTTTAGTTAATTGATAAGAAAATTATTTGGTATTGTGTTATGTGATAAAGAGCCTGATTGGCTCGATTGCTCTGGTTAGAGTCCTGTTAGCCATTTTATGAGTATTATTGATTTTAACTTATGTTTAAGAGCCTTGCCGACTCGATATCTGATAGCATTTATTGTGAATTATTTGAGAATTGATTTCTGGTTATTCTTGTATGCCAATTAAGACTCTAACTTGAGTCGTTATTCATCTTATGATGCATATGCATATGTATGCCTGGTACCAAGGTTAAGTAGCCTGAATTGGTCACGGTTCGGGTGAGTTGGAGCGACATTGATTAAATAGCCCGAATTATCGTGGTTTGGGTGAGTTAGAGTGACAACCAAGTTGCCCGTTGCTTGGCAAACCCGGGTGAGTTAGATCTAATAGGGCACCTGTCCATTTGCCAAATACTGATACTCTGGAGGGTAATTGTTAGATGGATCAGTCTATTATAGGCTCAGTCAACGTCACCAGTGTGGGACATGCATGTCATATATGTTTATATGTTTGATCATTTCAAGTATTCACGTCGATATTGAATTGTGAACTGTAGCACTTTTCGTGTTGAGAAAGAATATTAATGTGCATTTTATCTAGAGTAACGGTGACGGGCTTGGACTGTCTCTCGACGGAGAGCTCAGTTCGAGGAGGATATTGACTACCCACACGTCTTTTATGTGATAACATGTTGTTTGAACTAATTGTGTCATTCGTAAATGTGCACTAATGTTTTTATTTTCATTAATATGTATACTGAGTGAGAAATAGTTATTGTGGGATGAAATATTGGATTTTACGTTATGAACCGCGAGTGGGAATACATGCTTCGTATAAGGGTTGGGGTGACCGGCTTATCACCTCACTGAGCTAGTGGTTTTGCTCACCACATTATTCTTTCCTTTTCAGGCTGTTGATATCGCTTTGTTTGGAGGTTTGCCTATCGTTTGCTCGTCATCCAATCAGTATTTTGGGTACTTTCTCTTTTATGTAAATTGACGGATTCATTGGCGAGATTGTATAGTTAATATTTGGTGACCCCCTTGATGTTCTTTTTGTACCCTCACGATGTTATATCATTCATGTATATTTTCTTTAAACTAAGTTACATTGTTGTATTTTGTACCTTTGTAAATCCTTGTTGATACTTAGATGATGTCCTCGGGTTGTACCCATTGTTATCAGTTGTTCAGTTATACAGGTACTTGATAGCAAGCCTTACGGCTTCTATAAACTTTGTGGAGTGGAGTGCACCCATTTCGTGAAATTTATGGTTAACGTGGCAGTTGTCGCGTTCTGTCTGGGGTCGGGGCGTGACAATTTGAATATTCGAATCGAATACCATACGAATCGTATTCGATTTGAATATTATACGAACAAAAGTAATTATTCATATTCGTATTCAAATTTGATTTTTTTTAATTCGAATATCAATAAACAAATTCGAATACCGAATCGAATCAAAATTATTTGATTCTTTTACAACCCAACACACAGGGCCTGGTCGAATCGGCCTATGATGAATTGGCAGGCTCCTGGTTCGACTCGAATACTAGTCAAACCAGAAGCTTCGGGGTCGAACCACGCCTACTTCCTTTTATGCTTTTGGTTCGACCACGGTTCGTCTAGAATGCCTGGTCGAACCACATCATCGTGGTCGAATCCCTCTATGATGAACTTGCGGATGCCTGGTTCGACCCAAACTGGTGGTCAAACCACCACCCTATTGTCAAACCAGGTGCTATCTTCCTCCTCTTCCGGTTTCGAGAACTTTCGTACTGTTTTCCTTCGAAAATCCGCTCAAATAGCCTCACATGCACCTGATTCGTGACTTCCCACTACATATCTCGATTTATCTTGACTTAAGACCAAATCAAACATCATTATCACACGAATCAGAGCTTAAAACACGTGAATTTACACACTCATCATATATAAATAAATATGTTTAATGATTGTTAAAGTATGCTTTCTAAAGTATGATAAATTATGAATTAGAGTATGATTTTAAAGTATTATAATATGATTTATTATTGACTATGAATAAGAATACTTTAACTATATGATAAGCATACTTTAGTAATAGATCTACCCGTCTCACAACCGTCTCATAAAAAACTCATCTCATAGGAGAGTGTCTCTATAAATAAAAATAAAATTTCTTTTAAAAAATTAAAAAAAAATATATAATCCATACAGGATTTACTGTTCTTTCTAATGGTGAAATTATAACTTTTACCCATGTGTCTTATGATATACTTTTTCCCAGTGGTTTAGATAGGGATGTCAATAGGACAAGTATTTTCGGGTACCTGTTCTACCAAAACCCTAATTTGGGAAGGGTACAGCCTTACAGGTAGTTGTAAATGGGTTTAGGATGGGTACGAGTAGTTGTAAAAAATATCATTAGGGTTTGGAACGGGTACGAGTAATGCCTCAATACCCGCAGGTACCCCATTTATATATATATTTTTATAAAATTTAATATATAGAGTATTATATAATTTATATATTATGAGATATTTTATATATTTATATAATAGTTATAAATTTTATTTAATTATATTTATTACATATTTATTTAAAATAATAGAATTTATAGTATTAATATTTTATATTTAATTAATAATAATGTAATTATAATTATTATATTTATTTAAATAATAAAAATATAAATATATATAAAAAATAAATATTTAATGGGTACGGGTACCGCGAGTATTAATAAATGGGTATGGGACGAGTACGGGTAGCATAATAAATTTTTTAAATGACACAGGTACGTGTAGTTGTTACTTAATCGGATACGGTTATGGGTACCCCAAAATAAGCGAGTACCTGTACTTGTGCGTATACACTACATAATTATTAAGAAACATGTATTCACTATTGAATGAAAAATTATACACATATGGGTGCAATCATATACCCTTATGCGTATAATTAGAGTTTAGAGTTCAGGGGTTTAGGGTTTAATTTTTAGGGCTTTGGGGTTTAGGATATCAATTCTTATTAGTTATAAGCTTTTTTAATTATATTTATAAAATTTTATTTAAAATAATAAATTTTATATTATATTTATATTTAATTAATAATAGTATAATTTTTATTAAAATATTAATTTAGAAAATATATATAAATAATAATAAAATAAACGAGTATCGATTACGGGTATGGATATGATTAGTTTATATTTAAATGGATACGAGTACGGGTACCCCTATAACAGTGGATATCTTACCCGCTGTCATCCCTAACAACTACCCATTATACATTAAAATTATATCTCTCAAACCAATATAAATTAAAATAGTATATTCCTTAATATTTAATTTGATTACTTGGTATTAGAATACTTGGTATGAGAAATTAATCATTTGTTCGATTATAGCTAATTTATGAGAAATATATATAAGGTTTTAGGGAGCTAATCTTATAATTTATTTAAATAACTGGAAACCACTCTTATAATTTATTGAAATAAGTGTAATCATATTATGCCTGGAGTAGAAATATAGTTTTTAGGGAGGTTTATAGAAATGTATGAGTGGAGGTTTTCATTTTTCAAAAATATAATAACAATTTTAAATGAACATATCTGTTAAAATTTTATTTTTCATTTATTAATAGAATTTGTGTAAAAATCAAGAAAAAAAATTACATGTGAGTAATATTACGGCCCCAATATAAATTCATTTCACTCTTTGATTCTAATATTAACCAATCATACGAGATGCAATACATAATAATTTTATTCTCGGTTTCTAAATGCCTCAAAATCTTTTACAATACTTTCTTTCATTGTACATTTAAAATGCACTATTTTCTGTTCTTCTTACGGTTAAAAATGAACATATGTAGCATGGATTGGGGGTCAATATTCACCACTACTTTTTCGTTATATATTTAAATTGCGTTGTTTCTTGATCTTCTTACTGCTAGAAAGGAACATATGTAGCATGAATTGAGAGATTGTATTACGTAAAATTCTAATTCAGATAAAATTTAAGTGAAAATATACTTTTGTTATAAAAACGTGTGACCGTGCAATGTACATGTGATGGGCATTTTTTCGCACTCCAATTAAATCACCAAGTGAAGGATATCAATTATAGCGACAAACAACCAAGTTAAATTATCGATCCCAAAAGGACAGTTAATTATTTATCTTCTAAATATTACTAGCTTAATCAGAATAGGGTAATCAATTTCCAAGTGTTTTGAATTAATTATCTAAGAGACAAAAATAATGAATAACTAATAAAATAAAATCAAAGAAGAAAGAATTTAAATTTGACTCAAGAGACGATCAACAGTTCTAAGGTAATCTGATATAGACCAATTAATTTGAATTCCTAAACTTACAATTATTCTTTCATGCAGATTCTATGAAAATACACCACATAACCCTGTTTTCCCACTGGATATGATCCGATTCTAAGCTAACAGTATAAACTGGTTTAAACCCTAAAGTGCGTGAATATTACCAAGGCCCCTTCCTAGATACTAATCAATGCAAATAACAATACCTTTGGATGGTAAGTTTTACTAACAGTATATTTTTTTAAAGTACTACAAGGCTCTATTCACTTCCTACTTGAAAGTCTAATTGTATTTTTCACTAAACAATTCAAGTATCTAATTTACTAGTTCTTGGAATTAAAGTATTTATGGACAAACTACTTTAATTCCTAACAGATAGACAATTCAATTCATGAACGCATACAAGCTAACATAATAAATCAAGCATCACAGACAATGTCACGAATTTAATATGAAGACGTTACGAAGTAGAAAAGCAAAGTTTGAATGAATCAAGTAAAATCAGAACATCAACTGCATCAATTCATAAAATTGGTCTAGGCCTCTAAATCAATTAAATCTATCCTTCAAACCTTAAAACTGTAAACGAAATTAGTCCATGGGATTACAAGCAACTTACATGGTTATCAAATTCATACCATAAATCTTGACAAACAAAAAGAAAAGAAAGGAATAGAAAAACCCTAGTATTGGCGTTGTCTCAGATTCCTTCTCTATCTCTTCGATTGACTGATCTTCCTCTTGAATAACCTTTGAATTTCCTTTGGTGTGGATGGATGATGTGATGAATATGGATGATGGTAGATGATGAATGGTAGGGGGTGATCCCCCTTATGGAGGGTGGTGTCTCTTATATATAATTTGGTGAAATAAATATATGTATGAGAAGGGAATGAGATATGGAAATTAATTGTGCTCCAAGAAATAGGAAAGATGGGCTAATTTTTGAAAATTCCCGTCAGCAGCTGCGCGACCTCACTGTTTCGAGCATAACTTCCTCATACAGACTCCGATTTGAGTGATTTTTGCGCTAAAATGATCGATCCTCTCTTTCGTGCCTTTTCAATCATGTATCATATGATCAATTTGGACTTCTATGAGAATACAGAAAAATTATGCAATGTGAACGTGTGTTTTTCATCATTCCTTCACACTTTCACTGTTTATCTGTTTATTCCAACTTAGAACTTTTGATTATGTTTTACCCTTCAAAACTCAACAAAACACCTTAGTAGCATCTTAATTATGCAAGATATGAAAACTACTTCATTCTTCACAAGATTATGTCCATATTTGATAAAAAATGGTGTAATGTGGGACCTAAAATGCGTGAAATTTTACTCTCAACAACGGGACGAGTATTACTAGTTATTATCAAATTTTTACATATTACTTTAACATTTTTTAAAAATTTTTTTTTTATTTTTTTCCCACATGAATCTTCATCTTAATTTTAATAAAAATAAATTGCACACTACTTATATATTTTCTTATCGTTCTTAGTAAACATAATTTTATAATTCTTTTTTTAAAGATAGTTGCTTAGATGATTTTTATGCGTTAGCTACGAAAATTAGAGTCGAATTTGAATTTGGTTTCAATTTTGGTTTAAATTGATTAGACCAGGTGTACTCTATCGTGTAGTAGACCGTAGTGACCAAGTGCAAAATTTAGAAATATCGAACCCAAGGGCGAAAGTGGGTAGCCGTATTTGAAAGATGTTTGATTCTAGAAGGACTATTCAATAAAGGATGGGGTTGTGTAACACTAAAAACTAGCTAATAAAGCAAGTAAAGATAGAACATGTACAAATGAGATGAAATATGAATGAAGGTGAACAATCTAAGAAGTGTGTAAGGCAAGCAACATCATGGAAAAGGTATATGTAGACTCACATACACACATGCATTGATGGTCTTCATGTTATGATATTAAGGGCAATCCCCATTGTACCCCTAATCCCTATGGCCAAGATGACTAGGTTCTCATCCCTTTTACAAGATTAAATCCCCTAAGAATAGTCTTATTATCAATTCCCATTAAGGTACTATGATTCTAAGTTTGGTTTCCCTCACTAGTTCATCACTAATGTCCTATCATGAGATTCTAAGCACTTGAAGAGTATGGCTTACCTCTCCTCATACTAACTAAGTCATCTCATGCAATCAATGATTCAATCAAACCACTAATCATAATATTGGAATGGTCATCCTAACACTATGAATAGAGGATTTAATCACACAAATCATACATAAAATGAGAATAAGCATTCATGATAGAAAATATTCATAACAATCATTTCATCAAACATATGGTGCGCAAAATATACATAATCTCTATCCAATCATATTGCTAGCCTCACATGAGGGCTAGCCACTACAAATTATGATAAAATTAATACTATCTATAGCTTGCTCCAATTGAGCCAAATAATGAAGAAAATAACAATATAAAGGTAAGTTAGCTCCCCTTTGATGGTGAACTTTCTCCTCCTTGATCATGCTATAATCTTCAACCAATGATAAATTCCTCTTCTTAGATTGGTGGATGGATGTATTAATAGATGGATTTGAGAGATCAAGTGGATTGGATGGATGAAGTGAAGGATGGAAGAGATGGAAATGAATGTGTGTGATTTTGGTGTCTAGTGTGTGTGGAAAATGATCCAAAATGATTCATCTCGTAATTTGTGGTCAAAACAGGTTCTTATACCCCATGGAAGCTTCTAGAACATGTGCATATCATAAAACTTTCTTTTGCACAACACAGGTCGTGTAGGTGCAGCACGGGATGTGTAGGTACATCGCGTGCAGTGCAGTCTCATCGTTTTGCGCATAACTTTCACATCTAAATCTCGATTTGAGTAATTCTTGAGCTCAAACAATTCTCTCTTCCATAGCTTTCTAATCATATATCACACATCTAGTTTTGAGTTCCCCATGAATATAGAAAAATTACACAAATTGGACATGCATTTTTTAGCATTTTGCTTTGGCTCGTTCTCCCTCGTTTCAACTCCGAATTGAGCTCTGTTTTTTTCACATTTTCTTTATCGTGTCTAGAATCCATTTACCTAAAAATTACACAAATTACACTAAAGTATCAATTCTCTAAATATTCACAAATGTAGCACAATTTAAGGCACTTAATCATGAAAATCACACATTTATCATTTCAAAGCACAATTCTCCATATCTTCATATAACACCAACGAATGATATATAAAATAAATTAAAACACACAAAAATACATAGTAAAAAGATACTAAAATTTAGGTAAAAATAATGCCGATCACCCCCCAAATTTAAAGTGTTGCTTGTCCTCAACCAACGAAAATGAGAAAATGAGAGGGAGAATTTTCACCTAAAAAAAGACCTAAAGAACATAAGCAATAACATATCATAAGTAACAAGGACTACAAATCAAATCAAGTCATACTACAATATTAAAATGATGACATAAAAAATTAACAAGTTCAAGTCTAAGAAAATTAAGAGTAATAAAGTCCCTTCCGGTCCAAACCTCACGTCGGAGATCAAAATGCACTCAACGCTCTATGAAGTAAGGTAATTTTCACTCATCAATCAATTGAACCCAACACACCATAGGCTTGCTTACGGACTACATTCACAAGCCACCAAGGCTTCAACTAATGATCAAAAAGGTCTTTATCTTGGGATGTAATGTTAGGCTCTTTGGTAGGGTAGGAAAATTTGAATAAAAGTGACTATTCAAGTGTAGATAATTGAAGAGATGATCAACTTCCTCAACTTCTTCACATTTCTACCTTCCTTTATTTTCATTCTCTAATCACAAGCACTAATCATTAGCATTCCTTTGATTTCTTGAGCTTCTTTAGTTTTGCATGCTTCTTTTCTTTGACTTTTGAATTCCTTGAGCATATTTTTGTTGATTTGCTCTTTTTTCTGACTTTGAGGTTGCATGTGTATTTTGTTTGAGCTCTTTTCATCATTTTCGTGTTTGTTTACCATTTCCTTCTTTTGCACAACTTCACCATCAAACCTTGTAGACTATCATCTCTTCAATCACCCACATAAAGGTTATATATGTAAGGCTTAATTGGGTATTCAAGGCTTGTATTGTGCTCAAATCACAAGAAATAGGCTTAAAGGCTCAAAGTGGTTAACTAGAGATGATGTATAAGGTAAGGATAATTATGGCAATGACTGTGAGATAGCGAGGATGGCCTAAGATCATCTCACTAACCTCCACCAGTCGGGCTCATTCCCTTAGTCCATAAGCAAGTTCTAGTTTACCAAGGCTCAATCAATCCACTCAAACCATGGATGCACGGTTGAGGCTCAAATGCTTACAAGCTTTTGTTCTAACCTTTAGGAACTCATAACACCTCAATTTATCTCAAAATTGAACAAGTTAAATAGAACATGTCACAATTTTAAAGAGTAGAGATTCCTACTATAATTCGCCATCACGTATCATAAACAACATATCATCGCTCATATTCAAGAAAACGGCTCACAACATCCCGAAACAAACCACCAAACCCTCCTATACAAGAATAAAAATCACAAGTACAACACATAAACAAAAACTCACCAAACAAGAAACAAGACAAAACACATAACATGCAAAAACGAAAATTTCATCCATCAAGAGAAAATCAAGCACATATCCTCATATTCCAATATCATTTAAGCTCAAAATTTTACCACCTTATTCAAAAATAAGAAAAACTAACAAAGCAAGTAAACCTCCCAAGTACATAATGCATGACGTTGCACACTAATTCAAACAATCCAAATCAAATCAAGTATATACTTAGCAAATAGAAATGATGAGTAGTAAAATGAACTCCCTGAAAAGGTATTTGGTAACGGAAATGTTGATACGGGCTTCCGGGTTGCACACACAACGAATCTCGACTTGATTTCCGGGTTCAATTGGTGCTTCCACTACACTTCATTTATGCTCAACAACTAATCAAAACCATTAGCACAACAATTACTATAAAATAATGAACTAGCATGCACTTCAATACAACCAAACGTACCAAAACGAAAGCAATACTCACGAGAAAAAAATTAAAATTGACCAAATTTTACAAGAAAACCTCTCACTCAACATAATAAGCACACTCAAGTGGTGAGTCATACCACACACTCTCCTCCCAAACTTAAATCGAAACAAGTTGAAAATTAGGTTTGCAAAAAGTGGTGGGACTTACCCTTGTAGTTTCCAACAATGAGCTTCTTGTAGAGAATATGCATCACGACAATTCAAGGTATGTCCACCACGTACTATCCCCCAAACTTAAAGTGAAATAAGAGTTGAACTTTAAGTTTACAAAAAGTGGTGAGACATACTTTCACTGTTCAAATCAAGCACTTCTCGTATCTCCCATATGCATTTTCCTCACGAGTACAATCAACCTACATACCAAAATGCAAGAAAACTAAATCAAATCAACTAAATGAAAACAATAAAGTAAACGATGGGTTGCCACCCATCTAGCGCTAAGTTTAACGTCTTTAAGCCGAACGGAATATGGAGAACTCATCGGAATAGCCAAGGATATCGTTCGTTCTTACCATCGAATTTTACTCTTTGTGCTTCTTCCTCTATTAGGCACCTATAGCAAGTAACGACCTTGGTAGCATCTTTCGAGATTGGCTTTAGATATTCAATTCTTTTGAGCTTGCGTTCCATTGACCTTTCCTTTCGTGACCACCACTTATTCCTCTTTATCAAGTATGTTCCCAATATTTCTTCAAGTTCTCTTTTGTACCTAAGGCATTGAGAAGAATCAATAGGTAAGTGTTGAGAGTGGAATTTCACGTATTTTAGGTCTCACATTACACCGTTTTTGATAGAATGTGGCCATGATTTTATATAAAATGACATGGTTTTCATATCTTGCATAATTAAGATGCTACTAAGGTGTTTTGTTGAGTTTTGAAGGGTAAAACATGATCAAAAGTTCAAAGTTGGAATGAGGAGTGAAAGTGAGAAGGAATGCTGAAAAATACAGTCCATGTTGCACAAATTTCTGTATTCTTATAGAAGTCTAAATTGATCATATGATATATGGTTGGAAAGCCACAGAAGAGAGGGTCATTTTGGCATAAAGAACACCTCAATTGTATTTCAAACGAGAAAGTTATGATCAAAGTGCTAACATCGCGCATGCTGTACCGAGCAGCCAATTTGCATGACTTTTTACATATTAAAATGTTGGAGTTTCTGAGAGTTCTTTATATGGATAAAAAGCCAAGGAAGAGAGGAATGCGTGAGCGAAAAAATCACTCAATTCAGAGTCCGTATGAAGAAGTTATGCTCAAAACGGTGAAATCGCGCAGTGCAGTTTCTGCAGCTCGGCGGTTAGCTCGGGGCGAGCGGCCCTTCCACGTGGCCAAAAGCTGCCGAGCTGGGATCCCACGGAGCCTACACGACGTCCCCGTTCCATCCATATGCTGCTCGGCTAGTGTGGGGGTTGCTCGGCCATGAGCTCGGCTCGAGCAAGGTGCCGAGCGGCACAAAATCGGGCCCAGACGAGACCTGTTCGATGCAGCAGCATATATATACCCTCAAGTCGTGATTCTGAAGCATTATTGGTCGCGAAAAAAGCCCTGCAATAGTCCAAGAGAGAATTAGGGAGATCAATACACAAATTGGAGAGAACCCATCCATAATCCATCATCAATTCACACCTCCAACACATCCATATCAGATTTACAACCTGATTTCACCATCCATCCACTTCCAAGAGGGTTCCAAGTGCTAATTGAGGGAGAATCGAGCAATTGGAGAGACGGAGAAGGAACGAAAGACTACGTCTACACTAGGGTTTCATAATTCCTATCTTTTTCTTCCTTTTACTTTGATTTTTGGTATATGAATTGCTTAGCCATGAGTGTTGCTTGTGACCTCATGGGCTAATTTTATATACAGTTCTAGGGTTTGATGGATTGATTTAAGAGTGAGGCTCTTGTGCACCCGGGCGCACGGAACACATTCCGTGCGCCTTTACAATTTTCATGCTCCTTTACAATTTAAACCCCTAGCAATACATAGGTTTAAATAGGATTGGAGGGGAGGGTTGTGTTCACATGGGGACACGGAGCATCTTTCCGTGTCCCCGGGCGCACAGGAGCTTTTGCCATGATTTAATTGATTTGGGGATTTAGACCAAAGTTTGGGATTTTATGCAGTTGAGCTTTTGATTTTTCTTATTTTACTAAGACATGCTAATCTGCTTCGTAACGTCTTCATAATATATTCATGACATCCGCTATAATGCTTGGATTATTGTGTTAGCTTGTATGCGTTCATGATTGGTATTGTCTATCTGTTAGGGATTAGAGTAGCTCCGCTATAAGCACTTTAATTTCATGAACTGGTATGTCAAATACTTGATTAGTTTAGTGGAACAATGCAATTAGACAATCAAGTAGGAAGTGAATAGAACCTTGTAGTAATTCCAGAAAATATCTTGTTAGTCAGGCTTACCATCCAGAGGTATTGTTGCTTGCTTTGATTAGTATCTAGGAATAAGGCTTGGTAATATTTGCGCACCTTAAGATTTAAACCAGATTAGACTGTTAGCTTTGAATCGAATCATATTCGGTGGGATAACAGGGATATGTGGTGTATTTTCAGTGAAACTGCATGAATGAGCAATCGTAAGTTTAATACCCCAAATTAATTGGTCAATACCTGATACCTTAGAACTGTTCATCATCTCTTGGTTAGAACTTGCTTTTATTTTTATTGCTTTTAATTAATTTAGTTATTTATTATTTCGTTATTTAGATTTAGATAATTTACTTCAAAACATTGAAATTTAGTTACATAATTCTTATTAAATAGTGATTTAGAATAAATAAATAATTAACTGTCTTAGCGGGATCGATAATTTAACTTGGGTGCTTACCGCTACAATTGATATCCTTCATACTTGGGGATAAAATTATAGTGCGCAGAAAAAGCCTATCAAGTTTTTGGCGCCGTTGCCGGGGACATTTTTAATTATTTATTTTCTTTTATTACTTAGTTAATTAGAATATTTTCTTTGGGATTTAATTGTTTTACTTTGGATTCTTCTTGAAGTTGCATGCAAACTAGGTCAAAGACGAGAGCACAAGATCTTGAATTTGATCCGGAAATTGAAGCTTCTGCGAGGAAAAGAAGAGTAAAATCAAAGAATACCAAAGCACCTCCTAAAGCAATTTTAGAGGAGGAAGAAGTGCAGATTGAGAATCAGGCTATCCTAGAAGAGGCTGAATCGGAGTTTGAATCAGAATCTGAGACAAAACCTGAAACAACATCAATGGGAGAAAGAGTCGATGAGGATGACATCGTCATCCGAGAGACATTCAAGTCCACCAATCTAGGAGGATCAGGCGTAGTTGGAGCTGTTCAAGCTGATGAAACGAACGACATAAGGCCAGCCCTGATTCATATGGTGGAGAAAAACCCCTTTGCCGGAGGCATTTTTGATGAGCCCTATGGTCATCTTAAGCATTTCAACAGCTACATGGATACAGTGAAAGCTGCTGATGCTACTAATGATAGATGGAAGATGAGGCTTTTTCAGTTTTCATTGGTTGATAAGGCAAGGGAGTGGTATAATAAGCTAAAGGGAGACAGTTGCTCAAACTGGACTGAGTTGCAGCAGCTATTTATTGATCGATTTATGCCACCGGGTAAGGTTCTTGCACTGAAACAGGAGATCAATCAATTCAAGCAGCGGAGAGATGAGTCGTTTGGAGAGGCTTGGGAAAGGTTTACTGATGCGTTGAGGAGATGCCCACAACATGGATTCAAAAAGTCTCAACTCATCAGTGTCTTCTATAATGGCCTTGACAACGAATCTAGAGTGTTGGTTTATGCTTCTGCGGGAGGAACAATTTTTGGCAAAACATCCAATGCCGTAGAGAAATTATTTTATGATATCTCTTTGAACTCAAGGGATTGGCCATCTGAGAGGATCCGAGGGACTTACATACTTGGTAAAGTTGCCAAGGTTGAAGAGAAATTTTCTGAAGCTGATAAGAATGATAAGGTTGTCGCTCAATTGGAACAGAAGAATAAAAACCTGATTAATCTGATATCAGGTAATAATGGGGGAGGCAACCGAGGGTCTGCAAGTGATGATGTGGTGATGAACCTTCAAGAGGTCGAGGATGCTAATTGGGCTATGGGGCAGAGTCTTCAGGGTTCGAGAGCTCCTCAGAATTGGCAAGGAAATAGGTACCCTCAAGGTAATTCAAATCAAAGGAATAACCAAGGGGGAGGCCCTAATAATCAAGGAGGCAATTGGCATAATCAGAGGCATGAGAACTTCTCTTATTCAAATCCGAATAATGCAGTTCCATATCCTCCTAATTTTGATCATGGCGCTAAAACTGAAGAAGGAAAGTCTAGTATTGATGATGTGTTGGCCAGGTATATGAAGAAGACTGATGGAGATATTGACAAGATTAATAATTGCATTGTTCTTATGGATTCAAATATGACAAAGCAGCATGAAGAAGTGAACAAGCAGTTGAAGAGTTTGTCATATAACATAGGGCAGATCTCCACTACAGTAAATCAGCAGCAAGTGCAGTTGCAGAAAGGGAAGTTTCCTTCGGATACGGAAATCAACCCGAAGGAGTGCCATGCGATCACTTTAAGATCTGCAAAGCAGTGTAAAGGTACAAAACTAATGCAGGACGTCACAGAACTGATGCAGAATGATACAGAACAGAAGCAGGACGAAACATGGGTGGAGCAGAACAAATATGGTGCCGCTCGGCCACCCGCTCGCGGCGAGCTAGATGCCGAGCGGGCTCAACTATCGCCGAGTGGCCCGCCAGCCAGTTCAGAAGGGCTCTCCGATTCAGCTGGAACCCAGCTCGGCTTAGTTGCCCCTCAGCTCGAGCCGAACGAGCCGGCGAGCCATCCTCCGAGATTTCCTGCACGTCCAACTTCTGTACAGAGTCAATCTGATCAGGAAATTGCTGATAAAAAATGGCAGAGAGCTAAGAAACTGAGAGAAGCAGAAGTGGTATTCGAGAGAGATAGTTTGGGACTTCCGATAACAAAGGTACCAATTCCTTTCCCTCAGAGATTCTTGTCGAAGAGCCTTGATGAGAAGTTTCGTAAGTTCGCTGATGTTATGAGGGATGTCCAAGTCACTATTCCTTTCTCGGAAGCATTGGAAGAGATGCCACATTATTCAAGGTTCATCAAGGAACTTATCTCCAGAAAGAGGAAGCTTAACAGTGTGGAGACAGTGAATTTGGCGGAGAACTGCAGCTCCATTATTCAGAAGAAGCTTCCAGAAAAATTGAAGGATCCAGGCAGCTTCATCATTCCCTGTGAGATTGGAAAAGGGCCATCTAGGAGAGCACTGTGTGATTTAGGAGCCAGTATAAATTTAATATCTTTATCAGTGTTCAAGAAGCTTAGTTTGGGGGAGTTGAAACCTGCGTCTGTTGCCCTACAGTTAGCAGATCGGTCGTTGACATACCCCGAGGGAGTGATTGAAGATGTGCTAGTGAAGGTGTCGAATTTGACTTTTCCTGTGGATTTCCTTGTACTTGACATGGAGGATGAAAAGGATGGTGCGCCTCTGATCTTGGGGCGTCCATTCCTTGCAACTGGGAGAGCTCTAATAGATGTGTTCAAAGGAGAGTTGAGGCTGAGGGCTAATGATAAGGAGATCGTCTTTTCTTTGAATAAGGAGATGCAGTGGCCTACAGATAAGTAGCACTGCAAGTCTGTTGAAGTAGTAGAGGACTTCACCCTGCCTGATGCAGAGTTTGAGAGTTTATCTAACGATGAATGTATTGACTATCTTGAGAAGTTACTTGCATTAGGTGATGCCAGGGATGATCAGATAAGAAAGACCACTGCTGACATGGTGAATCAGAATAAAAAGTCCACTGTTGAGGAGGAGATAAAGCCTGCTGCGAAGGAGGAGAAGTATGAGAGCCAAAGAGTTGAAGTGGTAGAGGAGATCGCAGGACCAAGCGTATCTCTTACTTTTCCTACTACTAACTCTAATGTGATATTTGATAATCTTTTGGTTGCAGGAAAGATGGATGATCCATATTTGAAGCCTCCGAACATACCTCCTGATTTTTCTTCTTATATTGGTGTTGTAAATTCTAACTTGTTTGATCCTTGTTTTGCTACACAGGGTGAGCCTACAATAGAATGGAAGATTGACAAGAAGGAATCAAGCCAGTCGTGGGAGGAAAAGAATTTAAAGAGTCCTGTTTCAGTGACAAAGAAGGGTGAGATAGTTGGTGCGAACAAGAGAGGATGGAAGTACTTGAAAGTGAGAATGCGAGAAGACTGTCCTCCAAGTCAGTAGTTGAAAAGAGGTATCCCGTCGTGACTCTCCGACGTTAAACATGAGCGCTTGTTGGGGGCTGTCCCTTCCGTTTTATTGCTTTTATATGTCTGTGTTGGTGTAGGAGTTTTATTAGGTGTTGCTTGACTGCGGTATATACTTCTTTGCAAACTTAGTTTCTCACTTCGTTTAATCTAAGTTTGGGGGGGTAACGTACATACCTTGTCTTGCAGTGTCGAAATAGAATTTTTACATTGTGTTGTTGCTTGGAGAGTCGTTTTTTTGCGGATTCTTAATATTTTTGATTTATTTGAGAATATTGAGGGTTTTTTTGCGGATTCTTAATATTTTTGATTTATTTGAGAATATTGAGGGTTCGATTTTTTGCGATTTTTTAGGTTTCGTGTTTTGTGGTGTTTATTGTTTGTTTTGTGTTAATCCTAGTGTCGGTGTAGTCGATTTATGGTTCTCTAGGATGATTTTTTTATTTTTCATGGCACTTGATTATATGTGTGATTGTGTTTGAGAAGCAGTTTGAGATTGTGCTTGGATATTGAGATACTTGAAATTTGATTATGTGCAAGGATGATTAGCTATGTAGCTTGATTAGGTTTGCTCGTTCATTCCTATAGCCATGTGAGATTTTGAGCCTTTTGAAATCATGACTAGTTGCATGATTTAGTTTATTCTTGTGAGTGTCGTTCATACACAGGTATTCTAGAACTTGGCTTTATATCTTGCTTGAAGCTACGTGTTTGACTAGACAATAGGAAATGATCTTAGGCCATCTTTGTTTTTTATTAGTCACTAGCCATATTATTTTTCTACCTAATGAAATATCCGTAGTCAACCCTTTTGAGCCTAAAAGCCTTATTTGTTGGAAGCCTACGTGATTAGCCAATTGATCCCTTTTGCTAGCCTTTAAAAAATTCCTACCTAGTAGAGAGTTGAAGGAGTCAATTTGGTGTCTTGTGAAGAAACATAAAAGGAGAATAAGTTAGAAGTGATAAAATTTGTTGAAGAGAGTGGTTAAATTGTTGCATAAAGGGGTAGTGCCCGAAACTGGTACCCCATGAAAAGGGTAGTGCCTGAAACTGGTACCCTTATTTGGAAAAAAAAAAGAAAAGAGGGAAGAAGAAAAAGAAATTTCAAGTAAGGATGTGGTGTTCAAAAGTGAAGGAGGAATCAAATTGCAAGAAGCATTGAAGAGCGATGAAGAAGAAAGAAGAAAGTAAAGCTGTTTGTTGAAAAGCTGTAAGTCTTCTTTGATTCTCTACTAGTGATTGAGTCACCTTATCCATATACTCCCTACCTTTACCAAAGAGCCAACATTACAACCTAATGCAAGACCTTTGTGATCCTATTGTTGAAATTATCCCTTTAGTCGAGAGTTGAGATGATTGTCAAGCTTATGGTTACGTGTGTGTTTCAATTGACTTTGAGTGTAACCACCTTACCCTGAAGTGTATATCTCACACTTGAGCGATGAGCATAAATACTACCCGTGAGAATGGTGGATGAGCATTCCGAAAAAGTGAAGTAGTTGATTTGAATTGTATGTTCTTAGATGGATGGTTGTCTTAGTATTTGAAGTATGATTTTTGAATTGTTATATTTTCTTGGATGTGAAGTTGTGAAATTTCCTCTCAATTACTCTATTGGTTTTATATGTCGTTGCCTCGGGACGAGCAACAGGTAAGTTTGGGGGTTTGTTGAGAGTGGAATTTCACGTATTTTAGGTCTCACATTACACCGTTTTTGATAGAATGTGGCCATGATTTTGTATAAAATGACATGGTTTTCATATCTTGCATAATTAAGATGCTACTAAGGTGTTTTGTTGAGTTTTGAAGGGTAAAACATGATCAAAAGTTCAAAGTTGGAATGAGGAGTGAAAGTGAGAAGGAATGCTGAAAAATACAGTCCATGTTGCACAAATTTCTGTATTCTTATAGAAGTCTAAATTGATCATATGATATATAGTTGGAACGCCACAGAAGAGAGGGTCATTTTGGCATAAAGAACACCTCAATTGGATTTCAAACGAGAAAGTTATGATCAAAGTGCTAACATCGCGCATGCTGTACCGAGCAGCCAATTTGCATGACTTTTTACATATTAAAATGTTGGAGTTTCTGAGAGTTCTTTATATGGATAAAAAGCCAAGGAAGAGAGGAACGCGTGAACGAAAAAATCACTCAATTCAGAGTCCGTATGAAGAAGTTATGCTCAAAACGGTGAGATTGCGCAGTGCAGTTTCTGCAGCTCGGCGGGTAGCTCGGGGCGAGCCGCCCTTCCACGTGGCGAAAAGCTGCCGAGCTGGGGTCCCACGGAGCCTACACGACGTCCCCGTTCCATCCATATGCTGCTCGGCTAGTTTGGGGTTGCTCGGCCATGAGCTCGGCTCGAGCAAGGTGCCGAGCGGCCCAAAATCGGGCCCAGACGAGACCTGTTCGATGCAGCAGCATATATATACCCTCAAGTCGCGATTCTGAAGCATTATTGGTCGCGAAAAAAGCCCTGCAACAGTCCAAGAGAGAATTAGGGAGATCAATACACAAATTGGAGAGAACCCATCCATAATCCATCATCAATTCACACCTCCAACACATCCATATCAGATTTACAACCTGATTTCACCATCCATCCACTTCCAAGAGGGTTCCAAGTGCGAATTGAGGGAGAATCGAGCAATTGGAGAGACGGAGAAGGAACGAAAGACTACGTCTACACTAGGGTTTCATAATTCCTATCTTTTTCTTCCTTTTACTTTGATTTTTGGTATGAATTGCTTAGCCATGAGTGTTGCTTGTGACCTCATGGGCTAATTTTATATACAGTTCTAGGGTTTGATGGATTGATTTAATTGATTTGGGGATTTAGACCAAAGTTTGGGATTTTATGCAGTTGAGCTTTTGATTTTACTTATTTTACTAAGACATGCTAATCTGCTTCGTAACGTCTTCATAATATATTCATGACATCCGCTATAATGCTTGGATTATTGTGTTAGCTTGTATGCGTTCATCATTGGTATTGTCTATCTGTTAGGGATTAGAGTAGCTCCGCTATAAGCACTTTAATTTCATGAACTGGTATGTCAAATACTTGATTAGTTTAGTGGAACAATGCAATTAGACAATCAAGTAGGAAGTGAATAGAACCTTGTAGTAATTCCAGAAAATATCTTGTTAGTCAGGCTTACCATCCAGAGGTATTGTTGCTTGCTTTGATTAGTATCTAAGAATAAGGCTTGGTAATATTTGCGCACCTTAAGATTTAAACCAGATTAGACTGTTAGCTTTGAATCGAATCATATTCGGTGGGATAACAGGGATATGTGGTGTATTTTCAGTGAAACTGCATGAATGAGCAATCGTAAGTTTAATACCCCAAATTAATTGGTCAATACCTGATACCTTAGAACTGTTCATCATCTCTTGGTTAGAACTTGCTTTTATTTTTATTGCTTTTAATTAATTTAGTTATTTATTATTTCGTTATTTAGATTTAGATAATTTACTTCAAAACATTGAAATTTAGTTACATAATTCTTATTAAATAGTGATTTAGAATAAATAAATAATTAACTGTCTTAGCGGGATCGATAATTTAACTTGGGTGCTTACCACTACAATTGATATCCTTCATACTTGGGGATAAAATTATAGTGCGCAGAAAAAGCCTATCAAGTTTTTGGCGCCATTGCCGGGGACATTTTTAATTATTTATTTTCTTTTATTACTTAGTTAATTAGAATATTTTCTTTGGGATTTAATTGTTTTACTTTGGATTCTTCTTGAAGTTGCATGCAAACTAGGTCAAAGACGAGAGCACAAGATCTTGAATTTGATCCGGAAATTGAAGCTTCTGCGAGGAAAAGAAGAGTAAAATCAAAGAATACCAAAGCACCTCCTAAAGCAATTTTAGAGGAGGAAGAAGTGCAGATTAAGAATCAGGCTATCCTAGAAGAGGCTGAATCGGAGTTTGAATCAGAATCTGAGACAAAACCTGAAACAGCATCAATGGGAGAAAGAGTCGATGAGGATGACATCGTCATCCGAGAGACATTCAAGTCCACCAATCTAGGAGGATCAGGCGTAGTTGGAGCTGTTCAAGCTGATGAAACGAACGACATAAGGCCAGCCCTGATTCATATGGTGGAGAAAAACCCCTTTGCCGGAGGCGTTTTTGATGAGCCCTATGGCCATCTTAAGCGTTTCAACAGCTACATGGATACAGTGAAAGCTGCTGATGCTACTAATGATAGATGGAAGATGAGGCTTTTTCAGTTTTCATTGGTTGATAAGGCAAGGGAGTGGTATGATAAGCTAAAGGGAGACAGTTGCTCAAACTGGACTGAGTTGCAGCAGCTATTTATTGATCGATTTATGCCACCGGGTAAGGTTCTTGCACTGAAACAGGAGATCAATCAATTCAAGCAGCGGAGAAATGAGTCGTTTGGAGAGGCTTGGGAAAGGTTTACTGATGCGTTGAGGAGATGCCCACAACATGGATTCAAAAAGTCTCAACTCATCAGTGTCTTCTATAATGGCATTGACAACGAATCTAGAGTGTTGGTTGATGCTTCTGCGGGAGGAACAATTTTTGGCAAAACATCCAATGCCGTAGAGAAATTATTTGATGATATCTCTTTGAACTCAATGGATTGGCCATCTGAGAGGATCCGAGGGACTTACATACTTGGTAAAGTTGCAAAGGTTGAAGAGAAATTTTCTGAAGCGGATAAGAATGATAAGGTTGTCGCTCAATTGGAACAGATGAATAAAAACCTGATTAATCTGATATCAGGTAATAATGTGGGAGGCAACCGAGGGTCTGCAAGTGATGATGTGGTGATGAACCTTCAAGAGGTCGAGGATGCTAATTGGGCTATGGGGCAGAGTCTTCAGGGTTCGAGAGCTCCTCAGAATTGGCAAGGAAATAGGTACCCTCAAGGTAATTCAAATCAAAGGAATAACCAAGGGGGAGGTCCTAATAATCAAGGAGGCAATTGGCATAATCAGAGGCATGAGAACTTCTCTTATTCAAATCCGAATAATGCAGTTCCATATCCTCCTAATTTTGATCATGGTGCTAAAACTGAAGAAGGAAAGTCTAGTATTGATGATGTGTTGGCCAGGTATATGAAGAAGACTGATGGAGATATTGACAAGATTAATAATTGCATTGTTCTCATGGATTCAAATATGACAAAGCAGCATGAAGAAGTGAACAAGCAGTTGAAGAGTTTGTCATATAACATAGGGC
This sequence comes from Pogostemon cablin, assembly GCA_023678885.1. Taxonomy (NCBI): domain Eukaryota; kingdom Viridiplantae; phylum Streptophyta; class Magnoliopsida; order Lamiales; family Lamiaceae; genus Pogostemon; species Pogostemon cablin. The sequence goes on from CM043009.1 coordinate 8,608,241, forward strand.
AGATCTCCACTACAGTAAATCAGCAGCAAGTGCAGTTGCAGAAAGGGAAGTTTCCTTCGGATACGGAAATCAACCCGAAGGAGTGCCATGCGATCACTTTAAGATCTGCAAAGTAGTGTAAAGGTACAAAACTAATGCAGGACGTCACAGAACTAATGCAGAATGATACAGAACAGAAGCAGGACGAAACATGGGTGGAGCAGAACAAAGATGGTGCCGCTCGGCCACCCGCTCGCGGCGAGCTAGATGCCGAGCGGGCTCAACTATCGCCGAGTGGCCCGCCAGCCAGTTCAGAAGGGCTCTCCGATTCAGCTGGAACCCAGCTCGGCTCAGTTGCCCCTCAGCTCGAGCCGAGCGAGCCGGCGAGCCATCCTCCGAGATTTCCTGCACGTCCAACTTCTGTACAGAGTCAATCTGATCAGGAAATTGCTGATAAAAAATGGCAGAGAGCTAAGAAACTGAGAGAAGCAGAAGTGGTATTCGAGAGAGATAGTTTGGGACTTCCGATAACAAAGGTACCAATTCCTTTCCCTCAGAAATTCTTGTCGAAGAGCCTTGATGAGAAGTTTCGTAAGTTCGCTGATGTTATGAGGGATGTCCAATTCACTATTCCTTTCTCGGAAGCATTGGAAGAGATGCCACATTATTCAAGGTTCATCAAGGAACTTATCTCCAGAAAGAGGAAGCTTAACAGTGTGGAGACAGTGAATTTGGCGGAGAACTGCAGCTCCATTATTCAGAAGAAGCTTCCAGAAAAATTGAAGGATCCAGGCAGCTTCATCATTCCCTGTGAGATTGGAAAAGGGCCATCTAGGAGAGCACTGTGTGATTTAGGAGCCAGTATAAATTTAATATCTTTATCAGTGTTCAAGAAGCTTAGTTTGGGGGAGTTGAAACCTGCGTCTGTTGCCCTACAGTTAGCAGATCGGTCGTTGACATACCCCGAGGGAGTGATTGAAGATGTGCTAGTGAAGGTGTCGAATTTGACTTTTCCAGTGGATTTCCTTGTACTTGACATGGAGGATGAAAAGGATGGTGCACCTCTGATCTTGGGGCGTCCATTCCTTGCAACTGGGAGAGCTCTAATAGATGTGTTCAAAGGAGAGTTGAGGCTGAGGGCTAATGATAAGGAGATCGTCTTTTCTTTGAATAAGGAGATGCAGTGGCCTACAGATAAGTAGCACTGCAAGTCTGTTGAAGTAGTAGAGGACTTCACCCTGCCTGATGCAGAGTTTGAGAGTTTATCTAACGATGAATGTATTGACTATCTTGAGAAGTTACTTGCATTAGGTGATGCCAGGGATGATCAGATAAGAAAGACCACTGCTGACATGGTGAATCAGAATAAAAAGTCCACTGTTGAGGAGGAGATAAAGCATGCTGCGAAGGAGGAGAAGTATGAGAGCCAAAGAGTTGAAGTGGTAGAGGAGATCGCAGGACCAAGCGTATCTCTTACTTTTCCTACTACTAACTCTAATGTGATATTTGATAATCTTTTGGTTGCAGGAAAGATGGATGATCCATATTTGAAGCCTCCGAACATACCTCCTGATTTTTCTTCTTATATTGGTGTTGTAAATTCTAACTTGTTTGATCCTTGTTTTGCTACACAGGGTGAGCCTACAATAGAATGGAAGATTGACAAGAAGGAATCAAGCCAGTCGTGGGAGGAAAAGAATTTAAAGAGTCCTGTTTCAGTGACAAAGAAGGGTGAGATAGTTGGTGCGAACAAGAGAGGATGGAAGTACTTGAAAGTGAGAATGCGAGAAGACTGTCCTCCAAGTCAGTAGTTGAAAAGAGGTATCCCGTCGTGACTCTCTGACGTTAAACATGAGCGCTTGTTGGGGGCTGTCCCTTCCGTTTTATTGGTTTTATATGTCTATGTTGGTGTAGGAGTTTTATTAGGTATTGCTTGACTGCGGTATATACTTCTTTGCAAACTTAGTTTCTCACTTCGTTTAATCTAAGTTTGGGGGGGGTAACGTACATACCTTGTCTTGCAGTGTCGAAATAGAATTTTTACATTGTGTTGTTGCTTGGAGAGTCGATTTTTTGCGGATTCTTAATATTTTTGATTTATTTGAGAATATTGAGGGTTCAATTTTTTGCAATTTTTTAGGTTTCGTGTTTTGTGGTGTTTATTGTTTGTTTTGTGTTAATCCTAGTGTCGGTGTAGTCGATTTATGGTTCTCTAGGATGATTTTTTGATTTTTCATGGCACTTGATTATATGTGTGATTGTGTTTGAGAAGCAGTTTGAGATTGTGCTTGGATATTGAGATACTTGAAATTTGATTATGTGCAAGGATGATTAGCTATGTAGCTTGATTAGGTTTGCTCGTTCATTCCTATAGCCATGTGAGATTTTGAGCCTTTTAAAATCATGACTAGTTGCATGATTTAGTTTATTCTTGTGAGTGTCGTTCATACACACGTATTCTAGAACTTGGCTTTATATCTTGCTTGAAGCTACGTGTTTGACTAGACAATAGGAAATGATCTTAGACCATCTTTGTTTTTTATTAGTCACTAGCCATATTATTTTTCTACCTAATGAAATATCCGTAGTCAACCCTTTTGAGCCTAAAAGCCTTATTTGTTGGAAGCCTACGTGATTAGCCAATTGATCCCTTTTGCTAGCCTTTAAAAAATTCCTACCTAGTAGAGAGTTGAAGGAGTCAATTTGGTGTCTTGTGAAGAAACATAAAAGGAGAATAAGTTAGAAGTGATAAAATTTGTTGAAGAGAGTGGTTAAATTGTTGCATAAAGGGGTAGTGCCCGAAACTGGTACCCCATGAAAAGGGTAGTGCCCGAAACTGGTACCCTTATTTGAAAAAAAAAAAAGAAAAGAGGGAAGAAGAAAAAGAAATTTCAAGTAAGGATGTGGTGTTCAAAAGTGAAGGAGGAATCAAATTGCAAGAAGCATTGAAGAGTGATGAAGAAGAAAGAAGAAAGTAAAGCTGTTTGTTGAAAAGCTGTAAGTCTTCTTTGATTCTCTACTAGTGATTGAGTCACCTTATCCATATACTCCCTACCTTTACCAAAGAGCCAACATTACAACCTAATGCAAGACCTTTGTGATCCTATTGTTGAAATTATCCCTTTAGTCGGGAGTTGAGATGATTGTCAAGCTTATGGTTACGCGTGTGTTTGAATTGACTTTGAGTGTAACCACCTTACCCTGAAGTGTATATCTCACACTTGAGCGATGAGCGTAAATACTACCCGTGAGAATGGTGGATGAGCATTCCGAAAAAGTGAAGTAGTTGATTTGAATTGTATGTTCTTAGATGGATGGTTGTCTTAGTATTTGAAGTATGATTTTTGAATTGTTATATTTTCTTGGATGTGAAGTTGTGAAATTTTCTCTCAATTACTCTATTGGTTTTATATGTCGTTGCCTCGGGACGAGTAACAGGTAAGTTTGGGGGTTTGTTGAGAGTGGAATTTCACGTATTTTAGGTCTCACATTACACCGTTTTTGATAGAATGTGGCCATGATTTTGTATAAAATGACATGGTTTTCATATCTTGCATAATTAAGATACTACTAAGGTGTTTTGTTGAGTTTTGAAGGGTAAAATATGATCAAAAGTTCAAAGTTGGAATGAGGAGTGAAAGTGAGAAGGAATGCTGAAAAATACAGTCCATGTTGCACAAATTTCTGTATTCTTATAGCAGTCTAAATTGATCATATGATATATGGTTGGAACGCCACAGAAGAGAGGGTCATTTTGGCATAAAGAACACCTCAATTGGATTTCAAACGAGAAAGTTATGATCAAAGTGCTAACATCGCGCATGCTGTACCGAGCAGCCACTTTGCATGACTTTTTACATATTAAAATGTTGGAGTTTATGAGAGTTCTTTATATGGATAAAAAGCCAAGGAAGAGAGGAACGCGTGAGCGAAAAAATCACTCAATTCAGAGTCCGTATGGTGAGATCGCGCAGTGCAGTTTCTGCAGCTCGGCGGGTAGCTCGGGGCGAGCCGCCCTTCCACGTGGCCAAAAGCTGCCGAGCTGGGGTTCCACGGAGCCTACACGACGTCCCCGTTCCATCCATATGCTGCTCGGCTAGTTTGGGGTTGCTCGGCCATGAGCTCGGCTCGAGCAAGGTGCCGAGCGGCCCAAAATCGGGCCCAGACGAGACCTGTTCGATGCAGCAGCATATATATACCCTCAAGTCGCGATTCTGAAGCATTATTGGTCGCGAAAAAAGCCCTGCAACAGTCCAAGAGAGAATTAGGGAGATCAATACACAAATTGGAGAGAACCCATCCATAATCCATCATCAATTCACACCTCCAACACATCTATATCAGATTTACAACCTGATTTCACCATCCATCCACTTCCAAGAGGGTTCCAAGTGCTAATTGAGGGAGAATCGAGCAATTGGAGAGACGGAGAAGGAACGAAAGACTACGTCTACACTAGGGTTTCATAATTCCTATCTTTTTCTTCCTTTTACTTTGATTTTTGGTATGAATTGCTTAGCCATGAGTGTTGCTTGTGACCTCATGGGCTAATTTTATATACAGTTCTAGGGTTTGATGGATTGATTTAATTGATTTGGGGATTTAGACCAAAGTTTGGGATTTTATGCAGTTGAGCTTTTGATTTTACTTATTTTACTAAGACATGCTAATCTGCTTCGTAACGTCTTCATAATATATTCATGACATCCGCTATAATGCTTGGATTATTGTGTTAGCTTGTATGCGTTCATCATTGGTATTGTCTATCTGTTAGGGATTAGAGTAGCTCCGCTATAAGCACTTTAATTTCATGAACTGGTATGTCAAATACTTGATTAGTTTAGTGGAACAATGCAATTAGACAATCAAGTAGGAAGTGAATAGAACCTTGTAGTAATTCCAGAAAATATCTTGTTAGTCAGGCTAACCATCCAGAGGTATTGTTGCTTGCTTTGATTAGTATATAGGAATAAGGCTTGGTAATATTTGCTCACCTTAAGATTTAAACCAGATTAGACTGTTAGCTTTGAATCGAATCATATTCGGTGGGATAACAGGGATATGTGGTGTATTTTCAGTGAAACTGCATGAATGAGCAATCGTAAGTTTAATACCCCAAATTAATTGGTCAATACCTGATACCTTAGAACTGTTCATCATCTCTTGGTTAGAACTTGCTTTTATTTTTATTGCTTTTAATTAATTTAGTTATTTATTATTTCGTTATTTAGATTTAGATAATTTACTTCAAAACATTAAAATTTAGTTACATAATTCTTATTAAATAGTGATTTAGAATAAATAAATAATTAACTGTCTTAGCGGGATCGATAATTTAACTTGGGTGCTTACCGCTACAATTGATATCCTTCATACTTGGGGATAAAATTATAGTGCGCAGAAAAAGCCTATCAGTAAGACAAATTCAATACAACAATATTTTGAAGATCGATGCAACTTGGAAAGTTTAAAGGTGTAGAAATGCTCATTTCACTCCCGAACTCATCATCAAGTGCTTCTAGACCTTGTTCCACTTCATCAAATTCATACTCCTCTCTTGATTCTTCATCTTCACTTGAATCTTCTTTATCAATAAGAGACAAGAAATCATAGATAATTTCTTCCTCCTCTAAGCTTTCTTCTACCTTAGGCTCTTTGCCCTTTTCACTGGAATTTTCATCCTCCAAGTTTTCTTCTACCTTGTCTTCATTTTTTTCAAATTGCTCATCATCACTTGAGTCTTCATTATCCTCCGAACACTCTTCTACATCTAACTCTTCTTTAATTTTTCATCCAAATTTTCCATTTCACGAAGAGTGTTCTTTTCACTTATCATTTGACTCAATCGACGCTCTATGTCTTCAAATCTCCTCTCATTTTCCTCATCTTCTCTCTTTCTTTATTTTCTCTCTTTCTTTCTTTTTCTCTTCCTTCTTCAAACATTTTCAATATTTGACTTAATTGATCTTGCAAGGATGGTCTCCCCTCATCATATGGTGGACACTCTTCTTGGAAATTCCCTTGGACGTACCCGTTTTGCATACATGTTCCATTCCCCATTTGGTAATTGGGTATGTTCCACACTTGTCCCCCATTAAAGTTGGAAGTAGGCATTGAATAGGTATTTTGAGGCTCATAGCATGAAAGACTTGGTTGAAAACTTTGCCTTGTATCATTTCCATAAGCATAAACGGAGGAACTTGGTTGTAAGAACTTGGAACGGAATAAGTGTTTACTTTATACGGTTGGAATATATTCACATTGTAAACTCCTTACCATCCCGTGTATATTCCATTACTATAGCATTGATCCATTTTTTTCCTCTTCTTCTCAAGATCAAAATGGAGTAAACTGTTGGAGATGATTTATTGAGTTGTCTGCATTTTAGGGATGAATGTGCTGGAAAATAGAATTAACTGCTGGAGATGACCTAAGGGGCTGGAAAAAAATGAAGGAATGAGAATGGGTAAGGAAATTGGAATTCCATTCCTCTCATTTATGGGAGGAATGATAGATTCCCAATAAATTTGGGAATGAAACCCATAGGGATGAAAAACCAAACATTAAAATTTACTTTCATTCTCATTTCATCCTTCAAAATTTCCCAAACAAACACCCTTGCTAGTAAGATCGAAAAGGGAAGCACCCAACTATTACTGAGTACTCTTTTGATTAGTAGAATTAATATTTGACAAGCTTAAAAAATGGTACTTACTCATTACAGCGCCAATTGATGTAAATGTCGATTCATTAAAATTTTGGATTAATTACTCTCAACTACACCATATTGAGAGTTATTATTGTCAGCTACTACGATCCAAATTTATTATTATAAGATACAAAAAAGTTGAAATAATATACCTAATATAACCTTAATACTAATTAAATATTTAAAATTAGATTTTATCTGTTATTGATGAAATCAGTTTCCTATTTTCACACTAATTAATTTATCTCGTCCCACTCTCTCTAACTTATAGAAATCTTCACTTTTTTTCTCACAGAAAACCTGCGTCTGCCACACAACTTTTAGAAATCATCACCTTTTTCTCACGGAAACCTGCGTCTGCCCACATTGTGCCATCAACATTGCCGAAAAATCGAGATTTGCTGCCAATTTGTTATCGTCGCCGCAAGTTCTCGACTGTACATCTCTTTCGCATCGCTAAAAGAACTATGCTCACCAAATCTGGTTCACCAATTCCTCACGACGATTCTCACCAGATTTTAGTTCGAAAATGGTTGCAAAAGGGGCAATGGTGGTGGTGATTTATGAGATAAATTTATGAAGTTCATTTGAAATTTTTCCTTACAATGAAGAATCCAAAATTGTTGAAGAGGAAGCTGCTACTCCAACTGGACTTAAAAGCTACGAGAAATGCTTTTGTATAGTTGTTTGTAAAGATTCAAAATAATATACATTAGTTGTGAAATAATGTAACTATGTTGTGCAAATTTATACCCAATTGTGCAAACACATTTAATGAATTATGCAGAAATATACATAAATTGTGCTTGTGTAATCCAACAATATAATTGTGTCATGTAGCAATGTAATTATAATTTTAATAAACAATAATCTAATTTATAGTTATTAATCTAATATTACATTTGTTTTTTATAAGAAAGTGAAATTTCATGATTGAATCGTGCAATAATATAATTATATTGGGTTGTGCAATAATATAACTATATTATGCAGTTTTTGTTTGGGTTGTGCAATAATATAACTATATTATGCAGTTTTTGTATAGATTGTGCACATTGTGATATAAGGAAAAATTATGAAAAATAAAAAAAATATTAAAAAAATTTTGGATAATTAAAAAAAATATATTTTGAAATGTTGCGTAGATATGCATAGATTGTGGAGATTGTGATATAAGAGAAAAAATTTGAAAAATTAAAAAATTATAAAAAAATCTGGAAAAAAAAAATTATGAAAAAAAATCTGAAAAAAATAATACATTTTGAAATGTTGCGTATATTAAAAATAACAAGAAAATAGATAAAGATTATATTTTTTGAATTCGTTGTGCAATAATAATTAAGAGCTATAATTTAGGGATATTATTATATCTTTTTTATTTTAAACATAATTTGATAAAGGGATAAAAGGACATATTTGAGATTGTGTCATATAATTTGTTATCTAATAGTATTTATTTTAGGATGACGCACCTAAAAATAATAATAGGGTATAATTTACATTAAGTATCCCATTTATCCGTATAGTCAAATGTCATGCATAGCAGTGTTGTCGGAACCGAACTGGACCGGCCGGTTCGACCGGGAATCGGTCCGGAGTCCAGTCCAACTACACCCCAGAAACCGCTTTTGGGTCAAAACCGGTCAAAACCGAGAAGAACCGGTCAGAATCGGTAAAACCGGACGAATCGGTAACCGCCGGTGCTTGCTTTTTTTTATTTAATTACAGCCTGCTGTTGAAAGTTGACCAATTTTAAAACTTTGACTTAATTTAAAAATTCTAAATTTCTAATTTATTAAAATATCACTTGCACTTCTCACTCTACCAGCATGAGTTTGAGTGAGAAAAGGAGATTAGGGCTGCCAATTCCTTTCCTCTCTTCCATTTCAGCCGCCGAGCTCCGACTCCTCCGACCAAACATCATTCCGTTTGCGCCTCTCTACGGTGAAGCAGTGGGAGGTACGTGATAAAATTAAACTCTTCATTTCCAAATAGGTATTTGAAATTTAAAGATTTTGTATTTTAAATGTATATTTAGATGGTTTATATTTTGTAAATTTTGTAGTGGTTTCTTCCACATATTTGAGTTAATATGTTGCTTGTGTCTTGAACTTGGAGTGGTGAGTGTGAGTTTATGGGTTATTGGATGAAATTGGATTGATTGTTTACACTTTACACTTTATAGTTTTTCATGCCTACAAGGTGTTTGATGAAATGTTTCTACCAAAATTTTTGTATTAGTTATACTTATTATTTATGTAATTTTATTTAGTATTTTCAAATTTCAACCCTAAAGTTTTGTGCTTCCACTGTATATTCGATTATATGTCTTAATCATTTGGATATGCTATTTGGAAAAGCCAATCAAGATAAGAATTTAAGAATTACGAAAGTAAGAACTAAGAAGGCAACATCAACAATCTGCTCCACCTAATTAGCTTTACAGCTTAATATAAATAGTAAAATTATATATAAAATAATTAAATATTATTAAAAATAGTGAATTTTCAGTTTTTTCGATTGAATCGCCGGTCCAACCGGTCCGACCGTGAACCATTGGGCTCTCCGGTTTGACCTCCGGTTCGGTTATGAAAACACTGATGCATAGTACTTAATATTGAATCTAGGGTCGGATTTCAGAAATGGGCCCCACCGCCAAAGCTGGACGCAGATCCACAATACTATATAAAAAATAAAAAATAACAAAATCCCCAAATTCAATTCAAATTCTTCCCCCTCCTTTCCCCTCCAACGGCCATTCTGCTCTCTCTTTCTCCCTCTACTGTCCAATTCTTGTTTTTCTCTTTCTAAAATTCACTCTGATTAATCCTACACGTCTCACCTGTAGAATGAAGAATTTCATGATGCCTCGAAATCAAATTTTGAGAGAAAATCTTGACACTGTCACAACCTCTCCAAATCCAAAATCGAAGCCGACAACACCAAACCCTAGCACTCGGAAGCTCAAATCCAGCAAGGAGAATGCGCCTCCGACGCCGGCGTCAGATCCCAACGCCATGAACTCGTCTCCAGCGACCAAGATGAAGAGTCCGCTTCCCCCTCGCCCACCTCTCAAGCGCAAGCTCAGCGTTGAGTCTGGGGCATCTGAGAAATGCACCGTCGCCGGAAATACTTTAGATTCCGGTGTGAAGGTGAGGCCATTGTTTTTCAATCTCTTTCCCATTGGAGTAGTTAATTTCCGTTTTGTTTAATTTCTCAATTGTTTTAATTCATATATAATTTATATCGGAAAAGATGAAATGTAATGTCTGGAAGACTGGATTAATTGTAACTAGTCCTTTTCTTTATTATTTTTACTTGGCTTCATTATGTATTAATGAATGGGAGGCATGGGATAAAGCCATACAATGGAATGGAGTTAGATTATAGAACAATAAATAATTTTCTATTATCTGAAGCTTGCATTTTCTAATTGTCATATGAAACTTTATTATTTTCAGAATCCATACTCAACTGTACCGATAATTATTTAAGTAAAGCTGAAACCTATGAATATATTTTGAAACTTATTCTCTGTGATTTAACTCATTATCTGGAAATCTTGATTGCTCGGTACTTATTAAAGAGATTTTACTTTCATCATAATTTGTTGACAAACTTTTTTTTAGTAAATGTAAACAGCAAGTCTAGTTTGTCAGATTTTGTAAGCTTATAGTTTGTGGTTAACATATGACTAGGTGGTGGTGCGTTTGAGACCGCCAAACAAGGATGAAGAAGATGGAGACAATGTAGTTCAGAAAGTTACTGAAGATTCTTTAACAATTTCTGGGCAAACATTTACATTTGACTCCATTGCCGATGTTCATTCTAAACAGGCAAGACCTGCCTCATATTATTATTGTTTTTTAGAGAAACTGATAACAAACATAAAGGTAAGCTAATGACATTGGGAATCTATGTTACTTAATTTTGGATTTGTTCTTTTCAGATTGACATATTTGAGCTCGTAGGGGCACCACTTGTTGAAAATTGTCTTGCGGGGTTTAATAGCTCAGTCTTTGCATACGGACAGGTGCATACATTTACACTTTTGGAATTTCTGTTCTTAGTAAAGTCATTATTTGAAAATACACAGAGCAGCATTACGTACGCATGAATGTCTGAAGAGGTGATTATTTTTTAACACATGCATTATTTGATTGATCAGACTGGAAGTGGGAAAACATACACCATCTGGGGTGCATCCAACACATTGTTGGAAGAAGATAAACAAGGCCTAGCACCACGTGTATTTTGCAGGCTCTTTCAACGCATTGAAGAGGTGACTTTCCAAATGTTTTGCTGCAGGAAAGACAGTATGCATCTTTCTCACTCTTTTCTTGCTTTTAGTAATATTTTTTTTACCTTTACTTTCAGGAGCAAGTTAAGCAAGCTGACAGTCAACTGATATATATGTGTCGCTGCTCTTTCCTGGAGGTAGGTATCTACTATGTTTTCCGTTCCTACAAATAATATATTATTTGGTTATGTGTAAATTGTCCCTATTTAATTCTTGAGCATCATATATGTAGATCTACAATGAACAAATAACTGATTTATTGGATCCAAGTCAAAAGAATCTCCAGGTAAAGTAACATAGACTTCATAAAAAAATTAGTTGATACCTAATTTCAACTTAATAGGTTTTTATGTGTATATTCATAGTGTATATGGTTGTCTTTCTCATTTCAGATCAGGGAAGATGTCAAAACTGGTGTTTATGTTGAGAATTTAAGAGAGGAGTGTGTTTCCTCTATGAAGGATGTCTCTCAACTCCTGATGAAGGTTTTCTTATGCATTTTTTTGTTTTTCTTCGTTTAAGTTGTGCTTTACTTCTGAATACAGAAAATATAATTCAATCTATTCTGCCAAGCATATATTTGGCTGAATTCCACTCTTGTCAATCCTTTAGAATTCAAACTTGGCCAGTTGAATAATTTCCAAAATCTATCATGTATTTATAACAGTATAACACTGTACAGAGATATTACTCACTAACATACACAACTTTGGGGGTGTTTGGCTAGAAGGTTTCATGAGGAAGGAAGGGAAAAAGAATGATGGAGGGTGTTTGGTACATGGAAATGATTCTATGAACTGTAGTTTAGTTCCTCACTTTGTGGGAATCATCAGTTTCTTCCAATTTGGGTGCAATGAGAGGCATTCCATTTAATTCTTATAGCCATTCCAGTTCCCATTCCCCTCAACAAACCAAACACTCCCTCAGATTCTTTTACTTTTGAAAGAAAGCTTGTAAGATGCCTTCATTCTTTTTATAAAAATTATCATTACAAATGGAACATAAAATATGTTAAACTGATATGACAATATAATCTTATTGTAAAAATTTCCCTTCATATATTATATTAAAAAAAAAAATTTAGACCACCATCATTATTTTCACTGAAAAGTAAATTTTAAGCATTTAAGGATAAGCTGCTATTTTTTTTTGAGATTTAAAAGATTCAAATAAAGTAACTAGCATGAATGATGGATGACCAGCCCTTAAATTGTGAAGTAAAATTTTTGCCTAGCTTGATTAATAGTATGAAGCATGATTTCTATGAGTGGAATCTATTTGTGTATTAGTGCCAACAAAATCCAGATGGACTACCTCTAGTCTAGTCTTGTCTAGTTTGAGATTTTGTTGGGTTTGTATTTTTGATAGGAAATGCAGTTACAGGAAGAACAGTGGTACCAATAACTGATTGAAATTAGTCACGGATTAGATTTCTCATTATGCACATTGTTCTCCTTAACATGAAGCAGGAATCTTCACCAACTGCTTTGTCTTTTATTTTCTATGTTATGTCATATGTTAGGCATAAAAATGAAGTGCCCTAACTTAGCCCAAAACCATGGTTGACCCCCACTTATATTTCCTTTCACGCTTTCTTGTGGAACTGAAGTAGGATAATGTAACAATCCACCCCCCTTTGAACTGGACTTCACATCGAACAGCAAACTTTGAGTGGCAACCCACATGCCAAGGCCCACAACTCTATGAGGAAACCCCCCTTGGGCCCAAAATTGGGGTGGCAACCCCTAGGCGACCAATTTCTTAGGCATATGAGCCAGGGTCCCTAACTTAACTCAGGACCATGGTTGAAGGTAATGGGTTGACCACTTATATGCACTTCAACACTTTCTTGTGGATCCTATGTGGGATATCATAACATGATACCTTTCGAATGAGGTCTGTTCTAGTGGTTTCTATAAGCTTTCTTGCTAATGTGCTAAATGAAGATTTGTTAGTTGTAACGTACGTATATTTCCAGTGGAAACCTTTTTGGTAGATTTTGCTTGTTGAACTTTGCACGTGCCCTACAGTACTGTACATTCATTTGAGTTTTTCTATTGTCCCGGTAAATCACTTAGGTAGTGTCAAGTGAATAGGTTGTGAACATTCCACTTGTAATTTTTTTGCAGGGATTGTCAAACCGAAGAACTAGCGCTACATGTGTAAATGCTGAAAGTTCTCGTTCGCACAGTGTTTTCACATGTGTGGTTGAATCACGTTGCAAGGTATAAGGCTTCTTCAATTAAAATATTTTTCCTCTTGCCTATAATCCACTTTGGTAGTATGATTTTATATCTCATTTGATATTAGATTTTTGACAAACAATGTCAATTTATTTTAGGTTTTTCTCTTCTCCTCTTCTATTTGCTATGCAGACACTCGCACATCCATATGTTGCATGTTCTGTTTGGCCCTTTTATCTACTCAGTTGACCATTGACAATCTTCTGCTGAATTTTAACTTGAACAAATTTATTGCAGAGCACAGCTGATGGTTTAACGCGCTTGAAAATGAGCAAAATCAATTTTGTCGATCTTGCTGGATCTGAGAGACAAAAGCAAACAGGTGCAGCTGGAGATCGCTTGAAGGAAGCAGGGAATATTAACCGCTCGCTTTCACAACTAGGGTATGGTTTTCAATGTTTGTTATTTGTTCATTCTCAAAGAAGAACTTATTTAGCATGATCCTGAGATTGTTACTCTTATAAATAATACTCCCTCTGTCCGGCATTCACATTTTCAATTTTTGTTTGTAAAGTTTCACATTTCCAAAAGTCGAAACACGCTCAAAACAACTAACCTTTCAATACTATTTATTTTACAAAATGCCACCTCAACCTAACACGCATAATATACTTTACACTTTATTTATTACCAAATAAATACTTAACTACCTTCCAAAAGTGCACTTTAGTAAACTACATGAACAAAAAATAATGTTAATACTTTCCGGGATGGAGGTAGTATTAAAATTTTAGCAGTTTTGGTTTCTTTTACAGAGTATTGGATGATTAAAAGTTAAATTAACGTGCCTGCATATTATTAATTTTTATGGTTGACTGAAAAGGCAAGTTCATGAAATACTATTGGTTGCTGAGACTGGCACATGTTTAAATTTCCATTCCAAATAATTTCCAATATAGCTTAAACAACTAAGTTTCTCAACTATTTACATAGTGAGTAATTTTGTTATTTACTTCAATTTAATTTAAAACAATGTTTTTGTGGGAGATTATTCAGCTCAAGGGACTCTCACTCACTTACCTAGAGTCGAATGCACTTCCAGTGCCCAACTGTTGATCAAGTTGTTCATCATTTTTTAAACCAATAAAGTAATAATTGTTGATTGAGCATTGTGAACCTGATTATGCGTGAATTGTGTTTCTGATTGGGATAGTCATTCTGTTCTTTGAGTGAATGTAGTTCTCATGCTATCATATTTCTCAGTTGGCTATTTTATTTGGCTTTAATGCTGTAATGAGTTACAGATCTTTGTGTTGTTTTAATCAGATAATAACTGAACATGGAAACTGGAAGGGGGTTATAAATTGAGAAACAACATCTGTGGTATTTTGATTTTTGTGCTATTTGACTTGCATTTGCTCGCTGCCTTCTATTATGTGATCTTTAAGATGATTGACTTTTGTTATAATGCTGCAGCAATATAGAATTTATATTTGATAGAATATCAACATTATTATACTAAAATATGCTCATTAAGTAGTCAAGCTGGCAAAGAAAAAGATGTTTTGCTACCATTTTCTGTTACTTTTTGACAAATGCTCTTCTTGATTGAGATTAGTTTTACTATCTGTACAATTTAACTAGGTATATATCCATAAGGTTAATAATGGCCTGTCTGTGCTTTTCCCTGGATGAATCTAGTATGGCTTAAGTCTATATAGGTTTTGAGCATCATCTTTCCCAAAAACAACTTTTTTATGTATTTATTTTTATTGGTATTATATTGTGACTTTGAAATTTGTGTAAATTGAGGCACTTCGTTAATTTTTCTTCCTAATTGTGCCTCCTGGATATTTGCAGGAACTTGATTAATATTCTGGCAGAAGTGTCTCAGACAGGAAAACAAAGGCACATCCCCTACAGAGATTCAAAACTGACCTTTTTGTTACAGGAATCTCTTGGGGGGAATGCGAAGTTGGCAATGATATGTGCCATTTCTCCATCTCAAAGGTGCTATGAGAAATCTATATCTAAAATTGGAGTTTCAAGTGTGAAATCTAATCTATTCTCCCATAGAGTTGCCCAAAAAAACCTGTAACTTTTATGTACATTGCATTTTTGCAGCTGTAAGAGCGAGACTCTCAGTACTCTAAGATTTGCCCAACGAGCTAAAGCAATCAAGAACAAAGCAATTGTAAATGAAGAAATGCAGGAAAATGTAAATGTCTTGAGAGAGATCATTAGACAATTGAAGGATGAACTGCAACGAATGAAGGCCAACCCAGATCAAACAGGCCAAACTGGAGCTTACGCAACTGGATGGAGTGCAAGGAGAAGCTTGAATATCCTGAGATTTAGTCTCAACCGGCCAACGATGCTACCCCATGTTGAGGATGATAGTGATGAAGAAATGGAGATAGTAGATGCTGAAGAGGCAATGCCTATGATACATGAAGAATGTGTTGGTTCACCTGTACAAAGTTGTGAAGATACAGATGTTAATATGGAGGACGAAGCATTTGAAACAGCTGAGAAGGATAATTCTATCATCATGGGGAGAAATATAGAGGTATCTCTTGAAGGACTGCCAGAATCATCTGTTGCAAATGGTATGTGTGGTAACCCTGAAAATGAAAATTACATATCCTTAAACTTTTTATGTTGCCAAATGATATATCTATCAACACTTTGAACAATGTACCTATAACTTTCTGCAGATACAGAAATTACACCTGAAAAGTCCTCAAAGTGCATGGATGGTGTGGCTTTAGATAATGTGTCACCTCTTCTGAAGTCACCCACGCCTAGTGTTTCACCAAGACTTAATAGTAGCAGGAAAAGTCTTAGGACTTCATCAACAATATCAGCTAATCAGAGTAACGTGAAGGCTGTATGCGCATCTCTCTCAAAGACTTCAGAAAGAATCCCATTGAATTCTCACTCTAGTCGCAAATCTTGTTTTTCATCTAGTGAACATTTGGCTGCTACTCTTCATCGTGGTCTTGAAATTATCCAGAGTCAATGCCTTAGTCCTGGTCTGAGGCGGTCATCATTTAGTTTCAGTTGCATGCCAGCTGATGTTAAAACAGTTATACCAGTTGTCAAAGTTGATGTGGGTATTCAAACTGTTTCTAACTTCAATGAATCCACAGAAAAGGATACAGGAGAATTTCTATGTAGTAAATGCAAGACCGCAAACTACCAGCAGGAGCCCATTAATGATGATGATGTCCAAAATATGCAGTTAGTGCCTGTTGATGTGTCTCCATCTCATGACACATGCAAGAAGCTAGTTCCTAAAGTATGTCAGCTGACTAGTGGTTACTGGTGTTGATGTTCTCTACATCCACTTTTCTCAGTTCTTATCATAATCTTTAATCATCTTTCAGGCTGTGGAAAAGGTTTTGGCTGGAGCTATTCGCAGAGAGATGGCATTAGAAGATATGTGCACCAAGCAAAATTCTGAAATCATGCAACTTAATCGTTTGGTATGTTTGTTGAGTAATCTGTAAATTACTAGTTTAATTATGTTCTGAATTCCATTCCTAACCGTGAATACAGATCCAGCAATACAAACATGAGAGAGAATGTAATGCCATAATTGGACAAATGCGTGAAGATAAAATTGCTCGGCTTGAGAGCCTGATGGATGGAGTATTGCCCACTGAGGAATTTATGGAGGAAGAATTGTTATCACTGAGTCATGAACATAAGGTACAGTTAATTATGGAGTAATTTCTAAAATTGATCTGGAGAATGGTAATATATCTGCTAGATCATCTCAATGTTAACTCATATTTGCAGATTCTTCAAGAACAATATGATAACCATCCAGATGTTCTAAGAACAAAAATTGAGTTAAAAAAAGTCCAAGATGAATTGGAACAGTACAAAAATTTCTTTCACTTAGGTGAGAGGGATGTTTTGCTGGAAGAAATACTAGACCTAAGAACGCAACTGCAATTTTATCTGGATTCTTCAGCCAAGACGTCAAAACGACAAACCCCTCTTCTACAGATTTCTTCATGTGAGCCTAGTGATTCTGTTCTGTCCACTACTAAGGGTACAAGAGAGGATGCTGAAGAGAGATTTCAACAGGAGAGAATCCAGTGGACTGAAGCAGAGAGTAAATGGATTTCTCTCGTAGAAGAACTTAAAATGGAACTTGAAGCCAGTCGCTCAATTTCTCGAAGACAAAAGCAAGAACTGGATGTTGAGAAGAAGTGTTGCGAAGAGCTTAAAGAAGCAATGCAGATGGCAATGGAAGGCCATGCTCGCATGCTTGAACAATATGTTGAACTTGAAGAGAAACACGTTCAATTGCTTTCTAGACATAGGAACATTCAAGATGGAATCGGAGATGTGAAGAAAGCAGCAGCAAAGGCAGGGATAAAAGGTGCTGAATCCAAATTCATCAATGCTCTAGCTGCAGAGATTTCAGCGCTGAAAGTTGAAAGAGAAAAAGAGAGACGACGCTTCAGGGATGAAAATAGAGGGCTTCAAGCCCAACTGAGGGATACTGCTGAAGCAGTTCAAGCTGCTGGGGAATTACTTGTGCATCTTAAAGAAGCTGAAGAAGCTATGGCTTTTGCAGAGGTAACTTATTTACTTTCTTTTTTTATTTGATATTCAATTATGTCATGAGTGTTCAATGATCAAAAGGTTGATAGTATATTTGTGGCGCCAATCCTAAATCCATCAATGATTTGGCATCCAGTGATCCTTTGTACACTTTGTATGTATGTCGACATTCCACTTTTGGTATAGCTGGTGAGTTTTGACTGTAAAATGCTTCAAAATTTCTCCCTCCAAATAAAAAACAGATATCTCATCTTGCAAAAGAAGTAAACCCCCACCTATCTAAAAATATTGTCTTAAATTAAAGCCAATTTTCTGGTTCTGTATGGTTCATGGAATTGCATTTGATACTCATAAATCTTGTGAAACTTTTGAAATTGATCAATGCAAATAAATTGAACAAAAGCCTGTGTCAAGCAATGCTCAACTTCTAGGATTACAGGGTTAAGAACCGAGGTGTGAAACGCCTTCCAAGGAACTTTATTTTCCTCTCTCTCTCTTTTTTTTTTTAGGATCAGTTTGCATAAATTAATATTTAAACTTAGCATTCCATATGGTCACTTCAGGATTCCCTTTTGTCACATGACCTTGGATAGATATACAATTCCAATCATCAAGAATTGTCTTTATATCTTTAGAATTTTTGATAATATAGATTACTGAATCAGCTTTACTGCCATTACATATTTCCTGATACAGGATACAACTTGTAAGTTGTATCTTTACGCCTTGGAATTTTATCAAGAAACTATTTCATTGATCATCTTAGTGAACAGTGCCAAATTCTTCCTTTAATATTTCCCATATCACTCTTGTCAAAATGTATCTAAAAGAAAATTTGCGAATATGCAGAAACGAGCTACACTGGCAGAGCAAGAGACTGAAAATGCCTATAAGGAGTTGGACAGATTGAAAAAGTTGGTTGCAGCCCCTCAATTGCCTAAAGAGGAAACTGCTAGTGAGGAGAGTCGGGAAGCTGAAGGTGATCAGCATTGGAGAGCGGAATTCGCACCATCTTATGATGTTGATGAAGAGCCTTCATCATGGTTCTCTGGTTACGACCGGTGCAACATATGATCTTGAATTTTTTCATTACTACATTGTGTGTGGTGGTACATTGTTGTATGTAACACAGTTGTCACATATATATATATATATAGAAGAAAATAGTTCCCTTGCCACTGCTTTATGCATATGATCTCTCCAATTGTGAGGAGTCTGTTGTTTCTTCGTATTCAAAATTCGAAATCACTCCATAAGAATTCAGATATTTTCAAATCAGAAAACTAAAGATTTCCAATTCTTTATTATTGTTATGGAAATCCTTTATGTGAATTATGCACTGCTGTGGTGTGATGTAATGACGATGTTTCTCACATAAAAGCCAGTAAGCTTACGAACAAGTGGACTTAGTATACTTGTAAGCTAACTGAACAAATGCTGATAGAGTTTTCATTTTTCTATTATTTGAAGGTTTTACTTGTAATTAATTACTTATGTTGTGATTTAGACGCATTTTAAAGCTATGGTCGGTTTGGATACATTTTTAAATGAGTGATACGGGAAGACTGAGAAAAATTAAAATTAGGACATGAGTTGGGATTTTTTTCTGTTGCCATTTGTTATTTATACAATTAATTAATGATACATTTGAGTACGGAAAGGGCCGAGGGGAGCAAGCCCCTGAAATTTTAAAAATAAGTTTTTGTAAAAAAAGTTTAACCCTAGTTATTAAGATTAGTGCCAAATTTTATTAAGATTGTTTCATGAGACCATTTTATCCTTTTAAAAATAATAATTATCACTCTCGTTATAAAAAGTTATCACTTTCGCTATAAAAATGTTATTACTTTTCATTTATATTAGTATAAATTATTCATTAAACAACATTATCACTTTTTTTTAATTAAGTACTCCCTCCGTCCCATGAAAAGAGTTACATTTACTGTTTGCACGGAGATTAATAAATATAGTATTTTACTCCCTTAGTCTCACTACAAGAGTGGCGAAACTTTTTTGCACGTAGATTAAGGGATATAATATTTAATGGGCAGTTGATGATAGTTGAGGTGAGAGAAATAATATTCAAATGTAACGTGGGTAGGTGTATTAGTATGATGTGTGGGTCCCATGGAGATATATTAATGGTTTTGTGTGGGTCTCATTTACTAAAAAGGAAAATGCACCTCTTGTGTTTGGACGGACGAAAATGGTAAAATGCACTCCTTGTTGTGGGACGGAGGGAATAATATGTAGTGAGTTGAAAGATATAATAATTTAATGTATAGTAGGTAGTTGTATTAGTGTTTTGTGTGGGCCATAAAGATAAAATGATTGATTTATATGAGTCCTATCTACTAAAAAAGGAATGTAACTCTTATAGCGGGACACCCTAAATAAAATGTAACTCTTGTGGTGAGACGAAGGGAGTATCATTTTTCTTTATAAAAATTATCACTTTTTATCCGTCTCAGATAAGTCATTACGTGAAATGATCTCACATAAGTTAACCATTTTATTAATTTTTTATTTCTCAACGTAATTTATATAATTAGTGATTTTAAAATTGTTATATTGAAGTAAAAAATTTCTATATGTATTAATTGGGCCCTAATTAAGAATTCTGTGCAGTCCCGATGTATAAAAGTATCAAGGAACAAATCATTTGACATAGAAATTGCGATTTGATTCGATGTGCAAATATTTGTTTGTCTATACGTTAACGGGATGTGAAATAAGTATTTCGCGGTATGTCGACATATATACTGATATTCCTCAATATATATATGTTGCATTCAATAAAAATTTCATTTATATTTATATATTATAATTACATCATTGTAGATAAGACATGTTAGTGCAACCGCATGTATGGTTCACCATTTCAACATGAATTACTTTTCAAAATAATGAATGCTATTCTTAGTTTAGAATACGTAGGTTTACTCTAATAAAAAGAGTCCATGCCCAAAATGGTGTTTCATAATAAGATCACCTGTTTCACAATGGTATTTCATCTACTGTTTTATAAATTAAATGATTGACATGTGGCGCAATTAATGCCCAAAATTTAATACTTGCCCCAAGGATGTAATGGTCATTTGTAGGATATAGTATTTTTATGTTGTGAAACACCAATGAAACACCGGAGATGTAACAGGGAATTCAACTTGCATTAACTACTGTCTATAGTAATATTAATTTTAGTTGATAACTCAGTGCACAAAGTTAATTTCCATATACCATATCTGTATTAGTTTTTATTCAATATTAATGTACATGCGTTTTTAAATAAATTTGTTATTTTATCAAATTCTCACTAAAAAATTAGTAGGAAAATTCACTAACAAATTTATAAGTTTTTATTAATTAGTGTATACGTTTTTATTTATAAATGTATAAGTTTTGAATATGGGTGCAAAATATATTTGGCATATTACTTTTTGTACAATAAAATAACTGTCAGTTACGTTGTAGAGTAACATTTCATTGTACTAAAGAGCAAATTTGATTCAACCGTGGAACCAATTCCTTCTAGTTTTTGCCATTGACAATGTTCCCCGTGTGTTTGGGCACACAGATCAAGGTTTGTGCGCCCAAGTTCGTCTCGACTTTGATGTCACGGGTACTTACTTATGGTGTTGCAAGCACAATCATGTTTATAAATGAAATTTACCCATGAATCTATAATTCCAGAATAGTAATTGAGAAGAAGAAAATTCCTAATTACGTCGTGATTCCTCGTTCTTTCTTCCATCTTCTTAAATCGTTCTTCTTCTTAATTAGGCAAACACTAATGAACTCTTTGTGGAATGGATAATGATTGGTGGATGATGTGGTGGTATATGGTGTGTGGAGAATTACATTTGATTTTTCCCAAATATTTCTTTTATAGTTGAAGACCGATCAGAGTAAGGATTCTTCTCCTAAATAGGCTTTTTCCCATTAAAAATGCATACATGCTTGAATAGGGATTAGAGCTGCAAAATTAGGCCCTCTGAAACCTGGCATGAGTCGTTCTAGAGGTCGGCATGAGTCGTACAACTCATCGGATGGTGCAGGATGTATTGCTCATGTCGGACAATGTTGACGCTCGTGCTTGGCAAGTTGGTCGACACGAGTGGCCTTGCTTGGTCGGTACGAGTGGCCCCCTAGAAAGTTTTCGGATACCTTTTGTTACTTGGCACGATTCGTGCCAAACATTCTGTAACATGGCACTGAGTCGCGCCACTATGTAGTCACTCTCTCGGCTTTGTTTCAATAACTAATTT
Source organism: Pogostemon cablin (assembly GCA_023678885.1). Lineage (NCBI taxonomy): Eukaryota > Viridiplantae > Streptophyta > Magnoliopsida > Lamiales > Lamiaceae > Pogostemon > Pogostemon cablin. Next base: position 8,630,261 of record CM043009.1, read on the forward strand.
CGAATTGAGTGTATATTAGGTGCACCCGGGTGCACCCTTGCACTCATATTTGTATAACTTTTTATTCTATTTTGTATATATGTTATTCTCTTTTGTATACGTGTTTTGTAATAATTGTATACTTTTTCACACTAAATTTTTCATTAAAAAAACAAGCATTCATATGTGTATAACTTTTTATTCAATAGTGTATACATGTATTTTAATAATTGTACATTTTTTTACACTCAATTTTTTATTAAAAAAATTAACAATTAAATTGTATATATTTTTACTCATAATTGTATATGTTTTTGCTTATATTTGTACGTGGGTGCACACGAAGCTTCGTGTGCACCCGGGTGCACACTATATTTAGCCTTTCGAATTTGTTCCTTCTACCTTTGTTAAATTGGATTCTAAAACATGCACATTCACTTTTTATTCTTTTTATTTTTTAATCAGAAAAAGAAATTTTTTTTGAAGTAACAACTGGTATAAGAAATATAAGTGTGTGAACAAAAAGGCTCAACGCACCCTGCACCAATCCTATTTCTACAGGCATACCTCAATATGTAATAAAAAAAACGTGATGCCGCATTTCTAATCTATTAAGCTTTACCATCTAACATATAAAGAGAATCATTGCAAATTCACATGTAATCACCAAGTGTTAAAAAAGTGATGAAAATTTTAAAATTAAAGTGCTTTAGAGATTATTAATTAGGTAAATTTTATTTTTGTGAAAGTGTGATGTTGAAATTAGGACGAACTAAAATGAAAAGCGTGAACTTGAAATTGAGACGAAGGGAGTATTAATTAACTGGTTGGTTGTTTTGTTCGTTTGTTTATTGTTCATGAACTATTATAGGTGTTGATAAACGGAATGATAGTTCAGTTCATTATTTACGAACAAAAACATTTATATATTTATTAACGAAAGTTCTAGCTTAATTATAACTTAACTAATTAGACACAAATTGAGCAAACTCAGCTCGACTTTAATTACTAAATTTAATTACAACCCTAGGTACACAAGCTTAGATAACACACTAAAAAAACATAAAATTCAGTTTGACATGTGGCTTCCTTCACTAGACACTTGACAGAGGTCCTATATTACAGAGATGAATTGGGCAATGTTATATGGATAGTATAGGGTGGGCTGAATAGGGGAGACAAATGGGGCATATGGGGAGATGTGAGAAACCAACATGATGCTAACTGAATTCAGATATCATTAATTTGTATGGTTTTGGTGTCAAGAGGATAGGGGACAAACTTCATGTGGCTTACAACAATTCACTCTTCTACTATGTGCTCTTGTAACAACGCTACTTTTTTTGCATCTATGTCATAGAAACCATAAAACATCTTGCTTCATCTATTGTCCTCTCTCTTCACCATTTCATTCTCTCTCTCACAAATATATATATATATATATATATATATATATATATATATATATATATATATATATATATATATATATATATATATATATATATATATGGTGTATGTTATATTAGCATTAAAGAGAAGATAGAATTGAACCATCTAGCTACTCATTTTCAATAGATACATAGATTCATGTTTTCATTTCTTCCTATTATTTTATCTGGAAGAATAGTTATAAATCAATAGCAAACACATAAGATCGTTTCATGAATCATATTTTATGAGATGGGTCTAAAATTAGACTCCATCCAGGGTGCACAATTATCTTTAATTTAATACTCACTAGATCCAGAACCCCTTCATACTCACATAATCACATTCTAAAAAAAGAAAAATCTGTTTGAAAAATTACTACTCCCACGTAACAAATGTAACGTGCTTATAATTTATTTACTACATAAAAATACTGAATTAGCTTAAAAAAATCAATAATGTTTCTCAATAAAGTAACTAATTTTCTTAAACAATATGTAACGATAAACATGAAGCATTTCCCAGGATGAAGGGAGTAATTACTAACTAATACTTCCTCCGTCCCTTGTATTTTTGTGCACTTTTTATTTTGTTCGTTCCACTACTTTTGCACGTTTCTAGTGAACCAACATGTACATAATATTAATATCCTAAGTACACATTATATTACAAAAATGTTATCTACTTTTTATACTTTATTCACCAAGCCTAATAGCTTCATTCACTTTTTCTCTTTGAATTACCCAAATTATTCTATCTTTTCCATACATTATACATCTAAAAAATAATGTTTCTTAATCCACATGCCCACATACCCATGCATAACTACAAGGGAGAGAATAACTATTTATTTTTTCTTGATAACTTTCTTCAATAATTATTTAATATATAATAATAAAAAATTTAAATTATGTTTAGAACGTGATAAAAAGTAAATAAAAAGTTATAATAATTTCAATTAAATAAATTATAAATATAAGCTATATATTTTTAATAAAAATTGGTAATTGATTAGTTAAAAGTAGTATCGATTTCACGAAATAATTTCGTGTTTACACAAGTTTTTAACTTTAGTAATTTTAGTATATTACGTTATACCTCCCCGGGAGATATTTCACATATTTTTGTATGCAGAGTTTAAAAAAAAATTAATTTTTTTATGTACAAAATAAGAAAGAGAAAAATTATTTTAGTTCTTTTAATAAAAAAAATATGTAAAATTGTTGGGATATATTATATTGAAATATGTATAAAAAATTGCTATTAATATACACTACAAAAAAAGCTTTGATTAGAGACCGTTTTTTGAATTAGAGACGACATTTTTCGTTGACCACTGGTCAACAATAACAAATTTACTTTTGAGACGGTATTAGAGACGGTTTAAAGTTGAGACAGTATTAGAGATGATTTTTGCCGTCTCAATTAGAGACGATTTTTTGTCGTCTTTAATTAGAGACGATTTTGGAGAAGGAAGTGTCGGCGAACCGGATCGGGTAATTTAGAGACGGCTTTTAACCGTTTCAATTTTGAGGCGGATACAAACCGTCTCTCTTTAAAACGATATTAGAGACGGTTTTAATTTGAGACGGAATTAGAGACGGTCTTCTTCCGTCTCAATTAGAGACGGTTTATTTCCGTCTCTATTTGAGACGATTTTGGAGACGGATAGTGTCGGTAGGCCAAAGAATCGGATCGATTAATTTAGAGATGGCTTTTTACCGTCTCAATTTGAGACGGTTTCGATTTGAGACGGTATTAGAGACGATTTTTTGCTCTCTCTAACCTTTAAATTTATCAAAATGAACGGATTGAGATTTGAATCATGGTCACCATGCCACCACTAAGCCTCGAGACCACCGGACCATCATCATATTATGAAATTATGTATAAAACATAAATAATCTTTTTCACAATTTAAATAAATATGTTTAAATTAATTTAAATACAAAGTAAACTCTTTCAAAATTTAAATAAATATAAGTAAAAAAAGTAAACTTTAAGTACAAAGGAAACTCTGACAAAATTTAAATAAATTTAAAAAATGTAGTAATATGTTTATATAATTACCCTTTAGAGTAATATTTATATCATGTTGATTAATATGTGCTTTGTGGTATCATATAAACACAACAAATAATATTAAATTTAAATTACTCTTAATTTTTTATAACATAAATTAAAGTCCCGTGAAGAAAATATATTAGCATTTGTCTTTTGTATTATATAGCATATATGAATTTTATAATCGAAGTAATAAAATGATTAAGTGCAAATTATTAATTAAGGCAACGCCGTGCGCCCACCATGCGCCATACTCTTTAGTATTAAATTGTATACCCTTTAGTATAAAGATGTGTACCCTTTATTTTTTGAAAAAAATAAAAAATATTAATGAAAAATGTATACCTTTTAGAACAAAATAATATACCCTTATTAATTAAAATGTATACCCTTTAGAACATAATGATGTACTCTTACAAACTTTGTGCACCTGGGGATATAAGAGACCAACTCATTAATTAAATTAATATAAAAAATTATAACTACAAAACTAATATATTAGACGAAGTGCAAAACGATTAAGAGTAACAACAAAGATTAAGTGAAAATTATTACTTAAACTAACAGATTAAATGTTCAACGATTATCTACAAAATCATTAATAAAATAACATATAGTATCATAGCTATATATGTGTCATACTGTGTAACAATTCTTATATTAATTAATATGTATATATAGAATAAAAGATTGACTTGAGGTTTCATTTTTGCATGGAGTTCAAAGTGTAATATTATTTATTGTGTGATAAATAGAATAATTTTAATTATATAATTAAATTATATACTCACTCTGTCCCCATGTAAGGTAATCATTTTCTTTTTACACGTGGATTAAGGATTAAAATAATTTAATATATTGTGGATTGGGGATATAATAATATTTTAATGTGTAATAGGTAGTTGTTTTAGTGCTGATAGTCACCCCATATGTAATGGATTGGATATAATAATAATTTTTTGTGAGTCACATCAATTACAAAAGAAAACGAATACTTTGTAATGAGATGGATTAAAAAAATTGATATGTATTGAAGGGTGGATGGAGTAATATATTTTAAATGTATGTAATATAAAATTGAGGGCTAATTAATATTAAATATAATTAAATATTAAATAATATATATATATATATATATATATATATATATATATATATATATATATATATATATATATATATATATATATATATATATTATACTAATTACAAAAACACTGCCTTAAAGAATCTTTTAAAAATATGATGTGTCGCGATGTGGTTAATTGTTGTATTTTTTATATTTTATTTTAATATTACATATATATATAATTTTTTTTATTTTTTTATTATTATATATTAATATTTATTATTATATCACTATTATATATTACTGATGAGCGTTTTCTCAACACACAATTAATCCCCAAGTATGAAGGATATCAATTGTAGTTTCGAAGGTGACCAAGTTAAATATCAAATCCACAGGACGGATAAATATCACTTTAGTTATTTTCTAGCAATTATGACTATGTTGAGAATTGTAATTTTGGTTTGTAAATTAAGTAATAATTGAAATAGCAATTAAATAACAAGAACAAGAAAATAGTAGTTGTGATCAAATAAGATAATAGGTAGTTCGTCAAGCCATCCAGTTTCATTCGTTAATTCATACTTGTTTGCCTATTTTTATAGCACTCACGAGCAAGAATACTCGATCGTTGTAGTAGTATATCCCAAGAAAAATTATCAATCCAATAAGGAGTTATGTTCGGACTAGCAAAATACGTGAGCTCATGTTCATGTTGTTTTTGTAAAGATGATCGGGGGTTTGAAGATTGATTAACAACAAAAACAAGTAGCAAGTAAATAAGATAGCAAATAAGATAAATGACAAGTAAAGAAAATGGATGCTAAAGTTCAAGTATGGAAAAACATGGGATTAGAAACATCCAAGCACACTCGATTCATATTATCATGCAAACGGAATTCAACTCAATTGATGTAGACTAAGGGTGATCACGATTGTATCCTAAGCTCCCTTTCGGGTTACAAAGGTTGTTGATCCATTTTAGACTCCCAAAAGCACTCAAGATCAAAGCCCAACATTAACTCCTTCCATCTAGGTACTAGTTAGATTAAACTCTCCCTTTTTGTGTACTAAGGCCAACGAATGGATTGGTTCCCCTCATTGAATTCAAATATCCTTTCGGTCAAACCCAAACTCAATGTCTAATCATGCCTTCCTAATACTATAGAGGGTCGTTTCCGTCTCACTCCAAGCAATACATACATGAAGATCATGATAGCATTTAATTACCACAAATAATCCATTGATCAACAATCCATTAAACTAATAAACATTCATGAATATCAAACCATGCCATCACAACATCAAGACAATTAAATTCCATGAATAGAAATTAACATCAATTAAATCAAAAACCAATTTAATCCACATGATAATATAAATCTAATATGCTCTTCATATTCCTAATCCCACTAGAGGGATTAGCCTAACATGATAAAAGTAATAAAACAAATAAATGATTCATTACAAATACCCATAGTGTTAGATCTAAAGAAATACAAAATGAATGGATTCTTCCCTATCAATTTCTTGAAGAGAATCTTCTATTCTTCTTGATCTCCACCTCTAGCTCTTGATTTGAAGCCTTTAGCACCAAAAATGGAAGATATGATGGGTGGATGAAGATGGATGAAGATGGATGAAGATGATGGTGGAAAATGGAAGAAATGGTGTGTGAGGTGTGTGTAGAAGATGGATATTTTGGATCTGATCCTCAAAATGTTGAAATGGGGTCTATTTATACCCCATGTGGGCCTTCTAGAAGATTCCAGCACTTTCCTGCGTTTTTGCACCAACACGGCTCGAGCTCCGCCGCACGACCCGTGTTTTAACACAGCGCACGGCTCGTGCGCAGTACACGGCCACAGGGGTGGCCGTGTTGTGTTTTCTGACGTTCACGCACGGCTTTCTCGACAGGCCCGTGCGCGGTGCACGGGCCGTGTTTCTGTCCTCAGCACGGGGCGTGTTCGGTACTCGGCCACAGGCGTGGCCGAGTTGGCGTTTCAAGCGTCAGCGCACGGCCACTTCTTATAGGGTCGTGCGCTGTACACGGCCCGTGCAGTGCTGCCTTGTTTCCTCTTTCACCATTTTGGCTCGTTCTCCCTCGTTTCAACTCCGAATTGAGATCCGCTTTTTCCTACATCTTCCTTATCAAGTTTAGCATCAAATAAAAAGTGAAAATCTTAAGTTTAAGCTCATTCACACACATTTCAATAAAAACACAAAACACAACTAAATAACATATAAAATACGGATAAAATAATACGAAAACACATATAAAAAGACACTAAAATGTAGGTGAAAATAGCTCTAATCAATACTCTCGTGTGTCGATGTCCGACTCTGCCTTGTGGTTTATGGACGCATCGCTAGACCATACAAATCTATTCTATAGACACAAATAGATAAGCATTTGATACGTGTAAATATCCTCAGAGCAAGATGTATACTTTACCTCCCTTTCTAGGTACTATCATAATCAATTATTTCCCGTACACTTAGTACTCTAACCCGATTTGATCTCCCTTTTTAGGTACTATAAAGTTATACTCTTAATCCTACTTGTTAACCCGAATTCAATTCAATTAATAAATATTCATATAAGACGATTCTAATAAAACCTCGGAATTCCTTCACTTAGAATTATAACAATAAACCCTGCTCATTAGTGAACGCACTCAACCAATAACCATGTTATGCATTCATACTCTACACAACGATTATTGATGCACAAAACAATTATGAGTATGGATTAAAAACGTGCAATCTTATATAAAATAAACCGCAAGTAGTGTTGTACGGAGTATACACACGAAATACAAATTAACTCATGAAACCTTCATAACCCTAGAACTACCGAAGTGGCTCTAGCCCATGATTGATCTAAGAACAATCATGGTTAGTTGGACCAATCTTACTTGAATCTCCAGCTGCACCTCTGTCACCGCCCGCCGGATGGATCACCAATCTCTTCTCTTGTCTACTCTTATGATTCTCACGTCGTCGTCGTTTTCTTGACTGCATGAGTCTCCTTTTATACTTGTAATCACGTCTCTAGGGTTTGGAATGGGCTTTTCAAGTGATCCCACGCGTTTTGGCCTCGAAAATTCGGATAAGGTAAGTTTCCGCGTTTTGGTTCGACCTCGTCAAACAGGTCGAACCACCGGCCACAAGTCGAACCACAGGTCAAACCCTGCTACTGGACACATTCTGCACTTGGTTCGACCTCTTGTGCAGGTCGAACCACTGCCTCTTTGGTCGAACCCCAGGTCGAACCTCACCACTGGACAATTTCCGCTTCTGGTTCGTCCAACTGTCAGGTCGAACCCCAACGTCGTGGTCGAACCCATCTTCTCGCGAATTGGTTCGACCATGGTTCAACCTGATGAACAGGTCGAACCTTCCTTCTGCAACTTTTCAATGCTGGTTCGACCTGTAGGAGAAGTCGAACCCTCCTCCATCAGGTCGAACCCTACTCTTTCCTTGGCGGTTCGCGTGGTCTCAACTTCGTCTCTTCGATTCTTGGCAATTTCACTCTGTTTTTGCTATAAAAACTACTTAAATAGCTCCACTAACACCTGATTCATGCTAATTCACAACATGTATAGGTTTTTCACCTATTTCTACCTCAAAACTCTCCAAAACTAGCACAAAACATGGTGCCAAACTTGTGAATTTACACACTCATCAAACCCCCAAACTTACATGTTGCTCGTCCCGAGGCAACCAAATAAAACCACATGAGTCGTGTATAATTCACCAAGATCAAGTACAACACATATCACACATGCAACTTCATTCAATTAAACAAGTATTAATTGCTTCATATATATCACTCAAGCCAAACCAATCCAATCACATACCATTTGGAGTACTAAGTAATTTCGCTCACAAGATAAGTATTTATTCTCTTTCACTCAAGTGCGTTATGCACTATATAGGTTAATATAAACACTCATATCAATCCATATTCACGCGTAACCATAAGCTTGACAAAGGTCTCAAAAATCAACTTATAATCAACTCTTCACTAGGATCACAAAGGACTTGTTTTTGGGTTGTAATGTTGGCTCTTTGGCGAAAGGTAGGAAAATTTAGGTAAAGTGACTTAAGACACTAGTAGAGAGTTACCTTAGAGGTTCTCGATTTCTTCTTCTTACAGCAAGTTCTCCTCCAATGTCGTCTCTTGAACTTGTAAAATTCCTGAATTTTCCTTCTTTTCATGGCATCAACATCATTTTTTTAAATAATTCGGGTACCGGTTTCAGGCACTACCCTTCTTCTCATGTATAGGCCGTCAGCTGCTAAGCTTCACACACCATGTATAAAAACAATTGGGGTACCAGTTTCGGGCACTACTCCTAAACAAGATTTAACCATATTCTTTTCATCCAACCATATTCTATCTTCCTTTTCTTCTTGCAACACTTACTCACCTCCACTCTCTCTACTAATGAATAGGTTAATCAAGGCTCAAGTAAAGGTTTATAAGGTTATTTACTTCGGCTACCAAAGAAAAAGCTTTAACGGCTCAACGGGGCATCCAAAGGTTAATAAAATCGTTAGGGAGGATAAATTTGGTTAAGTAACTTAATCACAAAATAATGGCCTAAGATCATTTCCTAGCAATTTATCAATCATAAGTCTCATACAAGACTCCAAGCCAAGTTCTAGAATACGTTCATATGAATGATCCTCTCAAGAATAAAATAATCATGATCAAGCATGATTATCAAAGCTCAAATCCTCACATAGGTAATTAGAATCCTAAGTACTCCTCATAGCACATAATTAAGATCAATTTCACAAGAACTCAATATACTTATCAATTATACAAGCTTTTCATCAATAGAAATTAACACATGAACATATGAATGCACAAAAATCAATAAGCTTATACCCAATCAATCATACAAGATATCACTTATACATTCCACTCACGCATGAATCACACCCCAACCTCTCAAGATAAAAAGAAGAATAAGGGAATCAAGATGAATCGGAGAAAACCAAAGAAAATCTGAAAAACTACTCCTCCGGAGCATCATCATCCTCATCATCATCATCCTCATCATCAAGCCTCCGTTCCACAATCCGGTGCAAATCACCGATGTGCCTATCCAAGTAATTAACTCGATCACCCAACCTACCAATTTTCTCATTCAAGGCCGTATACCTCTCATTCAACGTAGCATAGTTGGCGTTGGCGAGTGCGAGCTGTCGGTTTGTCTCCTGTTGGCTAGCAACGATCGCGACCAGCTGCTCATGAATAAGGCAGAGCTGCTCCCGTGTATCATTCGGGACAGCCCGCTGCTACTGCGGTGCTGGCTCATGCTGATGTGCGTCGTGCTGCATCGACATCTTCTCATCCTGCTGCTCCTCTTCTTGATACTCCTCGTCTTCGGGCTGCTGTGGTGGACGGAACTCTCTTTGATCAACAATCTGCTGTAACTCTGCCATCCTACCATCCGCACACATCTGCGATACAGTCCTCCAATCACCACCCGACCTCGCTGCCACGGATAAGGTGTTGTGTCCAAGAGAATCCATCAGCTTGTTCCTCGCAACCCGAATAGTTGTCAAGTTACTTACGTCGAAGGAAAACATGAATTCGAAGGGCTTGAGTCCTCTCGTGAAGAACCAATCTCCATTTCTGAAATGTGCAAATCCTCCCTTCATGCACGTAAACATCGCCAAATCGGGCTCTCCTATAACTGGTGTGATGCTGGTGAAATCCAAATTATAATGCTCAGCCACGATCGTCAATAACCCTCCAATATTCACCTTTTGAAATCCAATGGTCCTGAATCGATGTAGCTGTGCAATGAAATACGCTCCAACATTGAACTGCACCCCATTAAGCATACACCACAAAGCATAAAGCTCTCCTCTAGACACAACACTTCCCTCTGAGCGGGCGAACAACGTGTTGCTCAAGACACGATCCATGTACCTCAAAATTGGATTCTTTATTGAGGAAGCACGAGCCTGCCTAATCTTATAATCTCCAATCTCCCCTGTAATCTCTCTCCAAAATCTATTAGTATTGAACGCACCATTCTTCAAGCGAGAGATCCCCAAAGACGTCTCAAACAGCTCATTAAAATTCTCAGACGTCCATCTCCTACTCACTCCACCAAGCTGAAACGTACACTAATACGGGTACCCAAGCGGGTCCTTCACCATCTCGAATGAGCAGACTACTTCCGCTGTAACATGGAAATACGTCGGCCTCTTTAACTCCATAAACCTCCGGATACCCACTTGATCAAACATCCAGAAAATGTCATTCCCGATTCTCATTATCCTCATCACCTCATCATCTTGGTATCGAGTACGAGTTATCTTGTTCGAGACTTCTTCCCACTTTTCTTTAATCTCATCCCAATTTTGCATTTGAATTTTGAAGTTCTCGGGTAAACGATCTTGTAGCCTCAGCTTCCTTGTCACTGTGTCCACATTCGAAGGCCTGTCATTCCTCTTCTTCGATCTTGCTTCATCCGCCTTACCTTTTCCTTTACTTGATCCTTGTCCCTTTCCTGAAAACATATACTTCAATACAACCAACAAGACAAGAACACAAGTATATGTCTAGCATATCCTATACTCTACTCAAGACTTCAAGCATCCATGCTTAATCAACCCAACCATCATCTCAACATCACTTGCTTAATTAACATGCTCAAAATATCTTCAATCACACTACCTTTAATCTTCAAATCATAAACAACAAGCATGCATCAACTAATTCAAGCTATTCAACAAGAATTTCAACAATTGAACTTCATGAACAACTCCAATTATCAACAATTCAAACCTAACTAACATGCTCATTCATCTAGATGCATCATATCCTTGATCAATCCACATAAAACTCAAGTGCTATCCATAATCAAGAAATCTCAAACCAATAAACATGAATTCATATGAATCAACTCAACAATATCCATTATCACCATGAATTTCAACCAAAATCAACATTAATCAACTTACCCACAACACATTTCTTGCAATAAACTTCAATCCTAAGGTAATTGAGTTAAAAAACGTACCTTTAGTCTTGCCCATGGTTAACAATCAACAATTGGCACACAACACTCAAAATGCGCGACTGAAGTCCTAATTCGCGATAAAAATTGCCCAAATCCACGCCCAATTCAAGAATTAAGAGTGTAATGTTGTGTAATCGGTGCAAAATCAAGTGTAATTGATGAATTTGTGCAAGGGTGTTAAGGTTCGGGGAGGGTTCGAGGTTTGGTGAACAAAAAGAATGATCGAACCCTTCTAAAAATCCAACTTAAAACGTGTACCTGACTGGGTTCGACCTCGGGTTCGACCTGCAGAACAGGTCGAACCTCGAGCGACGAGGTCGAACCTACCTTCTGGACAAGCTTACCTTTTGGTTCGACCTGGTTCGACCTTCTGAACAGGTCGAACCAATCTTGTGACGAGGTCGAACCTACCTTCTGGACAACTGCTCCTCGTGGTTCGACCTGGGTTCGACCTGTTAGATAGGTCGAACCACTCTTGTTTTGGTCGAACCTATCACCTGAAAAATAGAGTGGTCTGAACGGACTAGTTCGATCTCAGGTTTGACCTTCTGATCAGGTCGAACCATAACGGCTCAGGTCAAACCACCCTACTGTAAATTTTAAGTCACCGGGTTCGACCTGTTAGACAGGTCGAACCAAGAATGATCAGGTCGAACCACCTCACTGGATGATTTTCTGCGTCGGTTCGACTTCCTCTGCTCGGTTTGACCTCCTGGCACTGATCGAACCTCTCATGGCTTTGGTCGAACCACCCTTTTAAGCTTCCAAACTGAGTGTTCTTCAATCCATATACACTTCAAACTTCAATACGAATCATTAGGTACCAACTAGAGCACAACTTCATCCAAAATTTGTTCTACAAAATATCATTCATAAGTAACTCCGTAAAAGAAAACACAACCAAAACCCACTAAACATTAGGCAAGTTGTAAAAAATCATCACATCAAAATCGATTAAAATTTTAATATGGCGCAAAAACCAACTCCCCTAACAAACATCACAAAGAAAAGATTATACTATCGGTGCTTATTGAGGTAAGTACAACACACCCCCCCAAACTTAGTAAAAACCATAGGTGAAACTAAGTTTGCAAAGAGATGTAATTGCTGATAAGTTAGCACTTCAAATATAAAAATTTCTTACTCACACGAAAGAAATAAAATAATAAAACGGGAGAGAAAGCCCCCAACAAGCGCTCAAATTTAACATCGAAGAGTCACGACGGTACCAAATCAGATCAAGGTATCCACAAAGATGACACAAACATCATCCGGCGACTTGTAATGCTTCAAGCGATGTCCATTCGCCACAAAAATATCTCCATCCTTGTCAATAAGCTCAAAACTCCCCCCTCCTAAGACTCGATGAATCATGAACGGTCCTGTCCACTTAGACTTCAACTTGCCTGCAAAAAGATTTAAACGAGAGTTAAAAAGTAATACCTCATCTCCTTGCTTGAACTCCTTGTACGAGATCTTCGAATCATGCCACCTCTTAATCCTTTCCTTATAGATCTCTGAATTCTTATACGCACGACTCCGAAACTCATCCAAAAGATTGATGTGAGTAATCCTCAACTCCTTCACATCCTTGAGAGTCAAGTTCAAGCTTCGCAAAGCCCAAAATGCTTTGTGTTGAATCTCTACAGGTAAGTGGCACGGCTTCCCATAGATAATCTGATTTGGTGACATATCTAACACCGTCTTGTACGCAGTCCGAAACCCCCATACGAAATCATCGAGCTTCAAAGCCCAATCCTTTCTATTGGTTCTGACCACATTCTCCAAAATCTGTTTGACTTGACGGTTAGAGACCTCCGCTTGCCCATTCGCTTGAGGATGATAGGGTGTAGTGACCCTATGCTTAACACCATACCCTTTTAGCACCTTCTCAAGAAATTTATTTACGAAATGCGCACCTCCATCACTAACAAGTGCTCTAAGGACTCCAAAATGGGCAAAGATATGTTTCTTCAAGAAAGATATAACAGTTTTCGAATCATTCAAGCGAGTAGGAATCGCTTCCACCCACTTAGAAACATAATCTCGACCACTATGCTTGGCTGAAGCGGCATCTCGTCTCTTCTACCGATGTTCCCATGCGTTGACACCTATTGTAAGACGCCACATAGGTCTCACAATCCTTGAACAAGGTAGGCCAATAAAGAGCGGACTGAAGTACCTTGGCTGCTGTCTTTTGAGCGCCGAAATGCCCCCCGTTAGGTTGTGCATGGCAAAACTCGAGAACACTCTCCATCTCCATCTCGGGCACACACCTACGGATGATAGAATCCGTGCATATTTTGTACACAAACGGATCATACCATATGAAAGTCTCAACATCCCTTTTGAATTTAGCAAGTTGATATCGGTTGAGATCCCTTGGAATTTCTCCCATAACAATATAATTGACATAATCCGCATACCATGGATCAACTCCCTGCGCAGCAACCACACATGCTCGTTCAGCCCCTTCAACAAACACGGCCATGATCTTTTCATCCGGAAACATTTCCTCAATATACTCGAAAGAATTATCACAATGTTCCCTAGTCTCAAACCTCGAAAGATGATCCGCTAGCACATTATCAGAACCTTTCTTATTCCGGATCTCCATGTCAAACTCTTGAAGTAAAAGAATCCACCTTATTATCCTAGGCTTCGTCTCCTTCTTTTCCATCAAGTACCGAATCACAGAATGATCCGTGTACACAATAGTCTTCATGCCAACCAAATACTGACGAAACTTGTCGAATGCGTACACAACCGCGAAAAACTCATTTTCAGTCACCGTGTAATTCTTTTGTGCCGCATTGAAAGTCTTACTTGCGTAGTAAATGGCGCAAAACTTCTTTTCCTTCAGCTGTCCAAGCACTACTCCAAGTGCTACATCACTTGCATCATACATTAGTACAAACGGTTGAGTCCAATCCGGTGTGATCAAGATAGGTGCAGAAATAAGCGCCTCCTTCAAAACTTGAAAAGCTGTTAGACAATCATCATCAAACGCAAAAGGAACATACTTTTCAAGTAAGCGAGATAAGGGCTTAGAGTATTTTGAGAAGTCTTTTATAAATCTCCTGTAAAAATTGGCGTGTCCAAGGAAGGACCGCACTCCTCTTTCATTGGTCGATGGTGGAAGCTTCTCAATCGCCATCACTTTAGCACGATCTACCTGCAACCCTTTAGTCGAGACATGATGCCCAAGAACAATCCCATCCTTCACCATGAAGTGGCACTTCTCCCAATTCAAGACAAGATTAGTCACTTGGCATCTCTTCAAAACAGTAGCTAGGTTAGACAAACAAATATCAAAGGAGGAACCAAAAATAGAAAAATCATCCATGAACACCTCCATGATCTTCTTCATCAACCCATCGAATATTGCCATCATGCATCTCTGAAAAGTAGCAGGCGCATTACATAACCCAAATGGCATTTTGCGAAAAGCAAAGGTCCCGTAGGGGCAAGTAAAAGTGATTTTTTCTTGATCCTCGGGGGCAATCATAATTTAGTTGTACCCCGAGTATCCATCCAAGAAATAATAAAACTCATACCCTGCAAGACGATCTAACATTTGATCTATGAAAGGAAGAGGAAAATGATCCTTACACGTGTTTTCATTCAACTTCCTATAATCTACACATGTACGCCATCCCGTAGGAATCCTTGTGGCTATCGCTTCTCCATCCTCAGCTTTCACGACAGTCATACCCCCCTTTTTAGCAACTACATGCAATGGACACACATGGGGACTATCACTAATAGGATATATGATTCCGGCATCCAACCACGTAAGGATTTGCTTCCTAATTACCTATTGAATCGCGGGATTAACCCTCCGCTGATTCTGAACACTTGCCTTTGCCTCGTCTAATAATCTTATCCTATGCATACAATACGAAGGAATAATTCCTTTCAAATCCTCAAAAGACCAACCAATCGCAGATTTATACTTCCTAAGAACATTCAATAAGTCCTCAAGTTGATCATCATCAAGAGAAGAAGATACAATTACCGGATATTTTTCATTGTCCCCAAGAAAGGCGTACTTCAAGTTTTCCAGCAAAAGTTTCAACTCCTCTTTCTTCACCTCCATCGGAGGGGTCTCGTTATCCAAAGGCAAGTACTTCCTAGTCCACTTGACTTCTTCCACCTTAGTTCTTCCCGATTCAAACCTGTCATCACCCAAAGCAAGTAAGTTTTCAAGAAAGTCAATACATACCTCGTTGGAGAGTCCGTCAAGCTCCGTAGTGGGATAAGTAAGAGATTCCATCAAACATGTCTCAAGAGGATCCTTTGACAGGATCAGAGACATGTCCTCCTTCACAATCTCCTCCACCACGTCAATACTATGACACTGTGACTCCATGGACATCTTCATTGCTTTGTCTAAGTTGAAAAGAACTTCTTCTTTGTCCATCCGCAATCTAAGCTCTCCTTTCTGAACATCAATCATAGCTCCAACAGTAGCAAAGAAAGGTTTCCCCAAGATTAAAGGGATATTATCCATATCTTCTTCCATCTCTAGTACAAGAAAGTCCACAGGAAAGACTAGCTTCTCCACTTTGACGAGAACGTCTTCAATTATACCTTTTGGAAACGTCATCGACCTGTCCGCCAATTGGAGAACCACTGTTGTAGGGGTCAACTCCCCCAAACCAAGCCTCTGGAAGATGGACAAAGGCATCAAATTTATGCTCGCCCCTAGATCGCACAAAGCTCGCCGTGCCGGCCCCTTTCCGATTTCATATAGAATAGTGAAGCTCCCCGGATCCTTCATCTTTTGCGGCAGCTTCCTTTGGATGATTGAGCTACAATTCTCAGATAAATTCACCGTTTCAATTCCGGTTAAGCTCTGCTTCTTCAACAATATGTCCTTTAGAAATTGGGCATAGTACGGCATTTCCATGATTGCCTCTGAGAAAGGAATGCTCAAGCTTATTTTGTTCATTATCTCTGAAAACTTCTTGAACTTCTCTTCCAATCCCTTCTTCACAAGCTTGTAAGGAAACGGTGGAGGTATCTTTGTTTTGGGAATCCCTCATTGATCACGATCAACCTTCTTCGCTTTCTCCTTTTCGGCTCTCAAACGCTTGGCTCTCTCCCATTTTTTCTCAGCTATTATCTCTGTACTTTGTTCATTCCGAACCACTGGAGTAGCATCAACATCATCGAGAGTGTTCGGAGTGGCAACAGGCAATTTCTGGTGGGGTTCGACCAGGGTTCGACCTGTGGAACAGGTCGAACCATGTACGTACTGGTCGAACCTACCTTCTGGACAACGGCTCTCTTTTTGAATTTGAGGTTCGACCTGGGTTCGACCTGTGAAACAGGTCGAACCATGGGTACCTAGGTCGAACCGGCCTACTGTACTCCTTCCGCCATCCGGTTCGACCAAGGTTCGACCTGTTTGATAGGTCGAACCATGACCGTCGTGGTCGAACCATTGCTCTAACAAAACAGAGTGCTCCAAGTGGTGCTGTTCGACCTGGGTTTAACCTGTTGGATAGGTCGAACCAAGATTGGTTTGGTCGAATCGGTGTTTTGGAAAAATAGAGTGCTCTGAGTTGTCGGGTTCGACCATGGTTCGACCTGTTGGACAAGTCGAACCATCTGCAATTTGGTCGAACCGATGCTGCAATCTCTCCTGATTGTGTCCAGTGTGTTGGTTCGACCTCCCCTGTATGGTTCGACCTTCAATGTTGGTCGAACCATGTTCGAACCTCGCCCTAGACATGTCCAAATTTGATTCCGACCTCATAGGTCCTTCGTATTGTGTTCCCGACCTTAATGTGATGGCGTTCCAGGACCTTTAATCCTCAATACTTTGAGACGAGAACTTCCCCTTCTCAAGAGTTTGAGTAAGCTTGTTAACACTTCCTGCCATCTCCCCCATCAGTAACGTAAGGTCCTTCACCTGCTTAGATATAACCTCATGGTTTGCATCGATTTTCTTTTCAAGTTTGGCCTCAAGGCGGTTAACTCTTTCATCATTCTTGGTCATATACCTGTTCACAGTATCCTCAAGACCCGATTTCCCTTCTTCCACCTTAGCACCCGGTTCAACACCCATCGGAGGTTGAATCGCATTATTCAGATTGCTCCATGAGAACTCCGGCCTCCTAGGCTGTTGATAACCACCAGGGGGACCACGATTATTAAAGTTTCCTCGATAGTTCCCTTGGTAATTCCGGTTTCCTTGATCTGGATACCTAGTCCCTTGAATACTTTGACCCATGGCATAGTGTGCCTCTTCCAACTCCTCTTGGATTGGTCCCTCATTCTTTAACTCCTGCTGCATGATTGGTACGCGCTGAGATAATTCGCTGATTTGCTTCTGTTGGGATTCAAGTAGCTTGTTGATATTGGACAAGCTAGAGACGATCTCATCCTCTCTACTTGTTTTAACCATTGCTTGTTCAACCTTAGCTACATTACCAAGGACATAAGTACCTCTAACTCTATCAGTTGTCCAATCCCTCGAATTCATCGAAATATCTTCAAATAACTTTTCGGCCTCTACGGATGACTTTGTAAGCAATGCTCCATTAGAAGAAGCATCCAATAACACTCGTGAATCACAGTCCAATCCATTGTAGAATATACTGATATATTGAGCTTTAGATAGCCCATGTTGAGGACACTTCCTAAGCATGTCCTTGAATCTATCCCATGCTTCATGAAATTTTTCTCCTCCACCCATAGCGAATTGGTTAATGTCTTGCTTCATCTTAAACACCTTTGAAGGTGGCATGTACCTCTCCAAGAACCTTAACTTCAGTTGCTCCCAAGTGGTGCACTCAGCTGCGTTGATAGTGTCGTACCAATCTCTCGCCTTTTCAGTAAGCGAGAATTTGAACAAAAGGATCTTCCTTGCATCTTCATGTTCTCCTGCGTCTTTTTGAGTGCTTGCATAGCCCAAGAACTTGTTCAGATGCTGCTGCGGATCCTCGAAAGACCCTCCAGAAAAGGAGTTCCTTTCTATCATGCTAATAAGAGCGGGATGAAGATCGAAAGCTGAATTAGTTCCCCTTGCTCTTAAAAGCCCAAAATTTCCAGCCCCATTGTTTCTGAAAACCTCTCGGATGGCTAGATTATCCGAATTCGCTGCCATGTTGACTGTCCTTACTTCGAATTAACTTCAGTTGTAGCTTCAATCGTCTGCGAATTCTGCTAGTCAACTTCAACTCCAAAATTCAGAGCTTCAGTTGGATCAATAGTCTTTGCCTTACTCTTCTTCTTCTTCTTCTTCTTCTTTCTTGACGATGCTCCGATTTCAGGATTGTAGGGTTCAAGTTCACCTTTCTTTGATCTCGTGAGCATGCACCTAAAAAGTACTAGAATTAAAACAACAAAACAAGAAAAATAGCCTTAACAAACTAGAAATAACAAAAAGATATTTTAAGCCGTCCCCGGCAACGGCGCCAAAAACTTGATGAGCGTTTTCTCAACACACAATTAATCCCAAGTATGAAGGATATCAATTGTAGTTTCGAAGGTGACCAAGTTAAATATCGAATCCACAGGACGGATAAATATCACTTTAGTTATTTTCTAGCAATTATGACTTTGTTGAGAATTGTAATTTTGGTTTGTAAATTAAGTAATAATTGAAATAGCAATTAAATAAGAAGAACAAGAAAATAGTAGTTGTGATCAAATAAGATAATAGGTAGTTCGTCAAGCCATCCAGTTTCATTCGTTAATTCATACTCTCGTGTGTCGATGTCCGACTCTGCCTTATGGTTTATGGACGCATCGCTAGACCATACAAATCTATTCTATAGACACAAATAGATAAGCTTTTGACACGTGTAAATATCCTCAGAGCAAGACGTATACTTTACCTCCCTTTCTAGGTATTATCATAATCAATTATTTCCCGTGCACTTAGTACTCTAACCCGATTTGATCTCCCTTTTTAGGTACTATAAAGTTATACTCTTAATCCTACTTGTTAACCCGAATTCAATTCAATTAACAAACATTCATATAAGACGGTTCTAATAAAACCTCAGAATTCCTTCACTTAGAATTATAACAATAAACCCTGCTCATTAGTGAACGCACTCAACCAATAACCATATTATGCATTCAGACTCTACACAACGATTATTGATGCACAAAACAACTATGAGTATGGATTAAAAATGTGCAATCTTATATAAAATAAACCGCAAGTAGTGTTGTACGGAGTATACACACGAAATACAAATTAACTCATGAAACCTTCATAACCCTAGAACTACCGAAGTGGCTCTAGCCCATGATTAATCTAAGAACAATCATGGTTAGTTGGACCAATCTTACTTGAATCTCCAGCTGCACCTCTGTCACCGCCCGCCGGATGGATTACCAATCTCTTCTCTTGTCTCCTCTTATGATTCTCGCGTCGTCGTCGTTTTCTTGACTGCATGAGCCTCCTTTTATACTTGTAATCACGTCTCTAGGGCTTGGAATGGGCTTTTCAAGTGATCCCACGCGTTTTGGCCTCAAAAATCCGGATAAGGTAAGTTTCCGCATTTTGGTTCGACCTCGTCAAACAGGTCTAACCACCTGCCACAAGTCGAACCACAGGTTGAACCCTGCTACTGGACACATTCTGCACTTGGTTCGACCTCTTGTACAGGTCGAACCACTGCCTCTTTGGTCGAACCCCAGGTCGAACCTCACCACTGGACAATTTCCGCTCCTGGTTCGACCAACTGTCAGGTCGAACCCCAACGTCGTGGTCGAACCCATCTTCTCGCGAACTGGTTCGACCATGGTTCGACCTGATGAACAGGTCGAACCCCTTGAGTCGTGATCGAACCTTCCTTCTGCAACTTTTCAATGCTGGTTCGACCTATAGGAGAAGTC
This sequence comes from Pogostemon cablin, assembly GCA_023678885.1. NCBI lineage: Eukaryota > Viridiplantae > Streptophyta > Magnoliopsida > Lamiales > Lamiaceae > Pogostemon > Pogostemon cablin. The sequence goes on from CM043009.1 coordinate 8,650,718, forward strand.
GAACCCTCCTCCATTAGGTCGAACCCTACTCTTTCCTTGGCGGTTCGCGTGGTCTCAACTTCGTCTCTTCGATTCTTGGCACTTCCACTCCATTTTTGCTATGAAAACCACTTAAATAGCTCCACTAACACCTGATTCATGCTAATTCACAACATGTATAGGTTTTCCACCTATTTCCACCTCAAAACTCTCCAAAACTAGCACAAAACATGGTGCCAAACTTGTGAATTTACACACTCATCAATTACCAAAATATTTATTCTTATCTAGAAAATTGATAGTCTTTATTCAATTAATTATTCTAAATAGATAATTATTTAAATATTATAATATATATGGAATAAAGATGAGATTGCCACCTTTTTTATATGTAATTTTAAAAATTATATTACTCCTTTCATTCATTATAAAATTATACTTAAAAATTAATTACTCTAAAATTTTGTATGTAATTACCATAAATCTTCAATTAAAAATATAATAATGTCTATAAAAATATTTATTTAACATAAATGTTATATTATTTATTATTATATATAAAGTTTAGTTATTTACTTTTATAAATTTAAAATAAAGTAATAAAAATATCATATAACACATGAGGCAAAATATATATTTAACATTCTTTAGCTACGAATTAATATAGTATTATTCGTTTTTAATGATTAACAGAAAAGATTAAGTGCAAACTATTATTTAAATTAATAGTTTAAGGGTACAACGATTATCTACAAATATTAACAAAATAATATAAAGTATCATAACTATATATGAATTATATAAACTGAGCGTGACAACTCTAAAATTATTTAATATGTATATATTCATTATAAAAGATTAACATGCGGCTTTCAATTTTGTATAAAATTAAAGTGTAATATTATTTTTGTGGGGTAGATTGAGTAATTTTATTTATACAATTAAATTATAATATATTTTAAATGTATGTAATATAAAATTAAAAGCTACTAAATATTAACTAATATTATATATATATATATATATATATATATATATATATATATATATATAATCTTGCCAAAATTTCTCAAACGACACCTACAAAATATTTTAGATTTTAGTAATTAAAATGTATTATAACTATTATGAATGAATATATAATGTATACATATAGTAGATTATACTCCCTCCGTCCCGGAGAAATTGACACATTTTTTTGGGCATGGAGATTAAGAAGTATAATAAATTAATGTAAAGTGAAGTGAGAGAAATAATATTTAATGTGTAGTGGGTAGTTGTATTAGTGGTGAGTGTGATGTTTGTGTGGACCCATGTAAATAAATAAATAGTTTTTGTGTGGGTCTCATATCCTTAAAAAGGAAATATGTCAATTTCTGTGGGACAACCCAAAAAGGAAAGTGTGTCAATATCTTTGGGACGGAGGGAGTATATATATATATATATATATATATATATATATATATATATATATATATATATATATATATATATATATATAATGTAATGAATACATAACAAGAATTACTCCTAACAAAAGTGACACACATAATGCCCATAAGGGCTCCCAATGCCTACAAGCCCAGGTTCAAACCCTCTTGAGGGCTTGAAAATACAATATTCCACAAAATCAAAATATATATAAATTCTAGTGGAAAAAGAAAGAAAGATGGTGGCTGGTCTAGTGGTTCGAGATGAGCCCGGGCCATGGTAGCTCTGGTTCGAACCTGGACAAACATTTTGGCATAGCTAATAATTAGAGAGGATTTTAGAGACGGAAAAAAACCGTCTCTAATTGAGACGGAAAAAAGTCGTTTCTAATATCGTTTAAAATTTGAGACGGCTAAATACTGTCTCTAAATACCGTCTCAAATACCGTCTAAAAAATAATCGAACCGGTCCGATTTAGTACCGTCGCAAATACCATCTCAAAATAAAACCGTCTCTAATTTCTTCTCTATTCTAGCTACGCACAAATTGTAGATGGTCGTAAAACCGTCTCAAAGCATTAAAAACCGTCTCTATTCATTACTTTTTTTTATAGTGATATCGTATCTTTTACTATTTTTAACAAAAAGAAAAGTATAAAATACTTTATGCGATGATGAAATAAAGAAAGTGTCATGGAGGAAGTATTTTTGTATACATCACTTTTGATTTATTTTCTTTCTAATAAAATTATGATTTAATGTAATGGTTTGAGCGACTGTTCGGGGTGTAGGAAGTATTTTGTATGCATCACTTTTGATTTATTTTCTTATTAAAAAAAATTATATGATTTAATGTAATGGTTTGAGTGAGATATTCGCGGATATTGAAGCATTATTTGTATCCGTCCCAAATTTTAATGAGATTTTATTTAATTATTTGTACTCGTCTCAAATTCGTTTAAAACTTAGAAATATCGATACACGTTCTATTAGGATTTAGATAGATTGGGTACCCAGAAATACCCGTTCTGTTGTCATCTTTAATTATTGGAATGTCTCACACAAAATTTGAGTAATCATTATTTCAACTTCAACTTTACACTTTATATTTTAACCTGTTTCAATTTTAACTTCACACTTTCATGTATAAAAAATATACTTAGCTATTATACTTACACTTGTCATCTACTCGTTCCACATAGAACATATTTTAGAATTTATTTATTATAAAAAATATTAAATTACTCTAAAAAAAGTCAAAAAGTATTTTATTTTTTAATTTTTTATTTTATAAAATTTACGTGTGGATTGTAAACATCAAGATGAAAATGAGAAGGAGGCAGTATTATTATTACCTCTTCCGTCCTACTAGAACGTACTCCCTCCATCCCATCCTAATAGTTAGGCTTCCTTTGTAATTTACAAAGGAAGCGTAACTATTAGGATGTGATGGAGGGAGTATGAAAATTCATTCGTGTTTTGTTCATAAATTAAGGAATATTATAATATTTAATGTGTAGTTGAAGATGCTCTATAACCCTTTTGTACTAGGGATGTCAACGGGTTGAGTTTGAGGCATGTATCTAACTACTCGGACCCGACTCGTTTTAAAATTGCCTGCTCCAGACCCGCACGGGTCTTATTTTACAGCCCCAGACTCAGACCCAAACGGGGCGGGTCCGCCACGCCCGCACTCCTTATTTATTTATTTTATTTTTAATTTTTTAAAAAAAAAAATTATAAGACTTATGTGGCACTCATAAATCACTAACTCTCTCACTTCATCATTCTCCATAGTTACAAGTAATAATTATGTCAAAAAAATAAAAATAAAAGAGTAAGGCTTGCGTGCGCTTTAGAATTTAGTATTATGGATAATGGTACATTATTTTGTTCTAAAGGGTATACACTTTAATTAATAAGGGTACAACATTTTGTTCTAAAGGGTATATACTTTTCATTAATATTTTTTATTTTTCTTCAAAAAATAAAGGGTACACATCTTTATACTAAAGAGTATAAAATTTAACACAAAATTATAAAGCACACGGAGTGTGCTTCCGTGTGCCCGAGTGCACACAAGTTTTTGCCAAAATAAAATTCAAAAAATAATAATAATCATAAAATTAGTAGTAAAGTATAGAATTTTAAATGATTATAAAAATAAAAATATAATATTTATATTCAGTACGGGGCAAGACGGCGCAGTCGAGTACCTGTCGGTCTGAAGTAATACCCAGACTCGGCCCGTTTCCAAAATAGGTCTAGGGCGGTCTGCCTCATTTTCAGTTCGGGGGTCTAGGTCGGTTCAAATCGTGCGGGTCGGGTGGGTACCCGCAGGTTGAACCAAATTGACACCCCTATTTTGTACATCCATTTTAATTTAAAGTGATGACATATTGTGTATTTTGTAGTAATTTTTTGGAATTTTGTTATGAGATGTGAAGCCTACATAAACCGCAAAGAAAATAATACTCCTTCTATTCCGTCTTAATAGTTACGTTTGCTTTTTGTATAAGGATTAATGAATATAGTATTTTAATGTGTATTGAGGTGAGAGGAATAATATTATAATGTAAAATGATTAGGTGTATTAGTGTGATGTGTGGGCCAATGGAGATAAAAATAATTAATTTATGTGAGTCCCATATACCAAAAGGAGAAATATAACCATTAGGATGAGACGCAAAAAATGAAAATATGTAACCATTAGGATGAGACGGAGGGAGTATTTTTAATGTATATTATTATTATTATTATTATTATTATTATTGTTATTATTATTATTATTGTATGAAAAGTCACCATTTTTACTCCTATTGCAAATTTATTTCCACCATTGAGAAATTGTAAAAAAAAAAATTTCATTTTTAAGCATTGTTGCAAAACTTATTTTCACCATTGAGAAATTGTAAAAAAAGAATTTCATTTTTAAGCATGGTTGCAAAACTCACCCAATGTATAATATTTTTTTTAAAGGTGGAGATTAAAGATGGTTTTTTTAAAAAAAAAAAACTGGGTACGTGAATAATAATTAAAGTTTTTTTTTCTCGCTATTTCTCAAAAATGGAATAAATTTGCTATAAGAACGAAGTTTGTGATTTTCATCAATAATAATAATATAATATTTAAACTTAGAGAAGCGTAATATACGTACTACTTGCTTCTTAGTGGGAATGGGTGTGACAATGACTTTCGATGCGACACCAGCCATTAATTAATTTAGAAGTAACAAACAGACATGACAATCAGCCAATGTATATGAGGCCCAATATTATTTTTTCTTTTTCAAATAATGATTTCTGAACAAAAAATAGACCTATATATCTTTCGAATTTATTACATTTAACATTCTTGTCTAACTTCTTTTAGTTCTTGCAATAACTTAAAGTGTAAAAATTCCAATAATTATGTAAGTGGCCGTATAAAACATGAAAACGTATGATTTGCAATTGGATATATACGTAATCTTTTTAAATAAGAGTTGTATTGTACTCCCTTCATCCCAAATTCAAGTTCACGTTTACTATAGATACGAAGTTTAAGAAAAGTCACTTTTTGACTTACTTTTGAGGGTAGTATGATATTTTTGGGTAATAAAGAAATGATAAAGTATGTTATGTGTGTTAAAAATGTGATGTCAAATTTGTAATTAAATTAAAGTATGTTAAAGAGATATTAGTTTATTACTTTTTCCTTTTATGGAAGTGTGAATTTGAATTTGGGACGGAACAAAACGGAAAGTGTGAAGTTTAAGTTGGGACGGAGGGAGTATATAATCTCGAATTATTGCTCTAGAATTAAATAAGTTTTAATGAACTTTTTTATATAAAGTTGAGTGTTTGTGGGCTAAATGGGGTTACACTTAGGCTCAAATCCAATCAAGTTGTAAGGCCTACGGAGCCCAACACACTCAACAATAGTAGTTCAATGAATTTAAACAACTACATTCATTGAATCCTGGTGCGATGTAACCTTTGATCAAACTTATCTTATAGGACTTTACCCTAATCAATGAGAATCAAAGGATAATAAGGAAAATGTATCATAACTGCCAATGAAATTCACAATCTATCAATCAATTATGTGATTAATTGTAGATTCCTTTTGAAGAGATGGGAGTGGTGTATATAAATAGGATCCATCCCTCATATCTCAAACACACCAATGCCGAAATACTACAATCATCTGCACTTAAATAGTTGCATTTGCATGCATCATTTTAGAATGATCTAGTCCCAGTCTATCCTAAGTTCGTCGGAGCTCCTACACTTGTACTGCTATTTGTGTAGGAGAGGAAGTCGTTTTACCTTTAAGGACATTATGTCTGAATTGAAGCAATATCGGGACGTATTTGTCTGGCGGGCAAAGGTCTGACCTTAACTCGACATTGTTTATTACTATTTCATTTCTTCTTATTTGATTCTTGGACAAGACTGTAGGTTCTAAAGTTCTGGAAAAGACGAATCTGGATTAAAAGCAAGATTCACGTTTCTGCACATTCGAGGATTAAAGATTGGCAAAAGCTCATGTGCGCCCGGGGACACGGAAAGATGCTCCGTGTCCCCATGTGAACACAACCCTCCCCTCCAATCCTATTTAAATATGTGTATTGCTAGGGGTTTAAATGGTAAAGGGACATGAAAATTGTAAAGGCGCACGGAATGTGCTCCGTGCGCCCGGGTGCACAGGAGCCTCACTCATAAAGATTTTCTTCATTAAAAATTTCTTTCAATTGTAATTTAATTATTTCCATTGTTCTTTTTATTACCACAATGTTAGGGTGATTGATTGGTGTACAAAATCCCCAAAAGTAAAGTGCAAGGAAGTGGTGAGATGAGTAAGCTTTTAATTTAAAATTAAAAATAAAATGAAAATCAAGGTACTCCATTTATATGCAACATAGTTAGTTAACTGATTAACAGTGAGCCCTCCCTATAAGCCACTTGAGGCACATCCTGCGATTTACCTCCTCCACCAATCCCCAGGGCAGGGGCGGTGGGGGCCCCTAATGGTGGGGTACACCATTAGTTAGTTAACTGATGATTATCAGTATTTAGGGTATTATATTTTATTCTAAAAATATATTTATTTTATTTGATTAGAATAACTTTTACTTTTTTTTAACTAGATATTGCTCACCTGTGCTTTGCACGGAAAGAATTAAGTGTATTACTATGTACTTTTATATTTAATTTTTTTAACCATAATTAATATATATATATATATATATATGAGTAATTATTTATTTATTTGAGTTTATATATCAATTAAATCACATTGTTTATATACTTATTTTTTATAACATTAAATTTGATTCAGTATTTAAGATAAATAGAGTATATATTAACTTTCTATTATTAATTACATTAAAAAAAATTTATTTTAATTGATATCTATTTATTTTAAAAAAAATAAATATAATCTCTCTGTAAATCTCAATTACAAATTTTAAGAAAGATATAGTATACTATAATTTATATTTTATTTTTAATTGAATAATAAATGGATAAATAAAATATAAAATATGAGTTAATATAATAAATTATAAATATTAAAATAATATTTATGTAGACGATTTTAATGAAAATAAAATTGAAAGAAAAATTAAAATAAATCACAAAATTTCAAAAATAAATTTCATACATTAATCCTAAAAATTAAATTAAAAGAATATATTTATAGAGACGATCCTAATGAAAATATAATTAAATGAAAATTAAAATAAAATAAATTCATCAATCCAAACACTGGCGACTTTTTTATTGAAGTTCCAAATAAGATCAAATAAAAATAAAAGCAATAAGGTTTAAAAAAATTATAAAAATAGATTTTATAAAATATAAAGAAAATAATAAAAACGAAGAAAAAATCATAAATTATAAGATAAACGGAAAAAAAAAAGAATGATACTTCAAAGGAGAATGATTGAATCTGAAAATAAGATCAAATAAAAATATAAGATAAAATAAATTAAAGTAAAAAAATAAAGTTTATAAAATTATAAATAAAACATTCTGAAATTAATTATGGATTATCCAAATTCATCACTTCAAACATTTATGACTTTTTTTAATGATTGAAGCTACAAATAAGATCAAATAAATAAAATCAATAAGATTATTTTTTTTTTTAAAAATAGGGTTTATAGAATATGAAGAATACACAAAAAACGAAGGAAAAAACTATAAATCATAAGATAAACAAAAAATAAAAAAGAAGAACGATACCTCAAATGGAATATTGAGCCTGAAAATAAGATCAAATAAAAGTATATAAGATAAAATAAATTAAAGTATGTAAATAAGGATTATAGAATTATAAAAAAAATACAAAAATTGAAGAAGAAAAAAAAAGATTACAAAAACAAAAAATAAAATAAAAAATGATACTTCAAATGAGAATGATTGAACATGCACTCAAATATGAGAATGATTGGACATAAAAATAAGATCAAATAAAAGTATAAAAGATAAAATAAATTAAAATATAGAAATAGGGTTTATAGAATTATAAATAAAATTAAAAAATAGAAGAGAAAAAATAACAAAAAATAAAAGAGAAGAATGATACCTCAAAGAATGAACCTGCAAAATCAAATAAAAGTAAAGTATAAAAGATAAAACAAATTAAAGTAGATTAAATATAGCAGTGCTGGTCCTGACATCTTCGAGGCCAGGGGCGAACAAAAATAATAGGCCCTCTTGCTTTCTACTTATTTATTAATTAGAAAGTTTTCATTATTTTCTTCATTAACACTTTCTTTCCTTGCATAAAAAGCCAAAAATTTATTTATAGCAAGACATTTTATTATAACAATTATTCTCAAAAGAAATTATCTCCAATGTAATTTTTCTTTGAAAATTTATTTTTGTAAATCTTTATTTATGGTTTTTTTTTAATCTAATTTGTAAATCAATCAAACTATTCATATTAGTGATATGTTCCATAGTATTTTATACTATATGTTAAGTCTCTCACTAAGATGTTCTAATCATTATATCCTTTATTTGCTAAAGCATTATATCTTTCGAATCTTCCAAATTCTTTGAAAAAATTTATCTAATAATCTTCTTTGTGATAAATGTTGTGATCTTTTTCTTTTTTCCTTTCTTACAATTAGGTTCATTCTTTTTTAATATCTAAATATAGGGCCCCTTTTCAAGTCCAATATATTGACGGACCAAATTTTATGAACCTAATATAAAATAGTATTTTATTAAAATATAATTTTATCAAGTATTATATATATATATATATATTTATTTATTTATATAAATTTTGGGCCCCTATATTTTTGGGGCCCAGGGCGGTCGCCCTTCTCGCCCCTCCTCAGGGCCACCACTGAAATATAGTACGAAAGTGAAATAGAGAAGAAAAAGAAGAAGCACCGAAAAGAAAAAAAAAAGTAAGGATATGATTAGGTAATAAAAATATTTATATAGAATGATTTGAAAGAATGAACGATCGTGATTGAAAGCAATCAACGTAAGAATAAAGGTGTAAAATTTCCAAAGATTGTGACGTGACGGTCAAGATTAAAATTGAATTATTACTAAATTTACTAAAATTGAAAAGATGGAGAAAAATTGAAGATAAAAAATATTTCCCATATTTATTAAATTTATATTGTAAAATTTCTAAATAGAGTAAAATTAAAAAAAGATTGAAAACAAAAGTAGAATTTTATGTTTGCGTTTATATATTCATAGATAGATATATATAAATAAATAGATTGTAACAGCGGTTGAAATATTAAGAACATTAATGTAATAATTAGTCATTCACTAAGAAAATTAATTTTTCTATGTTGGAAATAAAGTTATTGATTTTTATTTTTAAAAGATATTTGATTTTTAATTAATAAAGATAATAATTTTTAGGTCGGGTCAAATCTGGATATAAAGATTTAAATTCATATACACCTAGGTGTTGTTGGGGGATTTTGATCATCAAACAGTACACATGGGATGTGAAAACAAACTGAAATTAATACAACAGTAAAGAAAATTATAGTAGAAACTTGATCGAAGAAATTCAGGAAAGAGAGCTTTCAATAGTAGATGAATTCCAATTCAAGACAAACTCAAATTTTGATAATTGTCAGATTTTCATTTCTAATTCAATCTCCCAGAACAGATTAATTTCTTGTTCTAATGTGCTGATTCCCAATTTTGTCTTGAGATTCTAAATTGAGACGATTTACAGTTTTCACTCGAACAAAATCAAACAACATTTCAGAACAAATAAGATAATATATTTGTTAAAAATAAGTCAAGACAAGTCTATGACTTTACGCTCAAAACAATCATATCCTGGTACTACTCACAATTCCAACATGTCGTTCCAAAGGGTAAAACAAAATCGTCTCTAAAATGAGTTGCAGCCCTTGCGTGAGCTCTAAGAGATGATAAAACTTGATTGCTCTCTATATGCGACATACAATGTTGACTTTGGATGCAGACTTTCAAAAGATATACAACTACTCCCTCCGTCCCGTCCAAAGATATGCATTTACTTTTTGCACGTAGATTAAGGAGTATTATTATTTTATGTAAAGTGGGTAGGTGTATTAGAGAGATGTGATGGGTAGTCGTAGGCCATTGATGTACCATTTTTACTAAAAGAGAAAAATGTTGCAATTTGAATGAGATGCCTAATATAGTAAAATAATGTTATTTGGGTGGGACGGAGGGAGTAGTATACAATGTGTAGTATGTATTTCAAGTATTTTAGATGTACTTTTCACTATTATCACCTTAAATCACATTTCATCTCTTATGAATCAAATGGTGAATGGTCTTATTTTTAAGCATCTTTTCACCCATGCTTAGGCTCTTGCAGAAGTTACAATCGACTTCAATTATACTGTTGCTCGATTTGAATTCAGTTGTTACACTTTTAAATTTTAACCAGTAACTACATTTTCAAAGGTCATAGGCCACGTGTGCCTCATCTCGGATTGGGATAAAATAGGTCCACCACACTCAAATTGAACTTCCTTAATTTGAGATCGTGCACCACATATGAACTTCCTTCATTTAAGCTCAACCTAAAACATTTGCAAAAAAAATTATAAGTAGGCTTTAAGGTCCAAGACTACAACTCATCTTCTTATATGTAAAAGGTAAAATACATTTCTTTAATGGAATTTTAAAGTGTGAAGTGAGAAAATATATTAAGTTACGTATTTATCCCTTGTGATAATCTATAAAAAATTGCCCTCTTGGAATATACATTAATCTTTTTTGCCCACCTCTTAAAAAGTAATCAAAACTGCCCTCCTCTTGTAAACAATGACAGTATTACCCTCAACTTTTATTTAAATTAAATAACTCTATTTGAACAATAAATTGTTAAACTATTAAAATTATAAATAGTATATTATTAAATAATATTATTATTTAGTCCAAATGATTAAATTATTAATCATTAATAAAAATTTAATAATTAAAAATTATTATTAAATTATACTACTCAATCAAAATTATTAAATATAACAATATAATAATTAATTAATAATTTTTTTTGTTATAATTGAATTTTTAAAAAATTTAATCCATAAAAAATCATGATTTCTTTATACTTATTTAAAAATAAGTGAATATAAACCTAATCATGTTAGAAAAAATAAAAATGGATCGAATAAACTTAATAAAGTTGAACGGAAAAAAATGGGACAAATAAAAATAAGAGTGGATCGAATAGAAGAAGCAATGCTCATTCTACAGTTAAAAAAAAATTGGAACGAATAAGAAAAAAAAAAGGGACGAATAATTGTAAAAATGAATGAAATAAAAAAGGTTTGCTCAGCATGTGTTTCTAATCATGCCTCGAATAGAAATAATTAAATGTGATCACGTTCGAATAGAAGTAATATTTTATTGACATGGCATAAATAGGAGTGAATAGGAGTAATAATTAGATAAGATGATTTAATAAGAGTGTATATGGAGTGCACCCGGTGCAAGGGTGCACCCATATGTTATTCTATTTTGTATACATTTTATTCTATTTTGTATACGTGTTTTGTAATAATTGTATACTTTTTTCAAACTAAAATTTTCATTAAAAAACTAACATGTATATGTGTATAACTTTTTATTCAATAGTGTATACATGTTTTTTAATAATTGTATATTTTTTACACTCAATTTTTCAACTAACAATTAAATTGTATACATTTTTGCTCTTAATTGTATATGTTTTTGTGTATATTTGTATGTTGGTGCACCCTATCTTTAGGTGCACCCGGGTGCACACTATAATTAGCCATTTAATAATAATGGCTCGAATAGAAGCAATTAATCATGCTCATTTAATTTTTTTAATGAAAAATTGAGTGTAAAAAATTTACAACTATTAAAAAATATGCACTATTGAATAAAAAGTAATACACATATAGTTACTAGTTTTTTTAATGAAAAACTGTGTGTGAAAAAAGTATACAATTATTAAGAAACAAGTATACACTATTGAATAAAAAGTTATACAACAGTTTTTTAATGAAAACTGTGTGTGAAAAAATATACAATTATTAAAAAACATGTACACAAAATAGAATAACATATACTCCAAAATAGAATAAAAAATTATATACATATGGGTGCATGCTTGCAACCAATATCAACTACTTTTATTCATTTATTTAACTTGATTTTTTATTTAATTAAAAATATTTTTTATGATTTTTGGGTGCACACAATATCAACTTTATTTATTTTCATTTATTTATTTTGATTTTATATTTAATCAGAAATATTTTTTATGATGTTTATAACTTGTATAATTATGTGAGTATTTTTCATAACTAATTTTAAATTCTTCCGCTCGGGGCTTCAGCAATTGTAGAGGGTAATGTGAGAAAATAATCAAATGTAGGGCATTTATGATGTTTTTATACAAGGTGGGAAAAAAAGATTATCATAATTTGAGATGGGGCATTTTAAATTTTGTCCCTTATGACTTTTGTAAATTTGTGAGTTGACATGGTATGATTGATTGGATGATTATAAGGAGGTTGCAGGTTTGAATCTACTTGAGCGCATTTTTTAAAAAGTTCATTGTTTTTTTTATCCTTTTAAATGAAAATTTTGAAGTGTGGCTCTAATAAATTTAAAGTGGGTTGATATCTATATCTAAATATATATATATATATATATATATATATATATATATATATATATATATATATATATATATATATATATATATTAAAAAAGATAAGGAAAAATTTCTCATAGGTACATACTTTGTATCCATAATTATTGTGAAATACATTGATTTAAAAAAATTACTCTCACATAAAAAATATTAAAGTAAAATACCAAATATAACTCTAAATCCATACACTTTTAAACCACAAACTCTAATCTTCTCACCCACCCACTGCCGCCGCCGCCGCCGGCCGGTCGCCAGACTGTCGGAACTCCGCCGGACCGCCGCCGGATATATACTTTTTTTGCTGCACACGAACTTTTATGCTGCACACAAATATTTATGTGCAGCACATTATAAGGGTAATATTGGAATATCACTGTATATTTATGTAATTAGTAATAATATTTTTGTATGTTTGTATCTTATAGTAATAAAAGATTTTTAGTGTACTTAGTAGTAATCCTCCCAAAAGATAATATATGGACCTATTTTTATAAAAAATAGTATAATCATAATTTTTAAAATTGTAATCAAAGTGCGTTGGGGTTTAAGTCTTAATTAATTAAAGACGAGAATGGCGTATGGACCTATATATATTTTTGGGTTAATTACATTAAAATACATAATCTTCCCCTCATTTGTTAATTTAATCATGAACTTATTTTTGTTAAAAAAATACATGATCTTTATATTTTTGATTAATTTAATCACGAATTTTCTTTTTATCAATTAAATACACGATCTTTTTTACTATCTCAATTTATTCACGAACCATCTTTTCTAAATATATATAATCTTAAGAGTTTTATCGTTTAATAATCCAAATTCCTCTATTACTAAATACATGACTATTTTATTTAATAAAAATCTAAGATACATAAACATTTAAAATATAATATGTAAATTTAAATATTATAAATATTAAAAAAATTATAGAACAAAATTCGTAAAATGTCATTCTCGTTTAAAATTAAAGTAACTCCATTATATTTTCATTATTATTTTGGTTTTTAAATTAATATTTCTACGTCACAAGTTCATGGTGGGTTCAATTATTTAAGTTTAATTAAATAAATTCACAATAAATATTAGAAGAATGTTAAATTTAAAAAAATAAAATTTTAACAAACTGTAATAATTAGGTTAAGTTTTGTTTTATATAATTAAATAGCGTATTAGTAACGAGAAAGTTAAATTTCAATGATTTTTTTAATTAATAAAATGTAATTTATGTATTATATAGTAATTAAACAAAAAGATCATATATTAAAAAAGAAAAGTTTATGATAAAATTTGAGAAAAATAAAATAAATTAGTGTATTTAATTGATAAAAAGAAAGTTTATGATTAAATTGAGAAAATATGTAAAAATCATGTATTTTTTCGATTAGAAAAATAGTTCGTAATTAAATTAAGAAAAGAGAAAAAAATCATTTATTTTAATGCAATTAATCCTGTATTTTTTTTATATATTATTATTTATTTTATTTTGTAAATATAAGCCTAGTTTTTGCACCAACCCAAATTTTAATGGTGTGTTTTGATTTAGTTGAACCGTAAAACATTGTTTATATCTTATACTTCTTCTGTCCATCTTTTAAAAGTTTCATTTTTTATTTAGGTGTCTGCTATTAGGGATCTCATTTATATATATATATATATATATATATATATATATATATATATATATATATATATATATATATATATATATATATATATATAATTTACACACATCTACTAATACAATTAAAATATAGGGTTCACATATCCACTAATATAGCTATCCACGACATATTAAATAAAATACTCCTTAAATCACTTAAAAAAACAAATTAATTCCTTTAAGACGGACATAGATAATATTATAATATGACAAATCATAATTAACTCTTATTTTTAAATTTACACGGGTCACTCACATGTTTATCAACACCTTTAATAAGTTTTACAAAGTTAATAATTATGTAGATTCCATGTTTGATTCTTGCTAGTGACAAATTAATGGATTGAATTATATTCATTAATTTAAATAGATATTTTTAATTAAATTCAATAGGTATATAAATTTAAATTTAAAAATAACAACTTTGTAGTCTTGCATAATTCTGAATACACGTATTTCATTCTAGAATTTGGAAAGATGATTAGAACTGTCGTAGTTATAATAATGCAGTCATATTCTTAACTACTTGGAATCTGTTTGTTAATAAAGATGTAAAATATATTAAATCATAGTTTAGAACTTCTATATTATTCCAGTAAATCATTAGTGTCATGATCCGGCTATATTAATCTACATAATTTAATTTTGTTTGATAATAAAAAATCTATAATAAAATATTAACGGGATGAGAGCAAATAATGCACTCGAATGATTGCAATTGACAAGATATTAACAAAAAATTATAAAACCATTTACCTGCGGCGTACACAGATTCTAATATGGTGAATTTGACATTTATGAAGAATCTAAGCGTGTCAGGTATCGCGTTGTGATTGGTTGGTTATTTTTAGAGAGTTCGCGGGTTCGACTCTAAATGAATGCATTACTTTATTTTTCTTTTCAAATTTATATTTAAGCTTATTGGGCTTATTTTATTTTTTATTTGACTTATTTAGTTTATTTTTTTTTTTAATGCTATGAACCAACCTCAAACTTTTATTTGGATTGAGTTATGGATTATAATGGGATTTAATTATTATTATTATTTTTACATGTTATCCTTTTGGAATGTAAAAGTTTTAAATAGAACATGGCCATATTATATGAAGTTAATCTAAGTATATGAGTGATAAATTCAAGTATGATTATAGTGTGTATATAAACATATACCCTTCCGTCCCATAAATATTTGCACCCTACTTTATACATGGATATATTAAGAAAAGTGATAACTTTTACGAGTATTATGGTATTTTTAGTAATAATAAATAAATGATAAAATGTGTTAGGTGTGTAAAGTATGAGTGGTGTTTTTTGTAAATAAAGTGTATGGGGAGGGTGATTGTGTTTGATTTTTTGCTTTTTAAGAAAGGTGCAAACTTTTGTGGGACAACCTAAAATGGAAAGCATGTTATCTGAAATGGAATGGAGGAAGTATATACTTTAACTACTAACAAAATTTTTACCTATATACTCTTCCAACCAATGCAAAGGTTGCCCTTTTATTTTGCACGTGGATTAATGAGTATTATTATTTTTATGTATAGTGGATAGTTGTATTAGAGAGATGTGGTGGGTCATATGGGAAATAGATATCTTTGGATTGACCGCCAAAATGGTAAAATGAATACATTTGAATTGACCGGACGAGTATATAATAAGCTTGCTTCAATAATGAGTCGACACGTCTCAGAACTCGTATCATATGTACCCGTATCACAATAGAATTGCCCTAAAGTAAATAATATGAGTTGAGAAGAATGCTAATTTTGAAATTAAAGTGTACTTGTAGAGTTATTGGATTGTGTGCTATTTTTTTTAAATTTTGAATGTGAATTTGTGTATAGGACGGACAAAAGAGCAACACTTGCATGATACTATTTCACGTGAGACCATTTTACCTTTTTTTAATTAATAATCACTTTTTATTGAAGATGTTATCATCTTTCATTAAAGATGATATTACTTTTTATTTATATTTTAAATTGTTATTATAATACTCCCCCCATCCATTGTCAATATATCAATTTATTTTTTGCATGTGAATTAAGGAGTATTATTATTTTTTATGTGTTGTAGGTAGTTGTATTAGTGGAGGTTGTGAGTCCTATATTTTAGCAGTATTAGTGATGTGTGTGGATTGATGAGAGTGAAAATAAACGTGTGTTAGTGTCCAATCTAACACTTTTTTGATGGGAATTGTTGTCATATATTAGCACAAGTATCTTATATTCAATATATGTGAGAAAAAGGCGTACTTGAGGTGTTTTACTATGTTTTATATGGAAAAAGGATCAAAAGTGCAAAGTTGGAGAAAATGTGCAACTTGTGCAAGAATGCTGAAAAATGCACGTCCAATTTGTGTAATTTTTCTATGTTCATGTGGAGCTCAAAACTAGAAGTGTGATACATGGTTGGAAAGCCATAGAAGAGTACTGGATTGTTTCGGTATAAAGAGCACCCCAATCGGATTCCAAACGAGAAAGTTATGATAAAAATGGTGACGTCTGATGAGAGTGAAAATAAGCGTGTTATAGTGTCCAATAATAACACCTTTTTGATGGGAATTGATGTCATATATTAGCACAAGTATCTTATATTTAATATATGTGAGAAAAAGGTGTACTTGACGTGTTTTATTGTGTTTTAGGTGGAAAAATGATCAAAAGTGCAAAGTTGGAGAAAATGTGCAATTTGAGCAATGATGCTGAAAAACACATGTCCAACTTGTGTAATTTTTTTATATTTTTTTGGAGCTCTGAACTAGAAATGTGATAAATGATTAGAAAGCCACTGAAAAGAGAATCGTTTTAACGTAAAGAACACCTTAATCGGATTCCAAACGAGGAAGTTATGAGCACAATGGTGACGTCGCGCGAGCTGTACCAAATAGAACATATGTTCTATTTTTCATGGCTTGTTACAGATTCAAATCTTAAATTTTTCTTGAGTTCTTTATATGAATAGAAAGCCAAGGAAGAGAGGATCGCGTGAGCGTAAGAATCACTCAAATCGGAGCTCGAATGTGGAAGTTATACGCGAAATAGTGAGACGGCACAAGTGTGATTAGACCATGACAGTTTGGTTCGACTAGACATCTTGGTCGAACCATAGCCATTTTGGTCAAACCAAAAGGCTGTTAGTGCGAAAAATCGCTAACTTCGATTCGAGGGTTCGACCAAGCCCTAGGTCGAATCCTAGGTCAAACCATATGCCTGGGACGCGTCCGAATCTGATTTTTACATTCCTAGTGCGTATTTTTGCGTATTTTCCAAGAAAAAGCCTGTCTTAGGTCTACAAGGAGAGCTTACAAGTATAATAGGGGATGTAAATCACACCAAGAAGGTATACAGATTGGATATAATACAACACAACTATTCTACACCCCACAAGGGGAGTTCACCCCCGATCATCATCCGCATCCTTTCCTCCATCCATCCATCACTTTGAAAATTCGTTTGTGGAATCAAGAGGAGAACTAAGAGGAGGATTCAAGACAGAGAAGGACGCGACAACTCCCGCATCTAGGGTTTTATTCATTTCTTAATTTATCTTGTAATTTTCCAAATATCCGGGTAAGATCTATCCAACACCCATGATTGTTCTTCTTAACACCATGGGCTAGAGCCTTTTTGGTAGAACTAGGGTTGTGAAGGTTTTTACGAATTAATTGAACTTTTGTGTGTAAACTCCGTACAACACTACTTGTGAATTTATTTTATATATGATTGTGCTTTCTTAATCCATATTCACGGTCGTTTTGTGCATCTTCAATTGGTATATAGAGTCTGAATATATATCTTGGTTGTAGATTGAGTGCGTTCACTGCTGAATAGGATTTCGTGTTATGATTCTAAGTGAGGGGACTCCGAAACTTCATTAGAACTATCATATATGAATACTTATTAATTGAATTGAATTTGAGTTATTAAGTAGGATAAAGAGGATAATTTTATAGTACCTATAAAGGGAGATCATATCGGGTTAGAGTACCAATTGGCCAGAGAAATAATTGATACTGATAGTACCTCAAAAGGGGGATGAAATTATATCTCTTGCTCCGAGGTTATTCACACGTGTTACACGCATTTCTACTTGTGTCTATAGAGTAGATATGCATGGTTTAGTAATGTGTCCATATTCCACAAGGTAGAGTCGGACATAACACACGGAAGGAAGATTAATGAGTGAAACTGGATTATCCTAGAGCTACCTATTCTCCTACTTGATCCACTTTCGTATTCTTCGAGTGATATTCTATTTAATTTGTTATTTTAATTAATTGTTTATTAGTTACTCATTTAATCCTCAAACGTTATTGCCTTACATCTTAATTAATTTAGTAAATAATTAAATTGATAATACGCCGTCCTTTGGGTTTGATAATCACTTGGTCGCTTGCTTAAGCTGTAATTAATATCCTTAATACTTGGAGATTAATTTTGCATTCAAAGAAAACGCGCATTAAGTTCTTGGCGCCGTTGCCGGGGACGACTGTTATTATTAGTTTATTATTTCTAATTTGATTAAGACTTTTATTTGTGATTATTTATTTCTAACTAACTTTAAATTTTTCTGAGGTACTTGTGCACTAGGAAAAGGAGAGGAAGGAAATAAGGAATAACACACAGTGCTAAACATGACCGGAGTAAGGCAGAATCCGGATAATATTGCCATACGTGAAATTTTTATGAACTATGGAATTGGTAAGATGGGGTTGATAGGAGCAAGGGGGGAAGATAATAATTTTGAGATAAATCCCACTCTTATTAACATGGTGGAGAAGAATTCATTTTCTGGAGGTCGCTTTGAAGATCCATATCAGCATCTCCGAAAATTTCTTGATTATGCAAACACTCAGAAAGGTGCTGGAGCTAATGATAATGCTAGAAGAATCGACCTATTCAAGTTCTCTTTGATTGATGGAGCAGAAGATTGGTATGAGACTCTTGATGCCACAGATTGCACTACATGGGACCAACTGCAGCAGAAGTTCTTGGAGAGATATATGCCACCCTCAAGGATCTTAAGAATGAAGCAAGAGATCACCCAATTTGTTATGAATCAGGGTGTAAAATTTCATGAGGCGTGGAACAGGTTCAAAGATATACTCAGGCGGTGCCCACAGCATGGAATGTCTAAGGCTCAGTACATAAGTATCTTCTACTATGGATTGGATTGTGAGTCGCATGTTTTTATTGATGCATCATCAGGTGGAGCACTGTTATCTAAAACAACAATAGAAGCAGAAAAGTTGTTCGAAGACATCTCTATGAATTCACGTGACTGGCCTACGGAGAGAGATAGAGGATCATATGTACTTGGTAAGGTGTGGCAGGTTGAACATCAAGTGAAGCCGACTAGGGATGATGAGATCGTCTCTAGTCTAGCTAACATCAATAAG
The DNA here is from genome assembly GCA_023678885.1 of Pogostemon cablin. NCBI lineage: Eukaryota > Viridiplantae > Streptophyta > Magnoliopsida > Lamiales > Lamiaceae > Pogostemon > Pogostemon cablin. The sequence goes on from CM043009.1 coordinate 8,670,357, forward strand.
CTACTAGAGTCTCAACAGAAGCAGATTACAGAGTTGATACAAAGGGGGCCTAGTATGAAGCAGCACGAAGTGAAGAGTGTTGAAGATACCTTCAATCGATACATGGCTAAGAAGATACAAGAGTTGATCGTCTTGAGATTACTATTAATGCTAAACATGCAGATTTATCTAAGCAGTTGAATGACCTTACTTTGATAATGGGGCAGATGACCGAGAACCTAAATCAATTGACACAAACGTTGGAGAAAGGAATGTTCCGTTCTCAAGGCATAGTAAACCCGAAAGAGTGTGAAGCCATCATGTTAAGGTCTGGAACACAGTACGAGGGACCGATGATGCTGAAAGTAATTTTGAAAGCTCCAGGAGCACTATTCAAGCTCGATTCGACCAATCCAACAGGTCGAATCACATCATGGAGGTCGAACCAAGTACCTGGATAACCTTCGGAGCATCCAGATATCTGATTTGACCACGACCATCATGGTTCGACTAACCCAGTTGGTCGAACCGCGGTAGAACCAGCCTGTTCGCGTCCCCCTGTTTTATCTAAAGTGCGATTCGACCACGTCAAGCATGGTTCGACCAACCCTGTTGGTCGAACCGTGGTCGAACCACCCTGTGAGGAGAGCTCTGTTTTGTCTGAAGCACGGTTCGACCACGATCACCATGGTTCGACCAACCATGTTGGTCGAATCGTGGTCGAACTGACCTGTTTGGTGGAGAACGTGATTTCTGAAGCCCGGTTCGACCACTACACACCTGGTTCGAACAACACTCTTGGTTGAACCGTGGTCAAACCATCTCGTCAGCACTATTTTCCGTGCGTAATGCTTTATTTGATATTGATGCTACTCCAGTACCATCCCAAGAGTATAATACTGAGCTAATATTGGAGAAGAAATGGGAAAGAGCAGGGAGGTTGAGAGACGAGAAGCTTAGACTGCAGATGGATAATGAAGATGTGGTTTTCTCTTTTGATCATGCAATGGAGATGTCCATGGAGACTCAATCATGCAAGTGCATAGATGTGGTTTCTAACTTGTTTAATCTTAATTTTCTAAGAAAGATGATTCTGAATTTAAGTGGAATATTGACAAGGAGGTGTCTAGACAGCCATGGGAGGAAGGAAATTTCAAGGATCATATACTTGTTACCAAAAAAGGTGAGGTGTTGAGTATAGACAAGAAGAGGGAAAGAAAGTATTTGAAGGTGAGGATGCGAGAAGACCGCCATATAATCTAGTAGTTCAAATGCGGTAAACCGTCATGCCTCTCCGACGTTAAACATGAGCGCCTGTTGGGGGCTTACCTTTCCGTTTTAATGCTTTATTTATTTCGTGTGAGTAAGAAATTTTTATATTTAAGGTACTTACTAATCGGCAATTACATCTCGTTGCAAACTTAGTTTCGATTTATGTTTTTACTAAGTTTGGGGGTGTGATGTTCTTACCTCATTGAAGCACTAAAAGTATAATCTTTTTTTTGTAATATTTGCTAGGGGAGTTGATTTTTTGCGGTATGTTGAAACTTTAATCGATTTTGATGTGTCAATTTTTTGCAATTTGCCTAGTGTTTAGTGGTGTTTCTAGTTTGTGGAGTCGATTAGATAGTCAATTGAGTCTTTCTTATAGTTCTCTTATTTTATTATTGATGAATCCTGTGATGATAAATGTTTGAGCTTTGATGATAGAAAAAGGTAAAAGAGGCGGAAATACGAGTTCTACACTGAGGTTGTGACCTGACCGAGTTGAACAACTTGAGGAGCTCGTACACGTTTTGAAGAAGAAAAATTAGGTGCTCTAGTTTTCTTATTCTAATTTTTATATGTTATTTTAATTCGTAGGAGTGGAAGGAATTTAGTTTATATTTTTGGTGATTAATGTGAGCTTATATTGTTAAATTATGCTTGAAATTCATATGCTTTTGAAGTTGATAAAGGAAGTGTACTTGAGTTATATTATAGTATGAAGTTCTATGTGTACTTGTGGGATATTGCTTACCATGAAAAGTGCTCTGTTACTTGTTAAAAACCCATGTGAGAATTTGAGCCTCGTTGATCATGTTACATAATCACATGATATTTCTTTATGGTGAGTATCGTTCTGGTGTGTGTATTCTAAAACTTGCCTCTTGTCTTACTTGAGACCGCATGTTATGTTAGATAATGGGAGATGATTTTAGACAATCTTTGATAATTATGAGTCACTTTACCAAATAATTTTCTACCAAATAATTATATATCCGTAGTTAGCCCTTTTGAGCTTGTAAACCTTATTTCTTTGGCAACCTACAAAGATAGCCACTTTGATATCCTATTTGAGCCTTAAATTCCTATATTTAGTGGATAATTAAATGCTGTTAAAGTGTGTGAAGTTGATTTTGATGGAGTTTGGAAGGAATAAAATATTTGGAGCTGTACAAGTGATTATAAGCCGAAAAATATGAGCTGAAAAATAAGTTACTTAGGGGTAGTGCCCGAAACTGGTACCCCGAGATGTTAGAGGTAGTGCCCGAAACTAGTACCTCGAGAAAAAAGAAAAGAAAGAAAAAGTATGTTGAGCTTGAAGAAAAAGGAGAGAAAAGAAAATTAGAAGAGCATGAAGCTGGATAGCCTTGAAGTATAAAAATCTGCAGTACAAAAGATCTCCGATTTTAATTCTCTACTAATTGAGTTAATTTATCCATATGTTTCCTACCCTTACCAAAGAGCCGATATTACATCCTATTAAAAATCCTTTTTGATTATATTATTGAATCATACTTTTATTGGTGGAGAGTTTGAGACTTTTGGCAAGCTTATGGTTACGCATACACTTGAATTGAATCTGAGCGTAAACACCTTATCCTATAAGTGTACGTCTTTTATACTTGAGTGCGAGTGATATATACTTCCCGTGAGAACATGTGGATGGAGCATTTGAATTGGTGGTGATTGTCTTATCTTGTATGCTATGAATTGATTATTACATGTAATGAGAGTTGCATGACCTAAGTTGAGGACAATTGTATTGTGAATGAGGTATTTGTCATAGTCCTTGTTTCCCCGCTAATTATCTTACTCTCTTTCTCTTTATTTTTATTTTGTTGCCTCGGGATGAGCAACGGGTAAGTTTGAGGGTTTGATGAGAGTGAAAATAAACGTGTTATAATGTCCAATATTAACACCTTTTTGATGGAAATTGATGTCATATATTAGCACAAGTGTCTTATATTCAACATATGTGAGAAAAAGGTGCACTTGAAGTGTTTTATTATGTTTTAGGTGGAAAAGGGATCAAAAGTTCAAAGTTGGAGAAATATGTATGCAATTTGTGCAATGATGCTAAAAAACACACGTCTAATTTGTGTACTTTTTCTGTGTTTGTTTGGACCTCTGAATTAAAGTGTGATATATGGTTGAAAAGCTACTGAAAAAAGAATCGTTTTGGCGTAAAGAACACCTCAATCGAATTCCAAACGAGGAAGTTATGAGCAAAATGATAACGTCGCGCGAGCTGTGCCGAACTGAACAGATATTCTACTTTCCGTGGCTTGTTACAGATTTAAATCTTAGATTTTTCTTGAGTTTTTTATATGGATAGAAAGTCAAGGAAGAGAGAATCGCGTGAGCGCAAGAATCACTCAAATCGAAGCTCAGATGTGGAAGTTATACGCAAAACAGTGAGACGGCGCAAGTGTAATTCGACCACGACAGTTGGATTTGACCAGACATCTTGGTCGAACTATAGCTATTTTGGTCGAACCAGAAGCCTATACGTGCGAAAAATCGCCAATTTCGATTCGACCAGGGTTCGACCAAGTCCTAGGTCGAACCACATACCTGAGATACGTCCGAATCCGATTTTTACACCCCTAGTGCGAGTTTTTACGTATTTTCCAAGAAAAAGCTCATCCTAGGTCCATAAGAAGAGCTTACAAGTATAAAAGGGGATGTAGATCACACCAAGAAGGCATCCAGATTGGATACAATACAACACAACTATCCTACACCCCACAAGGGGGGTTCACCCCCCGACCATCATCCACATCCTTTCCTCCATCCATCCATTACTTTGAAGATTCGTTTGTGGAATCAAGAGGAGAACCAATAGGAGGATTCAAGACGGAGAAGGACGCGACGACTCCCGCATCTAGGATTTTATTTATTTTTTAATTTATCTTGTAATTTTCCAGATATTCTGGTAAGATCTATCCGACACCCATGATTGTTCTTCGTAATACTATGAGCTAGAGCCTTTTTGGTAGAACTAGGGTTGTGAAAGTTTTTACGAATTAATTGAACTTTCGTGTATAAACTATGAACAACACTACTTGTGGATTTATTTTATATATGATTGTGCTTTCTTAATCCATATTCACGGTCGTTTTGTGCATCTTCAATTGGTATACAGAGTCTGAATATATATCTTGGTTGTAGATTGAGTGCGTTCACTGCTGAACAGGATTTCATGTTATGATTCTAAGTGAGGGGACTCCGAAGCTTCATTAGAACTATCATATATGAATACTTATTAATTGAATTGAATTCGGGTTATTAAATAGGATAAAGAGGATAATTTTATAGTACCTATAAAGGGAGATCATATCGGGTTACAGTACCAATTGGCCAGGGAAATAATTGATACTGATAGTACCTCGAAAGGGGGGTGAAATTATATCTCTTCCTCCGAGGTTATTCACACGTGTTACACGCATGTCTACTTGTATCTATAGAGTAGATATGCATGGTTTAATGATGCGTCCATATTCCACAAGGCAGAGTCGAACATCAACACTCGGAAGGAAGATTAATGAGTGAAACTGGATTATTCTAGAGCTACCTATTCTCCTACTTGATCCACTTTCGTATTCTTCGTGTGATATTCTATTTAATTTATTATTTTAATTAATTGTTTATTAGTTACTCATTCAATCCTCGAACGTTATTGCCTTACGTCTTAATTAATTTAGTAAATAATTAAATTGATAATACGCCATCCTTTGGGTTCGATAATTACTTGGTCGCTTGCTTAAGCTGTAATTGATATTCCTAATACTTGGGGATTAATTTTGCGTGCAAAAAAAATGCGCATCAACGTCGCGCACGTTGTGCCGAACAGAATGACTATGCCACTTTGCATGACTTGTTACATATGTAATTATTAAATTTTTTGTGAGTTCTTTATATGTATAGAAAGCCAAGGAAGAGAAGATCGCGTGAGCGCAAGAATCACTCAAATCGGAGCTCGGATATGAAAGTTATACGCGAAACGGTGAAACTGCGCTAAATAGCCAAAGCTAGTTCGACCACGACAGCTCTGGTTCGACCAAGCTCCTAGGTCGAACCAAAAGCCTAAAACTACGTTAAATCGCGGGGAAAGCTCCAAATCCATATTTTTACACCCCAATGCGTGTATGTGCATGTTTTGATGTGAAAAAGCCCATCCAAGGTCCATAAGGAGAGCTTAAAGTATAAAAGGGGATGTAGATCATACCAAGATGGTATATTGGAGAGAAGAACAACACAATCATCATACACCCCACAACGGGGGATCACCCTCCAACCATCATCCACATCCTTTCCTCCATCCATCCATCACTTTGAAGATTCTTCTATGGAATCAAGAGGAGAACTAAGAGGAGTATTCAAGACGGAGAAGGACGCGTTAATGCCCACATCTAGGATTTTATTTATTTCCTAATTTATCTTGTGATTTTCCAGACTATGGGTAAGATCTATCCAACACCCATGATTGTTCTTCGCAGCATCATGTGCTAGAACCGATTTGGTAAATCTAGGGTTTTGATGGTTTTATGAATTAATTAAACTCTCTTGTGTGTCCTTCGTACAACACTACTTGTGGATTGATTTTATATATGATTGTGCTTTCTTGATCCATATTTAGGGTCGTTTTGTGTATCTTCAATTGATATATAGAGTCTGAATATATATTTTGATTGTAGATTAAGTGCGTTCACCGCTGAATAGGATTCCATGTTATGATTCTAAGTGAGGGGACTCTGAAACTTCATTAGAATTGTCATATATGAATGTTTATTAATTGAATTGAATTCGAGTTAGTAAGTAGGATAAAAAGGGTAATTTTATAGTACCTATAAAGGGAGATCATATCGGGTTAGGTTTCAAATGTGTGAAATAATTGATACTGATAGTACCTAGAAAGGGAGGTGAAATTATATCTCTTGCTCCAAGATTATTCACACGTGTTACACGCATATTTACTTGTGTCTATAGAGTAGATTTACATGGTTTAGTGATGCGTCCATAGTCCATAAGGCAGAGTCAGCCTGCACTTGAGAGGGAAGTTAAGTAGTAAAACTGGATTACCCTAAAGCTACCTATTCTCTATTCTTGATCTACTTTCGTATTCTTCTATTGATATTTTATATTATTTGTTATTTAATTTTAGTATAGTAGTTGATAATTAAAATCCCAACTCTTATTATCTTTCGTCTTAATTAATTTAGTAAATAATTAAATTGATAATACGCCGTCCTTTAGTTTCGATATTTGACTTGATTGCTTGCTAGCCTTGCTTAAACTGTAATTGATATCCTTAATACTTGTGAATTAATTTTGCATGCAAAGAAAACGTGCATCATGGGTCTCATATACCTAAAAAAAGAAATGTATAGATTAAAAGTGAACGATCCAAAATAATAAAATAAATAGATTAAGGATGGACAGAGGGAGTAATTAACTGCACCATTATATTTTTTTATTAATTTAGTATCACTTTTTATTAAAACTTTATTATTTCAAACTTAATTATTAAAACTCATTTCGTGAGCCGCACACAAGTATTTGTTCAGAATTAGCAAGTGTGAATTTTTTCTATTCAAAGAGTAAATATTTATGTCGTCTTGAATGAAGACAAATGAAACAAGATTTATGCAGTGAAAATGGGAATAATTCCACGGTTAACACGTTAGGGAGAGAGAGGGAGTGGTAATAATAATGGATGGAAAGTAGAAACGATGATGATGAAGATATGGTTGGTAAGCAAATGATAATTATATTTGAATTGAGATGATAGATAGTGGAGTTGAGTTGTGTGTTATTCATTTCATCAATCAAATATGCGATACCATCCATGGCATAGTCATGCATAAAGCAAATGCTTAAGTTGTAAGAAAGAAAGAAAGAGACATAAAGTGAAGATTGATTGATTGTAAGAAGAGAGACAGCCTGGCAATTGGACCCCACCCCCCACCCAACCCAACCCCACCCCCTCTGAGGTTTATGATAATAATCACCATATATAAATTCCATCAATATTGACATTACCCCACTACAAAGAAACATATAAAATCAATCTCACTCACGAACTGTAGACCTACCTTTCGTTCGTTATGTCCGGAGTAATTCTTGGAAATTAATCCATCACTTTTGTTTATTTATCATGGCAGTCAAAATGATTAATTACTAATTACTTCGTCCGTCTAATTTAAATGTAACTGATTTTTATGAGTAAATGGAAGAATATTATTATTAAATGTATAGTAAATAATTGAGACGTGTATTTTTGTTTATTTATATTTCTTTAAAATCTACTTTAATTAATTGGAGCTATGGCACGTATGTAAATACCATAATTTTAAGGGTGTCTATTTTTTTTTTTGAGAAGTATAACTTTAATGGTTTTAGAGATAGTAATGGTGGGACATACCTTGTTTTAAATGGAAACGGATACCTTTGAATCGGGCGTAAAAAATGGTAAAATTAATACCTTTACATTGGCCGGAGAAAGTATTTACTCTCTTCGTCTCCCAATTGTTGTTATATTTATTGTTTGCACATAGATTAAGAAATATAATATTTTAATGTGTAGTAAGTTGAGAGATAATTCCTCCATCCACTCGAATGAGGGTCATTTACTTTTTTGCAGACATATTAAAAATATTATTATTTAATGTATAGTAAGTAGTTGTATTAGTAGGAGTGTGAACCCCATATTTTAATTGTATTAATGGGTGTGTGTGGGGGTCCCATGTGAATAAAAAAAGAAATAAGACTCTTTGGGACGGACGACCAAAATAAAAAATATACTCTCATTTGAGCGGACGAAGGGACTATAATATTTTAATGTATAATATATAGTTGTATAATTGTTGAGTGTGAACTCTATGTAAATTAATTGTTTAGTGTGAGTCTCGTATATAAAAAAGGGAAATGTAACAATAATTGTAGGACGCTCTAATAATAAAATGCAACAATATTTGCGGATGGAGGGAGTATTTAGTATTCCATATGTCTCGTACCGTTCACATTTATTGTTCCATGTTATTTAAGAGTTTATTTTTTTTACTAATTTTATACTTTTGAGAGTATTTTTAGATATAAATAAATAAAGGGCACACTCCAAAAATTGAAATTTACATAATCTAATTTAAATAACCCCAGTTAGAATAAAGACTCTACATCTTAATGAAAAAATCGAAAACATAGTATTATTTGGTTTATTGATTTTGCAATTGATTGCATTCCTTTTTAATCAAATATTGTGTTGAATAGTACTGCTTAAAGATTCATTCATTCACAAATTTGGCTTTATCCAGTAACTAGTGTGCCCTATATTTTGGGTTTATATAATAAAATTGAGTTGTTTTTTTTTTTATATTTATTTAAATATAGCATTTGCTTGTTTGTTTAATGAAATAAACAGAAACGCATTTTTAATGGCGCCTTCACCAAATTTCCGTATTTGAACAATTTTAATTCTCACCTATCAAATTAAACGTGTTTATTTTTTATATCTAAAATTACACTACAATCATTTTGATAGTTTGTCTCAATTTATCTCTGTTGCGAGCCTATGTTTATACTTTATAAGGAATCGATAATATAATTTTTCATGCGACGCCACACATCATATTATCTACAATATAAAATAGACAATTACATCGACTTATAAATATATTATAGGATGCAATCATTTAATCAAATGATTATCAATTCAAATATTTTTATAACATTATTCATAATAAAGATAGACTTTAGTATATAATTCAATATTAGCAGCGTAAGTACATAGAGAGAGAAAGGGGATTATTATCTGATTCGATCCTAAGTCTTTTGTTCCTTTATTATCTGATTCGATTCTAGGTCTTTTGTTCCTTTATGATTGTGAAATCTTGCTTCATCAAACTCGTTCAACATATGCTCGAGTGATCGTTCTTATATGTATCTACATGAGCTTAAATATCAAATCTAAGAAGTTTATTTGCATGATTTAAACTGAATTCTCTTAGAACCATCTTATTTTTGTCTCTTGAAACACCTATGATTGTTTGAGACTTTACTTTATTTATTTTAGTTATTTATTTTCCAGCATTGATCTTTAAAACTCTCTTGATTGGTCTATCTTGATTATTAGTGGTGTGAATTATGTAGTAATTATATTGTTTAACTTTAATCTTGTGGGTTCGATAATTTTACCTTGTCACGCTTGTTGGATACTGCAATTGTTCTCTTTTATACTTGAGGGTGAAGCTCTATTATGAAAAAAAGGTGAACACTCATGGTAAATTCTTGTAAAAGGGATTTGTGAAAATAGTCTTTATGTTCCGTAGTATGGGAATTCAACAAATGTTGCAGCATTACGCTCGAACCTTTCGACGACATCCTCTTAGTTGTGGCATTCCCATTTAGGGCATGCAAAATTTTCTATTATTAGTTTGTTGAACAAAATTGTACAGCTTTGTGTCAATTTTGTTTTACCAAAACCCACCGTTTTTGTCGTTTTTGTCAGTTAGCCAAATACAAGAGATTATCTTTTATTGAAAATAATAAAAGAGCATCTACGATTTTTCATCTTGTTCACTATGATTTACAGGGACTTGCTTCGACTTATTTTATGGAAGGCTTTCGATCTTATGCTATTTTTGTTGATAATTCTCTAGGTTTGTCTGGCTTTATCCTCAGCAAAATAAGTTAGATTTTTTTTATTCTTTAATTAATTTTCACATTTGTTTGCAACTAGTTTGATACTACTGAAAGTTTTCCAAAATGATGGCGACACTGAATTCACAAAATCTCGGGTCCATGAATTCTTTGATTATAATGGAATTCTTCATTGTTTGTCTTGCCTTATACTCTGGAACAATGGGAGTGCAGAGCGTCAGTATAGACATATAACTGAAACTGGATTATCAATGTTATTTCATTCACCTACTTCTGCAAGGTTTTGGGCGGATGTATTTTCTTCTGCTACTTATATCATAAATTATTTGCCTAAACCCTTGCTAGATTATAAATTTCTATTTGACATACATTCTGTGTTGTCCCTAATTATGCAAACTTCAAGACATTCGGTTGTAGAGTGTATCATTGTCTTTGTGATTACTTTAGACCAAGGTTTAAAATATCCCAAAACATCCATGATATATCCGAATTTGAAGAGTATTGATATTGATATTGGGGAAAAATATATTTATTTTCGAATATCGAGGAAATATCAAGAAATATCGGGAAATATCAGTATCAGTATCGATATCAGTTTGTCACAGTTCAAATTTTCTTAAAAGTCGAGAAATATAGAGGATATTTCAAAAATATCGAAAAATTATTAATAGTTTTAAAGAAAATTTTAATGATTTTTTTTTTTATTTTTACAGACTAAATACATTTCTTTTCATTAATTTTTTAATTTGAAAAAAATAAAATAAAAAATTGGGTAACACTTGCGTGAAACCATCTCATGATGAGATTATTTTTTTATTTTTTAAGTAATTATTATTTTTTATTAAAATTTTTATCACTTTCCATTAAAATTATTATTACTAAGTAAATAAGAAGTGTTCATGAACACAATATACTCATATTAAAAATAAAATTATGTTGGTACATTCAATCGGATGGACAGAAAAAGTATTTTGTTTCTAGAATATAAGTACATTGTCACATTCCACTCTGTTTTTTAGATTACACTCCAACAAAAAATCATAAGGTACATTGTCAAATCTAGTCCATCTTTTTATTAAGGGTCCGGTGCTACAGTGCCCACTGCTAAAAAGTCATCTACAAAAATGCCCGGTTCAGAAAAAAAAGCAAAAATTCTCTCTTTTGATGCAATTTGACCAAACCACCCCATATTTTTGATGTGACAGTTGACTAGGGTTTGACTGGGCATTTTATCTAGTACTCGAGCTTTTTAAATTTTTTTGAAGTGGAGTAATCATTTCTGCCCACTCGGTTTTTTAATTCTTAAATATCACTCGGAACATGTATCACTCGATCTGACATGTATTAAGATTTGAAGATAAAAACAGATTCATACCCGAATAGCCATTCGGTCTTTTGCTGATGTGGTATTAAAATTTGACAATGAAACTCCACTCGATCCTTTACCAACGTGGTTTTAAGATTTGACGATAAAATTTCACTCGGTCTTTTGATTAAGATTTGAAGACAAAACTCCATTCGGTCTTTTTGACCTTTTGCTGACATGGCATTGAGATTTGACGACAAAACTTATTAAGATTTGATCACTCGGTCTTGAACTTCATGTCCGAATAGATAATCTGCTCGGCCTTTTGCTGACGTGGCATTGTGATTTGACGACAAAAACTTATTAATATTTGATCACTCGATCATGAACTTCATATCCGAGTAGATAATCACTAAACTCGATCTTTGCTTGTGTTTATCCAAATTTTATCCAACTTACGCAAAATACATTAGATGATTATCCAATGATTAATATTAATAGTGTAACAACCCAACTAATTGATATAGAAAATTATCTGAGAAATTTTTTATAAGAGTTAATTATATCAACATAAAACATAATCCCCCCGTCCCATCCTTGTAGTTACGTTTGCTTTTTGCATGGGGATTAATGAATATAGTATTTTATTGTGTATCGAGGTGAGAGAAATAATAATTTGATATAAAGTGGGTAGATGTATTAGTGAGATGTGTGGGCCATAGAGAGAGAAATAATTAATTAATGTGGGGCCCATATGCTAAAAAGAGAAATGTAACCATTAGGATGAGACGCCTAAAATAGAAATATGTAACTATTAGGATGAGACGGAGGGAGTATTAATATTTATAAATAAAAATATTTAAGGTTTAGAGAGTAAATCATTTATATTAAAATTATAAAATAATTAATATAAAAAATTTGAAAAAATAAAGAATGATATTTTATCAAAATATAAATTACATAATTTATAATAATAATAATAAAATAATAATAATAATATAATAATAATAATAATAATAATAATAATAATAATGTATGATACTGTTAAATATTGATTAACCATTATTCGTCAATATTTTTTTTATTGATAGCTCTATCCAGTAAATTTTTAATTTCTATCCAATTAAAATAAAATATTTTATTTATATCAATCTCTATTAGTATGAAAGAGATGAAAGCCCGAGTAGTATGAAATACCGAGTAGTTACCAAGTACGACCGAGTAGTTATCAAGTACTTTAATCATTGACAAAAAAGAAAAGATGAAAGACTGAGTATTAATTATTATTCGATCACTGGCCTGGCACCCATTATTAATTTTAACAAACACAACTCTAACCCTTTTATTTTAACTTTAAATTCATTCGGTCTTTGCCAAAAATAATTCCAAAAATAATACTCCCTCTGTCCCATTTCAATGTTTACGTTTGCTTTTTGCACGTCGATGAAGGAGTATAATATTTTAATAGATATGGGTGAAAAAATATAATATTTAATGTAAAGTGGATAGACGTATTAGTGTTGGATGATATATTAATTGTTTTAGGTGGGTCCCATATTCCAAAAAGGAAAACGAGAATATTGAAATGAGAAGCGCAAAATAGAAACATATACATTAAAACAGGACAGAGAGAGTAGGTAAGTTCAACCCCAACCCACTCGGTCACTCAATCTTTTTTATCTTGTCTTGTAGTTTGAAAATGTCTGACACAAATAGAATAAGGGTAAATCAGTAAACTTTAGCTCTAAAGTGGACATTTTTCTCATCTCGCGCCAAACCGAACATATTTATTCTTGTGATAATTAGTTAGGGCAACATACCTCATTTCTCTTTTATTAAAAAGAAACTCTAGCCCATCGAATGACTAATAAATTTGTTTTTGATTTTTTTTATTTGGTCTTTTATAAAAATTTATCTTCATCTCTTTCAAGACTTTTATTTATATATATATATAATAAAACTAACGTCACTCTGTTATCTTATATGCTCTTACACTTCTGATCTTCATGAAAATAATTTTTTTTATTTGATTTAATAGGTTAAATTATCAAGCCTATTGGTAAATTTACAACTTTATCAAGATTTACAATGTATTTTACTCATTCACTATATTTCTTAATATTTGATGATATAAGATTTGTTATAATTTATGGAGATTCAGAGGTTTAGAGTAGTTTATTTATTTATAGTTATTTTATATTAAGATTTTATTTATATTACTAATTTATATTTCTATTTTGGCAACGTGATGAGACAGCTCTAAACATCTATTTCAAGATTTAAAAGATTAAGATAGACTTTAAATCTCAACGTGATGGAGCAACTTAAGTCATATATTTTGATTACCCTATCCCTCAATTGCCATATGAATTAGGTTAGTTCACACTATCCAATTTATGGTCAAACAATTGGACAATGTAGAATGACGTATTGTTGGCGAATTCATAATTATGTTCAGAATTTCTATAATTTAATGAGCTGGTACTAATATTGTTTAGATGAAGACGGCATGACATGATTTACGTTTGAGCATCATAAATCATCATTTTGTTATTAGTTATTATATACTCCATCCATCCCGCAATAATAGTTATGTTTTCTTTTTGCATGGAAATATTTAAGGAATATAATGTTTTAATGTGTAGTGAGGTGAGAAAAATAATATTTTAATGTAAATTGGGTAGTTGTATTAGTGTTGTGTGTGGGCATATAAAGATGTGATTTACTCAAGTTCGATTTCCTTTGAAAATAAATTAAGGGAGTTGATTTGGAGTCTTAGAATATTTGGGCGCTTGACGAACTAACTTCAAACTACTAACAACTAACATTTTCCGATTAAAAAAATTAGCACAAATGATGAAAAAAGATTTGTGTTAAAGGTGTAAAGGCTAATAAAGATGAGAATATTATCTTTAATTCCAATTGACCAGGTGGGTTAGCTCACTTGGTCGCTGGGCACCTCACTAAGTGAGTGACCCATGTTCGATACCCTTTGAGAACGAATTGGAGTAGGAAGTTAATAGGAGGTTTGGAGAAACTTGGAGTATGGGTGCTTGAAATAATAACTTCTAACCACCAACAACTAACATTTATAGATGCCACCTCATTTGAATTGTTACAAGATTGTGTAATGTTTAGATTAAATCCAAAATTATAAAAATCTAATGGAGAATTTAAAACCGTAAGTGTGGAGGGTGCCACCTCGAGTAAAAGGTGTGACACTTTGTGTGGGGTGTTTGAATTAAAGATAAAAATTTGTTGTGTTTAATAGCCCAATAAGTTGATCTCGAAGAAAATGAAGTGTATCCACTCATACGTTTGTGAAAATCAATATCAATAAAATTGTCAGAAAGAATGATAAAATCCAAAAAACTAAAGCAGTGGAAACCCAACCTTAATGACTGGAGATTTCAAGAACTTGGTTCAATGGGAAAACAAAATTGTGGAGGTTCAAGTAACAGTTGGTACCTACCGTTCCGTAGAAAAGCAATTAATCCATGTATTGGAACCCAAATCATGGTGAGGTTAAATCTTTGACTTTTAATGATTCATAAAAGGCCTAGTAGAGGCTGATTGAGTATAACAAGATACTCAAAATAGGAAATCACCTACTCCCTCCATCCCACACCAATGCTTACGCTTCCTTTGTAATTTACAAAGGAAGCGTAAGCATTGGTGTGGGACGGAGGGAGTATGTAATAATTGAATTGAGTGGCCACTTCAAAGTGAAATACTTATAAATTTAAAGGGGGTACACAACCGAAACGGACTAAAACATGAGAATAAGGAGGATGAGATACATTGATGCATTCGTATTGTTGTCTCAATGCATACTAAAGAGGAGTAGTTCCAAAGACCTTGTGTCTACTAAGCCACCGGCATGCTCGATAGTGTTGAACTATGGAAGATTCAAAATTTCAAGTTACCTATCAGGATATATTAGCGTCTCACGAGAATTGGATTGTGTGTCTGCATTGTATGAACACCAAATTCCATTTACGTAGAGGATTACTGAGAATTTAATTGGTTGTTAAGGATTAATGATTAATTAATCACCAAATAAATATGGAATGAGTGAAATTAGGCTCACTTAATTGAGATGATTGATTTGGTCAATGAGTGATTGATCTAATTAAGGTAAATTAGTTTAATTCCATTATGACAAGTTAAATTAAGACAATAATGAGGATTACTCAAATTAAAATCTGAAAGATACATTGCATTTGGACAGTCAAAGATTGTGAACAATCAGTGATGAGCAATTAGCAATCTTGCCATATGGGAGTATTCTTTGAAACCTATAAATAAGACAATTCTTAATTGCATACAACACACCTCAAAGCACGATAGAAATACCGCAAATAGGATCATTGCGACATCCATCAAAGGAGTCATTCCCTAGCCAGGAGCTATTTTACCATAGTTTGAGAGATTTTGAATTCTCAAACGTTCCTGCAAATTCTTGCTCCCATTGGACCATTTGTATCTATATGCATCAGGAGCCCGATTCATGGATCTCTAGTATCATAGTCTAGTACGATCTAGTCCTTCATCACTCCTTAGTTCACTGGAGCTCCTACACTTGTGGTGGTACTTGTGTAGGAGAAGAAGTCATTTTACCTTTGGGGACATTACGTCTGAACCGAAGCACTACCGAAACATATTTGTCTTGCGGAAAGATGTCCACCTCGACCGGCTTGCTGCATATTAGAAGGCGCTTCTGCACATCCATTCAAGTTTTTTATACAAGGAGATTTCAAGACATAGAAGACTTTATTTCTTCTATTTTTGTTTGTATTGTAATTTCATTACTTCCCTTTTCCGTTCTAATTTTCTCAGATTATAACAGAGATAGATTGTTGTAAAAAATCCCCAACAACTTTTAGTATAAATAATATATTTTATATTTTATTTATTTATTTATAAATATCAAATTATCTTAAAAAGGTCAATAAAAGTAGTAAAAAAAAAATAATATTTCTTAAACAACATGAGGACTCTTAAAAAAAGTAATTTTATAGATTATTTTCGGCCCCTGAATATGATTTCTGACTCAAACTGTGCACAGACTAATATCATTGCACCTAGATTTAATTTAAATACGTTTATAATAAAAATATACTATTAGTATACATTAGTGGCTTAATATTACTTCTTCCGTTAAAAAAATACTTACACACTTACTATTTTAGTCCCTTCCAAAAATACTTGCACATCTTAAAAATAGAAATATTATACAATATTAATAACCTTACAATATTATAACATTACAAAAATGTCACATTCTTTTTATACATAATCTAGTCAAAGTCAACTATATCATACACTTTATTATATGTCAGCCAAAATACCACCCCTCATTCTTACATCACTACAACAAAAAGTACTTTTCTTAAACTATGTGCCACAAAAAACGTGCATGTATTCCTGAGATGGAGAGAGTAATAACTTACTACTCCATCCATCCCAGAATTACTGTAAATATGGAGTTTAAGAAAAATTATTTTTTTTAACAAATTTTATTGACTTTAAGGAGTATTGTAATATTTTAAAGTAATAAATAAATGATAAATTAAGTTATGTGAATTAGGTGAGAATGATATATTTGAGAATAAGATGTAGTGAAGGGTTATTTATTTTGAAGTTTTTACTATTTTTGGAGGATGGAGAGTGTAATGGGAATGTGGGATAAACAATGAAGAAAGAGTGAAAAGAAACGGGACAAACACTTATATGAACCGGATTTATGGTGTAAATCTTGTGATCTCCTTTTCCAATTTTATTATACTCCATGTATTGATAGAATGTTTAAATTAAGACGGACCACATGATTTACAAGAAAGATCACAAGATTTATAGTGTAAACCAAATTTATAAAAGATTACTAAATAAACGGAGGGAGCAGTACTAATAAAGTTTACTATAAAAATGCATACGTGCTCGCATGTTTTTTATGTGCAAAATTAATAATACCATTAAATATAAAAAGTATTACATCTATTAAAAAATATATACTCCATCCGTCCCAAAATTGATTGCACACTTTCCACATTTATCCGTCCCAAAATAGATTGCACCTTTCCAAAAAAGGAAATATCACATCAATACCCACCCCTAAAAGTTCATCTTAATTACAACTTTACCATACTCACCTAACACACATAACATACTTTATAATTTATTTATTACCTACAAATACCACAATACCCCTAAAAAGTCAACATTTCTTAAACTTCGTATCTACAGTAACAGTGCAATCAATTTTGGGACGGAGGGAGTACTATACATTACTAATTTTTACTGATTTAATACTAACACCTAGATGGAGAAATTTAAATCAATATCCTGAATGCAGAGGATATAACTAGGGGCGGATCTACTCCAGACCAAGGGGTACAGTTGTACCACAAAATCAAAAATTTTCACCATATTACCCATATAAAATAATAATAAAAATTAGTTTGTATCCCTAATTATAAAGTATTATCCTAAATTCACTCTTTACACACTATTATTTGTACATATTTTTAATGATAATATCTTAAATAGTTTTCTAAAAGTAAAAAATAGCTTGCAATTATAATTATAATTTATAAATATTAATTTTTTTAATAATAAAAATAAAATTTATTTTAATAATTACATTTTGTAACTCCAATTTTTAATTTCTGCTGAATATAACTAATAAATAGCGAAAGCATTAACAGGCGAGTGCATTTTAATCTCCATTAATAGTAGGGATTACTGTTTTCACACAATAATTAGACCAGTATAAAGTTCATACTACTATTCTCCCTCTATACACGTCAAGATTTATGTTTGTTATTTTAGTTTGCTTTAAATTAAGATTTATATTTATTTTTTTATTAAGTTGAGCCCATACAAAATAACTAATAATTTTATATAGAGTTCACACACAACACTAATAAATATCCACTTCACATTAAATATTATTTATCTCACCTCATATACATTAATATATAGTATTATATCTCTTAATTTACGTGCAAAAAGTAAACGTAAACGTTAATGCGAGACGGAAGGAGTATTTATTTAGACTTTAAAAAATAGCGGGAAAAAGCATTATTCCTAATTTTAACATACTTTTCAGTTATATTACCTCTATCCGTTCTCAAGAGATTTATTTGTTTTTTGTACTTGAATTAAAGAATATTATTCCCTCTGTCCGCTTCTAAGGTATTCACTTTACTATTTTTTGCGTCCGCTTTAAATGTATCAATTTTTCCCATTTAATAAAGAATGTACACAATATGACCTACTACTTCTCTCTAATACAACTACCTCTTTATCTATAATAATAATAATCCTTAATTCACGTGCAAAAATCAAATAAAGATCTTAGAATTGTCCACGTATAAACAACAAACGGTTACCTTGTACGTAGTCAGAAGGAGTATATTAAATGAGTAGGTAGGGAATCATGTGTTTGTTTGAAAAATGATTTGAGAAGGAATAAAAATTAAATTTGGAGCGTAAGAATGGAAATGACATCCTGCTTCTTCTTCTGATTATTCCCTAAGCCAACTCACACTTTCACCATTGCCAACCTGTGATTACAGTTTTCATTATTAAACAATTTCACCCAATTAATAAAATTAAATTTAAAAAAGTCAATGTTTTAATGCTAAACAGTGAACAGGCATATGAATGAATGTGACAGTGAGTTTGGATTCCAGCTCCATCACTTTTTATTATCAACCAAATCAATTTTTAACCCAACATTTTGTCCCCACTAACAGCTGGTTACAATTATAAAAATCTAATCTTTTCTATTTTATCAATTTTCTTAAATATAAAAAATAAAAGAGCCTATGTAGAGTGAACGCTTCTTATAAATAGCTACCCTGTACTCTCCCAAACAACAAATTTACACTTGTTACGTAATTTCATACAACAAATAACACATAATCCAATTACCAATTTTTTTTTTTTAATTTTAAATTTATCACCTCTTTATAACTTACCTAACTTATTTTATAATTTATATTTATTTGAAAATATTAAATTATCCATAAAAAAAATTAAAAAACAACTTTTCTAAAATTACATTGCTAAAGTAATTCTAAATTTCATTATGCAATGATGAAATATTAAATTTGGAGATCATTCTCTTCAAGAAGAAAAGCTCACGCAAAGTTTAACCAAATAAAAAAAATTTATATCTTATAATCAGTCTCACATTAAAATTTAATTTTTTTTTAATAAAATTATTTTTATTATGAAAAAGGCGCATTGTCCAACCGTTAAAAAAAAGAAAAAAAAAAGCAAAAAAAAAAAGAAAAAGAAAAAAAGGCCACTCAGGGATTATGACATTTGTGGGAGAAAATTCAAGTCTTCAACCATGACATTATTTTTTTTATTATTAAAATCAAGAATTATATTTTTACTGTTAAAAAATAAAAGTAAGAAGTAGGAGTATAATTTTTAATCTTATTTCTCCCACTCCTGAAATTATCTACTGTTATATTAAGTTAAAAGGTAGTATAATTCTTCACATTTCTTTATTAATTTATTTTTGAAACCATTTCAGTTTTCACTTCCATAAAAATCCAACACATATTATTTAAAAAGACTATGTTATTCTTAAAAAAAAAAAAGAAAAAAGAGAGTATCTTTATATATGGAGAGAGAGATGGTACTGAATAAACAACTAAAACGAAGGTGGCATCATTTTCACTCTTATTACTCGAAACAAAAGTAGAATATTAAGTGTCTAATTGGTTATAAATATTAAATATCATTTCTAAAGAAATTTATTTTTGGGTGTAAGAAATGGATCAACAATATTTGAAGTATGTCACATTCTTTTTTTCCAGATAGTATGAGTCTGAGATATCTTCACAATACCATCTTATTTATAGACCAAGACAAATTGGAATATGTGACAATAAATAGCTGCAGGAGTAACTAACTAGATTGAAAAGGAAACACATAAATTTGCAATAAATTAGCAATAAAGATGAATATATATGCTATAAAAAAGACAGTCTTTGAACAAAAAGCTTATATGAAAAGATAGTACTCTCTTTCTCTTTCTATCATCTCTCACATTAAACCTTAAAAACAACTCTATACCTTGCTTTTAACAAATAGAGTATAAAATAAAGGAGAACATGTTAAAGTTGAATTTTGAATCTTTCCACCAATCAGTAAGAATTGCCTGCAAAGAATAGATCATGACTTGCAGCAAGAATCAGAGGGAGGGGTGTCTTCCAATTCACCTATGTACAGAAGCCACTCTCATTTGGGGCTTCAATTAAATTTGAATCAATAATGATATATATCATCATCCAACTATGTTCATCATAGCTCAACTTTCATGTGAGCTGTGGGCGCAACTCCTGTAATACAAGGATGCCTTATGAATCAAAATCTTGAATATTATTGAGCAGAAATGATGGATCCAAAATGATATTTTCAAGAACTAACCTTGAAAATTTTGTGTTTGGTTTTGGCCAAATCCCATCTGGACAATGCTATGGAGATCATCCTCCCAGAATGTCGAAGAAACCTGATAAAGATGATGCAGGCCTATCATATAACGTGAGGGTTTCAATTTCATATGAATCTGAGGTTTTCTTGATAGTGATTACTTACTTGAGAGGTGGTTTCACTATAATTCTCCATGGGAGGTAATTGGGTTCTCCCTAGAGCAGCATTCAAGTTTGGTTGAGATGGGAATGGCGTATCCGTTCCACAAGCGATGGCATTATGCACATTTGGGTGAGATTGGAACGGATAGCTATCCGACGGGTACATGTTATGAGGCAGAGATAACATCTGCACTTATCAAATTGAACTACATTAAACAAGAGCCATGATCCCTCTGTATCTACGAGCTAACCAATTTTACGACAGAAAGAGTTTCTAAAGATGCCATTTTACTTACATCCTTGGACGACATAATTGCCTCCATGTTGTAATCCATTCTTGGATTGACAGTAGACAGTTTCATTGAAAGGAACTGCAGAATCACACAGCAAGAACACAACAACATCATTCAACTTTCACAAGACACAAACTGTTTGATTTTTTTCACATTTGAATCATGATTTTTTACCTCAACTTGCCGTTGTAAGGATTGCACATAATTAATGATCTCATCAAGCATAACAGCTTTTCCAGTCACCTATACAAGCAAGAAATGAGAAATCCATCACCATTTTTCAGATACTTTCACAGCTGAATCTTAGAAAACAAGCGATATACCTTATTGCAACCTGGGACAAGATCTTGCAAGACTTTCATCCTCTCACTAATCTTCTCTCTCCGAACCTATAGATCAAACAAAATTCAGCGAACAATGGAGATTGTAGAAGAAGGAGAGAGAAATAATCATGTAATTAAGTTTTCATACTCTTTCAGCTAAACTGTGAGCATCAGTAGCCTGACCCCTTCTGGCTCTAACATGAATGTAGTCCTTAGGAGCCTCTGGTGGCTTTGAATTATCCTTTGAAGATGATTGCTTTTGATTTGCTTTTCCACCATCCTTTTCATCCTCTGATTTGCTTCTTTTTGCACTTGATTCACTGTTCTCTGATGCTGAAACCTGCATTCATCCACCCACCATAATCAGTACATCTCAAAATCAGAATCTCTCTCTCTCTCTCTCTCTCTCTCTCTCTCTCTCTCTCTCTCTCTCTCTCTCTCTCAATGAGGATTACATTGGCATCTTTAGCAGGAATTGGAGCAGGGGTTTCTTTCCCCTTCCCCTTTGAAGTCGATTTTCTCTTTCTAGAATTCCCATCATTAACCCCAATTTCTCCATTGGGGATCTGCTCAGAAACCGACGAATTCTCTCTGGAATCGCCATTTTCAGGCGTCGAATATCTCGACAGCCGACCGAATTTCGAGGTTCCATCCCAGTTTTCTTGAACTGTTGGTGTCGGGTGAGATCCAGAATTACTGGAAACCCTAGAAATCTTACCCGAATCCAATTTGGGGGGAATTTCACCGAACCCCTTATTAGCAAAACAGGAGAATCTCGCCGCCCGTTCCGCAAACCCTGGATCAGCAGCGAATGGAGCTAAGGTTGGAATCGAAGCAGCAAAATGGTTGCCCTGAAAATTGCCCCTGATCTGATGATTCTCCATCATCGAGAGGTTGAGCTTGGGGGGTGAATTCAGGGGGGTGCTATAGCAAGAAGTGTTGGCACTGCTGTAATTAGGGTTGTAGTGGGGGGAAATCTCCCCCGAATTGCAGATGCTTCCAAGCCTCCCAATCAGCTCCCTCAGAACAATGTTTTCACCATTGTTGCCGTTGGCAGAGGATGCAGTGGGAGAAGACACCATTGAGCTCAATGCTGACTCGAAGGGATCACTCTGATCCGTGGAATTCTCCCAATTGGGTTGTCTGAAGAAGCCCTCATGCAAGAACATATTATTCTCTTTGTCCATGATCAGAAAGATTGCAGAAATCAAGAGAGGAAAGGATTCAAGAAACAACAAGAAGAAATCCTAGTTGGGATAATATAGTGAGTTAAAGTGGACAACTGTGCTACTTTTGGAACAAATAAGTAAACAGAACAGAGAAAAGGTGATTGGGTACTATGTTTCTTTGATCCAGTTTAATGGAGAGAGAGAAAAAAAAGTAGGAACTAGAAGAGGAAGATGATGATTATAATGGAGAGTAGAAATTGGAGGAAAGTGGAGAGGAAGCAAGAAACAATGATAAAGAAATCACAAATGTTTGTTTGACCTTTCTCAATATATTGTGTACAGTGGCGGATCCAGAAAACCGCGGTGGGGTGGGCTAAGTTTATTGAAGAAAATAAAAAATATTAATAATAATTAAAAAATAATATATATATATAAATATAATTTAAGAAGATATATTTATTTTTTAGCTTCATTTCGATGGGCTTAAAATATTTTTGGGTTGGGCTAAACTTAAAAATACAAAGAAGAAAGAAGATATATTTATTTTTTAGCTTTATTTGGGTGGGCTGAAAATATTTTTGGGGTGGGCTAAACTTAAAAATACAAATTATTTATAAATTATTTACATATGATATAATGGGCTTTTGGGGGACAGCCCTGGGCTTGAGCCCGGGGCTGCCCCCACATACATCCGCCACTGATTGTGTATGTATATATGAGTGGTGTATGTATAATCATGGCGTATGTGGTGGGCTTTGTATTTATGTTACTCAGATAACTCCATATGTTGAGATGAACAACGGCGACGTTTGGTCCGTTTAAAGATCTGCCCCCTTAGAAAAATTTGAGACTTGGAGTTTTTTTTTTTTAAACATAAAAATGCATTCATTAATCAACCGAATAATAAGTAACAACATCATTCACAATAGATAAGGGAAGTGAAGAACCAAAATAAAAAGAGCCAATTGACAAGGCATACGAAGCAAGGTTATGTGCAACTGAATTAGACCGACGACCCACCCAACAAAAGGAGACATGCTCAAAATTAGAGCCAAAAGATATGATTTCTTCAACAATACCTCCAAAGTAGGACATGTTCGGGCTTGGTTTGTAAGGGCTAGAAATAAGACTTGAGAATCCACTTCAAGGATGACATTCTTCATTCTCTATTCATAGGCAATCTCTAACCCCTTCTGAGCGGCGAGGGCTTCACCAACATCTACAGTGTATCATGCATTTCTCATCTTAGCAAAACTGCAAATGATTCTATCACCACAATCTCTAGGAACTCCACCTAAACCAGTACCTAAGTTTCCCAAGATAAAGGCATCCCCGTATTGATTTTAATGGATTCGCCTTGAGGTGGTTGCCAACCATGTTGCACACTGGGCGAGGGGTTTCTTTGAGGTATTTTTTATTTTCGGTATTCCTGCAAGTGGCTTAGGGCAAAAGAATAACAATGCACTGGATCTAGATTTTTCTTTTGGAAGTATAGTTGATTCATAGCATACCAAATACTCTAAAGAAGCATGACAAAAATACACTGAAATTCATGACTCACCATTTGCTACAGCTTTGATCCATTCTGATAACGTCGGAAGAGTCCTCCATCCTCGAAAACCATCTTTAATGGAGATTGGGCCTAGAAAGATTGATTCCAATGGCAATCTCTCAACGCATGTTCCTCAGTTTCAATGTCAACACCATACCTAAAACATATAGGATCAACATCAACACATCTACTCACAAGGTTTATGCTAGCTGGTAGAATTTCTTTGAGACAACGCCAAATGAAAATTTTTTATTTTTGAAGTGATGTCAAGAGACCAGACCCAGTTTCAGATTTTATCCTCTGAGTTTTGGATTGGGTCTGCCCTTGGGTGTTCTGAAACCAACGCTGTGAAATAACTATTTTTAACCGAGTAGATTCCATCTTTTATGAATTTCCATCTAAGAAAATCAGGTCTGGATGTCCTCCTAATTGGAATTGAAAGAATTCTCTCCACATCACAAGGAGAAAAAACCGCATTAAGCAAGTCCACATCCCATCCTTCGTCACTTGGAAGGAAGAACTCCTTAACTCTTGAATTTTCAGAGAAAGTACCTCTCGGCTGACACAAATTAGTAGGATTTTCCTTTTCTATCCATGGGTTTTTCCACACCGATCGTTTCACCAATACCAACTGAACATTTGAGCCCCTTGTGTAGAATGTCTCTCCCGGCTATCAAGCTACGCCAAGTGTAGCTGGGATTGTAAACAACTTTTGCTGAGTAAAAGTCTCCTCTCTGAAAGTATCTTGCCTTGAGAGTTCAGACTTGGAGTTGGGATCCGTGGAAATAGACTCAACGCTTCCCAATCTTTATTTATTGGCCAACTTTTATACTGGTGGGATGAGTTTGGTAACTTAAGGATAATAGATACCAACTTTTTTTGCGGGATATGGAATTTGAGAAAATTTATTGATTTTTAAAGGAAATGTAGTCTTTTTAGATGATAAATAAATATAACGTATGTAATGTGTTGATGAGTACGAAAATTTGCGTATTTTAGAGTCCGATTTAACACCATCTAATAGAACTTATGTTTGTATTCATATGATCTCTTTTCATTTATTTGTGTTAAAGATGCATGTGAACTGTTATTCCATGCTTTTAGATAGAAAACGACAATAAAAAGAGCAAAATTGGAAGTTGTGATCAAAACTGTGAAGGAAATAGCTGGCACGACTCATGCTAAGCCAAACAAGGCAGCTAATACCACTCATGCCACAGACATTGTGGCCACGAGCGTCGTGGCTGCAGAGAAAACTCAACATGTCTACCCAGCCCGTGTTGCACATCTACCCAACCATTCCTCGCCTGTGCTGTCAAGGTCTTTCGCACGTCGGTGTCTGACACGACTCATGCCTAATGTGGCATGACTCTTGTCGTATTCTGTCTAAGTTTAATTTTTATTATTTTTCTGACCCGTTTGTGTTTTGACATGAAGAAGCACATTTTTGAGAGGGAGTCCGAGTTTTATCAGTCCTCAACTATAAAATAGACACTTGGGTAATTTCAGACATAACTCTCTACACACCAATCACCTGCCACAATTTCGAAGTCAATATTCATCTTCCCATCTTCTCATCCCGCATTTGGAGAGTTCATCAGTGTTTGTTTACTTAAAAAAGAGAACGAAGAAGATTCAGAATGCTGGAGGAAAGAACGGAGAATCACGCCATATCTAGGGATTTTCTTATTCTTTCTTTAATTTTTCTGAATTATAAACCTATGGGTAAGTCTTCATACATAACCATGGGTATTTCTTGTAGCACCATGTGTTAGTATTTTTCTGAGTAGTTCTAGAAGTTTTAAAGGTTTGAATTATTTGGAATTGATGATCTAGACTAGGTTACAGCTTTTTGCAGAACATTTGTTTCTTTATTGATGTTATGATTTTTAGACCAATATCTTTTTTCTTCGATTGATCTGTCTTCAGTCATATTTATGTCATTGACCTGTGCATGTTTATTATTGATGTTTGTGTCATCAGAGAATTATATTTGTTTATCTGTTATGAAAAAAGGGGAATGACCAACATAACTTTTATTTATTAGAATTGTCAATATTGGACATCTAATCTATCCATTGATTACTGGTCTATATGATTAGGCTTCTTAGATTATTAGATTGGTAATTGAAGTTTCGTTCTTAAGTACATACAAATGGAAGTCTAGTGCTTTAACCTTAAATGGAGTTTAGCATGAAGTAGCAAGAAAGGGAGTGAGAATTATTCTTTTGCATATAATGTTTTGCATCAGATTTACGTGCTAGATTTGCTTAACCTAGAGATCTAGCATATTTAAGTAATTGCTACCTTAATTTGTATAAGGATTTTAACCAATTATCTAGTGACTTGATTTGACTAATTTAAATTGAATTTTCTAGAGCTATCTTATCTTCTATCTTGAAACACATTTGATATTTTTTCATTTGCAATTTTATTTCTTTTAATATTTATTTATCTGCAAACATTAAAGTTTAATAAATTACTTCTTAAAATTGGAAAATGTTACTTTTCTTAAGTAGTTTAGTAGTAGTAAAATTAGTTGTCTGCTATTCTCTGGGTTCAATATTTGACTTGATCAAACATTGAGTTATAATAGATTCCCTATACTTGAAGATAACATGTGTGTTAGGTGAGAGTGGTAAATTTATAATTAAGATTTGCTTAAGGTTAAGAATTAATATAATGTTTCCTTTTTTGGATGTTGACGTTTAATGTAGGACGGATTGAGTACATTATTTCATTGGGCAAAGGATTATGTATATCCTTTATCTTATTACATGGGATCAAATCAACCCCTAAACTTTTGTTTTGTTCATCCAAACCCTTTACATTGATGAATTAGCAATTAAGCCCTTAAACTTTGTAAAATAATGTTTGGAAACCCTTTCATTAAAGATCACTTGACGGTTCTTCCTTCTTTCCTCAGCACCGTAACCAGCCCAAAAAATTGCACTACTTCTTTTTCTAAAATTCCTTACCCCTCTCTCACAGATCAACATTATTCTTCATTCTTTCATCACAAAAAAATATATTGCTTCTCTTTCTAAGTTTCCTTTCCCGTCTCTCTAAATTAATGGCTTTCGAGTCGGTAGCTTCTTGGCTACACATCGGCGCGGAAGCAATCATGCTCAGGATGAGGGTGAAGCAAGGTAAAACTTATCTTCTTCACATAGTGAATGAAGCCATGGAGGAAAACCTCTTCTTCTCTGTCGCCAAACACGAACTCTCCAATAGATTAAAGCTTACCGAAGTAATTAGAAGTGTAAATTCTATAACTTCTCTCATAAATGACATAAACACTCATATTTTAATGTCACGAATTAGAAAGTAGACTTCTTTTCTTGAAAGAAATCAGTTCTCTTAGCAGACAATTTAAAGCTTCTATAAAGAAGCCAACTAGATAACACAAAATGTTCCCAAATAATAGTCCTATAAGTCGAACAAAATTTCATGAAACATCATCATCTGGTAGTGTCATCAGGTTGTACTTCCACTTGCTCTATAGTATAACATTTTCTGCACGTAGAAGAACATCATGTATCCTTGTGCACTCCTAATCACATCATCCTTCACTCGAGTGATCATGCATCATCACACATGTACCATTCGTCGCCTAATCTCAGATACCCGCATCGAGCTTATCGAGTGGGTAATCACAGCAAACAGCTCCAATTGTGAAGAAGCTGAAATGTCCGCTTCGTCCATGTCGGAGAGAAAGATTCTGTACATGTTCTCGTACCTACTTCTAAGTAGAGCTGTCAATTTGGGTTGAACCCAATAGGCCAACCCATCCCGCTCCACTAAAACCTGCAAATAACCTGACCAAAAAATGGCCCGCCCCACAGTAACCCGTCCAAAAAAAGCCCACCCCACACAAACCCAACGACAAGTGTGCTGTGGTGGGTTGTGAGTTAACCCGCCCCAACCCACTAACCCACAATCAACTCACTATTTTCAATTCACCTCTTACCCAACCCTCACACTCACCACCCCCACCCCACCCTCACCACCCCCCATCCTATCGATATCGATACCAAAATTTTGATATTCTGAAAAATTAATATTTCGATAAATTAAATTCTATATCGTACCGAATTTATATCAATATCGATATTGATTTTTCGATAAATATTTATTAATATCGATATTTTGGCATATCGTTTCACATCGAAAAATTAACATACCGAAAAAATATCGATATCGATTTTTTGATAAACATTTGTATGAATCAAGTTTACATAATTGTGTGAACTAATAGTTCATTTTCTATCATCATTAAAATCATAGGAGATATGAAAAAATCAAAAATCAAATAATATCGAAATATAAAAAATATCAAAAATTAAAAAATCGAAATATTGTCCATATCGAACTAGTGGACACAAAAAAAAATACATACCCTAATTTAATATTTATTATTAGAGTTTAAAAAATATATTTTAAGGGTACAAAAGTTAATGTGAAACATCATAAAAATTTTATTAAAAGAAATTCAAAAAAAAAGAAGAGAAAAGTGGGCCAACCCGCAACTAACCCGACCCGCGAGTGGCCCGCCCCACCAATGACCCGCCCCATAAGTGGCCCGCCCTACTTGGGCCCATTCAAGGGTGGGTTGTGGGTCAAACTGCCCCACCAACCCATTTTGACAGCTCTACTTCGAGAATAGATGATAAAAGATAAGGTGTCATGTCCAGAGAGAATGGGAACTGTAAGTACCGGTCGATCTTTCTTGATATTTTATGGATGGGAGAGTGCTCGATCGAATCGTTTTATATGGAAGCAGGAAACCATGGACGTTGGTAGTTCTGCTCAAAGCTGATCAACCCTCTCATCATCATCTATACTACCTTGCTGCCAGAGCTTACTCCATCAACTGATAAAAACAATGCTTGTCATTGCACTCGATTGATAGGCATTCGTAATCAAACTTTTGTTATATTTGATTGGTTGGATCGATTAGGTAGAAATGCGAGGGAGAGAGTCTGTAATTTTAAGACCCTTGTTTGATTTCTTAACACCGTTATTGATTTCTTAACAGAAGTGTGTCATTGTAGCCTTTAAAAAATTAAAGGGCTCAATTGATCTCATTTCTTAATGTAAAGGGTTTGGATGAATAAAATAAAAGTTTAGGGGCTAATTTGAATCCATGAAATAAGATAAAGGGTCTACATGACCCTTTGCCCTATTTCATTTGTGCGCTCACAATATATCAATTTTATAATTTTAGTTTGTCTTATTACAAAATATTTATTTAGTGGGATGGAATTGGGTAAGATCGTCTCACGAATTCTAATTCATGGGACGGATTATCTATTTGCCCAATTATATTTTAAATTTAAGTAAAAAATAACTAGAAAAAAAGAAGTGCTCCGTTTGATTGTCAATCAATTATAATTGCTTTTTTTGTCAATTAATTAATTAGTTTAACAATATTTATTTTACACAATTTTAAAATTAATTATTTTATTAATTGTTTTATTATTGTTAAAAATAATACTCCCTCCGTCCAACCTAAAAAATCCATTTTTTTATTTTTGGGTGTCCCACCCAAAGAGTGTCCTTTCCTTTTTACACATATGGGACATGCACACATACTCACCAATACAATTAAAATATGGGGCCTACACTCCCACTAATACAACTACCTACTATATATTAAGTAATAATACTCCTTAATCCACGTGCAAAAAATAAAAATAATCATTTGCATGGGACGGAGGGAGTATGTTTTTTATTTATAAAAAATAATTTTTTTTCATAATTTGATATTACTTTTTATTTATTTAACACTAATTTTCATTGATCAAGTAATCACTTTTAATAAAGAGTTGATCTAATATACAATACATGTATACTAATAATATGATCCATATTCACAAATGAATCAGGTATATAAGGCCCCCCGAATAACCCAAATTAAGCAATTTCTCCGCTCCATCGCTCACGTTTTGTCCGCTAACGCCTTCTCTTCTTCGCCTCTCTCACGAGTCCATCGCCGACTCTCTAACTCTCAACCTCTCTCACGCATCCGTCACACCGTCATGATAGCCTCTCTTGCCTTATTTCATATCTCCCTCCACGTGTTTGTCACACCCTCACCATGGCTTCTCTCACCCAATTTTAGATCTCCTTCATTGTGACATTGTGAATGCCATTTTCAAATCTTCAGATTTTCTTCATTGGAAGATTTTCAATGGGATCTTCAGATATGAAGTTTTTCGATAGATTTCAATATACATCCATTATCAAAAGCTTAACAATATTGTATTTCTTCTTACAATTCATCTGATTCTTCAAATTGATATTAGATTTGCTTATTCAAATTAATATAAAATTTTGTGTCCAATTTAGTCAAAATTTTTTGGTTTGTTAATTAGTTGGAGGATGGAATTGGGTTTCCGTTAGCTTATTTAATTTTATTCAACAAGTATTTTTGGAAAGAGGAAAATTTGAGACTTGATTCCCGTAAATTTCCTACTTTTTGCGTGGAGGTGGATGAAATTCGACTCGCTGGATTGTACGTGGTTAGATGATTGTCGAATTGGGAGATCTGTTGGTTGGGATTGAGAATGTGTAAATTATCTTTGTTAAATGAACAATTGTATAAGTTTTAGTAAACAAATGTACACGTTTTATACTTATAATGTATTTTTTAAAAGGTGCTTAAATGTCATATGTTTTATTTCAGCAGATCTACAAAACTTCTTATTCTTCATTATATGTTAAGTCATACTGTACGCTTTATTTCAACAGATCTACAAATCTTCTCATCCTCCATTATGTGTACTTACTTTACATAAAATTAGTGTAAAATATGGGGAATAACTTGTATCATTGCTGCATTTGAACTACAATAAATATATGGTGGCAACTATTCACACACATCAAATTACCAACATTCAGTCATTTAATTATTTTAATAATAAATTTATACAATAAATTACTAAAATACCTCTATAGCATATACACCACATATTACAACATTAAGCATAAATAATAAACACTATATATAAATTATATATACATACACCTCGCATTACAACACATAAATACACACACAAACATATTCTCATAAAGTGTTTAAACCATAAATCTTAAAACAAAACACACACTCACCTCTTACTTCAATATTCCCAAACCCTAGTTTTTTCTCCATCTTATAAATACTCACATTCGCTCAAACAGGCATGATGTTAGAAGAGAAAATACTTAAATACCTAAAGGTATGAATATTTCTGCATTACACCGATTAAAAGTTGTTTTTTTTTTATTTTTTTCCCGACGTTAGCATGTTCGACCAACTAGGATCCACGATGTTCACACATGTCCAACCAGCCCTGGAAAAAAAATATGCTCTTTGTTTGACCAGGTCTAGTCGAACAAACATAAAAGTTTCATTCAATGTTGGCTGAATTTTTTTATAATTTTTGGCCGTACCTGGTCAAACTGAATTTAATTTCTCGACTGTTTTTACCGAACGAAAACTTGTTTTCAATTTTAACCGCAATTTTTTATATGTAGGAATCAGTTCCTTCTACTTGATACAGTGCTGTCTCACTATGGAATGAGCTCAGTACAGATGTGTGTATGGTTGATGATTACACATATTTGTTTGAAAATCAATGAATGGTTTAAAACACATGAGGATTAGATAAGCTGGGTTCGACTATTGGTATAGAAAATCAGATGGTGGTTGTTGTGAAGCGCTTCGATAATGGTGGTGAACACGGTGGAAAGTATAGAGAGTTTAAGGCTAAAGTAAATCAATACAAGAAGGTAGATCCAGGAAAGAAACGAGAGGAAAAGGGTCTAAGTAAGAAGATTGTAACAAAGAGAAATTGGTACAAAGAAGTGTGGTTGTCCGTTTTTTCTTAGGGGGAGAAAATTACAAAAGGATGGGGCATGGGCATTGGAGATTGTTAATAGTGTTCATAACCCTTCGATTGCAAATTCTTCGGAGAGGCATGCCTATGCGGGTAGGCTGAAGGAGAAGAAAGAAAGATTTGTGATTGATATGTCACTCCAAGATGTCCGTCCAAATAATATGATAGAACTCCTAAAACATAATTTCCTAGTAATATGACCAGAATACTGACTATATATAATTGTTGCTAAAAAAAATAGAATTGTTGATCGTGCCAGTCTCTCTCATCTGGAATATCTGATAGGGAAATTGGAGGAATACAAATAATATTTTCTCCACAAAGCTGCAAGGATAGTGGTGAAGTTAGAGACTTATTCTTTACACATCCCCGAAGCATATATTTTTTACGTGCTTTCTTTCAAGCTTTGGTAATGAATTCAATATACAAGACAAACAAATACAAGATGCCTTTGATGGAGATCGTTGGTGTCATTTCAACCGGTATGACATTTTATGTGGCCATTTTTTTCTTTGTTGGGTTGTATACTAAAACCTAGCTTTAGTTTGAACAATATTTTAACAATATTTGAAATGAGAATCATTGATCATATGATTGCATCTTATAATTTGTTTACATGTCAAAGCAGTTGTCCATTTACTTTATATTGTAGATAATATGGTGTGTGGCATAGCACGGAAGATCATATTATCAGTTCCTCATAAAGTATAAACAGATGCTCACAACCTAGATAGATGGGGATAATTTATCAGAATGGTTTTAGTGTAATTTGGTATTAGTTTGTCTTGACTATATAATTACACTAGTGCACTTTGTGTATGTTGAGTAGGACCGCATGAGGTTTTCGATTTATACTGACTATATAAGAGAACTAGATCTCAGTTATTATAGATGTTCGTAGTCTTAATCCATATACAATAACCTCGACACGTAAATGGGCGAGAATTAATTATTAAATCAGTATGCTCAGTGAGTTGGGAGATGGTAATGTCTCTATGGTGTGCTGTTGATTGTAGAAAGAATTCGTATCCTAATAATTTAGGTTGATGATGCCCTCTTGAGGAGCTCATAAGGATTATCATGTAAACCCTACAGGTGGATTTGTCCTGGCATGATAATAAGGTTGAGTGGTACAACTTTTCGATAAGATATTAATTAATTGAGTTGTCAATAACTCATTTAATTAATAGACATTTTATATCTTAAACACGGGGAGTTAAACAGACTCATAATAAGAAAGAGCCCATACCATAATTTGGGATTAGGATGACAGTGCAATAATAATTCTTTAGTGGATTGAATTATTATTATTGGGCTTAAGTATAAGTTTTGGGCTAAACTTGGATGCCTAAGCCCAATGGGAGACCCAACCCTAATATTTCCTTCTGGTCCCTATTGTAGCCTATAAATAAGCCATCTCAACAGTCTCAGATTCTGATTTACATGCCTGTTTCATATTTTACATGAGAAATCAGATTTCTCATCAGAAAAGAAAAATGTGAGAAAGTCAGAGAGACTGCCGATTGAGATTGCCTGAAGGATCGTCGTCACACGATGTCTATACGAGGCATAACAATACAGCAGAAGATCAAGATGTCGTTTATGCAGCTGTTCAAACTTCTCTGCTAGTCTTCAATGAAAGGTAATACTTTCTGATTATTCCGCTATGTTAGATGTGCATGAAACCCCAATAGATTACGTAGACCATAAGATTCGATTACCATCATTCTTGAGATGGAAAAGGAAGTTAACTATGCATAGGCTTGTAGAACACTAAGAGCTGTAATGAGTAATACATGTTTACCTTCCCTGATTGTGACTGATAGAGAGAGAGCTCTAATCAATGCAATTGAGAGTATTTTTCTAGGTACCGGTCATTTTCTTTGTCGTTGGCATATAAATAAGAATATTACCGCGAATTGTAAAAATAATATTTTGTATAAAGGATAAATGAGATGGTTTCATGTCAGCATGAAATTTAGTGATGTTAGCGGATACTTAAGAGCTATTCACCAATCGAGTAAATGTTGAGGCATGAATTCCTAGATTAGTACCCCACGGCGATTGAGTACAATATCAACTGATGGGTGGATTCATACAAATATAAATTTATTTCTGTGAACACGAATGTCATCAAGCAGTTTGAAAATACCATGACTAGCTAGTATGTAAATGTCTCTTCAAATTCTTCTTAAGATTATTAATTTATATACAACATAATTTAATTATGTTCTATATTTTTTTTCAAAGGCGAAGGTTAACATTTCGCATAAAGAGGTAACTACAAACAAAACAATGTGATTTTAAAAAATATTGATCATAATTTAATATGTTGATGGAGGTCTCTCACACGAAAATTAAACACTCATTTGAGAAGAGCATCAACGTGGTGCAACATAAGTTTCGTATTTTGACATTGCGAGAGCTCTGTGGCCTTTTATCTATGGCTGCCCTAAAGATAATCCATAAAGATATTTTATGTCTTGGCTAAGGTGTGTTGATGCATCTTTTTTGTGGGTGTGTTATACTTACACTTTAGGTTTGCCCTGTGCATATGAGTTGTCAGAATTTGTTAGTAAATGCTTGTTTATCCCATTGAAATGTATTGCTGATTAATGGAGAAAGTTGAATATGAAGCCACACATAGTTGGTGGAGATTGAAAGACGGATAAGAGGGTGAAAGTGGTGGAGTTCATGAATAATTTCTTATCAAACTTCGATGATGCGGATATAGGCTACGCCGAATTGATGTGGCGTATGATGCAAAAGGCAGTCATCCCCACCACAACATCATTGACTATACCAGGAGTAGCCATATGTACTAGGGGGCAACCAAATTCTCAAAAAATAAAAGTTGATCGAAGAAAAGCAATCTTAGTTTGTTAGAGTTACCCAAAAATACACTGGTTGATAGTTTCTCTCCGACTCCCAAAGTGGTGTACAATGTAGGGCCTTCCGCTCTACTCATCAATTCACCACCAAGAAACGACTAAGCAAACAGAAAGTACGTACTATGCTCTTTACTGTCATTTATTATTGTTGTTATCTCACTCTTAATAACAGATATGCGGCCTTTTTTTTAACAAGATTACCAACCATGTCCGCACACAAGGTATCAAGAACGATTGCAGCTACCTAGATGTACTGCCTCCTTATTTCGTGAAGTACATAATTCCACGAAGAATGTGACAGAGGAAGGTCATTGCAGGTTCTATGCACTTGCAGATTTGCTTGATTTCGAAGAAGAGGCATGGGGTTGGGTGCGGACTGATCTTTTCAGTGAGTTGAAGACTCATTCAGATCTTTATGCCACAATATTTATTGAGATTGGTCATGTTGATGATATACTAAAATCACTCGAATGTTTCGCTAAGTTTACCCCCCAAGAGAATTGGTTTTGCATACCAGAATTAGGTTATGTCGTCGCATCCATGTATAATATAGCTCTGATACATCTAAGCAATGAGATGATTGTTACATTCCTGCCCTTGAGAAGTAGAATCACCCCAATTCCCAAAATCATTTCAATTGGTCTTGTAAATAAGAATCACTTCATTCAGGTAATCATTATTTAAGGTTTTAGAGTTCTATTGAATCAGTATTAAAAACTAACATGATTGTAAAAATTTCAGGACATCATTTTAGACGAATGTCCGCTACTACCTATTGCCACTGAATGGAGGCCCCATCGTCTACTAGAAGTTGATAGTTGGGAGTCTTTCTTCAAACAATGAGTAGATGCTTACGAACAACCATATGTCGCGAATGATTTATAATTTGTCATACGTACTTCTTATTTTATAACTATGTATGACTACGTGTTGGATGATTGTATTTTTTTATTCGTACTTCTCATTAAGAATGATTATGTGTTAGCATCACTGAGTGTTGGATCATTATATTCGATCAACACTAGCCACAACTGAAGACACTGTTTGACCAAAACTACTCAAACAAAACGGATAATGTCGACCATTTCTGGATGAACAAAAAAGAAAATTTAGACAAACGTTGGTCAAACAGTATAGGAAATTTTGACCAACATTGATCGAACAGGATGGAAAATTCCAACCAACAATTGTTGAACATAATGTTAAATTTCGACCATAACTAGTTGAACAAAGTGGAAATTTTCAGCCATAAATGGTTTATTTTTAGTGACGCTATATTTTCGGCCACAAAGTGTTAAATTTCAATAATTGTCGAACACTATATTTTTAGTGACATATAAATAATCCAACATAATAAAAATTAGTTTCAGCATCTATCATATAATAACACGTTTAATTTGTTGGATTGTATACTAAAAGCCTAGCTTTAGTATGAATAACATTTTAACAATATTTGAAATGAGAATCATGGATCAAATGATTGCATCTTATAATTTATTTATATGTCGATGTAATAGTCTATTTACTTTATATTGTAGATAATATGGTGTGTGGCGTCGCACGGAAGATCATATTATCAGCACTTTATAAAGTATAAACAGATGCTCACAACCTAGATAAACGGGGACAATCTATCGGGATGGTTGTAGTGTGATTTGATATTAGTTTGTCTTAACTATAAAATTACACTAGTGCAATTTATGTGTATTGAGTAGAACCGCGTGAGGTTGTTCGATTTATACTGACTACATAAAAGAACTAGACCTCAGTTATTATGGATGTTCGTACTTTTAATCCATATATAATAACCTCGATATGTAATTCAGTATTTATTTCTTTGATTCATCAATGTGTGAGATTTATTTATTAAATCCATATGCTTGGTTAGTTGGGAGATAATATTATTTGTATGGTGTACTGTTGATTGTAGAAAGAATTCGTGTCCTAATAAATTTGGCTGATGATGTCCCCTTGAGGAGCTCAAAAGGATTATCATGTCAATCCTATATGTGGATTTGATCCGGCATAATAATAAGATTGAGTGGTACTACTCTTGGATTAGAGATTAATTAATTGAGTTGTTAGTTAACTAATTTAATTAATGAGCTTTGTATATCTTCAACATGGGAAGTTAAACAGGCTCATAATAAGAAGGAGCCCATGACGTAATTTGGGATTAGGGTGACAGTGCAATAATAATTCTTTAGTGCACTGAATTATTATTATTGGGCTTAAGTATAAGTTTTGGGCTAAACTTGGATGCTTAAATCCAAAAGGAGGTCCAACTCTAATATCTTCTCTGGTCCCTATTGAAGCCTATAAATAAGCCATCCCAACATTCTAAAATATCTATTATTCATGCCAAAATCAGCTTTGAAGGTGAGAAATCAGATTTCTCATCTGATAAGAGAGAATATGAGAAATAAGAGAGAGACTGCGGATTACGTAGACCATAAGATCCGATTATCATCATAATTGATGAAGGAATTCATACAAAATAAATACTAGGGGGTTTCAATATGCATAAAAGATAACAAATTCATAGTTTCATAGGTTTACATTCAAATTACATTATAGAGTGAATAATATTAGAGGGTTTGAATGATTATGATTGCAGAGGTGGGACAAAGTAGCACGCATCGATCATACTTAGACACCTGTATGCCCTAATGATAGTCCACATGGTCTCATCCCCTAGAATGGATGGACCTCATCTCTATTGATAGAGTAAAGACCTCATTAAATCGGTGACTATGGAGATCTTCTCAAACGAATCGTATGCAAGGGGAGGTGTCTCAAAAACTTGGGCACCAGCTCTATGAGGGTTTTTACTTGAGGACGGTCTTTTTCTGCATATCATTCTAGGTATCCCGGAGCACATTCCCATCCAGGAAGAGTCAATCGACCCCTATCCTCAAGTGTGACAAGATGTCTGTACCACCTCTCAAAGTAATCAGCATGCGTACCCCAAGAACCTTGACTATTAGATGCAGATTTCACATTCCGCAACCACCTAAGTGCTAAGGGCATGCATGGAATGGTCTGCACATGGCCAAACTGCCTAAGGACTTTATCAGGCATGTATGGCTCCACAATATCTCCCGCAAACAATACACATTAAAAAAATGATCTCGTGCATCAAGAACAAGTGTCTCACGTTGATGTATGGGTCCCAAATGGCCTAAATACAATCGTTAAAATTCAAAACCCTTGATAAAACAAATAAATTAGACAATTTACATGCACGCATGAATCATTTTCTTACCTCACTCGCATCTATATGATCAATCCACTCATGCGACGCTTGAACTATTTGAAATATAGGAGCAAAATAAGCTTATAGTCCCCATCTCATAGCCAGTGGGAAGTTGTCCAAGTAATTCCCATTCGGTGGAGGCCTTTACAACAATGGAAAATGCTCGTAGATCCAAGCCTACTATTAATAGAGAATGGATAACGTCATTATTGCATGTATTATAAAGCAATGAACCCTTGACATAACATAGAAATTACGTACCTCTAAATGGGTCGTGTAACCTGCTATCTGCCGGGTTTATTTTTCTGATATAAGCCCTAGTTGTCTATATAAATAGGATAAGAAAACAACTTCTCCCCATGTATAATTAATGATGGAGATCGTCCAACTCGCGAAGGAATTCAATCCAGGAAAATTGGACACTATTACCACTCTTAACAAGAAATAAAGTCATCCAGAACAAGTGTAACAAGTACGCTCTAATGCATGCCTCAAGTTAAACATCATACTGAGAGGTCATGTCGCCCATGAATGTATCCTTCAATCATTTCATAGTCATAGATGAACCACGGACAGTGCCTAGTGTGTCTTTACCTAAATCTCTCATCACATTCAAAAGCTCCAAAAGCGCGTCACGAGGCTTTTGTCTTTTCCCTGCAGTAAATTAATACGACTAGACGACCTACTATAGGCAACTCTGTAAGACAAAAAATATCATTTAGAGTAATTTGTCATCTCTCCAAATGGCATGTGGAACGAACTAGTCTCGGGATGCCATCTCCCGACAATACGAGAATAAGATTTTTATTTGGTTTGCGGTATGAGATTTGCTTCACCTAGCAAAATCCAGTCCTACGAAAAAAGCTTTTGAAATCATGAGTTGTCTGATCCTCCGTGTATCTCCATTCAAATATTGTATTGACATGGCTATGCATTTTGATAACCTTCCTTTAACTGTCACGCCATGTATCATATGCGACGTGTTCTCAAAATGGACCAACACATTAGCATTAGAATCATGATTGGATTCACTTGAATAGTCATCATCTGACCCTGGGGCCTCACCACTCTCACTTTCTTTTTCATAAGGCTGCGGGTCATCAATGGGCTGAGGTTGTGTTTTTGGCTCGGGTTGAGGTACTGGCTTGGGCTGTGGTTGTTGAGCATCTAAAAGCATTGCATCTGCTCTTCCCTCATTCTTTGTCTATTAGATGCGGTAGGGGGAATACGTCCATGATATCTATCTATAATGAAAAATTAAATCATGCTCAATTACATACATGCAAAAACTAATAATAAATAAAGTTATTATGCTCAAGTAACTAATATGTACTAATAAACAAATTATGCTCAACTATATATACTTCATTCGAGCAAGACCAACCGAAAAAAAGCTTTTTGTTTGATACATAGTGGCCGAAAATTTCCAATATGTTCGACCATCATTAATCGAACAACCTAACTTCCGTTCGACTGATGTTGGCCGTCAGTTACTGGTGCGTTCGACGGGGAGTTGTCGAACAACTTTCCTAGCTGTTGATCAGAGCTGGTCAACCAAATGTGATTTTGTCGACCATGGGCGGTCGAACATAACTAAAAATGGCAACAGACCTGGGCCGATCGACTCCCATTTCTGTCCAACGTCGATTTGTCCAATTTTTAGCACTACCCATATTGATTTCCCCAACTAAAACCAATATCATGACATTTTCCATAATAAAAATGGCAACAAATATCATGCTACCTTGCATCATTCCCACCACCTAAACTTTCCCATCTCTGTTTCCACACATCATTAATCTCATCAATGAACACAATATAAGGTGCCTTTGATTTCGCCTTCTCAAACAAAACCCTTAGTCTTGAAGCTCCAAAACCTATATAAAGCTCAACAAACTCCGAAGCAGCACACAAAAAGAATGGCGTCCCTGCTTCTCTGGCCACTACTCTAGCTAGAAGGGTTTTTTTTGGTACTAAAGGGACCCACCAGAAGACAACCCTTTTGGATCTTAGCACCCAATGATGTGTACTTATAAGGGTTTTTCAAGAAATCAACTACTTCTTGCAACTTGGATTTAGAGCGGTTGAAGTCCGTCGGACCTCCTAGTCTACCAGGGTTACCTGACCTGCCCTATGCCCGTCTAAACAAGAATAAAAAGCCCAGAAAAATCAAGAAAGGGAAACAGAAAATTCCCAATGAAATTGAACAGTCCATTACCAAAATCATCCTCAGAAACCGAAATATGGATACCATTCATCGCTAGGAAGTCGGTCAAATCCAGTCATTGGGTGCAATCACGGTGGCCCTCATAATTGAGGAATTTGGAATGGCATTTCATAGAATGGGGGCAGGATTTTAGTTTAGGGTTCGCTGAATCGGGCTAAGGGTTTTAATTTGGGAAAGAGCCATGAAACAACGCCGTTCTAAATCCCACGTGGAGGCCTTATGCGGATTTAAAATGCCACATCAGCGGTCGATCAGGCTTCATTTGCTCGATAGGTACATTTTGCACAAACGTTAAATGTCATGATCTTTTTTGCAATTTCATAAAATTTTGGATTAATTTCCAATACGAGGAAAGTTCATAATTTTTTACGTATTTAACCTTCATATATATTATAAAAAAAATACTAAACATCTTTAATATATTTGGATGGAGGGAAGTATAAATGATTTTAATTACAGAGACTAGTAATAACTTCGATAGTAGACTAGCTAGATAGTTAAAGTGTCTGAAAATGTTTTATTTTTTATTATTATTTTTAAAACTGCCAAAGTGAGTACAAGGAGTACTCATCCCTTACAAGAAAAAAAATGTAAAAATGAAGAGATACATTTCCTACGCTAGACGAATATTAAGCCTGACCTTAATTCTGAGATAAATAATAGTTGTATTGATAGTCCAATCGTTATTACAACAACGTGTCCTAAGCCTGCCCTTAATTCTAATCCAATTCCAAGTTCTAATTTTGAACAACTCGAAAACTTCCTCCAAGTACTTTTTGTCACCTCTAAATACAACTCCAAGTGCTTAATGCCCGGCTTATACCTGCTCAAAATACTTAGAAGATCATAGTATGAGTTGAGTTCCCAATCGTATAAATTTCACCTTCAAGAGAGATTCCAATGCCAAAGCCCAACGTCATCCCATTTCGCCATCTCTTCACTGTTTTTCCTTTTCTTTTGACAACATGAATAGATGAGGGAACATCTCCATTAAAGCTGCTTCTCCACACCACATCACTCCAGAAATTAACATTCCCTCCATTTTCTAATCTTCTTTCCAAGTTCTCCCTAATCCAATCACCACTATTACCATTAACAATTTTAAAAAGACCCCAAAAGTTTCTTTGAATGTTTAATAAGAATTTAGTAAATCAAAAATTTTGGCTATGGCAGCTTTTTGATACTGTTTAAAAAAAATTTTCTACTCCTATTTCTATGTTTTCCATTGTTTAAATATATTGATTTAGGAGACTTTTTCTTTCAAAAACAAAAACTCCTTTCTTATTTATTTATTTACTTATTTATTTATTTATTTATCATATTTCTTGAATTTGGGTGTGACCGTATATAAATGGTATCCACGAAACAATCTCACGAGTTTCACCTAATTACAGAAAGACAAGAAAATGCAATAAGACAGGGGAAAAAAACGTTTATTTAACGTGACACTCAATCATTGTAACACACAAATATATAACAGCGTTTAATAATTAACTTCAAATCCAATAAAAACGCTTAGTTGGAAGGACAATTGTTACTTAACCATTAGTCAATCCTCACTAATCAAGGGGTGGCATTGTTTATATAAAATTTCAGAAATAAATAATGTCTGACAATTGACATTTTAAAACATTTATTTCAATATTATAACATTTTACTTTTGTTTGAAGGATAAATTTTGACTGACATGGTGAGAGAAGTACCGTCCAATT
Organism: Pogostemon cablin; assembly: GCA_023678885.1. NCBI lineage: Eukaryota > Viridiplantae > Streptophyta > Magnoliopsida > Lamiales > Lamiaceae > Pogostemon > Pogostemon cablin. Next base: position 8,712,486 of record CM043009.1, read on the forward strand.
GAAACCTTGTTGCAGAAGGAATCATGAAACAAGAACATCATTAGTGGGTTATTATTGAGGTTTAATTTATATATTTATTTTCAATTAATGATAAGATGCTTTTAATTGAGAGACAATACTGTCACTGTACAAGTCTTTTTATATGCTAAGAAAAAAAAGATAAAAAAGACGACAACACTTGTTTGTGGCGTTTTAGGAGGAAGTAAACGACATTTTGTTATTGTGAACCCTCACTTGAGATGGTATTTAATATGATTTGATTCAAATTGTTTAAATTAACGAATACATTCACATCGTTTTATTTTTTATTAATTGATTCTCATTTTTTTTATTAATCACTACAAAAAAATTAATATATTTTTATTGACGGATTTTACCAATTATTGGTAAATATCAATGGATAACCAACAAAATTATATATGTATTATATACTCCCTCCGTTTCAATATTTACGTTTCTATTTTGCGCGTCTCATTTCAATGTTTACGTTTTCCTTTTTAGAATATGGGACCCACCTAAAACAATTAATATATCATCCAACACTAATACACCTACCCACTTTACATTAAATATTATATTTTTCCACCCACTATCTATTAAAATATTATACTCCTTAATTAACGTGTAAAAAGTTAACGTAAACATTGAAACGGGACGGAGGGAGTATGTGTTTAAGCAATGGAATGCCATTAGATTATAAATTACCAATGAAATAACATATAAAAATTTATTTGTTTATATTGTAAGACTAATGTGCTAATACTATAAAGCAAATATGCCAATAGTGTAAGGCCATGGTGTTAAAACTATAAGGCTAATATTATTAATGGGTAGGTCGGATCCAATTACATGGATATTGTGTCCATGTAATTGGTGCGCATAATTGCAACTCATTATATATAGTTCGGTACAATAATAATTTAAAAGGTTGATTGTACGAAAATCATCGCCTATACTTTAATGACGACTCAATTCCAACATTTGCATTTCACATAAAAGAATATATAAGATTAACAACTTTTTGCAACTCGCATTTAAGAATGTAAACAAGTAGGATGGAGTATGAGTATTACAAATTCACCTACTACTCTATACCTTAACTACAACAACTTTATTCTACTTGATTATCCTAAAATCAAGCATCGAGTAGGATTTGGATATACTCATCGGGTAATAAATGATTTGAGGATGAATAGATACTTGCACTCAGAACATATTATACAGATAGCTCGTGATTACTCAAATCACCCAACCCTACCAGCCGCGAATTTAGAAGGTTTTATTTTTTTTCTCATCATAAACAACATAACAATAATAATAAAACATAAATAAATAAATAAACTTGACATCAAGTATTAAAATAAAGTTCATATTTTAATTTTGAACTGATTTATTTAAATATATTATGAATTTCATTATAAATAAATATTAGATACATCATAAATTTGGATCACAATACAAAATATGAAATATTAGATTTACATTTTTAATCGAATTAAGTTAACATATATTATAATTTAAATAATTAAATTTAAAATTTCATTATTTTAAATTTTAACTAATTTATATAAAAATATGAGTGTGTATATTAGGTGCACCCGGGTGTACCCTTGCACCCATATTTGTATAACTTTTTATTCTATTTTGTATACATGTTATTCTCTTTTGTATACGTGTTTTGTAATATTTGTATACTTTTTTCACACTAAGTTTTTCAATAAAAACAAGCATTCATATGTGTATAATTTTTTATTCAATAGTGTATACATGTATTTTAATAATTGTATATTTTTTTACACTCAATTTTTATTAAAAAAATTAACAATTAAATTGTATACATTTTTACTCATAATTGTATATGTTTTTGCTTATATTTGTACGTGGGTGCACACGATAAACCCGGGTGCACACTATATTTAGCCTAAAAATATATAACTAATATATATATCTTATATATACTAATTAAGAATATACTGCTATAAATAACTTTTTAAAAGTATGAGGTGTCTCGACGTGGTTAATTATCGTATTTTTTATTTTATTTTAATATATAATCTTTCTGCTTTTTATTTATTTATTATTATATTATCAATGTATATTTATAAATTAAATATCACCTTTAATTATATTTTTTAATTTGTTAGTAATAGATAATCAAACCAATCAATAAAAATATATCCAACTTATTATTATTATTATTATTATTATTATTATTATTATTATTATTATTATTATTATTATTATTATTATTATTCTTCATGTATATCTTCAAATTAAACACCACCTTTAATCATTTTTGATTGGTTAGGAATATATTTTTCTATTTTTTATTTTAATATCACATATAATCTTTCTATTTATTATTATTATATTACTAATCTATATCTTTATATTTAGAATTAAAATGTAAACCTTAAAATTAGATAAATAAATCAATTAATAAAAATATATCTTCAAAAATTTTGAATATATTCTCATTATTAAATTACAATATGCATTTCATATTGGATTATCTAACTAATTTTCTTATAAAATATAATGCATCCGCATATTATACGGGAATATGTATTCGTATATATATAAAAGAAGCCATTTTGGTGGAACCTTCTCTACCAAATTATTTGCTAGAATCTATGGCCCTCACCCTCTCTAATTAATTAATATGTGGTTCCTTTTAATTAATTTGTATTCTCCTCTTCAATTAATTTTTTTTCAATTTTGTTATATTTAAAAGACCATTATACCCTAAATTATAAGGATAAAATACACTCTATATCACAATGTGAAATTACAATTATACCATAAACACTAAATTCTATCGATGAAATATAAAATAAAATTTATTAAAAATATAATACACCAATGAACACATTTATACCAACAAATATTTCATTAATTAATCAATTAATATCAATTAAATTCAAAACTAATATTCATATTAATCTTCTATTCAAAATACGTAAATTGAATCCAGTATTGTCAATATTTCCTTGCAACGAATCTCAAATGACTCTTTCGTCTAGATGTAGCCATGAGCTTCTTAAGCTTTACTTCGAACCCTACTTATCAAGCTTGACACTTGTACTCAAGACCTTCGTATCCTAACAGAAAAGTCCAAAAAACTGTCCAAGAAGAACATTAATGATAAGAACAACATTGACTAGACCAACACAAAGAAAAACAATAATACAATAGGTTTAAGAAAGGAAAATGATCGACCTCCTGCAATAACATTTTATGAGTTTTGATTATTTGTACAAACTCAGTTTTTTTTTTTGAATTTTTCCATATTAAACAATTGCAACATACAACATCAATAGCCCAACATGCAACGCAATTTTCAATATTATGTACAAATAATTTTAAGTAGTTTCAATAGATTATTTAAATAAAATACTCAAAAAATATATAATCTCTCCATTGCTTTTTGTAGGTGGATTAAGAAGTATTATTATTTATTGTATAGTGGGTAGTTGTATTGCTGGATGTGTGGGCCCATATTAATTTAATTGTACTAGTGGATGTGTGTAAGTCACATATACGTAAAAAAAATGAAATTAGACACTTTGGGGTGACGCCCAAAATAGAAAAATATTGACTCTTTAAAGAGTAAGAGGGAGTACACGTTTTTGTACACAATTATGATGTTTGAACACCTACCTTCCGCCCACTCCCCCCACATTCCATTGATTTCATCTTGTTTGTAACTCTCGTGTGAATTTCTAAACCTCATAATCAAAAACTAAATAAATAACTGACACCTAAAATGCATTTCATATTTAAGATTATTTGTAGAAAAAAACTTTTTTTTTTTAGTATATTTTAATAGCTAGAGTCAAGATACACCACTAGCTAATTAGTCACATCAACCACATTCATGCAATCTACACCTATCTATGCATAGTTATGCGTAGTAAGTTCAGAACACAGCAAAGAGGGCATCATTGAGCAGAATTTGGGATTAACGAACTGCTTTAACAAATTTGTAATAACTTTGAAAAAAATTGCATCCAAGCACGCAATATTCAATAGCAATTAAGATTTTGACGATTTAATTAGAAATCTAAACTTAAACATAAAATGTTGTGAATAACCTATAGAAAGTGTAAACTTGATCTTGAATTGAGAATAGTAATACAGGAGGAGGATATATACAGTTGTTAATTAATCTAATCTAGGAAATAAAATCAACATATATTATTACAGTGAACAAAATCAACATAATCAATTTAGATGATTACGTGATTAGATGATTATATGATATCTTTCCTTATACACCCCCACAAAATAGACGTTCCATCGGCAACGGCAATTTTGGAACGGAGCAGCTGAAAACGAGCACGTGCTAATGGTTTGGTGAGGACATCCGCAAGTTGGGCCAATGTGTTGACATATGATACAGATAGTACACCCTTGGAAGTTAAATCTCGAACAAAGTGTAGGTGAATGGCGATATGCTTCATACGAGAATGAAGGATTGGGTTGAGAGCAAGGCGTGTGGCCCCCATATTATCACATAAAAGAGAGGGAGGTGCAGTAAGTTTTATTTGAAGATCCTCAAAGAGATGAAGAAGCCAGCAAACCTCGGAGGCAGTAGTTGCGAAAGACCGATACTCTGCTTCAGTTGAAGAGCGAGCAAACCCACGTTGCTTCCGAGAGCACCAAGAGATAAGAGTAGAGCCAAGGAAGATAGCATAACCCAAGGTAGATTTGCAATCAGAGAGATCACTGCCGAAGTCAGAATCTGAATAAGCTGTTAAAGTGAGTTTATTAGCCCGGCGAAGTAGTAGACCAAGATTGATAGATCCTTTGAGATAACGAAACAATCGTTTTACAGAATTCCAATGGGCTGCAGTGGGTGAGGACATGAATTGAGCTAACCTATTGACAGTGAAGGCGATGTCTGGACAAATGAGTGTAAGATACTGCAACCCGCAAATGGCGCTTCTATATTCTATGGGGTTGATCGAACCAGAAGATGGTGATAACTTAGAAGAGATTGGAGTACCCATTGGCTTGACTCCTTCCATTCGATGATGGCGAAGGAGATCAATAATATATTTATGCTGAGACAGAAATAAGCCTTCCTTGCAATTTACCACCTCTACCCCAAGAAAATAAGATAATTGTCCAAGATCTTTCACAGCAAAATGAGACTGTAGGTGCTTAGTTAAGGCAGTGAGTAAGACGGGATCAGAGTCAGTGAGAGCTAAATCATCTACATAACCCAAAACATAAAGCTTAGCAGATTTAAAGTGAAGAGTAAATAAAGATGTATATGCCTTCGAATAAGTGAGTCCAAAACTTTATAGGGCAGAACAAAGAGAGTCATACTAAGCTCGTACAGCTTGTCGAAGACCGTAAAATGATCACAGAAGAAGACAAACATAGCCCGGTTGAGATGGATCTTTAAACCCAGGAGGCTGGGACATGTATATAGGGACATTAAGATTTCCATGTAAGAAAGCATTGCTTACATCCAACTGACGAAGTGACAACAATTGGTGGTGGCAACAGTAAGAATAGTAGGAATGGTTGCCGGTTTAATAACAGGGCTGCAAGTTTCTTTGAAGTCAATTTTGGGACGTTGGTGAAAGCCCTTGGCAACAAGATAGGCTTTAAATCTATCAATCGATCCATCAGGGTTTCGTTTGGTTCGAAAAACCCACATACAACCAATAACATTTCCATTATGAGGTGGTGGGACCAAATCCCAAGTGCCATGCCGTTGTAAGGCTGTGAACTCATCGTCCATTGCAGCACGTCAGTGAGGAATTGAGAGAGCCTCTTTAAATGAGGATGGCTCCACATCCGTTAGGAGTGGATGCTTAGTAGCAATACTCAATTGCTTGGGTTTATAAATATTATTCTGACTTCGTGTTCTCATGCTATGAGTGCGTGGAGGTATAGCGAATGATGAATGGTGAAGAGTAACCAAAGGTTCTTGACATTCAGTAGAAGGTAAAGGAGTTGTTGGAGGCACTTGTGCTTGAAATTCAGTAGAAGCTGGAGGAGGTGATGGAGGCACTTGCGCTTGAAATTCAGTAGAAGCTGGAGGAGGTGATGAAGGCACTTGCGCTTGCTGAACTGGTGGGATAAATGGAAGAGAGATGGTGCCTGAAGTGGAGACGTGGTAGGTCACCAGAAAAGTTATCTTCAAGAAATTGGACATGTCGAGAGATATATACTTTACCAAATTCAATATCCAAGCGGCGGTAGGCACTTTGAGATGTCGAGTATCCAACAAATATACAAGACTGAGAAGGTGGAGTCAACTTTCCCGAAAGGTAAGGACGGAGCCATGGAAAGCAAAGACATCCAAACACACGTAATTTGGAGTAATTAAGAGCTTTGATGAATAACACCTCAAATGGGCTACGGCGGCCATGTATAGAAGTAAGTATCCCATTGATTAGATAAACATCAGTTTGTAAGGCAAACGACCAGCATTTAGATGGAAGCTTGGCGTGAGTTATGAGAGCACAACCAACTTCCAGAATATGTCTTCAGATATGCCATTCTGCTGAGGTGTATGGGGGACGTGGTAAGCCAGCTATTGCCAAGTGATATAAGAGACAGATATAACGCCTGAAACTCTCCACCATTGTTAGTAAAAAGATTTTTAATCTTAAAGCCAAACTGATTTTCCACAAAAGGTCGAAAATTTAAAAAAATAGATGCCACTTGAGACTTTGCATTTAGAGGAAATATCCAACAATATCTTGAAAATAAATCAACCAACAACAAAAAATATTTCGAACCATCACTTGATATAGTAGAAGGTCCCCATACATCAGTATATATATAATGTAAAGGATGCTCAGCCGTAAATGAACTCTCAACTCTCAACGAAAGGAAGTTTGCTGGACTTACTCAAACGGAAAGAAACACAATCATTTCTCAAAGTATAGAACTTATTCAAAATAGGTAAACTAAAATTATTAATGATAAAACGACTTGTCTACACAGACGGATGACCAAGTCGAGCATGCCAACAAGGTGATGAAGTTCGGACACCAATAGATGCTGATGGATTGACATGATAACACACTCAATAACCTCACAAACACTCAAGAATAATCACATAATTAAAATAATAGAACTTGAAATGAATTGAAAAAATCTTGCACAAAGATGTATAGTGGTTCGGTTATGAATAACCTACATCCACTTTGGGAAGAAGAAACTTTATTATCACTCAATGCTTACAATTCAGATTGGATTGATCTCAATCTGCAGCAAGAAGAAGAAAACCGAAGCTTACAAACTATCAAACTCAATGTGAAAAATTGATGTGATCAAGCTACTTTGAGCCCTTATATCTTGCTACTCCCTTTACCTATTGATCCGGTCAAGTATCCACTAGAAAGCCCTTACTTCATAGAAGAGCTACAACCTACTAGCAAGTTTCAAGTAACTTAATAAACTGCCTAAAAACTGCTTCAAATTCATCTGCACACACATGCACCAGTTTGATAATTTTTTAACCGATTGAGTTGTTAGCTCGTTTTAACTGCCTCAACTTGCTTCCAACAAGCATGCAACATGTAAACATCATAGCTAAGCCTTCAATGAACATACTCCACGTGTGAAACTCCCTCATGCATGCATCTATTGCCATCAATCTCCACCTTAGATGTATGCATGCTCAAGTTGATCCCTTCTCCCTATTTTGCTGCTTTTAAGGAGCAGCAACCTCTATGTCTTCATACATACCAACTAAAGTTTTGTACAGCTCAAATTTTGCTGCTGGCAATGCTTTAGTAAGACCATCAGCTGGATTCACAGCTGTATCAATCTTCCTTACATCAACAAATCCATTTTTCACTTTATCTCTTACAAAGTATAGCTTGACATCAATATGTTTGGTCCTTTCATGATACCCCTAATGCTTAGCTAAGTGTATTGCACTTTGATTGTCACAATACACCACTACAATATCCTGATATTCCCCCAATTCTTTCAGTAAACTAACAAGCCATACTCATTCTTTAATTGCTTCTGTCAATGCAATGAATTCATTTTCTGTAGTTGATAATGCCACTACAGACTCATGGCTTGCTTTCCAGCTCACAGATGTGCCATACATATTAAACATATACCCTATAAGAGACTTTCTAGAATCCAAGTTTGCTGCAAAATCAGCATCAACATATCTAATGACAATATCTATTTTTGCTTTCCTTTTCTGAAATTTCAATCCAGTTTGCTCAGTCCCTATGACATATTTCAAAGCCCATTTGACTGCTTCCTAATGCTGCCTCCCTGGACAACTTAAAAATCTACTGATCAAGCTCATTATATAAGCAAGATCAGGCATACTATAAACCATAGCATACATAAGACTGCCCACTGATCTTGCATATAGAATCCAGCACATTTCAGCTACTTCTCTGTCTGATTTAGCTCACTAAGTAGTGATAGACTCAGCCCTTGCATGACAGGTGTTGCAACAGCCTTACACTCATCCATATTGTATCTTTTGAGTACTTTCACAAGATAAGATTGTTGTTTCAACACAAGTGTACCAGCTGACATGTCCCTACTTTGTTGGCGCTCGATCGTTTGGTTAACATGACCCGTTAGGGATTCATACGTTTCTAACACAGCGGACGCAATAAATCATAGAAACAATTACCGTTCACCAGGGTATGTTGATGAAGATTAATTCTCGCAGGCAGCCTGCGCAGTCCCACGAGAATTGCCATAACTTCCTCGTCTGATATCAGAATTGAGTGATCTTTGTGTTCAGACGATCCTCTCTTCGACGGCTTTCCGTCAGTATATTGATCATCAAATTCTGATCACTGTACGAATTTATACAAATTTCACAAGGTCACGGACAGCAGCAGTAAACTACCTTCTGATCTTCTGCTGTATGTCCCAAGTCCGATCTCGACGTCGTGTGGGCGACTATCTACGAGACCTCCTCAATCTGCTCTCAACCCTCATCACACGTGAATAATGAATTAGATTAGATTAGATTAGGGTTCCAGATAAGCTGAGGTGACTTATATACATGGGCTACAGCAGGGACCAGGAGGAGAAATTGGGTTGGGCCTCCATTGGGCTTAAGTATCCAAGCTTAGCCCAAAGCTTATACTTAAGTCCAATAATAATAATATATTCCACTAAAATATTATTATTGCACTACCGTACCAATCCCAAAATTACGTTTTAGGCTCCTTCTTATTATGAGCCCGTTAGTCTCCCCATTTTTAAGATATACAATGTCCATTAATTAATTTAAGTTACTGACAACTCAATTAATTAATATCTCATCCAAGAGTAGTACCACTCAACCTCATTATCATGTCGGAATAAATTCCACCTGCAGGGTTTACATGATAATCCTTATGAGCTCCTCAAGGGGACATCATCAACCTATGACAGACACGGATTCCTTCTACAATCAACAGCACACCATAGAGACAGCACTACTTCCCAACTCATCGAGTTTATTGATTTAATTATATGTAAATCTCACCCATTGATGAATCAAAGAAATACATACTGCCCTACGTGTCGAGGTTATTGTATAGGGATTAAGAGCACGAACTTCCATAATAACTGAGATCAAGTTCTCCTATAAGTCAGTATAAGTCGAACGATCTCAAGCGGTCCTGCTCAATACACACAAGTGCACTAATGTGATTCTATAGCCAAGACAAGCTAATACCAAACCACACTACAACCATCCCGATAGAGAGTCCCCGTCTATCTCGGTTGTGAGCATCAGTTTATACTTTATAAGGAAACCGATAATATGATCTTCCGCGTGTTGTCGCACAACATATTATCTACAGTATAAAGTAAGTGGACTATTGCATCGAACATATAAATAAATTATAAGATGCAATCATTTGATCATATGATTCTCATTTCAAATTAATTGTTATAACATTGTTCATACAAAAAGCTAGACTTTTAGTATACAATCCAACAATCTCCCACTTATACTAAAAGACTATGCTGTCATGTCTTCCGCCATACATCTGATTTCCACTCCCACTACACGACCATCAAAAGCTCTCGCCTTAAGGTCATTGTAAATGGATTTAATAGGTTATCATCCGATGCAATCTAGGTGACAACAACCTTCCCCTCATCATACGATTTCTCGTAACAGGTGGTACTCGCGCTCCATGTGTTTAATTTTCTTATGGGCTCGTGATTCCTTCAAGTTTGCAACTGCACCAATATCATCAATATAAATTATGATATCCTTGGGCAAACTTAGAAACACTTCGAAGTCCATCTTGAAGTTTCTAGAGTCATACAGATACTTTGGCTGCCTCATAGGATCCAATTTATCATCTTTCCATGATGGAGTCCGGAGTCTGAAATATATTTCTATATAACACTCCTCCACATTATGACTCAACTTCCTAAAATTAGACGCATAACCTTTGAGGTGGATTTACTGCCGTCCCTATCTGATTTGAAAAATCTGAATATATGTAACCCATAAGAATCAGTGAATCTGTTCGGTAAGCCCACATATAGTTTCTAGTCCTTTTCAGGTACATAAGTATTTGTCTTACCACAGTTTAACATTCTTATTTTGGGTTACCTTGATACACACTGTTCATGCCATCGGCAAAATAGATATCCAATCTCGTGCATAGCATTCCTTAGATTAAGCTTCCTCATTTGCCGAAGCATAAGGAACCGCTTTCATCTTCTTTATCTACTTTTGTGTCACAAGACACATTCACTTAGATAAATTCACATGTTAAACGAGTAAGGATCGTATCATTATATGAAACTTGAGATAAGCATAACATCCTTTCTTGTGATCCGTATTACCGTGATCAAAAGGATATTTTTGTTCTTCTTAAGTCCTTCATCTCATACCGCTTTATCAACCATACCCATACGCCCGACAATACTCTTTCATTGTCTCCAATGAGCAAGATATTATCTACGTATAGTACAAGAAATACCACCACATTTCCATCACTCTTTTCAATACACAAGACCCATCCGATAATTGATTAGATCCATGTCACTGGATTACCTCATCAAAACGGATGTTTCATGATCTTGAAGCTTGCTTTAGTCCATGAATGAACACTTTTAAGCTTATTATCACAATGCTCTTAGCTTTTTGCAATGAATCACTCTGGTTGCTTCATATAGATGTTTCCCTTAAGACTTCTAATCAGGAAAGCTGTCTCGACATCTATTTGCTATTCCTCATATTTCATATGAGTAGCAACAAATAAAAGAGTCCGGATCAACTTAGGTAAAGCTATCGGCGAACAGGTTTTCTCATAATCGAACCCTTTCTTTTTGAGTATACCTTTTCGCAACAAGCTTGCTTCCAAGGTTTTCACCTTATTCTATGATCCTCTTTTATTCTTGCATGCCCGCTTCCAATGGCTTTTACGCCATTTAGCGGTTCAACAAGCATCCAGACCTAATTTAAAATCCATCGATTCTATTTTAATATTCATTGCACTTTGCTAGGATTTGGCATTTCTAACTTGTAGTGCTTCGTCGTATCCGTGGGTCCATTTCATGTTTGCGAGGGACCAAGTCTCACGACTTTCCCAAAACATGTATCTTACAAGTTGTCGAAGAACCCTCCCACTACGACAAGGCACTACATGCAATTGTGTATCAGACGTGACATGCGTTGCAGTTTACCTTGTGGTATATCCTCTTGTACAATTGGTACTTATACTTTGTGTTTTTTCCTCTCACTTCCTTTAGAACAATTTATACATGAGTTTATGATTTAATACATAGTCTCTTTCCAAAAATCTAGTATTTGTGTTAACAATCACCCTTCGATCTTTTAGACTAAATAAATCACCTTCATTTTTATAGCATATCCCACAAACAGACAAACATTCAAATGAATTACTGTTTCTAGGGCTTATCCATAAAATGAATTAAGTAATTCCAAATAATTCATCATCTATCTAATCATTACCATAAGAGTCTTATTCCTTCTATCCACCACACCATTCAGCTGGGGCATGCCCGGTGTAGACCACTTGAGATTTAATCTCAACCTCTGATTAATAGCTCCTAACTATCCTAAGAAGTACTCGTAATGACGATTAAATCGTCATTACTTGATATATTTTCCATGACGCTTCACTGTACCAGCCTTGCAATTCTTGAATTAATCAAAAAACTTAAACATGCAGTGCATCAAATAAATATATCGGTATCTAGAATAATCATCGATTGATGAATATTCATATCCACCTCTCATCCGGACAATCTTAGGACCACATAAATCATAATGAACTAATTCCAACATATATATCTTTGGTTCTGCACCCCTTTTCCTTTAAAAAATAATTAGTCATTTTTACTCCCAAGCAAGACTCAAAAGTCAGATAGTTTTCACTTCAGATAAACCTAAGGGTCTATCGGCTATCAACTTTTGAATCCTACTCAAGTAAAATGATCTAGTCTTAGATGCCAAATATATGTTTAGTTCATATCCGAAGGTATCTTTCTCTTACTAAGATTAGAAGATTCATTATTAATTACTATTTGTTGCATCTGTGGAATATACATGATTTAAGAGTATACAAATTGTTCACCAACGTACAATAACAGATTACAACTCTATCCTTCATTATAATGACCATGTCATTTAAATGAAATGGAGTATCCATCTATTAATGCATAGAAACCGAAATCAAATTCTTTTTATGAAAATGTACGTAAAACAATTTCTCATAATCAAACGTCTACTCATATCATTAGATAAATAGACAACTCCCACTGCAATAGCCACTACTCTTGTAGTTTTACCCATGTCATAACAATCTTATCCTCACTTAGTAATAAACATTAAGTGATTACAGTATCTACACACTTCGTGTCAGTAGATGCCATCACTAATCATGTTTAAACAACTAGTAAGTAAGATTCTATCCTTGTTCACTCCTTTTATGAAATTGAATTTCCTTTACCACATGTTTTGTCAGAAGTTTCCCACCATATACAACCTCTTGTAATTCATGAGAAACTTACTCAAAACATCTAGGCAATTATGAAGAATAAAATTGACTTAGGTTTCCCCTTCAACTTCTATTCCATGTATTTCCAATTCATTCATCAAATTCAATCATGACCTACCGCCTTTTAAATTACTCAAGTATCCGAAGAGTTACATGAGACCATCATATTTCTATGAACCTCTCATCTCTTCACTAGAGACTTTAATAGGCATCATGAGACGTCCTTTGTGAGAACACACATGTATTTTCTTAAGCAGTAAAATTCAAAACCAAGATTCTTTTCTAATCATCTAATTTGGACAAGTAAATATAATTTCTTTTAGTTTATAATAAGTGAGATAAAACCATTTGAAAATCAGAGAATCACAAATAAATATACCGATCAAAACTTCGAATTTTATCCTTTTATATTGATTCCCTCAAAACAATATAAAAATAAAATTCACCGACATCTCAAGCACCGTGAGCCTGCAAGCCACGATAGTGTGGACGTTTACAAACCCGAACATTTACAAGAGAAGGTTTTACCCATTAATTTCATTTGTCAACCTAACTTTATGACAAAATAATTAATAGTCGGTTCCTCTTTAGCCATGCAAATAGAAGCAGTGACTCCGATGGGGAGGATACTTATTATTTACACCTAAGTGTACACCATTATTTGACTCCAAGTCCGCGGCCCAAGCTTATGTGCCTTACAGATGGAGAAGTACACACGCGCTCAGATAACTTCCTACAGTCATCAATTATAAGTGTGTACAGTGATCCGCACATGAACTCATCCGATAGGGAGGAAGGTCTATGCCAACGCGCAAGTTCATATGCATCACATTACAAACATAATTATTTAAAGAAGTCTGTCCCAGCAATCCATGAATAAACTCATCCGATGGGGAGGAAGGCTCTAATACCGACGCGCAAGTTTATTCACATTGCTAACAAACCAATAATGGAGGCCGCGTGAATTTTTACCAATCCCCTCTCCCACTTAGTTATTCAACACCGAGGGTTTTTACATGCATATAATATTTAAAAATAAAATACGCAACCTAGCATGCTCATACTTCCAAATATATAACAATAATTGACCAATAAAACAATTATAGCAGTTATATATAAGGAAATAAATTGCCAAAAATAAGTTGACTTGATCAACACTCCAACATACATGCATATAATATACCAAATATAATACGCAATCTAGCATGCTTCTATTTAAGACAATAAATCATAGAGAATCATGCATACATATATAACAATAATCAATTAATAAATCAATTATAACAGTTATATAACAGCGAATTCGATTGTTCGCCACCAATCACGAATGCGGACAACTGCGATGGGGATCGACCTCCCCGCAGCTTGCTCCACCACTCTGGCATCCTGCCCGATCATATTGTGAAGACTCACGCGGAACCTGATGCAGACCAGTCGAACTTGATGCAAACCTGCTCGAACCTGGTGCAGAGTCGATCAAACTTGATGCAGACCAATCGAACCTGATGTGAATCCGCTCGAACCTGGTGCAGCATTGATCGAACCTGATGCAGACCAATCGAACCTGATGCAAATCCGCTCGAACCTGGTACAGCATCGATCGAACCTGATGCAGACCAATCGAACCTGATGCAAATCCGTTCGAACCTGGTGCAGCATCGATCAAACCTGATGCAGACCAATCGAACCTGATGCAAATCCGTTCGAACCTGGTGCAGCATCGATCGAACTTGATGCAGACCAATCGAACCTGATGCAAATCCGTTCGAACCTGGTGCAGCATCGATCGAACCTGATGCAGACCAATTGAACCAGATAAAAATCTACTCGAACCTGGTGCAGCATCAATCGAACCTGATGCAAATCTGCTCGTCCAAGGGCCTACTTGCACGGAACCAAGTTCAGCCCAACGCGCAACATCAAACTACACCAACTGTCGTTCAGGGTTCGCAACTTTAGGAACCTGGGAATCCAATCTCCACCATCCAGAATCTACGCCTGTGAGTTTTGAACATGCTGTCCAAATTACAGGTCGATCCAACGGTTAGATTGTGAGAAACAACTCTTTTCCCTCGACTGCGCAGAACAGAATCGCCCAAAAAACTGCTTCTATTTTCGGCGTATTCTTGACAACTCAAAGCTCCAAATACGATCTTCACCGTTCAGAATGTACATCCACAAAATCCGAACGTGCTGACCAAAATTCAGCCTGATCCGACGGTTGAAACTCTGGTTATTGCCTCTGCAATATCACTGCGCTGGATTTTCTCTCAATTTCTTCCTTCCATGTGAAATTGACGAACAGTTTTCGTCGAATCCTCTCACACACAACCATCAACGAACATATATGATATAGGGTATATTTCACATAGGGATATTCATGGTTTGCACAGTAAAACCAAAACCCTAAACATGCGATCCTAATTTCGAAAAATTAATCACATAAACCCTAGCCTAACGTGTCACGCTTCACCACGAAACCGAAGCTCTGATACCAATTGTTGGCGCTTGATCATTTGGTTAACGTGAACCGTTAGCATACCATGCGTTTCTAACACAGCGGAAGCAATAAATCATAGAAACGATTACCGTTCACCAGGGTATGTTGATGAAGATTAATTCTCGCAGGCAGCCTGCGCAGTCTCACGAGAATGGCCATAACTTCCTCGTCTGATATCGGAATTGAGTGATCTTTGTATTCAGACGATCCTCTCTTCGGCGGCTTTCCGTCAGTATATTGATCATCAAATTCTAAGCAATGTAAGAATTTATACAAATTTCACAAGGTCGCGGACAGTAGCAGTAAACTACCTTCTGATCTTCTGCTGTATGTCCCAAGTCCGATCTCGACGTCGTGTGGGCGACGATCTACGAGACCTCCTCAATATGCTCTCAACCCTCATCACACGTGAATAATGAATTAGATTAGATTAGATTAGGGTTCCAGATAAGTTGAGGTGACTTATATACATGGGCTACAACAGGGACCAGGAGGAGAAATTGGGTTGGGCCTCCATTGGGCTTAAGTATCCAAGCTTAGCCCAAAGCTTATACTTAAGTCCAATAATAATAATATATTCCACTAAAATATTATTATTGCACTACCGTACCAATCCCAAAATTACGTTTTGGGCTCCTTCTTATTATGAGCCCGTTAATCTCCCCATTTTTAAGATATACAATGTCCATTAATTAATTTAAGTTACTGAAACTCAATTAATTAATATCTCATCCAAGAGTAGTACCACTCAACCTCATTATCATGTCGGAATAAATTCCACCTGCAGGGTTTACATGATAATCCTTATGAGCTCCTCAAGGGGACATCATCAACCTATGACGGACACGGATTCCCTCTACAATCAACAGCACACCATAGAGACAACACTACTTCCCAACTCATCGAGTTTGTTGATTTAATTATATGTAAATCTCACCCATTGATGAATTAAAGAAATACATACTG
Organism: Pogostemon cablin; assembly: GCA_023678885.1. NCBI lineage: Eukaryota > Viridiplantae > Streptophyta > Magnoliopsida > Lamiales > Lamiaceae > Pogostemon > Pogostemon cablin. The sequence continues at coordinate 8,728,941 of CM043009.1, forward strand.
CCCTACGTGTCGAGGTTATTGTATAGGGATTAAGAGCACGAACTTCCATAATAACTGAGATCAAGTTCTCCTATAAGTCAGTATAAGTCGAACGATCTCAAGCGGTTCTGCTCAATACACACAAGTGCACTAATGTGATTCTATAGCCAAGACAAGCTAATACCAAACCACACTACAACCATCCCGATAGAGAGTCCCCGTCTATCTCGGTTGTGAGCATCAGTTTATACTTTATAAGGAAACCGATAATATGATCTTCCGCGTGTTGTCGCACAACATATTATCTACAGTATAAAGTAAGTGGACTATTGCATCGAACATATAAATAAATTATAAGATGCAATCATTTGATCATATGATTCTCATTTCAAATTAATTGTTATAACATTGTTCATACAAAAAGCTAGACTTTTAGTATACAATCCAACATACTTATCTCCATACCTAATATCATCTTAGCTTCACCAAGATCCTTCATCTCAAACTCTGATTTTAGTACTCCCTTCACTGCATCAATGCCTTGAATGCTCTTGCAAGCAATCAAGATATCATCTACATAGAGTAGTAAGTATGCGTAACAGCTGTTCTCCTCCTTGATGTATACACAACTGTCATAAAGAGTTCTCAAAAATCCATTAGCAACTATATACTCATCAAACCTTAAGTACCACTGTCTTGGACTTTGTTTAAGTCTCCATACAGAGACTTGAGTAGTAAACAAGCCTTTGTATCAGCCCTCTCAACTGTAACACCCTCTGGTATCTTCATGTAGATACTTTTCTCCAATTTTCCATGTAGAAATGCAGTAGTTACATCCATCTAATGAAGCTCAAGATCATATTGAGCCATAGTGCTAGTAATACTCTGATTGAACAATGTTTAACCACAGGTGAGAAGATCTCATTGTAATCCACCCCTTCCTTCTGTGAAAAACTCTAGCTACTAGTCTAGCTTTATATCTGACTCCACCTTCAGCTGCAAGTGCTGGTTTCCTTTTGAAAATTCACTTACATCCAACTAGCTTATGAGACTTTGGCTTATCAACTATTCTCCATGTCTTATTCTTGTTCAGAGACAACAATTCTTCTTCCATGGCTATGAGCCACTTATTACTGTCTTGACTAGCCAATGCTTCAGTATAGTTCCTAGGTTCATAAGCTTCAATTTAAATTGATGTATAGTGCAAATGACATTATATCAGCTTGTACATACCCTGCAGGTGGCACTATAGTCCTTTTCTGCCTATCCCTTGCAAGTTGGTAAATATTTGATTATTCTTGAACCCTTGATACTTCATCTGTACACTTGTCAGTGGAGTTATCTTCACTTTCACTTGCTCTGATCATGTCTTGAGACTCCACCTCAAGCTCAGATTGTCTAGTCTGATCATCCTTGATCAGTGGCATTTTGTTTTCAATAAAAACAACATCTCTACTGACCAAGAGCCTGTTCTCATCATAACACCATAGTTTATACCCTTTTACTCCCTTAGGATAACCAATCATAACACATTTAAGTGCTCTAGGTTCCAGTTTATCCCGTTTCACATGAGCATAAGCCTGACAACCTATAACTCTAATGTGTGAGTAGCTAGGGACCTTACCTGAGCACACTTCTTTTGGAGTTTTGAAATTCAAAGCTGTAGCAGGACATATGTTGATCAGATAAGCTGCAGTTGCAGCTAATTCTCCCCAAAACATCTTACTTAAGCCTGTACTACTCAACATGCATCTGATAATTTGAAGTAATATCTGGTTCATCCTCTCTGCAATTCCATTTTGTTGAGGAGTTCCAGGGACAGTTTTGTGTCTCTTAATCCCCTTTTCCTTGCAGTATGAATTAAACTCTTTAGATACAAATTCCAGTCCATTGTCTGTCCTCAAGTACTTCAAACTACTTCCAGTGTTATTCTCAGTTTTTCTCAGCCAAATCTTGAATGTAGAGAATGCTTCATCCTTAGTTTTCAGAACATACACCTATAGCTTCCTTGAATAATCATCAATGATGGTCATAATATATTTTCCTCCACCTCTGGTTATTATTTTTTAAGGTCCCCAGAGGTCTGAATCAACATAGTCCATTCTTGCTTTGGTTGTATGTTCTGATTCACCAAACTTAAGTCTCTTGGACTTGCCAAAAATGCAATGCTCACATTGCCTGATCTTATCATCTGCACTAAACTTGATCAGCTGTTGTTTAGCCAATTCTTGCATTTCTCTTTCACTAACATGTCCCAACCCACCATGCCATAGCTTGGCATCATCCTGTTGATCAGTGTTGTGTATCTGTCCAACAACAATACTTCTATCCAGAAAGTACAAGTCAGATCTCCTAGTTTCCTTCATGACTATCTTATCACCCTTAGTCACTGTAAGAACTCCCCTTTTCAGATTTGAATCACATCCTTGAGAATCAAGCATCCCAAGAGAGATGAGGTTCTTTCTTAATCCAAGAACATATCTAAAATTCCTAAAAAACCTCTGAACTCCATCAAACATGAGTAATCTGATGGACCCCACTCCCTCAATCTTACAAGATTGATCATTACTTAATAGCACTGATCCTTCTTCCTGATGCTTCAATTCTTCAAACTAATGCTTCATGGGTGCCATGTGGAAGGTGCATCCTAAATCCAATACCCACTCAGCAGATACATCTGATGATGTGATGGACAGTGCTTCAATTCCTTCCACACCAGCATTATTTTGTAATTCTCCAACCTGATTCACTTGATTCTTCTGATTTCCAGTAGTTGCATAAGCTTTCTTGGACTTGCTAGCTTTACATTTTACACATTGTTTCTTTAAGTGACCTGGTTCATGGCAATAGTAACACTTCTTTCCAGTTGACTGTCCTATTGTACTCTTCTTTTGATTAGAATTTCCTCTCTTGTTTCGTTTCTTGTTTTGGTTTTCTTTCTTGGCAAATAGTCCTTCTGCACCTATTTTTCCATTGTTTTCTGCTCTCTACTCTAGATCTTTTGATCTGAGTGCTTTCAGTACATCTTCTAACAGCACAACATCCTTTCCTCCATAGAGAAGGGCATTCCTGAAATGCCTTTGTGATCTTGGCAATGCAGACAGCAACATGATGGCCTTATCCTCACTACTTAGCTTGAAATCTACACTTTCAAGATCATCTGTGATCTTGCAGAACTCATCAGCTTGTTCCATCAGAGACCTTTCATCAGTCATCTTGAAGGCATGAAGTCTTTGCCTCAGATGCAATTTATTTGTAGAAGTTTTAACCATAAACAGAGCTTCCAGTTTATTCCATACACCAAGAGCAGTTGTTTCCTTTGATACTTCTCTAAGTATTTTATCACTTAGGCACAAGATTATAGTAGAATAAGCCTTATGAAGTACATGTTCATCCACAGGACCTCTTACACCACCAGCTGCAGCCTGAGGATCTTTGAGTATCTCAATCTTCAATGGTGGAGGTGGCCTCAATGCATCCATCAAACCTTGCTGCATAAGAACAGCTTTCATCTTCAACTTCCACAGGTTGTAATCTGATTTCTCTGTGAGTTTTTCAATATCAAATCTTGTGGTGTTCATCTTGAATGCTTGCTGTGTGTTTGTTTCCCACAGATAGCGCCAATTGACGTGATAACACACTCAATAGCCTCACAAACACTCAAGAATACTCACATAGAATGATAGAACTTGAAATGAATTGAAAAGCTTGCACAAAGATGTATAGTGGTTCGGTTATGAATAACCTACATCCACTTTGGGGAGAAGAAACTTTATTATCACTCAATGCTTACAACTCAGATTGGATTGATCTCAATCTGTAGCAAGAAGAAGAAAACCGAAGCTTACAAACTGTCAAACTCAATGTGAAAAACTGATGTGATCAAGCTATTTTGAGCCCTTATATCTTGCTACTCCCTTAACCTATTGATCCAGTCAAGTATCCACTAGAAAGCCCTTACTTCATAGAAGAGATGCAGCCTGCTAGCAAGTTTCAAGTAACTCAATAAACCGCCCAAAAACCGCTTTAAATTCAGCTGCACACACATGCACTAGTTTGACAGTTTTTTAACCGATTGAGTTGTTAACTCGTTTTAACTGCCTCAACTTGCTTCCAGCAAGCATGCAACACGTAAACATCATAGCTAAGCCTTCAATGAACATACTCCATGTGTGAAACTCCCTCATGAATGCATCTATTGCCGTCATGGATGGTGCCCATGGAGTAGCCCAACTTCTGATGGCAAATGATAAATTCCATTACTGCATAACCCTCTAGCCAGATGCGCCCCCGTGGCCTGATCCTTAATAAGAAAATGGGATGGAAAGAATTCTATACTAACATTATTATCACGAGTAAATTTGCTAACAGATAACAAATTACGTCTCTTATTCGGAACACATAGTAAATCAGAGAGTGAGAAATCACGTGATGGAGAGTGTAAAAAGGAAATACCAGTATGTGTAATGGGAAGTGATTTGCCATCAGCGATGTGAACCTCATCGGTGCCATCGTACTCAGAGTGAATAGTAGATAAATTATTCAGGTCAGTAGTGATGTTGTGAGAGGCACCAGAGTCAACCATCCAGTGATTATGAATCTGATTTCCAACTGGAGAAGAAGCAAAATTCACTTGGAGTGGTAGGCGACGACAAGTTAGGGCTCCATGTCTCTTAATCCCACATATTTGACATGTAATTGGAGGGAGACTTGGCTGATTACTCCCAGATTTACATTCGACATATATGGCGGTCGTGATTGATTATTGAAGGAGGTACTTGAATTATAATTGAAATCAGTGTTGATACCTGAATGCTGGCATCGAGATGAATTATGGAAACCTCCCCGAGATCCCAAAACGAGGACTAGGTGAGTGGTAGTAGCTGCTGCAGCTTTGAGTGATGTCTCATGAGCACACAACAAATCATGTAATTCCTCAAAATGAAGAGGAGTTTCTCTTGCACGAATGGGACCTACGATCGATGAATATTCTGGTCCAAGACCATTGATAATGAAAAAGGGTCAGATCATCAGCGAAAATGGGCTAATCAATAAGGGATAGTTCATCAGCTCTAGATTTGACATAGATTAAGTAATCTGTAGGAGAGTGATCGCCAATCTTGATGTGATACAGTTCAGTCTTGAGATTATTAACTCGTGACCTGGACGTGCTCATGCACAAACGAGATAATATTCCTCAGGCCTCAACAGATGATGCAGCCGAGGAAACAAGAGGAAGGACTTCGGACGATAAGAAATCGAAGATGGCAGCAAGTAATAACTGGTCCTGCTGCATCAGAAAAAAGAGGAGTCGGGCAGGGATGTGACCCATCGACAAAGCCAAGGAGATTGTGGCCACGAACTAAAGCCACAAGATGTGCACGCCACGAAGCATAGTTGGTATGGTTGAGTTTAATGGGGAGATCATGACGGCCAGAAATAGGGACAGTCGCTGGTACCGATTGTGATGGTGGCGAGTCAGCAGTGGTGGTGGTTGATCTAGACTCCATGTATAGGATGTGATGAGAGTATGTCGGAAGAATGGCTAAAGGTTTTTCTGATCGAATCCTACTGATACCATATAGAAAGTGTAAACTTGAATTCTTTGAATTGAGAATCGTCCGTTGAACATAGATCCAAATTTTCCATTTTTTAGATTCATTGGCAATATGTCTACGCTAGTTCAAATCCAGCTCGGCCCAACAATCCGACCACCTACCATGAGATGGTATAAACCCCCTGTCCTTCGACCCCATGTAGATAAAAAAAAGAATCCAATTTTCTGCTAGATCCTCTAATTTCCTTTCTCCGGATTGTAGTTCAATCAGTTAGAGCACCGCCCTATCAAGGCGGAAGTTGCGGGTTCGAGCCCCGCCAGTCCCGACGCATCAAAATAAAATAATCCTTTTTTAACTAGTAAAGGGTGTAGGGGTATACTTTCATTCCCAAACCAAAAATAAAAGACTCCTTTTTTATTTCCTATTTCTTTCCATTTCACTTTTATTGTTTGTTTAGATTTGGAACTATGTAATTAATCGAAGTGGAAAGACAATCTGATAAAGAATCATTAGATGATTGTCCAAGGAAGACGCAAGGTAAGTTATAGAAAAAACAAGGAAAGGAATTATAAATAAAGGAATTTTGGATTGATTGAGTCAGGAACCAAATTTGGATTCTGTATGGATAAAAGAATTTCCTATGTTATACTAGTCAAGTCTTGACGACTGGTTGATTTGATAGATCAGATATTGTTATTCATGATATAGATATATACAGTTGTTAATCTGTTTGCCATTGTTTCATCATATGTAGAGGAGCAAGTGATGTTTGGGAAAAAAGTTATAAGGTGGATTGGTGTAAATGGACCTTTGAGTGCCGAACTCGGACAAAATTTTATGGAATTTAGTAACTTGTTGAATAGTGTGTTGGCTTGTTGTGTGTTGAGATGCATTTGGGCTTGTACAATTTGGACGATATGGAGACATAGAAATAATCTTAAGTTTGAGAACAAGGATTGGAAGGTAGATGAGATATTGCACGAAGTAAAAAATCATACATGGAGCTGGATAGTGTATAGAAGTAAAGGTGAAATGAAAGGAATGGAGTACAAGACCTGGAACTCAAATTTGCTTAAACGCACATATGGAGCTATAGATTAATTGCTTAAGTTGTTGTTTTTGTATTGACCTCATGTTGATTTATTTGAGTATTTCTTGTACCCATTTCTTTTAATGAAAATTTTCCTTTATCAAAAAATAAATAAAAATAATCTAATTTAGAAAATAAAATCAACATATATTATTACAGTGAACAAAATCAATGTAATCATTATAGATGATTATGTGATATCTTTCCTTATATAATCATTACAAGATAAATGGTGATAAATAAAACAAGTAAAATGAAGAGAAGATAAAAATAAAATTTTACACAGCTATTTATTCTTCATATATAGTTGCTTAATCTCATTGAAAACAACTTGTTAGCTTTCGTATGAAAACAAATTGCAAGAGAGAGTTGGACATATCTTTTCATTAGAAAATTGCACTGTCCTTCTTGAAGTAAGTAGGAAATGAGATATTTGGCCATGTTGATTTTTAAGAGTAAAAAGGTGAATTTGATTATTGAGTTGTGGTGTGAGAAGTAGATAGTTAAAGGGTGGAGTAAGATTCAGAAATAATTTTTTGAGTGTAGCAGGCTTTGGGATAGTGTGCAATTGGTTTTCTTTTTGTGTTATCATTACAATGTTGCATGTGTTATATATAGCCAATTAGGTGGTGGTGGATTAGCCAGAATGTTCCCCTTATCTTTATAGTTCGTCCATCTAGAATTTGTTAGAAGTTTTCCTATCTTCTTGATTACATCATCCATTTGCCATTTTTAATTTCTACTTCTATCTAATGCCCCTAGATTACTCAAGATTATTTTATTAACGTGCATCAAATATTATTAGGTAACTTCCACTTTCATGAATGGCATGACACCAATTGTCATAAGAATGACATGATGTGAAATAAATAAGTTCAACTCTTGGCAGCGACTAAGCCAAACATTGGGCTTGTGGAGGCCAGAATGACACTAAAAAATAAATTGTTCTCCTCGTATTATGAAATCATTCATATAGTTTAAGAAAATTTAACTTTTTTTACAAACTTTTATTGACTTTCTAAGAGTAAATTGATATTTTTACATAACAAATAAACTATAGTATTAATGTGTGTTAATATTGTGACATTTTTAAAATTAAAATATAAGTAAACTTTAAATTTATTATTGATTTTTTTTGGGTAAATCTAATATAAATAAATGAGTAAAGCGTAAATAATTTTATTAGATAAAGAGTATTATGTTGTATATTATAAATAAAATAAATTTCTTATTATTATATTTAGAATAAAAGTTACTGAAAAAAAGAATTAAATGATCAAAAAAAAATATAAAATATAAAAGAAAAGAAAAGAATTAAAAAAAAGAAGTAAATGATCAAAAGAAAGAGATTAAAAAAAAGTATAAAATATAAAAGAAAAGAATTAAAAAATATATATATAACATGACGGGAGCAGCACTCGAACCAGTACCTCACTCCTCGAAGCAGAGAATTGAACCACTAAACTTCGAAGTAAATTTTGTATATATATAATAGAAATTACTAAATTTCCAGCCCTAGTCCTTAGCTCCCTCCGTCCCTGACTCTTGGGGTGCTTAATAAACCCAGTTAGCTCCCATTATACATTTTAATATTCAAAAATAAGATCTTTTCACATTCTTCCGTTGATAATTGAGTGTTTAACCGATAAGGAGTTTATAAAAAATAGAACCCTCCAATCCAAAATCACATAGCCCATCAATCTTCTACCTATTTTTATGGAGAGATTAGTGGGAGGCTTTTCCTTGTAATACTTCATCTGTTTTGATTTGAATGTAATTTAAAAAAAATAACTTTTGATGTAATGATGTATTAAAGTGTTTTTTTTTGGGTGGGGGAAGGAGGAGGGGGGTTTGGATAATTTTATTGAATAAAATGTAGTTCTATAACATAGTTGACTTTAACTAAAGTACTCCTTCTGTCACACTGATAGGTATTGTGGTCTTTTACATGTGGATTAATGAATATAATAATTAATTAATGTGTAGTAAATTGAGGAATATAATATCTTAATACGTAGTGAGTAATTGTATTAGTATTGAGTGTGAACCCATATTCTGGTCTTTTACATGTGGATTAAGGAGTATAATAATTAATTAATGTATAGTAAATTGAGGAATATAATATCTTAGTAAGTAGTGGGTAGTTGTATTAGTGTTGAGTGTGAACCCATATGTATTGGGTTAAGTATAATAATATTATTTTGTGAGTCACATCAACAAAAACAGGGAATTGATACTTTATATTGGGACGGATCAAAATAACAAAATAGATACTCCCTCCATCCTGTGTTAACGCTTATATTTGCTTTTTGCACATAGATTAAGAGATATACTCCCTCTGTCCAAGGTATCCATTTGCTTTTTGCACGCGGACAGTTCTAAGGTCTTTATTTGCTTTTTGCACGTGGATTAAGGAGTATTATTATTGTAGGTTAAGTGAGTAGTTGTATTAGAGGGAAGTGGTGGGTTGTACTTTTTTTTACTAAATAGAGGAAATTGATACCTTTAAAATGGACGCCATAAATAGTGAAATGAATACCTTAGAAGCAGACGGAGAGAGTAATATTTTAATGCGTAGTGATGTGAGATAAATAATATTTAATGTAAAGTGGATAGTTGTATTAATGTTGTGAGTGAGCCCTACATGGAATAATTAATTGTTTTATGTGGGCCAAACTTGATAAAAAATAAAACATAAACCTTAAATTGGACAACCCAAAATAGAAAACGTAAATCTTAACGTGAGATTATTAAGAGGACAGATGTGAGAGTGTTGATATTAAGTGTTGTTTGCAAGTTTTTTGGAATGAAATAGAAATGAAAGTGTGCGAGTCCTGTAAAGGAAGTATATTACATAATTCACATTACAAATCATACATTTTAAAGTAATTATTAAGTACTATTAAAGAGGAAGTATTACGTAATTCACATTATAAATCATATATTTTAAAGTTTTTTTCTTTTTTTTACAAAAAATAATTAAAGTTCACAAGAACAAACATCAAGTAGACCATCCACAAGAGACGGTGGCTCTACCCAACAATGAGGACTCGAAAAAGAACGAGAGGCCCTAGCAAGACAATGTACCACTATATTAGCATTACGACGAACACATGAACTCACTACAACCTTAGGATTTGATAATAAATTATACATTTTAATGTAATTATTAAATACTAAGAGGAGAATTTCATATATTTCTTTTGTATTAATTATTAATATTTTTAAACTCATGCACCGGTTGATAGTATTGATGTATGGACTCACTCTAAATAAACTAATAACAAAAACTTCTTAGTAAATAAATAATGTAAAAGTATAATAATAAGTTATGAAATAAAATAATAATTTCAAGATAATGATAATAAATTTTTAATTGCGTATAATATAAGTGGCCCATCAATATCTAAATCCAAACTTAATTCAATTCCTGTTTAATTTTGGAAGATTTTTCCTTCCATCTTTAGCATTATTGTTCCCTCTAACAAAAAATAATTTTATTATGGATAAGTATTAATGTGTATAATAATTATTTAACGTATAGTAAATTGAGGAATATAATATTTTAATACGTAGTGAGTAGTTGTATTATTGTTGAATGTGAACTCATATTCTGGTCTTTTACATGTTGATTAAGGAGTATAATAATTAATTAATATGTAGTAAATTGAGGAATATAATATCTTAATACGTAGTGGGTAGTTGTATTAGTGTTGAGTGTGAACCCATATGTGTGGGCCAAACTTGATAAAAATTAAAATGTAAATCTTAAATTGGGACAACCCAAAATAGAAAACGTAAACCTTAATGTGAGATTATTAAGAGGACATATGTGAGAGTGTTGATATTAAGTGTTGTTTGCAAGTTTTTTGGAATGAAATAGAAATGAAAGTGTGCAGAGTCTTGTAAAGTATATTACATAATTCACATTACAAATCATACATTTTAAAGTAATTATTAAATACTATTAAAGAGGAAGTATCACATAATTCACATTATAAATCATACATTTCAAAGTAATTTTTTTTTACAAAAAATAATTAAAGTTCACAAGAACAAACATCAAGTAGGCCATCCACAAGAGAAAGTGGCTCTACCCAATAATGAGGGCTCGAAAAAAAAACGAGAGTCCCTAGAAAGACGATGTGCCACTATATTGGCATTACGACGAGCACAACGCACTACAAACCTAGGATTTGACAATAAATCATACATTTTAAAGTAATAATTATTAAATACTAAGAGGAGAATTTCATATATTTCTTTTGTATTAATTATTTATAATTTTAAACTCATGCACTGGTTGATAGTATTGATGTATGGACTCACTCTAAATAAATTAATAACAAAAACTTCTTAGTAAATAAATAATGTAAAAGTATAATAATAAGTTACACTTAGCAATGAAATTTACCAACGAAATTCAATCAGTTGGTAATTAGCAATGGATTAACAACCAAAATGACATTTTAAAATTAGCAACGAAATGACAACTGGTTTATTTTCTATTTTAGCAACGGAATTCAATCCGTTGGTAATTACCAACGGATTAGCAAGGGAATCATTATATAAATTACCAACGGAATTATTAGCAACAGATTACCAACGGAATTTTACCAACGGATTCCGTTGCTAATCCGTTGGTAAGCCAATTTAACAATAAAATTAAGTCTTTTAGCAACGGAATATTCTGTTGTTAAAAAACAGTTTTTTTGTAGTGTTATGAAATAAAATAATAATTTCAAGATAATGATAATAAATTTTTAATTGCGTATAATATAAGTGGCCCATCAACATCTAAATCCAAACTTAATTCAATTCCTGTTTAGTTTTGGAAGATTTTTCCTTCCATCTTTAGCATTACTATTCCCTCTAACAAAAAATAATTTAATTATGGATAAGTATTAATTAATTTTGTGAATAAAACTAATTTATTCAACTATACATAAAGAATCCTGAATAAAACCTAGTATCGATCCGTCTCTCTTCCCTATTCAATTTACAAAGGTACATTCTCTTGGGGCTCTACAAATTTTCTTTTATGGAAGTGCTGCTAATTACTTGTTATTTGTAATTTTACGTTTGATGACGGCAAATTAGATTCATATTTCACGTCGTTCTATGAACTATACATTGTTAATCTTAATTGTTTTGTCTTTTAAAAAAAATAAATAAATAACAACCGCATATGGAAGAGTTAAGAAATTTTTTGTTCTAAAAGTGTACATATATGCATGTGCTGTTTATAATTACTAGAGTTTAAAACATAAATATTCTCATATAAATTTACATTATTAAAAGAAAAATTAGAGCAAAAATGGACAAGTTCCACAAAATTGATTCTGTGGAACCGTTTTGGTTGTTTTTTTTTTCCGATTTTCTTTCTTTTTTTTTTCTAGTTATTTTTTCGGTTTTTTTTTTAAATTTAATTTTAAAAGTATAATTGTAATTATACTCATGTAGTTTATAGTATATTTTATCATAGTGGTTTAGGGTATATATTACCTCTAGAGTTTATTGTTTATTTTTAGAGTTTAGAGTTAATTATGAGGTTATAATTGTAATTTTACTTTGTTGTTTATGATATTTAGGATTTACGATATAATTATAATTTCACCCTTGGTTTAGAGTATATTTTATTTTTAGTGTGTTAGTGTATATTTTATCTCTAGGGTTTAGGGTATAATTGTAATTTTACCTTTATTGTTTAGGGTATAATTTATCTTTAAAACTTAGTGTTTAAGGTAAAATTTTAATTTTACTCGAGTATATTTTACTCATAAGATTTAAGGTATAATTTACCGATTTAGGATATATTTTATCCTTAGAATTTAAGATATAATGATATTTTAAATACAATAAATTAAAAAAAATATTAATGTAGGAGGGAACAAATTAATTAAAAAGGACCGCTGTTAATTAGTTAGGGGGAGTAGCAATCACAGGTTTGAAAAAGTCACATTGGTTTAACTTGGCATCAAAATGGTCATTTTGTCTTAAAAAAAGAAAGGTTTGATCATAGTAAAAGTATTCGAACCGTGTAACCAAATAGTCTCGTATCAAAAGTTGTGAGACGAAATTAGTTTTAAAAATATTTTTGGGATGAATTTTGAGTAAAATTGAAATGTTCAGGTGAAAATGGAAAACTCAACTATTTTAGGATTTTCTTTAAAGTAAAAAATTGCGAGACTATTTTATGTTTTAAGTTCGTAAGTACGAATAAAGGCCTGCAGTGAAATTCTAATAGTAATTATAAATTGATTGCATAGATGGGCTAATTAAATTGATTGTATAGATGGGCTTAGTTTTGTGTTTTTTTTCACCTTGCAGCTTTAACTTAAAATTTTTAATATCATGGAAGACTTTACGAAAGTTTAATCAAAAGTGATTTATGTGGATCATATTGAGGAGGTGGAAAAAGAAGCCTGCCTTGTTTCGGAGGAAAACTGGAATGTTGGAAATTAATCCATGAAACCTTAACCCTATTATGATTAACGAGATTTAAACTGTAAAGCGGAAGCGTACCTGATCCAATAAGTCTCTAGGCGGAACACGAACTCAGGATCAGTGGTTATATGGTCTTCCTCAACTAAGCCCTCCTTATTCCTTATGGGGACCGTAGTAATCCCTCCCGATGGGGAGAAGGGAAAACCATGTGCGGCTTAGTATATTGGGGACCATAACCGGGTAACCTTTATATACTACTTGACTAGACCACCCATAATCACCTAATCACGTAGTATTGGGTATCTACTCAATAAGTCCATATCATTTATTATTATAGCACATGGACCTTTAACCTTAATTGGATCACTTAATTAAGTCCATAATATAATTGAATAGCTAATATAATTGTATAATAATATATTGCCCATAATTAGATTATAATGGAAATTAAAAATTTCCAACAGTCTCCCACTTGGGCTATATATTTTCCGAAAGCAATTATATCAAGAGTCCTTAGTTGCGCAACTTTATGCTATTCCTCTTAAAGCTATACTTAACAATCTGGTCCATCTCATATACTAATATGGAACTACCGCGGCATTCACCACATTATAAATCGTGGTTAAACCCCGACAATTACCATATCAATACACTCAATGACATAGATCAAATATGGTGAGTAGCATGGAAATTACATGTCAAATGTGATCAACATAATGTCTATTTCCAATTGGTCCAATTTTAATCCTTAGTGAGATCAATCCATAATGTAAAATATTACAAAATGAAATTACTTAAGTGAATTCACAATGAATTCAAAGCCATGAACTTTATTCTGCAGAAAATTGAATTATCCAAATCAAAGTGTCTTGAAACTTTAAAGAGCAATAAATATAGACTCCCACTAAACCAATGTATTCTAAAATCATATAACACCCATATGAGTAGCTAGCTCATAAAAATTACAGGGCGTTGAATACATAATTGGTGGATCCATATTTGGAGTCTATCATAATATGCTCTACCAAAATTTATCCATAAGAACACTTTCTTTAACAACCAAGAATTCTATGTCAATATGCTTAACTTATAAGAACTTTTATTGCTAATACTTTACTGCGAACTAACTGTCACAATCAACTTTATGTGACTAAACTTCGCAACCTTTATTTCATGTTTGAATGCCCCTTAGTGTGCTACTGATTCTGTTGTCATGGTTAATGAGCTAAAGTTTTGCTTAATACTTTTACTTGTATAGCTTTCCAGACCAACAAAAGATGTAGCCTGAAGTGGATCTTATATCGTATTGGCATCCAACAAACTCATAATCAGACTACTTTATGATCTCCTACTAATCTGATTATCTCTAATGTTAAAGCATGTTATCCTTAGTTCTCTGTAAAGATCCATACTAGAGTTACTTAAATGTCTACTTAATACACCAACAACAGAAGCCAAATTAAGTCTTGTAGAGACCTCATCATACAATAACTTCCAACAATCAAAACATATAGAATGTTTATACATTTCTTAAATCTTTAATTTAACTTTAGGGCACCTTATTGAGACTCCACTTGTCTCCCTTAGTTTAAACATTCTCCCACTGAATCACATAATTGTCTACATTTGTCTTAAAACCAAATGAGACAATTAATTCATGATGATACTTGTGATTTATTTACGGAAAAGCTTTCTTGAATGCATAGATGGATTTTCTTTTGGTTCTTAAACTTATAATATCGTATCATGTTGCCATCAAGGAACTTTATCTTTACATCCATCTAAATGATTCAAGATTAAAATATACTAATAATATCACGATTATCTCAAGACAATGCCTTCCTTCCCTTTAGAGTATAATCCTTTATCAAGATGCAAACCTAATAATCTTGTATTGATTTATACTCATAACTTATGACATTAACCCACTTTCGAGTATTTGGACCTTGCATGGTTTGATGAACATTGTTTGAATGTTCTACCATTAATTCCATAGTGTCCTTTTTATTTAGGAGAAAACTACATAATTATCCAAATTGATTTTCTCCCAACTCTAGTGGTTTCTTTAGTGGCATTAATTCTTGAGGTTGTTGAATTTATTATTCTTTAAATATTATTGACATTGTCATATTGTTATTCTAAATTTGCACCAATTCTTTAAAGCATAAGTGGGGATCGAATCGACTCCCCCTTAAGGACAATGTCTCTAATATTATTCTTCCTCCAAATCAACATCCTCACAGAATACCTTATTACCCGTCTCAAATATGATCTAATTAATTGGATCATAAACTTTTATTTTTATTCATAACCAATAAAGTAGCTTACATTTATTTGAGTCCAATTTTCTTTAGTAGATCCCAATGATCTAGCTTTGGTTGGATATCACCATATGTGAAACTCAAAGAGTTCTCACAACTACTTTGGTTGGAACTTTATTGAGACCATAAAGCTGCAATCTTTATAATTTCTCCAATTAGTAATCATATGTTGTGGAGTACTATTTTTGTCTTTAGCAACTTTCTTAATGGGTTTTCTTATATTGCCCTTATTCTTTATTGAGATTAAGTTTGACTTATTAGTCTCATCCTTATTGTGGAAGTTCACTCATCAAGTATGATTTTGTTGTTGATATATGGAAAACTTAATTAGCAGACTTCTTAATTATACAGAGAATTAATGCAAAATAATTTTTCATGCTTGCATTAAACTTTATAATCTTTCAAAATTTAAATAAATTAGAATCATCTTAAAGATTCGAGCATAACATTAGTATCAAGTCTTTGGACAAAAAATACTAATTTAAATGATGCTCTCATGCAATAGTCAAATACTGACAATAAAACTGTCAAGCAATAGCCTTCCTGTGGGCCGACTTATTACTCACATGTCAAACCAAATAATTGTCATGTATTTACCACTACAGATACTTGTGTATTTCTGCCAAATATTAATCTACCTGTGGGCCGATCAATACCCGCATGAAGATACACTCATACAACATTATTAATTGGGGACCATAACCGGGTAATCTTTATATACTACTTGACTAGACCACCCATAATCACCTAATCACGTAGTATTGGGTATCTACTAAATAAGTCCATATCATTTATTATTATAGCACATGGACCTTTAACCTTAATTGGATCACTTAATTAAGTCCATAATATAATTGAATAGCTAATATAATTGTATAATAATATATTGCCCATAATTAGATTATAATGGAAATTAAAATTTTCCAACATGGAATCCTAAGGATGTAATGGAAGTCATCAAAGAAGCTTGGAAATTGAGCCATGGTGTCATGGAGGGAGTTAATGGGGGAGTCTAAACTGATGATAATTTACTTTGATGATGCCTTTGATAGAGATTGGGTAATGAAACATCAAGCATGGCTGTATGAGGGATCTCTTTTTGCAATAGACAAGTTTGAAGCCGGGAAAGAACATCAACCTTCGTACACATGTATGATTTACCCATCTCGTGCATGAAGGAAAGACCACTGAGGATTTTCGTGGAACAGATTGGGATGATAGAATCAGTGGACAGGTCGGGTGAGGATTTAACTGGCAAGTTTATAAGGTTTAAGGTATCTTTGAACATCACAGAGCCATTGGTGAAGGGAATCAGTATTAGTGTGAAAGGGGCTTCCCCTCAAGTACGAGTCTTTGCCAGTGTATTGCTTTTCTTGTGGTACCATTGGACATACTCACCATTGTCGATAGAGTTTCGACCCAAACTTAAAAATATAGCAGCTGCAATTTGGAAGAGAGGAAGTGCATCCAAAGTAGTACCACTTTTCCACTTGACATTATAGAAAACATACTCTCAAGAGTACCTGTAAAGTATCTACTCAGATTCAGAGCAGTTTGCAAACAATGGGAGTCTATCATCTCTGATCCAAGATTCGCAGAAATGCATCTCCAACAGTACAAGAATTCATTCTACCGGAATCTGCTTGCATGGGAGGAGAAGATGACTACAATGGACTCCACGTTGCCAAATTTAAAAACAAAGATTATCGATTTGTGGCAGCAGTAGAACATTCAAGGGAATATAACTTGAAGCGTATGTTGCTGAAATATGATGGATTGTATTTATATCTTAAGGAATGCGATGCGTCATATGTGTTGTGGAATCCATCATATAGAGCGTATAGAGAATTTTGTTGTCCACAACCAATAGATCATAGTTCAAATAGAATGTTTTATAGACTTTATTACAATCCATTGTTGAAGGACTACAGGGTAGCAATTTGTGATACGAAACATTATGCAGTATTCTCATGCTGGCACAACAAATGGAGTGACGTTAAAGAGATGAAAGATTTTTGCAGCAGTGGCAAATCTTTCTATTATGGGTGCCCTTTTAATGGATCTGTTTACTGGTTGCAATGGTCTAAAGATTCAAGTAAGCTGTTTGAATTAATTTGTTTTGATGGGGGAGAAGAATCTTTCAAGAAAGTTGCTATGCCAGATTATGGTGAATTAGGAGAACATGATCATTTGTATTTGAGATGTTTTGGAGGCCATCTTTGTTTTTTCGTCATGTATCATAGGTTTTACGATGAGATCGATGATGAGCCGCCGAGGTTTATGAGGATTATAAAAAGGGTTAACGACGACAAGGAGCATTCATGGATGGAGGTGGAGGTGCACTCGCCATTAGCATAATGGTATTTCTATTCCTTTTGCCGTCCTATATTCTGCCAGATAAGTGAAGATGAGATTTTTGTAAGCAACACTGATAGAGAAACACAGTATATTCTCTATGATCAGAGAAATAATTCTTTTGAGTTGATTGATAAAATGAGTAGAAGAAAGTATCGTGATCCATTCCCTTTTCTAGAAAATCTGTTTGTGGTCTAACTGAGATTATAGCCCCCTACTGAGTCCCTATTTTGCTTTAGCCATTAATGCTCAACTCTTGCTAACCTCTCTTCGAGTCTAAAAGAAAGGGCATTTGTGATATCAATTTTATGTTCTGTAGAATTCCATTTTAATCTCTTGAGTTTCTACTTCATAATTTTGACCTTTATAAGTTTATTTTGTTGGATATAAATGCTGAATTGAAAATCTACAGTAAAAAGTGTGGACCCAAGTGTTGTGGCCTGTTTTCGTCGAGAGGACTCAAACGAGGTCCAACATAAGGTAATCAATAGAAGAATGAATTGAGAGAAATCTTGTTGGATTTGGCTATTGAGCCTTAGTATTTTTCATTGATGTTTTTGGTAAAGTGCAGTAATGTACATTTTGTGTCACTTTCTCCTATTTATACTTCTTATTTCTTCCCTTGTGAGCCTAGTTTCTCTTTCTTGTTTCTAGATTGTTCTCTCCAATGATAAATTGTCATGTGTCCTATTCTAGAATCATCTCATAACAAATTTGATGTTCTTTGTACCTGCTCTTGCCTCATTGGTTGATGAAGAATCTAATGGAACTGATATGAAGGACCGCTACAGCCACTTCCATACTTCTTCTAGCCTCTGTCTTTCATTGCCATTATGCCCAGGAAGTTATGCCTTGTTCCTTGGGGTTGATCTTTGGTAATTTTTCAGGTTTATCTTCATACTCATCCCAGGGTTATTCCGGATCTTCCCTGGGGATAATTATATAGGGTTATGATGGGCTTGGAGATCTTCCGTCTCCTTTTCTTTATGTTGGACCTCCTTTGTTGGGCATGTCTTTGAGTATCCTGGGCCATGTATTTTATCCCATAACATTAGCCCCTCGAGCTCGGAGAGTTACACATAGTGGGAATATTCGAGGTCGACCCATTAGCTTTTCTTGAGCCCTTTCAATTTCCCCAAGTCTTTTTTGAACTCTTGGGCTTTTTAAATGGCCCAATCTCAGTAACTGTATTTTTTTCTTTTAACTTTTTTTATTCAATTTTCGTCTGCTCGCATTCTTCTTCCAGTTCCTAGGGTTTTCTCGTCGTCTATCTTCTTCTTTGTGGGTTTCGATCTGAATCTTCCTTCTTCATTTTCAGGTATTGAATTTTTCTTCTTTCATTTATGGATCTCGATAGTGACTATATGCCTTCTCCTTCTCCTTCTAATTCCATGACTCTTTCTTCACACACCTCCACTGATTTCTCCGACGACCATGATGAAATTTCTTTTGTTGTAGCCCCTAATGTTGATATGACCACTTGTGCCGATGGTTCTGATTTTGCGGCTAGTTTTTGTTCTTCCAATCTTTCATTGAAAAAGTTGAATATTCTTCAGTTGTAATGTCCTCCCTCTATTACTCTTCATAAACCCGATTCTCAGGATCGTATGTGTTGGCCTCCTCGTGGTTATGTTGGTGCGTATGAGTTGATGTTTCATAATGGAATATGCTTCCCCTTCTTGCGGTTATTTCTCGTTTCCTTCTCCATTGGAGGATATCTCCTTCCCAACTTGCTCCCAATGGATGGTCTATTTTGTATTGTCTGCTCATCTTATTCCGTTAATCTGGTTATTCTTTCCTTTCTCCTCTAGAGATTGATTTTCTATATTCCTTTACCACTGAAAGTAACACTCGGGGATGTTACTTCCTAATCCCTCGTAGCTGCCCTGGCCTTATTACTGGTATTCCTAGCTCTAATAAAGGCTGGAAAAATAATTGGTTTTGGGTTTCTGGCTCTTGGGGTAGTGATACCCCTACTTGTTTAGATAACAGTTCCTCGGCCTCCTTAAAAGAGGCCCTTCCCTGAGGATTTATCTTCTAAATTCTTGCCAACCTATCCGAGGATATTGACAGACTATCCCGTGACTATCAAGCCTATACCCAGGAATTAGAAGATTTAAAAGCAAAGCTTTCTTCTATTAAGCAAGACAAACAGACCTAATTAAGGCCCGAGATCATTTTCAAGACCAGTTTGAATTAGAAAAAGAGAGTCGCCATCGCTCTGAGAAATCTTTAAGTGACCTTTCTAGAAAGTATAATCGATGCCAAGATAATCTTTTCAATCTGGAGAAAGAATTTCAAGCCTTACGCCTTCAAAGTTCTACCGAAAAGGATCAATTATCTGCTCAAGTGAAGACTGCTACTGATGCACGTTCTTTTGGGAATGCCGAATATTTGAAAGTTTTTAATGAATTGGTTCAAATACGTGAGCATACTCTTCCTCGTGCCTGGGTCTTTTGTTTTTGCCCTGTCTATATCACGGTGGTCGAAAGACTTGCTGGAAATTTGTCCTCTGAGGATTTAACAGTTATCCGTAATGATCTTAAGGAGAGTTTGACTGAAGTGCCCATGCCTCCTGGGGAAAGTTTAAAGAATGATCTTTATTTTGGCATTCTTGGCTCTTATTCGGATTTTATCACTAATATTCCACTAGAGAAAGATGCTCATTCTGAGGATTTATTTCCTCTGCCTTTTTTGAGGAAAATATGCCCGGGGTTATTGCTTCTTCTGAATTGCCTTTGTTGTCTGACAAAGCCTTTTTCTCCGAGGTTCAAGAGGAAGCTGCCAACGCCCCGTCTTCCTGGGGATTATCCTTCCTCTCCATCTCAAATTACTCCTCTGATTATATCTGCCCCTGCTCATACTGATTCGACCGATATCGTTGATCCTCCTAAGGATCCCCCTACCAAGACACCTCTTAATGCTACTGATTCATGAATGTAATTTTGCTTTTTGTTTCAACTTCTCCTGTATTCCCATTATCTTCGAGTTTTAATGGAAAATATTCCCAGTATTTTCTGGGTTCTATACCCATATACCCCACTTTTTTATATATTTATATTTTTTTATGGATTGTGTGTGGGCCACACTCCTTGCCCATGATTGTGCAGTTACTTTTTTGAATTTGAAACAAGCTGCCTTAATCAAAAACTGACCTAGGGCTTCGCAACTGCCTCTTCAACTTCTCTCTCTTTTTTTCATTTCCTTAAACTCTTCTTCTCCTCTTTTCTTTCTTCTCTTCTCTTTTTCCTTTCTTTGCATTTCTCATTTCTTTTCAGCCATGGGTCACATCAATTTTGGCTCTTCTCAACAGTTCATCGTCTCTATCTATTCTTCTGATGAGAGCCCCACGAGGCCTAGAGGTCGTACCGTGCGTCAATTTCCTCAAAGTGTTGGTGCCCGTGGTTGTGGTCGCCGCGATGGTTCATCTTCTCGAGTTTCGACTACTCCCAGGCCTCGACGAGCTCCTGAGCCTCCTGTTACTTCCATTGTACCAGATCCTTATACTAATGGTGACGCGTTCTCTTGGCCCAGTTGAATGACCCAAGAAGAGATAGATCGTATGCGGGTAACCAATGGTTATTCTCGCGTTCAGTTTCTTGTTCCTGATACTAATGCCAGAATTAATGCTCCTCCTGATGGTGCTATTTCGTTCAATGAGGTGTTGTTCACCACTGGTCTAAGATTACCCTTGCCTCCTTTATAATGTGTCTGTGTCTATACTAGGGGATAACCCCTGTGTAAATACTTCCTGTCTCATGGGTGAATTTGCTTGTGATTTTTGTCTATTTCGAGTCGTAGGTCACCATTTTAGTGATCTCTGTGAGATTGACTTATGTTTTACTTTTTCCCACCATCACGCCGGTTATTATTGCTTAATGCCCCGAGGGCCAAAACTGATCGGAGGAAGCGACATTGTTGGTCGCGGATGGGAGTCCTCCTGGTTTTGTCTACAGGGTGTTTTTCATGCTTCTGCTAGTTTTGATGCTACTCCACTTTCTTCTCTACTATTCCGTCCTCTTCCTGCTGGTGAAAAACCTTCTTTCCCTTTACTTGTATTTTCTTTCTTTTTTACTGACTATATTGAGTTGCTCAGTTGCTTATATTATCGTTTGTCCTTTCTCTTATATAGGCCATAAATGCCCTGCCTTTGCAAGTCTCAGCCGTAGTTTTAGGAATGCTTACAACCGACTCATGGATATGGCTTTTCTCTTCTAAGCTACTCCTCTTCTTTCTGAGGAAATACTTGCCACTGCTATCCTTGCCCGCCGTGGACGTTTTATCCCTGAGGGTATCAAATTTCTCCTGCTCTATCCCTTAGTACTATGCAAGGGTTTATCTCCTGGTGATTTCTTTCATCTGTGTTTCCTATTGTCTTCTTGCAGATAAACTTTGCCTGTCTTTAATCCCCTATGAGGATACTATCTGGGGTTTGTCCCTAAGCCGTAAAAGAAAACATGGTGCTGGAAGCTCTTCCAATCCTCAATTTACCAATGCCGTCTCAGATCCCATGCAAGAAGAACTTCCCATCGATCCTGGATCCCAATCTGATGAAGTCGTTGACAAAGTTCCTACTACTCAGCATTCTCCTGGAGTTAAATCTCACTCCGAAACTCACTCTACTATCAAGGATATAGCCCAACAATATCAGTTTGAATCGTCAACTGAAAAGGAGTCTGAGGAGACCCAAAGGAAAATGATTGCTCAGGAAAAATGTTATGTGATTCCAAAGAAAGGTCAGACATCCAGGTCCATTCCCCGACGATCCGTCATTACCCCAGGTGATACCACTGACCAGGATTTGAGTTCTGATACTAGACGAATTGTTTCGAATCTTGCCTCTATGGCTTGAGATCTTGCTGTGTGCCGGAGGTTGTTCCAGCCTAAAATGCTTAATCCAGTTCCTGCTCCTAGTGTCCCAACTCCTACGCCTAAAGACAGTTCTCGTTTAACTGCCCAAGTGACTGCTCTAGAGGCTCAGAATGCTGACTTAACTGAGCGCCTGAGAGAGATGATAGCCAGGGCTGAGGCTAAGTTGAAAGCCTATCGTGACCTCAGCTTTTCTTGATCCATTGGAAATCTCCTCTGCCTGTTTCTTTACCGTTTTTATGACTTGGTATTGTATTTGATGATGAATTCTAATTTTCTCTACCTCCTTTCTTCACTTTTAACTATGTTATAGACTTTTTATCTTTGTTCTCTGAATATTTGATGATGATGACTTATGACTCATTTTATCCTCTTTCTTGCTTACTTCCGATTGCTTGAGACTTCTTGCCTTTAACTATTTGAAGCATGATGATAAACTGCTTTGATTTTGATAATTTCTCATGATTTTTAATCAAATGAGTAACTTTTCTGGTATTACATCATGGTGTTTCATTGAAAGCGATAAAATAACATACTCTGTTTCTCCCGTTTAGTTTTTCTTCTTGATTTCTTACTGATAGAACTTCTTGAGGTGTTGTGCATTCCAATGGTGTAGCTCTTCCTTCTATTTCTCATTAATCAGCCTATATACTCCCCTCTTCAATCTCCTGGCAATAACAAATGGCCTTCCCATTCCTTTCCAAATGTTTCTGGAGCTGCTTGCAAGATTCTTCTTAAGACTAGATCTCCTTGTTTAAACTCTCTTAACTTCACTTTAGAGTTGTAACATCTTTCCGACCTTCTCTTCAGCTTCTCATTATGTATTTCAGATGTCAACCTTTTTTTCTTCAAGCATGTCCAACTCCATTTTTAATGCTTCCTTGTTCCCTTCTTCTGAATGATGTAGTACTCTAAAACTGGGCTCCCCAATCTCCACTGGTATCACTGCTTCTGCCCCATATGCCATGGAGAATGGAATTTCTCCTGTGGCATTCCTGGTGGTAGTCCTGTATGCCCATAGTACCCCTGGTAACATGCCTGACCAATTTCGATCAAGCCCTTCCAACCTGGCTTTGAGTGTATGCTTGATAATCTTATTCACCGCTTCTACCTATCCATTGGCTTGTGGATGATATGGAGTTGAGTACAACTTCTTGATTTTCAGATTCTCACAAAATTTCTTGATTTTGGCATTGTCAAATTGTTTCCCATTGTCTGTTACTATGGCATTTGGGATACCAAAATGACATACAATGTTCTTCTATAGAAAGTCCTCCATCTTTGCTTCATTAATAATAGCTAGGCCCTCAGCTTCCGCCCAATTTGTAAAATAATCAACTGCTACCACTGCAAATTTTACTCCACCCTTTCATGTTGGTAGTAGGCCAATTATATCTACTCCTCATTTAGCAAATGGCCAGGGCTACAAACTGATAATAGTTTCTCTGGTGGTGACCTTGCAATGGGAGCAAACCTCTAGCAGTTCTTGCAAGCTCTAGCATATTGTATTGCTTCCTTTTTCATTGTTGGCTAATAGTATTCCTGACGCATGACCTTGTGTGCTAATGCTCTTCCCCCAGTATGATTTCCACATATTCCCTCTTGAATTTCTTTTAACACATATTCTGCTTCTTCTGGGGCTAAACATTTAAGCAAGGGTGTAGAGTATCCCCTCTTATATAGAACTACTTCCAGTATCATGTATCTTGCCACTCTTAGTCTTAACTGTTTAGCTTTAATAGTATCCCCTGGTTGCTCCCGTGTATTTATGAATTTGATGATAGGAGCCATCCAATTATCCTCATTCTCACTGTCTATTTTCAGGATTATATTATCGTTGGGTTTTTCCTGGCGAGTAATATTGATATTATTCATTTCATCAGCATTTACTGCAGTTGCCAACCTAGCCAATGCATCAGCTTCCGAATTACTTTCTCTTCTGATATTTTTAACAAAAATCTGTTTGAACTTTTTCATAGCCTCTACCACCAAATTTCGGTATTTCTCCATCTGGCTATCTTTTGCAGCATAGTCTCCTCTAATTTGGTTTACTACCAACTGAGAGTCACTATAGACTATCAGCATTCAACTCCCATTGACATAGCCATCTGTAGTCCATTTAGTAAAGCCTCATATTCAGCTTCATTATTTGTTGCTTGGAACTTAAATTTTACAGTTGACGAAAATCTTCCTGACGATGGGCTTTCCAAGACAATTCCAGCCCCTGAGGCTATAGCTGTAACTGAGCCATCCACGTAGAGTTTCCATGGTTCCCCGACCTTATCCCCTGAAGGAATAGGCAATGTCAATTCTATCATAAAATCCGCTAAAGCCTGTGCTTTTATAGTGGGCCTTAGGGAGTATATGATATCATACTGCCCAAGTTCCACTGACCATTTTAGAAGTCTGCCAGCTGCATCAGATCTTTGTAGTACTTGGCGTAATGGCAATGCCTTTAATACTTCAATTGTATATTCCAAGAAATATGGCCTGAGTTTTCTTGCACTCATAACCAACGCCAGTGCCATTTTTTCTAACACCGGGTATCGAAACTCTACCTCTCTTAGCCTCTGGCTTACATAGTATACTGGAGTACATTCCTTATCCTCAGTTTTAACTAGGATAGCACTCACCGCTGTTTCTGAAGCTCCAATATATAACTGCAACTTTTCTCCAGGAGATGGCTTCGACAATATTCTTGGGTTTAACAGTTCCTTTTTGATACTATCAAATGCCTTCTGGCTTTCCCTGGTCCACTAGAATATTTTCTTCTTTTCAAAATGTCAAGAAAGGCTTGCATTTATTAGAAGCTTTTGATATAAATTGATTTAATGCTGCCAACCTTCCTGTCAAATTCTGAACCTCATTGCCATGCTTTGGTGGTTGCATATCCATTATGGCCTTTACTTTGCTTGGATTCATCTGAATTCCCCTTCTACTAACAATATACCCAAGGAATTTTCCTGAAGATACTCCAAAAGTACATTTCCTTAAGTTTAATGTCATTCCATATTCCCGAAAGATAGAAAACACTTTGATGAGGTATTCAAAGTGATCTTTTCTATCCAAACTTTTTACCAGGGTATCATCAACATACACTTCTACTAATTTTTCAATTTTATCTTTGAACATTTTGTTCACCAATCTTTGGTATGTTGCCCCTGCATTCTTCAAACCAAAAGGCATATTACACCAACAATATATACCCATACCTGCAAAGAATGTTGTGTCTTCCCGATCATCTGGATGCATGGGAATCTGATGATATCCAGAGAAAGCGTCCATGAAACTCATGATTTCATGACCTGCCGTGGAATTCACCAGTTTGTCAATAGCTGGTAAGGGATAGTGATGAGTGATATTTTGACCTAGATTTTAGTGTCTTTTATATCCGTTTTCCTATTATTTTATCCGTATTTTTATGTATTTTGGTTGTGTTCTGTATTTTTATGGAAATATGTGAAAATAAACTTAAACATATGATTTTTAGTTAAAAATAGATTTTAGACATGAAAAGGAAGATGTAGGAAAAAACAGAGCTCAATTTGGAGTCCAAACGAGAAAGTTATGATTAAAATAGTGTGCCACTTTGCATGACTTTTTACACTTTCAAATGTTGGACTCTTTGTCAGATCTTTATATGGATAAAAAACCAAGGAAGAGAGAATCACGTGAGTGTAAGAATCACTCGAATTGGAATTCGAATGTGAAAGTTATGCGCGAAACGGTGAGACTGCACTGCACCTACTTGACCCAGGTACCGAGCACGCCCTACCAAGCACGACCCGTGTACCGAACATGACCCGTGTTGGGTCAAAAGTTAATTTTTGGATCTGTACATCTTTTAGAAGGTTCTAGGCCCACATATACATTATTTGGCGTAAAAATAAGGCAGAAATCGTCCTGGATCCAATCTACACCTAATTCACACCAATTTTCACACACTTTTCTCTCCCTTCCATCTACCCTTCATCCCATTCACCCATCTTTGAATCCATCCATCCGATACACCATCCAAGTAGTTAGAGAAGTAAGGGGGAGTGGAGATTGCAAGGAGTGGAAGAGAAGCACCATTGAAGCTATTCAAGGGAGTTTTAATTCTAATTTTTGTAGACTTCTTTGTAGTTCAATCATGTGTTTTGGAGATACAATTGTCTATGTTGTTTTCTTTGAAACTATGAAAGGCTAATCTCCTTTGTGAGATTAGCAATATGAATTGTGATGGATAATTTTGGGTATTTTGCAATTGAATTCATATTTTGATTGGATTTGTTAATTTTCTATCATTGATTGTTAATTGCTTGATTTGTATTGTTGATTTGTGTGATTAATTGTCATAGGCATGTGATTAGATTGAGAAATCAATTATATATTTACGATAGTTCATTGAATCATACACTTCATGTGCATTATAAGTTTTAGAGAGATTGAGAAATCCTTTGGAATTTAGAACCCTTTGATAGAATATATGATTTGTTAGATCGAGAGGTCAATTGATCGTGTGAAGGGACTCTCTAATTGAACTTAGTACCTAGTTGAAATTTTTTGATTGAGAACCAACCTTAGAGCCTTTTTGAGACCTTGTAAAGGATCTACATCCTATCCATCTCGAGAGGGAGTTTAGGTGGAATTCGTGTTAGCCCTTAGTTATTAATCCATGACATATATGAATTCGTTGCATGATATCTAGATTTTCCATGCTTTATGTATTGCTAGTCTCATTCTCTATCTACTTGGCTCATTCATCCATCTTCCATTCATATATCCCAGTGTTTATCTTGTCATTTAATTGTTTAATTGTCATTTCTTGATTAATCCTACCCCTTTATGATCATCTCTATAAAACTATGAAAAATACGAGATCGCTTAAACCCTAGTACCTTCCTCCCTGTGGTTCGATAAATTTTTTAATTAGTCATCCCGACTACAAATGGCTAATCAAATGGTGCCATTGCCGGTGAGGTAACGATTGCTAGTGGTTTGACGAAGGAGTGTTTTGATTAGTATTACTAGAGATAATTTTACTGCTTTTTATTATTTTCTTTGGAAATTTTTTTATCTCACTTTTTTGTTTTGATAGGTACGTGAAAACTATCTTGAGAGAAGAAGAAGGGGGATCAAAGTCAAAAATAGAAAGTTTGAAAAAGAATTGTAGTAAGCCTTGAGAAGAGCATTTAAATGGATGGTTGGAACCAATTCACAAATGTCTTTGGGGATCAAATTGCAAGGTTCCACCTCCACAATCAAGAGGCTATAAGAATGAGAGCAACTATAGTTACAATTTCCAAATGGATCAAGATAGCTCTCAATACTACAATTAAGGAAGAAATGGAGAATGTCAACAAGCTTACAATGCAAATACATTCCACCCTTATCAAGCATGTTCTTATTAGGAGATAATTGCACCCGCTACCTTGGAATTGACAAGACAAATAAGGATGATGAATCAAGGTGCTTATGGTCAAGTCTTGCCTAGTTCAAATTTGGGGGGTGGTCAAAATGTGCAAGGTGTGTCGATTCCTAGCCTTATGGAGCAAGAAGAGTGGAGGATGCCTAACCATCAAGTAGGAGATGCTTCTTTCATGGGAGTGGATGATTTCCAAGAAAATTTTCTAAACAACTATGAAAGAAGTTTTCAAGAGAATTATCCACCAATTCAAGGATAAAATTTTGACAACAAAGAGGGAGGAGAGTTTCAACATGTTGAGGAAGAAAAATCATCTTTAGAAGTCTTGATTGAGATGATGATAGCAAACCTTGAGGAAGACAAGAAAAGAGATGAAGCAAGAAATGAGGCAAATGAGAAGAGGTTCGAAGCCTTGGAGCATCAAGTAAGCCAAATTTTAAGTGCTTTGACCAATTTTCAACAAGTTGAAGAACTTGAAGAGGAGAGCAAAGTTGAAGAAGAGTTGGAGAAAGAAGAGAATTTGGGAGATGAAGAATCAAATGAGGTGTTTGAAAAGCCTATTGAGTCAAATGATGTTGATGAAGAGGAACAATGTCAAGAAGCAAGTGATGATAACTTGAAGAGTGAAATGAGTATTTATAAACCTTTAAACTCTTTAAGTTGCTTTGAATTTGATAATATTGTTTACATTGACTTTGTCTTACCTATTGATTCTTCTCATATCCTTAGAAACAAAAGAGAACTCAAAGAGATGTTGGGGATCTATTTGGTAAGAAGAAATAAATGGTGTTCAAGAATGGAAAGGGCAATGGAGTGTAAGCTCAAGAGAGTCGAATTTTTAAAACCATGCTCGAAGGATGCAATGAAGGTCGTTACTTGCTACAAGTGCCTATTAGAGAAAGAAGCACAATGGTTAAAATTCGATAGCAAGGACGAAAGATATCCGTGGCAATTCCGATAAGTTCTCTATATTCCGTCTAGTTTGAAGATGTTAAACTTAGCGCTAGATGGGAGGCAACCCATCATTATCTTTATTGCTTTCAATAAGGATGCTTGTTTTGTCTTGCATAGTTGGCATGTAGGTTGATTGTGCTCGTGAGGAAGATGCGTATTGGAGATACGAGAAGTGCTTGATTTGAAGTGTATAGGTAAGTCACACCACCTTTTGCAAACTTAACTCGAAACTCTTGTTTCAATTTAAGTTTGGGGGGATATGGAGTGGTGTGACATACTTTGTCTTGAAGGCATATACTTTTCGTATTTTTGGGCTAATTTTGAATTTTCTCATGAGTTTGGTTTGATTTTGGCCCGCTTGGTTGTGTTGAAGTGCATGATAGTCCTTATTTTTATTACAATTGTTGAGCTAACGATGTTGATGAGTTTTTTAGCATGTATAAGGTGTAGTGGAAGCATAAAAACAGGGATACACAAGTTTTGAAGTTAAAAAGTGAAAAACAGAGATGCTGGAACACGAGCCGTGTCCAGTACACGGCCCTGTAAGAGGTGGTCGTGCGCCAGCATTAAAAACACCTACACGACCATGTCATGGCTGTGTACAGAACACGGGGCATGTAGACAGCGACAACACGAGTTGAGCAGCGGACACGAGTTGAGATCAGTGTAAGATTTTTGCAAAGTTCAAGCTCGTTGTGCCTGCCGTCCAGATGCCGTGCCAACCACTTCCATTACTAAATGCCTATTCAGGGAGTTAACTCTATACTCTTCCACTCTATGTGCTTAGCATAATTTGATTTGATTTGGAATGTTGTTCAGATTAACATGCAACTTCATTTGTTATGTTTTTGGGAGGTTTCTTTTTCAATTAAAGTTGGGATGATTTTGAGCTTACTTGATCATGGATGATGTAGAATGTGTGCTTCATTGCTTTATGATGGAATTTTGTTTTTACATGTTATGTGTTTTTGTATTGTTTCTTGTTTGGTGTGTCTTTTCTTATTTGTTTTGAGTGTTTTCTTATTATTGTTTAGGGTTTGTTTGGTGGTTTGTTTTCGGTATGTTGTGATTTATTTTTGAATGTGAGTGATGACATGTTGTTGTGATAAGTGATGACAAGTTATGATTAAGAATCTCTACACTTTCGAATTTTGACATGTTCTATTTAACTTGTTTAATTTAGAGATGAATGTGGTGTAATAAGTTCTTTAAGGTCCGAGCATAAGCTTGTGAGCATTTGAGCCTCAACCGTGCATACATGGTTATTCTTCATGAGTGGATTGGTTGTGTTAGATAAGCTAGAACTTGCTCAAGGACTATAGGAATGAGCCCGATTAGTGAAGATTAGTGATATGATTTAAGGTCATCCTTGTCATTTATAGTCATTGCCAAATATTTTCATACCTTGAACATCATCCCTAGTCAACAACCTTGAGCCTATAAGCCTATTTCTTATGAATTTAGCATATTGCAAGCCTTGATTACCCACGTGAGCCTTATATATTTATTCTTTTGTGTGAGTGATTGAGGAGATGGTAATTAGAAAGGTTTGATGAGGAAGAAAAAGAAGAAAAGGAAATGGTAAGTAAGCAAGAAAAAGGATGAAAAGAGCAAAAGCAAGAATGTACAAGCAACTTTAATACAAGAGAAGGAGCAAAGCAACAACAAGATGCTCAAGAAAATAAAAGTTAAAAGAAAGGAATTATGCATCATAAGAAGTTCAATCCAAAGGATAATGGTGATGATTAGTGCTTGTGAGCAATAAAGAAAAGAAAGGAAGAAAGAAAAGTAAAGGAGTTGAGGAAATTGGCCATTTCTTCGATTACTTACACTTGCTTAGTCACTATTACACATATTCTTCCTACCCTACCAAAGAGCCTATCATTACATCCAAATGAAAAGACCTTTTTGATCACTAATGGAAACTTTGGTGGTTTGTGAATGTATTCTACGAGCAAGCTTATAGCGAGTCGAGCCAATCAATTGATGAGTGATGATTTACCCTAGTTAATAGAGTGTTGAGTGAAATTGATATCTAACGAGAGGCATGGACAAAAAAAGAACTATATTACTCTTTATTCTCTTTTGATTGAACTTGTTAATTTTTCATGTTATGAGTTTAATGTTGTAGGATGACTTAGCATAGTTTGTAGTTCTTATTATTATTGATGTGTTATTACTTATGTTCGTTTAGTCTTTTCCTAGGTGAAAATCTCTCTCCCCTTATTTTATTATTTTCATTGTTCGGAGACGCACAACACTTTAAGTTTGGGGGTGTGATGAGCGATATTTTCACCTAGATTTTAGTGTCTTTTTATATCCATTTTTGTATTATTTTATCCGTATTTTTATGTATTTTAGTTGTGTTTTGTGTTTTAATGGAAATATATAAAAATAAACTTAAACATATGATTTTCAGGTAAAATGAATTCTGAAAAGGAAGATGTAGGAAAAAACGGAGCTCAATTTGGAGTCCAAATGAGAAAGTTATGATTAAAATGGTATGTCACTTTGCATGAATTTTTACACTTTCAAATGTTGGACTCTTTGTCAGATCTTTATATGAATAGAAAGCCAAGGAAGAAAGGATCGTGTGAGCGCAAGAATCACCCGAATTGGATTTCGGATGTGGAAGTTATGCGCGAAACAGTGAGACTGCGCTGCACCTACTCGACCCAGGTACCGAGCATGCCATACCGAGCACGACCCGTGTATCGAACATGACCCGTGTTGGGTCAAAAGTCAGTTTTTGGATCTGTACGTCTTTTAGAAGGTTCTAGGCCCACATATATATCATTTGGCGTGAAAATAAGGCAGAAATCGTCCTGGATCTAATCTACATCTAATTCACACCAATTTTCACACACTTTCCTCTCCATTCCATCTACACTTCATCCCATTCACCCATCCTTGAATCCATCCATCCAATACACCATCCATGTAGTTAGAGAAGCAAGGGGGAGTGGAGATTGCAAGAAGAGGAAGAGAAGCACCATTGAAGCTATTCAAGGGAGTTTTAATTCTAATTTTTGTAGACTTCTTTGTAGTTCAATCATGTGTTTTGGAGATACAATTGTCTATGTTGTTTTCTTTGAAACTATGAAAGACTAATCTCCTTTGTGAGATTAGCAATATGAATTGTGTTGGATAATTTTGGGTATTTTGCAATTGAATTCATATGTTGATTGGATTTGTTAATTTTCTATCATTGATTGTTAATTGCTTGATTTGTATTGTTGATTTGTGGGATTAATTGTCATGGGCATGTGATTAGATTGAGAAATCAATTATATGTTTAGGA
Source organism: Pogostemon cablin (assembly GCA_023678885.1). Classification (NCBI taxonomy): domain Eukaryota; kingdom Viridiplantae; phylum Streptophyta; class Magnoliopsida; order Lamiales; family Lamiaceae; genus Pogostemon; species Pogostemon cablin. Next base: position 8,761,222 of record CM043009.1, read on the forward strand.
TAGTTCATTAAATCATTTCATCATACACTTCATGTGCATTATAAGTTTTAGAAAGATTAAGAAATCCTTTGGAATTTAGAACCCTTTGATAGAACATGTGATTTGTTAGATCGAGAGGTCAATTGATCGTGTGAAGGGACTCTCTAATTGAACTTAGTACCTAGTTGGAATTGTTTGATTGAGAACCAACCTTAGAGCCTTTTTGAGACTTTGTAAAAAATCTACATCCTATCCATCTCAAGAGGGAGTTTAGGTGGAATTCGTGTTGGCCCTTAGTTATTAATCCATGACATATATGACTTCATTTCATGATATCTAGATTTTCCATGCTTTATGTATTGCTAGTCTTATTCTCTATCTACTTGGCTCATTCATCCATCTTCCATTCATCTATCCCATTGTTTATCTTGTCATTTAATTGTTTAATTGCCATTTCTTGATTAATCCTACCCCTTTATGATCATCTCTATAAAACTATGACAAACACGAGATCGTTTAAACCCTAGTACCTTCCTCCTTGTGGTTCGATAAATTCTTTATTTAGTCATCCCGACTACAAATGGCTAATCAAATGTAGTTTATTGATGGTGAAATTCACAAAGTCTCCAGGTATTGGTGGCTACTTTCTTGATTAACATCGGGTTTTGTTCCCTTTTTATATTTAACTTCTCGAATTAACTTTCCTACCAATAATCATGTAACCTCTACCTCCAATGCTGTATTCGGTTGAGCTTTGGGGTCTATGTTTAAACGATGGCATGCGTGCTTTGGATCCACCCCTGGCTTTGTGGTTGGGTTCCACACAAAGACATCTGAGTTTTCCTTGAGTAGCTCTATCATCTTGTCCCTATATTGCCCCTGGAGTGTAACCCACACTCTTACTTTTATTTCTGGGTTTTCCTGATCAATTTGCACTTCTACAGTCTCCTCCCCTGATGATGAAATCTCTAGTAAGATAACCCGATGATCCATCTCAGGAATTACTGGATCTTCTATTAATTAAAAAATATCCTCGTGTATAGTATGTCCTTTCACAATTTCTTTTTCCTGAGGGCGTATTTCTATTTCCCCTTGATTTTCTGGTTCAATATCCATCATCTCCACTCTCTTTTTTCTGTCCTCAACATCATTATCAACCCCTTCCAATATATCCTCGAAAGCTAGCATTTCGAAATTGGAATCATAACAACTCAGCCCTTTCATTTTTTCTATGAACGATCATTTCCGAGCACTCTTTTGATCTCCTATCAAGGTGGCTATATGGCCATCCTTTGTTTGGAACTTCAAACATTGATGTAGTGTAGATGGAACCGCTCCAAAGGTGTGAATGAAAGGTCTTCCCAATATACAGTTATAGGATGAGATCTGATCTACCACCTTGAAATTAACAGAATATAATACCTGTATTTTTCCATCTGAACTTTTGATTCGAATCATCAGGTCAACTTCTTCTAGAGGTTTGGTTAAAGCATTACCAAACCCTCTGATTTCGTCATGGCATGGGCGAACTGCATAATGTCTTTCACCTCCCAGCTTGTCAAAGACCATTTTAAAAATGATATTGACATATGCCACTATGTCTATCAAGCATCTGTTAAATTTTATTCCCGAGATATTAGCTAAAATGACCAGGGAATTTATATGTGGATTCTTAACTCCATAAAAATCCTCCTCTGTAAATGTTATGTCTGGACCTTCCGCAGGGTATATAGAATAAACCCTGGGACTCTGTTGACCCAAATCCCTTAATTCTGCTTTTCTTTTCTTTTATAGAACTCCGTTATCGCCTGTGAAGTTCCAATATATCTTTTCTCGTTTTGGCTCTCCATCATGAGAATTTCTCCAGGGCAATTATCCACGGGTGCCTAGATTTGAGCTGCTCCAGGCGGTAGTAATCCTGGTGGAGGCAGTGGTAAGTTTTGTCTCTCCTAAGATTTTTCTTAATGTCTAATCTAATTCTGCGGGTAATTCCCTCCTAACCGAGGACGCTGTTGAGCTGGTGCCAGCATTCCTTTTAACCTTCCACTCTTGAACAATCTCCACAGCTCAAACAATAGATCCCGACATTGATCTGTGTTATGCCCAGAATACTGATGATATTAGTAGAATCTCGTAGGATCCAATTATCCTAGTGGTGCCTATATAGGGCGTGGTTGTCGGAGCACATGCCTGTTTCTCACCTGATAAAAGATTTCTTCCACTGAAAATCTCATCTCCTCTTGCAAGACTTGGATATTAGGTTCATCCGAAACTGTGAATGGATAGAAATTGGCCGGTGCTTTGTACTTCTTATTCCCTTGGCTCACTGGCTTTTTCTTGCACTGTTCCTCTACTTTTTTCGCCAGTGCTAACGTCTCTTCAGCTTGACTTTATTCATTGGCTAAAGCCAGGAATGTTCCATATGTGGTTGGTGGTTTAAACTGCACCGCTTCCAAAGTGTTGATTCAGGGTATAAAGTCCCCATGGCTATAACAAGGTAAGCCTCGTCACCCATGGGTTCTCCTTTGGCCCTTTGATCATTGAACCTTTTTAAGAATACTCGGATCGGCTCCATAGATCCTTGTTTTATACTTGCTAATTTGTGCTTTGGCTCCTTTACCACACCCAGATAGGAGTATTGTGTGATAAGCACATTCACTAAATCCGCCCATCCTCCAATTGAATTTGGAGGTAAGGTAGAGAACCAATCATTAGCTTTGTTTCCCAGAGTTAAGGGAAACATACGACATTGAGTCGCCTCTAAACTTCCTTGAGCTCCCATCCATAACAAATAAGTATTGATATGTTGATATGGATCTGATTAACAATTAAATAAAGCGTCATTAGGTACTTTGATCTTCATTTGTTTGGGTGCTAAATGAATTTTTTCTGTGAATGGTGTTTTTCCCAAGTCAGACTGGGATCGTCCATCTTCTCCAACTCGTTGCTTCCTTTCCAGATCCTTTACTCGTTTAAGCAACCGACTTACCAGCGTGATATCTCCATACTTCATTCCTCTTTCTCCCGGGACATGAGCTTGCCCCTTGCTCATCGGTTGGGACTGGCGATGGAGGAGTACTATGTGTTCTTCGAGCTGGTACTGCCTTTCTTTTCTTGAATTTTTCCCTAGTTCTCTTCTATGGCGAGTTTCTCCGGATCCTTCCGTGAAGGGATGATGCTTTGATCCATTAGGACCCAAACGATCATGGACTCTTCTCCTGGAAACATTGTTAACACTTTGCTCCGGCGGAGTCTGCCGAGCCCTTGCCTCATTAATAACTCGCCTTGCATCGTTTGGTGGAGGATTGACTCTCCGCCGCTCTGAAACTTCTTTTCTTCAATTGATATTTTCCCGAAGATCCTCCACATGAGCCTGTTGTACCCCATCAAAGTTCAACCTAATTGGAGGAACCTGATGAGCTGTATACTCCTTGAATAATGAATGAAGTTTTTCTTGCATTTCTTTAGTCTTCTCTGGATCTCCTAAGATACGCACTATTAGGAAAATATTTTTATATATTGTAAACAATTGAGGGTGAGCTACAAATACATGTACAATATAGAAAATGAAAGAAAGCAATCCGACGTGGGATGTTGGACTAAGCTATATACAAAGTTTATATACATTATACTAATACACCCCTTCAAGTTGGAGCACCATTGGTGACTCCAATCTTGTCCATCAATAACCGAAGGCGTGCACCAAAGAGAGGTTTTGTGAGACCATCAGCAAGTTGATCAGCAGATGAAACATGTGAGATACGTAGTTGCGACGATTTCACCGAGTCACGTACAAAGTGAAAGTCTATGGCAATGTGTTTCATTCATGAGTGAAAGATTGGATTTGAGCAAAGATAGGTAGCCCCAATGTTTTCACTGTATATAGTAGGTGTGGATGGGATATGAATGCCAAGTTCCAAAAGAATTGAGCGAGTCCATTGCATTTCAGTTGCAGCAGATGCAATGGACCGGTATTCAGCTTCAGTGGTGGAACGAGCTACTGAACGTTGTTTTCGAGATGACCAATAGATTGGATTGGCTCCCAAAAAAATAATATAAGCACTTGTGGAAGTTCTATAGTCAGTGTTGCCTGCCCAATCCGCATCAGAAAGCAGTGAAGAGATAAAGAAGAGTTACAACGAAGGGAGATCCCTACATCTCGAGTACCATTGAGATATCATAGTAACCTCTTTACAGCACCTCAATGACATTCAGTAGGAGCATGCATGAATTGAGAGAGTTTGTTAACTGCAAAGACAATTTCCGATTGAGTAAACTGGAGGTATTGGAGACAACCAAGAACTTGTCGATACAATGATGCATTAGTCGGAGAAGTTCCATCTCGTAAAATAAGAGAAGACCCAGAAGCAAGAGGTGTCTGAACTGGCTTTGCAGTAAGCATATTGTGTCTAGCAAGCAAATCAACAATGTATTTTCGTTGGGATATAAAGCATACACTGTTGGTATGGAAAACTTCTATCCAAGAAAATAAGAGAGAGAACCAAGATCTTTAACTGAAAATTGAGAACTGAGTGCTTCAACAACATGGGTAAGAAAAGGCATGTTATTACCCGTGAGTATCAAATCATCAACATATACTAAAAAGTAAGACACAATTCCATTCTTGTTGTACACGAAGAGTAATCCATCAGACTTCGTGGTCAAGAACCAATAGAGGAAAGAAAGGACCTCAAAGCATTATACCATATTCGGGGAGCTTCCTTTAACCCATAAATTGACTTTTGCAACTTGCACACATAATCTGGAAAGTTTTTGTCAGAGAACCCAGGTGGTTGAGACATATAAACTTCCTCATTCAAAGTACCATGCAAGAACGTATTGTTCACATCAAATTGACGTAATGACCAACCTTTTGAGACAGCGCTACTAAGTACTAAATGAACTGTTGCAGGCTTGACAACAGGACTGTAAGTTTCAAAGTAATCAATTTTAGGTCGTTGACGAAAGCCCTTTGCAAGGAGTCTAGCCTTGAATTTGTCTATAGAGCCATCAGATTTTCTTTTGATACAAAATACCCACTTGCAACCTATAACATTGTGAGAGGAATCTGGAGGTACTAGGTCCCATGTACCATTTTTTTAAGAGCATTAAACTCATTAGACATAGTCGTACGCCAATGACTATCAGACAGTGCTTGAGAAACAGTACTAGGTTCAGTTTCAGAACAAATAGAAGCAGTGAAAGAGTAGCTTGGATTTGGTTTGTGAATGTTATTTTTGGAACGTGTTGTCATTGGATGATTGACAGTTGTCAGTGAAGGAGTTTGTCTCGGGGGAGCTGGTGTCGGCTCAGTGACAGGTGTAGGCTCAACTATAGGTGGAGACACGGGAAGCGACATAATGAGTGGAGGTTCAAAAGTTGTAGTGGGAATAGGTGAAGACGGTTTAATAAAAGGGAAGATATCCTCAACAAACTCAACATGGCGAGATGTGTTAAGTCGGTTGGAGGAGGGATCAAGACAGAGATATGCATTTTAAGTTAGGGAGTAACCAACAAAAACACAAGGGGTGGATCGAGTTTCAAGTTTGTGAGATGAGTATGGTCTGAGCCATGGATAACATCGACAACCAAACACTCGAAGTTTGGTGATGTTGGGTGGGTGTTTGAAAAGTTTTTCAAATGAGGAGGACATCAATAAATCGACCTTGGGGAGGTGGTTTATTATATATGTGGCAACGGACATAGCATAAGGCCAATAAGTAAGAGGCATGGAAGCTTGATGAAGAAGGGCTAGACCAGTATCAACTATATGTCGGTGTCGACGTTCAGATATTCCATTATGTTCAGGGGTATGAGGTGGAGTGCTGAGATGAGTGATACCATGAGAAATTAGAAAAGGTCGAAGAGCAATGTACTCTCCCCCATTATCAGTATACAAGGTGATAATTTTGGTTTTAAAGAAGTTTTCAACCAAAGCTTTGAAGGCAGTAAAGGTGGCCTGAACATCAGATTTATCATTAAGGGAAAATAACCAAACATATTTGCTAAAATGATCAACAAAGATAACATAGTATTTGTAGCCATCAATTGATATAACTGGAGATGTCCAAACATCAGAATATAATAATTCAAGTGGAGCAGACGAAGATAAACTTGATTCAGCAAAAGGTAATTTGTGACTCTTAATGCACTTACAAGAATCACAAGAGATATTCAAAGGTTTGTGTTTTGGCACATTATGAGAAGATAGAGCTGAATTCAGAATTTTATCTGATGGGTGGCCTAGGCGAGCATGCCAGATGGGTAGAGACGGCTTGACTGTAATTAGAGCAGAAGGAGATGATGGAGTATGCACAGTAGCTGGCCATACGTATAATCCATTAACGCGATCCGAGGCTGCGGGGGTAGTTGTGGCGGCATGAGCAGATGGAGATGTGTAAGCTGGTCTCTGTTGAGATCGAACACCTTGCCAGATAGGTACATGAGTGAACTCTGGACACGGACGAGCAGAATGGCATGTTACCTCACAAAGTTGATATTTTTTTAGGTAAGGGTGTTTGTCTTGCTGTGTAGAGGATTGCATATGGCGTGCTTGAGGTTGTGGTGATTGGGAGGGCGTTCGTGGCCTTATGCGGGAAGAATTATTCTGTTGTCTATGCTGTGAAGTGGATCCTGCATATAGGGTTGTAAGAGGCTAGGAGTGAATGGTAGCTTGACGAGAAGCTTGTTGAGCCTCAGTGCTCAAAAGTTTCTCATGTAGTTTATCAAATTCTATCGGGTTTTCCCTAGCTTGGATAACACTAGACAATTCTTTAAAGGAATCATCCAAGCCATTAAGAATTTTCAACGCAAGATCTTCAGCATCAGTGGTAACACCCAGGAGGGCTAATTCATCCACCACGCCTTTGATTTCCATCATGAAATCAGTAATTGATCGTTGCCCTTTAATCGGGTTGTGCAATTTATTTTTCAGAACCAGAATTCTACCACAAGTTGGTTTTCCATAAGTGTTGGAGAGAATCTCCCAATCATGATGATAGGGGTTTTCTCAACACACAAATTAATCCTCAAGTATAAGGATATCAATTGTAGTCGCGAAGATGACCAAGTTACAATATCGAACCCACGGGACGGATAAATATCAATTTTGTGATCTTCTAGTATATTTTAGACTATGTTGGTAATTGTAAAGGTTTAATGGATAGTAACTTCTAATCGAATTAACAAAAGAAATAGCAAAAGTAGAGAGAAGTGAGTTGTGATCAATAAGAATGATAGGTAGTTCATTGAGTCATCCAGTTTCACTAGCAATTCGTATTCTCATGTGATGGTGTCCGACTCTGCCCTGTGGTTTGTGGACGCATCACTAGACCATGCAAGTTTACTCTATAGACACAAGTAAATATGCGCTTGACACGTGTGAATAACATCGGAGCAAGAGATATGTTTCACCCCCCTTTCTAGGTACTATCATAATCAATTATCTTCTACGTCTAGAATCTAACCCGATTTGGTCTCCCTTTTTAGGTACTATAAAGTTATACTCTTCATCCTATTCATCAACCCGAATTCAATTCAATTCATGAATATTCATATAAGACAGTTCTAATAATACTTCGGAATCCCTTCACTTAGAATTATAACGATAAACCCTGCTCAGTAGTGAACGCACTCAATCAATAACCATGTCATGTATTCAGACTCTACACAACGATCATTGATGCACAAAACGACTATGAGTATGGATTAAATATGCAATCTTATATAAAACAAACCACAGGTAGTGTTGTACGGAGTTTTACACACGAAACACGAATTACATCATGAAACTTTCATAACCCTAGAACTACCAAGGTGGTTCTAGCCCATGATTGATCTAGGAACAATCATGGTTAGATTAATCATTCTTACTTGAACCTTCAGCGAACCTCTGTCACAGCCCTCCGAATGGATCACCACCTCTACTCTTGTCTCTCCTACGATTGACGATCAAAAGCTCCTTATTCTCTGTATGAGCCTCCTTTTATACTTGTAATCACGTCTCTAGGGCTTGGAATGGGCTTTCTAAGTGATCTCACGCGTTTCGGCCTCGAAAATCCGGATAAGGTAAGTTCTCGCACACAGGTTCGACCACGTCAAGCAGGTCGAACCCCGAGCCACAGGTCGAACCCCAGGTCGAACCCCGCTACTGGAAGAATTCTGCACAGGTTCGACCTTCTGGACAGGTCGAACCACTTAGGCCTTGGTCGAACCCCAGGTCGAACTTCAGCACTGGACAACTCTTGCTCCCGATTCGACCAACTGGCAAGTCGAACCCCAACGTCGTGGTCGAATCCTCCTTCTTGCAAACAGGTTCGACCATGGTTCGACCTGATGGCCAGGTCGAACCAACTGAGTCGTGGTCGAACCCATCTCTGTATGTCCAGCAACGTTGGTTCGACCTGCTGGAGAGGTCGAACCCTCCTCCAGCCAGGTCGAACCCACCTACTTCTTGGGCGATTCGCGTGGCTTCGACTCCGTCTCTTCGATTCTTGGCTCTTTCACTCCGTTTTTGCTAAGAAAACACTCAAATAGCTCCACTAACACCTGATTCATGCTATTTCACAATATATATAGGTTTTCCACCTATTTCCACATCAAAACTCTCCAAAACTAGCACAAAACATAGCGCCAAACTTGTGAATTTACACACTCATCAAACCCCCAAACTTACATGTTGCTCGTCCCGAGGCAACCAATTTAAACCGCAGGAGTCGTGTATAATTCAACAAGATCAAGTACAACACATATTACACATGCCACTTCATTGAATCAAACAAGAATTACTTGCATCAAATATGTCACTCATGTAAAATCAATCCAATTACACACCATTCGGAGCACTAAGTAATCTCACTGACTAGATAAGTCTTTACTCTCATTCACTCGTGCGTGAGGCACTATAGGCTAGTACAAACACTCATATCAATTCATATTCACGCGTAACCATAAGCTTGGCAAGGTCTCAGAAATCAACTTACATTAGATTAACACTAGGATCACAAAGGACTTGTTTCTAGGTTGTAATGTTGGCTCTTTGGAAAGGGTAGGAAAATTTGGTCATAGTAACTTAATACACTAGTAGAGAGTTACCTTGGAGGTTCTTGATTTCTAATTCGCCTTCATATTCTCCTCCAATTCTTCTCTTGCACTTGCAATTATCAATTTTCCTTCTCTTCCTTGCATCAATATCATTATTCTTTTAGTTGCTCGGGTACCAGTTATAGGCACTACCCTTCTCGAACATCGTTCGGCTGTTTCTTAGAAACTTCAAGCCCCATGTATAAGCAATTCGGGGTACCAATTTCAGGCACTATCCCTAACAAGATTTAACCATGCACTTTTTACTGAACCTCATTCCATCTTCCCTTTGTTTCTTCCACACTTATTCACCTTATTCTCTATACCAATGGATAGGGTATTTTCAAAGCTCAAATAAGGTAATTAAAGCTCTCATAATTGGCTTGCCAAAGAAAAAGCTTTTAAAAGGCTCAAACAGGGCTACCAAAGATTTATAAGATCATTAGGAAAGGTGAAATTTGGCTAAGTGATTCAATTAATCAAAAATGGCCTAAGATCATATCCTAATATTTCATCAATTGTAAGTTTCACACAAGACTCCAAGCCAAGTTCTAGAATACGTTCATACGAATGATTCTCTCAAGAATAAACTATCATGATTAATCATGATAAAGACTCAAATCCTCACATAGGTAATCAATTCCTAATACTCCTCATAGCACATAATCAAAATCAATTCCTCATGAATTCCATATACTTAACAAATTATTCATGCTCTTTCCAAATGAAAATAAACACGTAAACATATGAATGCACATAATCAACAACCCATATACAGAGTAACGATACAAGGTCAACTATATCAAGTACATGCCACTCACACATGAATAACACCCCAATCTGTAAAAATAAAAAGAAGAATGGGAGATAAGATGAATCGGAGAAGCCAAAAGAAAACCTGAAACTACTCCCTAGGAGCATCATCATCCTCATCATCATCGTCATCCTCATCCATTCTATTTTCCACAGCTCGGCATAGACTGGTAATGTGTTTGTCCATCATATCCACTCGACTACTCACTCTACCAACACGCTCATCCAAGGCAGAGTACCTTTCGTTCAGCGTGGCGTAGTTGGTGTTAGCGAGTGCGAGTTGCCTGTTCGTCTCTTGCTGTGCAGCTACCACCGCGATCAGCTGCTCATGAATCAAGCGAAGCTGCTCCCGAGTACCTGGAACTGCTCGCCGCTGCTGCGGTCCTGGAGCATGCTGAGGCGCATCATGCTGCTCTCCTTCCGGAATCTCCATCTCCGGCTGCTCCTCTACCTGATCCTCCTCTTCAGACTGCTGTGGCTGAGGTGGACGGAACTCTCCTCGATCAACAATCTGCTATAACTCAGCCATCCTTCCCTCAGCACACATCTGTGCTACCGCTCTCCAATCACCACCCGACTTCGCTGCCACGGATAAAGCGGTGTGTCCTAGAGAATTCATTAGCCTATTCCTTGCTTCCCGAATAGTTGTCAAGTTGCTCACGTTGAAGGGGAACATAAATTCGAAAGGCTTGACACCTCTCGTGAAAAACCAATCTCCATTTCTAAAATGGGCAAACCCTCCCTTCGCGCACGTGCTCATAATCAAATCGGGTTCTCCTTCTACTGGTGTAATGCCGGTGAGGTCCAAGTTGTAATGCTCAGCCAAAATCGTCAATAACCCTCCAATATTCACCTTTTGAAAACCAATGGTCTTGAATCGATTCAGCTGCGTAATAAAATAAGCTCCAACGTTGAACTTCACTCCATTCAACATACACCACAAGGCATATAACTCTCCTCTAGACACAACACTGCCCTCCGAGCGGGCGAACAACGTGTTGCTCAGGATGCGGTCCATGTACCTCAAGACAGGGTTCTTTATTGCAGAAGCACGAGCCTGTCTAGTCTTATAATCACGAATCTCCCCCGTGATCTCCCTCCAAAATCGCTTTACACTGAATGCAGCACTTTCTAAACGAGGGATCTCCAAAGGTGTCTCAAATAGCTCATTGAAATCCTCAGACGTCCATCTTCTACTCACTCCACCAAGCTGAAACGTACACCGATAGGGGTATCCAAGCGGGTCCTTCTCCATCTCAAACGAACAAACCACTTCCGCTGTAACATGGAAGTACGTCGGCCTCTTCAACTCCATGAATCTTCGGATCCCTACTTGATCAAACATCCAAAATATATCATCCCCTATTCTCATTATCCTCATCGCTTCATCATCTTGGTATCGAGTGCGAGCTATCTTGTCTGAAACTTCTTCCCACTTCTCTTTAATCTCATCCCAACCTTGCATCCTAATCTTGAAGTTATCAGGTAAACGGTCTTGTAGCCTCAGTTTTCATGTCACTTTGTCCAAGTTTGAAGGCCTGTCATGCCTCTTCTTTGATCTCTCCTCCTCTGCTTTTCCTTTTCCTTTACTTGATACTTGTCCCTTTCCTGAAATCAAATACTTCAATCCAACCAACAAGACAAGAAAGCAAGTATTGTACTAGCACATCACATACTCTACTCAAGACTTCAAGCATCAATGCATATTCATACAAACTATCATCTCAACACCACTTGCTTATTCAACATTTTCAAAACATCTTCAATTATACCTTCTTTAATCATCAAAACATAACCAACAAGCATGCATTAAGCAATTCAAGCAATTCAATCAAAAATTCAACATGCTTTCCTCCATGAACTACTTCAATTTCATCAATTTCAAATCAAATCAACATACTCATTCTATGGTATATTCTATATCCTTGATTAATCCACATAAAAATCCAAGTTCTATCAATAATCAATCAACCACAATCCAAGAAACAAGAATTCATATGAAACCAATCAAAATATCAAAATTCACCATGAAATTCAACCATACTCAACATCAATTCTCTATTTCACATCAAATTGCTTACCTAAACCTTCAATCCTAGAGTAATTGAGTTGGAAAAAACGTACCTTGTGACTTGCCCATGGTGAAAAACCGATCGAAAACACAAAATACCCAAAAACGTGATTTCAGCCCTAACTCGTGACGAAATCCGCCCAAATTCGCGACCAAATCGATAATTCAAAGTGTAATGTTGTGTAATCGGTGTGAAATCAAGTGTAATTGAAGAATTTGTGCAAGGGTGTAGAGGTTCGAAGAGGGTCCGAGGTTTGATGTTTCGAAAAAGTGATCGAACCCCTCTGAAAATTCAAACTTAAATCGCGTACCTGGCTTGGTTCGACCTCGGGTTCGACCACCTGGACTGGTCGAACCATGGATGGCAAGGTCGAACCTCTCTTCTGGACAAACGATCTTCTTGGTTCGACCGGGGGTTCGACTTGCTAAATAGGTCGAACCTTTCTTGAATTGGTCGAACCCCTCTTCTGGAAAACAGAGTGCTTTCGACTGACAGGTTCGACCTCATGATCAGGTCGAACCACTATGGCTTTGGTCGAACCTCCTCTCTGGACAACTTTCAGCGCCGGGTTCGACCATAGGTTCGACCTCCTGATCAGGTCGAACCACTATGGCTTTGGTCGAACCTCCTCTCTGGACAACTTTCAACGCCGGTTCGACTTCCTCTGCCTTTGTTCGACCTCCGGCTCTGGTCGAACCACTCCTAGACTTGGTCGAACCTATCTCCTGATTTCCAAAACTGAGTGTTCTTCATTCACTACATACTTCAAGCTTCAACACAATCTCATTAGGTACAATCTAGAGCACAACTTCAGAAATTGTTCCACATAATATCATTCATGAGTATCTCCGTATAAGAAAACACAACCAAAAAAAACACTGAACATTAGGCAAATTGTAAAAAATCGTCACATCAAAATCGATTAAAATTTCAACATGGCCGCAAAAACCAATTCCCCTAACAAACAATACAAAGAAAAGATTATACTCTTAATGCTTCAATGAGGTAATAACATCACACCCCCCCAAACTTAGTAAAAACGTAAGTCGAAACTAAGTTTGAAAAGAGATGTAATTGCCGATTAGTAAGCATCTTAAATATAAAAATTTCTTACTCACACAAAAGAAATAAAGTAATAAAACGGAAGAGTAAGCTCTCAACAAGCGCTCATGTTTAACGTCGTAGAGTCACGACAGTACCAAATCAGAACAAGGTATCATCAAAAATGACACACGCATCATCCGGCGACCTATAATGCTTCAAACGATGCCCATTCGCTATGATAACATCACCATCTTTGTCAATAAGCTCATAACTCCCCCCTCCTAAGGCTCGATGAATCATGAACGGTCCCGTCCATTTAGACTTCAACTTGCCTGCAAAAAGCTTCAAACGAGAGTTAAAAAGTAGTACCTCATCTCCTTGCTTGAACTCCTTGTACAAAATTTTAGAATCATGCCACCTCTTCATTCTTTCCTTATAAATCTCTGAATTCTTGAAAGCACGACTCCTAAACTCATCTAATTGATTCATGTGAGTTAGCCTCAACTCCTTTACATCCCTAAGGGTCAAGTTCAAGCGACGCAAAGCCCAAAATGCTTTGTGCTGGATTTCTACGGGTAAGTGGCATGGCTTCCCATAGACAATTTGATACGGTGACATATCTAATACCGTCTTGTAAGCGGTCCGGAACCCCCATAACACATCATCAAGCTTCGTAGCCCAATCTTTTCTATTAGTTCCTACCACTTTCTCCAGAATCTGCTTTACTTGATGGTTGGAGACCTCCGCCTGCCCATTTGCTTGCGGATGATAGGGTGTAGTAACCCTATGCCTAACACCATAATCCTTAAGCACCTTCTCCAGAAATTTATTGACGAAGTGGGAACCTCCATCACTAACTAATGCTCTCGGAACTCCATAACGGGCAAAAATATGTTTCTTTAGGAAAGATAAAACAACTTTCGAATCATTAACACGAGTAGGAATTGCTTCCACCCACTTCGAAACATAATCCACCGCAAGAAGAATGTAGAGAAACCCATTCGACGGGGGAAAATGCCCCATAAAATCGATTCCCCATACATCAAATATCTCCACGACTATGCTAGGCTGCAATGGCATCTCATCTCTCCTACCTATATTACCCATGCGCTGGCATCTATCGTAAGACGCCACATAGCTCTCACTATCTTTAAACAAAGTAGGCCAATAAAGAGCGGATTGAAGTACCTTAGCTGCAGTCTTTTGCGCTCCGAAATGCCCACCATTCGGTTGTGCATGGCAGAACTCCAACACACTTTCCATTTCCATCTCGGGTACACATCTTCGGACAATAGAATCTGTACAAATCTTATAAACAAACGGATCATACCATATAAATGTCTCAACATCCCTACGAAATTTTGCAAGTTGATATCGGTTGAGATCCCTTGGAATTTCACCAATGACAATGTAATTAACATAATCCGCGTACCATGGATCCATACCTTGCGCTGCAACCACGCATGCTCGCTCGGCACCTTCAACAGCCACAGCCATGATCTTCTCATCAGGGAACATCTCTTCAATATACTCGAAAGAATTATCACAATGCTCCCTAGTCTCCAACCTTGACAAGTGATCGGCCAACACATTTTCTGTTCCTTTCTTATCCCGAATCTCCAAGTCAAACTCCTGCAGTAGTAGAATCCATCTTATGATCCTAGGCTTCGTCTCCTTCTTCTCCATCAAATAACGAATCGCTGAGTGATCCGTATACACAATCGTCTTCATGCCAACCAAATACTGACGAAACTTATCGAATGTATACACAACAGCCAAAAACTCCTTTTCAGTTACCGTCTAATTCTTCTGTGCCGCATCGAAAGTCTTACTCGCGTAGTAAATGGCGCAGAACTTCTTCTCCCTTAGCTGCCCAAGCACCACACCCAATGCTACATCACTTGCATCACACATAAGTACAAACGGTTGCGTCCAGTCCGGTGTGATCAAGATAGGGGCAGTAATAAGCGCCTCCTTCAAAACTTGAAAAGATGTTAAACACTCATCATTAAACACAAAAGGAATATCCTTTTCAAGTAAATGAGATAAGGGCTTAGAGTATTTTGAGAAGTCCTTAATGAATCTCCTGTAAAAACTGGCGTGTCCAAGGAAGGACCGCACTCCTCTTTCATTGGTCGGTGGTGGAAGCTTCTCAATTGCCACCACTTTAGCACGGTCTACCTGTAATCCCTTGGCAGAAACATGATGCCCAAGAACAATCCCATCTTTCACCATGAAATGACACTTCTCCCAATTCAAGACAAGATTAGTTTCTTGACACCTCTTCAAAACAACAGCAAGGTTAGACAAACACATATCAAAAGAAGAACCAAAGACTGAAAAATCGTCCATGAATACTTCCATGATCTTCTCTATCAAACCATCAAAAATCGCCATCATGCATCTCTGAAAAGTAGCAGGCGCATTACACAATCCAAACGATATTTTCCTAAAAGCAAAGGTCCCGTAGGGGCAAGTAAAAGTTGTCTTTTCTTGATCCTAGGGAGCAATCATGATTTGATTATACCCCGAGTATCCATCCAAGAAACAATAAAACTCATACCCTGCAAGACGATCCAACATTTGATCCATAAATGGAAGAGGGAAATGGTCCTTACACGTGTTCTCATTCAATTTCCTGTAATCCACACATGTACGCCATCCCGTAGGAATTCTCGTGGCTATATCTTCTTCATCCTCAGCTTTCACTACAGTCATACCCCCCTTCTTAGCAACTACATGCAATGGACTCACATGGGGACTATCACTAATAGGATATATAATTCCAGCATCCAACCACGTAAGAATTTGCTTCCTTATCACCTCTTGAATTGCGGGATTCACCCTACGCTGATTCTGAATACTAGCTTTGGCTTCATCCAACAACCTAATCCGATGCATACAATACGAAGGACTAATACCTTTCAAATCATCAAGTGACCACCCTATTGCAGACTGGTACTTCCTCAAAACATCTAATAACGCCTCAAGTTGATCATCATTAAGGGAAGAAGATACAATTACCGGATATTGTGCATTATCACCAAGAAAAGCATACTTCAAGTGATCCGACAATGGTTTCAACTCCTCTTTTCTTTTCTCCACTAGAGTGTTTTCATTATCCAAAGGCAAGTACTTCCTGGTCCATTTGACTTCTTCCACTTTATTTCTCTCCAATGCAAACCTATCATCACCCAAAGCAAGTAAGTTTTCAAGAAATTCAATACATACCTCGTTAGAAAGTCCGTCAAGCTCCGTAGTGGGATAAGTAAGAGATTCCATCAAACATGTCTCAAGAGGATCCTTTGACAAGATCAAAGACATATCCTCCTTCACAATCTCCTCCACCACGTCAATACTATAACACTGGGACTCCATTGGCATTTTCATTACTTTGTCCAAGTTGAAAAGTACTTCTTCTTTATCCATTCTCAACTTCAGTTCTCCTTTCCGAACATCTATCATAGCTCCAGCTGTAGCAAGGAATGGCCTCCCCAAGATTAGAGGAACATTATCCTTGTCATCATCCATTTCTAACACAAGGAAATCCACAGGAAAAACTAGCTTCTCCACCTTTACTAGAACATCTTCAACTATTCCTTTCGGAAACGTCATTGATCTATCTGCCAATTGGAGAGCAACAGTTGTCGGGGTCATCTCCCCCAAACCAAGCTTCTGAAAGATGGACAACGGCATCAAATTGATGCTTGCCCCAAGATCGCATAAAGCTCGCCGTGCTGGCCCCTTCCCGATCTCACAAAGAATAGTAAAGCTCCCCGGATCTTTCATCTTTGGTGGCAACTTCTTTTGAATAATTGAGCTACAATTCTCCGATAAGTTTACCGTTTCAACTCCGGTTAAGCTTCGTTTCTTCATCAATATGTCTTTAAGGAATCGAGCATAATATGGCATCTCCATGATTGCCTCTGAAAAAGGGATGTTCAAGCTTATCTTGTTCATTATCTCTGAAAACTTCTTGAACTTCTCTTCCAACCCCTTCTTCACTAGCTTGTAGGGAAACGGCGGAGGTATCTTTATTTTGGGAATCCCCCATTCATCACGATCAACCTTTTCCGCTTTCTCCTTTTTGGCTCTTAATCGCTTAGCTCTTTCCCATTTTTTCTCAGCTATTATGTCTGTACTTTGCTCATTCCGTACCACTGGAGTTGCATCAACATCAAAAGGAACAACAGGTGCATCAAACAAAACATCTCGGCGAGGTTCGACTGGGGTTCGACCAGGCTGAGAGGTCGAACCATGACTGTATTGGTCGAACCTCTTCACTGGAAGACTGATCTCATTCTGCTCCGGAGGTTCGACTTGGGTTCGACCAACATTGGAGGTCGAACCACTGCCCCTTTGGTCGAACCGCTTCACTGTATAATCTCCATCCTTCGGTTCGACCTGGGTTCGACCTGAAGAGTTGGTCGAACCCTCGTGATCGTGGTCGAACCGTTCCTGCGTCAAAACAGAGTGCTCTGGCCGATGAGGTTCGACCTGGGTTCGACCTGAAAAGTTGGTCGAACCCTCTGCGTGTTGGTCGAACCGCTCATGCGTCAAAACAGAGTGCTCTGGCCGATGAGGTTCGACCTGGGTTCGACCTGAAAAGTTGGTCGAACCCTCTGCGTGTTGGTCGAACCGAGGCTTAGAAAATTCCAACTTCGATTCTGACCTCATCGGTCCCTCGTACTGCGTTCCTGACCTCAGTGTGATGGCATTACACGACTTTGGATTCTCTATACTCTGAGACGGAAACTTACCTTTTCCTACAGTTTGAGTCAATGTGTTTACATTCTCTGCAATTGTACCCATCAACAATGTGAGATCTTTCACTTGAGTGGACAAATCTCTGTGGTGATCATCAATCTTTTTCTCAAGCTTTGCCTCAAGGCGATTCACTCTTTCATCATTCTTTACCATGTACCGGTTCACATTATCCTCGAACCCAGGCTTTCCTTCTTCCACCTTTTCTCTCGGATCAACACCCATCGGAAGTTGCACTGCATTGTCCGTATTGCTCCATGAAAATTCAGGCCTCCTTGGTTGCTGTTGATAACTACCAGATGGACCACGATTATTAAAGTTCCCTCGATAGTTCCCTTGGTAGTTCCGGTTTCCTTGATTTTGGTACCTCGTTCCTTGGATACTTTGACCCATGGCATAATTTGCTTCCTCCAATTCGTCTTGGATGGTTCCATTATTCATCATCTCTTGCCGCATGATTGGCACTCGTTGGGATATCTCGCTGATCTGCTTCTGTTGAGACTCAAGTAGCTTGTTGATATTGGACAAGCTCGAAACGATCTCATCCTCTCTCTTAGTCTTCACCATTGCTTGTTCAACCTGAGCTACCTTTCCAAGAACATACGTACCTCTAACTCTATCAGTGGGCCAATCCCTCGAATTCATTGATATGTCTTCAAACAATCTCTCGGCCTCAACGGATGACTTTGTAAGCAATGCTCCATTAGAAGAAGCATCAAGTAGCACTCTTGATTCACAGTCCAATCCGTTATAAAATATACTGATATATTGGGCTTTAGATAACCCATGTTGAGGACACTTCCTGAGCATGTCCTTGAATCTATCCCACGCTTCATGAAATTTCTCACCTCCACT
The DNA here is from genome assembly GCA_023678885.1 of Pogostemon cablin. NCBI lineage: Eukaryota > Viridiplantae > Streptophyta > Magnoliopsida > Lamiales > Lamiaceae > Pogostemon > Pogostemon cablin. The sequence goes on from CM043009.1 coordinate 8,779,830, forward strand.
GATAGCAAATTGGTTAATATCTTGCTTCATCTTAAACACCTTCGAAGGTGGCATATACCACTCCAAGAATCTTAACTTCAATTGCTCCCACGTGGTGCACTCAGCTGCATTAATAGTATCGTACCAATCCCTCGCCTTTTCAGTAAGCGAGAATTTGAACAAAAGGATCTTCCTAGCATCTTCATGTTTTCCTACGTCTTTTTGAGTACTTGCATAGCCCAAGAACTTGTTCAGATGCTGTTGCGGATCCTCGAAACACCCTCCTGAAAAGGAGTTCCTCTCTATCATGCTAATAAGAGTGGGATGAAGATCGAACGCGGTGTTAGTTCCCCTTGCTCCTAAAAGCTCATAATTTCCAGCCCCATTATTTCTGAAAACCTCACGGATGGCTAGATTATCCGGATTCGCTGCCATGTTGACTGTTACTACTTCCAAATTAACTTCAATTGTAGCCTCAATCGCTTGCGAAATCTGCTCGTCAACCTCAACTCCAAAATTCAGAGCTTCAGTTGAGTCTATTGCCTTTGCCTTGCTCTTCTTCTTCTTCTTCTTCTTTCTTGATGATGCTCCAATCTCAGGATTATACGGTTCAAGATTACCTTTCTTTGATCTTGTGAGCATACACCTAAAACGAATAAGAAAGAAAATAACAAAACAAGGTAAATAGTCCTAATAAACTAGAAATAATACAAAAAAGATAGTTTACGCCGTCCCCGGCAACGGAGCCAAGAACTTGATAGGGGTTTTCTCAACACACAAATTAATCCTCAAGTATAAGGATATCAATTGTAGTCGCGAAGATGACCAAGTTACAATATCGAACCCACGGGACGGATAAATATCAATTTTGTGATCTTCTAGTATATTTTAGACTATGTTGGTAATTGTAAAGGTTTAATGGATAGTAACTTCTAATCGAATTAACAAAAGAAATAGCAAAAGTAGAGAGAAGTGAGTTGTGATCAATAAGAATGATAGGTAGTTCATTGGGTCATCCAGTTTCACTAGCAATTCGTATTCTCGTGTGATGGTGTCCGACTCTGCCCTGTGGTTTGTGGACGCATCACTAGACCATGCAAGTTTCCTCCATAGACACAAGTAAATATGCGCTTGACACGTGTGAATAACATCGGAGCAAGAGATATGCTTCACCCCCCTTTCTAGGTACTATCATAATCAATTATCTTCTACGTCTAGAATCTAACCCGATTTGATCTCCCTTTTTAGGTACTATAAAGTTATACTCTTCATCCTATTCATCAACCCGAATTCAATTCAATTCATGAATATTCATATAAGACAGTTCTAATAATACTTCGGAATCCCTTCACTTAGAATTATAACGATAAACCCTGCTCAGTAGTGAACGCACTCAATCAATAACCATGTCATGTATTCAGACTCTACACAACGATCATTGATGCACAAAACGACTATGAGTATGGATTAAATATGCAATCTTATATAAAACAAACCACAGGTAGTGTTGTACGGAGTTTTACACACGAAACACGAATTACATCATGAAACTTTCATAATCCTAGAACTACCAAGGTGGTTCTAGCCCATGATTGATCTAGGAACAATCATGGTTAGATTAATCATTCTTACTTGAACCTTCAGCGAACCTCTGTCACAGCCCTCCGAATGGATCACCACCTCTACTCTTGTCTCTCCTACGATTGACGATCAAAAGCTCCTTATTCTCTGTATGAGCCTCCTTTTATACTTGTAATCACGTCTCTAGGGCTTGGAATGGGCTTTCTAAGTGATCTCACGCGTTTCGGCCTCGAAAATCCGGATAAGGTAAGTTCTCGCACACAGGTTCGACCACGTCAAGCAGGTCGAACCCCGAGCCACAGGTCGAACCCCAGGTCGAACCCCGCTACTGGAAGAATTCTGCACAGGTTCGACCTTCTGGACAGGTCGAACCACTTAGGCCTTGGTCGAACCCCAGGTCGAACTTCAGCACTGGACAACTCTTGCTCCCGATTCGACCAACTGGCAAGTCGAACCCCAACGTCGTGGTCGAATCCTCCTTCTTGCAAACAGGTTCGACCATGGTTCGACCTGATGGCCAGGTCGAACCAACTGAGTCGTGGTCGAACCCATCTCTGTATGTCCAGCAACGTTGGTTCGACCTGCTGGAGAGGTCGAACCCTCCTCCAGCCAGGTCGAACCCACCTACTTCTTGGGCGATTCGCGTGGCTTCGACTCCGTCTCTTCGATTCTTGGCTCTTTCACTCCGTTTTTGCTAAGAAAACACTCAAATAGCTCCACTAACACCTGATTCATGCTATTTCACAATATATATAGGTTTTCCACCTATTTCCACATCAAAACTCTCCAAAACTAGCACAAAACATAGCGCCAAACTTGTGAATTTACACACTCATCACATGACGGGATGTTTTAGATGCAGCAATGAAAGGAATCAACGTTGGTGTGAGAGATCCAATAATTGCGAAAAGAATGAGTTGATCTTGCCTTACCCAGCGAGCATATTTTGGATTCGGTGTCGTGACATTGTTCGTGGTCACGGTTGCTTCAGGACATAACTGAGTGCCATCAAGAAAACCATACAAACAAATCCAGTGAGAAGTGTTCGGAATTGAAAACTCCATGCCGTGTAGTTTGTAGAGGTTAGTTTCAATGGGGCTTGTGCAGCAATATTAAAAACTATGAACTGATAGTCAGTGATGGTGTTGAAGTTTGTAGGGGCTACCATGATTTCTGCAGAATGAAGAATAAGGTAAAGGCAGAAAGGTGGGTTGCAGTGGAGAGGAGAAAAAAAAAGAAGAAGGGAGAATGGGTCAAATTTGGAAAAATATTTGTCAGATTCTGAATAAGTCAAATTTGAAAAATATTTGATAGATTGATATAGCAAGGAACATTGTAGTTGAACATGTATACTGCCAGCGCTTCGTACCACCCGTCTCCGATGACGAGTGCCTCCAGGTGTGTGAAATGATTCTTCTCCTTCCATGATTACTCAGATTTTATTTGTAAAGAAAAAGAAGTTTCCCACAGACGGCGCCAAATGTTGTGGCCTGTTTTCGTCGAGAGAACTCAAACGAGGTCCAACATGAGAAAATCAATGGAAGAAGGAATAGAATAGAGAAATCTTGTTGGATATGGCTATTGAGCCTTAGTATTTTTCATTGATGTTTTTGGTAAAGTGCAGTAATGTACATTTTGTGTCATCTTTTTCCTATTTATACTTCTTATTTCTTCCCTTGTGAGCCTAGTTTCTTTTGCTTGTTTCTAGATTGTTCTCTCCAATGATAAATTGTCATGTGTCCTATTCTAGAATCATCTCATAACAAATTTGATGTTCTTTGTACCTTCTCTTGTCTCATTAGTTAATGAAGAATCTAATGGAACTGATATGAAGGACCACTGCAGCCCCTTCCATACTTCTTCTAGCCTCTGTCTTTCATTGCCATTACGCCCAGGAAGTTATTCCTTGTTCCTGGGGTTGATCTTTGGTAATTTCCATGGTTTATCTTCATACTCATCCCAGGGTTATTCCGGATCTTCCCTGGGGATAATTCAATAGGGTTATGATGGGTCTGGAGATCTTCCTGGTATGCATGAGTGTTAAACCACCCGTAAATGTAGATGTTACTCAGCCTATAATTTATGGATGGAATCCATCTGAAATTGTTGCCTTTTGTGGAGAATTCGGTACAGGTCTAAGAGGTATTGCAGATCGTCCCATTTACTTTTGGGATCATGAGGTTGATGATGAGCCTCCGATGAGGTTTATGAGAGTTAACGATGATGAGAAGGATTCATGGATGGAGGTGAAGGTGTAGATGCAATTAACAGACTGATTTAAAAAAATAAAAAACTTCTTAGTAAATAACTAGGAGAGTTGCCATAACTGCTGAAAAAAGCTAGGCACTTATAATTGTAATACGATGTGTATGTCTTATATGTTGAAATTATATGAAACTGTGAAATACACATTGAAGATGAAGGAAAGAGGTTCATCAATTCTGAAAAATAACCCTTGCCTATACTAGTTATTGTCTACATATTTTACACTCCTTTCGTCCCGCGTTAACATTTACATTTATTTTTTTCACGTAGATTAAGAGAGATTAATAGATATAATATTTAAATATGTAGTGAGATGAGAGAAATAATATTTAATATAAAGTTGGTAGTTGTATTAGTGTTGTGTGTGGCAATTTGACAAAAAAGAAATATAAACCTTAATGTGGGACAAACCAAAATGGAAAATGTAAACCTTAATGCGGGACTTAGGGAATATTTGTTATTAAGTATTAACAAATTGGATGATAAGTAAAATAACTTATTTATTCCTTATTATTAATAATAATAATAATTATTATTATTAGTATTATTACAATTATTATTAAATAAGGGTATAATGGTAAAATTATACTCCCTCCGTCCTGGACTTATGTTCACTGGTATTGTAGATACGGAATTTAAGATAAGTTGTTTTTTGACCAACTTTATTGATATTTTAGGGATATTGTGGTATTTTTAGATAATAAATAAATTATAAAGTATGTTATGTGTATTAGGTGAGAGTGATATTTTTGAAATTAAGATTACTTTTGAAGTTGTTAGTTGATGTGAAATTTCCTTTTTTAGGTGGTGAACATAAGTATGAGACGAACGAAAACAGAAGATGTGAACATAAGTGTGGGAATAAGGGATTATATAATACCTAAGTATTATTGATATTGTGTATCCAAGTACTGTTAATACTAAATAAATCAAAGTAATACTAGATAATATCAATAAATGGAGACAAACATGGTACTAAGAGAAATACTATATCAATCACCCCTAATTATGCCAAGCAAACAAGCCCATAAGGTATAGAGTAGATGTAAAGTACTCCCTCCGTCCCATACTTATATTCACACTTTCCGTTTTCGTCCGTCCCACACTTATGTTCACTACCCAAAAAGGAAACTTCACATAAACCAACAACCTCAAAAGTTCTCTTAATTTCAAAAATATCACTCTCACCTAACACACAAAACATACTTTATAATTTATTTATTACCTAAAAATACTACAATACCCCTCAAAAGTCAATAAAATTGGTCAAAAAGTAACTTTTTTTAAACTCCGTATCTACAGTACCGGTGAACATAAGTCCGGGACGGAGGGAGTATATAATAAAATAAAATAATAATATGAAGATAATGATAATAAAATATTAATTGTCTATATGAATGGCCCATCAACATCTAATTCCAATCAATCCAATTTCTGTATAATTTTGGAAGATTTTTCCTTCAATCTTCAACATTACCATTCCCTCTAACAAAAAGTAATTTTATGAATAAGTATTAGTTTTGTGAATAAACCTAAGGGCGTTTGGTTGGAGACGTGGAAATCAAAATTCCCTGATCACTCCAATTAATTCAATAATTACTCCCATTATCATTATAAAGAATCCCGAATAAACCCCAGCATCGTCCATCTCTCTTTCCTGTTCAATTTACAAAGGTACATTCTCTTGGGGCTTTTTCGTATACATTTTCTTTTCTGGAAGTGCTGCAGATTACTTGTTATTTGTAATTTTATGTTTGATGATGGATAATTAGATTCAGATTTCAACGACGTTCTACGAACTATTCATTGTTAATCTTAATTGTTTTGTCCTTTAGAAAGGATAAATAAATAACCGCAGATTGAAGAGTAAAGAATTTTTTGTTCTAAAAGTGTATTTCTGTGCATGTGCTCTTTGTAAGAATGAGAGTTTAAAACATAAATAGTCTCGTATAAATCTAGGGATCTAGGGTGATTTGAGGTGCATCCCAAGAAATGGTGAAGATTAAATTAAAAATTAACCGTAGTTTGATTATTAAAAAAAGTTTCAAGAAATTTAATTTATGCAGAAAAAGTCCCATAGGTTTAAATCGGCATCAAAATGGTCCTTTTGTCTTTAAAAAAAAAAGGTTTGATCATAGTAAAAGTATTCGAACAATGGAACCCAATTGACGCATATCAAAAGATATGAGACGAAATTGGTTTAAAATATAGAATTTTTGGAATGAATTTCAAGTAAAACTGAAATGTTCAGGATGAAAATGGAAGACTCAACTATTTTAGGATCTTTTTTAAAGTAAAAAAGTGCAAAACTATTTATGTTTTAAGCTCGTAAGTACAAATATCAGTGTTCGATTGATTGTATAGATGGGCTTAGTTTTGTATTTTTATCTACATTGCAGCTTTACCTTATAATTTTCAATACCATGGAAGCCTTTACGAAAGTTCATTCAAAAGTGATTTATGTTGATGATATTGAGGAGGAGGAGAAAGAAGCCTGTCTTGTGGGTTGCCTTGTTTCGGAGGAAAATTGGAATCCTGAAAATGTAATAGAAGCCATTAAAGAAGCTTGGAAATTGAGCCATGGTGTGTCATGGAGGGAGTTAAAGGGGGAGTCTAAACTGATGATAATTTACTTTGATGATGCCTTTGATAGAGATTGGGTAATGAAACATCAACCATGGCTGTATGAGGGATATCTTTTCGCAATAGACAAGTTTGAAGTCGGGAAGGAAGAACATCAACCTTCATGTGCCTCGTTTTGTGCCCGTTTGTATGATGTACCCATCTCGTGCATGAACGTAAGATCACTGAGGATTTTTGTTGAACAGATTGGGATGATAGAATCAGTGGATAGGTCGGGCGAGGATTTAACTGGCAAGTTTATAAGGTTTAAGGTGTCTTTGAACATCACAGAGCCGTTGGTGAGGGGAATCAGTATTAGTGTGAAAGGGGAACATGTATGGCTTCCTCTCAAGTACGAGTCTTTGCCTGTGTATTGCTTTTCTTGTGGTACCATTGGACATACTCACCACAATTGTCGACAGAGTTTCGACCCAAACTTAAAATATAGCAGCTGCAAGTGGGAAGAGAGGAAGTACATCCCAACTACTCTGCCACTTGACATTATAGAAAACATACTCTCAAGAGTACCTGTAAAGTATCTACTCAGATTCAGAGCAGTTTGCAAACAATGGGAGTCTATCATCTCTGATCCAAGATTCGCTGAAATGCATCTCCAACACTACAAGAATTCATCCTACCGGAATCTACTTGCATGGGAAGAGACAGCTGACTACAATGGTCTCTATGTTGCCGAATTTAAAAACAGAGATTATCGATTTGTCGCAGCAATAGAACATTCAAGGGAATATAACTTGAGTTGTATGTTGGTGAACTATGATGGATTGTATTTATATCTTAAGGTATGTGATGCTGATGCCTCCTATGTGCTGTGGAACCCATCCTGTAGAGCGTACAGAGAATTTTATTGTCCACAACCAATCGATTATAGTTCAAATGGCATGTTTTACGGACTTTATTACAATCCATTGGTGAAGGACTACAGGGTAGTAATTGGTGATATGAAACATTATGCAGTATTCTCATGCTGGCACAACAAATGGAGTGACGTGAAAGAGATGAAAATTTTTTGCAGCAGTGACAAATCTTTCTATCATGGGTGCCCTTTTAATGGATCTTTTTACTTGCTGCAACGGTCTGAAGATTCAAGTAAGTGTGAATTAATTTGTTTTGATGGGGAAGAAGAATCTTTCAAGAAAGTTGCTTTGCCAGATTATGGTGAATTAAGAGAACATGACGATTTGTGTTTGAGATGTTTTGGAGGCCATCTTTGTTTGTTCTTCATGTATCATTGGTTTTACGATGAGGTTGATGATAAGCCGCTGAGGTTTATGAGGATTATAAAAAGGGTTAACGGCGACGAGGAGGATTCGTGGATGGAGGTGAAGGTGTTGTCGCCGTTAGCAGAATGGTATTTCTTTTCCTTTTGCCGTCCTATATGCTGCCAGATAAGTGAAGATGAGATTTTTTTAAGCAACATTCTTAGAGAAACACAGTATATTCTCTATGATAAGAGAAATAATTCTTTTGAGTTGATTGATAAAATGAGTAGAAAAAAGTATCGTGATCCATTCCCTTTTCTAGAAAATCTGTTTGTGGTCTAACAGAGGTTGCAGCCCCCTACTGAGTCCCTATTTTGCTTTAGCCATTAATGCTCAACTCTTGCTAATCTATCTTCGAGATAAAAAGAAACGGCATTTGTGATATTAATTTTATGTTATGTAGAATTCTATTTTAATCTCCTGGAGTTTTTACTTCATAATTTTGACCTTAAGTTGATTTTGTTGGATATAAATGCTGAATTGAAAATCTCTAGGAAAAAGTGTGGACCCAATCAAGTTATTTACATGACTGCATGAGTGCTAAACCACCCGTAAATGCAGATGTTACTCAGCCTATAATTTATGGATGGAAGCCATCTGAAATGAAGATTATTAAAGAGTGAGGCTCCTGTGCACCCGGGCGCACGGAATGTGCTCCGTGCGCCTTTACAATTTTCATGCCCCTTTACCATTTAAACCCCTAGCAATACACATGTTTAAATAGAATTGGAGGGGAGGGTTGTGTTCACATGGGGACACGGAGCATCTTTTCGTGTCCCCGGGCGCACAGGAGCTTTTGCCTTATTAAATTAAACACTGACGTAGCCTTTTGTGGAAAATTCGATATAGGTCTAAGAGGTGTTGCGGATCGTCGCATTTACTTATGGGATCATGAGGTTGATGACGAGCCTCCGATGAGGTTTATGTGAGTTCCATCTGAAATGAAGATTATTAAATTAAACAAAGATGTTGCCTTTTGTGGAGAATTCGATATAGGTCTAAGAGGTGTTGCGGATCGTCGCATTTACTTTTGGGATCATGAGGTTGATGACGAGCCTCCGATGAGGTTTATGAGAGTTAACGACGAGAAGGATTCATGGATGGAGGTGAAGGTGTAGATGCAATTAACAGATTGATTTTTTTAAAAAAATTGTTACGTAACACACCTAATACATTTTATCATTAATTATTTATTATAAAAAAATACTATAATACCATTAAAAGTTACAAATTTTTTTAATCTATGTGCTCATTTGGAGGGAAAAAACTATGTTTGTTTACCGTTTTAAAGTTCAGATTTTGATTCTGAAAATTTAATCTTGTTTCTGTTTAAATTTTGAAAGATCATGGTTTAATAAACTACACCTACATAGATATTTATCTCTATAAATATAATTATTTAGCTTTTACATATCTCGACATTTTTCCAAAATCAACTACTAAAGAAATATTTTTCACAATTTCTCTTTTATTAAAGAGGTTGCTTATGAATAAAAATATTTACATTTTGTTAGCAAATTTTCTGTAAATTTTTTTTTAATGAAAAGTTAAATTTAAAAAACATTATGCAATTATTAAGAAATATGTACTATACAATATTGAATAAAAAATTATACATATATGAGTACAAGTGTGCATCCGGGTGCATAGGATGAGTATTGTTATTTGCACACCCATTTTTATCAAGTGCAACTATTTTATTAAATACACATCTCTTTAATCATTAGTTTATTAATTTTTATTATATAAAAACCCCTTAAAATTTTAAAAATACCCTTTATAGATTTAAGATTATACACATGTACCAATGAAGAAGAGAAAGCAACTGTAATTCATAAGGGGAAGATCACACTCATGCTTCAAGACCACAACTACCTGAAGGCCACCCTGAGTTTCACAATTAAATCGAGCATTGGCCTATTTTACTTCCACATTAATTCTTCCATCTTCCTCTCTGCTCGTTTTTTATTCAACCCTTCTCATCTCAGCGACTCAGCCGCCCAAATCCCACATTTTCTCTCTAATTGACACCATAACTTGTATCTTTCTCTCTCTGTAAATCCACCAACTCTCATTCATTCTCACAGACAGAATCCCAATTCCTTTGTCTTCATCACAAGCAGCCGGAAAATATATACTCCCTCTGTCCTGGCGTAAGGGGATCTTTTGGTTTTTGACACGTAGATTAAGAAGTATTATTAATCGGTTGGGCTAGCCCAACTGCCACTGGGTTGTGTAACTAATAACAACTAACATTTACCTATCAAAAAAGAGATTAGAGAGGGTGTGTGGGTGAGACGATCAAAATGGAAAAAATATCCTCTAAGATTAGAGAGGATCAAAATGGAAAAAATACCCTCTAAGATTAGAGAGGGTGTGTGGGTCTCATGTGTGTAGAAAAGGAAAGGAGACCCTTTGAGTGGGACGATCAAAATGGAAAAAATACCCTCTTTGAATGGGACGGAGGGAATATGAAGGATTTTCTCGTGAAAATAAGGGCAAAAATTTTATTTTTCAATATTTTTTAATAAATTGAAAAAAAAATAGAGTATGATTTGGCTAGGAAATTATATTGAAAGACAGTGATGAATGGAAAACCTAAATAGAACCATCAAACATGATTCTGAGAAAAAACTTTTAATGAAATTGGCTAAATATTTTATAAATTACGCACTATATTTGTATTGAGTGAACATAATTCATAAAAAAAAATGTCTATTAATTGAAATTGAAGAAACAAAGGGTTGAAAGTAGATTAGAATTGTTCAATTTTGAGATCGATTGAGTTGCACATACACGATGATAAGAAGATAATACAGAAAAGATTATTATTATTATTTTTAAGACAAAAACTTGTGTACAACTCCAATTGATACAACCTCCTTCCTTCATCTTCAGTATGTGTTTTCCTTTTTTTTTTAAACTGTTGATGTTATTTATTTTTTAATATTTATTTAATTTTAGGGATATAATTGTAATTTTACCCTTTTGGTTTAGGATATAATTTATCCCAACGGTTTAGGATATAATTGTAATTTTACCCTTGTGGTTTAGGATATAATTTATCCCTAGGGTTTAGGGTATAATTGTAATTTTACCCTTGTAGTTTAGGGTATAATGGTTTAGGGTTTAGGGTATAATTGTAATTTTACCCTGTTTAGGATATAATTTATCCCTAGGGTTTAGGGTCTAGGGTATAATAGTCATTTAAATAAAATAAATTTAAAAATAAAATAAAAAACAAAATTAATGAAGGAGCATGTATTAATTAAGAAGGGTGTGGACCAAGGTTTGGTACAACCGGTTGTACCTTAATCCCTCTCTATTTTTAATTAGGTGTGTATTTATTGAATTAAGAGCTGTTTATTTAATAAATTATGAATATTTTAGACTTTTTTAAAATATATAATTTAATTATATAATAATAGAAACGAAAACTGATGAGTGTGAAGATAAGTGTGGGACAGTGAGTATTTGTTTATCAATTTAATCCATATATATCCGTACAAAAATAAGTTAATGTATTACGCAATTTTGCGGGACGTAAGATTGGGTATTTCCATCAAAATGGAAAAAATACCATCTTTGAATGGGACGAAGGGAGTATGAAGGATTTTCTCGTAAAAATAAGGGCAAAATTTTTATTTTTCAATAATTTTTAATAAATTAAAAAAAAAATAGAGTATGATTTGGCTAGGAAATTATATTGAAAGACAGTGCTGAATGGAAAACCTAAATTGAACCATCAAACATGATTCTGAGAAAAACTTTTAATGAAATTGGCTAAATATTTTATTAATTACGCACTATTTTTGTATTGAGTGAACAATAATTCATAAAAAAAAATGTCTGTTAATTGAAATTGAAGAAACAAAGGGTTGAAAGTAGATCAGAATTGTTCAATTTTGAGTTCGATTGAGTTGCACATACACGATGATAAGAAGATAATACAAAAAAAGATTATTATTATTATCTCTAAGGCAAAGACTTGTGTACAACCTCGTACAACCCCCAGTACAACCTCCTTCCTTCACACTGTACAACCTCCTCCTTCACCTTCAGTGTGTGTTTTCCTCTTTTTTTTTTTAAACTGTTGCTGTTACTGTTTTTTTAATATTTATTTAATTTTAGGGATATAATATAATTGTAATTTTACCCTTGTGGTTTAGAGTATAATTTATCCCTACGGTTTAGGGTATAATTGTAATTCTACCCTTGTGGTTTATGGTATAATTTATCCTTAGGGTTTAGGGTATAATTGTAATTTTACCCTTGTAGTTTAGGATATTAATGGTTTAGGGTTTAGGGTATAATTGTAATTTTACCCTATTTAGGGTATAATTTATCCCTAGGGTTTAGGGTCTAGGATATAATAGTCATTTAAATAAAATAAATTTAAAAATAAAATAAAAAAAATATTAATGAAGGATTATAAATTAATTAAGAAGGGTGCTTGTACCCTAGTCCCTCTCTATTTTTAATTAGGTGTGTATTTATTGAATTAAGAGGTGTTTATTTAATAAATTATTAATATTTTAAATTTTTTAAAAATATATAATTTAATTATATAATAATAGAAACGAAAACTGATGAGGAAGTGTGGGACAGAGTGAGTATTTGTTTATCAATTTAATCCATATATATCAGTACAAAAATAAGTTAATGTATTACGCAATTTGCTGACGTAAGATTGGGTCTTTCCATCAAGAGTTTAATTTAGGAGGCCTACTTGGGTGATCCGTGGTCACCCATGACCCTCTCACATGAGGGAGCGGGGCTCACATGTAAGGGGGTGGCCCCATCACCTTATGTGAGAGGGTCATGGTCACCCAAGAATTACCCTTAATTTAGGAGGGAATGAATGTTTCTAATTGATCTTTCAAGACCTGCACTATTTACTACACAAAACAAAACTTGTTCAAATTGCAAACAATGCTAAGCCAACTTTGGTGTCCTACACAGAAAATCGAGATCTTCAAATCTATGGAGAAGTGGGTTGAAGATAATATACTGATCATTCACCTTAAGCCAATAGAAAAAAAGGTGGCAACCCCTGGATTCCTTGCCAGGTCCTGCATCTGATGGATTTCAGGACAATGTGAAGGAATTAAGAGAGAGAGAGCAAGGAATTATACTGGATGATTACTTTGTCGTTTTGGTTGGAGATATGATCATCCCTTCCAACATATATACCAGACCATGATCAACACCTTAGATGGAGTCCGCGATGAAACGAGACTCTTTGGACGATGGCGTGGACAGCTGAGCTCAATAAGTGTCTATATCTTTCTGGCATAGTAGACATGAGGCAAATCGAGAAGACTATACACTATCTTATAATTTGGTCAGCTGACTTTGTATTTGTTGGTTTATAAGTGCACCAACCAATCACATTACAGTATATGGGTAGATAGGTAGAAGGGGAGTGAACTAAATATAGTACTAGCAAAATTACAACTGAAATTAAAGAAGAAGGAGCAGAGGATCTTCTTACACCTATGTATAGAATCTTAGAAGGAAACAGCGTGTAGAAGCCGAGTCAAGGTGCCCCGGTAGTGCTCCGATCTTGGCTGATCTTCCCCAAAGATAAAACGGCTTTTCCTTTCCTGCGAGATAGCACCGCGATCGCTGGAACTCCGACGAACGAAGGAGGATGGAGAACTGGATCGTAACTATGATGCAAATGCTTTGTGATGCAAGTGCTCGTTTATTGTGTGGTGTTTGTTGTTGGTGTGTTGAAATGCATGGTGAATGACTCTATTTATAGGCGTACCATTCCACTCAGCCATAATGACGATGGGCATGATTTACGATGAATTAATTGTCAATTATGTAATTTCCTCGTAATTATCTCTAATCAGCAATTATGGAGAGTTACTGCGTCCAAGTTCAACGAACCAACTCCAATTAAATAATATTAATTCCTACAGTGTTTTGTATTTACATTGATTCCTTTCGTATTAATTTCTATCCTCTGTTGTTGAAGTAATTTCATAGGCAACTTGATTTGTAAGACTCTCTGCATGCATCTGCCCTTACAATCTAAAGATTCCATTCAGCTGGATATATGATAGAAAGGTACTGCTACTCTCAAGTTCATAACTTCACAACCTCTCTTCTTCGTGGTGCTCTCTGCAGATTCGCGTTTGTTTCTGTGATCGTGTCACTAGATCTTCGTAAGGAGCCACTCTAGCTCTCTCTAGCTCTAATGTTGTTCGTCATGTGTTTCTTGTCTAGCTTTGGTGACTTTAAACAGCATTATGCAAGATGTTTCCAGGCAATTTTGATTTTGGTAAAACTAAGGTTATAATAAGATTATTGTTTGCATTTCTTCCCACCAACTTATATGGCATTTAAGGAAAAATGAAAAAAATCATTTCGATTTGATTTGTGGGCTATTGTATGAGTGCAATATTAGTTAAACATTTTTTAGTTATTCAGAAGCTCGTTAAGCGTCATGATCTCATAGAAAAGAAGATGTCTAGGTGAGTTTTTTGTACTGGTAAGAAGCTAAGGTTTATGCTAATTAAACTTCTAAAGCATACTATGTACTTCACTCTGTAAAATTTCATATTGCTTCTATAGTGTCCGAGTATAAATGAGCAATAACTCAATTTCAGATACCAAAATACATAAGACTAAGGAATACTCCCTCCATCCCTTGGTAAGAGTCTCATTTGCTTTTGGGCACGTGGATTAAGGAATATTATTATTTAATGTATAGTGGGTAGTTGTATTAGTGGATGTGTGGGCCCCATGATTTAATTGAATTAGTGGGTGTGGTTGGGTCTCATATGTCCAAAAAAAAAAATGAGATCCTTTGGGTGGGACAACCAAAATGGTAAAATGAGACTCTTACATAGGGACGGAAGGAGTATATTTAGGCACAAACTTTGTTAATAATTTTTATAAGCTCGTCTTTTTCAGCTTCTCCTTGCATTTGCACCTGATCAAGCAACATGGATATCGTAGTTGTATCCGCCCACAATCATTTTTCATGCATTTCCTCCAACAATGGTTTTGCTTTTGATAGTTCAATCCTCCTCAACAAGCTCCGAATAATAACATTATAAACACAACTATCGGGTACACATCCACTTCCCTCCATTTCTACGAGCAACAGTTTTGCCTCCTCCAAGGATCCTTCTTCACAGAGAGACCCTATAATCATGGTATACATTTGAACATCAGGTTGTAGGCCTTTTGAAGGTAGTTCGTTCAAAAGATCTATTGCATCTTTAAGTTTTCCATCTTTGCACAATCCGTTAATGATAGTACCATACCTAATTATACCAGGAATCATGACTTCTTCCATTTTGTGGAGAAATGAAATTGCTTTACTAATCTCCCCAGTCTTGCACAAGCCATCCAACAATATATTGTAAGTATGCATATCAAGAGGTATTTGTCGAGCTTCCATATTATTGAAAAGCTTCCAACCATCAGCGTATCTACCTTTGCTAAATAAACCATGAATTAGTATGCAATAGGTTTGTGTATTAGGCTTTAAACCTTTACGTGGGACTTCGAGAAAAAGATTCCAAGCTTCATCTATTTCTCCTTTCTTGCAATACCCTTCCATCAAAGTGCCATAGTTGATGATACACGGCTCTAGGACCTTTTCTACAATGGCGTTAAATACTTGTTTAGCTTTATGCATATTCCCTTTCACACAATACCCTTGCATCAGTGCATTGTAAGTGACTACATCCGGACATACATTACACCCTCTGCCTCTTTCATCTTTCCATGCTTGCAGTATGCATCCACCAATATATTGAAAGTTACCAAATTAGAGAATATTTTCCATTTGGACATTTCATTTAAAAGGTCTATAGCATCTTTCAATGATTGGCATCACATAACCCCTGGATCATCGAATTATACGTGACAACATTCGGTAAAATGCCACTGTCGATCATTCGAGGCAATAGTTTTACAGCATCATCCACCATACCAACTTTGCAAAATCCATCCATCAGTGCGCTGTAAGCTTTGACATTGGGTTTCCATTTAGTTTTTTCTAAAGTGGAGAGCAATTCAAAGGCAGGAATAGGTTGGTCAGCTTTGCGGAGGCCATTAATCACAGTGAGAATCATAACATCATCAACCTCACAGACTTTCAAAACCAAGAGCTTTTTGAACAACGTGGCTGCTCCAACGACCTTATGATCCAAAAAGAAGCCTTTAATGAATGTGGTGACATTGGGTTCGTAACCGCTCTTGAAGATAGTACACAGCATAGCAAACCCAAAGTCCGCCCGATTCACAAGGCAATAGCAATTGATTGCGATATTAAACGTGAACTCATTCACACGAATACCTCTTTGACGCATTTCGTTGAACAATGTGGCGCTTCATCTTGACAACGTGACTCAACAGTTTGTTGTAAACAGGAAGAGAAGGTTGTGGTCGCATTCTCATCATTTCACGAAACAAGAAAACGGCACCATCAACATCATTAATGCTACTGAAATCAATTGTGGGCATAGGTGAAAACCCCTTCTGTCTCCTACCCAAATTATGCAAATTCGAAGAGAAGAAAGAGAATGGATGAGTAAAGTTACCCACAAACCCTGTTCGAATAACCTCATTTGCTGCCTTTCGGATCATCTTCTTCACCCAGATGATCTTCTTGATTCCCAGAGAGCAAAGTATGAACTTAATTACGGAATGAATTTATTGTTTATTTATATGCACTACCCCAATATTATACTGAAGTCGCCAACAAAGCTTAAGAAAAGACAAATTTTACGCATGCGTACACCCAAAAGCACCCATTTATTCCTAAACTGTATTTTGCTTAGAGAAATAATTTTTTTAAATCTAATTTTAGTCTTTTTATCCTACTATAATTTTCTTATAACGAATATAGAAAATGTTCCTATGAATTTTTTAATTCAATTTTAATCATTCATCTATCTATTTTATTAATTTTAATCCTTTAATTAATTATTTGATCAATTGTAGTCTCTTTTCATTTAATTCTTATAACACATTTAAACATTTTAAAACATTATTATTTAATAATTCTTTTATATTTTAAAAAAAATATTTGAAATATTATTTTTATAAATAAATAAAATAAAAAATGATTAAAAACTAGGTAAAATATTTAAAATATAGTAGATATTTTCACAAATTCTAAATTTTATTTAAATAATTCATAATATGTTTAAAAAAATAAAATGTACAAAAATTCTGAAATATTTATTATTTATTTTAAAAACTAAAAATAGAAATAATTATAAATAAATAAAAATGGATTCAAATTCCCTGAGGCATTTTCTATATGATAAAAGAAAATATTAAAATTAGATAAACGACTAAAATTAGGTATAAAAAACAAAACAAAAACAAAAATTATGTTTCCAGGAAAAATGCTCTCATCGTCCTACGTTAATGTTTACGTTGATTTTTACACATAAATTAATGAATATTTTAATAGAATATGAATTAAAAATATAATATTTAATGTGTAATGGGTAGTTGTATTAGTGTTGTATGAGCCACTAATTAATTGTTTTGTGAAGGTTCTACTTGACAAAAAAAATGTAAACCTTAATTTGGAAAAAAATTATATATCCTTTAAAACAAAATGTTATACTCTTACGCACGTTGCGCATCCTAGGATAAAAGAGAACAAAATATTGTACTCTTATGCACATTGTGCGTCCAAGGACATAAGAGACTAACTGTAATACATGTGTAAATTTTATCTTTTCTTAAGCTTTTTAAAAATATTTGGCTGACTTCATTATAATAATCGACCTAAATTCACTATTTGCCCCATAACTAATACTATAAAATTCGATTTATTTCCTGTTGATGGCTGTTCCTAGCTCATTAATTTGTGTTTAGGAGATAAAGACACTTAATAACTGAGCCAAGAACGAACACAATCAAATATAACAGGAGCACAAAAAGAGGGATTAAAACCAATAAAAGACTCAATTCCTACCAAAGAATTCAACCGATTTTATTACTCTCCCTTAGAACAACACTCATAAAACTCCCCCGTAATGTCTAAAGTGAGCCTGAATAACTTGCCTCTCTCCTGTGAGAGAGGCTATTTATATTGTCTCAAAACCTTAAACCAAAGCTAATCGTCTTTTGTCATTTGGATGGAGACCGCCTTTAATGAAGCTGTCTGGTACGCCGACCAGACTGAGGAGAAGTCTGGATGCCACTGGTTGCTTTTTATAGAGTTTCACAGAGTGCCTCCGTCCTTTGCTGGCTTCCCATTGGTAGTTAGAGTAAGATGTGCCAATCAGTTGCTATCTTCTAGTTAGGATTGCTGTCCAAGACATCTCTTCTTCCCGTTAGCCTTGTCTTCTAGCCTGCTACACCTGTCAGTGTTCATGTTGGTGTTTGTTATTTACTGCCCTGCTTCTGTTATCCATTTGGTCCTCGGACAGGTTGACTTCTAGTGCTGTGATGCTCGTCCGAACCCTCGGACAGGGGGAGGATGTCGCTGAGGTTCCCTGCCGAGGGTGCTTTCTGGCTTCGGCCTTTAATTGTTTCCTTCCTTGTCCTTTCCTTGACCAGGCCTTTGGGCTGCAGTGACCTCCTTGGGCAGCCTTGATTATTCTGTCCTCGATTTGGGCCGCTAGAGGATTGGGTCTCTTTCTTCAGGTATAATAGAAGTTGTTGGGCTTTTGGGCCTAACAAGTATGGGGGATATAATACCCATAACATTTCCCAAAAAAGATTAATGATTCAATTTTGTCCCATTACTCATAGATTTATTCAATTTTTGATCAATTTTCGCCAGAAAACGCTAATTTCGTCGAAAAGCCCCACGTGCACCACACGTGAGGCTTCAATTTGAGGATTTCCCGCAAAATTGGCCTAAAATTGGACAAATTTGAGAGTCATGGGACAAAATTGAAACATTTATCTTATTTTGGGATAGAAATCAAAATTTTTTAATTTTAATTATGGAACAAAAATTAATTTTAACTCCAATATAGTTAACTCATATGAAAAACGAGTTCTTTATCTAATGTTTTCTATTATCTTTTAACGTACAATCCAACATGCACTATTTATTGTTTATCTATATATAACTCATTTAAAATACGAGTTCTTTATCTATTAGCTTCATTTAAAGAAGAGATAACGAGTCTTGTAACATAAAATCTAGCATACACTATGTATAGAAAACGAGTTTATTATCTAATGCTTCTATTAAAGAAGACAAAATGAGTCTTGTAACTATTTCTTGGTTATTCTTACTTAACTCGAATGGAAAATGAGTTTTTTATCCAATGTTTCGATTAAAGAAAAGAGAATGAGTTTTGTTACGTGAAACATATGAAGCACTATTTCTTGGTTATTCTTACTTAACTCATTTGAAAAATGAATTTTTTATCCAATGTTTCTATTAAAGAATAAATAATGAGTCTTGTAATGGGCACAATATAGTCAAAATCACTTTTTGTTTTATAACTAAAACAAATTTCAATTTATGTCCCAAAAAGATAGATGTTTCAATTTTGTCTTATAACTCTCGAATTTATCTAATTTTAGGTCAATTTCACCGGAAATCCCCAATTTGAAGCCTCACATGCGGCACATGTGAAGCTTTCTCGCGAAATTATTATTTTTCGGCGAAAATTGGTCAAAATTTTAACAAATTCGTGAGTTATGGGACAAAATTGAATCATTTATCTTTTTTCGGACAGAAATCGAATTTTGTCTTAGTTAACGGGCAAGAAGTAAATTTAGGCCATAATAATGGAGTAATAATACATATAAATAAAGAGTCATACTTAGGTGTACTTGTGACGCCGATGCATTTCAATGATTCAAATAATTGAATCATAACATGTTTATCTTTGATAGTTGATTTTCTTACTTTTATTTTTCATTCTTAAGAATAAAACATACTATTCCTTCCCGGAGGAAATCCCCTCATATTCTCAACTAATCAGATCAACTAAAAACTCAAAATTAAGTTTGCTATCTTAATATTCTCAACAATAAAATCTAAAAATGCAAAATTAAGTTTGCAATATATTTAATTTTTTTTTCTTTTTACATTTCTAACCGATAATAAAAAATAAATAAAGGCAGGTTGGGAAAAATCCATCAAATTGAATAGGTGAAACTTCATACTTCACCTTCGCTTTGTGTTTCACTATTTCATTTAATTTCCTTTTTTTCTTTATATTTTTCTATTTTTAATTTATTTATTTAATTTTAGGAATATAATTGTAATTTCACCCTATGATTTAAGGTATATTTAATTCTTATAGTTCAGGGTTTAGGATATAAATATAATTTCACCCTTATAGCTTAGGGTATATTTCACTCATATAATTTAGGGTTTATGGTATAATTGTAATTGCACCCATGTGGTTTAGGGTATATTTCACCCTTAGAGTTTAGGATATAATTATAATTTTACTTGTGATTTATGATATATTTTATTTTTAAGGTTTAAGATTTAGAGTATAATTATAATTTTACACTTGTGGTTTAGTGTATACTCCTATTTTACTTTTAGGATTTATGATTTTAGGGTATTAATATACTCTCTCCGTCCGATTCTAAGGTATCCATTTATTTTTTGCACGTGGATTAAGGAGTATTATTATTATTATATATAAAGTTGATAGTTGTATTAGAGGGAAGTGGTGGGTCATATTGTGTATTTTTTTACTAAATAAATAGGGAAAATGGATACCTTTGAAGCGGATGCCAAAATAGTAAAATTGATACTTTAGAAGCGGACGGAGGGAGTTTATGATTTGCGTATATTTTTTAATCTTAGTTTTAAGTCTATACGGTATTATTAGGGAAAATAGATTTTTTCGTCCGCTAACTTTCATTCATTTTGAAATTAGTCCATTAACTTTTTTTAATTTTGAAATTAGTCCGTTAATTTTATAACAATTTTGAAATTAGTCCATTAACTTCATAAAATTCAACACTTTGGTCCTTTGACCTGCTATGGTAGGTCATTTGAATATTTTCACCACAATTAATATATATCATATTTTTATTTAACCAATTTTATCTCACTTTTCATTTTTCACTTCCATATACCAAACAAACAATATTAATCTCATTACTAAAGTGGAGCAAATTTGACTAAATATTGATACTTCCTCCGTCCGCTCGAAAGAGGGTCTTTTTTCCATTTTGGTCGTTCGTTCCAAAGAGGGTCACTTCCTTTTATACACACATGAGATCCATACACACCCACTAATACAATTAAAATATGGGATCCATACTCTCACCAATACAACTACTCACTACACATTAAATAACAATACTTCTTAATCAACGTGCACAAAAGTAAAATGCCCTCTTTCGGGCGGACGAAGAGAGTATAATATAAATTCTTAGTGGAGGCTATTTTTTTTAAAATATATATATATATATATATATATATATATATTACATATTTTTTATTTTTATTTTTTAGAATAACCTGCTAATGACCTGTTGAAACGGACGATTTTGTTGAACTTGGTAAACATGATGGACGATTTTCAAAATTTTCAAATATAATGGACGATTTTCAAAATTCTGCAAATATAATAGACGATTTTCAAAAAGTGAAAAACTTATGGGCTAAATTAAAAATTGGACAAAGTTAGCGGACAAAAAAATCTAATTTCCCGTATGATTATTGATATATTTCAATTTATAAAAGCAATTTATATTTATAGTTTCAATTTAGAAATTTATTTTTAATATTTATAGTTTCAATTTAGGAATTTATTTTATTTATACTTATTAATATTTTATATTGAAATATAATTTTTATATTTATTTTATTGATATTTTATTTTTATTAGTATTTACGTAATTTTATAAATATAAGATTTATCCATATTTTTATGCAAGTTACAAACAGAAAGTTAACGAGTTAAAATTCTGCGGGTAGAAATAAAATTACCGATAAATAAATGATAAATTTCATCCCGTAATTAATTCCATGACCTGGATTCGCTACTCCAGAAATCGCACCTCAGAGAGCTAATATAGTTCATACTTTCCTCTCTTGGAATCACGAAGATCATCAGATGAGGCGAAAGGCAGCAATCGAGCTTATTCGAACAGGGATTATGGGTAAGTTTACTCATCCACTCTCTCTTGTCTTCGAATTTGCATAATTTGGGTCGGAGACAGAAGGGGTCTTCACGTATGCCCACAATTGATTTCAGCACTGTTAATGATGCTGATGGTGCTGTTTGCTTGTTTCGTGAATTGCTGAGAATGCGACCACAACCTTCTATTCCTTTGTACACCGCATTTTTGAGTCACGTTGTTAAGATGAAGCAGCTTCGTCTTGCACTCTCCATGTTCGACGAAATGCATCAAAGAGATATTCCTGTGAATGAGTTCACGTTTAGCATCGCAATTAATTGATGTTGCCTATTGAATCGGGTGGACTTTGGGTTTGCTATGTTGGGCACTATCTTCAAGAGTGGTTACGAACCCAATGTCACGACATTCACCACACTCATTAAAGGCCTCTTTCTGGATCATAAGGTCGTGGAAGCAGGCAAATTGTTCGAAAAGGTCTTGGTTTTGAAAATCTGCGAGCCTAACGATGTTATGATTCTCACTGTGGTTAATGGGCTCTGCAAAGCTGGTCAACCTGTTCCAGCCTTTGAATTTCTCTCTACTTTTGAAAAAACTAGATGGAAACCCGATGTCAAGGCTTACAGCGCACTGATGGATGGATTTTGCAAAGTTGGTATGGTGGATGATGCACTAAAACTGTTGGCTCGAATGATCGACAGTGGCATTTTACCAAATGTTGTCACGTATAGCTCGATGATCCAGGGATTATGTGATGTAGGTCGATTGGATGATGCTATAAACCTTTTAAATGAAATGTCCATACATAAAATATTCTCGAATTCGGTAACTTTCAATATATTGGTGGATGCATACTGCAAGCACGGAAGGATGAAAGAGGCAGAGGGTGTTGTGGAAGATATGATGCAGCAAAATGTATGTCCGGATGTAGTCACTTACAATGCACTGATGCAAGGGTACTGTGTGAAAGGGAATATGCATAAAGCTAAACTAGTATTTAACTCCATTGCAGAAAAGGGCCTGAAGCCGTGTATCATCAGCTATGGCACTTTGATGGAAGGGTATTGCAAGAAGGGAGAAATAGGTGAAGCTTGGAATCTTTTTCTCTAAGTTCCACGTAAAGGTTTAAAGCCTAATGCACATACCTATTGCATACTGATTCATGGTTTATTTAGTAAAGGTAGATATGCTGATGGATGGGAGCTTTTCAATAATATGGAAGCTCGACAAATACCTCTCAATATGCATACTTACAATATATTGTTGGATGGCTTGTGCAAGACTGTGGAGATTAGTAAAGCAATTTCATTTCTGCACAAAATGGAAGAAGAAGGCATGATTCCTGATATAATTACGTATGGTACTATCATTAACGGATTGTGCAAAGAGGGAAAACTTAAAGTTGCAATAGATCTTTTGAACAAACTACCTTCAAAAGGGCTACAACCTGATGTTCAAATATATACCGTGATTATAGGGTCTCTCTGTGAAGAAGGATCCTTGGAGGAGACAAAACTGTTGCTCGTAGACATGGAGGGAAGTGGTTGTGCACTTTATAGTTGTGTTTATAATGTTATTATTCGGAGCTTGTTGAAGAGGAATGAACTTTCAAAAGCAAAACCATTGTTGGAGGAAATGAATGAAAAAGGATTGTGGGCGGATACAGCTTCGATATCCATGTTGCTTGATCAGGTGCAAATGCAAGGAGAAGCTGAAAAAGACGAGCTTATAAAAATGATTAACAAAGTTTGTGCCTAAATATATTACTTAGCCTCATGTATTTTGGTATCAGAAATTGAGTTATTGCTCATTCATACTCAGACACTATAGAAGCAATATGAAATTTTATCGAGTGAAGTACATAGTATGCTATTTATTTTTAAAACAAGTCTAATTAACATGAAATTTAGCTTCTTACCGGCCAGTACAAAAAACTCACTTAGACGTCTTCTTCTCTCTGAGATCGATAACGCTTTTGAGTTTCTGCATAACAAATAAATGTTTAACTGATATTGCACTCATACAATAGCCCACAAATCGAATCGAAATATTTATTTTCATTTTTCCATAAATGGCATCATATAAGTTGGAAGGTGTAGGAACTTGAATTTTATTGCCTATTAATGGAAAATATGTGGCAAATTAATGCAATAATTATCAATTAATTATTTATTTATTAAGGAATTTAAATAAATTAATTCCTAAAATAAATTAGTGAATAATTGATCATTGGGACAAATTCAGTCAAATAAGCCAAGCCCGCAGAATTAAGTCAAATCAAGGATCAACCAATAAAACTGCGTTATACATGGAAAGGCCAAAGCCCGCATAATTAGGTCAAATCAGCTCTGGACCAATCAAATTGCGAGTTATTTATGGGGCTTCCTCACCCTTCACCTATATAAGGAGTCCTCCTCCCTTCATTCCAGACACACTAAAACATCTGAAGACGCAGACGTTTCTAAAGAGATCAAGAATGCACGTAGTGCTCCCTTGAGATCTTCAAGCATCTTCAAGTCAAGAACAACCTCCGATTAGAGATTAAGGTGCTACGCCCCTCCGATCCAGCGTTCTTCCAGCCAACCGCCTCCGATCAGAGATCAAGATGCCAAGCCCCTTCGATCCGGCGTTCTTCCAGCCAACCGCCTCTGATCAGAGATCAAGGTGACAAGCCCCTCCGATCCGGCGTTCTTCCAGCCAACCGCCTCCGATCAGATATAAAGGTGTGATGCGCATTTTCTTTGTACGCAAAATTAATCCCCAAGTATTAAGGATATCAGTTGCAGCTTAAGCAAGCGACCAAGTGAATATCGAACCCAAAGGACGGCGTATTATCAATTTAATTATTTACTAAATTAATTAAGACGAATGACAATAAAAGTTTGAGGTTTTTAATCTAATAACTAATAAACAATTAATTAAAATAACAAATAGAATAAAATATCACTCGAAGAATACGAAAGTGGATCAAGTAGGAGAATAGGTAGCTCTAGGATAATTCAGTTTTACTACTTAACTTTCCTTTCGTGTGTTGGTATCCGACTCTGCCTTGTGGAACATGGACGCATCACTAAACCATGCATATCTACTCTATAAACACAAGTAAACATGCGTGTAACACGTGTGAATAACCTCGGAGCAAGAGATATAATTCCACCCCCTTTCTTTGTACTATCAGTATCAATTCAATTATTTTCCTGGTCAATTGATACTCTAACCCGATATGATCTTTCTTTATAGGTACTATAAAATTATCCTCTTTATCCTACTTAATAACCCGAATTCAATTCAATTAATAAGTATTCATATATGATAGTTCTAATAAGATTTCGGAATCCCTTCACATATAATTGTAACATGTAACCCTGCTCAGCAGTGAACGCACTCAATCAATAACCAAGATATGTATTCAGACTCTATATAACAGTTAATGATGCACAAAACGACCGTGAGTATGAATTAAAAAGGCACAATCATACATAAAATAAATCCACAAGTAGTGTTGTACGGAGTTTACACACGAAAATTCAATTAATTGGTAAAAAACTTCACAACCCTAATTTTACCAAAAAGGCTCTAGCCCAGATGTTACGAAGAACAATCATGGGTGTTGGATAGATCTTACCCAGATGTCCGGAAAATTACAAGATAAATTAGGAAACGAAATAAATCCTAGATGCGGGAGTCGTCGCGTCCTTCTCCATCTTGAATCCTCCTCTTAGTTTTCCTCTTGATTACACAAACGAATCTTCAAAGTGATGGATGAATGGAGGAAAGGATGTGGATGATTGTTGGGGAGTAATCCCCCCTTGTGGGGTGTAGGATGGATTTGTGGCTCTCTCCCTCAATTCCAATCTCTATTGTGTTGTCTTCTTGTTGTGATCTGCATCCCCTTTTATACTTGTAAGCTATCCTTATGGGCCTTGGATGAGCTTTTTAGATGAAAACACACTCTTGGGGTGTAAAAACATGCAGAAACACGCACTTGAGGTGTAAAAATTGGATCCGGAAGCTTCCCAAGCATGGAGTTCGACCTAGGGCTTGGTCGAATCCTGGTCGAATCGAAATCGGTGATAATTTGCACTTCAGGCATTCGATTCGACCAAAATGGCTTGAGTTCGACCAAGGGGTCTGGTCGAACTGGACTGTCGTGGTCGAATCCCACTTGCACCGTCTCACTATTTTGCGTATAACTTCCACATCCAAGCTCCAATTTGAGTGATTTTTGTGCTCACGCGATGCTCTCTTCCTTGGCTTTCTATCCATATAAAGATCTCACAAAAATTCTAAGATTTGAATGTATAACAAGTCACGCAAAGTGGCACAGTCGTTCTGTTCGGCACCGGTTGCGCGACGTCACCACTTTGATCATAACTTTCTCTTTTGGAATCCGATTTGGGTGTTCTTTACGCCAAAAAGACTCTCTCTTCTATGGATTTCCAACCATATATCACACTTCCAATTTCAATCTCCACAAGAACACAGAATAATCACACAAGTTGGACTTGCGTTTCAGATCATCCTCGCACAAATTGCACTTTTTCTCCAACTTGGCACTTTTG
Organism: Pogostemon cablin; assembly: GCA_023678885.1. NCBI lineage: Eukaryota > Viridiplantae > Streptophyta > Magnoliopsida > Lamiales > Lamiaceae > Pogostemon > Pogostemon cablin. The sequence goes on from CM043009.1 coordinate 8,806,180, forward strand.
ATCCCTTTTCCACCTAAAACATAATAAAACACCTCAAGTGCAATTTTTTATAACGTATATTGAATATAAGACACGTGTGCTAATATATAACAACAATACTCATCAAAAAGGTGTTCAATTGGACACTAAAACACGTTAATTTCCAATCTCATCAATCCCCAAACTTACCCGTTGCTCGTCCCGAGGCAACAAAATAAAAATAAAGAGAATAAGAAAATTTTCGAGGAACAAGGACTATGACTCATACCATACTCGAAATACAATTATCCTCAACTTAGGTCATGTAACTCTCATTACATGTTATAATCAATTCATAGCATACAAGTTAAGACAATCACCACCAATTCAAATGCTCCATCAACATGTTCTCACGGGAAGTATATCACTCGCACTCAAGTGTAGAAGATGTACACTTACGTGTTATGGTGTTTACGCTCAGATTCAATTCAAGTGCATGCGTAATCATAAGCTTGCCAAATATCTCAAACTCTCTACCACTAAAAGTATGATTCGACAATGGGATCAAAAAGAACTTTTCTTTTGGATGTAATGTCGGCTCTTTGGTAAGGGTAGGAAACATATGGATAAAGTGACTCAATTAGTAGAGAATTAAAATCGGAGATCTTTTGTACTGCAGATTTTTATACTTCAAGGCTATCCAACTTCATGCTCTTCTAATTTTCTTTTCTCTCCTTTCCTTCAAGCTCAACATACTTTTTCTTTCCTTTCTTTTTTCTCGATGTACCAGTTTCGAGCACTACCCTTAAGCAACTTATTTTTCAGCTCATAATCACTTGTACAGCTCCAAATATTTTATTCCTTTCAAACTCCATCAAAATCAACTTCACACACTTTGACAGCATTTAATTCTCCACTAAATATAGGAATTTAAGGCTCAAATAAGATATCAAAGTGACTATCTTCGTAGGTTGTCAAAGAAATAAGGCTTTCAGGCTCAAAAGGGCTAACTATGGATATATAATTATTTGGTAGAAAATTATTTAGTAAAGTGACTCATAAATTCAAGGATGGCCTAAAATCATCTCCCATCATCTAACACACATATAGTTTCAAGTAAGACAAGATGCAATTTCTAGAATACACGCACAAGAACAATACTCACCAGAAAAGAAATATCATATGATTATGTACATGATCAACAAGGCTCAAAATCTCACATAGTTTTAACAAGTAACAGAGCAATTTTCTTGGTAAGAAATATCCCACAAGTACACTTAGAACTTCATATCACAATATAACTCAAGTACACTTCCTTCATCAATTTCAAAAGCATATGAATTTCAGCACAATTTAAACAATTTAAGCTCATGTAGATCACTAAAAATATAAACTCAATCCTTCCACTCCATGAATTAAAAGCACACATAAAAATTAGAATAAGGAAATGAGGACACCTGATTTTTCTTCAACGTACGCACGAGCTCCTCGAGTTAAAGCCTCAATGTAGAACTCATCTTGCCACCTAGTTACCCTTTTTCTATAATAAGCTCAAGCACACTCATCATCACAAGATTCATCAATAATAAAATACGAGAACTATAAGAAAGAATCAATCGACTATCTAATCGACTCCACACACTAGAAACACCACTGAACACTAGGCAAATTGCAAAAAATCGACACATCAAAATCGATTAAAGTTCTAACATACAGCAAAAAATCAACTCCCCTAGCAAACATTACAAAGAAAAGATTATATTCTTGGTGCTGCAATGAGGTAAGAATATCACACCCCCCAAACTTAGTAAAAACGTAAGTCGAAACTAAGTTTGAAAAGAGATGTAATTGCCGATTAGTAAGCACCTTAAATATAAAAATTTCTTACTCACACAAAATAAATAAAGCATTGAAACGGAAGGGAAAGTCCACAACAGGCACTCATATTTAATATCGGAGAGTCACGACGGTAGAGGACGGTCTTCTCGCATCCTCACCTTCAAATACTTTCTTTCCCTCTTCTTGTCTACACTCAACACCTCACCTTTCTTGGTCACAAGTATATGATCCTTGGAATTACCTTCTTCCCATGGCATTCTAGACACTTTCTTGTCAATCTTCCACTCGAATTCAGAGTCATCTGTCTTAGAAAAATCAAGATTAAACAAGTTAGAAATCACATCTATGCTCTTGCAAGATTGAGTCTCCATGGACATCTTCATTACATGATCAAGAGAAAAAACCACATCTTCATTATCCATCTGCAGTCTAAGCTTTTCGGCACTCAACTTCTTTGCTCTTTCCCACTTTTTCTCCATTGTAAGCTTAGTATTCTGCTCATGTAATGGTACTGGAGTAATATCAACATCAAGTGGAGCATACGGTGCAGAACGGTTGGGTTCGACCAGAATTCGACCAGGGCTACTGGTTGAATGAGGTTTGCAGTGGTCGAATCGACCATCAAAAAGTCCATACTCCTCAATACAGGCCGGTTCGACCACGATTCGACCAACATGGTTGGTCGAATTTGGATGATCATGGTCGAATTGTCTTTCTGGAAAAATAGGGTGCTCGGGACAGGGTAGTTCAACCTGGATTCGACCAGAGGTACTGGTCGAATCCTCCTGTTTCTGGTCGAATTGGGCACCTGAAGCCTCTAGATTACTTCCAGGTGCTTGGTTCGACCTCCTCTGTTCAGTTTGCCTGATGTGTTGGTCAAATTGAGGTCGAATCGGGCTCTTAACATTTCTAAATTCGATTCCAGCATCGTCGTTCCTTTATATTGCATTCTGGACCTCAATGTGATGGATTTATTCTCCAACGTTTGTGTCAATTGATTCACATTCACAGTCATCTGCCCCATAATCAAAGTAAGGTCCTTCAACTGCTTAGATAAATCTGCACGATCAACATTCATGGTATCCTCAAGACGATCAATCCTTGCATCATTCTCAGCCATGTATCAATTGAAGGTATCTTCAATACTCTTCACTTTGTGTTGCTGCATACTAGGCCCCCTTTGTGTCAACTCTATAATCTACTTCTGCTGGGACTCTAGTAGCTTGTTGATGTTAGCTAGACTAGAGACGATCTCATCATCCCTATTCGGCTTCACTTGATGTTCAACCTGCGCCACCTTGCCAAGTACATATGATCCTCTATCTCTCTCTATAAGCCAGTCACGTGAATTCATAGAAATATCTTCAAACAACTTTTCTGCTTCAAGTGCTGTCTTAGATAACAATGCTCCTCCTGATGATGCATCAATAAAAACACACGACTCACAATCCAATCCATAGTAGAATATGCTTATGTACTGAGCCTTAGACATTCCATGCTGTGGGCACCTCCTGAGCATGTCTTTAAACCTGTCCCACACCTTATAAAATTTCTCACCTTGATTTATAATAAATTGGGTGATCTCTTGCTTCATTCTTAAGATCCTTGAGGGTGGCATATATCTCTCCAAGAACTTCTGCTGCAGTTGGTCCCATGTAGTGTAATTTGTGGCATCAAGTGTCTCATACCAAGCTTCTGCTCCATCAATCAAAGAGAACTTGAATAGAGCGATCCGTCTAGTATTATCATTAGCTCCAGCTCCCTTTTGAGTGTTTGCATAACCAAGAAATCTTTTGAGATGCTGATATGGATCTTCAAAGCTACCTCCAGAAAAGAGATTCTTCTCCACCATGTTAATAAGAGCGGGATTTATCTCAAAATCATTATCTTCCCCCCTTGCTCCGGCCATGTTTAGCTCAATGTGTTATTTCTTCCTTTCCTTCCTTTTCTTTTCCTAGTGCACAAGTACCTCAGAAGAATTTAAGGTTAGATAGAAAAAATAATCACAAATAAAAGTCTTAATCAACTAGAAATAATAAACTAATAATAACAGTCGTCCCCGACAATGGCGCCAAGAACTTGATGCGCGCTTTCTTTGCACGCAAAATTAATCCCCAAGTATTAAGGATATCAATTACAACTTAAGCAAGTGACCAAGTAAATATCGAACCCAAAGGAGGGCGTATTATCAATTTAATTATTTACTAAATTAATTAAGACGAATGACAATAAAAGTTTGAGGTTTTTAATCTAATAACTAATAAACAATTAATTAAAATAACAAATAGAATAAAATATCACTCGAAGAATACGAAGTGAATCAAGTAGGAGAATAGGTAGCTCTAGGATAATCCAGTTTTACTACTTAACTTTCCTTTCGTGTGTTGGTGGTGTCCGACTCTGCCTTGTGGAATATGGACGCATAACTAAACCATGCATATCTACTCTATAGACACAAGTAAACATGCGTGTAACACGTGTGAATAACCTCGGAGCAAGAGATATAATTTCACCCCCCTTTCTAGGTACTATCAGTATCAATTATTTCCCTGGCTAATTGGTACTCTAACCCGATATGACCTCCCTTTATAGATACTATAAAATTATCCTCTTTATCCTACTTAATAACCCGAATTCAATTCAATTAACAAGTATTCATATATGATAGTTCTAATAAGACTTCATAATCCCTTCACTTAGAATTATAATATGTAATCCTGCTCAGCAGTGAATGCACTCAATCAATAACCAAGATATGTATTCAGACTCTACATAACAGTTAATGATGCACAAAATGACCGTGAGTATGAATTAAAAAAGCACAATCATATATAAAATAAATCCACAAGTAGTGTTGTACGAAGTTTACACACGAAAATTCAATTAATTGGTAAAACCTTCACAACCCTAGTTCTACCAAAAAGGCTCTAGCCCATGATGTTACGAAGAACAATCATGGGTGTTGGATAGATCTTACCCGGATGCCTAAAAAATTACAAGATAAATTAGGAAACGAAATAAACCCTAGATGCGGGAGTCATTGCGTCCTTCTCCGTCTTGAATCCTCCTCTTAGTTCTCCTATTGATTCCACAAACTAATCTTCAAAGTGATTGATGGATGGAGGAAAGGATGTGGATGATGGTTGGGGGATGATCCCCCCTTTGTGGGGTGTAGGATGGATTTGTGGCTCTCTCTCTCAATTCCAATCTCTATTGTGTTGTCTTCTTGGTATGATCTACATCTCTTTTTATACTTGTAAGCTCTCCTTATGGGCATTGGATGGACTTTTTAGATGAAAACACACACTTGGGGTGTAAAAACATGCAGAAACACGCACTTGGAGTGTAAAAATCGGATCCAGACGCTTTCCAGGCATGGAGTTCGACCTAGGGTTCGACCTAGGACTTGGTCGAATCCTGGTCGAATCGAAATCAGAGATAATTCGCACTTCAGGCATTCGATTCGACCAAAATGGCTTGAGTTCGACCAAGGGGTCTGGTCGAACTGGACTGTCGTGGTCAAATTCCACTTGCGCCGTGTCACTGTTTCTTGTATAACTTCCACATCTAAGCTCCAATTTGAGTGATTCTTGTGCTCACGCGATCCTCTCTTCCTTGGCTTTCTATCCATATAAAGATCTCACAAAAACTCCAAGATTTTAATGTATAACAAGTCACACAAAGTGGCACAGCCGTTCTGTTCGGCACCGCTTGTGCCCCCTCACCACTTTGATCATAACTTTCTCTTTTGGAATCCGATTGGGGTGTTCTTTACGTCAAAACGACCCTCTCTTGTATGGATTTCCAACCATGTATCAAACTTCCAATTCCAATCTTCACAAGAATACAGAATAATTACATAAGTTGGACGTGCGTTTCAGAGCATCCTCGCACAAATTGCACCTTTTCTCCAACTTGGCACTTTTGATCCCTTTTTTCACCTAAAACACAATAAAATACCTCAATTGTAACTTTTTATCACATATATTGAATATAAGATACTTGTGCTAATATATAACAACAATACTCTTCAAAAAGGTGTTCAATTGGAGACTAAAATACGCTAATTTTCACTCTCATCAAGGTGTTAATTCCCTCCGATTCGGCATTCTTCCAGCCAACCGCCTCCGATCAGAGATCAAGGTGCTAAGCCCTCCGATCCGGCATTCTTTCAGTCAACAACTTTCTCCACAGAAAGCTCTCTAGTCAACGTTCAATACGAACAAAGGCACGCCTCCGGATCAACGTCACAAGACTACACATCCGAGCTCGGACAAGCTTCATTTGAAGATCCAGCTCAAGACAACGCTGTCAACATAGTCAGTGCAGTCAACATAAAGTCAACACACACTCCAGTCAAAGTCAAGTCAACAAGTCAAGTCAAGGCCAAATGGGTTCGAGAGAAGAATCAGAGGATTGATAAGATTGTAACCCGTTTACATATCTTTTTAATTAAATCCATCTGAAATTATCCTTGTACTCAATTTGTATTTATTTTATCATAAATATAAAATTTATTGTTACAAATTTTGGCACGCCCGGTGGGACCGTCTCTACCTCTCATCTCTTCTCTCTACAAGCACAAATAATGACTCCTCTTAGGATCGCGATCAAAAGGTCATCTACCTCAAAGTCTTCAGAGCTGCAAGCTGTGAAGACTCAAATGATGACTCCATTAAAGATTGCGATAAAAAGGCCTATTGCATCAAAACCTCCAGAGTTGAAAACTGACTAAGGTTGAAGACTTTACAAGAAGTATCCCCGAAGGCTCCTCAAAGACAAACCATGTGGTGGGGATTACTCTCAATAAGCCATTGCAGGGTGATAAAGATAGTGATAATGACTTTGTCTGCTCAACTCCTCGCTCCACGCCAAGCTCACCACCTGCCTCAATTGAAGCTGCAGTGATGACGACAAGTGCTATGATCATTGAGGATCAACTCGCAAGTATGATGAGAGCCATTGAAGGACTCAACAAGCACATGGAAGCTCAAGATGTAAAGATCTCCGTACTTATGAAGAAAATGAATAATGCAGAGACAAGCCATGCAAATATGAAACAAGTTGAGGATGAGCAGGAAGAGGAAGAGTCGACGAAACATCATTCACCTGAAAAGAAGCAAGTTGAGGAAAAAGTGCAAGTTTCAGCTGATGAAATACTTCCTATCAACAAACTGAAGAACATCGTGATAGAGACGATAAAAGATAAGTTTGAAGGGAGCTCCAAATCTTTTTCAACCTATGCCAAGCCATATACAAAAAGGATTGACAACTTGAGGATGACAATTGAATACCAACCTCCCAAGTTTCAATAATTTGACGGCAAAGGCAAATCCAAGGCAACATGTGGCGCATTTTGTCGAGACATGCAATGATGCTGGTACCTACGGAGATCATATAGTGAGGCAATTCGTTCTATCTCTAAAAGAAAATGCCTTTAATTGGTACATTAACTTGGAATCCGACTCCATTGACAGTTGGGGGCAAATGAAAAAAGTATTCCTCAGCCGCTTCTATAGCACACGAAGAACTGTTAGCATGATAGAGCTAACAAATACTCGTCAAAGTGATGAAGAATATGTCATCGATTACATCAACAGATGGAGGAGCCTAAGCCTCAGTTGCAAAAAAAGCTGCCAGAAACTTCAGCTATTGAAATGTGCATTCAAGGGATGCAGTGGAATCTTCACTGCATACTCCAAGGAATTCGGCCTAAAACTTTTGAAGAGCTGGCTACAAGAGCTCACGACATGGAGTTGAGCCTGACATCATCAAATGACATCGAATGACCCTCTAATCAAGACTCTTACAAGTTTGAAGACATGCCTTCTGATGAGCTCGTGAAAGATGAACCGCAAATAAAGACTGTGATTTATATAAAGATTCATAGAAATAAGTTGAAGAAAAAGAAAGCAGCGCAACCAAGATTCACTACTACAAAACTATGAATATATTTCAGTACATAGATATCGGTTATTTATAAAACTGATATTTATAGATTGAGCAGCCGATATCTATTCTACAACTGATATCTATTATGTCAACAATATCTTAATAGATATCAATTATTGATATCTTTTAATGATGTCTATACCTATTATAGATATTGCTTATTTCAATCGATATCTTTAACACTGATATTAATATGTATATATTATTTATTTATTTTTTTTAAAAAAAATTAATGCTACTTAAAAAATGGATATCAGAAATCGAGATTTAAGTTATGAACTCTATTCATCCGCTATAATAATTCACAAGAGTCCCAAATTCTTCCCCAAATCGATGAACCTTACTGCCACCATCGAGGAACCCTAGCGCCGCCCTCAACGCCACGGCGCCACCTACTCGCGCCGCCTACACTGCCACGGCGCCACCTGCTCGCACCGCCCGTACTCTCCACAACCACCTACGCTCCTACAATACTCCTACACAGATCTGCGTATCCATGCGGTCACCCGTCTTCTCCCTCCGCCCACAAAGATGGCCACATCCCCACCGCTACCCTCGCCCTCCCCTCCGCCTCCCGCCGTCCTTTTGGTTCCCTAAGGAGACCGTGGCTCTCATCGACGCCTACAAGAACAAGTGGTACTCCCTCCGCCTCGGCAACCTATGCACCAGAATCTGTAGTTTGTGTATTCTTCTCTCATTAAGCATATTGTCTCAACATGTTTATTTGTCAGTTTTCTTATTTAATTAATGTGATGTACTTTTTTACGGTTTGGATAAGATCTATTTCATTCAGATGACATGGCTGCTTTATTGTTTATTTATTTATTTATTTATTATAGATTGTATACAAGGCTATCAACTAGTGATTATATTCTCCATGTTTCACAATTTGATTACCTTCGTGAGTCTGCATTCATAGATTTATAAACACACTGAGTTTATGTGACATTTGATTGCATTTTCTATTATTTTGCAATATGAATGTATTGAGTTGATGTACAATAGAGTTTCTGGGAGCTGGGAGTGCTTTTCTGCTCTCTTTGCATAGTCTACCATTCTGTTTGTAGTTTGTACAACTGCAAAATAATATGTATCTTACTTATGAGCTGCTTTTCTTTACGTGGTATTTGCTTTAACTCACATATGAGTTACGAAAATATAAGTGAAACACAATGAAGTCAAGATAAGTCTGTAGTTCAGGTTTCCACGTGTTTTTGAAAAAATAAAGAGCCTATTCATGTCCATTGTGTGGTTTGACACTCATTTCCAAATAAATCTTGTTTAGTTAGAATATGGTTATTTATTTTAAGTTTGGGGCAAATTAATCTGTAGTCTTTCATGTAGCCATGGTGTACTTGTAATCATTGTATGTTGTTTTGTTGATTACTTCCTTTTATATGTAAGACCAATGATTTGGTTTCTGAGTTGTGTTTTTCTCTTGATGCTGCAGATATGTATCACTAGCTGCAATATTGTAGTGGATTTTATCAATCAAGCTGAATGATTACGCCATGTTTTGTGGTTGGGAAAGGACTTCTCCATGCAGCAGTTATGTGTTTAGTACTTTTTTAGTATTAATTAAATATTTGAGTATTAGAATGTTTGATATTGAATTTAGATACTCTCTAATTAGGCAATATTATAAAAAGAGAAATAAAATAAAAAAGGTGACAAAAGAAAAAGGATGATGGGGTCTGATAAAATCAGTAAAAAGAGCCAAACAGATGGCTTAATCTAAAAGATGATCCAAAACAAGCGGATCAATGATTAAGAATCAACCAAATTTATAAAGAATACACCACATCGAATGAACGGTGCACTCATCTATAATAACAGCGGGTTGATTGACACCAAAAATTGTAAAGAGCAAGCAAAAAATCTGGTGGATCTTGAAGTTGGCTGATGGCTGGGCCTCCAACAAAACGAACGAGGTCCAGTGCTTGTAGCATAGAGTGGGTGCTGATTTAGGGTTGAAAGACCTTACCATAATCGGGCTAAGGCTTCGTGATCAGCAGACTGGCTCAGATTGGCATGGAAGCCGTTGGAAGAGGGATGCGGCGCCGGAGTAAAAAGCCCTTCTCCCCCGAAGAGAGCCTAGTAACCAAGGTGGCTTCAATGAAAGGACCAGCAACCTGCCTGAGGAGCATACACTAGAGTAGGAAATAGGGCATGGAGGAGGCCAAATAGGCGGCCTCTAAAGATAAATTCGCTAAACGTATCTAATCTAATCTAAGCTCAAGCGGATGAAACGAAACGAAGCCAAAACAAAGTGGTAAATAACTAAAGCAGTCACTAGGCCTGTTACATATCCAAGTTATCCGTGTAAAGAAAAAGTCAGCTGAATAGCAGGGATAACATTTAGAGTACAATAATCCACAACAAAAACGTTGACATTGGATTTAGATACTAAATGTACATGGATATTATGTTGGTGAATGAAATATTTGTTGAAATGGATCCGTTATTTGAAATATTATTTAAATTAGATTATTATATTGTTTAAATACATAAGCAGGTTAGTATAATGAAAGATATCGATGAATAATCGATATCTATTGTATCTTATATTTAATATCATCTTTATTTATATCGGTGAATTTCTAAATAGATATCAATGGATAACCAATATCTATTGTACTTTATATTTAATGTCATCTCTATTTATATCGGCGTTTTTTTTTATAGATATCGGTTAATAATCGATATCTATAGTTAAGATAGATATCGGTTAACAATCGATATCTATTTAGGTAGATTTATAATATCATCTCCATTTATAATGGTTGAATCTTTTATAGATATCGGTTATTAACCGATATCTATAATTAAGATAGATATCGGTTGTTTACCCGATATCTATTTAGGCATACTATAATATCATCTCCATTTATAACGGTTGAATCTCTTAATAGATATCGGTTAATAATCGATATCTATTCACAGTTTTCTAGTAGTGATTGAGAGCAATGAACACTTGATAAACTTAAATGCAAAGCTCCTTGGCACGAGCGAAAACTGTCTACATTACGCTCCTTGATATGAGCTAAAACTATCTAAAATCTCTCAAGTTAAGCTCCTTGACACGAGCGAAAACTGTCTGCACTATGCTCCTTGATACGAGCTTAAACTATCTACATACAACGCTCCTAGACATGAGCAAAAAATTGTTCACATGAAGCTCCTCGACATGAGCTAAAACTGTCTGCATTACGCTCCTTAATACGAGCTTAAAACTATCTAAAATCTCCACATGTTATGTTCCTCGGCATGAGCGTAAACTGTCCACACAATGCTCCCCGACACAAGCAAAAACTGTCCACATGTTACGCTTCTTGATATGAGCTAAAACTATCCACATAATACTCCTTGATATGAGTATAAACTATCTACACATCAAATAAAATCTCCTTGAGAGGAGACAAAACTCTCTACATGTTCGATACTCCTTGATATGAGTATAAACTATCTACACATCAAATCAAATCACCTTGGGAAGAGAATAAACTCTCTACATACAAAGCTCCTCGACATGAGTGAAAAATGCCCACACAAGGCTCCCTGGCACGAGTATAAATTGTCTATAAGTTCAAACTGAAGACTCATTGACACGAGTATAAACTGTCAGCAAATTCAAATTCAATGCTCCATGACGCACGAGCCTAAACTGCATGTTACTCCTGGCCCGCATAAGTATAAAATGTGTATGGCACCCCCTCCAAACCAAATCATGTTCCTTTGAACTACGCTATGACTTGATTCTTTTCAAAGAGGTACGTAGGCAGCTTAGCACTCTGCTAAATTTAGTCATAATTCAGGCTATTCATATCAAGTTGGTGAGGTAGGTAATAAAATTCAATCATGTTGATCAAGAATGGATTATCGCAATTAGTTCACTTCAACACAAAGGTGTCCCTGAACAAAATGCGAGGGGGCATTTGTAGGCACTTGAATTTTATTGCCTATTAAAGGAAAATATGTGGCAAATTAATGCAATAATTATCAATTAATTATTTATTTATTAAGGAATTTAAATAAATAAATTCCTAAAATAAATTAGTGAATAATTGATAATTGAGACATATACAGTCAAATAAGCCTAAGCCCGCAGAATTAAGTCAAATCAAGGATCAACCAATCACACTGCGTTATACATGGAAAGGCTAAAGCCCGCAGAATCAGGTCAAATCAGCCCTGGACCAATCAAATTGCGAATTATTTATGGGACTTCCTCATCCTTCACCTATATAAGGAGTCTTCCTCCATTCATTCCAGACACACTAAAACATCTGAAGACGCAGACACTTCTAAAGAGATCAAGAATACGCGCAGTGCTCCTTTGAGATCTTCAAGCATCTTCAAGTCAAGAATAGCCTCCGATTAGAGATAAAGGTACTAAGCCCCTCCGATCCGACGTTCTTCCAGCCAACCGCCTCCGATCAGAGATCAAGGTGTCAAGCCCCTCCGATCCGGCGTTGTTCCAGCCAATCGCCTCCGATCAGAGATCAAGGTGCCAAGCCCCTCCGATCCGACGTTCTTGCAGCCAACCGCCTCCAATCAGAGATAAAGGTGCTAAGCCCCTCTGATTCGGCATTCTTCCAACCAACCGCCTCCGATCAGAGATCAAGGTGTCAAGCCCCTCCGATCCGGCGTTCTTCCAGTCAACGACTTTCTCCACAGAAAACTCTCCAGTCAACGCTCAATCCGAACAAAGGCTCAACGCCTCCGGATCAACGTCACAGGACTACACATCCGAGCTCGAACAAGCTTCATTTGAAGATCCGGCTCAACACACACGCTGCCAATATAGTCAGCGCAGTCAACATAAAGTCAACACACACTCCAGTCAAAGTCAAGTCAACAGGTCAAGGCCAAATTGGTTCGAGAGAAGAATCAGAGGATTGATTGAGATTGTAACCCGTTTACATATCTTTTTAATTAAATCCATCTGAAATTATCCTTGTACTCAATTTGTATTTATTTTATCATAAATACAAAATTTGTTGTTACAGAGGGAAGAAATGCATACAATTATAATCTTATTATAACCTTAGTTTTACCAAAATCAAAATTGCCTGGAAACATCTTGCATAATGTTGTTTACAGTCACCAAAGCTAGACAAGAAACACACGACAGACAACATTAAAACTAGAGAGAGCTAGAGTGGGTCCTTACGAAGATCTAGTGACACGATCACAGAAACAAACACGTATCTACATAGAGCACCACGAACTTAACACGAAGAAGAGAGGTTATCAAGTTATGAACTTGAGAGTAGCACCTCTCTATCATATATATCCATGCATGCAGATTCTCCTCAGTTGTCCAAAGGGTCCGTTTCATCGCAGACTCCATCTAAGGTGTTGAGCATGGTTTGGTGTGTTGGGACTATTATCGATGTAACATGTTGTTTCTGCATTTCATTACTAACTCGTTATTTTAATTTGTTTTGTAGGAGTTGTGCGCTTCAACCGTAGGGCTGATCATATCTCCAACCGAAACAACAAAGTAATCATCCGCTATCTCCCTTGCTCTCTCTCTCTCTCTCTTAATTCCTTCACCTCCTCTTGAAATTCATCAGCTGCAGGATCATATCTCCCTTGCCACCTTTTTTCTACTAGCTTAAGGTGAATCATCAGTATATCATCTTCAACCCGCTTCTCCATAGGTTTGAAGATCTCGATTTTCTTTGGAGGACACGAAAGTTGGCTCAGGGTTGTTTGCAATTTGAATCAATTTTGTTTTGCATAAGTCCTCAAGGATGATATCTCTTATGACACTTAATTTATAAAAAATTAACATCTGTATCTATATAACTACTTTATATTTTATTAGTTATACAGGTATATTTAAAAATGATTTTATTAATGGACGAATAAAATTAAATAATTCCAAAATTTTGTTACTTTAAATGAGAAAACTCTACGGACAGAGTAATATTAGAATAGGAAGTATTGCATGAGATCGTCTCGTATGAGACTATTTTATACTTTTAAAATTTGTTATCACTCTTGCTATAAAATATTATTACTTTCGCTATAAAATGTTATATTTTTTATTTATATTATAAATTGTTCATAAAATATCACTTTTCATTAAGTGATGAATATCACTTTCTACTATAAAAATTATCACTTTTATCTGTCTCATTTAAATTCTTATATGAGATGGTCTCACACAAATCTTTGCTAAAAATAATAAGAGTAGTAATTTAAAATTTATGAAATAAATCAAAAGACTTAGCTAAGCCTAAGAACTCCACCAGCCTCCATCCTAGGGCTCCTTTCCATGAAAGCAGCATTTAGTGTCATGTCCTCTCCTAGGGCTTTGTTTGAAATCTTCTCCCTCTTTTCTATTCTTGTTAATTTTTTCTCTTTTTGCCAGATTTTTCTATAGTGTTAGACTTGTGTTGGATGATTTTCATCATATCTGGACCAAATTCTTCCTTGGCCTTGTGAGTGTGTTGGTTTTTTGACTCAGTATGACAAGCCCACTTGAAGACCTCTATGCTAATCTCTCCTTGGGTGAAGAAGAAGAAATTACTTTGAATATTGATGAAGGTATAAGGACTTCTTTTGCTGGTAAGATATGTTTTATTGGAAAACTCCTTGCTCCTCGTCCGATTCCTCTTCCTGATATTGAATCCCTTTTTCGTAATCTCTGATCCCCAAAGCATTTCAGCTTGCTCTCTGATAATGGTTTCCTCTTCTCTCTTGAGGATGAGGCAGATTTTCAGCGTGTTCAAAAAGGTTCTCCATGATTGTTCGATCGATACTTGATGTTTCTGATGGAAACTGATCTTATGGCTATCCCAGCAAAAATTGATCATAAATCATGCCCTTTTTGGATACAAATTCATAGCCTCCCTCTTGGCCTCATGAACTTGAATTTTGTTCTGATGGAAACTGATCCTATGGCTATCCCAGCAAAAATTGATCCTAAATGCCCTATTTGGATACAAATTCATAGCCTCCCTCTTGGCCTTATGAATTTTGCCAACCCAATTTAACAAAAAAAAAAAAAAAGAAATGTAAACATTAACTTGGGACAACCAAAATAACAAAATAGAAAACGTAAACCTTAAGGGGATGAATGGAGGGAGTATTAATTTATATGAGAGAAGTTAGTATTTGTTAAAATATGTAAATATATAGTATCAATTTTGAGAGATATTAGAACAAATATTAGTTTTATAATAATAGTATATCAATTTATAAAAATTGAAAAAACTTTTAATTATTTAAAAATTTTATAGAGATTATGAATCATTAATATATAGTGGTTTTCTATATCAAATAGTTTTATAATAATAGTATATCAATTTATAAAAATTGAACAAACTTTTAATTATTTAAAAATTTTATAGGGGTTATGAATCATTAATATAGAGTGGTTTCTATATCAAATCCTCTAGCACAAAATAATCCTGGTATGAAAAACTGCATTTCTTGCCGATGGATGTCACCCCCAAACTCTGCCGCTGCTTCTGCCAGGTCGACGATCGGGATAGAATCCCCAATTATCGCAGACAGATCATTGATCTCTTTACGGATACCAAACCCTATGAAGGTTTGGTTCCCCAGCCCGCCATAAAACACCTGACGTTTGGTAGACTGATACACTATGCATTCCTTCTTTCAGCCATAGAATGCTATCGTGATCTTCCCGTCCATCTTCAATAAAACTCCAATTCGCCCATCCCCTTCCTCAAACGAAGATGGAAGTGCTTCATGAGAAACCTGAAATACAGCAAGAAGAATGTCATTGATCCGAAGTCCAATGCATCCAAAGTAAATGAAAGTTCAAAACTACCTGAAAGCCCAGAAAACACGTCATGTCTACATTGTTATTGCAGCAAAAGCAAGATGTGCACCAAAAGCAAGACTTGTGTTATTGTAGCAAGGGCAAGTAAAATTCGGAGATTCTTTCTTTCTCAATATATTTTAGGTGTACATATGTAATAATTAATAACATATTATATATTTAATTTTTTCCGTGATAATAAATTAAGGCTTACTTTTTATTTTTTATTCTTCTTTTATTCTTTCCAATTCTATTCCTTCTATTTTACAATATAATTTTATTTCTTATATTTCTACTTTACCAATATTTACAAATTTTGTAATATTTTACAAATTTCTAATAAGTGTAGATATCATATATTCCATTTATGCAACTTCCACAGTATATATATATAGTTATATTAATTTTTTAAATCATTAATCACTTCTAAATATCTAAAATTGCAACAATATCCTTATTAACATCATCTGCATAAAAAATATTGTATAAATCCTTGATCACTTCTATATGGACTTCAAATATTTCCACTTCTTTATTCTTCAAATAATCCTATTTTCTTTTATCAAATAATTCTTTCTTCAAATAATCCTATTTTCTTTTATCAAATAATCAAAAATAATTCAAAATATGCATCCTAACGGTTTTTATAATCCTATTATCTTTTATCAAATAATTCTTTCTTCAAATAATCCTATTTTCTTTTATCAAATAATTCAAAATAATTCAAAATATGCATCCAAACGGTTTTTCTTGGAACAGTATGCAACGGTTTTTTTTGGAACAATATGCATCCTAACGTTTTTCTTGGAACACGAAGGTGAGTCATCTAACAATAGAAGACTAGCCGATCATCAACCACCAAACAACACTATGATGCCAAGGAATGAACAAGAACTCCAAACATAAAACAGATTTAGTTGATCATGTTTTGCATCCAATGCTTCACAGACATTGCCTCTTTATAAAGAAAGTCACTCAAAAGTGGATAAGTCAATATCCACTCATTACAAACATGTTCCTCAATCAAGATGGTTGAGCGAATATTAAAAAAAAAAAAGTAAAATATTTGAGCAATTTAAAGATTGTGTGCAGGTAGTCACCAAAGCTGAGCAATATCAGCCCTTTGTACCAGCTGTACCATTTTCCATGTAGGTGCATGCCTTCATTAACGACCGGGAGGGTTTAGACTTCAAGTACGGGTTATATTTATTGATCTTGCCACAATCTATGCATAATGGTTAGATTTATTGATCTTGTCATGCATTGTGCATGTGTTACATACATAAGGCAAAGCTATTTTGCAGTCTTTATTGTGCATGTATACAACAGGGTGCATTTCAATCCTTTGCTCTGATGGCTCAAAAGTTTTCCTTGAGGGCTTTATCGTCTTTTCATGTCTATTCCTTTCAAATTGATCCGAGAGTATACATATACCTGTTGCACGTACCGGTGGCAAACTTGAGGCTCAAATATGATCCTACATTGACATTAGATTTTAGCTGGTTAATTTTATTTTTTATTCTTTCTACACTACAAAAAAATCAGTCTATAGTGAGGGTCTTTTTTCCGTCACTATTGTGACGGTTATAGTAACGGCCATTGGTATTACTGACGGATTTTAGGCGGCTGATTATTCGCGCTAATTTAGGGACGGAAATAGTGACGGAGTTCTTGTGACGGACGATTTCCGTCACTATAGTGACGGTATTCTTCCGTCAGTAATTGTAAACTGCTTAAACTACGTCGTGCTTGTAGTTTAGTGACGGTGTAGTGACGATTTTATTTGTGACGGATATTATTCGTCACTAAAACCCTCACTAAATCAAAATACTTAAACCCCTTCCCTTTCACTTCTTCTTCGCAAAAATACATTCCTCACCCACTCCCTCCGACAACGCAGCGCTTATATTCTACTTATGATTAATTAAATCCTATAAATTATTTATGTTTTATCTAAGAACTTGTAAAAATACATTAGTATGCAAAATAAATATTTAAAAATAGTGATTATATTTATGTTTTTTACAAATTAAAGGCTTTAAATATATTAAACTATTAAATCAGCGCTTGGATTTAAAAATATGGAAGGCAATATAAGATAACTTCAAGTTCTAAATTGATAATTTTATATATTTAGATCCCCTAATAGATTAAAAAAATAATTTAGGTTCAGAATCATTAATTTACCTATTTTTCAGACTTTAGATTAAAAAAAATTATATATATATATATATATATATATATATATAACTGTCATTCTAATTACTAATCAACTAATTAATAATAGTTTTATATACACACACAAACTTTTATTGTATATAAATAATAATACTCGTTAATCCACATGCAAATAGATACATTAATATATTAATATTAAATTATAAATATATAAGGATAATTTAATTAATATGGAAAATTAGTACTCCCTCCGTCCTGGCACAAAAGTTACATTTTACTAATTAAGGCATCCAGCTACAAGAGTTACATTTCATTTTTTTGTAAATGGGACTCACAAAAAACAATCACTTTATCTTTATATGGCACATACACAACACTAATACATCTACACTTTATACATTAAAATATTATACTATCTCAACCCACTATACATTAAAATACAATATTTCTTGATCTCCGTACAAACAGTAAATGTAACTCTTTTCATGAGATGGAGGGAATATACAATTTATATAAGATAATTAGTAAGCAATTTATATAAATATTTTATATAAATATATAAGTATATATATTTAGCTTAATTAAATTAATAAGAAACCTTAATATAAATAAAAAAACATTTGTAATACTTGAATAAGTTCAAGTACTAGTCAAATGGTCATCAATTCACGCATAAGGCTCACCTTTATGGAATGGCGAGTGTTCGATTCCTGCCTAGCGCGAGAATTGAGAAGTATATTGATAGTGGGAATTGGTTCATGGCTTTCCCTCATTATTTCCGTCACTCGGACGGAGCATTTTACTAACGAGTGCAACAGGGACGGAGCATTTTTCGTCACTAATAGGCTGTTTTTTTTAGTGCTAAACCTATATTCTAGTTGTAAAAATTTGACATTAAGTACTAATCTGCTTTTTCAGGTTTGCAACCAAATTTGCCAACTATTATATGACATCTTATAGTTCAAGCTAGCAATAATATTAGTATTTTGGGTTAATCTCTTGTAAACCGGATTTACATCATAAATTATTGTAAATCATGTGGTCCTCCTTAATTTAAACACCTTTGTAATACATAGGGTATATAGGATTGGAAGGGGGGACCACAGGGTTTACATCGTGAACCCGGTTTACATGTTTGTGTAGTATTTTAGGCATATTATTCATGTATACAGTTTCCTGTTCTAAAGATTTTCATCAAGTGATATGGAGCTTCAAGATAAAGGGATGCAGGAGTTTTTGTAAGGCAAAAGCTCTTGCGCCCCGGGACACGCCGTGTCCCCATGTCAACACAACCCTACCTCTCTATATTCTATTTAAAACATGTATTGCTAGGGGGTTTAAATTGAAAAGGGACACGGAAATTCCAAAGGGGCACGGTGTCCCCGGGGCACAAGAGCCTCAGTCCTTTTGGAAAGGACAGCACAACTACTGAAGAACTCAACTGAAGCTGTGTGTTGTGTATGATTTGAGGTACAGTGATGCCTGTGAAAGAGAAAGAGCTAATTAGCAGATTTCTTTCTTTTCTTGTCTGATAATTTCAGTTTGTTAACTGGTTAGGCAAACAAAAAGTAAGAAAGTTCTGGAAAAAATCAAACTTGGATTGTATAAGGTGGTTGTAGATTAAAACAAAGACAAGTTCTGATGGAAGTAGGATATCATGAGTATCAAACATCTTATCTTATGTAAGAAATAAATTCGAACAGTTTATAGTTGATAAGGCAACCTTGCAATTCAAACAGAGAAGATGGTAGAATATTGTTAAATAGAAAGACAGTTATATATGTTGGTAAGGTATCTCTAATGTAGATTTATGATTGGTCAGGCAATTATTAATTTAGACTCTGCTGATAATATATCTCTTGTATTCTTAATTGGCTCTAACTATTGTTATAGTTTCATCTTTCAACATATTAATTATATTGTTTATGCAGAATACTAATGGTTTCCTTCTGAGATTACCATGTAAAAAATCAGAGGAGCTTACACCAAGATTACGGCGAATAACTTGTGAAACCAGTTTAAGCCTGATGCCAGTGAAAGAAGTACGAAGTCCATATTATTTATATTGTAGACAGCAAGAGTTACCATTGTGATCGGCTGGTCATGGTGATTCGTACACAGGCGTACTTGCCACTAGAGCCTCTGGGATCAATAAGAATAAGCAAACTCTCAAGTTACTCAAAGTAGAAGTAAGAAATTTTGCTGGAAATAATGTATTATGCCACTGTACAGCACGTGTATAAGTATAATCTTTGCCAAAATATTGGTTAAATCTCAGCTCCTTTAACATCATGCATTACACTCTAGATGAATAACAAGAGGTTGCTCTTCTCTTTCTTGTCTCATGTGTCATTCATCTAAGATGCTGCACCATGTCTAATTTCCTACTATGATGTAGACAAGGGATACTTTTGGGAGGTACAATGAGAATATAGCATCATCAACAAAACATTCGTGGCAATCAATACCGTCAAACCTCTGCGGAAACTGTACATAGCAGAGCTTCTTGCTGTTAGAGATAAGAGAAGCAGGAAAGCACGATTGATTAACTAACACAATTAACCATAAATATTTGTACAATAATAATATTTGTGGGTGGAGGATATGGCATACTGCTTTCCCATATAGTGCTGAATGATGAAAAAAAAGACAGATGATCTATCAAGGAGCAAAGGAAAAAGGGAAAAACTTATATATTGATCGTCTCCCAGCAATCCTCCATGATTGTTCTTGTACATTGATTGATCATATAAGAACAACTGAAAACAAGAGTAATCTCAATTGATGATTTATTTTAAATAGTGAAAAATGCCTTCAAGTAAAAATTGATTTTGAAATGTCACCCAATATTTTATTGAGAATATTCAGTATTATATCTACTAATAATATACTTATAAGGGCATTTAAGTCATACACTTCCTCAAAGATTGCATTTTGTTATTTTCGTAACTTTTAAAACAATTAATATATTTGCATGTACCCACACTAACTAATACATTTATCCACCCTACATTAAAAATATTATTTTTCTCTCTTTATCTACCCATTAAATATTATATTCCTTAATTTATGTAAAAAAAAAAGCATCACCTTATGGTGGGATGGAGGGAGTATCATTTAAGAGTATTTTAATTTTAAAAATTTTTAGGTATATTCAGCAATATTGAAGATGCGAATAGTCGATCCCTATTTAAACCATAGAATTATCTTTAAATAATGGCTAATTATGCTGTACACCCGGGTGCACCCTAAAATAGGGTGCACCCACTTTAAAAAATGTATGCAAATATAAATAAAAACATATACAATTATGAACAAAAATGTATACAATTTAATTGTTAGTTTTTTAATGAAAAATTTAGTGTAAAAAAATATACAATTATTAAAAAACATGTATATATTATTAAATAAAAAATTATACACATATGGATTTTAGTTTTTTTAATGAAAAACTTAGTGTGAAAAAGTATAAAATTATTAAGAAACACGTAAACAAAATAGAATAACATGTATACAAAATAAAATAAAAAGATATACACATATGGGTGCACCCGGGTGCACCTAATATCAACTATTAAATAATATTGTTTCAAAAATCATTCATTTCTGTTGTAAATATTTTATATGGACATTACTCCTTATATCATTAGAATAAGAAGAGAGCTTATTTACCATTGTACCATTTATCTTCTCTATATAAAGAGTGATAATATCAAGGTTTTGTATACATTCATACCGTTAATGAAATATCTCCTTCTCCCTATTTTTCTCTTTCTCTTATTGTTCTTATCAAATAGTTTACAACACATTATCAGCACGCTCTAACCAACGGACCACCAATTGAAAAGGACCCTATAAAAGAATAATGTCTTTTCTGCAAGGTACTATCAAAATCTAAAATATTTGTATGAAATTTGAAAAATTGTTTAATCATAAAGTTATTGATCTAAATATTATGATTATTTTTCACTATTAATCAAGAATACGAGAAAATTTTGTTTAATTATTTTTCCATGATCTAAATATTCTATCACGTTTTTTTTATTCATTGAACACAAGGTGGCAAAGATTTAATTTCTTGTTTTATATTAATTATATTTTTATAATTTTGATTAGAACTTAAATATAGGTCAATTTTTATTATACACGTTTAAATGGATTTGTGAAAATCTGTGAGATCATATTCCACCTAGGGTAGCATTATTTCTTTTTCATATATTTTAATCATGTGTGATTAATGTATGATTTCACGAAATATTTTTTTACTTTCTTGAATATATTTTTTGAATTTATACTCCTGTTTATCAGAGTTTTAATTGGTGGCCAAAGATATTTATGGAATATAGTATGTGTATAATTGTGCAATTGAATATATGTGTATATGCAATTTTCACATATTATTATATCTTTATTTTAATTTAAGGAATATAAGTATATTTGAAATATATTTATTAACTTATGAAATTTCTCGAGCTAGTGAATCAATGAATTCTTGAATTTGATACATGTTATGTTTATATAGAAAGTGAATCAATGAATTTGATGGTAAATCAACTATTTTTTATGGTTAAACAATCTAATTAATTTGGATATATGATTGATGCTGCCAAGTTATTTGATACGGCCTATATGCGTGATTGAATATTTTGGGTATTTGATATTTATAGAATTTATCTTTTAAGTTTATGTGACATAAAAATTTCTATAATTGAATATATGCAATATTGATTACATGAGACTTGATATGTTAAATATTCTTTTTAAAGCATAAATATATACATTAAATATTGATTAATTTTCATTCGAAATTTTTCATTAATAAGAATTATTCTATTGGAAAGTTTGGGATTTTTTTTAAAAAATCCAACGTCATATGACTTTGTATACAGAATTTTGTATTTTAATTATTTTTAAAAAAATATCAGTTTATTTTTAAATTATTGTAGTTCACTGAAAAATTTGGACATCACTGAAAGAGAATATATTGAGTTCGCCTTTGATGTCAAATATCTTTTTAACTTGGCTTTTGATGTTGAAATTCATTTCATGTGATTTAAGTGAAACTATCAACTCAAAATTGAATGTACTCCTGCCTAAAAGGCTAAATTACTAATATTTCTTCGTCATCATCTGAACAAAGATATTAAAAATGAGCATGTAATAGGAAAATATCCTCTTATTTTATGCCAATCCCTGAAGGATTGCTTTGATCAGTAAACTGTGATGATAATTTTTATTTTTTTTATCATTTTACTTATCTCAATTTTGAGAATATGAACCATATGAGAATATAATTCACTTCATTTCAGTTTGTATGACATCTATGCGTTAATTGCATATTATTCGATGAAACTTGATAATTACGAATGTGATCATCACCTGAAATGGGAATTAACCAAAAATGATCAGCAATCCCTGAAGGAACGTTTTGATATGCATACTATTATAATCCTCTTTCAAGCTCAATATGATTGACTGAATCTACGATTTCGAGATTTTAAATTTGTAACATAATACAATTCCGCGTTACACTATATTGTCTCACAACAGATCTGTAAACAGAACATTACAAAATCTAAATTGATTGAAGAAAAAAGTCTTTCCACCCTCCATGCTAGAAACCTCATACTCCAGTAGTAGTACATAGTTAAAAAATATATTAAGCATTCATAGCTTATCCCTGCATTATTGGTAGCAAAAAAAAATATATTAATGAAAAACCACAATGCAAAATTAGTAGGTTCAAAACCTGTGCCTGAAGCACATGGTACATTCGAAAAGAATTATTCCTGGTGTAGAAGATAAAGAGGGAGAAGGAGAATAAGAAATAGTAAGTATAGTGCAAAAGTGAATTTACATTGACTTCCTCGTAGTGAGTGGCAAAATTTAAATTGATCTTATTAAGGTCCTTATCAAAGTAGTTGATTCACAATATTATACATGGTCGAAGAAAAACATTATTAATTGTAAATAAAAAAATTATAATACTAGACTAGTTGATTCAAAACTTATGCTTGAAGTACATGGTATATTCCCAAATAATTGTATTAATATATATGGCATGGAAGGGCGAGAAAGAGTAAGAAAAAATTATAGTTGAAGAATGAATTCACATTGACCTTCTCGTATGTCGAGAACGAAATCAAAGATTTAACCAAGCACTCCAGTAGAAGTAAATTTGTTACACATATCGATGTGTGGTTTTATAAATAACGCACAATAAATAACTTGGTTGTGGAATATCAAAATATACGAAAAAAGTATTTGTGGAATAAAAATTGTGTAAATAAAAAATATTTACTTACCTGAAGCAAATAAAAATATTGACCTAGTCAATGATGACAAATTTGGATCTAAGCTTGAAGATTAAGGAGACCAAGTATGATTTCAATATTTGAGGTTTTCTAAAAATGCTAGACAATTTAGCTATATTCCTCTGCATAAAAATATTTGTTCAAACATGATTTCTTTTCTATGAAATTATTATTTTGTTTTTATATGCTATTAAATGATTTTGTTTGATAATACACATTTTGTAAGTTTGATATTTGGAATTGATATTTATACTGTTGTGATATTGATGTTGAAACTCAACACTTTTAAAAATATGGCATGAGTGACTGGGTTGTTTTAGGCAAATGGATGAACTAGATAATTTAAATTCTTTTAATCATGAGATATGAAATGACACTGTGAAATTTTGTGTAGAAATTTTATAGTATGATATTTACATACTAAAGTTGGAATTATTTCTCCTAATATGTTTAAGAGATTTAAGGAAAAAAATTGGTCAAATTTTTTCATGTTATAACCGCCAAAATATTTTAGCGATATATCTACTGAATAAATACATTTTTATTCAAAATGAACTAATACAAATGAAATTTCATATGAAGAACTCAAATATTGAATATTTGATTTAGTCAATTGGAGTTTATATCAACTAATAATATTAAAAAAATGGAACATCCAATGTCTCATGTTCACACGCAGTGAATATTTTATTCCAACAATTAATATTTGGGGAACTTAGAATAATTAAACACAAATCTGGCTCCTGCATATCATAATTATACCCCCTTTATAACTAGTGTTGATCAATCATGGCCAGAAGCCTTAAACATTTCCCATTAGTGAATTTTGAATTGTGCAATTAATATTTTAAATCACCACCATAACGTACTTCAATGGGCATTCTAATAATAATTATATGTCAATTTCTATAAAGCCTAAAAATAGGGGATCAATATATATTAGTACGCTAATTGCACATTTAATGAAAATTATTTCATGGCATTAGGGGGAGATTTAAGTCCAATATTTATATGAATGCCGAGAAATTATATTATTTTGCACTAGATTGACTGAACCAGAAGTTCAAAAGATTATTAGTTTGCAATAGCAAATAAACTGTCGAACTATTATGATGAAGTGACAAAATCCTTTATATTTATAATCAATGCACTACTGAAAGTGGAGTTTCCCATGGACATAATATTTTAACAATTATTGTATCAACGCTAGAAGTGTAAAAGATTTTATGATTTAAAAATTAAAAATCAGCGAAAATTAAGTTTAAGAATACATAGTCACTTCCAAAATTATCTGAAGAGTTTATTTTGATAACCTCTTCAATAGATTTGTCCAGAAGACAAATACCCAGTAAATTCGCACGTGCATCAAAATAATCAAAATACCGGGTATGCGAAACAGCTAGATCCATACATATTGGGAAATGACGAGGATATAGTTACATAAATATAGAAATTATTATAAAAGTTGTGAGAAGAATATGAATTGAAATAGAAATTTGTCAACACACATTGCCTCTTTGATTGTTTTTACTGTCTTAAATAATATTCTGGATCCAAAACTTATATTTGAAATCATAGTACCAGAAGCACGAATATTTGGTAAGACAGAATAAAGCATGGAGGTCTAGCTTAACTGACTAATATTTATTTGAATATTATTTGAAATGATATAAATATTTGTCCTAGAAGGACATATGAATGATAAAGTAGTGATCAGT
Organism: Pogostemon cablin; assembly: GCA_023678885.1. Classification (NCBI taxonomy): domain Eukaryota; kingdom Viridiplantae; phylum Streptophyta; class Magnoliopsida; order Lamiales; family Lamiaceae; genus Pogostemon; species Pogostemon cablin. The sequence goes on from CM043009.1 coordinate 8,831,940, forward strand.
TTGAGTGGGACTCTTGTGCCCCCGGGAACACCATGCCCCTTTGCAATTTAAACTCCCTAACAATACATAGGTTTAAATAGAATAGGGAGGGGAAGGGTTGTGTTCATATGGGGACATGGACCGTATCCCCGTGTCTCCGGGGGCGCAGGAGCTTTTGCCGATCAGTTAAAGCTCAAAGGATTCTTACAAAGACTCAATATATAAATGATAGATACTCTCCCATTATACATTACGTTTCGCGACTTAATTTATATGACAGTTTCAATATATTTAGATATCCAGTAAATACACAATATTATATGATTTTTATGAAAATCCACGAAGGATTAAATCTACTCAATTTGGATGAGAATAAAATATCACAACATATAATTACAATATTAGTCATTGCAAGACCTAATTGAAAAGGTACATATGGATATGCTACATTTTAATTTATTATTTCTTCCTGAAGAAGAATGAAAATTGTGCGTATATGAATGGTTTAAGATAGGAATGTGTAAGAAATTCATATAAGTTAACCCATGCCAAGATGACGAATTTTTTCGGAATGAAAGAACTTGGATAAACCAAAGATTATCTCAACCTGCAGTTGAGAATATTTAAATTTTAAAAACCAATTAATTTATTTGATGATTGTTTAAGATACATCTATTCAGGTTGTATGCCAATTAACGTTTTTATCCCTTGAAGTAGAAAACTAATGTCTATATACTTGAAGTATAAAATAAGGATATTTTAGCTAGAAGTCCCTCCATTCAGTACTTTTAAAATACATGTTTTCTCATAATTGTATCAGGCTTGATATGCACTTATGATGAACTTGCTAGCAAGACTTTATGACTCTCGAACAAAGAAAAATTACATGAAATAAATATATCCTCAAGTATCTCGTAGATACAAAATATATTGATTTATTTATAAGAAACTAACGTGACATTGGTATATTGATTTAAATATTAATTAAACGATTCCCATAATGTTAAAGTTTCAAAATGGTGTAATAAGATTGTTGATATAATAAATTTATAGCCCATGAGGCATGATGAAAGATACATTTTCCCAGTCTTTTAAAAGACAATAAATTATGTGTTGCATGTTTGAGCAATTAATATATAGTGACAGATATGACAAATTTAATTTATATGCTCCAGAAGAGCAATGAGATATTATACACAGTATTTGCTTATGTAAAGATCTAAATTTCGTCGTTTTATTTAGTCACAAATTATATTTTAAGTATGTGCTTGTACTATTGTATTATGTAGACCCAGAAGATTGTCGTCTTCATGGAGAGTGAAGATTCTAAATAAATTTCAAATTTTCGATATTGAAGATCAGCAATTATATTACAATGTATCCCTGTTTTCAGGGGGAAGCGATAGTTTTTAAACAATTTAGAAGATTAAGTCCTGAAGATTAATAGTTGTACTATTTTTTCCTTTAATAAGTTTTTCCCACTGAATTTTCTTAATCTAAGGTTTTTAATTAGGCAACTAATGCAACACATCAAAATCATAAGACATGTACTATTTTTTCCCTAAATTAAGTTTTTTCCTAAGAGGTTTTCTTAGTTGAAGGTTTCTAAACAGGCCAGCAAGCTAAATGTCTTGAAGGTTTTTAATGAGACTGACAAGCTAAATATTTTGGGGAAGAAACAACTTCTAAATAATCTTGAAGATTGGGTCCTGAAAATCAAGCTGTACTCTTTTCTTGGACTGGTTTTTCCCATAGGATTTTCTAGCAAGATTTTTAATGAGGCATGCATATGACGTCATAACGTCGTAATGTCCAAGGGGAAGTGTTGTGAAATATTTTATATGGGCATTACTCCTTATATCATTATAACAAAAAGAGAGCTTATTTATCGTTGTACCATTTCTCTTATCTATATAAAGTGTGAGAATATCATGATTTTGTATAAATTCATAACGTTGATGAAAGCTCTCCTTCTCCCTATTCTTCTCTTTCTCTTATTGTTCTTATCAAAACTCCCTCCGATAGCCTTTAAGGGTATCATTTGCTTTTGCACGTGGATTAAGGAATATTATTATTTTATGTGTAGTGGGTAATTGTATTAGTGGATGCGTGAGTCCCATTTTTTAGTTGTATTAGTGGGTGTATGTGAGTCACATATGTATAAAAAGGAAATGAGACACTTGAGTGTGGACACCCAAAATAGAAAAATGATATCCTTTAAAGCGGATAGTTTACAACAATTTCAACCCAAATCTCCGTATCTTTACTCTCATTAGCAGTTTTTTTTTCAATTATCCCTTCTTCATATCAATTAATACTCTTTTAAATATATCTTATATTAATACTAATTAATTCTCATCATAATTCATTTCTGAATCCCATTTTAATAATTAGGATTAATTTTTGTAGTTTTATTTAATACTCCTTTAATAAATACTATTATTTAACAATAATTTTTAAATTCAGAATAAAATTATTATTAATAAACTGACAATATAATTTAAAAATCAAGATTTGTTAATAATTAACCATCCTAATTAGAAGCACTCTATAGCCTAAAGGCAAAGACTTGTGTGAGACCGTCTGCTCACGTGAGACGATCAGAAAGTGATAACTTTATGAAGAAAAGTGATAATATATTTATGAAAAATGATAATGCTCTTTCATGAACAAATTATAGTATAAATAAAAAGTGATAATATTTTATAGCGAAAGTGATAACGATTTATAGCGAAAGTGATAATTATTTTAAAAAGTGAAAAATAGTATCACGTGAGACGGTTTCACGCAAGATCCTAAGCTAAATTAATGTGGCTTATTTTTGTTTGAGTGTTGCAAGGGGATGTTTGTTCCGGGTTTTAAAACTCCGGAATTGGAATTGAAATTCCACACTTAAATTTTAAAAACCACCCCTATATATTCTCTCTCCTCAATTAATACACTTTCTCTCTTTATCTCTCCTCTCTCGTCTACTTTCTTACATAAATTAGTACATTCTTACACATTGATTTAATATAAAATTAAAACCTACTTTATCAAAAACTCAAAACAAACACAACAACACTATTCATGATTTTCAAATTCCTCAAAATCCCAAAACAAACATCACCGTAGGGTTTGACTTTGTAACTAAAAGTTTTTTGAAATAAAAAGATCGCACCAAAAAATTCTACATTTCCATTAAATTAATTAGTTAGGGATATCATATCATAAATGGTACTAGTACGTAGTTGACTCCTACTGTATGAGTTGACTCATAATGTGACAAAATAATAATTTAATCACTTTAAAATTTACAAAGTGTTAGTATTTTACTAAACATTTAAATGTTTAACAATTTCAAGGTTGAAAAAAAGTATATTAAATACTCCACCCGCCCCAGGTTAAGATGACCATTTTATCATTTTGGTCGTCTCACTCAAAGAGTCTCATTTCCTTTTTTAGATACATGGGACCCATCCACATCCACTAATACAACTACCCACTAATAATACTCCTTAATCCACGTGCCCAAAAACAAATGTGACTCTTAACCTGGGACGGAAGGAGTATGAAAAATACTATAGATTTTTCTTAAACTAATCCAAAAAAAATCATAAAATATTATTTGATAATATTATGATTATCCCTATGTCACGCTTAAATCAATGATGTTCATATGAATTCAAATACATTTATAGAATTTAATATATATATATATATATATATATATATATATATATATATATATATATATATATATATATATATATATTAATTAGGGATATAATAGTATTTTAAATTTTATGGAAAATAAATTTTTTCGTCAGTTAACTTTCACTCATTTTGAAATTAGTCCATTAATTTTTTCAATTTTGAAATTAGTCCATTAATTTTATAATAATTTTGAAATTAGTCCATTAACTTCATAAAATTCAACATTTTGGTCCTTTGACCTACTATGGCAGGTCATTTGAATATTTTCACTCCAATTAATTTATATCATATTTTTATTTAACCAATTTTATCTCACTTTTCATTTTTCACTTCCGTATACCAAACAAATAATATTAATCTCAATATTAAAGTGGAACAAATTTAACTAAATATTGATACTTCCTCCATCCGCTCGAAAGAGGGTCTTTTTTCCATTTTGGTCGTCCGTTTCAAAGAGGGTCACTTCATTTTTTACACAGATGGGATCCACACACACCCACTAATACAATTAAAATATGGGGTCCATACTCCAACTAATACAACTACCCACTACATATTAAATAACAACACTTCTTAATCAACGTGCACAAAAACAAAATGCCCTCTTTCAAACGGACGGAGGGAGTATAATATAAATTCTTAGTGGTAACTATTTTTTTGTAAAATAGTATATATATATATATATGTATATATATATATATTATATATTTTTTATTTTTATCTTTTAGAATAACCTGCTAATGACCTGTTGAAACGGACGATTTTGTTGAACTTGGTAAACATGATGGATCATTTTCAAAATTTTCAAATATAATGGACGATTTTCAAAATTTTGCAAATATAATGGACGATTTTCAAAAAGTGAAAAATTTATGAACTAAATTCAAAATTGGACAAAATTAACGGACGAAAATATCTATTTTTCCTAAATTTTATAGGAAAATGGTTAACATCATCCAATTAATATGCTAATAAACTTGAGGAGTAACTCTTTCTTTTTTTTCTTTTTTTTTCTTTGGGGTCAACCTTGACTTCACATAAACCAGCTTCCTACTAAGCCTTGGGGAATAAAAGGGGACATATTTTAGCTGTCTGATTCAGACAAATCACACTTGTTTTCTTTATTATAAAATTCCAATGGAAGTGTTCACACTAGAACCATCATCAACCCTGTCAAAAATATACTGGTTTCTTGCAATAAATTGTTTGGAAAATTGAGGTGAATGAAAAGTGGCTTAGAATGGTATCCATTCGATTAAAGTGTCTAGGTGTGATCAAGGGTTTGATTATTGGATAAATTATATCTTTACATAAAATGATATTTGAATTTAAATACAAAATCAATCTAAATATGAATCAATTCACAACGAGACACCTTAAAATCTAAAAATAGATCCTCTCATTTCCATAATTCATCACTAAAATCGACTCGAACAACTTGAATACCACTCATATCACTAAAACACTCGTCATGGATGTCCAAATAAAGTCGAGCGATGTCGAATTATTCAAACAATTCATAGTGTATTCCTAAATCGTTCTACTCCTAGGATGAATTTATAATACAAATTGGTTAATCGTTTCTTGTGATTTGTAATGTTATTATCACAAAATGTGAGTCGTATCTTGAAAGATATAGTCCGTAAGCACCTGAATACGAAACAATTGCATCTTAAGAAGAAAGAATGTAGCTCTAAACTCATATAATATAATTTATAAAATCGTTTTAATTACAACTATCCCATATACCCATCATAAATTCCAACTTAAATTCCCTGTTATACATTTCATGTTTCATTGGTGTTTCCTTATATAAAAAATTATACCCTACAAATGATCATTAAACCCTTGGGGCATGTATTGAATTTTAGCCTTTGATTATGATACGTAGCAAATATTTAATTTGTGTAATAGGAGATGAAACACCATACAGGTGATCCCATTTGCATAAATTCCTTCGACTTTCTAATAAATCACCAGTATTATGAAAGTTATTCGAGAACAAAATGATAAATAAGCCAGTGAAATAGCAGCTGATATGATCCACACAGACATGACAATAACTACCAGAGCTTTCCTTTTCTTTCTACTCCACACTTGTCTGCTCTTCTTCACAGCAATATCCTCACCAACTACAGAAGCAACAGCTCTAGTGAGATGGAGGAACACCTTCTCATCACCACCTCCTTCTCTCTTTTCATGGTCCCTCACCAACATCACTAACCTCTGTAGATGGACCGGCATTCGATGCAACGACGGGGGGTCCGTCTCCGGGATCAATTTATCGGGTTCCAATCTTGATGGCACACTCGATGGACTCGACTTTGACGCGCTGCCAAACGTCACGAGTTTAAACCTCAGTTGGAATGCTCTCATCGGGTCGATACCATCTGGTATCGGCAAACTCTCCAGGCTCACTTTCTTCGACCTCAGCAACAACGTGTTGAACGACTCCATCCCACCAGAGATTGGAAACTTGATCCAGATTCCATACCTCAATTTCTGCAACAACTACATTAGTGGAGAGATTCCTTATCAGATCAGCAATCTGCAGAAGGTGGAGTACCTGGATTTTGGATCAAATCTCTTGACAACTCCTGGTAACTGGTCTAGATTTCGAACTTTCCCATTGCTGACTCGTCTCAGTTTTAACTTCAATGGACTTACCTTAGGATTCCCGCATTTCAAAGCCAACTGTCTGAACCTAACATATCTTGATTTGTCAGAAAACAGATTCACTGGCCAAGTTCCTGAATCATTGTTCAGCAATTTGGTCAATCTTGAATACCTTAATCTCAGTACTAATGCATTTCAAGGGCCCCTGCCGAGAAACCTGACCAAGCTATCGAAGTTGAAGGATATTCGTTTAGCGAGCAACTATTTTTCCGGCAACATTCCTGAATCCATCAACCAGATTACAAACCTTCAAATTCTTGACCTTTTCAACAACTCAATTCAAGGAGATATCCCCCACTCTTTAGGTAAACTCACAGGCCTCCAGTTTGTAGATCTCCGGAGGAACGGCTTCAATTCCTCGATTCCTCCGGAGCTCGGCCTGTGCACTAACCTGACATACTTGGCCTTAGCACAGAATTTACTCACTGGACCTCTGCCTTTATCCTTTGCAAATTTGACCAACTTGTCTGAATTGGGATTGTCTGACAACAATCTCTCTGGTGATATCACACCTGTTTTTATCCGCAGTTGGACCAAACTAACATCTCTGCAGCTGCAAAACAATCAATTCACAGGGGAAGTTCCATCTGAAATAGGTCTGCTGGAAAATCTCAATTATCTGTATATTCATTTTCCGGCTCCATTCCACCAGATATAGGGAAGCTAGGAAATTTGTGGGAGCTGCACATTTCAGGCAACAATTTTACTGGTGAAATACCCAAAAAAATTGGAAACCACACAAATCTTAAAATCCTGTATCTTTCCTCCAACAATCTCACTGGCACCATTCCACCTGATTTTGGAAACTTAACGTTGTTAGAGGAACTTGATCTCAGTACTAATCAATTGAGTTGGCAGCTTCCCGAGTCCATGTCCAGCCTCGGAAATCTGATCATTCTGTATGTGTTTTCTAATAACCTTTCAGGAAAGCTCCCACCAGAGCTGGGGAAAAACAGTCCCAAGTTAGCCAATGTTAGCTTTTCAAACAACATGTTCACAGGAGAGCTGCCACCTGAACTATGCAGCAGCTTTGCTTTTGATCAATTTACAGTGAACTACAACAGCTTCTCTGGGCCATTACCAAGCTACCTCAAGAATTGCTCGAGTCTGAGACGAGTTCGTTTGGAAGGCAACCGGTTTTCCGGAGATATTTCAGAGGCATTCGGGTTTCATCCGAAGCTCGTATACCTCTCACTCAGTGAAAATCTATTTAGTGGCAAACTTACACCAAAGTGGGAACAGTATGAACTGCTCACAAATCTCCAGGCAGATTACAACGGAATCTCTGGAGCGATTCCAGCTGAGCTAGGTAATCTGACTCAGCTTCAAGTTCTTGCCTTGGATTCAAATGAATTCATAGGTGAAGTTCCTGCTGAACTGGGAAAGCTAACCCTACTGAATAGACTCAATCTGAGTAACAATCAGTTGAGTGGAGAAATTCCTCAAGCTATTGGCCAACTGACAAGGCTTCAGAGACTCGATTTGTCAGGAAATAAACTCAGAGGAAGTATACCAGAAGTCCTTAGTAAATGTGAAAGCTTGCTAATCTTGAATTTGAGAAGTAACTTCTTGTCAGGAAACATCCCATCTGAGGTTGGAGAACTGACGGGATTGCAAACCTTGTTGGACCTCAGCAACAATTCGTTGTCCGGGAGGATTCCATCATCATTGGGAAGGCTGACCCATTTAGAAGATCTCAACTTGTCGCATAACAATCTCACAGGTGTAATTCCTGCAGCATTGAGTGGAATGATCAGTCTGACAAATTTCAATTTCTCCCACAACAAGCTGTCTGGTCCAATCCCCAGTTGTGATGCATTCAAAAAAGCACCTGCAAATGCATACACAGATAACTCTGGTTTGTGTGGAGCTGCAGAAGGACTACCTCCTTGTGATATGGTGTCTTCGCCTTCCAAGTCCCAAAATAAAGTGGTGACCATCCTTATCAGCGTCCTTGTTGCTGTTGTCAGCCTCACACTTCTGGACCATTATTGCTGTGTGTCTCATTCATCGGAGGAGAACCAAGATTTCTGATGAAGAAGCCAAGAGCACGAGAAAATTTGGGAATTCTAAAACAGTCATCTGGGACAGTGAAGGAAAACTCAAATTTGGAGATCTTGTGAAAGCAACCAATGGTTTTGATGAGAGATACTGCATTGGAAAAGGAGGATTTGGTAATGTCTACAGAGCTGATTTGCCATCGGGACAGATTGTAGCAATCAAAAAGCTTAATGTATCAGAATCAAGTGACATCCCAATGGCAAACAGCCAAAGTTTTGAGAATGAGATTCGAACGTTGACACAGGTGAGGCACAGGAATATAATCAAGCTCTTTGGATTCTGCTCCAAGCAAGGGTCCATGTACTTGGTGTACGAGTATGTGTACAGGGGTAGCTTGGGAAAAGTTTTGTATGATGATAACGAATCTATCGAACTAAACTGGGCTACAAGGGTGAAAATCATCCAAGGAGTGGCACATGCACTTACATACCTGCATCATGATTGCTCCCCGCCTGTCGTGCATCATGATGTGACAGTCAACATTTTACTGGAGTCAGGATTTGAGGTGAAGCTATCGGATTTTGGCACAGCAAAATTACTCACTGCTGATTCCTCGAATTGGACAACAGCTGCAGGCTCTTACGGCTACATGGCCCCAGGTATAGAAGTTATCTGCATTAAGAATTCAATTGCATTTAGTGACTAAGAAATTAGAATGCTTCAATTACAAGCTATTTCGTGTGTAAATGTAGAGCTAGCACTGACCATGAAGGTGACAGAGAAATCGGATGTTTTCAGCTTCGGAGTGGTGGCCTTGAAACTTTTGATGGGAAGGCATCCAGGAGAGCTCATATCAACATTATCAGCAAAAGTAGCCTCGGAAAGCGACCTGGATATGTTTCTGAAGGATCTGATAGATCAACGGCTTTCACCTCCTACTGACGACATAGCAGAGGAGGTGGTGTTTGTAGTCACCATTGCATTGTCATGCATAAGGTCCCACCCAGAGTCACGTCCAGACATGCGTTTCGTTGCACAAGAGCTATCGGCTCATACGCAGGCGTACTGGCCAGAGCCTCTGGGATCATTAAGAATAAGCAAACTCTCAAGTTACTCAAAGTAGGAGAAAGAAATTTTGCTGATGCTAGTGGAAATAATGTATTGTACCACTGTACAGCACGAGTATAAGTATAATCTTTGCCATGATATAGAGACACAAGCCTTCACAGTTTTATCTCACCAAAAAATAGTTCAATCTCAGCTCCTATAACATCATGCATTATACACTAGATGAATAACAAGAGGTTGCTCTTCTCTTTCTTGTCTCATGTGTCATTCATCTAAGATGCTACACCATTAGATGTTCAGTAAATCACAATTGCCTCCCACCCCAACCATGTCTAATTTCCTACTATGTCTGTGAAAACTACAGATGATAATGAAATAATTGCTTTCACAATAAAATTTAGACAAGGGATACTTTAGGGAAGTACAATGAGAATGTAGCAATATAATAAAATAACACACTGAACTAGATGAAGTTGACATTTTAATCCAAGTAGTAAAAATGGGCAGAAAATGAGCCCTTCAAAGAGTTTTATGTTTGCAAAATTTACAGATGGCATCACTTCAATTTCATCACTGCTTGTGAAACAGCACACTACACAACAAACTATATAGTAGAAAGGGCAAAGATGTTTAGACCAACAGGATATCTCATCTGTATGAAGGAGATTAGCACTCCACACCACACTGTTTGAGTATTGGGTCAGTTTGTTTAGGCAAGAAAGGATCTATCCGAACCCAAACAAGTGAAAAGATTGAAGCTAGAAGAATAGACCAGAGAACCACTATTGTAGGAGCCCTGTTTTTCCTTTTCCCATCAACCCCTTGAGGAATGGATGGAGATGAACGATGACCCAGAAAGCAAAGAATAGTTTCCCAAAGAGTGGACCCCACGAGCCATAGCCGTTGTTAATGGCACCAGAAATTCCTGCCACCACTCCAACCATATTAAGGATGATTGATGTAGTTGGTGGAATGAGAAGAGTTGTCCATTTGAAGAGGTAGAGCTCCCCAAACTCAGAATCATCGGCTGTTTTTGCTGTAACTATGAAGTTCGTGTCAATTCCTGCAAGTACCTTAAAGAAGACCTTGGAAAACTGCAAAAAAGTGTGCTGAGACACCACCAATGACCCAAAATTGCTCATTGCACCACCAATCCTCAATACTAACTCCACTCCATCGAAGTTCAAGTGCACCTGTAGTGATGGAGACGAAAAGTGCACGATACGAACCACATGCTTGCTAGGTTATTCAACTGCATAAAAAAAAGGATCAAATTCAGGAGATCAGTAAGAAGTCTAATAATAAATTATACAAGCTATATTCCTGATTATGTCTGATTACATGATTGATCACCAATCCTGTTTCAAGTTGAAAGATATGGAACATTACTCTCCACATTTATCAGATAAAATTATGATGGATGATACTTACAGTTGGAACGATAAATTTTCCAGTAGGGAGACATACAGCTGGGAGTGTACAGTAGGCAATAAGAGCAATAGAAGTGAATGGGTACACACTACACAATGGTGTTAATATAAGCAAGTCTCTCAAGCCATTTAGTCTTTCCTCCAAAGCCATACCAAAGTGGACAATGACGACTAAGGAAAATTTCAACAGAACCAAGAGCCCATCTCAGAACTTGAAGCAACCTATCAGATAAATTGATTGGAGCTGATCCCTTAAAACATGCTCTCTTGGGACAATAGTACACAGACCTCCATCCTCTACAGTGCATTTTGAAGCCTGTCAAGATGTCTTCTACTCTTCTGTAATCGAACCATAAATCCATCCAATCTGAGATTATAAAATATTTAAAAATTATTTCACACCAGTAAATAAGAAGAGACTTAATCGACTCCTGAAATGAGATAACAAAAAAAAAAGACCATGCAATTGACAGTGTTTTCACTTACCTCGTTGCCCCATTCAGATTTTTCTTCATATCCACAGCTGATTACATGGATGGCTTCTTTAATTAGTGACGTCGGATTACTCCTCTCAGGAAGAACACCTTCATCCATCAGAGTGAAGCAATGAAATTTGGTGACATTCCAAAACGTTTTTCAATTTTATTCTTTGGAACATGAGGGATGATTTTTCCAACTTATCATATCTTTCCAGGCCTTCTTCAATTTCCTCAAGATCAAAAGTGGGACCAGATGATTTCCTTGTGTATTGCTTACCCATCATTTTCTTCTTCTTGCTATATAGTCCTCCCAATCCAAAAAAAGCCTTAAGTCCTTTCTTCTTAGACTTCGTCTTCCTCGATCCACCACAAGTCATCCTGGGCCGCTTCTCAGATGCTGGTGGATCATAGCCTATAATGCCTGCCTGTTAAAGACACATCCAGTTCCAACATATACAGGCCCTTCATGTTGTCTGTTGATCTGTTAAATGGCAATTTCCAATATTAGAAATGATTTAAAAGGATGAACTTTCAATCATGCAATTCACAAAATCTTGGAATATACAAGAAATTTGGATTCGATGATCTGAAATAGGTTTTCATACTAAGTATTTGTTATAAAGAGTAGTGAATGCACATTAGATCATATTGCGGTTAGCATATTTATCATGGCGATCAATACCGTCAAACCTCTGCGGAAACTGTACATAGCAAAGCTTCTTGCCAACTTGGGGTTCCATCAGAAAGCACATAGCTTCCCTGACAGCCTTGATGTTGTTGACATAATAATGATCACAATCCAAGTTCAACATATTACTAAGCACTGCAGAAACTCGGATCTGTTTATTGCACATATAGCAGGTCCCAAGTGTCAGCAACATTGAATCAAACTTTCTCTGAGATGTGAAGAAAGTAACCAGCTGTTTACTTAAACCTACTTACCAGAGCATTCATTGCCCCAGCTTTCTTGTGGTGCTGATAGCCAGGTCGTTTCTCACGTGAGACATAGACTAGTCGTGGTAGCTCCGTACATTCAATATCAAGAGCACCTTCACTTCCCAAATACACCTGCAAAGAAAGAAGCTTCTTGCTCAGTTACACTACACCTGCTGTAAATCAATGAAAAATACTGTACTGAGCAAGTATTGGAGTTTAATTGAGTGTGTATGATTCTTACCTCGAATAACATTAATCCCAGAGAGTAGACATTTAACGAAAGGGAATCAGTGACATCGAAACCCTGTGGAAAAGCATACCACTTCTTTTCCAACCGATCATTGTCTGATGTGTTCCCTGAAGATGTTCCAATCTTTTGCATCTTTTCACGGATAAGTTCCCGTAAAGAAAACTCAGGCTAGAAATCCCTCTTTCTTGAATTTCCTGTGGCCAAAGAACCAACGTATTTAACACTCCACGTTTCGAATATGCTCTACTAAGGCATTCCCTCGACTGTGTTCAACATCCACCATTCTCACAATGTTTCTGAACCTTATTCTCTACATTGGTTTCCACCCATTCTCTCAACTTAATGCCACATCCTTCCATATTAATGTCATGTGAATTAGATGGTGTGTTGGTTGTCACTTTTTCAGGCAGTCTCTTAGGATCTTTCCTAGAAGAGGAGGGAGATAAATTTTGAGGGTTCTCAAGGGCTCCCTTAGGATCTTCCCTAAAACCACCTTCGTCCGCAGTCATCACCCCTTCCACTGTAATCCCAGTTTTCACCATTCCCCAATTGAACCAGCTTGGATCGTATGTCCTTGGTTGGAATAGGCGAAATTTGCAGGCATGGGCGGTGGAGTCATCAAGCTATTACATAAGGGTTACTCATAACATAAGGGTTTGTGGAGAGAAGGGTTTAGGACAATGGGTGTTCAAACCAGTCCACCGGCCCTAAATTGGTAAAACCCAACTCTAAGAAGGGTATGTTTTAAAAGAATTAAGTGCAGAGTTATACAAAATAGGAAAATTATTTTTTTAATCACTGTTTCTCGATGAATATAATTCAATTTTTACTAATTTTACTATCAAATTATCGCTTTGGAACTTGAAAGTTATTTGCTTGTTTGTTTCTAACAAATACTCGCTCCGTCAGCTTTCAAGGGTATCATTTTTCCATTTTTGGCGTCCGCCCCCAAGGATCTTATTTTTTTTTCCACACACTCATTAATACAACTAAAAAATGGGACACACACCTCCACTAATACAACTACCCACTACATATTAAATAATAATACTTCTTAATCTCCGTGCCCAAAAGCAAATGGCACCCTTGAATCCAGACGGAGGGAGTAATAACTTACTATTAAAAAGTGAATACACGAATGAAACATGATACACTTAGTTAAGAGTTTTATTATTGTAAAAAACAATTACTCCCTCCGTCCCAGGAAAAAGGTTGTTTTTTCTTTTTGCACGTGCATTAATTAGTATTATTATTAAATGTATAGTGGGTAGTTGTATTAATATGAGTGTAGACCCATATTTTAATTATATTAGTGCGGGTATGTGAATCTCATGTGTGTAAAAAAGGAAAGAGAACTCTTTAGATAGGACGTCCAAAATGACAAAAAAATGACTCTTTAGATGGGACGGAGGGAGTACCTTACATAGGTAGTTAACATTTTATTCTTATCTAAAGCAATTAAGGTTCACATTAACTATATATAGTAACTTTTTATATTATAAAAAAGAATAATGTCTCGGATAAATTTGTCTTTGATAATACATTAATACTGAAACTTTTAGATGATGAGGTGGTCATTTAACATGGTATCATAGCCTAGGCCTAGGGGTGGGTGGGAAAATACCGATACCATATCGATACCGTATTATATCGAAGTACCGAAATTTATTAAATGGTGAAAATTCAATATAATAAGGTAAAGTGAATGGAATGAATAAACGTAAACATAGAAACGAGATTTGTTACCATTTCTTATATTTAAACGTGAATCTCACTCCATATCTTAGTTTAGTGATCACATCGTGTTTGCTATTTACATTCGGGACTAAAAAAAGAGGAAGAAATTCACAATTTCTTACGGTATTGCAAACAATTTCAGACCAACTAATCAACATAAATGCAGTATTAAAATCCAATAAAATTACTCAAAAAGAAAGATACAGAGCATAAATTCAATAGCAAGAGCGAAAATAAAAACGAAGAGCATAACGGCCAAACTTGCATCGGATCGAGATTCTCCGGTAAGAACTCATCGAGAAACCTCAATTTCTCCAACACCTCAGACAATGGGCCCTAGGATTTCTTGACAGTGTAAGAAATCTCGATTGAAAAGGAGTGTTGAATATTGATGAGGAGGAGGTGTTGAAAGATTTGAATGAGACTGAGTTTATGATCTCGAATTGGATGCGGCGCGATGGTGGTGGGGTGACTGGAGAGTGGTGGAGAGGATTTAGTAGGTGATATGTACAAGAGAATTCTTACTGCTAGGGTTTGAAGGTGCGGCATGAACTGTTTGGGAAATCTTAAATGGATTATGAAGATTGGATTTGGAAGGTTGGTTGGTTTAAATGGGTTAGACACTAATGGGTATTATTTTTGGGCTTAATATATTTGAAAAGGTAGATTAGGCCTAGTATCACATATAAATATTAAATTAAAAAAATATATATAATTTTTTGGTATACCGAAATACTAAAATTCTAATCAGCAAATACCGATACCGAATTAATTTTTTCGGTACGGCGACTATATCATGCCAAAATTTTGATATACCTAAATTTTGATATTTTTCGATACGACGAGCTCGGCATACCGAATTTTTTATTTTTTTCCCACCACTACCTAGACCTAACAAAGGTACAGGGTTCGAACCTTACCGCCACCCATTTATGAAAAAATTTTCATATGCAATGTTTGAGGCAAAGTTAACCCCGCCTGCATATGAGGGGTCGTATTAGATGTCTTGATTAAGTATTAAACGACACTCCTCTCTATAAGCTTAAACTTTTAGATGAGGTGGTTACTTAACCAATACTAGTTTATATTATTTTTAATACTTCCACCGTCTTTATGTGTAGTGAATAGTTGTATAAGTAGTGAGTGATGTGACATATGTGGGGCCCTTTTACTAAAAGAAAAAAATTAGGACATTTGAATAAGATGCTCAATATAGACCTTCCGTGGAACATGGGAATACGTTTTAGCGGTGGAACCATGAAGCCATAGAGGTTCATTACATGATACTAATCAGCCATAACTTGTAGTCGGGTTGACCAATTCAAGAATTTATTGAACCACAGGGAGGAAGGTGTCGGGTGCCCATTGGTGCAAAGTGTGTTTTCGGTACGATGTTGTCCTAAGTGTGGTGACACTTTGAACAACACTGTATATATCAGAATATAACTTGACTAAGTATAGAACAAGTTGTAAATCAGCGGAAGACTTAACACACGGATTACTCAATCTTTCCATAAACTTTTGCAAGTTTGTAGCGGCCTCATGGCATAAATATCACTATTGGAAAATGTGATTACAAAAACAGACTCTTAGGTGTGGAAACAATTCTTTCACCCTTCGAATACAAAATCGGATCTAAAATCCAAACACGTTCCCAAATGGCAGAAGCTGGACTTGTTAGAATCTAAGCCTACTTCACATGTGGGCTTTCACTGCCTGTGAACAGTGGACACAAAACGTACGGGAATAACAGTAAACAACTGATGTAGATCTAAGTGTTACAACACCAATATAAACACTATGACAGAAACCTATCTATGATCTTTTACACTGTATAGTGGGATTACCTTTTTCGATCACTTGACTTGGCAACTAGCAGCTTTCATTTATAGATGGCTGCAGGCTCCAAATGATGAGTGGCCCATGTAGGAGATGTAGATACCACCCATGCAGACTCAAATAACCGCCCACTAAGAGAGATAGTTATTTTCACATTCTAGATCCTTCTAGAGCTTCCGGATCTTTCCAGTTTGCTCTATGATCTTCAAGGTCTGCGTTTAACTTGGTCTTTGCACCCAACATGTTCAGCACTTCAACCGTAACAACCCTGAAAGCAACATTAAGCACAACACCAGTCGAAATAACAAAACAATGTTAGTGGTTAATAAAATAACTGGTGGAGGACAGGTGTGATTCCAGATGTGATGACACTGGTCTCAACACTTCACATCAACAATCTCCCCCAATCACGTCTATCTACAACAACATAACCTGATGCAAGAAAATAATGTAGAGCAAGATATCCAAAGTAATACATCAGATATTAGTTCAACAGTTATGCAAATATAACTAAGCATTCTAAAGCATAATTACCAAAGTGATTAAAGATAATCACTTATGTAACATATAAGTTCAGGCTTAGTTCAGAGTTTAAACAGAAAAGAAAAATAAAGTATCCAGTCACCATCAGAAAATAAATATCAGTTTAACATCCCATCTTCAAAATAGTTAGAAAAGTTAGTGAGGCAGCAGCAGCTTTCAGTCAGCAGCAACAAGCATCAACACTTTGATCTCTTTGCTGATCTCCCCCTCACCATGTGAACTCCCCCTAAGGTGGAGCATTACCAGCAGCATTACCAGCAACATCACCAGCAGCATCACCTGTATCAGGAACATTTCCAGCATCATTTCCTTCTTCTAGTTCATCAGTGATGCCCTCAATCACAATTCCTCCAGAGCCAGAGCTTTCAACTGCAGTAGGTTCAGCAGCAGCAGGTATATCTCCCCCTGTGGGTGTGGATAGCAGCTTACCCCAGAACTGAGCTCTTTGTTCTAGAATATCTGCTTGTCAGTTCAGTGCATTGGCTTGGAGTCTGAGGTTCGAGACATGGCGTGCCAGGGCAGCAGCTTGTTGCTCAATGTACTTGTGGTTCAGAGTAATAGAGATAACTTCTCCAGCTTGTGCAGAAGTGTCAGTGCGAACTGAAGTGTTGGCAGTATCAGGAGCAACATTCTGAGTATCAGCAGTAGCAGGGGCAGGAGCAGGGTTCACATAGGGTAGATCAACTACACGTTTACCTTCAAGTAGTGGCTTAGCAATACTAAGAACCAGAGCACTTGAGGATAGAAAATCACATTTGCCTTTCCTAGCACCTTGACTAGTTATCAGATAGTGAATCAAAGCAGGATAAGATAACTTGCCAATCTTGGAGATATTTCCACCATAACTGATCAGATTCTTGTAAATCACTCTACCAAGGTTAAAAGGCAGGTTCTTTCCTATCTTATAGATCAACACATCATACTCAGTGGTAACTCTAGTGGTATTGGAGGAAGGCAGCCAATTGTAAACACATAGCTTGTGCAAGATAGCATGTAAACTAGTCAGACTTGAACTGAACAACATCTTAGGCCAACTAACAAGTAAACCTCCAGTTATCATAGAAAATCTCATCTATATCATCAATTTCATCATCACTATCAGCATTCACAGTCCCTAAACACTCATTAATCTTTGTAGGAGAAAAATCATAAATCTCACCCCTAAAGAAAATTCTTCCAAATTTAGGACTTATACTCTTAATCATACTAGCACAGATGTGGGCATAAAACTCACATACCCAATTGGTGTAGAATGAGGTAGAGTACTTGAGTGATTTCAGCAAGCTTCTCTCTTTGAAGAAGTTGATGTTGTGTGGAGTGAGGTCAGCATCCTTCATCTTTCTTTCATGAATTAGGTCATTTTTGGCAAACTTCTTGTATCTGGCCTTGCCGTCAGTGAAGTAGAAGTTCCCAACTCCAAAGTTTTCAACATCATAGTCAAAGTCATTAGGGGACTCATCACCATCATCATCTTTGGCTTCATCTTCACCATCAAAACTCTCAACATTTTGAACATTAGCATCCTTATTAGATTCATCAGATTCTGCACCTTTGTCAGCATCCTCAGGTGCACCCTCTTCATCAGAAGATGAAGATGAATCACGGTCAGGATCAGAGGGTTCTGCATCGGCAACAGTAGGTGTTGGCATTGAGGCGGCAACATCTGTGGCAATATCATCAATCAACTGGTTCAGATCAGTATTTTCCTCATCAGATTCATCTGGTGTTTCCTCAGGAGTGGTAACATCAGACACAACTTTCTTTCCTCTCCGTCTCTTCTTCAAAGCTTTGCAAAGATCAACAATAGTAGGATTTTCACCTGTAGCATCTACATCCATAGGAGCAGCTTCATCAATATCAAAGATAGATATAGGGGACTTCCCTTTTTCAGAGGTGGTTGCATCCTGTGTAGTGCCTTTCTTGTGGAGTCTGATCGACCAACGATGTGGAGGCTCTTTACATTTCGGAGCAGATGGTTTAGCAACCTTTGATCTGAGTGGAACCGGTAGTGGTGACAAGGGAGAAGACACTTGTGGATTCTGTTCAGTACGAGTAGGTGATGTAATTGGAGATGTAGGGACTTGAATAGGATTCTGAGTCTCAACATTCTCTGAGGGTTGGCTTTCTTCAGGATTCACAAAAGGGATAATAGCGGATGTATTAGGTATTTTAGTGGGAATTTTAGAGTGAGTTTCAGTGGGAATGGATGGTTCAAGGATGGGATTTTCAATTCTTGATACAGTAACATTTGACCCAGCGAACTGAGTTCGAAGAGATTCAAGAACTGAATCGGGAGTACCAGCAGGAAGGACGATACTCTGAGGCAGAGGGGTTCCAGAAATAGGGCAGTCGATTATGTAGCAGCATTCAGATTGACATCTGGTGTAGCATCCGACGCGACATTATTGGTCATATCAGCTAGGGTTTGGAGTGGATTTTGTGAGGAAGAAGGTTTGGATTTGGAAGAGGATCGGGTTGCTTTTGGAGGTGCCATTTGAAATGTGAGAGAAAGATAGGCATTATTGATAACCGTGAATGAGAAGATGAAACAGGGGATCACACTCAAGTACACAAACATGTCACTTCAAACATTATTTTCCAAGTTATATAGAGAGAGTGAACAGTAGTGGGTTGGAGGTTATTTCCACTAATTAAAAACTGCAACCAACGTGTGAAAGAATATGTAGTGCAGCAGATTATGAGAACTGATGAGTGATATTTTCACCTAAATTTTAGTGTCTTTTTATGTGAGTTTTCATATATTTTTATCCGTATTTTATGTATTATTTGGTTGTGTTTTGTGTTTTCATGGAAATGCATGTGAATGAGCTTAAACCTATAATTTTCAATTCGGATCTCAATTCGGAGTTGAAACGAGGGAGAACGAGCCAAAACAGTGAAGAAATACAGGAGCCAGCACCAACACGGGCCATGTAGCCAACACGGCCCTGTAAGCGATGGCCGTGCGGCGACACCTATTCGTTCAACATGGGCACCTTAAGGCCGTGTCCAGTCGCACGAGTCGTGTTGGCAGCACGAGCCGTGTCATCAACATGGCCCTGTAAGAAAAGGCCGTGCGGGAGCATCAGTTTACACGACACGGCCACCTTATGGCTGTGTGGCAGAGCACGACTCGTGCTGTGTAAAATCCTGAAAAAAAAATCAGAATCCTTCTAGAAGCCTCCCAAGGGGTATAAATACCCAATACTTCAATATGTGAGAGGAGATCCGAAATTCCACCTTCCCCACACACCTCATACACCATTTCCTCCATTTTTCACCTTCATCTTCATCCATTCACCATCCATTAGATCTACAATCATCCTACCATCAAAATCATCATCCAGTTGAAGAAAAGAAGCAAGGAAGAGAGGAGGATAACAAGGGAAGGAAGGAAATCACCATTGAAGTGACATCAAGGGGAGTTTCCATTCATTTCTTGTATTAAACCTCATAGTTTCATCATGTTTTGTAAGGATATTAATGTCTATGTTCATTTCCTTCTTAATATGGTAGGCTAATCTCCCTTGTGAGATTAGCAACATGAGAGTTGTTGGATAATTTTGGGAATTTGTGTATTTAAGTTCATATGTTGATTGGATCTATGATTTTCTACCATTGATTATTAATTACTTGAATTGTATTGATGATTTATGTGTTTAGTTGTTCTAAATATGTGATTAGATTGAGAAATCAATTATATGCTTAGGATAATTAAGTGAATCATTTCATCAAACACTTCATGTGCATTATAGATTGTGAAGAGATTGAGAAGTCCTTCATAGTTTAGAACCCTTTGGTAGGACATGTGATTGGTTTGATCGAGAGATTGATTAATTGTGTAAAGGGACTCTCATTTAAGCTTAGTACCTAGTTGTAATTGTTTAAGTGAGAACCAATCAATTGAGCTATTTGATATTCATATCCTATCCATCTCGAGAGGGAGTTTAGGTGATCTTAGTGTTGGCCCTTAGTCTTCAATCCATGATACATATGAATTTGATACATAATTCCTAGAATTTCCACTTCTTAATTATTGTTAATCTCACTTTTAATCAATTTGGTAAACCACTTTCCATCCATCCATCTTGTTGATTGATCATTATTTGCTTTGATCACTTGTCATTTAATTATTTGCAACCAATCCTATTGATGATTCGTCTCTATAAAATTACAACAAACATTAGATCGCTTAAGCACTAGTGCCTATCTCCCTTGGGTTCGATAATTTTTTGAATTGGTCATTACCCACTAAACTATGGCTAATCAAATGGCGCCGTTGCCGGGGAGACAATGGTTGCTAGTAGCTTGACGAATGATCGTTTTGAGTAATCATAATAGAGACATTTTTTTTTATTATTTTATTTGTTTACTTGTATTTGCTTTGTGAAACTTTGTTCTAACTTCTCTTATTTTTGAAGGTATATGCAAACAAGATCCAAGGGGAAACAAGTAGAACCTATTGATTTGGAGATTGAGCATACTTTGAGGAGAAGGAGAAGGGAGAACAAAACCAAAAATAGTAATTCAATGGAGAACTTTCAAGAGGATAATCGCGTGGAGATAGAGCATGATGGGGAAGGAGGACACAATATGAACGTGCATGACAACGCACCTCAATTCAATGCAAATCTTCCTCAACAAGCCTATCAAAATCATGGAGCTATGAACAACCAAACTTTTCTTCAACAAATGGTGCAACAAGTTATAAGGCAACAAGGATTTCAACAAGCTTATGCTCCTCCACAACAAGCTTATGTGCCACCACTCCACCTCCGGTGCAACATGGAATGCAAAATGATCAAAGGGTAATCCGGGATTTCTTCATGCCAAGGACAATACCACAAATGATGGGACCACCAATTCATGCCAACAACTTTGAATTTAAAATGGGCTTGATTTCTATGGTGAGGGAGCAACAATTTAGTGGAACTCCGAATGAAGATCCTAATGCTCATCTAGCCCAATTTGTGGAGATTGCTAACACCGTGAAGATGAATGGGGTGAGTGAAGATTGCATCAAGATGAGGTTATTTCCATTTTCTTTGAGGGATAGAGCTCGAACATGGCTCTCCACTATTACACTGGGTGCGTGCAACACTTGGGACGAGCTAGCACAAATGTTTTTGAACAAATATTTTCCACCTTCAAAGACGCTTCAAATGAAGAGCTTGATCACTCAATTCAAGAAAATGCCTCAAGAGAGCTTTTATGAAGCGTGGGAAAGGTTCAAGGAAATGCTATGCAAGTGTCCACAACATGGTTTCCCGGAGAATCAACAAGTTGGATGTTTCTATCAAGGACTTGTGAATGGGCAAAGAGTGCTTGTTGATGCTTCGGCGGGTGGATCCGTACTTGGAGTGACTCCGGAAAGAGCCATAACATTTTTTGAAGAGATTGCTACAAATGTGTACCAATGGCCATCGGAGAGGGTAAGTGGATGCTATGGATTTGAAAGTTTTGATCAAGGGCAACACTCGAGTGTGAAGAGTGTGAATGTTGAAGCACAAGTGCCAAGCATGGAAAAGATAGTGGCGGAAGTCATTAAACAAATGAGCTTGAATCAAAGTGTGAACAATCAAGGAGCGAATATGGTTGAGGGGCTACAAGTCGAGCAAGGTGTGCTACCTCCGAATGTTGTGAATGGTGAACAATGGGCAAACTCTATGCCACGTGTTGAGGATGTGTCGTACATGCAAGGAAGAAACTACCAAGGGAATTACCAAAATAATTTCCAAGGTAGTTTCAACCAAAGTCAAGGAAACTATCCACCAAGGCAAGGAGGTTTCAATGGTCAAAGTAGTGGAAGCTCATACCCACAACAACAACAAAGGCATGGTAACTTTTCCTACTCTAATCCGAGCAATGCGGTTACGTATCCTCCGGGATATCAACCGGGGGCTAAGGCACCAAACAATGAGGGAAGAGCATCAACCGATGAGCTACTTGAACAATTGATTGCATCAAACAAAGCTAGAGATGAAGCTAATGAAAGAAGATTCAAAGCTTTGGAGTACAATGTTGGACAAATGGCAAGTTCATTGAGTGCTCAACAAAAAGGAAAGTTTCCGGCCACAACCGAAGTTAATCCAAAGGCTCAATGTTTGTTGGTTGATATGAAAGAGGAACGAAAGGTTGAAGAAGGGTTGGTGGAAAGCAAGGTTGTTGGAGAAATGGAAGAAGTATGTAAGAAAGAAGAGAAGGAGCCTAAATGGATACCCAAGTGGAAGAAGGTGCAAGAGGAAAAGAAAGTGGAAGAAAAGGGTAAAGAAGAGGAGTACAAACATGATTATTGGGGTATTTCGATCACTCCATTTCCTATTCCCTATCCATAAATGTTTGTAAAAGAGGAGAAGAAAAAGGAGTTTGAGGAGTATGTAAAAGAGCTCAAAAAAAAGTATGAGAAAAAAAGGAAAAAGGAGCAACCCGAAACAAGTGAGTCGATGCTAAAAGGGGGGCCTACGAAGGTTGGTGATCCGGGAAAGTTCATAATCCCTTGTGATTTTGAAGGAAAAAGCACCCTTGATGCATTGTGTGACTTGGGGGCAAGTGTCAACGTGATATCTCATGCCACGTTTAAAGACCTTGAAATTGGAGAGTTAAAGCCTACGACTATCCGTCTTGATGTGGTAAATGGTGAAGTTGTGAAGCCACTTGGGATTGTTGAATACGTGGAGGTGAAAGTGAAGGGGTTAGCTTTCCCGGTTGATTTCATGGTGTTGGAAGTAAAGGCGGACCCTCGAGTTCCACTCATTTTGGGAAGACCATTTCTAGCCACCGGAAGAGCAAAGATTGATGTTGGGAGAGAAGAGCTTTCTTTGAGCTCAAATGGACAGAATATCACATTCTTGTGCAAGAAAGATAAAGGGATCAAGCCTCATCATACAAGGCCTCCGGATGATTTCGATGATCATGATTCTCTTCTCTTTGACAATTTAAATTAATTTCTTCATGATTATATGAAATTGTCAAATGCTAACTTGTCTTCTTGTGATGTTAATAGGATGAAAGCATCGGAGCTCGATTGGAAACTCGACAAAGGAGAAAGAGGAAGTCCACTAGAATCACTTCTCAATGACGATTTGATGCTTGTAAGCGAGAATGGTGAGGTTGAGCTAGTGGACAAGCAGAAGGCCAAGCTAATGTTCAAAGTGAGGATGCGAGGAGAAAGTGGGATGGACCATTCTTTGGTCCAATGATCGTGAAATTCCGTCCAGCTTGAAGACGTTAAACTTAGCGCTAAATGGGAGGCAACCCATTCTTTTGTTATTTTGATGCTTTTTGTTGATTTTGGTCATGTAGGTGGATTTAGCTCGTGAGAAGAAAGCGTATTGAAGAAAAGAGAAGTGTTTCATGGCTTCTCCACAAGAAGACCATCAATGGAAACTACAAGGGTAAGTCTCACCATTTTTTGCAAACTTAAGTCTCAACTTGTTTCGATTTAAGTTTGGGGGAGAGTGTGTGGTGTGACTCACCAATTGAGTGTGCTTGATATGATGATATTTTGATAATGATAAGTCTTCTTGTAAAAATTGGTCAATTTTAAAATTTTTCTCATGAGTTTTGGTTGGATTTTGGTATGATTGGTTGTGTTGAAGTTCATGATTGTCCATATTTTTATGAAATTGTTGAGCTAATGGTGTTTGTTGAGTCTTTGAGCATGAGTGAAAGGTATTGGAAGCATGAATGGAGCTTGGAGCTAACGCTTTCATTATCAAATGCCTATTGAGGGAGTACTCTACACCTTATCACTTCTAGTTGCTTGACATATTTTGATTTGGATTGATGGATTAACATGCTACTTTATGTGTTATGTTTTTGGGATGTTTATTTTCGTAAATTAGGATTTCCTTTTCAATAATGTTGGTATGATTGTGAGCTTACATTGTTATGGATGATATAGAATGTGTGCTTTATTGTTAATGATGGTGATTTTTGTTTTTGCATGTTATGTGTTTGTTTTGTTTCTTGTTTGTTGAGTCTTTATTTTATATTTTGTGTGTTTTCTTATTTTTGTCTTGGTATGTTTGGTGGTTTGTTTTGGGATGTTGTGAGTCATTTTTGAACATGAGTGGTGATATGTTGTGGTAGTAAGTGATGACAAGTTATGATTAAGAATCTCTACACTTTCGAATTGTGACATGTTTTATTTAACTTGTTCAATTTTGAGATGAATGTGGTGTAATAAGTTTCTTAAGGTCCGAGCACAAGCTTGTGAGCATTTGAGCTTCAACCGTGCATACATGGTTTTTTTTTCTTCATGAGTGGATTGGTTGTGTTTGATAAGTTAGAACTTGCTCAAGGACTATAGGAACGAGCCCGATTAGTGGAGATTAGTGACATAATCTAAGGCCATCCTTGTTATTATAGTCATTACCATATATTTCCTTACCATGAACATCATCCCTAGTCAACCACTTTGAGCCTGAAAGCTTATTTATTGTGATATAAGCACATTACAAGCCATGATTACCCACTTAAGCCTTACATATATACCATTTGTGTGGGTGATTGAGGAGATGGCAACTAGAAAGGTTTGATAAGGAAGAAAAAGAAAAAAAGGAAATGGTAAACAAGCAAGAAAAAGGATGAAAAAGAGCACAAGAAAGAATGGACATGCAACCTCAAAATAAGAAAATGAGCAAAGCAATAACAATATGCTCAAGTATTTAAAAGTTCAAAGAAGGAAGCATGCATTAAAAGAAGCTCAAAATCTAAGGAAAGTTGATGATTAGTGCTTGTGATTACCAAAGTTGAGAAAGGAAGAAAGAAAAGTGGAGAAGTTGAGGAAGTTGATCATCTCTTCGATTACTTACACTTGTTAGTTACTATTATCCATACTCTTCCTACCTTACCAAAGAGCCTATCATTACATCCAAATTAAAGACCTTTTTGATCATTAATTTAAACTTTGGTGGTTTGTGAATGTAGTCCACGAGCAAGCTTATAGCGAGTCGAGCCAATCGATTGATGAGTGTTGTTTTACCCTACTTTAAAGAGTGTTGAGTGAAATTGATATCTATGTGAGGCTTGGACTAAAAAGGGACTGTATTACACTATCATTCTCTTTAGATTGAACTTGTTAATTCTTCATGTCATGAATCTAATGTTGTAGGATGACTTAGCATAAATTGTGATTCTTATTATTATTGATGTGTTGTTACTTATGTTCGTTTAGTCTTTTCCTAGGTGAAAATCACTCTCCTTGGTTTATCATTTTTGTTGTGCGGGGACGCACAACACTTTAAGTTTGGAAAAAGCGGATCTCAATTTTTGAGATCCGCTTTAAGTTTGGTTTATCATTTTTATTGTGCGGGGACGCACAACACTTTTTATTTGATGCTAGATATGATAAGGAAGATATAGGAAAAAGCGGATCTCAATTCGGAGTTGAAACGAGGGAGAACGAGCCAAAACAGTGAAGAAATACAGGAGCCAGCACCAACACGGGCCGTGTAGCCAACATGGCCCTGTAAGCGATGGCCGTGCGGCGACACCTATTCATTCAACACGGGCACCTTAAGGCCGTGTCCAGTCACACGAGTCGTGTTGGCAACACGAGTCGTGTCATCAACACGGCCCTGTAAGAAAATGCCGTGCGGGAGCATCAGTTTTCACGACACGGCCACCTTATGGCCGTGTGGCAAAGCACGACTCGTGCTGTGTAAAATCCTGGAAAAAAATCAGAATCCTTCTAGAAGCCTCCCAAGGGGTATAAATACCCAATACTTCAATATGTGAGAGGAGATCCGAAATTCCACCTTCCCCACACACCTCACACACCATTTCCTCCATTTTTCACCTTCATCTTCATCCATTCACCATCTATTAGATATACAATCATCCTACCATCAAAATCATCATCCAATTGAAGAAAAGAAGCAAGGAAGAGAGGAGGATAACAAGGGAAGGAAGGAAATCACCATTGAAGTGACATCAAGGGAGTTTCCATTCATTTCTTGTATTAAACCTCATAGTTTCATCATGTTTTGTAAGGATATTAATGTCTATGTTCATTTTCTTCTTAATATGGTAGGCTAATCTCCCTTGTGAGATTAGCAACATGAGAGTTGTTGGATAATTTTGGGGATTTGTGTATTTAAGTTCATATGTTGATTGGATCTATGATTTTCTACCATTGATTATTAATTGCTTGAATTGTATTGATGATTTATGTGTTTAGTTGTTCTAGATATGTAATTAGATTGAGAAATCAATTATATGCTTAGGATAATTAAGTGAATCATTTCATCAAACACTTCATGTGCATTATAGATTGTGAAGAGATTGAGAAGTCCTTCATAGTTTAGAACCCTTTGGTAGGACATGTGATTGGTTTGATCGAGAGATTGATTAATTGTGTGAAGGGACTCTCATTTAAGCTTAGTACCTAGTTGGAATTGTTTAAGTGAGAACCAATCCATTGAGCTATTTGATATTCATATCCTATCCATCTCGAGAGGGAGTTTATGTGATCTTAGAGTTGGCCCTTAGTCTTCAATCCATGATACATATGAATTTGATACATAATTCCTAGAATTTCCACTTCTTAATTGTTGTTAATCTCACTTTTAATCAATTTGGTAAACCACTTTCCATCCATCCATCTTGTTGATTGATCATTACTTGCTTTGATCACTTGTCATTTAATTGTTCACAACCAATCCTATTGATGATTCGTCTCTATAAAATTACAACAAATGTGAGATCACTTAAGCACTAGTGCCTACCTCCCTTGGGTTCGATAATTTCTTGATTTGGTCATTCTCCACTAAACTATGGCTAATCAAGAACTCATGGCCACTAACGCATATTTCCTTAAAAATTGGCCATGATCAAATAATGGAGAAACAATTATGCAGGAGATTAAAAAGAAATAAATACTATAAGTTCTATCACTTAATGTATTGAAAATAAATAATTTAATAACAATTTTGTTAAAGCTAAAGACATTCTGGAAAAAATCAATCAAAGATGAATAAATTAGGCACACATACACTTTTATCCTTTTGTGAATTTTTTTATGCACTTAATCTTAAGATTTCATACTACCTTTAGAAAAGATCACATCGTGGTTGTCAGCCCCGTGTGTCTGTTTACTCAGTAGCAGTTCAAGAGTGTTCTTTATTCCCTTTTTGAAACCATAACAGCCTTTTGAAAAGAACACATCGTGGTTGTCAGCCCCGTGTGCCTAGTTACTCAGCATGTTTGGACCTTTGATTTTTTAAGAACTGTGCTTTTAGTGTATGTCCAGTAATACCTCAAGATTCAACCGAATATAGTTAGCAGTAAGAAAACAGGTCACCAAATCACTTAATTTCGACATATAAAGGCAAAACTTACAGTAGTGTTGCCTTGAGTATCGAAACACTCTAAGCAACATCATGCATGACTTTATGGAATGCAGAGTCCAAGAGATTTCCTAAGTAAAGAAAACCTCTCGAAATCAAGTGTTTTTATGAATATGTCAGCAAGTTGTTTCTCAGTGGAAATATACTCCAATTTGACTACTCCCTTCTCAACTAAATCTCTTAGAAAATGATGTCTAATGCTAATATGTTTAGTGAGTGAGTGTTGAAATGGATATTTTAAAATGTTATTGAACTCGTGTTATCACAGTAAATCATTAAAGTGTCTGTCTCAAGCACATAATCATCTAGCATCTTTTTTAACCAAAGCAACTGTGTGCAACAACTTCCAGCAGCAATATATTCAGATTCAGCAGTGGATTGGGATATGCAATTTTATTTTTTAGAATACCAAGAAATAAGATTGTTACCCATGTAAAAACATCCACCACTTGTGCTCTTCCTGTCATCACAATCACCAGCTCAATCAGCATCACTGTATCTAACCAGAGAGCTTTTAGTGTCCTTTGAAAACCATAACCCCATGTCAGCAGTTCCAGCCACATATCTGATAATCCTCTTCACAGCTTTCATATGAGATTTCTTGGGATTTGCTTGGTACCTAGCACAGACACAGACACTATACATAATGTCAGGTCTATTCGCAGTTAAGTACAGAAGGCTACCAATCATAGATCTATATAGAGTGTGGTCAACATCAGAACCAACATCATCTCTGCACAGTTTCTGTAATGTTCCCATAGGTGTTTTCATAGGCTTAGCATTTTCAAGACCAAATATTTTCACCAAGTTTTTAGCATACTTACTCTGTAAGATGAAAATACCAATGTCACTTTGCTTAATTTGGAGTCCTAAAAAGTAATTTAGGTCACCAACAAGACTATTTCAAAAGTGGTAGTCATGGCTTTCACAAATCTATCCATCATGACTTGAGATATTGTTCCAAATACAATGTCATCAACATAAATTTGAGCAATCAAGAAACCATTTGATTCATGCTTAATGAAAAGAGTTCTATCAGCCTCACCTCTAATGAATCCAAATTGAAGTAAGAAGTCAGTTAGTCTACCATACCATGATCTAGGAGCTTGATTTAGACCATACAAAGCTTTTTTCAATTTATACACATGATCAGGATAGTAAGGATCAATAAAACCTTTTGGTTGTTCAACAAAAGCTTTTTCATTTAAAATTCCATTTAAAAAAGCAACTTTAACATCCATTTGAAATAGTTTGATACCAATAAAGCATGCAATAGCCAAAAGAAGCCTAATAGACTCTATTCTAGATACAGGTGCAAATGTTTCATCAAAATCTATCCCTTCAACCTGTGTGTATCGTTGTGCAACAAGTCTAGCTTTGTTTCTTACTATATTACCAGATTTATTAGTTTTGTTCTTGAAAATCCACTTAGTTCCAATGACATTAGTGTTTGTAGGCATAGGGACTAGACTCTAAACATCATTTCTAGTGAATTGTTCAAGTTCTTCATGTATAGCCTGAATTCAACATTCATCTTTTAAAGCTTCAGAAACATTTTTGGGATCTACAGAAGAAAAATAACATTCAGCACATACCTGATTGCATATGTTGGACATGCAAACTGATCTTACCACATCTCTGAATTTACCTTTCCTTCTGGTTTGAACACCAACTGAGGATTCTCCTATGATCTATGAAGAAGGGTGATCCTTCTTATATCTGTAGTTAAGAGAATTCCTGATAGTTCTGTGGATCTGATTCTCATCATTTTCTGACTCATTCTCAGATGTTGTATGTGATGTGATCACTTTTGGCTCAACATTGTTCACTGGTTCTGCAATTTCAATCAGATCAGAGATGTCATCTTCCATCTTTTTACCTGCAATATTAGATGTATCATCAAATACCACATTTATAGATTCTTGAACAGATCTGTTTCTAAGATTAAAGATTCTGTATGCTTTGCTATTCTTAGAATAACCTAAGAAAAGATCTTTATCACTCTTAGAATGAAACTTTGAAAGATATTTTCTATCATTCAGAATATAGCACATGCATCCAAACATATGAAAGTATTTCAGGTTGGGTTTTCTCCTATACAGCAACTCATAAGATGTTATAGAACTACCTGGTATAAATAGAATTCTATTTGACACATGACATGCAGTGTTCAATGCCTCAGCCCAAAATCTTTTAGATACATTCATTGAAGTAAGCAAAACTCTAGCCATCTCTTGCAAAGTTCTATTTTATCTTTCAGCTATACCATTTTGATGTGGAGTTTTAGGAGATGAAAACTCTTGTACTATACCTTTCTTTTCACAGAATTCAGAAAATGTTATTTTCAAATTCACTACCATGATCAGTCCTAATCCTACAAATCTTAAGATTGAAAGCATTTTTGAACCTTTTGTAAAGAACTTTAAACACTTCAAACACATCTGATTTTTCTCTAATGAATTCAACCCATGAAAAACCTAGAAAAATCATCTACCACAACCAAGGAATACTTCTTACCACCAAGACTTTCAGTCTCCATAGGACTCATAAGATCCATGTGAAGTAATTCAAAACATCTTGAAGATGTGCACATGGTGGTGATTTTGTGTGAAGACCTTACCTGCTTACCTTTTTGGCATGAACCACAAATGGGAGGGTCTTTGAAACTGAGCTTAGGTAAACCTTTAACAGCTTCCAACTTAATCAATTTTTGTAAATTTCTGTAATTTACATGGCCAAGTTTTTGATGCCAAAGTACACATTCATCAGGTTGTGTGATGTTACAGTAGGTATTGTTACCAATCAGATAACAATTATCAACAGATCGATTACCAACCATCACACACTCATCAGTTTCATTCAACACAAAATATGAATTCTTGTCAAATTTCATATGCAGATTATCATCACATAATTGACTTATGCTTATCAAATTAGCACGCAAACTTTCAACATGCAGTACATTCTTCAAATTTGGGAAACCTTTAACATTTAAAGTTTCTTTACCAACAATGTTACCCTTAGAGCCACCACCATAAGTAACCATACCACCATCAAAAGCTTCATAATCTTTCAAATGTTCAACATTTCCAGTCATATGTCTAGAACAACCACTATCAAAATACCACAAACCAGGTACGCATGCTTGTAAAGAAGTACAAGCCACATTAGATAGCACTTTTAGTTTTCTGACCCAAGCAATTTTTGGTGTGTGTGAATACTTGTGTGGCAATATTTCAGGCAACACTTTTCCAGAGAACAAGTCATCTTTCAGTTTAGAACAAAATGGATGAATGTGACCAGGAACTGAACAGTAATGATAGATAAAAGTTCTCTTGCCTCTCTGTTTTGGTAACTTTTTAGAAAAACTTTTTGATCCAGGTTTCACAAAGTTTATAGGTTTTTCAAAACTAAAAGGGTTAGAGCTTTCAGAAAATCCAAGACCACTCATATCAGATTTGCCAACACACAAAGCTTCATTCATGACAGATGTACTCCTAGAGTATTTTTGAATCTTAGTGTTGAAGCAGTCAATTGTTCTTGGAGTTTTGAAATTTCAGCATCCTTTCTAGTAAGATTTACCTCAAGTCTTGTGATAGTTTCAATCAAACCATCATTCTCTTGGTTGACCTTTTGAAGTTCTTTCAAAAGTTCAGCAATTTTGCTTTCCAATTGCTCTTCAGATGTACCTGCTCTAGTATAAAAAGCATTACTACATTTCACAGTAGAATTAGAAATAGATTGAACCTTGCTTGATGTCAAAGTAGATGTTGTCTCATCCAACTCAACATCTGTGTCACTTCTAGAAAGTCCTTCACTTACACATTCTGACAGAAATGCCAGCTCTTCATCCTTTGTCTCTTGATCACCTTCAGATTCGTCATCACTCAAGGAAACATTTAAGTTCATCATTCTCTTCAAAAGTGTGTTAACACATTCATTTGTATAATGACCAAAACCAGTACATTTACTACAAATGAGAGTCTTTCTAAATTCAGGATCATACTTAAGTTTTTTTTTAGTGGGTCTTCAAGTAAGGGATTGAGGAGTACGAGTTTGAGGAGTATGAGGAGAATGTTCTATCATAGCCTGAGTATTGCTTTAGATTTATTTTTCTGATTTCTCAAATAGGCTTCAAATTTCTTAGCAAGCAAAGCAATATTATCAGTGTCATCAGAAATGTCATCAACATATTCATCAATTTGTGAAATTTCAGTAATGGTTGATATCCTTCCAGAACATGAAGGAACATCACTTTTAAAAACAACACCACCTTTCCTATCATACGCAGAATCTTGTTGAGATATATCCATTTCATAAGTTTTCAAAATGCTCATAAGCTCATTATGACTCATAGTATCAGTATTCCTAGATTCTTCTATAGCACAAACTTTACTATTAAATCTCCTAGGAAGTGTACGAAGTATTTTGTTTACTAAACTGGAATTGGAAATTGGGTCACCAAGTGATTGTAGCACATTCACGACTTCATACAGCCTTTCATTGTAAGAGTTGATGGTCTCATCTTCTCTCATCCTCAAGCTTTCAAACTTCGAACTCAGCAGTCTTGCCTTTGCTCTTTTGATACTACCCGAACCTTCACAGTGTTCTTGTAGTCTTTCCCATGCATCTTTAGCAGATATGCAGTTTTGGATCAAGTTGAACATCACTGGATCAACCGAACAGCTGATTGTATTGAGAGCTTTGCAGCTGTGTGCAGATAGATTGCTCTCCTCGGTAGTCTATTTGAGTTCATCTTTGAGAATCTGATCTCCATCTCTGTCTTCTTCAGTGGGAGGTGTCCATCCAGACAGAATGATCTTCCAAGCTTTATCGTCACATGCTTTGATGTATGACCTCATCCAGGTTTTCCTCAAGGCATAATTTGTTCCATCAAGAATGGGAGGACGGGTGACGGATGCAGAGTAATCCATAATAACTCAATACTTAACACCAGGAATCAACAGTTAGTATCGTCAAGTGTTGGCTCTGATGCCACTTGTCAGGTGCCCAATGGTGCAAAGTGTGTTTTCGGTACGATGTTGTCCTAAGTGTGGTGACACTTTGAACAACACTGTATATATCATAATGTAACTTGACTAAGTATAGAACAAGTTGTAAATCAGCGGAAGACTTAACACACGGATTACTCAATCTTTCCACAAACTTTTGCAAGTTTGTGGCGGCCTCATGGCATAAATATCGCTATTACAAAAAATGATTATAAAAAGTGACTCTTAGGTGTGGAAATAATTCTTCCATCATTCGAATACAAAATTGGATCTAAAATCCAAACACGTTCCCAAATGGCAGAACCTAGACTTGTTAGAATCTAAGCCTACTTCACATGTGGGCTTCCACTGCCTGTGAACAGCGCAGACAAAACGTACGGGAATAACAGTAGATAACTGATATTGAATCAAGTGTTACAACACCAGTACAAACACTATGATAGAAACCTATATAGGATCTTTTACACTATATAGTGGGATTACCTTTTTCGATCACTTGACTTGGCAACTAGCAGCTTCCATTTATAGATGGCTGCAGGCTCTAAATGATGAGTGGCCCACGTAGGAGATGTAGATACCACCCATGCAGACTTAAATAACCGCCCACTAAGAGAGGTAGTTATTTTCGCCTTCTAGATCCTTCTAGAGCTTTCGTATCTTTCCAGTTTACTCCAGGGTCTTCAAGGTCTGCGTTTGACTTGGTCTTTGCATCCAACATGTTTAGCAATTCAACCGCAATAACCCTGAAAGCAACATTAAGCACAATACCAGTCGAAATAACAAAAAAACATTAGTGGTTAATAAAACAACTGGTGGAGGACAGATGACACTGGTCTCAATGCTTTACATCAACAGAAGGCACCAGTGCTTAAGCGATATCACGTTTCTCGTAATTTTATAGAGATGATTCATCAAAGGTTGGGTGATCAAACAAGTAATTAAAATCAATCAATGCAAGCAAATAAGCAATGATCAAGCAAATAGAATAGATAAATGAAAGTGGTTTTCCAAATTAAGTAAAAGTAAGATTAACAACAATTAAGAAGTGAAAATCCTAGGATTAATGCATCAAATTCATATGAATCATGGGTATAAGACTAAGGGCCAACACTAAGTTCACCTAAACTCCCTCTCAATATGGATAGGATATGGAATAAAGCTAAATGGATTGGTTCTCACTTAAACAATATTAGGTACTAAGCTTGAAATGAGAGTCCCTTCAC
The DNA here is from genome assembly GCA_023678885.1 of Pogostemon cablin. Classification (NCBI taxonomy): domain Eukaryota; kingdom Viridiplantae; phylum Streptophyta; class Magnoliopsida; order Lamiales; family Lamiaceae; genus Pogostemon; species Pogostemon cablin. The sequence goes on from CM043009.1 coordinate 8,866,160, forward strand.
ACGATTAATCAACCTCTCTATCAAATAAATCGGATGTTCTATCAAAGGGTTCTAAATCCTAAAGGACATCTCTATCTTTTTAAGACTTATAATTCATATGAAGTGTATGACAAGATGATTCAATTAATTATCCTAAATATGCAATTAACTTTTCAATCTAATCACATGTTTAAAAGAACTAATCACACAAATCATCACAAACTTCAAGATCTATAGTATCAATGATAGAAAATCAATTAACCCAATTAACATATGAATTCAAATACACAAATCCCCAAAATTATCCAACAATTTTCATGTTGCTAATCTCACAAGGGAGATTAACCTACCATATTCAAAAGGAAATCAACATAGACATTAAAATCCTTACAAATCATGATAAACAATAAGGTTTCATTACAAAGTATGGATGAAAACTCCCTTGAAGTGCTTCAGTGGTGATCTCCTTCCTTCCCTTGCAATTCTCCTCTCTTCCTTGCTTCCTTTCCTCAATTGGATGAAGATTTTGATGGTGGGATGAAGGTAGATGATATGGATTGTGAATGGATGAAGATGATGGTGTGTATGGAAGGAAATGGTCTATGATCTAGGTATAGGAATGAAACCCTTGTGAGGAATATCCAATCTCCTTTTAAATATTGAACTTGAGGCTATTTATACCCTCTCAAAGTTGGGCCACGAATTTAACATTAGTTTGGCTTTTTACACACACTTACACACTTTGGCAGGTGAAAATCTAAATTTTTGGCCCAAAAACATGCAACTCGAGTTGGCCTTACCCAAATCGAGTTGCAACATGAGTCGAGTAGCATATAGTGTAACTCGAGCTGACCTAGCTCGACTCGTGTTGGCAACTCGTGCATCCGCCTGTTCGGTTGTGTTGCGAGGCTTTGAAACTAGACTGACTTTGGAAGGCAGCTCGACTCGAGCTAGCAACTCGAGTTGCAGCTTGCAAGTCGAGTTAGCTCACTGTACAATTTTTGGCACTTGCCCTGCTCTCAGCTCGACTCGAGTTGCAACTCGAGTTGGACCTTGCAACTCGAGTAAGCTCTCTGGATGATTTCTAGACCTCAACTCGACTCGAGTTGCAAGTCGAGTTGGACCTAGCAACTCGAGTAAGCTCTCTGGACAAATTCTGGACATTTTGTGGTCCTCAACCCAACTGAGTTGCAACTCGAGTTGGGTCATGCAACTCGAGTTGGGTCATTTCAGCCCATTTCTTGCTCGTTTCAACTCCCGTCTCCATTTTTGCTCCATTTTCACCTGTTTTATATACGTTTAAGCTCATTTTCACACATTTCTATAAAAATACATAACACAATCAAATTAGGTATAAAATACAAATAAAATAATATAAAAATGGACATAAAAGACACTAAAATCTAGGTGAAAATATCACTCATCACACCTCCAAACTTAAAGTGTTGTGCGTCCCCGAACAATGAAAATGATAAACCAAGGGGTGAGATTTTTACCTAGAAAAAGAGTAAACGAACATAAGTAATAACACATCAATAGCAATAAAAATCATAATTTATGCTAAGTTATCCTACAACATTAAACTCATGACATGCAAAAAATATTAACAAGTTCAATTCAAAGAGAATACAATGTAATATAGTCCCTTTTGGTCCAAGCCTCACAACGGTTATCAAGTTCTCTCAACACTCTATAAAGTAAGGTAAATCAACACTCATCAATCGATTGGCTCGACTCGCTATAAGCTTGCTCGCGACCTATATTCACAAACCTCTAAAGTTTCCATTAGTGAACAAAAAGGTCTTTCATTAAGAATGTAATGATAGGCCCTTTGGTAAGGTAGGAAGAATATGGGTAAGAGTGACTAATCAAGTGTAAATAATCGAAGAGATGGCCAATTTCCTCCATTCTTTAACTTTACTTTCTTCCTTTATTATCTTTGCTAAATCACAAGCACTAATCATCAATTTTCCTTGAATTGAGCTTCTTTCAATGCATGCTTCCTTCTTCAAACTTTTAAATACTTGAGCATTTTGTTGTTGTTTTGCTCATTTTCTTGTTTTGAGGTTGCATGTCCATTCTAGCTTATGCTCTTTTCATCCTTTTTCTTACTTGTTTACCATTTCCTTTCTTATCAAACCTTTCTAGCTAGCTATCATCTCCTCAATCACTCACACAAAAGGGTAAATATATGAGGCTCACGTGGGTAATCAAGGCTTGTAATGTGGTTATATCACAGTAAAGAGGCTTTAAGGCTCAAAATGGTTAATAGGGATGATGTTAATGATAGGAAAATATTTGGCAATGACTATAATGACAAGGATGGCCTTAGATCATGTCACTAATCTCCACTAATCGGGCTCGTTCTTATAGTCCTTGAGTAAGTTCTATCTTATCAAACACAACCAATCCACTCATGAAGAGAAATACCATGCATGCACGGTTGTGGCTCGAATTCTCACAAGCTTATACATTGGACCTTAAGAAACTTATTACACCATATTCATCTCAAACATGAAAAAGTTACATAGAACATGTCACAATTTAAAAGTATAGAGATTCTTAATCATAATTTGTCATCACTTATCACAACATGTCATCACTCACATTCAAAAATGACTCACGACATCCCAAAACAAACCACCAATACAATCCCTAAACAAAAATAAAAAAATAAAACTACACACAAAACAAATAATAAGGACTCGACAAACAAGAAACAATCAAAAACACATAACATGCAAGAATAAAAATCCCATCATAGAACAATGAAGCACACATTCATAACATCCATGATCAAATAAGCTCACAATCATCCCCATCTTAATTGAAAATAAAATCCTAAATTACGAAAGTAAACATCTCAAAATATAACACATGAAGCAATATGCTAATCACATCAATCCAAATCAACATAAATTCATTTCAAGCAACTAGAAGTGGTAGAGTATAGAGTGAACTCCCTCAATAGACATTTGGTAGTGGAAATGGTTGGCACTAGCTTCCGAATTGAATACACAACGAATCTCGACTTGATCTTCGGGCTCAATTCGTGCTTCCACTACATTTCATTCATGCTCAACAACTCATCAAAAACATTAGCTCAAAAATATCATTAAAAATATGGACTATCATGTACTTCAACACAACCAAACAGACCAAAACATACCAAAACTCATGAGAAAAATTTTTAAATTGGGCAATTTTACTAGATTCACACTCAAGTGGTGAGTCACACCACACACTCTCCCCCCAAACTTAAATCGAAACAAGTTGAGACTTAAGTTTGCAAAAAGTGGTAGGACTTACCCTTGTAGTTTCCAATGATGATCTTCTTATGGAGAAGTAAACGCATCCAACGAATTGAGTTATGTCCACCACGCACTAGCCCCTCAAACTTAACTCGAGACAAGAGTCGAGAATTTAGTTTGCAACAAGTGGTGAAACATGCCTACTCGAATCCATGAAGCACTTTTCTTTTCTTCAATATGTATTTTCTCACAAGCACAATCCACCTACAAGACCAAAATTCAAACAACAAAACAAGCATCAAAAGATAAAAATAATGGGTTGCCTCCCATTTAGTACTAAGTTTAACGTCTTCAAGTCGGACGGAATTTCACGATAATTGGACCAAAGGATGGTCCATCACACTCTCTCCTTGCATCCTCACTTTGAAAATTTGTTTAGCCCTCTTTTTGTCTACAAGCTCAACTTCACCATTCTTGCTTAAGAGAATCAAATAGTCATCGAGAAGAGCTTCAAGTGGATTCTCTCTTTCTCCTTTGTCAATTTTCCAATCAAGCTCCGGAGCTTTCTTCCTATCAACATCACACGAAGACAAGTTAGAATTTGAAAATTTCATATAATCATGAAGAAATGAGTTTAAGTTGTCAAAGAAAAGAGAGACATGATCCATGAGATTATCCGGAGGCTCATTCGGAGGCTTCGAATGAGATTTGACCCCTTTGTCTTTGTTACACAAGAATGTAACGCTTTACCATTTGAGCTCAAAGAAAGCTCTTCTCTCCCAACATCAATTTTTGCTCTTCCGGTAGCTAGAAATGACCTCCCCAAAATGAATGGAACTCGAGGATCTGCCTGCACTTCCAACACCATGAAATCAACCGGGAAAGCTAGCCCCTTCACTTTTACCTCCACGTCTTCAACAACTCCTAGAGGCTTCACAACTTCTCCATTTACAACCTCAAGACGGATACTCATAGGCTTTAGCTCTCCAATTTCAAGGTCCTTGAAAGTAGCATGAGACATCACATTGACGCTCGCCCCCAAGTCAAACAATGCATCAAGAGTGTCTTTCCCTTCAAAATCACAAGGAATGATGAATTTCCCTGGATCACCAACTTTTGTAGGCCTCTCTTTTTGCATCAACTCACTTGCTTCGGGTAGCTCCTCTTTCTTTTTCTCCTCATACTTCTTTTTTAGAGATTTGACATGTTCCTCAAACTCCTTTTTCTTCTCATCCTTTACAAACATTTGTGGATAGGGAATAGGGAATAGAGTGATTGGAATACCCTAATAGTCACGTTTGTACTCCTCTTCTTTGACCTTCTTTTCTACTTTCTTTTCCTCTTGCACCCTTTTCCACTTAGATATCCATTTAGGCCCCTTCTCTTCTTTCTTACTTGTCTCTTCCATTTCTCTAACTTTGCATTCCAGCAACCCTTCTTCATCCTTTATTTCCTCATCCATGTCAACAAACAAACATTGAGCCTTCGGATTAACCTCGGGTGTAGCTGAAAACTTTTCTTTTTGTTGAGCACTCAAAGTACTTGTAATTTGTCCAACATTATACTCCAAAGCCTTGAGTGTCTTTTCATTTGCTTCTTCGGCCTTTTTCATAGCTTCATCTCGAGCTTGGTTTGATGCTATCAATTGTTCGAGTAGCTCATCAATCGATGCTCTTCCCTCATTGTTCAGTGCCTTAGCTTCCGGTTGGTATCCCGGAGGATAAGCAACCGCATTGCTCGGATTTGATTAAGAGAAGTTCTCTTGCCTCCTTTGTTGTTGTGGGTACGAGCTTCCACAACTTTGATTATTGAAGTCTCCTTGCCTTGGTGGATAGTTTCCTTGGTTGTGGTTGAAATTCCCTAGGTAATTCCTTCATTGCATGTATTACACATCTTCCACACGTGGCATCGACATAGCCCATTGTTCCCCACTTACACAATTCGGAGGAAGAACACCTTGATCAATTTGGCATTCAACCATATTAACTCCTTGATTATTCACACCTTGGTTCAAATTCATTTGTCTCAAGACCTCCGCCGCTATCATTTCAACACTTGGCATACTCGGATCAACACTAGCACTCTTGACACTAAATTATTGTCCTTGATCAAAACTTTTAGAACCATAGCATCCACTTACTCTCTCCGATGGCCATTGATAAACATTTGTAGAAATTTAATCAAATATCCTTATTGCCCTTTCCGGAGTCAGTCCAAGTACGGATCCACCCACCAATGCATCAACAAGCACTCTTTGACCATTCACCAAACCTTGGTAGAAAAACCCCACTTGTTGATTTTTTGGAAAACCATGTTGCGGACAGTTGCGAAGCATATCCTTAAACCTTTCCCACGCTTCATAGAAACTTTCTTGAGGCATTTGCTTGAATCGAGTGATCAAGCTCTTTATTTGAAGCGTCTTGGAAGGAGGAAAATACTTATTCAAGAACATTTGTGCAAGCTCATCCCAAGTGTTGCATGTACCCAGAGTAATGGTAGATAACCACGTTCGTGCACGATCCTTCAACAAAAATAGAAACAACCTCATCTAGATACGATCCTCGCTCACCCATTTATCTTCACGGTGCTAGCAATCCTAATAAATTGAGCTAGATGAGCATTAGGATCTTCATTCGAGGTTCCACTAAATTGTTGTTCTCTCACCATAGAAATCAAGCCCGCTTTAAATTCAAAGTTGTTGGCATTGATTGGTGGACCCATCATTTGTGGCATTGCCCTTGTCATAAAGAAATCCTGGATCACCCTTGGATCTACTTGAGGCCCTCGATTCACCGGAGGTGACGCATAAGGTTGTTGCAAACCTTGTTGAAGAAGCGCTTGTTGTATCATTTGTTGGAGTAGAGTTTGGTTGTTTGTCATTCTAAAATTCGGGTATCCTTGTTATTGATTAACATTGAATGAAGGTGCTTGTGCGTTGTCTTGCACACCTTCCCCATTATACTCAACCTCAACACGTTCATCATCTTGATTGTTCTCCATTTGATCACTATTTTTGGTTTTGTTCTCCTTTTTTCTTCTCCTAAAAGTGTGTTCAATCTCTAGATCAATAGGTTCAAATTGTTTCCCTTTTGATCTTGTTTGCATACACCTTCAAAAGTAAAAGAATTTAGAACAAATTTTTCAAAAGCAAATACAAATAACAAAAATAAAAATGTCTCTATTAAGATCACTTAAAACGATCCTTCTTCAAGCTACTAGCAACCTTTGCCTTCCCGGCAACAGCGCCATTTGATTAGCCATAACTTTTAGTCGGGTTGACCAATTCAAAAATTTATCGAATCACAGGGAGGAAGGCACTAGTGCTTAAGCGATATCACGTTTCTCGTAATTTTATAGAGAGGATTCATCAAAGGTTGGGTGATCAAACAAGTAAATAAAATCAATCAATGCAAGAAAATAAGCAATGATCAAGCAAATAGAATAGATAAATGAAAGTGGTTTTCCAAATTAAGTAAAGTGAGATTAACAACAATTAAGAAGTGGAAATCCTAGGATTAATGCATCAAATTCATATGAATCATGGGTATAAGACTAAGGGCCAACATTAAGTTCACCTAAACTCCCTCTCAAGATGGATATGATATGGAATAAAGCTAAATGGATTGGTTCTCACTCAAACAATTCCAACTAGATACTAAACTTGAAATAAGAGTCCCTTCACACGATTAATCAACCTCTCGATCAAACCAATCAGATGTTCTATCAAAGGGTTCTAAATCCTAAAGGACATCTCTATCTCTTTAAGACTTATAGTTCATATGAAGTGTATGACAAGATGATTCAATTAATTATCATAAATATGCAATTGACTTCTCAATCTAATCACATGTTTAAAAGAACTAACCACACAAATCATCACAAACTTCAAGATCTAAAGCATCAATGATAGAAAATCAATTAACTCAATCAACATATGAATTCAAATACATAAATCCCCAAAATTATCCAACAACTCTCATGTTGCTAATCTCACATGGGAGATTAGCCTACCATATTCAAAAGGAAATCAACATAGGCATTAAAATCCTTACAAATCATGATAAACAATAAGGTTTCACTACAAAGTATGGATGAAAACTCCCTTCAAGTGCTTCAATGGTGATCTCCTTCCTTCCCTTGCAATTCTCCTCTCTTCATTGCTTCTTTTCCTCAATTGGATGAAGATTTTGATAGTGGGATGAAGGTAGATGATATGGATGGTGAATAGATGAAGATGATAGTGTGTATGGAAGGAAATGGTCTATTATCTAGGTGTAGGAATGAAACCCTTGTGAGGAATATCCAATCTCTCTTCAAATGTTGAACTTGAGGCTATTTATACCCTCTCTAAGTTGGGTCACGAATTTAACATTAGTTGGGCTTTTTATACACACATACATTGGCAGGTGAAAATTCGGATTTTTGGCCCAAAAACATGCAACTCGAGTTGGCCTTACCCAACTCGAGTTGCAACACGAGTCGAGTTGCATGTAGTGTAACTCGAGCTGACCTAGCTCGACTTTGTTGGCAACTCGTGCATCCGCCTGTTCGGTCGTGTTGCGAGGCTCTGAAACTGGACTGGCTTTGGAAGGCAGCTCGACTCAAGCTAGCAACTCGAGTTGCAGCTTGTAAGTCGAGTTAGCTCACTGTACAATTTTTGGCACTTGCCCTGCTCTCAGCTCGACTCTAGTTGCAAGTCGAGTTGGACCTTGCAACTCGAGTAAGCTCTCTGGATGATTTCTGGACCTCAACTTGACTCGAGTTGCAAGTCGAGTTGGACCTTGCAACTCGAGTAAGCTCTCTGGACAAATTCTGGACATTGTGTAGTCCTCAACCCAACTCGAGTTGCAACTCGCGTTGGGTCATTTCAGCTCATTTCTTGCTCGTTTCAGCTCTCATCTCCGTTTTTTCTCCGTTTTTACCTGTTTTATATACATTTAAGCTCATTTTCACACATTTCTATAAAAATACATAACACAACCAAATTATGTATAAAATACGGATAAAATAATATGAAAATGGACATACAAAGACACTAAAATTTTGGTGAAAATATTACTCATCAGACACGAGTGTTGGTTGTATTCAACCAAATAAGACACGTGTAATGAAGCCGCATTCCATTGTCCACAGGAGTAAGACACGTGTGTTGAAGCCACATACGTGTAAGCCTCACAAACCCTACCAACCTTCTTTTCTTTTCTTTTTTTCCACCGTTCTCATTTTGATTTTGCTCCATTCTATCCCTAAAGTTAAACTGAACATTACAGTCGATGGAATAATATATATAAATTTTATCATATTAATTGTTGTTAGATCATTATTTTTTAATACGTTTTTGCGATTGAATTATTGAAGTGAAAGTGTTAAATAAAAAAGCCCAACTGTGTTACGACCGCCTCAAAATATTTTTAAAAAATAAGATGTGTTTTTTTCCTATATTACGACCAACTCAAAATATTCGAAACAAAAATACACGACAGGTATGTGTATTCTTTAATCTTTAATACTTTCGATTCATGTTGCCTATATCAATTAATGGTTTAAATTTGAAAACACGTACATTGCTGACAAAAAATTATAAATTTATATTCATAAGATATATGTTTTTTTTTAATATATTAGTCATAAATGGTTACTCAATTTACTGAACTTATCTTGAAAAATAAAAATTGTTTGCTGTGTTATAAATGGAGACCCAATTTAACTGACCTTAATCTCAACTTATCTTGACTTCTCTTGACACTTGAAAAATCGTCTGCTATTGAACTTATCTTGAAACTTGAAAATTGTCTGTCAATTTGTTACATACGTTCTTGCTTGCTGTGGGTAAATTTTTCTTTCTTATGTAATATGGTCAATTAACTTTCTCAGTTCTTAAGAAAACTGATGCCTAAAGGCTAAAGGGTTAGATTTTAAAACATGTACAATATTGAGATAAATATGTAAATTGAGATATATTTATAAAATATATACATGTATTTTTTATTTATTTTTACATGTGTTACAAAACTAAACTACGAAGTTGTTCGTATGATCATCAAACCATTCGGAGTATCTTTATGTGTCCAGCTGAGTTAGCTGCAGCAAGCATTTGAAACTTCTTTATCCAGCACACGCTCGAAATGAAAGGGCCATCATCATCCATAGTATTTGTGATTTCATATTCGAACATCGGATCTATAAATCCGAATTCGTGAGAAGCAATTGGTAGTGGCAGTGATTTGTAATAAGCATAAACCTGAAATAAAATTGGATCGACTGAACCAAGTACATTGCTGTGAAATACCAACGTAAATGGTTGTAAAAGAACAACAAACACATTACCTCATTTGTTTCAGAACCAATTGCCATGAATCCATCCAATACTGAGAGACCAACAAAGTTCTGCATGAAAAATTGATTGTTAGGTTGAAGAGAATTATAGAGAAAACAAATGAGAGTGTAATAAAACCAACCTTCTTATTAACATGACCTCTAAGAGTGGCAGTGCAGGATTGAGGGGATTGTCCATCTATGGTCGTTTTATTAAGGTCCCAATGCTTCAACGTGCTGTCGACCGATGCTGACACGAGAGCTTCAGAATTCAAGAACCTGACATAGCTAACAGTTTTGTCATGACCAGTTAATGTGCACCAAGGTATTCTTGTGTGTCTAAGATCATAACAAAGGATCTTTTTATTAACAGTCCCAAATGCGAGAAGATTGGACGAGTATGGAGAGAACTGAACACAACAGACTCTAGAATCATTCATGATTGTGCATATAGATGATTCCTGCAAGTTTTATTTAACAATAATGGTTAGTAAGTGTCATGATAAGCCATAATTGTGACTAATGGTGACTTACTTCATTGATGCTCCATAATTTAACAGTGCGATCATCACCTCCACTCGCAAGTTTTGTTGGGTCTAATCGACAAAAGTCGACAGACCAAGCTTTATTCTTGTGCTCATCGTACTGGGTGACAATTCTTCCAGTGTCAACATCACGAATCTGAAAGTTGATAATCACAAAATTGTTAGAGATTAAACACGTAAACATAGTACATAGCTATAACATGTCAACATGCCTGTACTAATCCATTGTAGTCCGTGGAAGACACATAGTTTTTAATGTAGTGATTCCAGCAAAGACATGTGAAATTAGATTGGCCTGACATTTCAAGAATTGGATAGTAAACATCTATAGTGTTATCCAGAAATGTATCAAGCTCAAATATTTTGATTTTCTCAGATCCAGTTATAGCCATGTACTGTTCATCACGATCAAAACCCAAAGAGCTAATGATGTTGTTCGAGTCTGGAACACCCCTGTTTCTCAACATCCCACGTACTTCAAACTTGTTGTATTGAGCAAACTTACAAATGTCATCAAAAAATACCCCAACAGGGTCTACACTTTTCTCTTCTGCCAAGTTTTGTAAATCTTGAGCCAAAGACAACTCATTGCGCTGCGTCAGAACATCTATGTCAGGACGACTCGTACTGGTCGATTCAGCATACAGAGGATTAGACTTCATAGAGAAGTAGATGTTTTCTAGCTCACCAAGGTTCAAATATAACTTGTCTCTAATCTTGTCTGCACATCCATTACTTACCTCAGAAGTTGATGCTCCAGTGTTGTTTGAAGATTGTGAACACGCTTGTCTATTCTCAATGGCATTAATGTCCCCTTCCAAGGTCTTTATACTTTCCGACAAGTTGGCGGCCTCACTCTGCTTATGCTGCTCTGACGAAACAAGAAAATCATGCAATACATCTAATTCCATTTCATCCTCCATGTCATCAGACACTCTTCCTTCATCGCTCTCATCTGTACCGTCAATTCCATATATCAACTCAGATTCTAGGATTTCCCTATCATAATAAAAAAATTAGAATATTGTTAAACAATTAGGGGGCTAAATGCATATCACCTAATGGCTAATGAAGATGATTGGAAGTTGAAGTGGATTACCATGTTGTGGGACGCAAAGATGGGTCAGGGTTAAGCAGCCATAAACAAAGTTGAGCTTCCTTTGGACTTTTACAAAGAAAACTTGGAGGGAGTATTTGCTCATGCAAGTCTAGCATTGCTACAGAACGTTCTTCTATGGTATCAAAATGACATAGAACCTGAAAAAAAAACTCATGAATGAAAAATACTGTACAGAGCAAGTATTGGAGATTAATGGATTGTGTATCATTCTCACCTCAAATAACAGAAATCCCAGAGAGTAAACATTTAACGAGAGTAAATCAGTGACATCAAAACCCTCTGGAAAAGTATACCACTTCTTTTCCAACCAAGCATTGACTAATGTGTTCCCAGCAGATGTGCCTTCACCAACACCTGCGTTAGTTTTGTTTTCAGAGCTTAGTCTAGGCATCTCCAGTTTATCGGCATCAAGCTTTTGTATCTTTTCACGGATATCATCCTGTAAAGAAAACTCAGGCTGAAAATCCCTCTTTCTTGAATTTCCTGTGGCTTCAGCTGTTGCCAATGAACCAACATATTTAACTCTCCCTGTTTCAAATATGATGAGGGAAGAAGGCCACAGCTCTAATAAGGCTTTCCCTCGACTGTGTTCAACATCCACCACTATCACAATGTTTCTAAACAACCGCATCTTCTCCTTCTTCCCTGCATTCGAACACTTGGATTCCACCCATTTTCTCAACGTAATGCCAGGTCCTTCCATATTAAAATCATCACATGCTTTAGGTGAATCTGAGATGGTTGACAATCTTTCAGGATTCTGAATGTTCGAAGCCAGATTTTCCCCAATCACTACCCCTTCCCCTGTAATCCCACCTTGCTGCCCTCCCCAGTTGAACCAGCTTTGATCGTAATTAGGTTGGTTAGAGGTTGAGCCACCGACAGCATAAGCATTAGGATATGAGTAATTTGAAGGCATGATTGGTGGAAGCATGAAGCCATAGCCATAGCCATAGCCATAGGGGTTTGTGGAGAAATAAGGGTTTGTCGCAAATGGGGCGGCCATGTTCGACCAACCTGTGTTGTACGCCGGCCCTAAATTGGGAAAACCTGAACTTGGGTGCCACACACCGGTGGAAACCATACAAACTGGTTCAACCCTACTTGTTGCCTCTGTAGAGTTAGAGTCATTCGCATCTCTGTCCGCAAACTCTGTATTCTCAGCCCTCTCATTTGAGCCATTCCCTTCTGGATTTTGGTCCATTCTAAACCTGTGCGCGAGTGAATATTATGATTAAACTTTATAGTATAATATTTTAAATTACAGGCTATAGAAGAATATCAATTTTATCAATATTAGTTGCATAATTATTAATAGAAATTATATGAAAATGAAAATAATGTTAAAATTGAAAATTAAAATTCCTTGAATCAATATTATTTGCAAACCCAAGAGCCGTTTCCAATCTACCGTTGAGAAATTCCGCTGGAACTATTCGCCTGAGTCTTTCACCAGCAATCTACTAAAGTTAAGCAATTCTGCTGAAACTATTTGTCTCAGGAGTCTTTCAACGACCTGCTATTCAAACAATATCACACTTCAACTCTTACTGTACTGTAAAATAAACCATGATTTTCTCATTTAAGAAAAGAAAACTTCTCAAAATCACTTCTCTACCTCAAAACTGTTCGCCTCAGAGCAATTCCACTGAAACTGTTCGCCTTAGAAGTCTTTCACCAACCTACTATTCAAACAATATCACAGTTCACTTACTACTGTTCAAACAATATCACAGTTAACTTTTATGCCATAAAATAAACCAGGATTTGTCATTTAAGAAAAGAAAATGTTTCTATCCTGAAAAGAAATCACTCCTTTACTTCAAAACTTAAGAAAAGAAAACATTTCTCAACTTAAATCCATAATAAGAGTAAGTGCCTAGAGTTTTTATGAGCAAGTGCCTAGAGTTCATGAAACACAGTTAATAAATCATACGCTAGCTGTCAATAATGTTTTCTGATGGTGGTGGATGCTCATGCAAAATAACTTAACGCCACGTGTTCCACAGGCTGCTTGTCTTTTCTGTCAATAATGTTTTTTGATGGTGGTGGATGCTCATGCAAAATAACTTAACGCCACGTATTCCACAGGCTTCTTGTCTTTTCTCTTACCTTTTCTAATTACTATCTTTGTACCTTAGAGTTACCTTTTAACTCTAGTCAAATGACTTTTAAAACTGAAAATATAATAATAAATAATCAACTAATTAATTATTAACTTAACGACTAATAAGTTTTGTGTAAATCTTTGACTGCAAACTTAATTAATAAAAAAAATAATCTAGTTGTTGCATAAAAGAAAATATATTAGATATCTTATACAGTATGATATTTTGTAAAATATTTTTAATGACTTTCATATATATATATATATATAATTATTAATATAATAGATAGTTTATATAAGGATGATTCATATAACCTAAAATATTAAAAAAATTTATAGGTTATATAGTAAACATATCATTAAGTCGTCTTAATTATTAATATAGTATAGAATTAAATAATATATACTAAACTCATATGTACTAAAATTAAATTCAAGTTATAATATACAAAATATTATATTATATATAATTAAAAAATATCAGGTGCTAATACCCACTAAACATATATATGAAATATATGGTGATAACGCCCACTAAACATATGAATAGGTCTCTTAATTTGTATTTATATAAGAAGACTCAAATTGCTTAAATTAACTTCAAATTGCTAGAAAGTATAAAATCTTCAAATTAGAGAGTAGATGATTCAACTACGATGAAACTCTACTGACTAACTAACTTCAGTTTTAAAATGATTGGAGAAGTATGTAGCTTCATACAAATACAACAAAAATAATGAACTTCATTAAAATGAACAATATTAAAGAAGCAAAAATTAAAAGAAAGAGTACTGAATAAATTAGAAGCAAAAATTAAAAGAAAGAGTACTGAATAAATTAATAGAAAGAATACCGAAGAATAAACGGAGAGCTCACAGTATTGAAGAAAAGACAGTGAGTTCAGCTATAGAGCGCATCGCCCGAGTAGTGAAGGTGAGAGAATGTGTGTTCTTAAACTTAAATAATGAACCTCGTTAAAATTAACAATAGTAGAGAAACATAAATTAAGTTCTTACACTTAAAGAACTTCGTTAAAATTAACAATAGTACATAAACATAAAATTAAAAGAAGGAAAAAGAGTATTAAGAAAAGACGGTGGTGAGTTCAGCTATGAGCGGACCGAGAGGAGGGTGTGCTTTTAAACTTAAATATAAACTTAATAGACTTCGTTAAAATTAACAATAGTATAGAAGGATAAATTAAAAGAAAAACAAAAAGAGTACTGAAAAAAAGGTGGTGAGTTCAGAGCGCATGACCTGAGGGAAGGCGGGAGGAGGTGTACAATAGCACAGAAGCGAGAAAGGCGGTGAGTTCACTTATGTGCGCATGAGAGAAGGTGAGAGAAGATGGTGAGTTCACCTATAGAGCGGAGAGAAGGCGAATGAGAGTGTACTCTTAAACTCAAATAATAAATTCAGTTAAAATTAACAAAAGCATAAATTAAAAGAAAAAAAAGAACACCGTAAACACGATGAGTTTAGTTATGAAACGAAGCACCTTTTTTTTTCCTTTTCGTAACATTTTGTTCTAAATATATATATTTTTATTAATATTTTTTAAAACTTTTTTTAAGGGATCTGAGATGAGATGGTGTCACAGAACACACCAATTTTAATCTATTTATTAATATTTTTTAAAACTTTTTTTTTTAAGGGATCTGAGATGAGATGGTGTCACATAACACACCAATTTTAATCTATTTATTAATGTATAATTTATGATTTAAATATATTTTTCTAAAATTAAGTATTATTTATAAATGTATAATTGTAAGTTCTATTACAAGTAATTAATAATTTTATTGATTATTCATCTAAGTCTCACTCTCTTTTTTTTTAACTCTCAATTAAGCTTATACACCCTCAAGTCACGCTTTATTCTTGTTAGAATTGTGTGTAATTACGATATCTCTTCTATATATTCTATTTATTAAATGAGCTGCTCTATAAAATTGTGTATTACTCTCATGATGATTGTAATCAAACTTTCTTGAACAATATAATAAGGAAAACAATTAAGTAATGAAGATGATAAGTGGATTCAGTGGATATAATTTCCTGAAATATTCTTAATAGTCAGCGAGATTAATGAAAAAAACATTGTATGATGAATTAAGGAGAATGTCGTAGATTACAAATGATTAAGAGTACTATGTGGTACAAATTAATTATTCCATCTTATATAGAAATTACCATCAGCATAGAATCTAGATTAAATATTAAGATTTGTTTCAGATAAAATAGGGTAGAACTGGTGTGCCTAAATACCCTTTAGTATTAAATATTATATTTTTATTATTTTTTTAAAAAAAGTAATAAAAGTGCATACTCTTTATAAAAAATATTGTGCCCTTATTAATTAAAGTGTATATACCTTATAACAAAATATTATATTCTTATACACGTTGCACCCCTACAAACACAGGTGACTAACTTAATAAAATAATAAGAGATCTTAAAAAAACACACATACCCAACCTCTTTCCCCTGCGTACGTGTTGCGATTGAGTTACGGTGTGTGAACACGTGTACTGCACTATAAGTTGCCTATTACTGCATGCAATACACGTATACAACATACTCCGAAGGGTTGTACAAGTTCTCATGCACCCGCGGTATGGATGTCCACCTCCACCCTTGTTTGGTAAGTGAACCCTAAGGCCATTGTTACCCTTTCAATTAATCTACCTTGAGAGTTGTGCCAAGAAACCTGGTAGGTCGGTACTGTAGATACGGGTTTAATAAAAATTATTTGACTAATTTTATTGACTTTTATGAGGTATTACGATATTTTTAGATAATAAATAAATTAAAAGGTATGTTATGTTAAATTGTAGTGATATTTTTGAAATTAAGATAACTTTTGAGGTTGTTGGTTAATATGAACAGCGACAGAGCTAGAAATTAATTTTAGGGGGAGCCAAAATAATGCTGTAAAGTATATACTTCATTCGTTCGCCCACAGTAGTTCCGTAAACTATATACTTCATTCGTCATGCAAAATTATTTTGCATTTTTTAGAAGTAGTTGGACTAGTGCATAGAGGGTTTTAATCTTATTTCTTAAATTATTTGATGTCTAATATATATATATATATATTTTTTTTCTTACAATATACTAATTATAATATAATTGAAACTTATAAATAAAAAGAATAAAATAAAAACTTATAATTGAAACTCAAATTTGGAGATCTTGTGAAAGCAACCAATGGTTTTGATGAGAGATACTGCATTGGGAAAGGAGGATATGGTAATGTCTACAGAGCTGATTTGCCATCTGGACAGATTGTAGCAATAAAAAAGCTTAATGTATCAGAATCAAGTGAGATACCAATGGCAAACCTCCAAAGTTTTGAGAATGAGATTCGAACGTTGACACACGTGAGGCACAGGAATATAATCAAGCCCTTTGGATACTGCTCCAAGCAAGAGTCCATGTACTTGGTGTACGAGTATGTGGACAGGGGTAGCTTGGGAAAAGTGGACAACAGCTGCAGGCTCTTACGGCTACATGGCCCCAGGTATAGAAGTTATCTGCATTAAGATTTCAATTGCATTTACTGACTAAGAAATTAGAATGCTTCAATTACAAGCTATTTCGTGTGTAAATGTAGAGCTAGCACTGACCATGAAGGTGACAGAGAAATCGGATGTTTTCAGCTTCGGAGTAGTGGCCTTGGAACTTTTGATGGGAAGGCATCCAGGAGAGCTCATATCAACATTATTAGCAAAAGTAGCCTCGGAAAGCGACCTGGATATGTTTCTGAAGGATCTGATAGATCAACAGCTTTCACCTCCTACTGATGACATAGCAGAGGAGGTGGTGTTTGTAGTCACCATTGCATTGTCAATGAGAATGTAGCAATATAATAAAATAACACACTGAACTAGATGAAGTTGAAATTTTAATCCGAGTTAAAAAAATGGGCAGAAAATGAGCCCTTCATAGAGTCTTGTGTTTGCGAAATTTAGGAGTCCTGTTTTGCCTTCCCATAAACCCCTTGAGGAATGGATAGAGATGAACCATGACCCAGAAGCAAAGAATAGTTTCCCAAAGAGTGGACTCCATGAGCCATAGCCGTTGTTAATGGCACCAGAAATTCCTGCCACCACTCCATCCATATTAAGGATGATTTATGTAGTTGGTGGAATGAGAAGAGTTGTCCATTTGAAGAGGTAGAGCTCCCCAAACTCGGAATCATCAGCTGTTTTTACTGTAACTATGAAGTTCGTGTCAATTCCTGCAAGGACCTTAAGAAGACCTTGGAAAACTGCAAAAAAGTGTGCTGAATGACCCAAAATTGCTCATTGCGCCACCAATTCTCAATACTAACTCCACTCCATCGAAGTTCAAGCACACCTGTAGCAAAGATGGAGACGAAAAGTGCAACGAACCACGTGTGCTAGGTTGTTCAACTGCATAAAAAGTAGGATCAAGTTCAGGAGATCAGCAAAAAGTCTAATAATAAATTATACAGGCTATATTCCTGATTATGTCTGATTACATGATTGATCACCAATTCTGTTCCAAGTTGAAAGATATGGAACATTACTCTCCACATTTATCAGATAAAATTAGGATGGATGATACATACAGTTGGAATGATAAATTTTCCAGTAAGGAGACATACAGCTGGGAGTGTACAGTAGGAAATAAGAGCAATGGAAGTGAATGGGTACACAATGGTGTTAATATAAGCAAGTCTCTCAAGCCATTTAAGCTTTCTCCAAAACCATACCAAAGTGGACAATGACGACTAAGGAAAATTTCAACAGAACCAAGAGCCCATCTCAGAACTTGATGCAACCTGCCAACCTATAAGATAAATTGATTGGAGTTGATCCCTTAAAACATGCTCTCTTGGGACAACAGTACACAGACCTCCATCCTCTTCAGTGCATTTTGAGGCTTGTCAAGATGTCTTCTGTAATTGAACCATAAATCCATCCAATCTGAGATAATAAAATATTTAAAAATTAGTTCACACCAGTAGATAAGAAGAGACTCAATCGACTCCTGAAATGAGATAACAAAAAAAAAAAAAAGAGACCATGCAATTGACAGTGTTTTCACTTATCTCGTTGCCCCGATCAGTTTTTTCTTCATGAGCTGATTACATGGATGGCTTCTTTAGTGACATCGGATTACTCCCCTCAGGAAGACCACCTTCTTCCATCAGAGTGGAAGCAATGAAATTTGGTGACATTCCAAAACGTTTTTCAAAATTATTTTGGGACATGAGGGATGATTTTTCCAACTCTCCATATTCTTCCAGGCCTTCTTCATTTTCCTCAAGATCAAAAGTCGGACCAGATGATTTCCTTGTGTATTGCTTACCCATCATTTTCTTCTTCTTGCTATATAGTCCTCCCAATCCAAAAAGAGCCTTAAGTCCTTTCTTCTTAGACTTCGTCTTCCTTGATCCACCACAACAGCAGCAGCACCACTTTGGCCAGCAGTCACAAGTCATTTTGGGCCGCTTCTCAGATGCTGGTGGATCATAGCCATATAATGCCTGCCTGTTAAAGAGTACATCCAGTTCCAACATATACAGGCCCTTGGATGCCATCTAGGCCCTTCATGTTGATCTGTTAAATGGAAATTTCCAATATTAGAAATGATTTTAAAAGGATGAACTTTCAATCATGCAATTCACAAAATCTTGGAATATACAAGAAATTTGGATTCGACGATCCGAAACAGGTTTTCATACTAAGTATTTGTTATAAAGAGCAGTGAATGCACATTAGATCATATTGACACGAAAATTGGAAGTTGAATGACTTACATCACAGAACATAACATTGCGGTTAGCAAATCTATCATGGCGATCAATACCATCAAACCTCTGCAGAAACTGTACATAGCACAGCTTCTTGCCAACTTGAGGATCCATCAGAAAGCACATAGCTTCCCTGATTGCTGTTGTTGACATAATAATGATCACAATCCAAGTTCAACATGAATGGTGCATTACTAAGCACTACAAAAACTCGGATCTGTTTATTGCCCCAGCTTTCTTGTGGTGCTGATAGCCAGGTCGTTTCTCACGTAAGACATAAACTAGTAGTGGTAGCTCCGTACCTTCAATATCAAGAGCACCTTCACTTCCCAAATACACTTCCAAAGAAAGAAGCTTCTTGCTCAGTTACACTACACCTGCTGAACATTTATATTACTGGTAAGCAAATCTATCAGTTTATAAAGAAAATTATCAAATTCAGGATACATTTTGTTTTTTATAGAGATTCTTATACCTGGATCATGCCAGGGTGATCGCGGGTGTTGTTCCCTGGCCATGGAGTACCATCCTGCATAACCCAACCTTCTTCTGGTTTCTTCATAGCCTTAGTCACTAAATCATTAATTCTTACTTTGAACTCTTCGTATTCTCTCTGCAATGGTTAAGACACTATATTAGTATGGTTTAATTTCAACAAATTCGCCGAAGTATAGCAGAAGATAAGAAGTTGCATCACTCACCTTCATAGCCCTACGATCCTTTACAAAAGTAGCATGGACCTTATCTTTCAGGTAGTCAATTTTCTCATTGAAGTAGAACTCAGGTGCCCTAGGCTCAATGATGTACTTCTTGCAAAACGGCACCCACCTCCTCGCAAACTCAGCAGTTTCAGACAACGTATCAAACAGAAGCATGGATGCACCATCCCGACACATAGCAACTCACTTTCTGTCACACCCCAAATTTTCATAATAAAGAAATTCCCATTTTATTTCATATATAGAGCATTAAATAGAGCGTGATAAAAACACTTTAGTTATTGAGTAAATAAATAAATGAGCATCCAAAGATAAAGGATTTAAAATAGGGGACAAGTCCCATAAGTTTCATCAAAGTCTAAGCATAATTCACGTAAAAGAGGATAAATAAGGGGTTGGTCCCTTATGTTTCTGCAATTTAATTTTAAGAAGAGTATTTAGCAAAAACCTTCAAAGACAAGGACCACAAGTTTATTTCCTAAATACATAACAAATAAAACATACAGGACTTATCAAACCTTTAAAATAAAACCCAACATGCAGAAAAGAATATATAAGTGATTTAGCAAATATGAAGGAAAAATTTTATCAAAAATCGATTCTGTAAGTTTATGCAAATTTGCAAAATAATAAATACCTCAACTCAAATAGACCCACAAAGCAATTAGCAACTGTAATTATTTAAATGAGAATACCAATATAACTTTAATGTACTGGAAGACCATTCCTTAATTTTAAAACTTAACTTAAAATAGGACATCCACCATACTCTTCATACCCACAACTGCCGTATAACTAAATTTACATCTATCCCTTAATTAAATAGAGTGAATTACAAAAAAAATCACATGTGCATCTTACGGGGATCTTTCAATTAAGCGAAATATAAATCAATAATGACACTACCAGGACTTCAACCCAAACACATATTGAAAATTTAATTAATATATTGACACCCTTGACCAACATATGTTGTACTAATGATACTAACACCTCAGCAACAATAAAAATAATTATTTATTGACTCAATCTTGCCACTAACCTTATATGCCATTCACGCGAATTCGAGACTCACGTATATTTATTTATTTTCAAAATTCCAACAGAATGAACCTGCAAGAATAAATTTTTCGAGAAAAGAAAAAAAACGAATACCCCAACCAACGTCCTAGTTTAAAATACCGACAGCAATATAAATTGACAGTCGACCAACACATGTAATGCTAAATGAATTTATTGCAAACAATTCCAAACATTCACAAGTTTTCAATAATTTAAAATCAATACGAAACTCTTACTGCATATGTGATACTACAAATTTAAACATAAATGTTTTGGATAAAAAAAACATGTAAGTACGCAGCCTGTAACTGAAATTTTATTAAAATATTTTATGAGGTCTCCTTTGTTGGCAATTGGATCGTGTGGATCAACGTGATTCGTTTAAGGTTATCAGGCAAACAATTACAGCGGAAGCAATTGAACCGTTTACCGTACTTCAGGGTTGATGTAGAGTCTGAATCGTTGCAGAGAACCACCTCTCGATCTTCTGCTATATGTCCCAAGTGTGATCCTGCTGTTGTGTGGGCAACAGTCTGCAGGATCTCTCAATCTGCTTCTCTTCCCTCTCCACCAAAAGAGGCGCAGGAATAATCTTAGGGTTCCAGGAAGCTGAGTTCACTTATATATTGGGCTACAGCAGGGACCAGGAGGAGAAATTGGGCTGGGCCTCAATTGAATTTAATTAACCAAGCTTAGCCCAAAGCTTTTAATTAAATCCAATAATAATAATATAGTCCACTAAAATATTATTACTGCACTACCCGTCCAATCCCAAAATTATATTCTGGGCTCCTTCTTATTATAAGCCCGATAGTCTCCCCATGTTTAAGATATTCAATGTCCATTAATTAATTAAGTTACTGACAACTCTAATTAATTAATATCTCGTCCGAGAGTAGTACCACTCAACCTTTTTATCATGCCGGAAATTAATCCACTTGCAAGATTTACATGATAAACCTTATGAGCTCCTCAAGGGGACATCATCAACCTATGATGGACATGGATTCCTTCTACAATCAACAGCACACCATAGATACAGCACTATTTCCCAACTCACCGAGTTTGTTGATTTAATACATATAAATCTCACTCATTGATGAATCAAAGAAATACATACTGCCCTACGTGTCGAGGTTATTGTATAGGGATTAAGAGCACGAACTTCCATAATAACAGAGATCAAGTTCTTCTATAAGTCAGTATAAGTCGAACGATCTCAGGCGGTCCTGCTCAATACACACAAGTGCACTAATGTGATTCTATAGCCAAGACAAGCTAATACCAAACCACACTACAACCATACCGATAGAGAGTCCCCGTCTATCTCAGTTCATCTGTTTATACTTTATAAGGAAACCGATAATATGATCTTCCGCGTGTTGTCGCACAACATATTATCTACAGTATAAAGTAAATGGACTATTGCATCATGCATATAAAATAAATTATAAGATGCAATCATTTGATCAATGATTCTCATTTCAAATATTGTTATGACATTGTTCATACTAAACCTAGACTTTTAGTATACAATCCAACAATCTCCCACTTATACTAAAAGACTATGCTGTCATGTCTTCTGCCATACATCTGATTCCTACTCCCATTACTCGACCATTAAAAGCTCTCGCCTTAAGGTCCTCGTAAATGGATTTACTAGGTCATCATCCGATGCAATCTAGGCGACAACAACCTTCCCCTCATCATACGATTTCTCGTAACAGGTGGTACTCGCGCTCCATGTGTTTAATTGCCTTATGGACTTGTGATTTCTTCAAGTTTGCAACTGCACCAATATCATCAATGTAAATTGTGATTACCTTGGACAAACTTAAAAACACTTCAAAGTCCATCTTGAAGTTTCTAGAGTCATATAGATACTTTGGCTGCCTCTCAGGCTCCAATTCATCATCTTTCCATGATGGAGTCTGGAGTCTGAAATATATTTCTATATAACACTCCTCCACATTATGACTCTACTTCCTAAAATTAAACACATAACCTTTGAGGAGAATTTACTACAGTTCAATCTGACTAAAAAATCCGAATCTACGTAATCCACAAGAAGCAGTGAATCTGCTCAGTAAGTCTACATATGATTTCCAGTCCTTCTCAGGCACTTCATATATGTCTTACCGCAGTTCATCATTCTTGTTCCGGGTTACGTTGATACCCACTGTTCTGCATACAGTAAAACAGATATCCAATTTCATTCATAGCATTCCATGAATAAACTCATCCGATGGGGAGGAAGGCTCTAATGCCGACGCGCAAGTCTATTCACATTGCTAAATGAGTATGGACTGTATCATTTTATGAAACTTGAGATAAGCATAACATCCTTTCTTGTGATCCGTATTACCGTGATCAAAAAGATGTATTTTGCCTTTCTTAAGTCCTTCATCTTTACCGCTTTATTAACCGTACCCATACGCCCGATAATACTCTTTCATTGTCTCCAATGAGCAAGATACTATCTACATATAGTCTAAGAAATACCACCACATTTCTGTCACTCTTTACAATACACAAGACTCATCCGCTCATTGATTTAAATCCATGCCACTGGATTACCTAATCAAAACAGATGCTTCACGATCTTAAAGCTTGTTTTAGTCCATCGCTGGACACTTTTAAGCTTACTATCAAAATGCTATTAGTACTTTGCAATGAATCACTCTGGTTGCTTCACATAGATGTTTTCTTCAAGACTTCCAATCAGGAAAGCTGTCTTGATATCTATTTGCTGTCCCTCATAATTTAATATGAGCAGCAATAAATAAAAGAATCCGGATCAATTGAAGCATAGCTACCAGCGAATATGTTCCCTCATAATCGAACCATTTCTTTCTGAGTACATCTTTTCGCAACAAGCTTTGCTTCCAAGATTTTCACCTTTCCGTATGATCCTCTTTTATTTCCTATGATCACTTGCAATGGTTTTTACACCATTTAGTGGTCATACAAGTTCCCAGACTTAATATAGAATCCGTAGATTCTATTTCGACATACATTGCAACTTACTAAGATTCTGTATTTTAATCTTGTAGTGCTATGTCGTATCCGTGGGATAATACCATGTTCACTAGGGATCAAGTCTCACGACTCTCCCAAACATATATTTATGAGTTGTCACACAACCCTCCCATTACGACAAGGCACTACATGTAATTGTGTATCAGACGTGACACGCGTTGCAGTTTACCTTGTGGTATATCCTCTTGTACACTTGGTACTTATACTTAGTGTTTTCCTCTCACTTCCTTTAGAACAACTTATACATGGGCTTGTGATTTATTACATAGTCCTTTTCCAAAAATCTGGTTATTGTGTTAACAATTACCCTTCGATCTTTTTGGACTAAATAAATCACTATCCATTTTTCTAGAATATCTCATATACAGACAAACGTTTCACGAATTACTGTATCTAGGGCATATCCATAAAATGAATTTAATTATTCCAAATAATTCATCATCTATCTAATCATAACCATAAGAGCCTAATACCTTCTACCCACCACACCATTCAGCTGGGGCATACCCGGTGTAGTTAACTTGAGATTTAATCTCAACTTCTGATCAATAGCTCCTAACTATCCCAAGAGGTATTCGCCATCATGATTGAATCATAATGACTTAATATATTTTTCATGACGCTTCACTGTACCAGCCTTACAATTCTTGAATTAATCAAAGAATTTAGACATGCAGTGCATCATATAAATATATTGGTTTCCAGAATAATCTTCGAATATTCATAACCACCTCTCGCCTGGGTAATATTAGGTTCGCTTGAATCAGAATGAACTAATTCCAACATATATATATTTGGCTCTACACCCCACAGCCTTGAAAGGCAGTTAATCATTTTTACTTCCAAGCAAGACTCGCAAGTCCGATAGTTTCCACTTCTGATAAACCTTGCGGTCTATCGGCTATCAACTTTTGAATCCTACTCAAGTAAAATGAACTAGTCTTAGACGCCAAATGTATGTTTAGTTCATCTCCGAAGGTTCCTTTCTCTTACTAATATTAGAAGATGCATTATTAGTTACTATTTCTTGCATCTGAGGGATGAACATGATTCAAGAGTATAATTATTATCCACCAACGTACTATAACGGATTATACCCCCATTCCTCATCATTATGACCATGTCATATAAATGAAATGAAGTATCCATCCGTTAATGCATAGAAACCGAAATTAAATTCTTTCCATGAAAACGTACGTAAAGATAATTTCTCATAATCAATCATTTATTCCTATCATAAGATAGATAAATAACTCCCACTGCAATAGTCACTACCTTCGTAGTTTTACCCATGTCATAACTATCTTATCCTCACTTAGTAATAAACATTTAGTGATTCCAGTATCTACACACTTCGTGTTAATAGATGCCATCACTAATCATGTTTAAACAACTAGTGAATAAGATATTAAACTTGTTCACTTTATGATGAAAATGGCTTTCCTTTGCCACATGTTTTGTCAGAAGTCTCCCACCATATACATCCTCTAGTATTTCAGGTAGAACTTTCTCAAAACATCAAGGCTAAACATGGAGAATAAAATTGATCTAGGTTTCCCTTTCAATTTATACTCCAAGCTTTTCCAATTCATTCATCAAATTCTATCATGATCTTGCGCCTTTTAAATTACTCAAGTATCTGAAGAGTTACATGAGTTCATCATATTTCTATGATCCTCTCATCTCTTCACTAAATACTTTAATAGGAATCATGAGCCGTCCTTTGAGAGAACACATGTATTTTCTTAAGCAGTAAATTTTCAAAACCACGATTCTTTTCTAATCAACTAATTTGGACAAGTAAATATAATGTCTTTTAGTTAACAATTAGTGAGATAATACCATTCGAAATTCAGAGAATCACAAATAAATATTCAGATCAAATCTTCGAATTTTATCCTTTTATATTGATTCCCTCAAAACAATATAAAAATAAAATTCACCGACATCTCAAGCACCGTGAGTCTGCAAGCCACGTTAGTGTGGACGTTTACAAACCCGAACATTTACAAGAGAAGGTTTTACCCATTAATTTCATTTGTCAACATAACTTTATGACAAAATAATTAATAGTCGGTTCCTTTTTAGCCATGCAAATAATAGCAGTGACTCCGTTGGGGAGGATACTATTTATTTACACCTAAGTGTACACCATTATTTGATCCCAAGTCCACTGCGCGAGCTTGTGTGCCTTACAGTTAGAGAAGTACACACGCGCTCGGATAGCTTCCTACAATCATCTATTATTAGTTTGTACTAGTGAACCGCACACAAACTCATCCGTTAGGGAGGAAGGCCAATGCCAACACGCAAGTTTATGTGCCACATTACAAACAATAATTATTTATGAAGTCTGTACCAGTGATCCGTGAATAAACTCATCCGTTAGGGAGGAAGGCCTATGCCAACACGCAAGTTTACTCACATCACTTACAAACCAATAATGGAGGCCGCGGGAATTTATTACCAATCCCCTCTCCCACTTAGTTATTTAATTACCGAAGGTTTTTAACATGCATATAATATATCACAATAAAATATACAACTTAGCATGCTTCTATTAACAGCAATTTAAATAAATAAATCACATAGAACATGTCTTTCATATATACAACAATAATTGACAATTAAATCAATTAATCAGTTATATAACATAATTAATTGTATAAATAGTGGATCAATTAATTTGGGCCTCAAGAGCAATAAATAAGCACAAAATGAGCAGCAGATTAAATAATTAATCAAGCTCATTATCCATGGCCCACAATCTTAGCCCAAAATCAAATTAAGTCCACCAAGCCCACTAGCACAATTAGTCCATTAATATAATTAATTAATTATGCTTGGTCCAATTACTCACAATTAATTAAATTAATTAGTCCAGCAGCCCATATCCATTTTAATTAAATTTGGGCCAATAGCCCAAAACCAAATTAAAATTGAGCAGCCTATAAACTAAAATCTGAAATTGAGCCCAAGACAAAACCCATAATTTATTTGGGCCCAACAGCCTATCACCAATAAATTAAAAACAGCCTTTGCAGGCAGCCCATTGTCAAGGCCCAAAAACAATAAAAAAGGCCCAACTGAGACAAAGGCCCAAAAAGCTTTGCCCTAAGATCCTGCCAGCCGCATCTTCTCTTCACCGGCTCAGCCAGTCGCCGCCTTGCCGCTGTCCCCGGAGGCGCCGCCAGCAGGCGACCTAAATCACGTCGTTAGCCCACCGCCGACAGCTCCCAGCTGCACCCACCAGCCGCCGCGTATAGACGAAACTGACGCAGCAGACACGGCACCGACGCTGCCGCCGTCGGCTTCCCTCGCAGCCACCGGCCCTCAGTCGTCCATGCAGACTGACCAGCGCCACCGCACAGCCGCCCGCTCCTGTAGACCATCCAGCAGTGCCGTCGCCTGCAACCGCGCTGGTATCAGGTAGCCGCCGGAAATGAGCCGACGCCACCAGCCGTCAACAGTCTGCGCCGCTCAGCCGCGTGCCACCACCAGCGCAGCCAGATCCTCCGGCGACATGCCCAGATCTGCACAGCAGGAGCTCAGTCGAGACGCGCCGCTTCCATCACAATCCAGACGCCGACTCGTCGCCCAGATGCCTCGCTGTGAAATCGACGCCGCCGCACCGTTTATGTTCATCACCCGCCGCCGTCAGTCCACCATGACTCCGATCCAATCGAAACCTATCGCCATACTAGCGCCGCCGTGACGGATTGGTCTAATCGAAGCCATCAGCCGTCGCGGTGGCGCCCCTCTTCAGCGCCGCCGCGCTAAAGCCTTCGTCAGAGAGACCCGCTCGGATCATTCTAGGAACACCGCTGGCAGAAACGAGCACCACGACTGGAGTTCGTCTGTCCAGCAAACATCACCTACGATCGGGTCTTGCTGAGCAGAAAACAACCCAGTCTCGTTTCTCGCCGATTTCAGACTCGCGTCGATGACGGTATAGCACAGATGAGTGCTTCATGTTCGCGACTGTCTTCTGTCTTCTGTCTTTAGACTCATGTCCAGCAATAAAAACCGAGAACAGTGTACTCATCCATAGATATACACAACAGTCGAACCCAAAGTAAAAAGCGATAACAAAGATAAAACTCCTATCACATAATCACATACTTCCAGATCGACAACTATGCGATTAATACAGATTATTTCAATTAATCAATTAATCACAAAAAAAACTTTACAAATCACGCTTCACCAAGAAACCTGGCTCTGATACCAATTATTGGCAATTGGATCGTGTGGATCAACGTGATTCGTTTAAGGTTATCAGGCAAACAATTACAGCGGAAGCAATTGAACCGTTTACCGTACTTCAGGGTTGATGTAGAGTCTGAATCGTTGCAGAGAACCGCCTCTCGATCTTCTGCTATATGTCCCAAGTGTGATCCTGCTGTTGTGTGGGCAACAGTCTGCAGGATCTCTCAATCTGCTTCTCTTCCCTCTCCACCAAAAGAGGCGCAGGAATAATCTTAGGGTTCCAGGAAGCTGAGTTCACTTATATATTGGGCTACATCAGGGACCAGGAGGAGAAATTGGGCTGGGCCTCAATTGAATTTAATTAACCAAGCTTAGTCCAAAGCTTTTAATTAAATCCAATAATAATAATATAGTCCACTAAAATATTATTACTGCACTACCCGTCCAATCCCAAAATTATGTTCTGGGCTCCTTCTTATTATAAGCCCGATAGTCTCCCCATGTTTAAGATATTCAATGTCCATTAATTAATTAAGTTACTGACAACTCTAATTAATTAATATCTCGTCCGAGAGTAGTACCACTCAACCTTTTTATCATGCCGGAAATTAATCCACTTGCAAGATTTACATGATAAACCTTATGAGCTCCTCAAGGGGACATCATCAACCTATGATGGACATGGATTCCTTCTACAATCAACAGCACACCATAGATACAGCACTACTTCCCAACTCACCGAGTTTGTTGATTTAATACATATAAATCTCACTCATTGATGAATCAAAGAAATACATACTGCCCTACGTGTCGAGGTTATTGTATAGGGATTAAGAGCACGAACTTCCATAATAACAGAGATCAAGTTCTTCTATAAGTCAGTATAAGTCGAACGATCTCAGGCGGTCCTGCTCAATACACACAAGTGAACTAATGTGATTCTATAGCCAAGACAAGCTAATACCAAACCACACTACAACCATACCGATAGAGAGTCCCCGTCTATCTCAGTTCATCTGTTTATACTTTATAAGGAAACCGATAATATGATCTTCCGCGTGTTGTCGCACAACATATTATCTACAGTATAAAGTAAATGGACTATTGCATCATGCATATAAAATAAATTATAAGATGCAATCATTTGATCAATGATTCTCATTTCAAATATTGTTATGACATTGTTCATACTAAAGCAAGACTTTTAGTATACAATCCAACATCCTTGCCAACGCTCCCCGCTCATATGCTACCGCCACGCTAACCTGAAAGGGGAGATAGATTGGGGTGAGCAACTACAAGCTCAGTGAAGACTTTATCATGCTTACACATGTCAAATATATCATGTACAAGAATTTAATTCACTTACGATACAATCTTATCATGTCAAAATAAGGCACCTTTCGACCCTTATCCATGTAACTTTACGATATCGCGATTCGTTAGTAAGGCACTCCTTCACAGCCCTTACCCATTGGCACTATCACAGCCCATACCCATGCTAGACATGATTTCATAAAGTTCAAGTATGATCACAGACTCACAGTGTGATATAAATTTCTAATTCATTCCATTTATCACATATGAAATCCTTAAACACATATAAGAATGATAAGAATCCCCACCTTAAATCTCTTACGAAGTTTAAACACGTACTAAACGACGCGCTCCGACTCTTCTTCGAAGCCTAATAATTAGATAAATAATTATCAAATTAATTATACTATCATAAAATAAAACTTGATTCAAAATTTAATTGAATAATGATATAGTATAATAAGAAGATAAAGTTTAAAACATAAATTATAATATCCACGGGAACAGCAGGATATGAAAATGGATTGAAAGGGTTTGATATGAAAGTACTTTTAGAATTTTTAGGAAAATAAGAAAAGAAAGATAATACTCCCTCCGTCCCATAGTTATGCTCACCATTACTGTAGATACGGAGTTTAAGAAAAGTTACTTTTTGACCAACTTTATTGACTTTTTAGTAGTATTGTGGTATTTTTAGGTAATAAATAAATTATAAAGTAAATTATGTGTGTTAGGTGTGAGTGGTATTTTTGAAATAAGATAACTTTTGAGGTTGTTGGTTAATGTGAACTTTCCATTTTTGGGTGGTGAACATAAGTGTGGGACGGACGAAAACGGAAAGTGTGAACATAAGTATGGGACGGAGGGAGTATAATAGAAGAGGAAAAAAAAGAAAAATATCTATTCTTGCAAATTTGGTTGTGGCCGTCCAAGAGAGCAGTTTATTAGGGTGTGGAGTAAAATCCAGAGTTATGCTATATATATACACACACACACGATGTGACAATGAAAGGAAATAATTAATGCAGGACAAGATTTTTGCAATCAAGGAGAAATATATCATTGACTTTCCTTTGTTGATTATTGATAAGGATTTGATTGCAAGGAAAATATTTCTTTGAAGGTTAGAAAATATGTTTTGATCTTTTTATGAAGAGGAGATCTTCTAAAATAAGGAAATTTTGTGAATTTGATTTCTCACTTCTAATTCACGTGGTTTGGGAATAAGATTGGGCTTTCTAGAAAAAAGGCTAAAATATAAAATTAAATTAAGTTATTTAAAAAAATTCATGGGTGTTACATTCCACCCTACTTATTAAAATTTCGTCCTCGAAATTCTAAACAACTTACTACTCCCGCTAAAACGTGAATACTTCGCTTGTCGTACTTCTTTTTCTCCAAATTCACGAGCAGTTCGCTTTGGACATTGTTGAGCTTTATGGCCTGGTTCACGACAGTAGTAGCACACTCCTTTTCCATACAAGCATTGTCCACCATGGTTTCTTCCGCACTTAACACAAGCGGGTCTAGAAGCTTGTTGAGTATCTAAGTTTGGGTTTCCTTCCACCTCGTCTTGCTCGTTATTGTCATTGCTATCGCTTTGGTCGAAGTTTTCTCTTTCTTTTTTCCCGAGGGTCTCCATTGATCGTCCCTTTTTTAGGCAGGCTTCAACCTTTTGGGCCCTCATAAATGTGTCGGCGTAGCTCATATCAGGTAATGCAGACATTTCCTCTTGTATGTCCTGGTGCAGTCCATTCAGGAACTTTTTGGCTCGCTTCTCTTCAGTGTCGACCAGCTGCAGTGCTGATCGATGCAGCTGGTTGAATCGCCGCTCGTACTCAATCACTGACATGTTACCTTGCTTGAGATTGTAAAATTCATCTTCCATCTTAGCCAGGTGAACTTGAGGGTAGTAATTTGCTGTCACGATTGCCTTGAAGTCACCCCAAGTGATTGTTTCTCTGTTTTTGTTTGGCCTCATGGCCCAATATGCGTCCCACCAATGGTCTGCATCCTCAGCCAGTTGGTTGGATGCGCAGAGCACCCGCTGTTCATCGTTGCATTTTAAGAGGCGGAAAGTCCTCTCGAGCGATCGAATCCATTCCTCCATGTACTCAGGTCATTCGTTACCTTTGAAAACATGTGGGTGGTTTGCGCGAAACTCACGCACTAATTTCATGTGAGCATCAGGGTCAGCATTTGGAGCATTCTGGGGATTTTGAACGTCCCTTCTTGGAGGCATCCTTCAATTCCAACGTAAATAACTTTAGCTTTGTTGCAAATGCCGTCCATAAAGCTAATTAATCATAGTATCTTCATGAAGTATCTTATCATTTGCTAACACATTGAGGCATATAAAAAATTATACTTCTATGGCATACATGTGCATATAATCAATTTCACTTACAATACAATCCTTTCATGTCAATAATCCTGTCGTGTCAAATAAGGCACCTTTCGGCCCATTATTCATATAATACGATATCGATTCGTTGGTAAGGCACCCCTTCATGGCCCTTACCCATGCTATAGTATGGCACTTATTTACAGCCCATACCCATGTAATAGTAAGGCACCATTATAGCCCTTACCCGTGTAATACATTCCATTCACATATTCCAAGTAATTTCAACTATCACATACGAAATAATATAACACATATAGGATGAGAGAATCCCCACCTGAAATACTTGCAAAGTCTAAGTTCGATTATCAAACGCCACGATCCAAGTCACCTTTGAAACCTATAAGCATACAACTGATCGTTACCAATACAACTCAACCATCATAAACTAATCTGCAGAATTCTTACGTAGGGGTTGTAGATTGAAAAAAAAATATTAGGGTTAGGGTTTATGATCAGATGTAGAAAAGAAAGCAAGAATTTACTTTTGGCTTCCCACGATGATGTATGAAGAAGAGGGAAAGAACGCAGCAAGAAAGGAAAGAAAAGAGAAGAAGAAAAAAAAAGATAAAAAGAGTGAGTTGTGCGTTACCTTTCTTCTGCTGTAGAGTGGATGAAGTATTTAGAGAAGACTGAATATGGAATGAACGAGTGGCACATCATGATTTCGAATCCTTTGGACCCTTTGATCCAAAATGGACACAGGTTCTTCTTCATATGTCAGGTCCTTGCCAATCTCTAATATCGAGAAATTCACAACATGATTAGGATCATGAACATATTTTCTCAACATCGAAATGTGAAAAACATTATGCACGGAGGATAACTCGGGTGGCAAAGCCAAACGATAGGCTAGATCTCCAACTCGATCAAGGATTTGAAATGGACCAACGAAACGAGGTCTAAGCTTTTCTCTTCTTCCAAATCGTATGACACCCTTCATAGGAGCCACCTTCAGAAAGACATGATCTCCGACTTCGAAATGTAAATCTTTTCTTCGTTGATCAACATAGGACTTTTGTCTATCTTGAGCAGTCTTGATTCTTTCTTGAATTATTCTGACCTTGTCCACTGCTTCTTCTATTAGCTTGGGGCCTAGAACAGCTTTCTCACCAACATCATCCCAATATAATGGTGATCTACACTTCCTTCCATAGAGCGTTTCGTAAGGAGCCATCTTGATAGTTGCTTGATAGCTGTTATTGTAGGCAAATTCGACAAGAGGTAGGAACTTCTCCCATGCTTCACCTACGTCAACAGTGCAGGCTCTTAACATGTCTTCCAAAATCTGGATTGTCCTTTCGGATTGCCCATCCGTTTGTGGGTGATAAGCTGTGCTGAAATTCAGTTTGGTTCCCACCGCCTTGTGCAGACTTACCCAAAACCTTGAAGTGAACCGCGTATCTCTATCAGACACTATGGACATTGGTACGCCATGTAGCCTCACTATTTCTTGAATATATAACTGCGCATACTGCTCCATCTTGAATGTCATCTTTACGGGCAAGAAATGAGCTGACTTGGTCAATCGATCGACGATGACCCATATGGCATGATTTCCCTTCGAAGACCTTGGTAAACCTACGACAAAATCCATGGCAATTTGCTCCCATTTCCACTCGGGGATCTCGAGTGGTTTAAGCTTTCTGGCTGGTCGCTGGTGTTCAATTTTAACTTGTTGGCAAGTTAAACATCTTTCAACAAAGTATCCAATATCTCGTTTCATACTCCTCCACCAAAATCTTTCCTTCAAGTCATGGTACATCTTTGTTCCTCCCGGATGAGCGGTGTATGGCACTCCATGCGCTTCACTTAAAATCTTTTCTCTCAACTTCTCAACCATTGGAACACACAATCTCCCATTTAAAGTTAAAACTCCCTCTTCGTCCACTTTGAAGCCATTGTATTCGCCTCCAGCTAGTGCCTTCTTCATCATTCCTTGCAAGAAATGATCTTGTTCTTGAGCTTCTTTTATCTCTATTTTCAGACTCGGCTGAATTTCTAATGCCGCAATGATCGCCTTCGTGCCGGAGGGTGATGCCACCAATTCAATTTGCATCTTGGCGAACTCTTCGACCAGCTCTTCTTGCTTGGTATATAGACTATTTAGCTCCACTTTGGTTTTCTGACTCAAAGCGTCGGCCACTACATTAGCCTTGCCTGGATGGTACTCAATGGTGCAGTCATAATCGTTCACCAACTCTAACCATCTCCATTGTCTCATGTTGAGTTCCTTCTGCGTGAACATATACTTCAAACTCTTGTGGTCCGTGAAGATCGTACATCTTCCACCATAAAGGTAGTGTCGCCAAATCTTCGAAGCATGAACTACGGTTGCTAACTCCAAGTCATGAGTAGGGTAGTTCACTTCTTGCGGTCTCAACTGTCTAGAAGCATATGCAATAACCTTTCCATGTTGCATCAATACACATCTGAGTCCTTGCTTTGATGCATCACTGTAGATCGTGAATTCTTCATTTGGATTTGGGATTGTCAACACGGGTGCTGAAGTCAAATCGTGCTTTAACCTTTGAAAGCTCTCTTCACAATTGTCAGACCATATGAACTTCTCTCCTTTACGAATCAATCGTGTCATTGGACCGGCTATCATGGAGAATCCTTCTATGAACCTTCGATAATAGCCAGCTAATCCCAAGAAACTACGAACTTCTTGAACATTTGTAGGTGTCTTCCACTGATTTACTGCTTCTATCTTAGATGGATCTACTTCAATCCCTTGTAACGTCACCACATGTCCAAGGAATGTGACTTGCTTCAACCAAAACTCACACTTCTTAAACTTTGCGTATAACCTCTCCTTGCGAAGTGTCTCGAATACCAATCTCAAGTGCTCCTCATGTTGTGCTTCATCTTTGGAGTATACCAAAATGTCGTTGATGAAGACTATAACGAACTGATCGAGATACGGGTGAAAAACTCGATTCATCAGATCTATGAACACTGCAGGCGCATTACTCAACCCAAATGGCATGACGACGAATTCATAGTGCCCATAACGCATTCTAAAAGCAGTCTTAGAAATGTCTGACTCCTTCACTCTTTGATGGTACCCGGATCTTAAATCAATTTTGGAAAATACACTTGCTCCTTCTAATTGGTCAAATAAGTCTTCAATTCGAGGTAGAGGATACTTGTTCTTTATCGTCAACTTGTTAAGCTCTCGGTAGTCAATACACATCCTCATGGATCCATCTTTCTTCTTAACAAACAGGACTGGTGCTCCCCATGGAGATACGCTTGGGCGGATGAATCCCAAGTGCAAGAGCTCTTGTAGCTGAACTTTCAACTCTTGTAATTCCACGGGCGCCATTCGATACGGAGCTTTGGATACTGTGCCGATCCTGGTATCAAGTCTATTGAAAACTCTACTTGATGATTTGGGGGCACGCCTGGTAAATCCTCCGGAAAGACATCAAGATACTCTCGGACAATAGGTATGTCACTAGGCGGTACTTCTGTGGTCCTGGTGTCTACAATGTTGACTACGAATCTCTGGCAGGACTTCTTTCTAAGCATCTTGGCAGCTTTTGCAGCAGATAATATTCTCGGTACTACACCACGCTTGAGCTTGTGTACCACTTCTTTCTCGAATTTTGGTTCCCTTAAGATTATTACTCGTTCCTTGCACTTTATATTGGCTTGATGATAGGTAAGCCAATCAATTCCTAGAATCAAATCAAACCCATGCATATCCATAACATACGTCTTGACGCTGAAGTCTACTCCTTCAATGTGTACGCTCACACTTTCTACTAAGGTATTCACGACAACTCTCTCCCCCGTAGGTAGACTAATCTCAAGAGGTTCATCACTCTTGACTCATTTACAGTTAATCTTATTACAATACTTTGCGGAAATAAATGAATGTGATGCACTAGTGTCAAACAAAGTGAAAGCTCGGGATTTACCCATATCCAACGTACCTGTCATAACATTAGGTTCATTGTCCCCTTCAGCTTGGTTCATGGTGAAAACTCTCCCTCTTCCTCCAGTGTCTTGTCTTGTGTTTCCCTCCGGAGGTGGTCCCCTACAATCAGGTCTAAAGTTGGATGTCTTTGGGCAGTTCTGTGCTTGATGGCCAACTTCATAGCACCTAAAGCATTTGTTTTGTCCCATAAGACACTCTCCATGATGATTCTTCCCGCACTGTGTGCAGAGAGGCTTTGGTCTGTGTGCGTTGGCTGGCGGGTTGTTATTCGTTCTAGCTTGCCTTTGATTGCTGTTTCTGCCTTGGCTAGAATTTTCCCATTTCCGTTTGTTTGGGTTCTCCATCGGCTTTCTGTTCGCTCGCCCTTTCAGTATGCAAGCTTCAACTTTCTGGGGGTGGGTGTACATATAGGCAAAAAAAGTGAAAAAATGAATGTCATTCATGGCACACTTTGTTTAACTTTTATGAATGGAGTAAGGTGACAAAAATTGCCACTAGTCTGCCCAGCCTGATGGTCACACCAAGCCAATATATGGTGTTAAAATTTGTTAATACAGTTGATCCAACTTTTTTCCTTTTCATGGAGAATTAAGAGACTTCTGATGTTTACATTGATTGTGTAACACCCATGAATTTTTTTTAAATAACTTATTTAATTTTATATTTTAGCCCTTTTTCTAGAAAGCCCAATCTTATTCCAAAACCGCGTGAATTAGAAGTGAGAAATCAAATTCACAAAATTTCCTTATTTTAGAAGATCTCCTCTTCATAAAAAGATCAAATCATATTTTCTAACCTTCAAAGAAATATTTTCCCTGCAATCAAATCCTTATCAATAATCAACAAAGGAAAGGCAATGATCTATTTCTCCTTGATTGCAAAATCTTGTCCTGCATTAATTATTTCCTTTCTTTGTCACATCGTGTGTGTGTATATATATATAGCATAACTCTGGATTTTACTCCACACCCTAATAAATTGCTCTCTTGGATGGCCACAACCAAATTTGCATACATCATCGTGGGAAGCCAAAAGTAAATTCTTGCTTTCTTTTCCACTTTGATCATAAACCCTAACCCTAATATTTTTTTTTTATTTTTTCTTTCTTCAATCTGCAACCCCTACGTAAGAATTCTGCAGATTAGTTTATGATGGTTGAGTTGTATTGGTAACGATCAGTTGTATGCTTATAGGTTTCAAAGGTAACTTGGATTGTGGCGTTTGATAATCGAACTTAGACTTTGCAAGTGTTTCAGGTGGGGACTTTTTCATTCCTATATGTGCTAAATAACTTCATATGTAATGCTTGATGTAAATTTGAAGTTTCTAGTCACACTATGAGTTTGTGATTGTGTTTGAAACGTGTGTTACATGGGTATGAGCTTTCAAAGTGCCATACTATAGCACGGGTATGGGCTATAATAGTGCCATACCATAGCATGGGTAAGGGCCGTGAAGGGGTGCCTTACTAACGAATCGCGATATCGTAAAGTTACATGGATAAGGGTCGAAAGGTGCCTTATTTTGACATGATAAGATTGTATTGTAAGTGAATTAAATTCTCACACATGATATATTTGACATGTGTAAGCATGATAAAGTCTTCACTGAGCTTGTAGTTGCTCACCCCAATATATCTCCCCTTTCAGGTTAGCGTGGCGGTAGCGTATGAGCGGGGAGCGTCGGCAAGGAGACCTCATAAAATATTTTAATAAAATTTCAGTTACAGGCTGCGTACTTACATGTTTTTTTTTATCCAAAATATTTATGTTTAAATTTGTAGTATCACATATGCAGTAAGAGTTTCGTATTGATTTTAAATTATTGAAAACTTGTGAATGTTTGGAATTGTTTGCAATAAATTCATTTGGCATTACATGTGTTGGTCGACTATCAATTTATATTGTTGTCGGTATTTTAAACTAGGACGTTGGTTGGGGTATTCGTTTTTTTTCTTTTCTCAAAAAATTTATTCTTGCAGGTTCATTCTGTTGGAATTTTAAAAATAAATAAATATACGTGAGTCTCGAATTCGCGTGAATGGCGTATAAGGTTAGTGGCAAGATTGAGTCAATAAATAATTATTTTTGTTGTTGCTGAGGTGTTAGTATCATTAGTACAACATATGTTGGTCAAGGGTGTCAATATATTAATTAAATTTTCAATATGTTTTGGGTTGAAGTCCTGGTAGTGTCATTATTGATTTATATTTCTCTTAATTGAAAGATCCCCGTAAGATGCACATGTGATTTTTTTTGTAATTCACTCTATTTAATTAAGGGATAGATGTAAATTTAGTTATACGGCAGTTGAGGGTATGAAGAGTAAGGTGGATGTCCTATTTTAAGTTAAGTTTTAAAATTAAAGAATGGTCTTCCAGTACATTAAAGATATATTGGTATTCTCATTTAAATAATTACAGTTGCTAATTGCTTTGTGGGTCTATTTGAGTTGAGGTATTTATTATTTTGCAAATTTGCATAAACTTACAGAATCGATTTTTGATAAAATTTTTCCTTCATATTTGCTAAATTACTTATATATTCTTTTCTGCATGTTGGGTTTTATTTTAAAGGTTTGATAAGTCCTGTATGTTTTATTTGTTATGTATTTAGGAAATAAACTTGTGGTCCTTGTCTTTGAAGGTTTTTGCTAAATACTCTTCTTAAAATTAAATTGCAGAAACATAAGGGACCAACACCTTATTTATTCTCTTTTACGTGAATTATGCTTAGACTTTGATGAAACTTATGGGACTTGTCCCCTATTTTAAATCCTTTATCTTTGAATGCTCATTTATTTATTTACTCAATAACTAAAGTATTTTTATCACGCCCTATTTAATGCTCTATATATGAAATAAAATGAGAATTTCTTTATTATGAAAATTTGGGGTGTGACAGATTGGTATCAGAGCAGGTATGCGATTCTGTATACTTGCTTAAAATTTTAAGTTTTTTATTTCCGCACATAAGTGAATTTCGTGACTTGAGTGATATGATTTTTGCAATTGTATAAAAGTATAAATAAAGTCTCTTGCTACGCATCCATCGAGTACGACGCCCGCTTCAACCAAGGTATGAAAGTATGAATTTCATAAATTGATTACGTGCGAGATATTAAATGAAAGTTTATGCTACATGACTTATGTGAATTTTATGATGAATGATGAATTAAGAATTTTATTGAGAAACTATATGATTAGTAAGGATATTATCGCATTAGATGGGTAACTTGGCAAGACAACAAGCTTACATAAACTATCATCGAGACGTTCGGCACGACCTACCCACCCATATTGCTCACATGCTGCAATTATGGAGACAAGTTAAGGATGTGGGTGAAGGTATTACTGACTATTGGGCTGGATTAAAGCTCATCAGTACGTTACCGTGGGCTTGGAAAGACGTGGCCGATTCCATACATGCTGAACTTATGCATCACTCGGTTCAACACCAAGTTCCGCAAGTGGACCATGTGCAGTTCACAGCCGTTTTGTTCATGAGAGTCGCAAGATAGTATCCGCCAAACCCCCCTCCTGGACATCATATCCGGGATATTCATAATGAGCAAGAAGAGCGGTTGGTAGGTTACCTTGCAGAGCCGGCACCGACACCGGAACCGAAACCCAATAACGAGCCAAATGGAGCCATGAATGAAGGAGGAATAGATGAGAGTTCCGAGTCAGACCCGTCCGAGGACTCGGGAGTATATGGTGATTAGATTATGCAAGCTACTGTTTCAAGGATTCTTTTTAACATAAATTATCCCGTATGTTAGGGACATGGATTTTCTTTCATTATTTGACATATGACTTTCCTTCTATTTAAATTGCAAGTTTGAAACAGTTGTTCATTTAGTTGATCAATGAATTATATTATTTTGAAAATGTGCCTCTATCATGTATTTGTTATTCTGCAATGCTATGATATGCGTTATTATTTTTCCATTCGTTAACTCGAATAAATGCTAAAATTATTTTTATGGTGGAATTAAAGGATGCCTCCAAGAAGGAATGTTCAGAACCCTCAAAACGTTCCGAATGCTCAGAATGTCCCTAACGCTCCAAATGTTCCAAATGCTCCGAATGTCCAACATCCTCAGAACGCACCGAATGCTCCAAACGCTGATGCTGATGCTCATAAAAAGATAGTACATGAGTTTCGCCAAAACCATCCACCCTTCTTCAAGGGGAGTGAAGGGCCCGAGTACGTGGAGGAGTGGCTACGAGCACTTGAGAGAATTTTTCATCTCTTAAGGTGCAATGATGAGCAACGTGTAATCTGTGCATCCTATCAATTTACTGAAGATGTCGACCACTGGTGGGATGGATACTGGGAGATGAGACCTAATGAGAACCTGGAAGCTATTACTTGGGTAGAGTTCAAGGATATAGTAATGGCCAATTACTATCCTCAAGTTTACCGCAATAATATGGAACATGAGTTTTACAATCTCCAACAAGGGAACATGACCGTAATTGAGTATGAACAGCGGTTCAATAAGCTGCGCCGATTAGCTCCACAGCTGGTCAATACCAAAGAGAAACGAGCCAAGAAGTTCCTGGATGGATTGCACCAAGATATACAAGAGAGAATGTCTTCACTGCCTGATATGAGCTACGCCGACACGTTTATGAGGGCCCAGAAAGTTGAAGCTTGCTTACTGAAAGGGCGAGCGAACAGAAAGCCGATGGAGAACCCAAACAAACGGAAATGGGAAAATTCTAGCCAAGGCAGAAACAGCAATCAAAGGCAAGCTAGAACGAATAACAACCCGCTGGCCAACGCACATAGACCAAAGCCTCTCTGCACATAGTGCGGGAAGAATCATCATGGAGAGTGTCTTATGGGACAAAACAAATGCTTTAGGTGCTATGAAGTTGGCCATCAAGCACAGAACTGCCCAAAGTCATCCAACTTTAGACCTGATCGTAGGGGGACCACCTCCGGGGGGAAACACAAGACAAGACACTGGAGGAAGAGGGAGAGTTTTCGCCATGAACCAAGCTGAAGGGGACAATGAACCTAATGTTATGACAGGTACGTTGGCAGTGGGTAAATCCCGAGCTTTCACTTTGTTTGACACTGGTGCATCACATTCATTTATTTCCACAAAGTATTGTAATAAGATTAACTGTAAACGAGTCAAGAGTGATGAACCTCTTGAGATTAGTCTACCTTCGGGGGAGAGAGTTGTCGTGAATACCTTAGTAGAAAGTGTTAGCGTACATATTGAAGGAGTAGACTTCAGTGTCAAGCCGTATGTTATGGATATGCATGGGTTTGATTTGATTCTAGGAATTGATTGGCTTACCTATCATCAAGCCAATATAAAGTGCAAGGAACGAGTAATGATCTTAAGGGAACCAAAATCCGAGAAAGAAGTGGTACACAAGCTCAAGAGTGGTGTAGTATCGAGAATATTATCTGCTGCAAAAGCTGCCAAGATGCTTAGAAAGAAGTCCTGCCAGGGATTCCTAGTCAACATTGTAGACACCAGGACCACAGAAGTACCACCTAGCGACATACCTATTGTCCGAGAGTATCTTGATGTCTTTTCGGAAGTTTTACCAGGCGTGCCTCCAAATCATCAAGTAGAGTTTTCAATAGACTTGATACCAGGATCGGCACCAGTATCCAAAGCTCCATATCGAATGGTGCCCGTGGAATTACAAGAGTTGAAAGTTCAGCTACAAGAGCTCTTGCACTTGAGGTTCATCCGCCCAAGCGTATCTCCATGGGGAGCGCCAGTCCTGTTTGTTAAGAAGAAAGATGGATCCATGAGGATGTGTATTGACTACCGAGAGCTTAACAAGTTGACGATAAAGAACAAGTATCCCCTACCTCGAATTGAAGACTTTTTTGACCAATTAGAAGGAGCAAGTATATTTTCCAAAATTGATTTAAGATTCGGGTACCATCAATTGAGGGTGAAGGAATCAGACATTTCTAAGACTGCTTTTAGAACGCGTTATGGGCACTATGAATTCGTCGTCATGCCATTTGGGTTGAGTAATGCGCCTGCAGTGTTCATGGATCTGATGAATCGAGTTTTTCACCCGTATCTCGATCAGTTCGTTATAGTCTTCATCGACGATATTTTGGTATACTCCAAAGATGAAGCACAACATGAGGAGCACTTGAGATTGGTATTCGAGACACTTCGCAAGGAGAGGTTATACGCGAAGTTTAAGAAGTGTGAGTTTTGGTTGAAGCAAGTCACATTCCTTGGACATGTGGTGACATCACAAGGGATTGAAGTAGATCCATCTAAGATAGAAGCAGTAAATCAGTGGAAGACACCTACAAATGTTCAAGAAGCTCATAGTTTCTTGGGATTAGCTGGCTATTATCGAAGGTTCATAGAAGGATTCTCCAAAATAGCCGGTCCGATGACACGATTGATTCGTAAAGGAGAGAAGTTCATTTGGTCTGACAACTGTGAAGAGAGCTTTCAAAGGTTAAAGCACGATTTGACTTCAGCACCCGTGTTGACAATCCCAAATCCGAATGAAGAGTTCACGATCTACAGTGATGCATCAAAGCAAGGACTCGGATGTGTATTGATGCAACATGGAAAGGTTATTGCATATGCTTCTAGACAGTTGAGACCGCACGAAGTGAACTACCCTACTCATGACTTGGAGTTAGCGGCCGTAGTTCATGCTTTGAAGATTTGGCGACACTACCTTTATGGTAGAAGATGTACGATCTTCACGGACCACAAGAGTTTGAAGTATCTGTTCATGCAGAAGGAACTCAACATGAGACAACGGAGATGGTTAGAATTGGTGAACGATTATGACTGCACCATTGAGTACCATCCAGGCAAGGCTAATGTAGTGGCCGACGCTTTGAGTCGAAAAACCAAAGTGGAGCTAAATAGTCTATATACCACGGAAGAAGAGCTGGTCGAAGAGTTCGCCAAGATGCAAATTGAATTGGTGGCATCACCCTCCGGCACGAAGGCGATCATTGCGGCATTAGAAATTCAGCCGAGTCTGAAAATAGAGATAAAAGAAGCTCAAGAACAAGATCATTTCTTGCAAGGAATGATGAAGAAGGCACTAGCTGGAGGCGAATACAATGGCTTCAAAGTGGACGAAGAGGGAGTTTTAACTTTAAATGGGAGATTGTGTGTTCCAATGGTTGAGAAGTTGAGAGAAGAGATTTTAAGTGAAGCGCATGGAGCGCCATACACCGCTCATCCGGGAGGAACAAAGATGTACCATGACTTGAAGGAAAGATTTTGGTGGAGGAGTATGAAACGAGATATTGGATACTTTGTTGAAAGATGTTTAACTTGTCAACAAGTTAAAATTGAACACCAGCGATCAGCCGGAAAGCTTAAACCACTCGAGATCCCCGAGTGGAAATGGGAGCAAATTGCCATGGATTTTGTCGTAGGTTTACCAAGGTCTTCGAAGGGAAATCATGCCATATGGGTCATCGTCGATCGATTGACCAAGTCAGTTCATTTCTTGCCCGTAAAGATGACATTCAAAATGGAGCAGTATGCGCAGTTGTATATTCAAGAAATAGTGAGGCTACATGGCGTACCAATATCCATAGTGTATAATAGAGATACGCGGTTCACTTCAAGGTTTTGGGTAAGTCTGCACAAGGCGATGGGAACCAAACTGAATTTCAGCACAGCTTATCACCCACAAATGGATGGGCAATCCGAAAGGACAATCCAGATTTTGGAAGACATGTTAAGAGCCTGCACTGTTGACGTGGGTGAAGCATGGGAGAAGTTCCTACCTCTTGTCGAATTTGCCTACAATAAGAGCTATCAAGCAACTATCAAGATGGCTCCTTACGAAGCGCTCTATGGAAGGAAGTGTAGATCACCATTATATTGGGATGATGTTGGTGAGAAAGCTGTTCTAGGCCCAAGCTAATAGAAGAAGCAGTGGACAAGGTCAGAATAATTCAAGAAAGAATCAAGACTGCTCAAGATAGACAAAAGTCCTATGCTGATCAACGAAGAAAAGATTTACATTTCGAAGTCGGAGATCATGTCTTTCTGAAGGTGACTCCCATGAAGGGTGTCATACGATTTGGAAGAAGAGAAAAGCTTAGACCTCGTTTCGTTGGTCCATTTCAAATGCTTGATCGAGTTGGAGATCTAGCCTATCGTTTGGCTTTGCCACCCGAGTTATACTCCGTGCATAATATTTTTCACATTTCGATGTTGAGAAAATATGTTCATGATCCTAATCATGTTGTGAATTTCTCGACATTGGAGATTGGCAAGGAGGACATATGAAGAAGAACCTGTGTCCATTTTGGATCAAAGGGTCCAAAGGATTCGAAATCATGATGTGCCACTCGTCAAAGTTCAATGGAGTCGACATACGGAAAATGAGGCTACATGGGAAAAGAAAGAAGAAATGCAAGCAAGATACCCCTTTTTC
Organism: Pogostemon cablin; assembly: GCA_023678885.1. NCBI lineage: Eukaryota > Viridiplantae > Streptophyta > Magnoliopsida > Lamiales > Lamiaceae > Pogostemon > Pogostemon cablin. The sequence continues at coordinate 8,910,383 of CM043009.1, forward strand.
ATTATGGGTAAGATATTTATATCATTATGAAATTTCGAGGACAAAATTTTTATTAGGAGGGTAGGATGTAACATCCCATACTTTCTACTCGTAAATTCTATTGTGGCCCAAATATCTAAGGCCCAATTTTTTTCTAGCCCATTCATTCTTATCAGCCGTAAGACAAAGGAAACAGAAGCAGAAAATATGATTTCTTACTCCTCAAGAAATCCAATCGAAATCTTCATAAAGAAGATATTTTATCCTTCTTATCAAGTCCCATATTTTAGGAAAATTTGTTAAAACCTATGAGGGGATATGCACTGTTATTTCGATCAGTCAAATCAATATAAGTCCCAATCTACGTTCATTCCATATTCAGTCTTCTCTAAATATTTCATCCACTCTACAGCAGAAGAAAGGTAACGCACAACTCACTCTTTTTATCTTTTTTTTTCTTCTCTTTTATTTCCTTTCTTGATGCGTTCTTTCCCTCTTCTTCATACATCATCGTGGGAAGCCAAAAGTAAATTCTTGCTTTCTTTTCTACTTCTGATCATAAACCCTAACCCTAATATTTTTTTATTTTTTCTTTCTTCAATCTGCAATCCCTACGTAAGAATTCTGCAGATTAGTTTATGATGGTTGAGTTGTATTGGTAACGATCAGTTGTATGCTTATAGGTTTCAACGGTGACTTGGATTGTGGCATTTGATAATCGAACTTAGACTTTGCAAGTGTTTCAGGTGGGGACTTTTTCATTCCTATATGTGCTAAATAACTTCATATGTGATGCTTGATGTAAATTTGAAGTTTCTAGTCACACTATGAGTTTGTGATTGAGTTTGAAACGTGTGTTACATGGGTATGGGCTTTCAAAGTGCCATACTATAGCACGGGTATAGGCTATAATAGTGTCATACCATAGCATGGGTAAGGGCCATAAAGGGGTGCCCTACTAACGAATCACGATATCGTAAAGTTACATGGATAAGGGTCGAAAGGTGCCTTGTAGTTTCTCACCCCAATCTATCTCCCCTTTCAGGTTAGCGTGGCGGTAGCGTATGAGCGGGGAGCGTCGGCAAGGAGACCTCATAAAATATTTTAATAAAATTTCAGTTACAGGCTGCGTACTTACATGTTTTTTTTATCCAAAACATTTATGTTTAAATTTGTAGTATCACATATGCAGTAAGAGTTTCGTATTGATTTTAAATTATTGAAAACTTGTGAATGTTTGGAATTGTTTGCAATAAATTCATTTGGCATTACATGTGTTGGTCGACTGTCAATTTATATTGCTGTTGGTATTTTAAACTAGGACGTTGGTTGGGGTATTCGTTTTTTTTCTTTTCTCGAAAAATTTATTATTGCAGGTTCATTCTGTTGGAATTTTGAAAATAAATAAATATACGTGAGTCTCGAATTCGTGTGAATTGCGTATAAGGTTAGTGGCAAGATTGAGTCAATAAATAATTATTTTTGTTGTTGTTGAGGTGTTAGTATCATTAGTACAACATATGTTGGTCAAGGGTGTCAATATATTAATTAAATTTTCAATATGTGTTTGGGTTGAAGTCCTGGTAGTGTCATTATTGATTTATATTTCGCTTAATTGAAAGATCCCCGTAAGATGCACATGTGATTTTTTTTTGTAATTCACTCTAATTAATTAAGGGATAGATGTAAATTTAGTTATACGGCAGTTGTGGGTATGAAGAGTATGGTGGATGTCCTATTTTAAGTTAAGTTTTAAAATTAAGGAATGGTCTTCCAATACATTAAAGTTATATTGGTATTCTCATTTAAATAATTACAGTTGCTAATTGCTTTGTGGGTCTATTTGAGTTGAGGTATTTATTATTTTGCAAATTTGCATAAACTTACAAATCGATTTTTGATAAAATTTTTCCTTCATATTTGCTAAATCACTTATATATTCTTTTCTGCATGTTGGGTTTTATTTTAAAGGTTTGATAAGCCCTGTATGTTTTATTTGTTATGTATTTAGGAAATAAACTTGTGGTCCTTGTCTTTGAAGGTTTTTGCTAAATACTCTTCTTAAAATTAAATTGCAGAAACATAAGGGACCAACCCCTTATTTATCCTCTTTTACGTGAATTATGCTTAGACTTTGATGAAACTTATGGGACTTGTCCCCTATTTTAAATCCTTTATCTTTGGATGCTCATTTATTTATTTACTCAATAACTAAAGTGTTTTTATCACGCCCTATTTAATGCTCTATATATGAAATAAAATGAGAATTTCTTTATTATGAAAATTTGGGGTGTGACACTTTCTCCATCGGATAATCAACTGACAAGATCGAAAGCACAGTGTTTGCTGTAATAATGGGAGGTTCCTTAAGAGGGTCCACTGAACTCACAAAGAAATCAACTGGGGCAAGCCTATTAGGCTCACCCTCATGCTCAAATCTCAAAGAGAGATGATCAAGATAGGTTTCTCGGTTAATAGGAAGCCATTTGGGGGACTAATCAAGAATCCAGGATAAATCAAACCATATCTCACATATCACAGAGATAATCCACAAGGGAAAAGCGTCATAGGCTAGGGTCAAGATTCTAAAACGGAAGAAGAAACACAGAATGATGAAACGAATAACAATGAATGTGATAAGGGCTTATCAATCGCGATGCAATTGGGACTTTTCTCCACAGTGGTTGACGAGCTTCAGCCAGACTGAGGAAATATAGAACACAAATAAATCCTAGAGATTGATTATTTTTCACGATATCACCACAAACAGGATAATTTGTGGGGGATATATAAAGGAAACAAAGAAGTCGATTTACGAATCAAGAAATTAAGCTGATAAGAATAGAAAATCAAGATAACTTACAGGAAATCATCATCATCTTCTTGGGCATTCCCTCTGTCATAGTATTTAGAAAGCATGCCCTACATTTTTAATGTTTGAAACACGCTTTTGTTAATGCTTTAGTTAGTTGGGTAAAACATGTTTAGGGAAATTTAAGCTGCGATTATAAATAACAGATGGAATGTAACATAACGCAAGTGAGAAATCATAATTCAGTTCCAAACTTTTCTCTTTAGCCTTTCTTGCACTTTTCACGGCCACTCAAATTGATTGAATCTACAGGTAATTGTTTGAAGGAGTTCGTGGTTTATCGCTGAGACAATTGGAATATGTTTTGGATGATTTGGAGCTACTGCCTTGTGTGACAATTGGTAATCAGAGCAGTTTGACCTGTAGTGCATGCCGAGAAGAACGAGAATGGATGTTAGAGTAGAAAACTTAGAGGCTCAGATGTCTCAAATGAAGCTGCAACAACTCAATTTTAATCGATCGATGATGCAATTGTTAAAGATAAATTTTGAAGAATTTAGGAAAGAAATGCAAATGTCTGGAGTTGGAAATGGAAAAGAAGCCAGGGCCCCGAGTAGTAAACAAGATGGAGAATCTGATTCAGCTCCGATGCACACTGTACATGGCCATGGTAATTCAACTCAGCCCATTCATTTACCATTCCATGAGCCAAAACTTGATTTCCCAAAATTTTCTGGAGAAAACCCTAGGCAATGGATTCGTAAGTGCAACAAATATTCATTTTCAATCCCATGAATGACCATGAAAAAATTTTAAATGCTGCTGTGTACATGGATGGAAATACTGTTTTGTGGTACTTGGAATATGTCAAGGGTAGAAATGACTTAGGATGGGAGGAGTTCACCAGTCTTGTTTTAGAAAGATTTGTTAATGTGGATGGTAAGAATCTTGTTTCCCAGTTTAATAAACTCAAGCAACATAATGACGTGTCTGAATATACCTTAAAATTTGAAGAACTTAAAGCTTTAATGGCCAATTCTAATAATCACTGCATCGAACACTGCTTTCACATTCTGCAATCAATATGAAACAATTTATGTTCTTTGAAGTCTAAACTTGCTGAGTTGTATTCAATGCACGAGTTGTTTGACAAGTAAACAAATACCATGTGACGAACCTGTTGTGTCTTGGCGCTGCACTCGATACAGGCCATTACACCTATTTGCTTTCTGAGCTCCTCACACTAGAAATAAGAATGTAGAAATGTTACAATGTGAATGAAGATTGAGCTTAGTACGGTTTTAGACTTTTAGTACATAGTTGAAGATTGATTGGTTTTTTTTAGGTGTTGTAAATTATTCATTATCTTGTATCTATTGATTCCATTTTCAAGAAATACATTGCGCAAAGGATGTTTTGAAGTAAGCCTATTAAAGTTTAACTTTTATTGCGTTCTTCAAAACTGGGAGAAGACGTCAAACATGATGAGTTAGCTAAAGATAAAACATGTTCATCAAGGCTATATACCTGTTCAGTGGAAATCGTGCATGCCCGTGAATAGTCCTTCTTGAGCTGCTTGTCCTCTCTTAAATTTATAATGTGGCACCATTTGCCTCTCTAATCTATGCACTGAATTTGGTGAAAATCAATCTGTTTATGAGAAAATAAAACGAAGAGTAAGATTTGTTACTCAGCAAGAACCAAGAAAGACTAGACAACTATATAGATCGTTTCAATAAGCAGATAGAGAATGGAAAAGGACCCAGATACCTAAGTTCCACAACTTAAGATCTGTAGAATACATATCAATCTACACCTTTTTGCAGAAAACAAAGAGACTATTAGATTTAAAAAAAAACACTATTTTCTCTAATAACTTCCAGAAAAGTATGATAAACCAATAAATCATTATGTAATCTAGATAAAGATAAGAGACTAGGTCAGCCAAACAAGTAACAATAGGATGTTTCAGACAATAGAAAACTTGGTTACACATAGCAAATTATTTTTAAATTTAGTAGCAGATAAAGTATCATCTGAAGAGTATAGGAACCATGTGCTGCAGTGGGTTGAAATAGCACATTAAAGCTATCAATTGAAAGAAATCGCCAGCAATTCTTTGTTGAAAATAAATTCAGAATATATTTTTGACTTGGAGCTTAAACTCAAATCATAGAGAATTGAATAAAAGTAAAAGAACATTTAAAAAGGTTAAACAAGCTGACCTCATATCCAATAAAACTTTTCAGATACCAACCAAATCTTAAAGACTATAACTAGTCTTTCAATCAAGATATCAGAACCACAAAATGTGCTCAAGTTAATCAATTAATTTACTATACATGTGAATAAAATCAAACATACCTGAATGTGCCGGTAAAACATGAACACGACCTGCGCTTCCAAGCCTTGTAGTAAAACCATGTCCTGCATTATCCTAGGTGGTGAGATCACATACGACCCACCCCTACTACAACTTGTAGTATCCTTTGAGAGAACCCCTAAAAGGGAAGGACTATGTCGGGGCACATCTGAAAGTGCCGCAGCTGCTCATAAGAAATATTCTCCAGCATTTGAACCCCACTCTGGCCATGGACTCTGCTATCAGTCCCCATTACATGCAGCCCTTTTAGAATCCACAATACAAAAGACAGATGAGTGGTGCCTGCTTATCACTCTCTTAATTGCAATTGGAAACTCACACATTCTCAGTCCACCACTTACTAACTTTTCATTCTCTTTTCCTCCTATTATCTGGGTTGTCATGTCCATATTAGGATTTTGGGATCATCTCCAGCTTCCAGGTGGTTTGGCGTTGGGTCCAGATCAGGGTCGTAATCATCCTCATTGTCCTCGAATGTTTCATCATTATCTTGTTCTTTTAGTTTTTGGACATGAGTGCTGCTGGGTGATCCCTTTTATGCTTCCTCCACCTTGCTCTAGCCTCTAAAAAAGACGAACAAATAAAGTACAAAAGACAAAAGAAAGAAGAACACAATTCATCATTTCTAGGATTTAGTATTAAAAAGCAGCTAAAAACTTAAGCAGAACCCCTTTTCAACAACACTAGCCCTTCAATTTCAGCTCTACAACTAAAGGAAATTACATATTTCTCATTCCACGAGATAAATCGTGCAACGGTCCACATTGGAAAAAGATGTCTATTATACCACACAGACACAAAAAAATAAAAAAAAACTAATTTTTATGCAAAACCAGCAATTTGTTTAAATATTTCCACAGATACACAAGGAAATCAAATACTTTCAGCATTAATTTCGCAAATGGGAAACAACAAACTTTCTACCTAATACTTTAACTACTAATAAGCATATTTAATTTACTATAAATATACTTTGACTACTAATAAACATATTTTACTTATAAAATAATCATAATTTAACAATTAATCAACTTATCCCATAAGAGAGTACCCTTAAAAATAAATAAAATAGTGTATGAATATCATGTGATAAATGAAAATTTATAATAACAATTTTAGAGTAATTTATTCTACAATCAATCTCATAAAAAAAATGACTAATAGATTATAGACATTTGTTAGTTAACTATTATTTTTAAGTAAATATATTATCACAGTTTATTTATGAGTAGTTTATAAATAATTCATTTTGATGTTTGCTACTTTCATTAATTATGTTACTTTTTATGACAAAAATTTATTGTAAGACATATTAAAATATATTTATTATACAAGTAAGGTATAATGAGTAATATATTAAAGTATGATTCTACATGTTATAATATGATTCAATATAAATTTACTTTAATTATTCATAAGTAATGCGTTATTTTTTAATTAAGGATCAACATGTCTTACAATAAAAAGGTTATAACTTCTTATAACTGTTTAAAAGGAAAAAGAAAAAAATTATTATATTTATTTTTTATTTAAATAAAAATTATTTTTTATTTTATTTTGAGGCACTCTCTTGTGAGACGGGTCGAATCCATCACTAAAGTATGCTTAATCTATAGATAAATTATGCTTATTCCTACTTAAAGTATGTTAATAGTAAATCATATTATAACACTCTAAAATCATACTTTAATGCATAATCAAGCATACGTTACAAAACATACTTTAACAACCATTAAACATACTTTATCTATACAATAAAATATATTTTATCTATATAATAAGTATATTTTAGTGATGGATCGACCCGTCTCACAAATAACTCGTCTCACAAGAGATTTTGTCTTTAATTTTTCTTAATGGTAACTTTTTTTTTTTTAATTTATGAAATTATGATATCTTAAAAATTTTAAAATTATTTTTAAGTTATGTGTGACGGCCCACAAAATGAGTTTAGTAAATCAAATTATGAATAGTGAAATTTTAATAAAAAGTGATTTATAATTAACAGCTATTTCTCAAAATTAATTTGTATAGTATACTCAGTAATTATTTAGTTTATATTACTAATTTAATATTTAAATTAGACTAATTATACACTTTAAAAATGTATACAAATATAAAAAAAAATACAATTATAAACTAAAATGTATACAATTTAATTGTTAGATTTTTTAATGAAAATTTTAGCGTAAAAAATATTCAATTATTAAGAAACATGTATACTCTATTGATTGAAACATGTATACTCTATTGAATAAAAAATTATACATATATGAATGCTAATTTTTTTAATAAAAAATTTAGTGTAAAAAAAGTATACAATTATTAAGAATCGCATATACAAAATAGAATAATTTGTATACACAATAGAATAAAAAGTTATACACATATGTGTGCATCTAATATCAACTCTTTAAATTATAGTAATATTGTTTTAAAGTCAATTAAATAAGTTAGGGTGTGATACTGTCTCACGATGCGATCATTTTACGCTTTTATAATGAGTTATTACTATCAATATAAAATGTTAGCATTTTTTTTCATTTATACTGTAAATTGTTAATAAAATAATATTATCACTTTTCGTTATAAAATTATTATCATTTATCCATTTCATGTAAGGGCGTGATATGTACATTGTCACACACAAATTTTTGTTAATAAATTTTGAGTTATATTATTCAAATTTGTATAATAAATAACTTTTGGTGTAATTATATATAATATTTTGATTTTCGTTTACATAAGAAAATTTTGAGAAATTGGATTATTAGTTTCTTAGTGATGTAATACTCCTAATAAAAATTTGAAAAATTAAAATTAACCATATTACTCTATGGAAATTGGGGAATCCCGGTAGTCTCAAATTCTCAATTACTCAAAATCATTCTTCTATATTAATAAGCCCGATTCTCCCTCTCCCACCTCGTTTCTCGCCGGTAATATTCTTTTCTCCCCAATCCCGCTTCTTGCATCCGGTGGCGCTCCTCTTTTGAACAATTGCAAGATTGTGATTTTATAGAAGCCCCTTTTCGTGTTCCTTGTGTTTCTGCAAGAAAACCCATTCCCGGTTTCAAGACCTGTAGTCGAATCTTTGCAACTTCATCAAATGCACCACAACTCCCAATTCCGCTGCTGCTCCGCCTCAACCAGGACAAGCTTAACAAGGACAGCACTGCCATCGAACCTCTTGATCCTTCTCCAAGTGCACTTAACCTGGTAATAACTTTCTTCAACGAGATCATTTATTTTTATATAGAGAACATATTGTTTTAATACCTCTAAACTGTTGATAAGGGCTGATTTAGTGTTGCATATCCCGCTCACTCACCAATGCTGATCTGATTCAAGGGAAATCTTAAGTTCTACTGAGTCAAATAACACAATAATGCATATTTGTGATTTCGTGATAACAACGAGTTTTCCATACTTTGTGATCACGAGTTGTTCAATACAGTTGTCTTTCGTAAATATGACCCAAATCTTGTGCTTTTACTTAGTTTTTGATGAAGGACATAAATCAGTCTGAGTTTAAATCCATTGGATGAAAATTATGTAACCTTTTTGTTGAAATGAGTTTCTTCTGCAATGGGAAGTAATCTTTCATGATTCAAATGCTTCCACACTATCATGTGACTGTTTATGTCGGGTGTTAATTTATACGGAAATAATGAACTGAACTTGGATGCCTAAAAATATTGTTGTTCGTTCCATTGTAAATGCTTGGAGTGTGGTTGGTATTAGCTCTTTGCCTGAGATAATTACTGGAGGTTGTAATTTCCATTCAAGTTATTATTTTGAGTTGGGCATTTCATTAGCAAATTATTTATTCTTGTTTAATTTGAAAATGTCCGACTTTGATAAATTTACTTTATGTTATTTGATTGTGTGACATTTTGTTAATATTTTGCAGTTATGGTATAAAAATGTGCATTGTTGTCCTCTGAGGGTATCTTTGTTTTTACTTTGTTCGTGTAATTGGTGATAATGAAATGTGCAGAGTGCTATTTCTGGCAATATAACGCAAACTTTTTAGGCATGCCTCATGTGTCAATACTAATTAATTGTTCTGCCTCTGTGAGCGTCATTTATCTTTTCATAGCTTTGTTTATCTAAAAAAATTTGGATAATTGTCTGATACTTCTAATTAATGGTAAAGCTGAAACTTGTGGTTCCCCTAGCCCAATTTAATAATAAGAAAAAGATCATATTTGTTTGGTTAAATTTAGTCATTCAATAATTTACCTTAGAATGGCTGCTAAGTACTTTAGGATTAAACCACTGCTTTTAGTGAATCTAATTTTTTTGAGTTAACAATTTACTAATCAGTGTAGCTAGAATTAAAAGATTGAACTTTCACTGTTGTGTTTGATGTAATATTCTTGCTCTGGAAAAATGTGTGAATTAAAGTTTTGATTGTTCTCCACTATAAAAACCTGTGAATTACAATGACTAACTCTCTAATTTCAGTTCAATTTTGAGAGTGAAAGTTTTGATTGTTCTCCGCAATAACTAGTTTGATTATAATCCACAAAACGTACTTTCTCTAAGTGAGAAAGATCTCCATACCTAAAAGTTTAAACTCAATCGCCAATCCATGTTTGGTTTTGAGGGTGTAAAAGTTTAATTTATTATTATTTTTTTCTTTTCAAAAATGTCTTATACTTTCATATAAGAAAAGATAAAAAATGGTATGTATTTATTTTAATTAAAAAAAATACACGAAAATTAGATAGGCTAAAAACTTGACACTCTACTTTGCTATCATTTCCACAAAATTTGTGTGCTTGAGAGTTTTGGTTAATTTCACTTTTGGTAGATTTGGAGTTAGGCTAAAAATTAATCATAATTTTGATAAACAGAAGTGTATTATATTATAACAAAGTATTGAAGTTGTGTTAAATTCGATAAAATTAAATTGGTGTTTGTGTTTGTGTTCTTACTTTGTAACTCTAGGTCTGCTGTTTTGTTGGGGTATGCTGATTCCAAAAATGTGTTTGTGGTTTAATTCTAGTGTTGAGAGAACTTATTCAATGTTTAAGCAGAATAGGAAAAATTGCAGACATTTGTGTCTCATGAGTATATAGGTCAGATGTTGATAGCTTTTTGGTATTTGATATATTTATATGAAACTCCACTCTTAAAATGTAAGAAGCTATAGAATGCTTGGTGCAAGTGAGTCAGTGGCATGCTTCATGATTTATTCTTTTAATTTCCAAATTAATGTTTTACATTAATCTTCCCAGACAAATCATGCTGAGTATCTCTTTTAACAGTACCAAACAAGATCCAAGATTTTGAGATTAAGCCTTTGGATATTGAAATTGAGCATCTTACAATCCTAAGTTAACTGCCTCCCATGGAGTTTGAAAGAATTTGCTAGTATCTCAGTAATGTTGATGGCATAAGTAATTTACAAATATTCTTAAACAAAAAATTGGGTTAAGATTCTTGTATAACTGTGTTGGAATTAATATTATAATGTGTGTGATTTTTGTTGTCATGTCCATTACAGAAGGAATGTGGAAAATTATCTACAAGAGGTTATTTTGGAACTACAATGTTGTATGCACACAAAATTACCATTGTCGGCAAGGTTCATTCCTTTTATCTCTCAAATCTCATAACCTTAGTATTTGACGTAAGATGGGTCAATATTGACTTTTCCTCTTAATTTGTAAATATAGCTTGAGAATGCGACTTCTATATACATGAACAATCCAATGTTGCTGATTTTCATCTCAGGTTTAGGAATCCTCCATAAAGGCTTCACATGGTTTGGTTGGTGTTTTATTCTAAATGTTTCTATCAAAATATACATGTTTATCAGTATTTACTATTTATTTTTATTGTTTAGAAATTTACATACTCCCTTCGTCTGCCTTTAAGGGTGCTGTTTGCTTTTTGCACTTGGATTGAGGAGTATTATTATTTAATGTGTAGTGAGTAGTTGTATTTGTGGAGGTGTGGGTCCTATTTTTTAGTTGTAATAGTTGGTGTGTGTGGGTCCCATATGTATAAAAAAGGAAATGAGACACTTGGGGACGGACGCCCAAAAATGAAAAAATGATACCCTTGAAGGTGGACGAGGGAGTATTTTTCTAATATTTGAATTGTTGTAGGTATATCCAAGAGAAAGTTCCGTTCATTATTAAAATCTAGAGACTACTATGATTTGGAGACCAAGATAGACTTAAGGCTTGAAATTTAGCTTTTATATTTATTAGGCTTCTTTTTGTTCTCGTTCTTATTAAGTATGATGACTGATATTTTCATTAATTTATTCATTAATTGTATTTTTTAGTCTTAAACATGGTTGCAAATGCAGTTCTATTTAGAGCATTTCTCTATATATATTATAATAGACAACAAATTATGTTTTTAAATTTACTGCAATTATAAATTATTTTTCTAAAATTTAGCAATTAAATTTGAAAGTATTGGTGATTAAATTTTATTTGCACGTATATAATATTTGAAGAAAAATAATTGTCTATAAATATTACTCCCTTCGTCCCGCACTTAAGTTCACCGATACTGTAGATACGGAGTTTAAGAAAAGTTGCTTTTTGACCAACTTTATTGACTTTTTAGGGGTATTGTGGTATTTTTATGTAATAAATAAATTATAAAGTATGTTATGTGTGTTAGGTGAGAGTGATATTTTTGAAATTAAGATAACTTTTTGAGGTTGTTGGTTTATGTGAAATTTCATTTTTTGGATGGTGAACATAAGTGTGGGACGGACGAAAACGGAAAGTGTGAATATAAGTATAGGACGGGGGGAGTGTTATTTAATGACGATTCATTTGTATCCAAACATTTATCTTATTTGACAAAATCTATGGGCAAAATATATATCAAATTTCTATGTTATAAAATATTTCATCATTATACAATTAGTTAAAAATATGACAAAATATAAATTGTCATTATATATTTTTATTGATGACAGAAGTTTATTGTCATTTTATTTAAAACTTTTAATAACAATTTTATTTTTGTCAATAATAATAAAGTTATTATGACAAAAATACATCGTCATCAGTTTTGGGTATATTAATGACAATATAATTTTTGTCATTATATTTAACTTTTTAGAAACAAATTATGTTGTAATTATATTTTAAAAACAATGACGTTATATTTCGTCACTGTCACTGATTTTTACGTGATGAAACATTTAAAAGTGACAAAATAATTAATATAATATTGACAATTAAAGTGTCATAAATAATTGACAAAGATTGATAATATAAGGAAAATCGTCACTGAGCATTAACATTTTAGTGACAATAAATATAATTGTCATGCAATATTGAACTTATGGTGATGAAACACTATATTTAGTGACGAAATTTGGAGGGCAAATGTGACGACTTAATTGTTGGGATAGATAATATGACGATGAATATTTTCGTCATCAAAATATTACTTGTAGTGAGGAATTCAAATAGCGTCACACATATCTAATACGACGCACATAAAGTGACGAACTTTGTGACGCTCAAATTTTGAGTCCATTGAGACAAGATTTCGTGAATTTTTTTAATTAAAACAAAATCAAATATTGGAAGTATTTAATGAGCAAGAAAATGTAATTGAACCTTTATTGGAACCCACTTTCCTCGAAATATCAACACACGTATCCATAAGACTAGAACAATCACTTTTTGAAATCAATCCACCCACTCTCAAAACCTGCTCCCTGTTGATTCTCAGCACCTTACACTCAACAGAAGAAGATAAAACCACAACAATCATTTTCAACGTGAATTCAACGACCGAATCACAAGCCCACAAATACTCACACACCTTTTAAATTAAACCAAAACAAATTAGAATTTTAATGACAGGATTGATACCATTGAATTTAAATTAAAACAAACCTTTGGGGTGGGGAAGCACATGAGTGATAGAGCGGTGTCCAGAATGCAAACCCTAGGAGGTTCATTTAGGTTGAGCGAACGACTGAAATCTTGAGCTAGGATATTGGATGCTAGTGCCGCAAAGAGAGAGTTGATCTCTGGAAATCTCGACATACTGAATGAATAGAATTGGGAGTGGCGCTTTGAAAATATACCTGTGTTTGACTGTATTCATTTGGGTCGTCATTCGGGCTGACTGCTTAACACATTTAACAGGAATCAAATTAAATAATGTCATCAAATTATATATATATATATATATTCATTTATTTAAAAATTGAGTCAATATTATTTTTAAGCTTTGACTTTGAATTGACTAACCATTTATCTTTTATTCACTTTCACATTCTATTTTCGTATTATATAAATTTTGACTCTCAAAATTTTAAGATTGTAGCTAAAAACCTCTTTCATACACTGGTTATTGATAAGGGTTTCATCATATATTAATCTTAATGCATTCAAAATTTAACAAAAATCAACATATGGGTTTTCACGCACTATATTTTCTTTAAATGCAATTAAATAACTTTAATAAAGGTGAAATAATAAAGATGAACCGTGAACTATGATCCGAGACGGAGGTAGTTTTTTTAAATGAGTTTTGAGTGTGAGAATACAAAGTACAAAAAAAAATTAAAATTAAAAATTCTTTGATAGATGATCATATAATTTTGTTAAGAATAAATATAATAGATTTGATTAGAAGCTTGAACTAATTTCTTATAACACAAATCCACAAGGCGCATCCCTCAATACCAGAGCCCATAAAGACTTTAGAGTTATAGCTTGTGCACTCCAAGGGCACACCTTTTAATAAATATATCTATATAGTATGCTAATCATAATTATATACCCTAAAGTTAAACACCAAATAAAAGGTTCAAAGGCATTAGGCAAACAAATGAGAAGAACATATCATTAGCTAAACATTAAAGAATGAATGAGAGAACAATTAAATCAATCAGAAGCTGTGGCTTGGATAGAAAAGGAAGAAATGAGAAAAGAAAATAGTCATATATTTTTAAAGCACGCAAAATTGCCTCCAACAGTGATAGCCTTTCATCTTTATTTTTTAAAAGAGAACAAAAACATGTGCGATAATAGACACATTTTATATTAATGATATTGATCGTTTCACCATTCTTTAATGAAAACTCCTTCGGCAAATGACCAAGTTAGCAAAAGCAGAAGATTTTGAACCTGGGTGTTCATTCTTTCAGATTTTGATGGTACCGAATGAGGAAAGCAAGGTGCAAGTGCCACCACACTCTGAAAATATTGTACATAAGCAAATAAAACAAGTCACCTGCAGCACATATCTATATTCAATACCAGAAATAGAAAGCTAATGCGCAAGTAAAATCATAATGCACGGCCAAGGACTTTTAAAGAGTATATGTAGTGCTTTTCCCTCTTTGGTAATCTAGCTCTCCAAGAATGGAACTTTAACACACTCTAAAAAGATGGGCTATGAGAAGCTTGTGAATTCAATATATCATTTGAAAGATATGAGTTCACCCAGTAGAAGAAATGGCTTGGAGCTTCTCTCACAGTGCCTGGTACCTATCTCTCTTAAAAAGTTTTTCCAGAATCTGTGTCTATCCAAATATCTATCCGTCAACTCATTTTAATTCTCATAGTTTCTCATTCAATCCAATCGTAATCAAATTTACACACAACTTTCAAGCTAAAAAATTCCCGACTGTTGCCGATATAAAAATGTACACGCTCCTAGTCCCTATTGTTTCCAACATTTATAATGATTTAATAAACATAACATAGAACTATATAAGATATTAAAATGGAACAACAAGATAACAATTAGTAAGATTAATCAGATAGTACCATTTTACTAAAGAACGTAATATATAAACAATACTGGAAGTATTTAATGAGAAAGGAAATTAAATTGAACCTTTATTAGAACCCAGTTTCCTCGAAATATCAACACTCGTATTCATAAGACTAGAACAATCACTCTTCGAAATTAATCCACCCACTCTCAAACCTGCTCTCTACTGATTCTCAGCACCTTACACTCAACAGAAGAAGATAAAACCGCAACAATCATTTTCAACGTGAATTCAATGACCGAATCATAGACCCACAAATATTCACACCTTTTAAATTAAATCAAAACAAATTAGAATTATAATGACAAGATTGAGACCATTGAATTTAAATTAAAACAAACCTTTGGGGCGGGAAATCACATGAGTGATAGAGCAGTGTCCAAAATGAAACCCTAGGAGGTTCATACAGGTTGATCGAACGACTGATATTTGAGATGAGAGGTCTATTTCATTTTGAACCAATGAATCTTGAGTTAGGATATTGGATGCTAGTGCCACAAAGAGAGAGTTGATCTCTGGAAATCTCGACATACCGAATTAATAGAATCAGGTGTGCCGTTTTGAAAATATACTTGTACTTGACTGTATTCATTCGGGTTGTCATTTGGGCCGGCAGCTTAACACGTCTAACAGGAATCAAATTAAATAATATCATCAAATTATATATATATATATATATATATATATATATATATATATATATATATATATATATATATATATATATATATATATATATATATATATATATATATATATATTTATTTATTTATTTATTTAAAAATATTGTCAATATTATTTTGAAGCTTTGACTTTGAATTAACTAACCATTGATTTTTATTCGCTTTCACATTCTATTTTCGTATTATATAAATTTCACTTTCAAAATTTGAAGATTGTAGGCAAAAACCTCTTTCATAGACTGGTTATGAGTTTTGAGTGTGAAAATACAAAAAAAAAATTAAAAATAAAAATTCTTGGATAGACCGATCGTATAATTGTGTTAAGAATAAATATAATAGGTTTGATTAGAATCTTGAACTAATTTCTTAAAACACAAATCCACAAGGCGCACCCCTCAATACCAGAGCCCATCCGGACTTTAGAGTTATATAGCTTGTGCACTCAAATGGTACACCTTTTAATAAATATCTTCATGTAGTATTCTAATCATAATGACCCTAATGTTAAACACCAAATAAAAGGTTCATTGGCATTAGGCAAATAATGAGAAGAACATATCATTAGCTAGACGTTAAAGAATGAATGACAGAACAAATAAATCAATCAGAAGCTTTTGCTTAGATAGAAAAGGAAGAATTGAGAGAAGAAAATAGTCTTACATTTTTAAAGCACACAAAATTGCCCCCAACAGTGATAGTCTTTCATCTTTATTTTTTAAAAAAGAACAGAAACATGTGCGATAATAGACACAGTTGATTCTAATGATATTAGTCGTTTCACCATACTTTAATGCGAACTCCTTTGGCAAATGACCAACTAAGTTAGCAAGAGCAGAAGATTTTGAACCTGGGTTTTCATTCTATCAGATTTTGACGGTACCAAATGAGAAAAGCAAGGTGCAAGTGCTGCCACACTCTGAAAATGTTGTACATTAGCAAATAAAATAGGACACCTATAGCACATATCCATATTCAATACCATAAATAGAATGCTAATGCACAAATAAAATCATAATGCATAGCCAAGGACTTTTAAAGAGTATATGTAGTGTTTTTCCCTCTTTGGTAGTCTAGCTCTCCAAGAATGGAACTTCAACACATTCTAGACAGATGGGCTATGAGAAGCTTGTGAATTCAACATATCATTTGAAAGATATGAGTTCATCCCAATAGAAGAAATGGCTTGGAGCTTCTCTCACAGTCCCTGGTAACTAACTCTCTTAAAAAGATTTTTCGAAAAGTATACATGTCTGTGTCTATCCAAGTATCTATCCGTCAACTTATTTTAATTCTCATAGTTTCTCATGCAATCCAATCGTTATCAAAATTACACACAACTTTTAAGCTAAAAAATTCCCAACTGTTGCTGATATAAAAATGTGCACGCTCCTAGTCTCTATTGTTCCCAACATTTCTAAGGTTTAATTCAATAAACATAACATAGAACTATAGAAGATATTGAAATGGAACAGCACTATAACAAATAGCAAGATTAATATGATAGTACCATTTTACTAAAGAACTCAATATGCAGACAATATTGGAAGTATTTAATGAGCAAGAAAATGTAATTGAAGCTTTATTGGAACCCAATTTTCTCGAAATATCAACACACGTATTCATAAGACTAGAACAATCACTCTTCGAAATCAATCCACCCACTTTCAATACCTGCTCCCTGTTGATTCTCAGCACCTTACACTCAATAAAAGAAGATAAAACCACAACAATAATTTTTAACATGAATTCAACGACCAAATCACAGACCTACAAATATTCACACACCTTTTAAATTAAACCAAAATAAATTAGAATTGTAATGACAGGATTAAGACCATTAAATTTAAATTGAAAAAACTTTTAGGGTGGGGAAGCACACGAGTGATAGAGTAGTATCCAGAATGCGAACCCTATGAGGTTCATTCAGGTTGAGCGAACAACTGAGATTTGAGATTGAGAGGTCTATTCCATTTTGAACCAATGAAACTTGTGCTAAGATATTGGATGCTAGCGCCGCAAAGAGAGAGTTGATCTCTGGAAATCTCGACATACGGATTGAATAGAATCGGGAGTGGCATTTACAAAATATACCTTTTTAAAAGGTTCATAGGCATTAGGCAAACAATGAAAAGAACATATCATTAGCTAGACATTAAAGAATGAACGACAGAACAAATAAATCAATCAGAAGTTGTGGCTCAGATAAAATGGACAAAATGAGAGAAGAAAATAGTCTTAGATTTTTAAAGCACGCAAAATTGCCCCCAACAGTAATAGTCTTTAATTTTAATTTTTTAAAAGACAACAGAAACATGTCCGATAATAAACATTTGATACTAATGATATTGATCGTTTCACCATTCTTTAATGCAAACTCCTTTTGGCAAATGACCAACTAAGTTAGCAAGAGCAGAAGATTTGAACCTTGGTGTTCATTTCTTCAGATTTTGACGGTACCGAATGAGGAAAGCAAGGTGCAAGTGCTGCCACACTCTGAAAATATTGTACATAAGCGAATAAAAAAGTCACCTAAAGCACATACCCATATTCAATACGAGAAATAGAATGCTAATGCCCAAGTAAAATCATAATGCACGGCCAAGGACTTTTAAAAAGTATATGTAGTGCTTTTCCCTCTTTGGTAGTCTAGCTCTCCAAGAATGGAACTTTAACACACTCTAGACAGATGAGCTATGAGAAGCTTGTGAATTCAACATATCATTAGAAAGATATGAGTTCACCCCAATAGAAGAAATGGCTTGGAGCTTCTCTCACAGTGCCTGGTACCTATCTCTCTTAAAAGGTTTTCCAAAAAGTATACATGTCTTTGCCTATCCAAGTATCTATCCGTCAACTCATTTTAATTCTCAAAGTTTCTTATGCAATCTAATCGTAATCAAAATTACACACTACTTTCAAGCTAAAAAATTTTTGACTGTTGCCGACACTTGCTTAGGCTTTATGTCAGACTTATTTGACTGGATCTGGCCTAATTATCAATTATTTACTCATTTATTTTAGGAATAAATTTATTTAAATCCCTTAATAAATAAATAATTAATTGATAATTATTATATTAATTTGCCATATATTTTCCTTTAATAGACAATAAAATTCAAGTGCCTACAAATGTCCCCTCGTATTTTATTCACGGACGCCTTTGTGTTGAAGTGAACAAATTGCGATAATCCATTCTTGATCAACATGATTGAATTTTATTGCTTGCCTCACCAACTTGATATGAATAGCCTAAATTATGACTGAATTTAGCAGAGTACTAAGCTGCCTACATACCTCTTTGAAGAGGATCAAGTCATAACGTAGTTCAAGGAACATGATTTGGTTTGAATGGGGGGTGCCGTACACATTTTATACTCATACGGACCAGGAGTAATATGCATTTTAGTCTCGTGCATTATGGAACGTTGAACTTGAATTTGTTGACATTTTATAATCGTGTCAATGAGTCTTGAATTTGAACTTGTAGACAGTTTATACTCGTGTCAAGGAGCCTTGTGTGGACATTTTTCACTCGTATCGAGGAGTATTGTGTGAACAGTTTTCACTCGTGCCGAAGAGCTTCATGTGTAGAGAGTTTATTCTCTTCCCAAGGAGATTTTATTTGATGTGTAAATAGTTTATACTCATATCAAGAGTATCGAACATGTAGAGAGTTTTGTCTCTTCTCAAGGAGATATGATTTGATGTGTGGACAGTTTATACTCATATCAAGGAGTATAGTGTGGATAGTTTTTGCTTATATCGAGGAGCCTTGAATTTGATTTGTGTTAGACAGTTTAGGCTTGTATCAAGGAAGGAGCATGACTTGAGGGTTTTTAGATAGTTTAAGCTCGTATCAAGGAGCATGACTTGTAGATAGTTTTAGCTCATGTCAAGGAGCGTGATGTAGACAGTTTTAGCTTATGTCCACTGGGCATACCAAAATTTATAACAATAAATTTTGTATTTATGATGAAATAAATATAAATTGGGGATACAAAGATAATCCAGATGGATTTATTTTGAAAGAGGATGTAAGCGGGTTACAAATCTCCAATCAATCCTCTGATTCTTCTCTCGAACCAATTTGGATTGGCTTGACTTGTTGACTTGACTTTGACTGGAGTGTGCTGCCTACGTTGACAGCGTGTGTTTTGAGCCTGATCTTCAGATGAAGCTTGTCCAAACTCGGATGTGTAGTCTTGTGTCGTTGATCCGGAGGCGTTGAACTTTTATTCGGATTGAACGTTGACTAGAGAGAATGATGGATCGGAGGGGCTTGACATCTTGATCTCAGATCGAAGGCTGTTGAATGGAAGAACGCCGGATCGAAGGGGCTTGATACCTTGATCTCTGATCGGAAGCTGTTCTTGACTTGAAGATACTTGAAGATCTCAAGAGAGCACTGCTCGTATTCTTGATCTCTTCAGAAGCGTCTGTGTTTTCAGATGTTTTAGTGTGTCTAGAATGAATGAAGGAGGGCTCCTTATATAGGTAAAGGGTGAGGATACCCCATAAATAACTCGCAATTTGATTGGTCCAGGCCTGATTTGACCTGATTCTATGGGCTTGGGCCTTTCACTTGCTTAGGCTTTAAGTCAGACTTATTTGACTGGATCTGGCCTAATTATCAATTATTTACTCATTTATTTTAGGAATAGATTTATTTAAATCCCTTAATAAATAAATAAATAATTGATAATTATTATATTAATTTGCCATATATTTTTCTTTAATAGACAATAAAATTCAAGTGCCTACAACATGATTAGAAAGCCACGGAAGAGAGAATCGCTCGGACGCAAGATTGCTTAAATCGAAGTTCGTATGAGAAAGTTATGCTCAAAATCGTAAGGTCTCCCAACTGCCAGCAAGAATTCCGAAAATACACAAAAATTACCCTCTATTTCCTATTTTCTTGGAGACCAAGTTATTTCTAATCTCACATCCTTCCATATCTTTCATAATTATATTTTTCATGATATTTTAAGATCTCATACCTCCTACTCCTTATCTTATTCCATTCTCTCACCTATATATACTCCATTCTCATCACTACTTAAAGGTGTGGAGAAATCGCCTAATCTACCCACATTACCTAGGGTTTCAAACTCTAATCCACCCTATCCGCCGTTAATCTTCTACCCATCATCCACTATCCACCATCTGGAGAGGATTCAAGAGAGTATTCGTACGGAAATTTTGGAGAGGACAGTTGAAGACGGAATAAATTTTCCTTTCTTTACTTTATTCTTTCTAGTTTTTTGACTCATGGGTAAGTTTTCTTCCATAGACATGATTGTTTCTTGTAACACCATGGGCTAAGTATCTTTTTGGTAATGTTAGGGCTTTAGACAATTTTGATTATGTGATTTGATTGCCCTAGACTTGGATTTCTTATACTGCAGATTATTTATTTCCTTATTGAAGAAGATATTTTGAGACTTCAAATTATTTTGTTTTGAGTTTTGATTCCTTTGATTATTCATGACAGTATCACTGATTCATAGTTGACAGAATTCTTTATTTCTACATGATAATTGTTGTTTCCTATGGCAGTCTTAGGGGATTGGCCTATAATTCCTAAGACGGCTAGACAATCAATATGAAATATTAATTATTTGGTAAAACATCATTATTAGGTAATTGGTAAGGAGACAAGGGGTTAATAATTTAGTACCTAGAAAGGGAAGTCTAGTACTCTAGCCTTTAATAAAATTTAACATGAAGTACCTATAGGAGGAATGAGAGTTAATTCCTAATCGGTCTTAGGATTTGCAGCTCATTATAAGCGTTAGATCTTACCCGATCAAGGTTGTCTAACTAGGCTTAGCGATCCTCTTATAAATATCTGCAGATAATTAATTTGGATTTAGAATAATCTGTCACATGGTTAAGCTGGATTGTCCTTAGTGTTATCAGTCTCTTATCTTGAAATACTTGATTGTTTTCTCGACATCATATCTTATTTAATTTATTATTTATTAATTAATTTTCAAAAATTGAGTTTGTCTTAAATATAAATAGTCATATTAGATTTATTTGTCACTCTGACACTATTCTGTGGGTTCGATAATTTAAATTAGTCACATGCGCACTACAATTGATCCCTTATCCTTGAGGGTGAGATTCATGTTTTCGAAAGAAAATAGCAATTACCTTCTGACCAAATTCCTTTCTTATCGATGTTAAATACCAATTTTTTTTTCTCGCGCCCAAGTTTAGCTGGGCGGGCATCCTTCCTTTCTTATCGGTATCCACATAGGATCAACCTCGATATATATCTATTTATATATATATATTTAAAACATGTTTTCTGCCTTTCTCTTCCTTTCTTCTGCCACATCGGTTGGTCTCCTTTCTGGTGTCGGCCTCCTTTTTTTATTTTCTCATTTTCTTTTCCTCTCACCCGATATGTTTGTACTTGATGAGAAAAACACGCTCTAACCAATTAAGCTACAAATGAGATTTTAGCTGAACCCAAACTTACGCTTTTTCCTCGGCCTCAGCCTCCTTAATCCTCATCCTCGGTCTCAGCCCTCGGCCTCGGCCTCTGACTCTGACTTTTTTAATGCTTTTCTGCTTTTCTCATTCTCTCTTACGGGCCGCACCCCGACATGTTTATGGTTAATGGAAAAAATACGCTCTAATCTACTGAGATATAAATCATATCTTAACTGAAGCCCAACTCTGAACTTACGCTTTCTTCTTTCACGTTTAGCATTAAACATGAAGAATAAGTAAAACATGCTTTCTACTCTAAATTTAGCACAACACATACGTAAAACATGCTTTCTACTTCTGATTTAGCATAACACGTGAGAAAATACTAGAACATGTGACATTCTTCTTATTCCATTCTTTTGCATAAATTTTATTGATTTTTGCAAATTTAAGGTTTGAGATTTTAATATTACCTCTGAGTCATCTCTTAAGATGAGTCCTTCATCTTCTTCATGAAAAGCTCAACATCCTCGGCCTTCTTCTGATACATGTGAATTTCTTCTCCTTTCTTTCTTGAGCAACACAAGCTGCTTGGTAGCTTATTCGATTTTAAATCTTGAATCTTGTTATGTTTCTTCTGGTAATGAGTGACCCACACAGATAACAAGCTGAGCTATAACCAGTCTTTTTCTTTTTTCCACAATGACACACGTTCTTTTTCTTTATTTTTTCTTTCATCACGAAGATCGGTGGCGTCCACTCCACGAATACTGCCGAAGCTCAACCTTGTCGGTTGAATCGGGAGAGCTGAGGCGTATTCATAGATAATGGTCCATCTTCTTTCATCAGGAAGATCAATGCCAGCCACTCCACGAACATCATTGATGCTCAACCTTGTCGGCTGAATCTGAGAAGCTAAGGTGTATTCATGGATAATGGTCCGTTTCTTCTCGTTCATTTCTCTGTTCTTTTAGGGTTGTCCTGTACCAGGATCAAGATCTGTCTTGTCAGTGTCACATATTCCGGCTCTGGTACTTGGACGTGGATTTGGTTGCCATTCCCGATTATGTTTCTTCATACCTGGGTACCTCCTGGTGTCGTTTTGCTCACTTCTTCCATGGGATCTAATTTCACCATTCTTCTCAATTCTTTTGGATAGTAGTAGCACAAGCTATAACAAACCGAGCTATCTCAGTCTTCTTCTGTCCATAGCGACACACGCTGCTTGGTTATTTCTTCCAAATCTAATTATTTTTTACATCTTCATTACGGGATCTTGTTTTCTTCTTTGGGTAACAGGGGTTACACGCGCTAACCAACTGCAACACCAAGTTTTCTCCTTCTTCTTCATCTGCAAGTTGAAGTAAAAGGCCTTGTAAACATCTTCATGGAAAATGGCTAATAGCTTCTAGATCTACACCCACAAAGTAGGATTGGGGGAGTTAGCTTGGTTTTCATGTGGAGAAATGAAAGATTTTTTAGAGTAGATGGTTGAATATTTGAATAAGTGGAGTTATGTGACCAGATCTCTCGTTAGTTTTAGAGAGAGAAATAATGAAACATTTGGATTGGGTTCTTTCAGTAATAGAAAGAACAAAGAATGGTGAAAACAAATGAACTCCGGTTGGTGACGGTGGCGACAAAAGAAAAAACTACAAAAACTGGATAGAGTTTATCTTTTCCCACAGACGACGCCAACTGTTGATGGTCATTTTTAGCGGGTTAGATTAGGATTAATTAAGCTTTGAGTAGCAATTAACCGAACACTATAACAGACACATGAAACGTAGTAATTTTCTCCGTCGCCCCGTTAATTTGGAACCCATTCCGTATTCATTGATGTTTTCCTTTAAGGTTCAATGAAGGAACATTTACATGGTAGAGAGAGAGTTTGTAGAGAGAGAAATACATGTGGGTAAGTTGATGAAGAAGTTCAAGTGTCATCAGAAAACTCAGTTGAAGTGAGAATCAAGTAATGTGTCTTTCTCGCTGCAGATGCCTTATCCTTTGTAGGAGATATTTTGGGTGGATGGTCCCCCCTAAGATTGCCATGTGTTGCCACATGTCTCTCCAAGGACAATGATGAGTCTGACATGTCCCCTTCATACTTTATACATGCTACGTTCTGGTCGGATGGACATGCTTAATGGGCTGATGTGAGAATAGGCTGATGGTAAGGGTCCAAGATAAAGGGCCGAGACATTATCCTCGATGTCGGCTTCTTCACTCTTCTGCTGATGTCTAGTCAGCGTGTTATTGGTCGCTTTTTTGGCTTCCAACAATATTCTTTCTTGGGCATGGTAGAATTTCACTCTTATCCTTAGCCTCAACTTATCTTCCGGGTTGGACTGCGCGTATAAGCCACTATATGGGTGTATAAACACCCATAACATACCCTAAACCTTAAACTCTAGGGGTAAAATATGCTCTAAACCACAAGGGATGACATTACAATTATACCCTAAACCCTAAACTCTAAGATTAAATTATACCCTAAAGCACAAAGGTAAAATTATAATTGTACCCTAAACCTTAAACCATAAGGATAAATTATACCCTAAACCACAAGGGTAAAATTATAATTATACCCTAAACCCTAGGAATAAATTATACTCCAAACCACATGAGTGAAATTATAATTATACCCCACATCATAAACCCTAGGGGTAAAATATATCCTGAACCACAGGGATGTAATTATATTTATACCCCTAAAATAAAATAGTAAAAAAAAAAGAGAAAAAGAGAAAAAAATCAGTGAATTAAACCAACAGTAATATTGCGGTTGGGGTCCAGTGATTAGGAATGGGCCAATGGGGTGAGGGTGTGGTAGTGGGGTCCAGCAGTTGTAAATTTGGAGGAAAAAAAAGCCTTGCTCACCCTAATGTTTGTCTTTTTTTAATTTCTTGTACTACTCCATCCGTTCCACGTATTTGTTCTTGTTTATACAGGCACAGAGATAACAAAGTGTTTTTTTAATATATAATGTAAGAAAAAAGTAGGGATAAATTGATAATTTAAAGAGAAAAAGTAAATAGAGTTATTGAGAATGATGAATAAAGTGTAAAAAGTGAATAAAATTGTTAAGATTGAAGAATAAAGTGCAAGAAGTAGGTGAGGTATATAGTGTATTTTTACTATTAATGGAATGTGAATAAATACGTTGGACACCCCAAAATAGAAAGTGCAAATAAATACGTGATATATATATTATTTAATATTAATATATAATTAATATATATTATATATTATTATTCAAATATATTCTATTCGAATATTATTCGAACTAAAATAAATTCGTAATCGAATTTGAATTTTTCGAATTCGAATACTTTATCAAATTCAAATTATTTGATTCATTTACAATCCTAATTATAGGGTAAAAATTGTCCTAAACCCACTTTTTGTCACGTAACTAAGATAAAATTTGATTTATGTCCCAAAAAAATAAATTGTTTAATTTTGCTCCATAAGTCATGGATATTTTCAAATTTTTATCAATTTTTGCCGAAAAATGCTAATTTCACCGGAAAGTCTCACATGCGCCACACATGAGGCTTCAATTTGGGGATTTCTAACAAAATTGGCCTGAAATTGGACACATTCGAGATTTATGGGACAAATTTGAAATATTTATCTTTTTTGGGATAAAAATCAAAATTTGTTTTAGTTATGAGACAAAAAGTTATTTTACAGTTTTACTTAACTCATATGGAAAATGAAATTTTTATCCAATGTTTCTCTTAATAAAGAGAGAGAGAGAGAGATTGAGTCATTTAACGTGTAATCTAGTCTACACTATTTCTTGTTTATTTATACATAACGTATTTAAAATACGAGTTCTTTATCTATTAGCTTCATTTAAAGAAGAAATAATGAGTCTTGTAATGTAAAATCAAACATACACTATTTCATGTTTATTCTTAAATCATTTGGAAAATGAGATCTTTATCTAAATGAGCAATAAAGTAAAACCAAAACAAAAGAAAAACTAGTATACGTAAGATGTTTACAAGACTCCATCGACCAGGAGGATATCCGAATGAATCAAAGTATGGAGACGCGAACCTTTACAAGACCCTATCGATGGGGAGGATCTTTGAATGAATCAGAGTATGGAGACGCGAACCTAGACCTAAGCCACAAGTGGCAGGAAAACCAGATACACGACTACAATAGGTAGTTAATGTATTTATTTTTTAATTATTTTATTTTATTTAATAATATCGTACTATTTAAATTATTAAGGTGCTTAGGTGCACGAGATGTACGGCACTCTAACTTATTAATTAAAAATAAATAAAAACATATAATAAGAATATTAACTGGTCGATTCTATATTTAAAAAAAAAATTTAAATAACTATGTTAGAATTAATCATTCCAAAATACCACAAAAAGTAACTCGGAGAAGTATGGATTTCTCGGACTTATCATAGATGGCTAGTAAGTATTTCAATTCTGAGTTACATGTTTTACTGCTAGTAATAAATTCAATTTCTATATAAGTTAATACAAGTATTTGAATATTAGATATACATAAGATTAGATGTATCTATTCTATTTTAGTGTTCATCTTTATTAACAGATTGATTCTATTTTACCATTTGGAATAGTCAGCAGTCAGTTGCACAGAAGAATCTCGGTAAGGAAATTTGCATCTCTTGGGCTCCAGAGATGGAAATGCTTTATGCAGAAATCTGGAATAAAGCAAAATCATGACTTGGTAAAACTCGGAGATACTTTCTTTCTTAATATGAAAAATTTTGCAATTTTGAACTTGAATAGAACAGGAATAAGGTCATTACCAAGCTCAATCTCTGGCTTGATCAATTCGTAAGGCTGTATTTGAATAGTTATCCTCAACTTGATGCATTACCACGTAAAATGAAAACACTTAAGAAGCTTAAAGTGCTTGATATTCAGGAAACTTCAATTCAACAAGGAAATCTAACATCTATTTTGATAGGATGGTTTATGACGTTGCCAAACTGGTTGTGCATGTTAGGAAATTTATATTTCCTATATAATTTAACTGTGGGCAATATATTAATATTCAATTATATTAGTTATTCAAATAATATATCAGGTTTAAGTAAGTGATTAAATTAAAATAAAAGTCCATGGGCTACATTATTTGATATGGTCCAATGAGTAGATACCCAATATTACGTAATCAGGTGATTATGCGTAGCCTTGAAGAGTGTTCGTTCATTCTATAAAAAAGCCAAGTGAGATTTGAGCCTTTAAATCATGATACATTGATGCATGATATTTTTTCTTGAGCATATCGTTCTTGTGCGTGTATTCTAGAACTTGCCTTGAGTCTCCTTGAATATTCAAGAATACTCTAGTAGATTATGGAAATGATATTAGGCCATCTTTGATTTTTATGAATCACTTAGCCAAATAATTCCCTACCATATGATTGTTTATCCGTAGTTAGCCCATTTGAGCCTTAAACCTCATTCTTTGGCAACCTACGAGAAATAACCACTTTGAGTATCTTAATTATTTTTTAGCCTTGATTATCCGTCATAAAGGAGAATTAATAGTTTTTCAAAGTGTGTTGACGGAGCTTGATAACAGCTTGGGAAGGAATGAAATTGGTATTGAAGCAGTGATTGAGCTATAAAATGCATCTAAAGGAGAGTCATGGAGTAGTGCTTAAATCTAGTACTCCATGTAATCAAATACCCTGGGGTAGTGCTTAAATCTAGTACCCTATGGAGGATGCAAGGGGTAGTGCCCGAAATTGGTATCCCATTTAAAAAAGTGAAAGAGTTAAAAGAAGTGAAAAGATTGTGCTTGAAGAAAGAAATAAATAGTTTGGAATTGAGGAGTTGTGCTTGAATAGATTGTGATGAGGAAGAATGAAAGATCAAGAGAGAAAGCACGCTTGATTGATCTGAGTTTTTAGTCACTTATCCATATATTTCTTACCTTTTCCAAAGAACATACGTTACAACCAAATTAAAAGTCCTTTTTGATTCATGATTTGCTAGCTACAAGTAAAAGGAGAGTGGGACAATATGCAAGCTTATGGTTACGCATACTTGAATTGAATTTGAGAGCACACTTATATATAACCTAAATGGAGTACCTTTATACACTATGAGCGTGAGAGTTACACTATATATATCCTGTGAGCATAGATGAATTGAGCATTTGAATTGGTGAAGTAAGTATCTTAACTTGCATGTTTTGAATGAATTGATACTTTTGAATTTTAGTTATGTAAATCAAATTGAGATTGATTATATCTTTTGAAGGCATGATTGATATTTTGATCTTTCCTCGGTACATGAATTCCCATCTCATTATTCTCTTGGTTTGTCGTTTCGTTGTTTTAGGACGAACAACACCTTAAGTATGGGGGGTTTGATGAGAGTGGAAATTCATATATTTTCTAGTCCAATTTGATACCTCTTTGAGTGAATAATTGATATTATTTGCACAAATCTTATTACTTCTAATTATTATTGACTAAAAGGTGCTTGAGAGGTATTTTGTTTTATTTTGATAGGAAAAATGATAAAAAACGTAAATTGTAATGAAAGATGAATTCGTGCTACTTGCAATCAAACAGACATCCAACTTCCATAATTTTTATGTATCTATGTGGAGATCCAAATTGATCATGTGATACACAGTTAGAAAGATATAGAAGAGAAGATCATTTTGGTTTAATAAAAACCTTAATCAGATTTCAAACGAGAAAGTTATGATCAAAACGGTGACGTCGCGCAAGCTGTTCCTGCTCAGCACGACTGTGCACCTTTGCATGACTTAGTTATACATTCAAATGTTGGATTTTCTGTAACTTATTTATATGGACAGAAAGCCAAGGAAGATAGGATCGCGTGAGTACAAGAATCACTCAAATCGCAATCCGAATGAAGAAGTTATGCTCAGAACCGTGAAGTCGCGCAGCTGCGAAGCTCCAAACTAGGCGCGAAACCAAGCACCTTGTTTCTAAACGGGCACAGTGGCGTGTGAACTGAATTCTTACCATGTGCACTGCCCGATTTCATATGAGTAGCGCCCGGTTGCTACCGGGCGTGTATATTCTCAACCGAGCAGCCTACCATGCGCCATACCAAGCGCCATGTCGGGCACCATGCCATGCACCATACCAAGCGCTATGCCGGGCGCCATGCCATGCACCATACCAAGCGCCATGACGTTGTTGGAAGAAGAAACCGAGCAAGCCGCCATGCAAAGGACCGAGCGAGCTGCCCGATTGCTGAGGAGAAGTCGGGCGACACGCTTGATTTTCAATACTTGTTGAGCGGCCCAAATCAATACCGTGTGGCGTAAGTTGGCCCAGTACAATTCGTGAAGTATAAAAGGAGCGATACAGAAGCTGGAAAGCAGGCATTATTCACGACAGAATTCACACCAGAACCTGCCTTCTCCATAATCCTTCCATCCTTCTACTGGAGATACGATCGGAGTTGCTACTTGGATTAGAGATGGAGATTTTGACGGAGATCGTGACTGAAGAATCGGAGTCCTCAAAAAGAGTTCTTTATTTTTCAGTTATTTATCTTTGTTATTTTAGAACAATGGTTATAGTTTATTATATCTTTGTGATTTGCCCCCGTAATTCCATGGGCTAAGTTTTTTTGTTGGTAATATTAGGGCGCTATGACAGATTTGACTATATGTTTAATTGCCCTAGACTTAAATTTTATTACTCTGCAGATTGTTTATTTCCTTACTGAAGAGGATATTTTTGAGACTTCATATTATTGTGTTTTTGGGTTTTAATTCCTTTAATTATTCTTGATGGTATCACTGATTGATAATTAATAGGATTCCTTATTTTTGTATGATAGTTGTTGTTTCCTGTGATAGTCTTAGGGTATTAGCCTATAATTCCTAAGAGTGTTAGACAATCAATTTGGAATATTAATTAATTGGTAAAATATCATTATTAGGTAATTAATACGGAGACAAAAGGAGGTTAATAATTGCGTACCTAGAAAGGGAAGTCTAGTGCTCTAACCTTTAATGGAATTTAGCATAAAGTACCTATAGAGGGAGAAAGAATTAATTCATTATTGATCATAAGATTTTCAGCTCATTATAAGTGTTAGATCTTACCCGATCAAGGTGATTTAACTAGGCTTAGTGATCCTCTTATAAATGTCACAGGTAATTAATTTGTGTCTAGATAAATTAGTCACATAGTTAAGCTGTTTGCCCTAGCATTACCAATTCTCCATCCTTGAACTCTTAAATCATTTTCTCTTGCGTGATTTATTTTATTTCATAATTAGTTAATTATTTAATTTCATTTATTTTTAGTTAATTAATTATCATCTCAAAAACCCCCAGATTTATCTTGCGATTCAATTATCATATAGAATTACTTATTAAATTTATAACTATCTCATGAGAACGATATTCACTTGGTCACGCGCACTACAATCGATCCCTTACACTTGAGGGTGAAAGAAAATAGTGATCACACCTGCTGATCTTCAGTTTGTTTCTGCACAAAAAGATCAATGCATCTAGGTATTCCTCTTTTCAATAATTTTATGGATCTTGTTAAATCATGTTAGGGCTTAAAGTATTTGGATCTAAATTTATTATTTCCAACAAGTGGTATCAGAGCCACTCTAATTTTGATTGTGTGATATTTGTAAAATTAAGTTTAGATTTAAATATTTATTATTTGAATCATGATGTGCAATCACATATTTTAAATCGGACTATTTATCTGGAAACTAAACATAACATTAATTGTTGTTTGAATTAATACTATTAATCTGTCGTCACTAAAATTTTTTTATTCAGTAATTTCACAAAATTCAATTTTAGATATGAGTTGAAGACACTTGTATCCACTACCCATATTTTATCAATGGATTCGGAAGTGGAAATTGTGATAGTGACATATGAGTAGTCAAAGTCAACAAGTCAATTTATTTATTTAAATCAAGTACATAGTATAAGCACTGTTCTTGGTTACTGTATTTTCAATACCTTGAATTTGCTACTGTGATGGAAAACCTTATACTTTTGTTAAATCGACATTAGTAAAGGCTTATTAATTGTTTAGAGATGGTCTTGATCATGTTGCATGAGTAAAATGGGTGCAGCATGATGGATATAATCAGTTTGGACAAGAGACATTATAAATCAGCCCACTTGGAAGACAGTTGAGATGGGGAAGTTGCAGCGGTGATTTGAGATGCATTTGGATGAGTTGTGAGCAGTTATTCATATATATGGAAAGCTTGACACGTTAGCTATCCATTGCAATCAGTTTCACCCATTTTGGTAACCGTTTGTTGGATCAAACATGTGATCAAAGGTGCTGCAGCGGATTGGTCCCATAACTTAAGTTTTCAGCATTAATGTTTATATATGCTGATATACAGTTGTACTTAAGGGATGAATCACCTAAGAATGATATAGCAATAAGATCTTTCTCCCGTGGACGTAGGAGTTTTATCTCCGAACCACGTAAATGGTGTCTCATTTTGTTTTTCTTTCTTCTATCTTGTTATGTGATTTCTTATGCATGTGTAGTGAAGTGTATCTTGTTCAACGTTTTCTGCAAATTCACAATAGCTACTCTCAATTTTCATGATGCGTTGATCTTGTTTTTCGTGATATTGAAATATGTATGTTCCAGTATGTTGTGTAGACACATCAGTTATCTATAATTATCAATGTATTGTGATTGAATTAAGAATTTTATTGTGGCATTAATAAATAAAAGGGATAATATATGTTACTTATTGGAGTGCACGGTAGAAAAATCTATTGGCATGCCGCATGTGTTTCAAGCCGTATTAATTTTGTTTTACTTTTGATTAATTTTCAGAAACAGTAGTCTTATTTTTAAAAGGCTCAGCAGACGTGTGTCGCTGATTTTTTTAAGTATTGGAGTATTGTGGTAGCTTAATAATTTCAATTTATTTACTACCTGTTGCATAATTCTCTAATAAGGAAAAGATTTTCATGTGTACAGTGTGAATTTGGGTGACTTGAATATTCATGAATTCCATGTAATTTTCCATTCTTTCGTCATTAAGATATTTATGTAATATCCTTAAAATTTTTTAATTCATAAATGTCACACATAATGTATATATTGTAAGGGAAAATAAATCTCATTTAGAACCAATAATGAACTTATTAAAATTAGGAAGACATTTTAATGTCGTTCACTTTTTTTTAAAGCAAAATAAAAGACATTAATTCAAGTCACATGAACAAGAAATATCGAGAAGACCATCCACAAGGTCTGGAGGTTTGACCCAACAATGGGGGCTCTCTACAGAACGCGAAGCCCGAGCAATACGATGTGCCACAAAATTGGCAGTACGATAAACAGAAAAATAATTATTTTGCTCTAGTACTCTTTTGCAACCTGAGATGAAATCCCCAAATACCGACTCATAATTTGTACTTGAAATAGAATCATAAAATACCTTTGCATCTATCTAAAAAATAACATGTTGCAAGCCCAAGTCCTTAATCCATGATAATGCCTCATAAAGACCCATGGCTTCACCTTCGTCAATCTGCAAATTTCTAGGAATTACTAGAGATCTGCTAGCTACATGATTTCCCTCATCATCCCAAATGATTATGCCAACTCTCGTCTCTGATATGTTAGCGAAGAAAGCTGCATCAACATTAACTTTCATGTATGAAGTTGGTGGTTTATACCATACATCACAAACTGCAGTAGTCTCCCTCTTAGATGATCATCGTCTAACTGTGCTCCACTCTGTGAGGAAGGTGATAGAAGTTTGTATAGCCCTTAAAGCTAATTCTCTATTTCCATTCGACACAAGTTGGTTTCGTTTGCTCCAAATTTGCCATAGAACCATGGCAAATACCTCCTTCTTCTCAGTGGGTAATTCTTGAACTAGGCAGAAAATTAGTTCTCGAAGTGATTCAATTCGAGTTATTGCATTGTTCAACATGTCATATATATCTGCAACTCTCCAACAAACCCCTGTAAAGGGACATACAATCAGCAAATGCCATAAATCTTCTATATATGTGGAACATACCTCACACATTTTGTCTTCTATTATACCTTCTGAAAGAGTTTAACTTTGCATGGTAGCAATCCTCTAAACACCCTCCACATGTAGATTTTTACGTTTGGAGGAACTTTTAACTTCCACAGCATTTTCCAATTTTCTTCTGAATTGGTGTAGACTATATTGTAAGAGATGTTGCAAGCTTATAAGCTGTCTTCACTGAATACTTCCCATCTTTTGAATGGTGTTATATAAGCTTATCAAGGACCCCTGCCGGCGGGAGAGTCATTCTTAAAATGCTTTGCATGTCCTCCGAATTGAACAATTCCTCTAGCAACTCCACATTCCCAAGCGGCATCCCGGGATGAGTAGATCCGATACTTTCAAATCTATAAGTAATGGGTTTGGGTGGTGTGTATAGAAAAAAGACTCATCATTACATAACCAAGGATTACCCCAAACCTTCACATTGGTGCCATCTCCCACCTTCCATATGATACCTCGTCTAATTAAGTCCTTTGTTGCCTAAATACCCCTCTAAGTGAAGCTTGGATTATTGCCAATATTAGAGCTTAAAAACTCACCTTTCGGAAAGTATCTAGCTTTAAGTATTTTGCATACAAGAGCTTTCGGTTCAACCATGAGTCTCCAACCAATCTTTCCAAGTAAAGCTAGATTGAAAATATGCAGATAGCGAAAGCCTAAACCACCCGCATCTTTTTTAACACAATTATTGTCCCACGTAGTCCATTTGATACCCTTGGCTGCATTCGAGCCTTTTCCCCACCAAAAAGAATTCATCATTCTCTGGAGTTCATCAAGTAGAGTGGAGGGGAGGAGGAATGTGCTCATGTAATAAGCAAGTATAGCTTAAGCTGCGAATTTAATCAAAACTTCTTTCCCCGTTGGAAATTTTCTTTTCTCTCCAGCCATGAAGTTTTTCCAGAGCCTATCTTTGAGGTAATTGAACATTTCTTTTTTTTCCACACAACTAGAGAAGGTAGGCCGATGTAACATCCTGTATTTAGAGGCTGCAACACATTGAGAATATCAGAGATGTTGCTCTTGTTATCATCTATCACATTCTTTATGAAGAAAATTCCAGATTTTCCAAAATATATTACTTGCCCCGAAATATGATCGTATTCTTTAAGAGTATTGCATTCATCCACTATAGCTCTGCAAAACAATAAACAATCATCCACAAAGAGAAGATGTGTAACAGTAGGTGATCCCCTACATATTTGCTACCATGCAACGATTCTCTCTGATTAGCTTGTTTTATGAGCGCAGACAAACCTTCCACACTAAGAATGAATAGATAGGGAGAAAGAGGGTCTTCCTGCCTGAGCCCTCTACCCAGGTTGATAGACCCAACAATATCTTCGTTCACACATATAGAGTACCTCACGAATCTAACACACAACATCATCCAATCGACCTAAGTGGGGGAAAACCCTAACTTATGGAGAATAAGCTTCAAGTAATCCCAATCAAATATATTGTAGGCTTTATTAATCAATTTTGAGAGCAACATCCCCATATTTGCCTTTTCTTTTACTTTTTATGGAATGAATAGTCTCAAATGCTATCAAGATATTATTTTGGATTGAGCGATCAGTAATAAAAGCCGACTGAGCTTATCAACCAGAGAAGGTAGAGCATTCTTTAATCTATTGCACAAAATCTTTAACTAATGTCGTTCAATTAAATTTGATATTTTTAAAATATTTATTTAATTGGTCTAGTAACTTTTTCAATTTAGTTAATCTAAGCACCATGTTGCCATAACAATATCTGTGTTTGGAGAAAGACTTTATTGAAATTACATAGATAGGTGTGAAATAATTTATGCGCTCTGTGTTCGACCCATAGGTAGGCACAGTTTGACAGTATAATAACACACATGTGACATTAAGAATGTGATAATTGTTTGGATTTTTCACGTGATCATTAGTCGGTCTATATATAGACTTTTGTTTGACAGAACATATTGTCAACACTTGATTGTTGCACCAAGTTTATCACTGTAGCTACTTTTTGTCCATAGATGAGGTTAATGTTACACTTGGTGTCTTGAGATGGGTCCCCAATTTATTTTACTTATTCGTGCATAATTTGCTTTATGACATGAATATTTTGTGAGTATACTTAATTTGTTCTCTATTTAGTTTCTGTTGCTACAGCTCGTTGATGGGAGTTTTCTCAACACACAATTAATTCCCAAGTATGAAGGATGCGATTGTAACTTAGATAAGTGACCAATTTATATTATCGAACCCAAATGATGATTGGTAATCAATTTATTATTATTTAAGTCAATAAAAACTACTGTTGGCAATTCTGGTGGTGAGTAATTATTAATCTAATGAACAGAATAATAAAATAACAAATAAAATAGAAATAACAGGGAATAGACGAGAGTTGCTCAAGTGAGAATATAGGTAGCTCTTCGGGCCATCCACTTTCACTAATTAATCTCCCTTCCGTATGTCAATGTCCGACTCTGCCTAGTGGACTATGGACGCATCACTAAGCCATGCAAATCTACTCTATAGACACAAGTAAATATGAGTGTAACACATGTGAATCACCTTGGAGTAAGAACATAATTATACCCTCCTTTCTAGGTACTATCAGTATCAATTATTTCCCGTGCACTAAGTACTTGATGAGAGTGAAAATAAGTGTGTTTTAATGTCCAATTTAACATATTTTTTATGGGAATTATTGTTATATACTAGCACAAGTTTCTTATATTTGATATATTTGAGAAAAAGGTACGTTTGAGTTGTTTTATTGTATTTTAGGTGGAAAAATGATCAAAAGTGCAAAGTTAGAGAAAAGGGAAAATTTGTGCAAGAATGCTGAAAAATACACGTTTAACATGTGTAAATTTTCTATGTTTTTTCTGGAACTCTAAACTAGAAGTGTGAGACAAAGTTAGAAAGCCACATAAGAGAGAATCGTTTTGGAGTAAGAAACACCTAAATCAGAGTCTAAACGAGAAAGTTATGATCAAAATGGTGACGTAGCACAAGCTGTTCCTGCTCAGCACGGTTGTGCCACTTTGCATGACTTGTTACATATTCAAATGTTCTAATTTTTGCAAGTTCTTTATATGGATAGAAAGCCAATGAAAAGAGGATCGCGTGAGTGTAATAATCACTCAAATCAGAGTTTAGTTGTGAAAGTTATGCATGAAACAGTGACACTGCGCATGCAGTTTGATCGTAGTTCGACCAAGCCATTTTGGTCGAGCTACAGCAGTGAAGTCTAACTGGACTAGAAGATGAAATTTCAGTTTACAGACATGCAGTTCGACCTTAGTTCGACTAAGGCCTATCTAGTTCGACCAGTACCACTTTGGTCGAACTAGGTTGCAAATTTTCAGATCTGAGCAGTTTTTACCCCCAGTGCGTGTATCTATGTGTTTTCGTCTAAAAAAGCCCATCCAAGGTCCATTAGGAGAGCTTACAAGTATAAAAGATTATGTAGATCACACCAAGGAAAAATCACGACACATACATCCTACACCCCACATGGGGGATCATCCCCCAACCATCATCCACATCCTTTCCTCTATCCATCCATCACTTTGAAGATTCGTCTGCTGAATCAAGAGGAGAACCAAGAGGAGGATTCAAGATGGAGAAGGACACGACGCCACCCATATCTAGGGTTTTATTCATTTTCCTAATTTATTTTGTATTTTTCTAATATATGAAAGATCTATCCAACCCCCATGATTGTTCTTCATAACATCATGGGCTATAACCTTTTTGGTAGATTTAGGGTTTTGAAGGTTCTTATGAATTAATTAAACTTTCATGTGTATACTCCGTACAACACTACTTGTGGTTTAGTTTATACATGACTATGCATTTTTAATCCATATCCAGAGTCGTTTTGTGCATCTTCAACTGTTACATAGAGTCTGAATATATATCATGGTTGTTGATTGAGCGCATTCACTGCTGAATAGGATTCCATGTTATGATTCTAAGTGAGGGGACTCCGAAGCTTTATTAGAACTATCATATATGAATGTTTATTAATTGAATTAAATTCAGGTTAGTAAGCAGGATAAAGAGGTTAATTTTATAGTACCTATAAAGGGAGATTATATCGTGTTAGAGTATCAATCTTAGAGAAAAATAATTGATACTGATAATACCTAGAAAGGGGGATGAAATTATATCTCTTGCTCCAAGGTTATTCACATGTGTTACACGCATATTTACTTGTGTCTATAGAGTATATTTTCTTGGCTTAGTGATGCGTCTATATTCCACAAGATAGAATCGGACATTGATACATGAAAGGGAAATTAATAAGTGAAACCGGATTACCCTAGGGCTACATATTCTCCATTTCTGAGTCACTTTTGTATTCTTCTAGTGTTTAGTTTATTTTATTTGTTTTTTTAATTAATTGATTAGTATTTTAATAATCAAATACTCAACTGTTATTGCCTTTCGTCTTAATTAATTTAGATAATAATTAAATTGATAATACGCCGTCCTTTGGATTCGATATTTAACTTGGTCGCTTGTTTAAGCTGTAATTGTTATCCTTAATACTTGGGGATTAATTTTGCGTGCGAAGAAAACATTCACCAAGTTTTTGGCGCTGTTGCTGGGAACGACAGTTATTATTAATTTATTATTTCTAGTTGACTAAAATTTTTATTTGTGATTATTTATTTCTAACTAACCTTAAATTTTTCTAAGGTACTTGTGCACTAGGAAATTGAAAGGAAGGAAAAGAAGAAATAACACACAGTGCTAAACATGGCCGGAGCAAGGCAGGATCCGGATAATGTTGTCGTACGTGAAATTTTTAAATACAATGGGAATGTCAACATGGGGTTGATAGGAACAAGGGGGAAAAATAATGATTTTGAGATACATCCCGCACTTATCAATATGATAGAGAAGAATCCCTTTTTTTGAGGTTGCTTTGAAGATCCATATCAGCATCTCAAAAGATTTCTTGATTATGCAAACACTCAAAGGGTACTGGAGCTAATGATATTGCTAGGCGGATCGCCCTTTTCAAGTTCTCTTTGATTGATAGAGCGGAAGCTTGGTATGAGACTCTTGATGCAACAGATTATACTACATGGGACCAACTGCAGCAGAAGTTCTTGGAGAGATATATGCTACCCTCAAGGATCTTACGAATGAAGCAAGACATCACCCAATTTGTTATAAATCAGGATGAGAAATTTCATGAGGCATGGGATATGTTTAAAGATATGCTCAGAAGGTGTCCACAACATGGAATGTCTAAGTCTCAGTACATAAGCATCTTCTACTATGGATTGAATTGTGAGTCGCGTGTTCTTATTGATGCATCATCAGGAGGAGCGTTGTTATCTAAGACAGCACTTGAAGCAAAAAACTTGTTTGAAGACATCTCTATAAATTCACGTGACTGGCATACAGAAAGAGTAAGTGGATCTTATGTACTTGGTAAAGTGGCACAAGTTAAACATCAAGTGGTGAATCCAAATAGGGATGATGAGATCGTCTCTAGTCTAGCTAATATCAACAAGCTCCTAGAGTACCAAAAGAAGCAAATTACAGAGTTGACACAAAAGGGGCCTAGTATGAAGCAGCATGAAATGAAGAGTGTTGAAAATACCTTCAATCGATACATGGCTAAGAATGATGCAAGGGTTGATTGTCTTGAGGCTACTATGAACTCTAATCATGCAGATTTATCTAAGAAGTTGAAGGACCTTGCTTTGATGATGGGGTAAATGACTGGGAACGTGAATCAATTGACATAAACATTGGAGAAAGAAATATTCCTGTCTCAAGGCATAACGAACCCAAAAGATTGTAAAGCCATCATGTTAAGGTACAGAATACAGTACGAAGGTTCGATGAAGCTGGTGGGCAAAAACAAAGAGACAACGAGCAAGTTCTACCACAGTTTGACCAAACATCTTAGTCGAACTATGGTCGAACAACATGGGAAAAAATAGAGAAACGATACTCTATTTTCTGGCTTGCAGTTCAACCAAAGCTCTACAGCTCGACCAGACCTGTATGGTCGAGATATGGTCGAACAATCTACTGTGTAGCCAAAAAATCGATTTCAGTTTACAGAGCCTCAGTTTGACTAAAATTCTACAGTTTGTCCAAACCTCTCTGGTCGAATTACAGTCGAGCCAGCAATTTCTGAACTGAACAGACTGGTCCCGTTTTCAGGCAACTAGTTTGACCAAACTCATCTAGTTTAACCAGACCATTCTGGTCTAGCTACAGTCGAGCTACATCAATCGAGCCCCACTTCCGTATCGAATGCTATACCTGTTGTTCATAACGCTTCAATACCATCACATGAGCAGAATACTGAGTTTATAATTGAGAAGAAGTGGGAAAAAGCAAAGAGGTTGGGAGCCGAGAAGCTTAGACTGCAAATGGACAATAAAGATGTGGTTTTCTCTCTTGATAAAGTAATGAAGATGCCCATGGAGACTCAAACATGCAAGAGCATAGATGTGGTTTCTAACTTGTTTAATCTTGATTTTAATAAGACAATTGATTCTGAATTAGTGTGGAAGATTGACAATGAGGTGTTTAGACATCCATGAGAGGAATAAAATTCTGAGGATCATATTTTTGTAACCAAGAAAGGTGAGGTGCTGACTGTAGACAAGAAGAGGGAAATAAAGTATTTGAAGGTGAGGATGCGAGAAGACCGTCCTCCGATCCAGTAGTTCAAAAAATGGTAAATCGTCTTGTCTCTTCGACGTTAAACATGAGCGCCTGTTGGGGGGCTTTCCCTTCTATTTTATTACTTTATTATTTCTTTCGTGTGAGTGAGGATTTATTATGTTTGCGGTGCTCATGCTTCGACAATTACATCTCTTTTCAAACTTAGTTTCGACTTACGTTTTTACTAAGTTTGGAGGGGTGTGATGTATTTATCTTATCTTATGAGCACTAAGCGTATAATTTTTCCTTTCGTTGGTTGTTTGTTTGTTAGGAGGTTGATTTTTTGGCATATTAACATTTTAACCGGTGTTGATATATTGATTTTTTACAACTTACCTAATGTTTAGTGTGTTGTGTTTGTGTTTCTAGTGTGTGGAGTCGATTATATAGTCAATCGAGTCTTTCTTATAGTTCTTCTATATTATTATTGATGAATCCTATGATGATGAGTGTGTTTGAGTTTTGATGATGGAAAAAGTACTAGAGTGGCAAGACGAGTTCTATGCTGAGGCTTGACCTGACCGAGTAGAACAACTTGAGGAGCTCGCGTACATATTTTGAAGATAAAATCAGGTGCCCTCATTTTCTTATTCTAATTTTTATGTGTGGTTTTAATTTATAGAGTGGAAGCATTGAGTTTATATTTTTGGTGATCCATGTGAGCTTGTATTGTTTTAATTGTGCCTAAAAATTCATATGCTTTTGAAATTGATAAAGGAAGTATACTTGAGTTATATTGTAGTATGAAGTTCTATGTGTACTTGTGGGATATTGCTTACCATGAAGAGTGTTCTGTTACTTGTTAAAACCCATGTGAGATTTTGAGCCTTGTTGATCATGTACATAATCACATGATATTTCTTTTCTGGTGAAATTCATTCTAGTGCGTGTATTCTAGAACTTGCCTTGAGTCTCTTTGAATATTCAAGATTAGTCTAGCGGATTATGGAAATGATATTAGGCCATCTTTGCTATTTAGCCCATCTTTTCCTATATACTTTACCTGAATTCATTTAAATCCCTAGTCAGCCCATTTGGACCTTTTTAAATCGATTATTTTGATAGCCAATAAAGCTTAATTGAAAAGAGTGGTGATTGGAGGGATGATGAAGGAAGAATATTAAGGATTAAAAGAAAAATTCCTGGAGTAGTGCTTAAATCTAGTACTCCATAGAAACAAACACAATAGGGTAGTACTTAAATCTAGTACTCTATGGAGGATACGAGAGGTAGTGCCCAAAACTGGTACCTCAAAAGAAAAGGAAAAAGAAAAGAAAGAAAAAGTGAAGAAAAGGAGTCTGATGAATTTTCTTAGTCACAATTCTTGTAAAAATGTGTAAGAGTAAGAGACTCTATCGTCGAATAAACGCGTGACCAAGTACAAAATTTATAATAATGTCATCCCAAGGAAAAGTAAACTCATGATTGTATCCGGATTTTTCATTGATTTATGCTTTTTAAGAATGATAGATTGAATGTTTGATTGTTTAAACTACTAATTATTCTAATCAATTAACTACAAATTTGAACTAACAAAGTAATGATTCAAACAACACACAAATGATGAATGGAATAGAGGTAGAATTCACTTTAGAAGAGATCAAGGCTAATCATAATCATGATTAAGACTCTAGCTAGATATGCATAACTCTTGATATTGAACTTCATTAATTGTGGACTAAAAACAATCACGTTTTTACCCCTAACCCCTATGGCGAAGGTGATTAGGTTCTCGACTCTTTAACAAGTCTAAATCTCCTAAGATTGTCTTACTCTCAATTCCCTTAAGGTACTATGATCATAAGTTGTTTCTTTTCACTCAATTTCTTAAGTGTCCCCCTACGAATATTCTCAGTACAAGAAGGGTATGACTTATCTCCCCTCACACTAACATGCATGCACATCTTAATATATGATTCAATTAAACCACTCATCATACTATTGGAATGGCCATCCTAATACCAAGAAAAGAGAATTTAATCACACAAATGTTGAAATGAAACATGAATCATTAATCATAAAAGAAAGTCCAAAATTAACTCAATTCAATATCTCAAATCCTACATATCTAACATTCTTCTCAACCAATTATATGATTAGCCCTACTATAGGACTAGCCACTAAACATTGTGTTTAAATCAATACAAATCAAGCTTTGCTCTATTTGAGCCAAAATAAGAAGAAAATCAACAAATGAAAAGTAGATTGGCTTCCCTTTCATGGAGAAACCTTCCTTCTCTTCAATATGCTAACTCCTTCAATCCTTGATGCTTTTCTATTCTCAAATGGTAGATGGATGGCTTGGATGAAGGATTGATGGATTGATTAATGGAGATCACATGGAAATTGATGGATCTAATGGATGGAGATGGATGAAATGGATCTAGTGTGTGAAAATATGGTGTGGAGTGTGTGTAACTGCTCTAATTCTGATCTCCCCTCTAAATTTCGCACGAGTCATCCTTTTATATCACTAATAGACCTTCTAGAAGCTTCCGGAACATTCTGAAAATTGCACAGGTTTTTGCACCTACACGGCCCGTGTAGGGTACATCTACTTCAGCTTGTTGTGCGTGCTTCTGGACACGGCTCGAGCTGCGCTACTCAGCCTTGGTCATGGCCGTGTAGTATTTTCTGATGGCATTACATGGCTTTTTCTTACAGGGACGTGTTACGTACACGGAGCGTGCAGCAACACACGACCCGTGCGCCAGCACACAGTCTTCCTCCTGGGCGAGCAGCAATTTCTAATGATAATACATGGCCACTTGTTATAGGACCGTGTTCCGCACACGGCCCATGTACAAACATGCATTATTCCTCCATCTCCGTTTCGCTCTCCACTCTGTTTTAATTCTTTTCTTGGCCTGTTTTACACATATTTAAGCTTATTTACACAATTCTATTAATTCATACCACTTTTCACAAAATAACGATAACTCCACCAAAAATCACACAAATACGGATGAAAACATCCGAAAATCCACAAATAAAGTCACTAAAATCTAGGTGAAAATGACAATGATCAACCCCCCAAACTTAAAGTATTGTTCGTCCTCGAACAATGAAAAATGATAAATAAGATGAGTAATTTTCACCTAGAAAAACACTTAACGAACATAAACCACAACACATCACAAGTAATAAGGATTACAAGATCATATTAAATATCCCTACATCATCAAACCTATAACATGAAAGATTAACAAGTTCAATCTTAAGAATGATAAAAGAGTAATCAAATCCCTTTCAATCCAAGCCTCTCATAGGTTATCAAATTCACTCAACACTCTATAGAGTAGGGTTTTTAACATTACTCATCAACTGGTTAGAACCGACTCACCATAGACTTGCTCATGGACTATGTTCACAAGCCACCCTAGTTTCAATAAGTGATCAAAAAGGTCTTTATCTTAGGATGCAATGTTTAAGCTCTTTGGTAAGGTAGAAAACTTTGGATAATAGTGACCAATCAAGTGTGGATAATCAAAGATATGATTATTTTCTTCAACTTCCTTACTTTCAAACTTCCTTCCTTGTAACTGTTCAAGAATACTAAACTTCAACATACCATGGATTCATTGAGCTTCTTTTGAATGGCATACTTCTTTTTTTTTTTTTTTTTGCGTTCCTTGAGCATATTTTAGGATTTTTCTCCTTTTTCATTTTTGTTGAAGTTGCACTTGCTTTTTATCTTGAGCTCTTT
Organism: Pogostemon cablin; assembly: GCA_023678885.1. Classification (NCBI taxonomy): domain Eukaryota; kingdom Viridiplantae; phylum Streptophyta; class Magnoliopsida; order Lamiales; family Lamiaceae; genus Pogostemon; species Pogostemon cablin. Next base: position 8,953,922 of record CM043009.1, read on the forward strand.
CATCATTTTTCTTGAGTTAACCTTTTTCTATTTATTTGCACATTTTTCCACATCTTCCATTGTAAACCATCATCATCCTCAATTATCCACACATAGGTTACATATATAAGGCTCAAGTGGGTTTTCAAGGCTTGTATTATGCTTAAATCACGAAGAAAAGGCTTACAGGCTCAAAATGGCTAATTAGGGATAATGTTTTTGGTAAGGAATTTTATGACTATGACTTCATTTAACAAAGATGGCCTAAGATCATATCATAAATTTCAACCATTCGGGCTTCATTTCTATAGTCCATGATCAAGTTCTAGTTTGTCTAAGTACAATCGGTCCTCTCATCAAGAATTAACCATAGAGGCACGGTTGAGGCTCAATTCTCACAAGCTTTTGCTTGGACTAAAAGAAACCTAATTACACTTTATGCTTCTCAAAATTGAGCAACTTATGTAATCCATGTCACAATTTCAACAAGTAGAAACCATTAACATACTTGCCATCACTCATCACAAACAATGCATCATAACTCACATTCAAAAATACTCAACACCTTCCCAAAAACATACCATCAAGCCATCCCTACAAGAATAAAATCATAACACAATAATCGAAAACTCACCAAACAACATAACAAGCACATAACATGCATGAACAAAATCATCCATCTCGAAATATCAAAACACATCAATTCACATCTATAACAAGTATAATCAAATTCCCATCACATCCAAATAATGAAAATCAAACCAAAATACCAAAAAAATAAAGAAAAAATAAATCGCATAAAACTGAAAATAAAATCCCAAAGTAAAACCTCCCAAAAATCAACAATTTAAGTACAATCCACTCAAATCCTATCAAATCAAATCAACTATCTAATCAAAGCTTAGATGAACTAATGGAAGAAGTGCCTATCACTCAAAGTACTCATTTCATGAATCTGGAGGTAGATGTGGATGATAGGAATTCCATGGAATATATGCACGAGGAGATCTGGGGAACTGGAAGTTGAACATCATCATCATCATCTCCTACATGTTGTTGGCGTGCACCGTGAACGCTCCTTGTAATACTCCCTCCGACATTGTCCAGCTCTCAACTCCTGAATATGCACTCCGTGCTCCTGCTGGATCTCTCAGATCTCCCATATCTGTGCTCCATAGGTCTATTGCACATGCCTCATATCTTGCACCTCATCCATTATATAATTCCATTGATCATTACCCTGTTTCGGGCCCATTGGTGGCTGCTGCTCTTCTTCCTCAAATTGTTGTGGCTCAGGGGCTTGCTTCTCAAATTCCACCTGCTCTGGTGGTGCATCATGCTAATCACCCTCCATAAGTACTGGATCCGCTCTCAAATTAGCCATCTCTTCGTTCTCTTCAACTCTTATCTGTCTGAGGACCTCTTCCATTTAGTCTCTGTTTCTTCTGTAAAAAGCTCTCACCATCCTGGAATGGTTCATACTACCCATTGCCAAATTAGCAAACCTCCTTCTAGTGTACACTATAATGAGCTCTAGAGTTGGCAAGGAAAATGGAGCTCCCTTTTCCTGCCTCAGACAATATTGATTCCCAACCATGGATAAGAACTCCATCCTCATCAACTGTTGGTAGTTCAACCTCTCACTCAACATCCTATTCTCCATACCTGCAAGATTGATTCCCAAGCCTTGAGAGATCATGGTGATCATGCCTCCTAACATCAAACCCTGAGATGTTTATCTCTTTGAAACTCTTTCCGCATGTTGCAAAAAATGTGCTGCCACATTCAAAGGTAGCTCCTTGTATATGCAATACATAATATAGAGCTGCTTCTCTCCCATGGATCCACCTTCAAACCTCCCTAAGATGGTGTTTGAAACAATCTTCTCTAGGTATCTCATCACCGGGTTTCAGATTGCAGTTCCCTTTGAAGTACTGGGAACATAACCTGCTCTTTCCGTCTCGTCATTCACCAAGCTTTTCCACCATTCCTGCTGGTTGAAAGTTCCTCCTGCATAAAATCCCTGATGATATTCACATGGTGGGCACCCAAAGAATTCATTCAACACTGGCAAAGGAATCTTTTCTCTCAACACATTGTCAAGCTGAAATGTCACTGAATGAGGAAAATCGTTCCTATCCTTCTTCACTTGCAATGTGCTCATGAACTCAGCGGTAAGATGGTAATAAATAGGTGGCCTTTGTCAAAGAAGGCTTCCATCTGTGAAAATTTGAATAGCTTCCTCAAATCCTCCTCAATTCCTAACCCTCTCATCGTTTCTGTGTCTTGGAATAGAGTTAGTTTAATCTTTAGAGCTAACGTTTGCCAATAGAGCATATATTTACCCCAATAATCTTCGAACGCCACTCCGAAATACTCTGGATGGATCCCATCTTCCATTAGCTTTGCATCAAGATTAGCCAACTCCCCTGGATCGGTGATAACAATGAAGTCCTCATTCCTTGGTCTAACTCTCCTCTCGGCCATCTACAATACACAATACTCAAGTTATATCAATCTTCGTCAATAAAATGTTAATGCACTTAGTTAGATTCCACCCTAGTCATTCAACTTAGTATGAAACCTACTATGCATCAACATCACTTATTCACATCATTAGAACTTCAAACTTGATCATAATATGCACTTCACCATCATTCATCTCAACTAAGTGATTCATATCTCAATTATTAAGCATCCTTACACATGAATTCCAAATTATACCATCATCAAATATCATTAACATGTGATCTTCAAATTAAAACAAAATTCTCTCTTAAACATTTCATCGAACACTTGGCATGCACAATGTTCAACATAATTTCAAAATACAATTCTCATAACCTCATGCCCAAATCCTCAATATCTAAGTCTAATGATTCACCATTAAGCACTAATCTCATGTAATACTTCAATTAACACAACACAAACACTCAAATTCATCATCTTTGCACAATTCCCAAATTACTTCTCATGAACCCTACTTTAATTCTCACTTAACAATTCACATTGACACATATATGCTCATTACTTACAAATTCGTTCAAAGCATATAATATCACAAAGCCCATGCATCAATGTATTCAAATCCTCTCAAAATTCACAAGTTAGGGTTCAAAGAATTCATACCTTTTTAGAATTGGATGTGGAGAAGTATTTTGAATGTGCAAAATTGAAGAACTTCCCTCTCAATCTCTCACAACTAACCTTGGAGGTCGATTATCACACTTAGGAGAAGAATAGGAGTGTGTACGGATGAAGGGATGTGTGTTGAATGAATACAGATCGGCCCTTTTAAAAACTGGGAATAAACCATACACGGCCCGTGCTGCGCTGCACGGCCTCAAATGAGGCCGTGTAGCATGTTCTTACGTTCCTGCACGGCTCCATGTTACAGGGCCGTGCTCCGCACATGGCCCGTGTTTCTTCTCTCCAGCACGGCTTGAGCTCGGAGTTCGGCCTTCCTCCTGGCTGAGTAGCGTGTTCTAATATCAGTACATGGCTTGTACTTACAGAGCCGTGTACTGAGCTCGGCCCATGTAGCATTTTTGCCCTGTTTTCCAATTTTCACACTTCACCTTATTTTTGCCCTGTTTGTACACTTCTCATACACCTATTCATGCTCAAAACACTTCAAAACATTATTCTTACCACAACTAAGATCAAATGATGGATTATCATGTACTTAAACACCACCAAACATGCCAAAACTATCCTAACTCATGAGACAATTTTCAAAATTTGACCATTTTGCAAGACAATCCATTTTGCAAGACAATATAATACATACACATGATTCATCACACACTAAAACATAAACAAGGTATAAGTCACACCACGCACTCTCCCCCAAACTTAAATCGGAACAAGTTGCGAATTAAGTTTGCAAAAAGTGGTGAGACATAACCTTGTCGTTTTCACAATGCTCTTCACAAACTTACCTCATGATGACTCATGTATGATCAAGTATATCAAGTATGTCCACGTATGTCCACCACGTAATCTCCCCCCAAACTTAAATTAACACAAGTGTTAAAATTTAAGTTTGTAAAGAGTAGTGTGGCATACATCATCACTTCAACTTTATCACCATTGTCTTTCATCCTGTGCACTTTTCTCCATGAGCTTCACCACCTACATACCAAATCTACAAGAAAAACTATCAAACAATAACAAAATAAAAACTGCACTACTACATATTCAAAGAAGTTCAAGAAGAGAGAGTATCCACATACACTATCTCCCTTTGAGAAGGAGATAGGTAATGCTTCACCCGATGACCATTTACTACAAACTCATTACTATGACCTTTAAGCTTCAACGTATGTCTACTCAACACTTCAAGCACTTCATAAGGCCCCATCCATTTAGACTTAAGCTTTTCGGGAAATAACTTGAGCCTCGAATTGAATACAAGAACTTTGTCCCCCGGAGAAACGTCTTCTCCTTGACTTTAGCATCATGCCATCTCTTCATATTCTCCTTGTAGATAATTGAGTTATCAAATGCTCTTCCTCTAAACTCCTCCAACTCAACTAACTTCAACAACCTTGCTTGACCACTCTCCCTTTCTCCCAATTCAAATGCTCCATACATATTTTCTCACGGAAAGTATATATCACTCGCACTCAAGTGTAAAAGATGTAAACTTATGTGTTAAGATGTTTACGCTCAAATTCAATTCAAGTGCATGCGTAACCATAAGCTTGCCAAAAGTCTCAAACTCTCCACCACTAAAAGTATGATTCGACAATGGGATCAAAAAGGACTTTTCTTTTGGATGTAATGTTGGGCTCTTTGGTTAAGGTAGGAAATATATGGATAAGTGACTCAAAACTTGGATCAATCAAGTACGCATTCCATCATAATCTTTCATTCTTCTTACTCACTTCAATTAAGCACAACATCCTCCTCAACTCTTTTCTTTTTCATTCTAGCACAACATTTTTTTCCTTCTCTTTTTTTCTCCTTTTTTTTTTCTCTCGAGGTACCAGTTTCGGGCACTACCTCGTTAAACCTCCATAGGATACTAGATTTAAGCACTACCTTAGGGTGTTTGATTCAATTGAGAACTTTTAAGCACTACTCCATGACTTTCCTTAGATGCATTTTCAAGCTCTATCACTGTTTTCAACACCAATTTCATTACTTCTCAAGCTGTTATCAAACTCCATCAACACACTTTGAAAAGTCATTAATTCTCGTCATGATAGAATCAAAGCTCAAAAAATTCAGAAGCTCAAAGTGGTTATTTTTCATAGGCTGCCAAAGAATGAGGTTTTTAGGCTCAAAGAGGCTAACTACGGATAAACAATCATATGGTAGGAAATTATTTGGCTAAGTGACTCATAAATTCAAGGATGGCCTAAAATCATCTCCCATCATCTAACCACATGTAGTTTTAATTAAGACAAGACGTAAGTTCTAGAATACACGCACAAGAACGATACTCACCAGTAAAGAAACATCATGTGATTATGTACATGAATAAGGCTCAAAATCTCACATGAGTTTTTAAAAAGTAATAGAGCATCTTTCATGATAAGTAATATCCAACAAGTACACATAGAACATCGTACCACAATATAACTCAAGTACACTTCCTTCATCAATTTCAAGATCATATGAACTTTAGGCACAATTTCAGAATACAATCCTTCCACTCCATGAATTTAAAGCACACATAAAAATTAGAAAAAGGAAATGAGGGCACCTGATTTTTCTTCAATGTACGCACGAGCTCCTTAGCGTAGAACTCATCTTGCCACTCTAGTACCTTTTCTATCATCAAAGCTCAAGCACACTCATCATCACAAGATTCACCAATAATAATTTAGTAGAACTATAAGAAAGAATCAATTGACTATCTAATCAACTCCACACACTAGAAACACCACAGAACACTAGGCAACTTGCAAAAAATTGACACATCAAAACTGATTAAAGTTTCAATATACCGCAAAAAATCAACTCTCCTAGCAAACATTACAAAAAAAAGATTATACTCTTGGTGCTTCAATGAGGTAAGTACATCACACCCCCCCCAAACTTAGTAGAAACGTAAGTTGAAACTAAGTTTGCAAAGAGATGTAATTGCCGATTAGTAAGCACCTTAAATATAAAAATTTCTTACTCACACGAAAGAAATAAAGCAATAAAATGGAAGGGCAAGCTCCAACAGGCACTCATATTTAACGCCGGAGAATCATGACGGATGTAACCTTTTAAACTGCTTGATTGCAGGACGGTCTTGTCGCATCCTCACCTTCAAATACTTTCTTTCCCTCTTCTTGTCTACACTCAACTCCTCACCTTTCTTGGTCACAGAAATATGATCATTGGAATTTTCTTCCTTCCATGGCTGTCTAGACACCTCCTTGTCAATCTTTCACTTAAATTCAGAATCATCTGCCTTTAAAAAATCAAGATTAAACAAGTTAGAAACCACATCAATGCTCTTGCACGATTGAGTCTCCATGGGCATCTTCATTGTATGATCAAGAGAGAAAACCACATCTTCATTATTCTTCTGCTGTCTAAGCTTCTCAACTCTCAACTTCTTTGCTCTTTCCCACTTCTTCTCTATTGTAAGCTCAGTATTCTGCTAAAGTAATGGTACTGGAGTAACATCAACATCATGTGGAGCATTCGGCGTGGAAAATGGTGCAGAACGGTTGGGTTCAACCTGGATTCGACCAGGGCTACTGGCCGAATTGGGTGAATAGTGGTCAAATTGTACACCTAGAAGTCCATTCTCACCCTGTACGCTCGATTCGACCAGGATTCGACCTGATGGTCTGGTCAAATTGAAGTCCCCTTGGTCGAATTGGCTCTCTGTAAGATTTCTGCCCTTCGATTCGACCTGAATTTGATCTGTAGGCCTGGTCGAATTGAATATGTGCTGGTCAAATTGGGCTTCTGATGAAACAGAGTGCTCCAGATGGTGCAATTCGACCTGAATTTGACCAGATGGTCTGGTCGAATTGAATTTCCCCTGGTCGAATTGAGGCCCTGTTGCTTTCGAACCACGTCCAGTAGACTCATTCGACCTTTTCTACTGAATTTGACCTGTGGTTTTGGTCGAATTGAGGTCGAATTGAGCTCTCGATGTCTCAAATTTCTATCCCGGCCTCATTAGTCCCTCGTACTGTGTTCCAAACCTTAACGTGATGGCTTTATCTTCCAATTTTTGTGTCAATTGATTCATGTTCACGGTCATCTGCCTCATAATCAAAGTAAGGTCCTTCAAGTGCTTAGATAAATCTGCATGATCAACATTCATGGTATCCTCAAGATGATCAATTCTTGCATCATTCTCAGCCATGTATCGATTGAAGGTATATTCAACACTCTTCACTTTGTGATGCATCATACTAGGCCACCTTTGTGTCAACTCTACAATATACCTCTGTTGGGACTCTAGTAGCTTGTTAGGTTAGCTAGATTAGAGATGATCTCATCATCCCTATTCGGCTTCATTTGATGTTCAACCTGCACCACCTTGCCAAGTACATATGATCCTCTATCTCTCTCAGTAGACCAGTCACGTGAATTCATAGAGATGTTTTCAAATAACTTCTCTGCTTCAAGTGCTGTCTTAGATAACAGCGCTCCACCTGATGATGCATCAATAAGAATTCGCGACTCACAATCCAATCTATAGTAGAAGATGCTTATGTATTCAGCCTTAGACATCCCATGTTGTGGGCACCTCCTGAGCATATCTTTAAACCTGTCCCACGTCTCATAAAATTTCTCACCCTGATTCATAACCACTACTACAAAACTGTGAATAGATATCAGTTCATAGATATCGGTGATTTATAAAATTGATATCTATGTACTTACTAACTGATATTTATTATACCACCGATATCTATGATGAAAGGATTGTTCAAATAGATATCGGTGATTACATAGTGATATCTTTTAATGACATTTATATAATATATAGATATCGGTTATTGTAACCAATATCTTTTTACTGATATTAATTTATTTAATAAATTTATTTTTAAAAAAATTAAAAATAAAAACAAACACATTTTTTATTTTAAAACATATATGGTGTGTTGTGAGTTGTAACCAAGTATTAAATTGATTTTGATCATAAAATCAAACTCCCAAAATCAAATTGATCACAAGCCCTAATTCATAAATTTCCCAAAATCATCTCCTGACTCCCGCCGGCCACAAGCGCAAAACGTTCTTCACCCTCCCGCTAGTGGCCGTGCTCGAGCTCCCTCCTTCCGCCAGACCTCCCTCCCCGCTCGCAAACTGCCACCCTCCGTCGAGTACGTCAAGAGCGGCATGGGCCTCGATAATCGCTGGGCTTAAACTCACGCCCACCAGAGAACCCAATTCATCCATCACCGTCTACTATTGGAGTCGCGAACCCATCGCTTTCATTTCTAAAGGTCGCGAACACCGAGCCGCCTCTCCACCGCGTCTGTTTTCTTGCCGTCAGAAGCCGCGACGTCGCACTTGCCACCGGATCTATCACCACTTGGCGTCGCTGAACCACCGCCACTGCTACCATCTTTTCATCTCTCTAAAACTCTTTCCTTCCCTTCGTGTAATAGTTATTACGCCTTCCTTTTCTAGATGCTGGTGTAATTCGTGATGTATGTGGTAAAGATAATTAGGAACTTAACTTGTGTGTTGTTAATTTCTCTTAACTTTTTTATTGAATGTTGTAACTTGTGGCTGCCTAGTATTGTGTTGACTCTAACTGCCATTTGACGTTATCTTGTAACTTTTGAATCTGCAAATCTGAAGTGAGGAAGAAGCAAGGATGAAAATTTACTTCGTCTCTAATAGGCATTACTTTTCTGTTGACTCTTGTTTTTAAAGAATTGTCTTACAAGATAAAGGGTGAGAATATTATTGTGTAATACTTCTCTACTGGTGTTTATTAGTTCATTTGACTTGATTTAACACCTCTAGTTGCAGAATTGCCTGAAGTTTGTTGGGTTCTCCCTCATTCATACTTGGATGTCATAAATAAGGATTATGGAGGTATGAGGTTCCATGTTTCATTAATTTCAATGGAATAGAATGTGTATTCTTTATGGAGGTATGAGTAGTTTTATTCAATAGTTGAAAAATTGTTGCTGGAAATCGCTCCTCAGCTGAAGAGGAAGGCAATGAACAATTATAGGAGAGATTTCAAGACATGGTAAGTGAGGTTTTTGAACATACTTAGCCTTCTAATTTTTCCCGTCTTTATTGTTGAAATCTAATTTTGGTGTTCCTCATTAAATTTTATGGTTCATCCACCAACCACTTAGAAACCAGATGCATATACTCGAAAATAGCGCTCTTTCCCTAACAATTGTTGTTTCTGCTTCTTTATTCTTCTCTTAATGGCTCAAAATTCTTCTACTGCAGTAACTCCTTAACTCCATTTTCCCTTTTCAAATTATTATTGGTAAGAAGTTCCAACATTTTTGCTTATTTTTTATTATTTTTCTTCGTGAATGTAGTGAATTCTTCAAAAGAGCAAAACTGTCCATTTTGGATTCTTCACCATTCTCCTTGGTTTTGGGGGATTCTTTTGGAAAAGAGCTAGTGTTTTGAAGTTCCTTGTTCCGGAAAGAGGGAGATAAAATGGAAAATGTGGCTTTCTTGCTTGGTTGAAATGAAATAACTGTATCTTTCTTAAACTTTTTTCCCTTCTGGTTTTCCTTTTCCTTTTCTGTTCTTTTCTTTATATGTTGCTTGTGTATCTTTCTTTATATCTTTGCAAGAAGGATCCTTATTCTTGTAGTTCTTCATGGAAAGCTTACAGATGCAAGAAGTACTTTTTCTTGCCGTTGACTCTTCTATTGCTTCTGTTTGAAATAACGTTTGGGTCTGTTAACTATTTCTCTACTTATACAACGTCTAAATAGAAATGATGTTGTCAAAAGAGAGAGTAGTTACAATTTTTGCAACTTTAACTGTTTTTATTTATCTACTCTTCCTTTGGATTGTAATAAGCTGTGAGTAAGTTTCTCTCACTTCATTTGACTCAGTTCTTTCACTTCTTTGGATTATTGCATAATTTACTTGGTATTATTGATGTACAAGCATTGCTTTAATATCCATTCATCGGCTATTTCGTGTATTTTATTTGATGTATCCTCTCTTATCATCAAAAACTATTAATTGATATTTTCTATATTTTATTTTGCAGATCGCTGAAAGAAGAAAATTAGTCTCTTAAATTAACAACAACATAATGGATACTGAAGGCAACAAACTGCAAACAACGTTATGTGGAGAGTAAAGCCACTGCTTCTTGTCTCAATATTGCTACTATTATGCTAGGTAATGATGCAAATCCGCATCATGAGCTCAATTTTGTCTATAAGCAATGTCATTTTCCTAAGATGAGGTCAATGAGTATCCAACTTTATTTCTGTTAAATATGTTGTTGCAGATGCAACAGAACCTAGAAAAGACATTACTATTAATGGAATGCCACATGCTGCAAGTTCACCACAAATCAAGGCAAATATTTTTTAAATTGTTCAATTTAGGCTGTGGAAAGCATCTTAGGAAAAAAAGTGCTTCAGTTTATGGTTATACCATCTACAAATTCATTTACTTGCTGAGTTCAGTCCTTAACTTAGTTTTTACTCTTTTCAGTTTGTTCTCTTTTTTAACATTAATGTCTATAATAACTTAAGTTGTCCTTGACTAGTTCAAAAATTAGGATGTGTAGGCAAAGGAACGAGAACGAATGTAAAAATGAATACACTCTTCTATGTATATATTAAAATATCTTAAAAATCTAACAAGCAGGTTTAAGAATGTTTGTTATCTTATGTCTTTCAATATTTTGTCCCTTGTTATATGTCATAGTTAATCATGTTTTTGGAATTAGACTCTATGCTATGAATTTGTTATTGACGAATTTGTTATGGCTCATATACTTGGATGGTGGGGTAAAGCTATAATAATTCGTTATCAGCCTCTTCTATGGGTACTTTCAATTCATTATCTGCTTCATCTGCCCCTATTCTGCTTTTTTTCCTACTAAATTGACTTCTCTCGAACTGCTTTTGTTTCTCACATAGAACATCCGGGCGTGGCATTTCTAACTCACAGTCAGGTATGAACTAGTGAAATAATATAAAATTGCTCTATTGGAAGCATTAGATGTTGCACTAATGAATATAAAATTGGCATTCAATGCAATGTCGTCATATGTTTATTGAAAGTGTATTGCTGTTTATGTTGCATGCAAATGAGTGGATGAGTAGTCTTCATGGAATTGATGACAAAGTAGAGGTAGCTTCTACCAAAATGTATTTCTATTACTGTGGACAGCTTCTAATCCCTCATATGTTGTAAGTCTATGTGAGGAGCTGAAATAGAGATGCTAATTTTCCCTATGTTTTTATCCATTTTCAGATTTCCTTTAATTTAATATCTTGAAGTTTTAAAATTTTGGGCCTGCAATTTGCCCATCATGTTAATATTGTTATTTAAGAGCTTATTATGTTCTTTGTGGCTAAGGTTAATCTTTAACCTTCCCTATGGATTTCTAACATAGAAAATTGCTTCCTGGAACTTACTTTGCTGCCGTTCTTGAGAATTGTACTTTTGTATTGAGAAAAAGGTATAAGAATTTGATGTTTTAAACCAACTTTATTATACATTTACTACTTTTTTTATGATTTTGTTTTTGAGTTATGAATTTCTCTTAATGCTGCAGATATGTAGAGCAAGCTGCGACGTAGAGGATTTTATTAATCAAAAAGGTTTCCATCATGTTTTGTAGTTGGGATAGGACCTTTCCATGCAACATTTATATGTTTTTTTGTACTTTATTTCATTATTAATCAAGTATTTTGAATATTGAAATGTTTGACATTGAATTTGGATACTTTTCAAATATGGATATTTACTTGATGAATGAAATATTGTCGAAATGGATGCATTATTTGAAATTCTATTTAAATTAGAATATTATATTGTATAAATTAATAAAGAAGGTCAGTATGAATCGATATATACGATGAAGCATTCTGGAAGAAAGATATCGGTGAATAGCCGATATCTATTCTACCTTATATTTAATATCATCTCTATTTATATCAGTGAATTTCCAAATAGATATCGATCATTAATCGATATCTATACTATACAACAATATCGATTTTTCAGCGATATCTATTCATTAATACATTTAATATCTGGTTAATTAATATCGGTGTTTTCTTCTTAGATATCGGTTAATAATCGATATCTATAATAGACATAGATATCGATTTTTCTTCGATATCTATTCTAAAATACATTTAATATCATTCTTATTAATATCGATTTTTTTCATAGATATCGGTTAATAATCGATATCTATAACAGACATAGATATCGATCAAATAACCGATATCTATTTAACATACCTATAATATTGCCTCCATTTATAACGACTGAATATCTGAATAGATATCGGTTAATAACTGATATCTATTCACTGTTTTGTAGTAGTGAACAAATTGACTGATGTCTTGCCTCATTCTTAAGATCCTTGAGGGTGGCATATATCTCTCCAAGAACTTCTGCTGCAGTTGGTCACATGTAGTGCAATCTGTTTTATCAAGAGTCTCATACCAAGCTTCCGCTCCATCAATTAATGAAAACTTAAATAGTGCGATCCGCCTAGCATGATCATGAGCTCCAGAACCCTTTTAAGTGTTTGCATAATCAAGAAATCTTCGGAGGTGCTGATATGGATCTTCAAACCAATATCCAGAAAAAAGATTTTTCTCTACCATGTTAATAAGAGCGTGATTTATCTCAAAATCATCATCTTCCCCCTTGCTCCTATCAACCCCATGTTGCCAATTCCATAGTTCGTGAAAATTTCACATATGACAACATTATTCGGATTCTGCCTTGCTTCGGCCATGTTTAGCTCCATGTGTTATTCATTCCTTCCTTTTCTTTTCCTAGTGCACAAGTACCTCAGAAAAATTCAAGGTTAGATAGAATTAAATAATCACAAAAAAAAATCTTAATCAAATTAGAAATAATAAACTAATAATAACAGCCGTCCCCAGCAACGGCTCCAAGAACTTGATGTACGTTTTCTTTGCATGCAAAATTAATCCCCAAGTATTAAAGATATCAATTGCAGCTTAAGCAAGAGACCAAGTGAATATCGAACTCAAAGGACAGTGTATTATCAATTTAATTATTTACTAAATTAATTACGACGAATGGGAATAAACGTTTGAGGTTTCAATTATTAACTACTAAACAATTAATTAAAATAACAAATAAAATAAAGTCACTTAGAAGAATACGAAAGTGGATCAAGTAGGAGAATAGGTAGCTCTATGAAAATCCAGTTTCACTCATTAATTTCCCTTCCATGTGTTGATGTCCGACTCTGCCTTGTGGAATATGGACGCATTACTAAACCATGCATATCTACTATATAGACACAAATAAACATGCGTGTAACACGTGTGAATAACCTCGGAGCAACAGATATAATTCCACCCCCCTTTCTAGGTACTATCAATATCAATTATTTCCCTGGTCAATTGGTACTCTAACCCGATATGATCTCCCTTTATAGGTACTATAAAATTATCCTCTTTATCCTACTTAATAATTCGAATTCAATTCAATTAATAAGTATTCATATATGATGGTTCTAATGAAGCTTTGGAGTCCCCTCACTTAGAATCATAACATGGAATCCTGTTCAGCGGTGAACGCACTCAATCTACAACCAAGATATATATTCAGACTCTATATACCCATTGAAGATGCACAAAATGACCGTAAATATGGATTAAGAAAGCACAATCATATATAAAAAAAATTCACAAGTAGTGTTGTACGGAGTTTACACATGAAGTTTAATTAATTCGTAAAAACCTTCACAATTCTAGTTCTACTAAAAAAACTCTAGCCCATGATGTAACGAAGAATAATCATGGGTATTGGAAAAATCTTACCCGGATGTCTGGAAAATACAAGATAAATTAGGAAACGAATAAAACCCTAGATGTTGGAGTCGTCCCGTCCTTCTCCGTCTTGAATCCTCCTCTTGGTTCTCCTCTTGATTCCATAGATGAATCTTCAAAGTGATGGATGGATGGAGGAAAAGATGTGGATGATGGTTGGGGGTGACCCCTCCCCCCCTTATGGGTGGTGTATGATGGATGTGGCTCTCCCTTCACAATGAATAATGATGTATAATATATATAGGTGTGAGAAGGGAATTAAATAAGAAAATAAAAGATATGGGTAAATCATGGAGGATTATGTGATAAGGAGATTAATTGTGCTCCAAGAAATAGGTAATTTTCGGAAATTCTGGGAAATTTTCGGAAATTCTCTAAAATTCTCGCCGGCAGCTGCGCGACCTCACGATTTTGAGTATAACTTCCTCATCCAAGCTTCGATTTGAGTAATTCTTGCGCTCAAGTGATCCTCTCTTCATTGAATTTCTACCCATATAATGAACTCATAGAAAATCCAACATTTGAATGTATAAAAAGTCGTGCAAAATGGCACAGCCGTTCTGTTCGGCACAGCTTGCGCGACATCACTCCTTTGATCATAACTTTCTCGTTTGGAATCCGATTGGGGTGTTCTTTATGTCAAAACGACCCTCTCTTATGTAGCTTTCTAATCATATCACACTTCCAATTAAGAGCTCCACACAAACACAGAAAAATTACACAAATTGGACGTGCGTTTTTCAGCATCATTGCACAAATTGCACCTTTTATCCAACTTTGCACTTTTGATCTCTTTTTCCACCTAAAACACAATAAAACACCTCAAGTGTATCTTTTTCTCAAATATATTGAATATAAGACACTTGTTCTAATATATGACAACAATATCAATAAAAAATGTGTTAAATTGGACACTAAAATACGCTTATTTTCATTCTCATCACACACCAAGAATGGTTTTAAAAGCCGTCCGATAAGCCCATAAAGCATCATCAAGCTTGTCCGACCAATCCTTCCTCTCTCCATTGATGGTCTTCCAAAACTAACTTGATTTGGCGGTTTGAAACCTCCGCCAAACCATTTGCTTGAGGGTGGTAAGGTGTAGCCACTCGATGCTTCACTCCATATCTCTTCAACAAACTCTCAATCAACTTGTTTACAAAGTGTGATCCTCTATCACTCACTAAAGCCCTTGGAATTCCAAACCTAGCAAAAATATTCTTTTTCAAGAACCTTTGCACAATCAAAGTATCATTTGTCTTAGTGGGGATTGCCTCCACCCACTTTGACACATAATCCACGGCTAGCAAGATGTACACATATCCTTTAGACGAAGGAAACAGTCCCATGAAATCAATGCCCCATACATCAAATATGTCCACATCAATCCTCAAGTTCATGGGCATCTCATCTCGCTTACTTATTCCCCCTATTCTTTGGCATTTATCATACTTTGCTACAAACTTCTTTGCATCTTTAAACAATGTTGGCCAATAAAATCCCGATTGTAGGATCTTAGACCTCGTCTTTTGATGAGCAAAGTGACCTCCACACAAAGACGAATGACATAGCTCAAGAATCCCCATAGCTTCTTCCTCGGCCACACATCTCCTTATTACTCCATCATTGCAAATTTTAAACAAATATGGTTTATCCCACAAGTACTTCTTCACTTCAATATGAAACCTGTTTTCCTTGTACTCATTAAGCAATGTGGGCTTGATTCCACACACAATAAAGTTGACATAATCGGCATACCAAGGCGGCACATTCACCATGAGAGTACACACTTGCTCAACTTCTACTAGCAAAATTTTCTCATTCGGGAACTCATCCCCAATTGGCTTCATATCCTCATTCTCACCTCCATTTTCCAACCTAGACAAATGGTCTACGATCACATTCTCCACGCTTTTCTTATCCTTGATAACCACATCAAATTCCTGCAAAAGCAACACCCAACGGATTAAACGAGATTTAGCATCTTTCTTACTCATAAGGTATTTATAGTTGTGTGATCTATGTAAACAATCGTTTGTATTCCAACTAAGTATGGTCAAAACTTCTCAAAAGCATATACGACAACTAAAAATTCCTTCTCCGTTGTGGTGTAATTGACTTGGCACGAATTTAATGTCTTCGAGGCATAATAGATTGCTCTAAACTTCTTCTCCCTTGTTTGACCCAACACCACTCCGATGGATTGATCGCTAGCATCACAATGTAATTCAAATTGTAAACTCCAATCTAGGGTAACGAGTATTGGCGATGAAGTAAGAGCATCTTTTAGCACCTGAAATGATATACGACATTCATCATTGAAGTTAAATGGACAATCTTTTTCAAGCAATTTACAAAGAGGTTTAGCAATTTTAAAAAAATACTTAATGAAGCGTCTATAGAAGCCCGCATGGCCTAAGAACGATCTCACCCTCTTCTCACTAGTAGGAGGGGGAAGACGTTCTATGACTATCACTTTAGCTCTATCCACTTTTAACCCATGCTTTGAAATATTGTGCCCCAATACTATCTCATCGGTCACCATAAAATGACACTTTTTCCAATTTAGCACAAAATTCGACTCTTCACACCTCTGCAACACAACTGTGAGATTAGTCAAGCATATATCATAGATGGAACCATACACAGAAAAATCGCCTATAAACACCTCCATTATATTTTCAATTAAACCATCGAAGATAACCATTATACAACGCTGAAAAGTAGCAGGGGCATTACATAGACCAAACGACATCATTCTAAATGTAAACGTACCGTAGGGACATGTGAATGTTGTCTTCTCTTGGTCTTCCGGTACAATCAATATTTGATTGTACCCGGAATAACCATCAAGGAAATAATAATTCTCATGCCCCGAAAGACGATCCAATATTTGATCTATGAATGGCAATGAGAAATGATCTTTCCTGGTGTTTTCATTCAATTTACGATAATCAACATACACTCTCCAACCCATGAAGTTCTAGTGGCAATCGTTTCATTTGTATCAGATCTAACAATTGTCATACCACCCTTTTTTGCTACTACATGTAAGAGACTTACATATTGACTATCACTTATTGGAAAGATTATTCCCGCATCAAGCCATTTTAACACCTCCTTTCTTAACACTTCTTGCATTATAGGATTTAATCTACATTGGTTTTGCACACAAGACTTCTCATCATCAATCAAATGAATTTATGCATACACATAGATGGGCTAATACCTTTCAAATCTTTTATACTCCAACCAATAGAGGATTTATGCTCTCTCAAAACTCTTAACAACTTTTCTAATTCTAAATTATTAAGGGAAGATGATACGATTACCGGATACGTTTCATTCTCTTCCAAGTAAGCATACTTCAAATGCTCTGGCAATGGTTTCAACTTTACCTTCTTCTTCTCTTGCACTTCCTCTTTTAGTTCTTCATCAAGTTTCTCCACTTTTGCTTCCTTTGCTTCCTCACTTGTGAGTTCCCTACAAGAATTTAGACTATGTAATTCATCAATTATTTCATCATTTTTCAAACAAAAAGAAGATTTAGATTTAAAAGATTCAATAGAGTAACAATGACTTATGATAATTTCCAACGGTTCCTTGGAGTGAAGGTGATACATATGCTCTTCAACAATGTTGTCCACAACCTCCAATCTTCTACATTCTTCCTTGTTCCGTGGATACCTCATAGCTTCTCTTAAAGAAAATATCACCTCTTCTTCATTCACCCTCAAAGTGAGCTCTCATTTCTCCACATCTATCAATGTCTTTCCCGTGGCAAGAAATGGATGACCAAGTATTAATGGAATATTTGCATCCTCATCCATATTTAGTACTACAAAATCAACGGAAAATGCAAACTTGCCAACTTTGATCAAAACATCTTCCACAATTCCCTTTGGATATCAATGACCGATCGGCAAATTGAAGTGTAACCGACTTCGGTTTTACCTCACCAATGCCCAACTTCTTAAAAATTGTCAAGGGCATCAAGTTAATACTAGCCCCCAAATCACATAAGGCTTTGTAGTTCTCATGCTCTCCCATCTCACATGGAATTGTAAAACTCCCCGGATCTTTAATTTAGTGGGAAGTTTCTTTTAGAAGATCGCACTACATTCCTCCGTAAGGTTCACCGTTTCAAACTCTCCCAAGCTTTTTTTCTTCGACAAGATATCCTTCAAAAACTTAGAGTAGTTGGGCATTTGTAGTAAAGCCTCGCAAAAAAAATATTCACATGTATCTTCTTCAACATTTCAACAAACTTGGCAAATTTCTCTTCTAATCCCTTTTTCAAGCATCTTTGTGGGAACGGAATTGCAACGGGCAACTTAGAGATTCCCAATTCATCCCTTTCAAACTTCTCATTCATTCTCTTTATGTTTTGCTTCTCTACATCTTTCCCACTTCTCTGAAGACTTCACCTTTTCTTCTTCAAGTATAGGGGTACTTTCACCTTTTTCAACAAATCCAACTTCTTTCTCTTTTCCGTCTTCATCCAATCTTTCCATAGGCTCAACTTCACACTCTACCTCCTCTACTTCCATTTGTAAAGAAGGTCCTTCGTATTTTCTTCCGCTACGAAACTCAATAGCCTTACATTGATGATGAACATCCCCCATTTCATTTGTCATTTGACTCATTTGTGTCTCCAAGGCTTTGAATCTATTATCACTCAACTCTTCTCTTTGCTTCATATAGTCAAACCTTTTTTCATTCACCTCTTTCTCTTGCTTCATGAAATCAAACATCTTGGCTATTTGATCCTTTATCGAAGACTTTCCTTCACCATTTGGAGCTTTCTCCCCCGGATTGATGCCCGGTGGAAGAGTAAGTGCATTCCCTTGATTTCCATATGACAAATTCTCATACCTCCGAGGTTGGTTAAAATTTTCTTGAAAGTTACCTTGCCCCCGTCCTCCTTGCCTTTGTGGATATCCTCCTCCATGATTTCCAAAGTTACCACCATAATTTCCTTGGAAATTCCTTCCTTGCATGAAGGCAACTTCCTCAAGTGTCATCTCCGGTGGACACAATATATCTTGAATTCCAAAATTAGAGGACATACCTTGTTGAGGCATGGATGTAGACATTTGACAACTTTGAGAAGATTGACCTATATTAGGCATCGTCATGTCTTGTTGAAGATTAGAAAACACTTGTTGATTCATCAAAGGTGTCGAATTTGGAGACACTTGCATGTTAGCATTCATCATCTTTAATATCTCCGTGATCGCCTTGTCGGTCATATCTTCCTTAGGCACTTCCACCTTTTTCACTTGTTGCAAGCACACTTCTTCCATCTTAGCAATTCTCTCCCTATCATACATCCCCGGTGCATGATCCATATGCCATTGACCTATATTCAAAGCTACTTCCTCACATATGACAATTGCTCTTTCAGGAGTTTGTCCCAAAATTGAACCTCCCGCCGAAGCATCAATGAGCATCATCTCACTTCCGTGTAAATCAGCATAGAAAAATCCTATTTGTTGTTCCTCGGGGAATCCGTGTTGTGGACACTTCCTTTACATCTCTTTGAATCGGTCCCATGCTTCACTAAATGTCTCAAGTGGCAATTGCTTGAATTGAATGATTTGCCCTTTAAGATGCAACATCTTTGAAGGTGAAAAATACTTGCTCAAGAATCTTTGTGCCAACTCTCTCCATGTGGTGTAGGATCCCGGTGGTATAGTATGATACCAAATCTTAGCTCTATCTCTTAATGAAAACGAGAAAAGCTTCATTTTAACAACATCCTCACTCACCCCATTTATCTTTATCGTATTGGCTAACTCCGTAAATTGGGCTAAGTGAGCGTTCAGATCCTCCATAGCACCACTACCAAATTGATTTGCTTGCACTATGTTGATCAACCCATTTTGATCCCAAAATTATTCACATTCAATGGAGGGCCCATTCCATAATTCCCATATTGTGGTTGGAAGTGATCATGGACATTCATTCCCACCCCATTGTTTCCATTTTCATGGGGTTGATTTTGCACCACCGGAGGATTATTCCTTACTTCTTGTTGTGCCATCAAGTTTTGAATAATAGCTTGCATTTGTTGGTTTTGCAAGTGCATTTGTTGAGCATACGCTTGTGGCACAAATTTTGGATTATTATAACCTCCTCTAACATTATCAATTCCATGAAAATTCCTCATATTGCCATCTTCATCAACCATGTTTGCATTATCCCTTACTTCTTCCATAATTTCTTCCGTAGGCTCTAACACTCCTCGTCTTTGTCTTTTTAAGGTAGCTTCTAATTCCAAGTTCAAAGGTTCAATAGATTGAGACCTTGAACGCATTTGCATGTACCTACAAGAATTTCCAAATTAATTCTCCAAGTAACCAAGACAAGTAAACAATAAACAAATAAAAGAAATATCCTTATCAAAACTAATCAACTTCAAACTTGTTACAACCAAAAGTTTAACATTTCTCCAGTAAGCAGCGCCATGTTCTTAGTCGCATTTCTTGTAAAAATGTGTAAGAGTAAGAGACTCTATCGTCGAGTAAACGCATGACTAAGTACAAAATTTATAATAATGTCATCCTAAGGGAAAGTAAACTCATGATTGTATCCAGATTTTCTATTGATTTAGGCTTTGTAAGAATGATAGATTGAAGGTTTGATTGTTTAAGCTACTAATTATTCTAATTAATTAACTACAAATTTGTACTAACAAAGTAATGATCCAAACAACACACAAATGATGAATGGAATAGAGGTAGAATTCACTTGAGAAGAGAGCAAGACTAATCATAATCATGGTTAAGACTCTATCTAGATATGCATAACTCTTGATATTGAACTTCATTAATTGTGGACTAAAAGCAATAACGTTTTTACCCCTAACCCCTATGACCAAGGTGATTAGGTTCTCGACTCTTTAACAAGTCTAAATCCCCTAAGATTGTCTTACTCTCAATTCCCTTAAGGTACTATGATCATAAGTTGGTTCTTTTCACTCAATTTCTTAAGTGTCCCCATACGATTGTTTTAAGCACAAGAAGGGTATGGCTTACCTCCCCTCACACTAACATGCATGCACATCTTAATATATGATTCAATTAAACCACTCATCATACTATTGGAATGGCCATCCTAATACCATGAAAAAAGAATTTAATCACACAAAAATGAAATGAAACATGAATCATTAATTATAAAGGAAGTCCAAAATTAATTCAATTCAATATCTCAAATCCTACATATCTAAAATTCTTCTCAACCAATCATATGATTAGCCTTACTATTGGACTAGCCACTAAACATTGTGTTTAAATCAATACAAATCAAGCTTTGCTCTATTTGAGCCAAAATAAGAAGAAAATCAACAAATGAAAAGTAGATTGGCTTCCCTTTTATGGAGAAACTTTCCTTCTCTTCAATATGCTAACTCCTTCAATCCTTGATGCTTTCCTCTTCTCAAATGGTAGATGGATGGATTGGATGAAGGATTGATGGATTGATTAATGGAGATCAAGTGAAAATTGATGGATCTAATGGATGGAGATGGATGAAATGGATATAGTGTGTGAAAATATGGTGTGGAGTGTGTGTAAATGCTCTAATTCTGATCTCCCCTCTAAATTTCGCACAAATCATCCTTTTATATCACTAATAGACCTTCTAGAAGCTTCCAGAACATTCAGAAAATTGCACAGGTTTTTGCACCTACACGACCCGTGTAGCAGCGCACGGCCCGTGTAGGTCACACCTACTTCGGCGTGTTATGCTTGCTTTCGGACACGGCTCGAGCTGTGCTACTCGGCCTTGGTCATGGCCGCGTAGTATTTTCTGATGGCATTACACAGCTTCTTCTTATAGGGTCCAAACGAGAAAGTTATGATCAAAATAGTGACGTCGCACAAGCTGTTCCTGCTTCGCAAGGTTATGCCACTTTGCATGACTTGTTATATATTAAAATGTTAGAATTTTTTAAAGTTCTTTATGTGATAGAAAGACAAGGAAAAGAGGATCGTTTGAGCGTAAGAATCACTCAAATTGGAGTTTGGATGTGTAAGTTATACGCGAAACGGTGACACTGCACATGCAGTTCGACCGTAGTTCGACCAAACTATTTGGTCGAGCTACAGCAGTCAAGTCTAACTGGACTAGAAGATGAAATTTCAGTTTACAGACATGCAGTTCGACCGTAGTTCGACTAAGGCCTGTCTAGTTCGACTTGAACTATTTTGGTTGAACTAGGTCGCAAATTTTTAGATCTGAGCGGTTTTTACACCCCTAGTGCGCGTATCTGCATGTTTTCGTCTAAAAAAGCCCATCCAAGGTCCATTAGGAGAGCTTACAAGTATAAAAGGGGATGCTGATGAGTGTGTAAATTCACAAGTTTGGCGCTATGTTTTGTGCTAGTTTTGGAGAGTTTTGATGTGGAAATAGATGGAAAACCTATATATATTGTGAATTAGCATGAATCAGGTGTTAGTGGAGCTATTTGAGTGTTTTCTTAGCAAAAACGGAGTGAAAGAGCCAAGAATCGAAGAGACGGAGTCAAAGCCACGCAAACTGCCCAAGAATTAGGTGGGTTCGACCTGGCTGGAGGAGGGTTCGACCTCTCCAGCAGGTCGAACCAACATTGCTAAACGTGCAGAGATGGATTCGACCACGACTCGGCTGGTTCGACCTGGCCATCAGGTCAAACCATGGTCGAACCAGTTTGCAAGAAAGAGGATTCGACCACGACGTTTGAGTTCGACTTGCCAGTTGGTCGAATCGGGAGCGGGAGTTGTCCAGTGCTGAGGTTCGACCTGGGGTTCGACCAAAGCCTAAGTGGTTCGACCTGTTCAGAAGGTCGAACCTGTGCAGAATTCTTCCAGTAGCGGGGTTCGACCTGTGGCCAGGGGTTCGACCTGTTTGACGTGGTCGAACCTATGTGCGAGAACTTACCTTATCCGGATTTTCGAGGCCAAAACGCGTGAGATCACTTAGAAAGCCCATTCCAAGCCCTAGAGACGTGATTACAAGTATAAAAGGAGGCTCATACAGAGAATAAAGAGAGCTTTTGATCGTCAATCGTAAGAGAGACAAGAGTAGAGGTGGTGATCCATCCGGAGGGCTGTGATAGAGGTTCGCTGAAGGTTCAAGTAAGAATGATCAATCTAACCATGATTGTTCCTAGATCAATCATGGGCTAGAACCACCTTGGTAGTTCTAGGGTTATGAAAGTTTCATGATGTAATTCGTATTTCGTGTGTAAAACTCCGTACAACACTACCTGTGGTTTGTTTTATATAAGATTGCATATTTAATCCATACTCATAGTCGTTTTGTGCATCAATGATCGTTGTGTAGAGTCTGAATACATAACATGGTTATTGATTGAGTGCGTTTACTACTGAGCAGGGTTTATTGTTATAACTCTAAGTGAAGGGATTCCGAAGTTTGTAACTTGGTCATCTTCGCGACTACAATTGATATCGTTATACTTGAGGATTAATTTGTGTGTTGAGAAAACCCCTATCAAGTTCTTGGCGCCGTTGCCGGGGACGGCGTAAAATATCTTTTTTGTGTTATTTCTAGTTTATTAGGACTATTTACCTTGTTTTGTTGTTTTCTTTCTTATTCGTTTTAGGTGTATGCTCACAAGATCAAAGAAAGGTAATCTTGAACTGTATAATCCTGAGATTGGAGCATCATCAAGAAAGAAGAAGAAGAAGAAGAGCAAGGCAAAGACAATAGACCCAACTGAAGCTCTGAATTTTGGAGTCGAGGTTGACGAACATATTTCGCAAACGATTGAGGCTACAACTGAAGTTAATTTGGAAGTAGAAACAGTCAACATGGCAGCGAATCCGGATAATCTAGCCATCCGAGAGGTTTTCAGAAATAATGGGGCTGGAAATTATGAGCTTTTAGGAGCAAGGGGAACTAACACAGCGTTCGATCTTCATCCCGCTCTTATTAGCATGATAGAAAGAAACTCATTTTCAGGAGGGTCTTTCGAGGATCCACAGCAGCATCTGAACAAGTTCTTGGGCTATGCAAGTACTCAAAAAGATGTAGGAGAACATGAAGATGCTAGGAAGATCCTTTTGTTCAAATTCTCGCTTACTAAAAAGGCGAGGGATTGGTACGATACTATTAACGCAGCTAAGTGCACCACGTGGGAGCAATTGAAGTTAAGGTTCTTGGAGAGGTATTTGCCACCTTCGAAGGTGTTTAAGATGAAGCAGGATATTAACCAATTTGCTATCAGTGGAGGTGAAAAATTTCATGAAGCGTGGGATAGATTCAAGGACATGCTCAGGAAGTGTCCTCAACATGGGTTATCTAAAGCCCAATATATCAGTATATTCTATAATGGATTAGACTGTGAATCAAGAGTGCTACTTGATGCTTCTTCTAATGGAGCATTGCTTACTAAGTCATCCGTTGAGGCCGAGAGATTGTTTGAAGACATATCGATGAATTCGAGGGATTGGCCTACTGATAGAGTTAGAGGTACGTATGTTCTTAGAAAGGTAGCTCAGGTTGAACAAGCAATGGTGAAAACAAAGAGAGAGGATGAGATCGTTTCAAGCTTGTCCAATATCAACAAGCTACTTGAGTCTCAACAGAAGCAGATCAGCGAGATATCTCAACGAGTGCCAATCATGCAGCAAGAGATGATGAATAATGGAACTATCCAAGAAGAATTGGAGGAAGCAAATTATGCCATGGGTCAAAGTATTCAAGGAACGAGGTACCCAAATCAAGGAAACCGGAACTACCAAGGGAACTATCAAGGGAACTTTAATAATCGTGGTCCATCTGGTAGTTATCAACAGCAACCAAGGAGGCCTGAATTTTCATGGAGCAATACGAACAATGCAGTGCAACTTCCGATGGGTGTTGATCCGGGAGAAAAGGTGGAAGAAGGGAAGCTTGGTTTCGAGGATACTGTGAACCGGTACATGGTAAGAATGATGAAAGAGTGAACCGCCTTGAGGCAAAGCTTGAGAAAAAGATTGATGATCACCACAGAGATTTGTCCACTCAAGTGAAAGATCTCACATTGTTGATGGGTACAATTGCAGAGAATGTGAACACATTGACTCAAACTGTAGGAAAAGGGAAGTTTCCGTCTCAGAGTATAGAGAATCCGAAGTCGTGTAATGCCATCACACTGAGGTCGGGAACGCAGTACGAGGGACCGATGAGGCCGAAATCAAAGTTGGAATTTTCTAAGCCTCGGTTCGACCAAAATTCAGAGGGTTCGACCTGGCATACAGGTCGAACCATGGTCGAACCTCATCGGCCAGAGCACTCTGTTTTGACACAGGAGCAGTTCGACCAACACGCAGAGGGTTTGACCAACTTTTCAGGTCGAACCCAGGTCAAACCTCATCGGCCAGAGCACTCTGTTTTGACGCAGGAACGGTTCGACCACGATCAAAATGGTTCGACCAACTCTTCAGGTCGAACCCAGGTCGAACCGAAGGATAGAGATTATACAGTGAAGCGATTCGACCAAGGGGGTAGTGGTTCGACCTCCAATGCTGGTCAAACCCAAGTCGAACCTCTGGAGCAGAATGAGATCAGTTTTCTAGGAGAGAGGTTCGACCAATACACTCCTGGTTCGACCTCTCAAACTGGTCGAACCCTAGTCGAACCTCGTCGAGATGTTTTGATTGATGCACCTGTTGTTCCTTTTGATGTTGATGCAACTCCAGTGGTACGGAATGAGCAAAGTACAGACATAATAGCTGAGAAAAAATGGGAAAGAGCCAAGCGATTAAGAGCCAAAAAGGAGAAAGCGGAGAAGGTTGATCGTGATGAATGGGGGATTCCCAAAACAAAGATACCTCCACCGTTTCCCTACAAGCTAGTGAAGAAGGGGTTAGAAGAAAAGTTCAAGAAGTTTTCAGAGATAATGAATAAGATAAGCTTGAACATCCCTTTTTCAGAGGCAATCACGGAGATGCCATATTATTCTCGATTCCTTAAAGACATATTGATGAAGGAGCGAAGCTTAACCGGAGTTGAAATGGTAAACTTATCTGAGAATTGTAGCTCAATTATTCAAAAGAAGTTGCCACCAAAGATGAAAGATCCGGGGAGCTTTACTATTCTATGTGAGATCGGGAAGGGGCTAGCACGACGAGCTTTGTGCGATCTAGGAGCAAGCATTAATTTGATGCCGTTGTCCATCTTTCAGAAGCTTGGTTTGGGGGAGCTGACCCCGACAACTGTTGCTCTCCAATTGGCTGATAGATCAATGACGTTTCCGAAAGGTGTTGTTGAAGATGTTCTTGTAAAGGTGGAGAAGCTAGTCTTTCCTGTGGGTTTCCTTGTACTAGAAATGGATGATGACAAGGATAATGTTCCTTTAATTTTGGGGAGGCCATTCCTTGCTACAGCTGGAGCTATGATAGATGTTCGGAAGGGAGAACTGAAGTTGAGAATGGACAAAGAAGAAGTACTTTTCAATTTGGACAAAGCAATGAAGATGCCAATGGAGTCCCAATGTTATAGTATTGACGTGGTGGAGGAGATTATGAAGGAGGATATATCTCTGATCTTGTCAAAGGATCCTCTTGAGACATGTTTGATGGAGTCTCTTACTTATTCCACTACGGAGCTTGACGGACTTTCTAACGAGGTATGTATTGAATTTCTTGAAAACTTACTTGCTTTGGGTGATAACAGGTTTGCATTGGAAAGAAATAAAGTGGAAGAAGTCAAATGGACCAGGAAGTACTTGCCTTTAGATAACGAAAACACTCCAGTGGAGAAAAGAAAAGAGGAGTTGAAACCATTGCCGGAGCACTTGAAGTATGCTTTTCTTGGTGATAATGCACAATATCCGATAATTGTATCTTCTTCCCTTAATGATGATCAACTTGAGGAGTTATTAGATGTCTTAAGGAAGTACAAGTCTGCAATAGGGTGGTCACTTGATGATTTGAAAGGTATTAGTCCTTCGTATTGTATGCATCGGATTAGGTTGTTGGATGAAGCCAAAGCTAGTGTTCAGAATCAGCGTAGGGTGAATCCCACAATTCAAGAGGTGATAAGGAAGCAAATTCTTACGTGGTTGGATGCTGGAATTATATATCCTATTAGTGATAGTCCCCATGTGAGTCCATTGCATGTAGTTGCTAAAAAGGGGGGCATGACTGTAGTGAAAGCTGAGGATGGAGAAGCTATAGCCACGAGAATTCCTACGGGATGGCGTACATGTGTGGATTACAGGAAATTAAATGAGAACACGTGTAAGGACCATTTTCCTCTTCCGTTTATGGATCAAATGTTGGATCGTCTTGCAGGGTATGAGTTTTATTGTTTCTTGGATGGATACTCGGGGTATAATCAAATCATGATTGCTCCCGAGGATCAAGAAAAGACCACTTTTACTTGCCCCTACGGGACCTTTGCTTTTAGGAAGATGCCGTTTGGATTGTGTAATGCGCCTGCTACTTTTCAGAGATGCATGATGGCGATTTTTGATGTTTGATAGAGAAGATCATGGAAGTATTCATGGACGATTTTTCAGTCTTTGGTTCTTCTTTTGATATGTGTTTGTCTAACCTTGCTGTTGTTTTGAAGAGGTGTCAAGAAACTAATCTTGTCTTGAATTGGGAGAAGTGCCACTTCATGGTGAAGGATGGGATTGTTCTTGGGCATCATGTTTCCGCCAAGGGATTACAGGTAGATCGTGCTAAAGTGGTGGCAATTGAGAAGCTTCCACCACCGACCAATGAAAGAGGAGTGCGGTCCTTCCTTGGACACGCCGGTTTTTACAGGAGATTCATTAAAGACTTCTCAAAATACTCTAAGCCCTTATCCCATTTACTTGAAAAGGATATTCCTTTTGTGTTTAATGATGAGTGTCTAACAGCTTTTCAAGTTTTGAAAGAGGCGCTTATTACTGCCCCTATCTTGATCACGCCGGATTGGACTCAACCGTTTGTACTTATGTGTGATGCAAGTGATGTAGCATTGGGTGTGGTGCTTGGGCAGCTAAGGGAGAAGAAGTTCTGCGCCATTTACTACGCGAGTAAGACTTTCGATGCGGCACAGAAGAATTACACGGTGACTGAAAAGGAGTTTTTAGCTGTTGTGTATGCATTCGATAAGTTTCGTCAGTATTTGGTTGGCATGAAGACGATTGTGTATACGGATCACTCAGCGATTCGTTATTTGATGAGAAGAAGGAGACGAAGCCTAGGATTATAAGATGGATTCTACTACTGCAGGAGTTTGACTTGGAGATTCGGGATAAGAAAGGAACAGAAAATGTGTTGGCAGATCACTTGTCAAGGTTGGAGACTAGGGAGCATTGTGATAATTCTTTCAAGTATATTGAAGAGATGTTCCCTGATGAGAAGATCATGGCTGTGGCTGTTGAAGGTACTGAGCGAGCATGTGTGGTTGCAGCGCAAGGTATGGATCCATGGTACGCGGATTATGTTAATTACATTGTCATTGGTGAAATTCCAAGGGATCTCAATCGATATCAACTTGCGAAATTTCGTAGGGAAGTTGAGACATTTATATGGTATGATCCATTTGTTTACAAGATTTGTATAGATTCTATTGTCCGAAGATGTGTACCCGAGATGGAAATGGAAAGTGTGCTGGAGTTCTGCCATGCACAACCGAATGGGGGGCATTTCAGAGCGCAAAAGACTGCAGCTAAGGTACTTCAATCTGCTCTTTATTGGCCTACATTGTTTAGAGATAGTGAGAGCTATGTGGCATCTTGCGATAGATGTCAGCGCATGGGTAATATAGGTAGGAGAGATGAGATGCCATTGTAGCCTAGCATAGTCGTGGAGATATTTGATGTATGGGGGATCGATTTTATGGGGCCTTTTCCCCCGTCGAATGGTTTCTCTACATTCTTCTTGCGGTGGATTATGTTTCGAAGTGGGTGGAAGCGATTCCTACTCGTGTTAATGACTCGAAAGTTATTTTATCTTTCCTGAAGAAACATATTTTTGCCCGTTATGGAGTTCCTAGAGCGCTAGTTAGTGATGGAGGTTCCCACTTCGTCAATAAATTTCTGGAGAAGGTGCTTAAGGATTATGGTGTTAAGCATAGGGTTACTACACCCTATCATCCGCAAGCGAATGGGCAGGCAGAGGTCTCCAACCGTCAAGTAAAGCAGATTCTGGAGAAAGTGGTAGGAACTAATAGAAAGGATTGGGCTATGAAGCTTGATGATGTGTTATGGGGATTCCGGACCGCTTACAAGACGGTGTTAGATATGTCACCGTATCAAATTGTCTATGGGAAGTCGTGCCACTTACCTGTAGAAATTCAACACAAAGCATTTTGGGCTTTGCGTCGCTTGAACTTAACCCTTAAGGATGTGAAGGAGTTGAGGATAACTCACATGAATCAATTGGATGAGTTTAGGAGTCGTGCTTACAAGAATTCAGAGATTTATAAGGAAAGAATGAAGAGATGGCATGATTCTAAGATCTCATACAAGGAGTTCAAGCAAGGAGATGAGGTACTACTTTTTAATTCTCGTTTGAAGCTTTTTGCAGGCAAGTTGAAGTCTAAGTGGACGGGACCATTCATGATTCATCGAGCCTTAGGAGGGGGGAGTTTTGAGCTTATTGACAAAGATGGAGACGTTATCACGGAGAATGGGCATCGGTTGAAGCATTATAGGTCGCCGGATGATGCGTGTGTCATTTTTGATGATACCTTGTTCTGATTTGGTACCGTCGTGACTCTACGACGTTAAACATGAGCGCTTGTTGAGGGCTTACTCTTCAGTTTTGTTGCTTTATTTCTTTGTGTGAGTAAGAAATTTTTATATTTAAGATGCTTACTAATCGGCTATTACATCTCTTTTCAAACTTAGTTTCGACTTACGTTTTTACTAAGTTTGGGGGGTGTGATGTTATTACCTCATTGAAGCATTAAGAGTATAATTTTTTCTTTGTATTGTTTGTTAGGGGAGTTGGTTTTTTCATATTGAAATTTTAATCGATTTTAATGTGACAATTTTTTACAACTTGCCTAATATTCAGTGGTTTTTGGTTGTGTTTTCTTTTACGGAGTTACTCATGAATGATGTTATGTGGAACAATTTTTGAAGTTGTGCTCTAGATTGTACCTAATGAAGTTGTGTTGAAGCTTGAAGTATGTAGTGAATGAAGAACACTCAGTTTTGGAAATCAGGAGGAAGGTTCGACCAACTCTAGGAGTGGTTCGACCAGAGCCAGAGGTCGAACCTATGGTCGAACCTGTCAGTTGGAAGCACTATGTTTTCCAAAAGAAGGGTTCGACCAATTCAAGGAAGGTTCGACCTGTTTAGCAAGTCGAACCCCTGGTCGAACCGAGAAGACCGTTTGTCCAGAAGAGAGGTTCGACCTCGCCATCCATGGTTCGACCTATTCAGGTGGTCGAACCTGAGGTCGAACCAAGCCAGGTACGCGATTTAAGTTCGATTTTTCAGAGGAGTTCGATCACTTTTTCGAAACACCAAACCTCGAACCCTCTTCGAACCTCTACACCCTTGCACAAATTCTTCAATTACACTTGATTTTACACCGATTACACAACACTACACCTTGAATTTTCGATTCGGCCGCGGATTTGGGAGGATTTTGTCGCGAGTTAGGGCTGAAATCACAAATTTTGGTTGTTGTGTGTTCTCGATCGGTTATTCACCATGGGCAAGTCACAAGGTATGTTTTTCCAACTCAATTACTCTAGGATTGAAGGTTTAGGTAAGAAATTTGATGTGAATAAGAGGATCGATGTTGAGTATGGTTGAATTTCATGGTGAATGTTGATATTATGATTTGTTTCATATGAATTCTTGTTTCTTGGTTTTTGGTTGATTGATTATTGATAGAACTTGAATTTTTTGTGGATTAATCAAGGATAGAACATATCATAGAATGAGCATGTTGATTTGGTTTGAAATTGATGAAATTGAAGTAGTTCATTGAGGGAAACATGTTGAATTTTTGATTGAATTGCTTGAATTGCTTAATGCATGCTTGTTGGTTATGTTTTGATGATTAAAGAAGGTGTGATTGAAGATGTTTTGAGAATGTTGAATAAGCAAGTGGTGTTGAGATGATAGTTTGTTTGAATATGCATTGATGCTTGAAGTCTTGAGTAGAGTATGTGATGTGCTAGTACAATACTTGCTTTCTTGTCTTGTTGTTGGATTGAAGTATTTGTTTTCAGGAAAGGGACAAGAATCAAGTAAAGGAAAAGGAAAAGCAGAGGAGGAAAGATCAAAGAAGAGGCATGACAGGCTTTCAAATTTGGACAAAGTAACAAGGAAACTGAGGCTACAAGATCGTTTACCCGATAACTACAAGATTAGGATGAGATTAAAGAGAAGTGGGAAGAAGTTTCAGACAAGATAGCTCGCACTCGATACCAAGATGATGAAGCGATGAGGATAATGAGAATAGGGGATGATATATTTTGGATGTTTGATCAAGTAGGGATCCGAAGATTCATGGAGTTGAAGAGGCCGACGTACTTCCATGTTACAGTGGAAGTAGTTTGCTCGTTTGAGATGGAGAAGGACCCGCTTGGATACCCCCATCGGTGTACGTTTCAGCTTGGTGGAGTGAGTAGGAGATGGACGTCTGAGGATTTCAATGAGCTGTTTGAGACGCCTTTGGAGATCCCTCGTTTAGAAAATGCTGCATTCAGTGTAAAGCAGTTTTGGAGGGAGATCACTGGGGAGATTCGTGATTATAAGACCAGACAGGCTCGTGCTTCCACAATAAAGAACCCTGTCTTGAGGTACATGGACCGCATCATGAGCAACACGTTGTTCGCCCGCTTGGAGGGGAGTGTTGTGTCTAGAAGAGAGCTATATGCCCTGTGGTGTATGCTGAATGGAGTGAAGTTCAATGTTGGAGCTTATTTTATTGCGCAGCTGAATCGATTCAAGACCATTGGTTTTCAAAAGGTAAATATTGGAGGGTTATTGACGATCGTGGCTGAGCATTATAACTTGGACCTCACCGGCATTACACCAGTAGAAGGAAAACCCGATTTGATGATGAGCACGTGCGCGAAGGGAGGATTTGCCCATTTTAGAAATGGAGATTGGTTTTTCACGAGAGGTCTCAGGCCTTTCGAATTTATGTTCCCCTTCGACGTGAGCAACTTGACAACTATTCGGGAAGCAAGGAATAAGCTAATGAATTCTCTTGGACACACCGCTTTATCCGTGACAGTGAAGTCGGGTGGTGATTGGAGAGCGGTAGCACAGATGTGTGCTGAGGGGAGGATGGCTGAGTTACAGCAGATCATTGATCAAGGAGAGTTCCGTCCACCTCAGCCACAACAGCCTGAAGATGAGGATCAGGTAGATGAGCAGCCGGAGATGGAGATTCCGGAAGGAGAGCAGCATGATGCGCCTCAGCATGCTCCGGTACCGCAGTAGCGGCGAGCAGTTCCAGGTACTAGGGAGCAGCTTCGCTTGATTCATGAGCAGCTGATCGCGGTGGTAGCTGCGCAGCAAGAGACGAACAGGCAGCTCGCGCTCGCTAACTCCGACTACGCCACGCTGAACGAAAGGTACTCTGCCTTGGATGAGCGTGTTGGTAGAGTGAGTAGTCGAGTGGATATGATGGATAAGCACATTACCAGTCTGTGCCGAGCTGTGGAAAATAGAATGGATGAGGATGACGATGATGATGAGGATGATGATGCTCCTAGGGAATAGTTTCAGGTTTTCTTTTGGCTTCTCCGATTCATCTTATCTCTCATTCTTCTTTTTATTTTTACAGATTGGGGTGTGATTCATGTGTGAGTGGCATGTACCTGATATAGTTGATCTTGTATCGTTGTTTTTATATGGGTTATTGATTCTGTGCATTCATGTGTTTACGTGTTTATTTTCATTTGGAAAGAGCATGAATAATTTGTTAAGTATATGGAATTCATGAGGAATTGATTTTGATTATGTGCTATGAGGAGTATTAGGAATTGATTACCTATGTGAGGATTTGAGCCTTTATCATGATTAATCATGATAGTTTATTCTTGAGAGAATCATTCGTATGAATGTATTCTATAACTTGGCTTGGAGTCTTGTGTGAAACTTACAATTGATGAAATATTAGGATATGATCTTAGGCCATTTTTGATTAATTGAGTCACTTAGCCAAATTTTACCTTTCCTAATGATTTTATAAATCTTTGGTAGCCCTGTTTGAGCCTTTTAAAAGCTTTTTCTTTGGCAAGCCAAATATAAGAGCCTTAATTACCTTATTTGAGCTTTGAAAATACCCTATTCATTGGTAGAGAGAATAAGGTGAATAAGTGTGGAAGAAACAAAGGGAAGATGGAATGAGGTTCAGTAAGAAAAGTGCATGGTTAAATCTTGTTAGGGATAGTGCCTGAAATTGGTATCCCGAATTGCTTATACATGGGGCTTGAAGTTTTTAAGAAGCAGTCGAACGATGTTCGAGAAGGGTAGTGCCTATAACTGGTACCCGAGCAATTAAAAGAAGAATGATGTTGATGCAAGGAAGAGAAGGAAAATTTAAAATTGCAAGTGCAAGAGGAGAATTGGAGGAGAATATGAAGCCGAATGAGAAATCAAGAACCTCCAAGGTAACTCTCTACTAGTGTATTAAGTTACTATGACCAAATTTTCCTACCCTTTCCAAAGAGCCAACATTACAACCTAGTAACAAGTCCTTTGTGATCTTAGTATTAATCTAATGTAAGTTGATTTTTGAGACCTTTGTCAAGCTTATGGTTACGTGATCGCTATTTTCTTTTCTCCCCCAAGTGTAAGGGATCGGTTGTAGTGCGAGTGAACAAGTAGTTATATCGTTCCCACAGGATAGCTATAAATTTAAGAGGTAATTCTAAATGATGATTTGATTGTAAGACAAATTCAGGGTTTGTTTTTGAAAGAATGATAGTTAAATATAATAATAAACAAATAATGGAATAAAATAAATCACACAAGAGAAAACGATTTAAGAGTTCAAGGATTGAGAATTGGTAATGCTAGGGTAAACAACTTGATTATGTGACCAATTTATCTAGACCCAAATTAATTACTTGCAAACGTTTATAAGAGGATCGCTAAACCTAATTAAATCACCTTGATCAGGTAAGATCTAACACTTATAAAGAGTTGGAAATCCTTGGATCAATAAGAAATTAACTACCTCTCCCTCTATAGGTACTTCATGCTAAATTCCAATTAAGGATAGAGCACTAGACTTCCCTTTCTAGGTACATGATCGTTAACTCTTTTTTTCCTTACCAATTACTTAATAATGATGTTTTACCAAATAATTAATATTCCAAATTGATTGTCTAACATTCTTAGGCTTTAATGGTCAATACACCTAAGAATGTCTCAGAAAACACGTCTAGGCTTTAATGATCAATACACCTAAGACTTGCCTCATGAAACAACAATTATTATGCGGAAATAAAGATGCCTGTCATCTTCAATGATAACTTTAAAGGGATCATACTTCAACTCATAATAAGAAGTTTCAACTAAAATCTTCAATATGGAAATAAACTATTTGCAAGATAATCAATTCAAGTCTAAAGAAGTTTAAATCACATAATCAAGATTGTTTTAATACCCTAACATTACCAACAAAGAACTTAGCCCATGGATTTAATAGAATAAATCATGAATATGTAATTAATCCTAACCATAGTGCTAAATAACAAGAGATAAACAACTAAAAAGAAAGAACCCGTTTTGAGGACTCCGTCTTCTTCAATTACGATATCCGTTGGAATCTCCGTCTCCTATCCAAGTAGCAACTCTAATCGGCTCTCCGGATGAAAGAATATGGTGAGGATTTGAGGATGTGTGCAGATGATGTTGCTGCTGCAAAAATATGCAGCAAGCTGCAAACTTAGCTCCACACCCTCTACTCACTTGTGTTATGTGTTGTGATTGTTGTGTGAATGAATTGTGTTGTGGATTGTTGTGGGATGCTTGTAGGGTGTTGATGCAGCCCCTATTTATAGTTGTGGAAGGGGAACAACATCACATGCCTCCATGGCTGCCCATGTTACTCCATGCTTCCATTTCACATTGTTTGTTCAATAATTTCAGCTCCACATGCATCCATTTCCCACTTAGTCTTGCTGTCCATCATCTTTGCAGCACAATTTCATCCATTTCCAGCTTTATTTTCTTGACTTTTTGCTTTAGGAATCCAATTTTGTGTTTGATACTTCATGTGATCCATGTGAATGGTGTATTATCTTGACTTCAGCCCATGTGTGCACTACTTTCCAGCTTGTATATGCATGGCTGGTCGAATCCATGTGTAGAGGTCGAAGTGATGTTTCTTCATTTCGAATGGACTTGCACCTCCTCACCGTTTCGTGTATAACTTCCACTTCCGAGTTCCGAATGGAATAATTCTTTCGCTCACGCGATCCTCTCTTCCTTGGCTTTCAATACATATAAAGATCTTTCAAAAACACCAAGATTTGAATGTGCAACAAGCTACGGAAAGTAGCCATCAGTTCTGTTCAGCTTTCCTCGTGCGTTGTCACCATTTAGCTTATAACTTCCTCGTTTGGAACTTGATTGGTATGTTCTTCATGCCAAAACGACCCTCTCTTCAGTGGCTTTCCAACCATGTAGCACACTCTCAGTTTTGATCTCCACATTAACACAGAAAAATTATGAAAGTTGGACATGCGTTTTTTTCATCATCATTGCACAAATTGCACCTTTTCTTCACACTTGCACTTTTAACCCCTTTTATCTATCAAAACACAATAAAATACCTTAGTAGCACCTTTTAATCAATAATAGTTCAAAGTATGAATATATGTGCAAATATTAACAATTATACACTCGAAAAGGCATTATATTGGACCCGAAAATACATGAATTTCCACTCTCATCAAACCCCCCAAACTTAAGGTGTTGTTCGTCCTCGAACAACAAAACGACAAACCAAGAGAATAATGAGATGGAAAGTCATGTTAAAAGGTAAGAATCAAAATATCAACTATGCCTTAAAAAAAAAATATAATTATTCTCAACTTGGTTCACATAACTTCAAATTCAAAAGCATCTATTCATTCAAAACATGCAAGTTAAGATCATTACTTCACCAATTCAAGTGCTCAATCCACCTATGCTCACATGATATATATAGTGTAACTCTCACGCTCATGGTGTATAAAGTGTACACCGCAAAGGTTAAATATATGTGCTCTCAAATTCAATTCCAGTGCATGTGTTACCATAAGCTTGCCAATTGTCTCAACTCTCCTTTTACTTGTATCTAGCAAATTATGAATCAAAAAGGTCTTCTATTAGGTTGTAACGTAGGGTTTTAGGTAATGGTAGGAAATATATAGATAAGTGACTCAAAACTTGGATTAATCAAGCTGCAGTTCGTCTTGATCTTTCATTCTTCCTCATACATTTCTTTTCAATACCAAATTATTCAATTCTTTCTTCAACCAAATTATTCATTTTCTTCTTTTCTTTCAGCATCAAGGGTATGTGTACAACTGATTATGATTTTTATACCCTTTTTCTTCTTTTTCTCTATCATCTTTTTCAACTTCAACATATTCACATTATTCTTCTAACCACTCTAACAATTACTTAATTGATCCAAGTAATACAAGAAAAAATCAAATACTGATTAAGCTCAATGGGCTAGTCAAAGAACGGATTTTTAAGGCTCAATAAGTTGACTAAGGATTTAATGAATTCAGGTAAAGTGTATGGAAAAAATTGGGCTAAAAATCAAAGATGGCCTAATATCATTTTCATAATTCGCTAGACTATTCTTGAATATTCAAGGAGACTTAAGGCAAGTTCTAGAATACACGCACAAGAACGATATGCTCAAGAGAAAAAAAAAATCATGCATCAATGTGTCATGATTCATAGGCTCAAATCTCACTTGGCTTCATAGACTGAACGAGCACTCTTCAAGGCTAAGCATACATAATAAAAAGCACATCAGAACTTCAAGCACTAAAGAATTAAAGCATGTTTCCCTTATCAATCATAATTAACATCTTATCAAAGGCATCATAAAAGCTCAAACACAATCATTATAGGAGACATAAAAATATCGGAGATAGATTACCAAAACACACACAAAAACAAATTAAAACACACAAGATAATTGGATAGTCGCAAAAAAATTCGAGCTTTCGAATAAAATTCAAAAATTCTAAAAAAATCGACCTCCAAGCACAAGACACAAAACAATGCAAAGTAAACATACCTGGGTGCGGATGAAACGAGGGAAGAACATCACACCCCCCAAACTTAGATGAAAACGTGAGTTGAATCTAAGTTTAAAAGAATGTAATTACCTGTAGTGTAAGTACGCACCATGAGTATAATTCACCTAGCACAAGACGCAACAAACAAAATAAAAGCAATAAAATGGTGGGTTGCCTCCCACTCAACGCTCTCTTTTTAACGTCGTTGAGCTCAATATCAAATTCTTGGAGAAGTAAGATCCATCTGATTATTCTTGGTTTTGCATCCTTCTTCTCCATTAGATAGCGGATAGCTGAGTGATCTGTGTACACCACTGTCTTCATGCCCACCAGATATGGGCGGAATTTGTCAAAGGCATACACCACTGCAAGGAACTCCTTTTCTGTTACTGTGTAGTTCTTCTGAGCTACATCAAAGGTCTTGCTGGCATAGTAGATAGGTCTGAATCTCTTCTCCCTGATCTGTCCTAACACAACCCCTAATGCTATATCACTAGCATCACACATCAACGCAAAAGGTTGCGTCCAATCTGGAGTAGTCAAAATTGGAGCAGTGATCAAAGCCTCTTTTAGTACCTGAAATGCACGTAAACAAGTTTCATCAAAGTCAAAAGGTACATCTTTCTCAAGCAGATGAGACAAAGGTTTAGAGTATTTAGAGAAATCCTTGATAAATCTGCGGTAGAACCCCGCATGACCAAGGAAAGATCTAACCCCTTTCTCGTTAATTGGTGGTGGAAGTTTCTCAATGGCTACCACCTTCGCTCGATCAACCTGCAGCCCTTTAGAAGACACATGATGGCCAAGTACTATACCTTCTCTTACCATGAAATGACATTTCTCCCAATTCAGAACAAGGTTAGACTCTTGACATCTTTTCAAAACAACAGTGAGGTTAGTTAGACAAGAATCTAAAGAAGATCCAAATACAGAAAAGTCATCCATGAATACTTCCATAATTCTCTCAATCATACCTTCAAAAATATACATCATGCACCTCTGAAAAGTAGCAGGAGCATTGCATAAACCAAAAGGAAGCTTTCTAAATGCAAAAGTACCATACGGGCAAGTAAAGGTAGTCTTATCTTGATCCTCCGGCGCAATCATTATCTGATTGTAACCAGAGTATCCATCTAAGAAACAATAAAACTCATAGCCCGCAAGCCTATCAAGCATTTGATCCATGAAAGGTAAAGGAAAATGATATTTGCGTGTGTTTTCATTAAGTTTCCTATAATCAACACAAACACGCCAACCTGTAGGTATCCTAGTAGCCAAAGTCTCTCCATCCTCAGATTTCACTATAGTCATGCCCCCTTTTTTAGCTACCACATGCAATGGACTCACATAAGGGCTATCACTAATAGCATAAATAATATCAGACTTCAACCACTTTAGTACTTCTTTCCTAACCACTTCTTGCATCGCAGGATTTAAACGCCTCTGATATTGCACAGAGGTTTTCTTTTCATCTTCTAGCCTAATCCTATGCATGCAAATTGATGGATTTATACCTTTCAAGTCTTCCAAAGACCATCCTATGGCAGACTTATGCTCCCTAAGGACTCTAAGCAGTTTATCAAGTTCAAGTTCAGTTAGGGCAGATGATATAATTACCGGATATGTTTGATTTTCCCCCAAAAATGCATATGCTAGATGATCCGGTAAAGGCTTCAATTCCACCTTCTTTTTCTCTTCAGCTTCAGGTTCCTCCTTCTCTAGTGGCA
Source organism: Pogostemon cablin (assembly GCA_023678885.1). NCBI lineage: Eukaryota > Viridiplantae > Streptophyta > Magnoliopsida > Lamiales > Lamiaceae > Pogostemon > Pogostemon cablin. The sequence goes on from CM043009.1 coordinate 8,992,818, forward strand.
AGAACCTTGTTGTCCACTTTCTTTCTTCAATTTGGGACACCTCTCTTTTATTTTCCCTACAAGCATTCAAGGCATTCAAATATCTAATAAATTCATCATGAAAAATATTACCTGAAAAATCAGATGCAAAATCACTGGCAAGAGTAGGGAAAGAGAAACTGTTGCTGATGCATGTCTCCAACTGATCTTTGGATAGAATCAAGGGTAGTTCTTCTTCAATGATCTCATCAACAACATCGATCACTTTGCAGTTTTCTCTTTCAGCTGGCCACTTCAATGTGCTATCTAGAGAAAAGATAACCTCTTCTTCTCCCACTCTCAGCTTCAACTTTCCGTCTTCAACATCAATTAGAGCTCTAGCAGTTGCTAAGAATGGTCTCCCCAAAATCAGAGGCACATCGTTATCCTCTTCCATCTCAAGCACCAAGAAATCTACTGGGAAGATGAATTTATCTACCTTCACAAGTACATCATCAATAACGCCTCGTGGATGGGTAAGAGATCTGTCAGCTAGCTGTAATGTCACCGAAGTTGGCCTCAGCTCCCCCAAACCAAGCATTTTGAATGTATTTAGGGGCATCAAATTGATGCTAGCCCCTAAATCACACAAAGCCTTGCACGTGGCATTCTTTCCAATTTGGACAGGGATAGTAAAACTTCCCGGATCTTTTAGCTTGGCAGGCAACTTTCTTTGAATGATTGCACTGCACTCTTCGGTCAGATTCACAGTTTCCTTGTCTCCAATACTACGCTTCTTTGACATAATTTCTTTGAGAAACTTTGCGTAGTGCGGCATCTGTTCAATCGCTTCAGCAAATGGTATGTTGATATGAATCTTTTTGAATATTTCCACAATTTTTTGGAATTTTTCATCAAGACCCTTTTTCAATTGCCTAGAGGGAAAAGGAATAGGATATTTTGTCTTAGGGATGCCAAGACTATCTCTTTCGAGATCATTATTTTTGTTCCTCTCCCTCTTAGCTTTTTCCCACTTCTTCTCAGCAACAACTGTATGATCAATATGCTTTGCTGACGAACCGGATCAACAAGCACGGGAACAGGATCAAGTGGTTGTGAATGAGCAAGGTCGCTCATATGCTTATGATCTTGCAAGGTGCTGGGCTCAGCGACGTATGGATGTACACGATCATCACTGTGTGTACGTCCATATTGTTCCTCCTGCATCTTTGGTCCTTCATACTGGGTGCCACTTCTCAAGGTAATAGAATGACACTCTCTTGGGTTTAGTTCAGTTTGAGCAGGAAATTTACCTTGTTGTTGTATTTTGCCCACTGCAGCATTCAACTGACTGATAGCAAGCTCTGTTTCCTTCTGTCTTCTCTCCACTTCTTTGTATCTTGCTTCAGCTTCCTTATGTCTTGCTTCTGCTTGCTCTTTATTTGAAACCATCAACTTGAGCATCATATCAAGCTTATCATCCATTGATGGTTCCTTCAACAGGTTTCTGAGCTGGATCAAATCCCGGAGGTGGTGCAATTGCGCTATTGGGATTAGAATAAGACAGATTCTCATTCCTTCTTTGATTGTTGAAGTTTGAATTTCCTTGGTTCCAACCTTGTTGAAATTGACGGTTGTTCCCTTGTCATTCCTTCCCCCAAACTGATTGTTTAGTCTGAAATTTTGTCTGTTTCCTTGAAGACTCTGTCCCATAGCATAGTTGACATCCTCGAATTGATCTTCATCTCCAGCCATCATTACTTCATCTCTGTTTCCTTTAGTGAAGCGGTCCAATTTTTTATATAATTCATCGAGGCGATCATGGATGGCTGACACTTCATTCCTTCCGGATTGTATCTCTATTTTCGCCACTTTGTCAAAAGAGGCGTCTCCGTCTGCTCTATCTGCCGGCCAGTCATACGTGTTTGATGCCATCTCCTCGAATATTTCTTCAGCTGCCTCGGCGGACTGCTTGAATATAGATCCTCCTGCTGTTGCGTCCACCAGCACTCTCGAATCTCTTCTTAGGCCTTGATAGAAGAAGCCTAAGTAAGTATCTTTAGAAAAGCCGTGTTTTGGACAGCTCCGCAACATCTCTTTGAATCTTTCCCATGCCTCATAGAAACTTTCCAAGGCTCCTTGTTTAAATTGAGTGATCTTCTTCTTTATCAAGAAACTCTTGGATGGAGGGAAGTATTTGTTCAGGAACCTATCTGCCAGTTCCTCCCAAGTAGTACAACAACCTTGAGGGAGATTGTTATACCACTCCTTTGCTTTTCCCGTTAGTGAAAATGGGAAAAGCCGCATTCTGATAGCATCCTCTGGAACGTTCCTGTGCTTCTGCGTCCTTGCATACTCATCGAAAATTTGTAGATGCTCGCTAGGATTCTCCAGGGGATTTCCACTAAACTGTTGTCTTTCTACCATTCGGATTAGTCCGAAAGGTAGCTCAAAGTTCTCTGCCGTGATTGCAGGTCCATTTAACCCAGCATTAGTGGTATGCTTCAGTTTGTATTGGTCCCGCATTGATGTCGAGGTCTGATCGTCAGCCATCTTCTTAGTTTTGATTTCCTCAGCTAGGTTAACTTCGTCAAATTTTTGTGAAAGTTCTTCAACTTTCTCTTCTTCTGACGGATAAGTACTCTCCGAATCTGAGCTGGGAATCGGTGTAGCTGGCTGCTTCCTTTTCCTTCTGTTCTTTCTAATAAGTGTCTCAAGCTCTAGATTTAATGGCTCGATTGCTCGTCCACTCGATCTAGTGATCATACACCTATTCTAACTCAGAAGATCAGAATTGTTTGGATCTCAAGGAAGATAAAATAAAGCATGTAAAGTTTAACGTCCTACAATAAAATAAATCACTATAAAATTAAATCAAAATTTATAAACTATCCCCGGCAGGCGGCGCCATTGACTTGATCGCTATTTTCTTTTCTCCCCCAAGTGTAAGGGATCGGTTGTAGTGCGAGTGAACAAGTAGTTATATCGTTCCCACAGGATAGCTATAAATTTAAGAGGTAATTCTAAATGATGATTTGATTGTAAGACAAATTCAGGGTTTGTTTTTGAAAGAATGATAGTTAAATATAATAATAAACAAATAATGGAATAAAATAAATCACACAAGAGAAAACGATTTAAGAGTTCAAGGATTGAGAATTGGTAATGCTAGGGTAAACAACTTGATTATGTGACCAATTTATCTAGACCTAAATTAATTACTTGCAAACGTTTATAAGAGGATCGCTAAGCCTAATTAAATCACCTTGATCAGGTAAGATCTAACACTTATAAAGAGTTGGAAATCCTTGGATCAATAAGAAATTAACTACCTCTCCCTCTATAGGTACTTCATGATAAATTCCAATTAAGGATAGAGCACTAGACTTCCCTTTCTAGGTACATGATCGTTAACTCTTTTTTTCCTTACCAATTACTTAATAATGATGTTTTACCAAATAATTAATATTCCAAATTGATTGTCTAACATTCTTAGGCTTTAATGGTCAATACACCTAAGAATGTCTCAGAAAACACGTCTAGGCTTTAATGATCAATACACCTAAGACTTGCCTCATGAAACAATAATTATTATGCGGAAATAAAGATGCCTGTCATCTTCAATGATAACTTTAAAGGGATCATACTTCAACTCATAATAAGAAGTTTCAACTAAAATCTTCAATATGGAAATAAACTATTTGCAAGATAATCAATTCAAGTCTAAAGAAGTTTAAATCACATAATCAAGATTGTTTTAACACCCTAACATTACCAACAAAGAACTTAGCCCATGGATTTAATAGAATAAATCATGAATATGTAATTAATCCTAACCATAGTGCTAAATAACAAGAGATAAGCAACTAAAAAGAAAGAACCCGTTTTGAGGACTCCGTCTTCTTCAATTACGATATCCGTTGGAATCTCCGTCTCCTATCCAAGTAGCAACTCTAATCGGCTCTCCGGATGAAAGAATATGGTGAGGATTTGAGGATGTGTGCAGATGATGTTGCTGCTGCAAAAATATGCAGCAAGCTGCAAACTTAGCTCCACACCCTCTACTCACTTGTGTTATGTGTTGTGATTGTTGTGTGAATGAATTGTGTTGTGGATTGTTGTGGGATGCTTGTAGGGTGTTGATGCAGCCCCTATTTATAGTTGTGGAAGGGGAACAACATCACATGCCTCCATGGCTGCCCATGTTACTCCATGCTTCCATTTCACATTGTTTGTTCAATAATTTCAGCTCCACATGCATCCATTTCCCACTTAGTCTTGCTGTCCATCATCTTTGCAGCACAATTTCATCCATTTCCAGCTTTATTTTCTTGACTTTTTGCTTTAGGAATCCAATTTTGTGTTTGATACTTCATGTGATCTATGTGAATGGTGTATTATCTTGACTTCAGCCCATGTGTGCACTACTTTCCAGCTTGTATATGCATGGCTGGTCGAATCCATGTGTAGAGGTCGAAGTGATGTTTCTTCATTTCGAATGGACTTGCACCTCCTCACCGTTTCGTGTATAACTTCCACTTCCGAGTTCCGAATTGAATAATTCTTTCGCTCACGCGATCCTCTCTTCCTTGGCTTTCAATACATATAAAGATCTTTCAAAAACACCAAGATTTGAATGTGCAACAAGCTACGGAAAGTAGCCATCAGTTCTGTTCAGCTTTCCTCGTGCGTTGTCACCATTTAGCTTATAACTTCCTCGTTTGGAACTTGATTGGTATGTTCTTCATGCCAAAACGACCCTCTCTTCAGTGGCTTTCCAACCATGTAGCACACTCTCAGTTTTGATCTCCACATTAATACAGAAAATTTATGAAAGTTGGACATGCGTTTTTTTCATCATCATTGCACAAATTGCACCTTTTCTTCACACTTGCACTTTTAACCCCTTTTATCTATCAAAACACAATAAAATACCTTAGTAGCACCTTTTAATCAATAATAGTTCAAAGTATGAATATATGTGCAAATATTAACAATTATACACTCGAAAAGGCATTATATTGGACCCGAAAATACATGAATTTCCACTCTCATCATTACGCATGAATATGAATTGATATGAGTGTTTATACTAGCCTATAGTGCCTCACGCATGAGCGAAAGAGAGTAAAGACTTATCTTGTCAGTGAGATTACTTAGTACTCCGAATGGTGTGTGATTGGATTGATTTTACATGAGTGACATATTTGATGCAAGTAATTCTTGTTTGATTCAATGAAGTGGCATGTGTAATATGTGTTGTACTAGATCTTGTTGAATTATACACGACTCCTGTGGTTTAAATTGGTTGCCTCGGGACGAGCAACATGTAAGTTTAGGGGTTTGATGAGTGTGTAAATTCACAAGTTTGGCGCTATGTTTTGTGCTAGTTTTGGAGAGTTTTGATGTGGAAATAGGTGGAAAACCTATATATATTGTGAATTAGCATGAATCAGGTGTTAGTGGAGCTATTTGAGTGTTTTCTTAGCAAAAACGGAGTGAAAGAGCCAAGAATCGAAGAGACGGAGTCGAAGCCACGCAAACCGCCCAAGAATTAGGTGGGTTTGACCTGGCTGGAGGAGGGTTCAACCTCTCCAGCAGGTCGAACCAACGTTGTTGAACGTGCAGAGATGGATTCGACCACGACTCGGCTGGTTCGACCTGGCCATCAGGTCGAACCATGGTCGAACCAGTTTGCAAGAAAGAGGATTCGACCACGACGTTTGATTTTGACTTGCCAGTTGGTCGAATCGGGAGCGGGAGTTGTCCAGTGCTGAGGTTCGACCTGGGGTTCGACCAAAGCCTAAGTGGTTCCACCTGTTCAGAAGGTCGAACCTGTGCAGAATTCTTCCAGTAGCGGGGTTCGACCTGGGGTTCGACCTGTGGCCAGGGGTTCGACCTGTTTGACGTGGTCGAACCTATGTGCGAGAACTTACCTTATCCGGATTTTCGAGGCCGAAACGTGTGAGATCACTTAGAAAGCACATTCCAAGCGCTAGAGACGTGATTACAAGTATAAAAGGAGGCTCAAACAGAGAATAAATAGAGCTTTTGATCGTCAATCGTAAGAGAGACAAGAGTAGATGTGGTGATCCATCCGGAGGGCTGTGACAGAGGTTCGCTGAAGGTTCAAGTAAGAATGATCAATCTAACCATGATTGTTCCTAGATCAATCATGGGCTAGAACCACCTTGGTAGTTCTAGGGTTATGAAAGTTTCATGATGTAATTCGTATTTCGTGTGTAAAACTCCGTACAACACTACCTGTGGTTTGTTTTATATAAGATTGCATATTTAATCCATACTCATAGTCGTTTTGTGCATCAATGATCGTTGTGTAGAGTCTGAATACATAACATGGTTATTGATTGAGTGCGTTCACTACTGAGCAGGGTTTATTGTTATAATTCTAAGTGAAGGGATTCCGAAGTATTATTAGAACTGTCTTATATGAATATTCATGAATTGAATTAAATTCGGGTTGATGAATAGGATGAAGAGTATAACTTTATAGTACCTAAAAAGGAAGATCAAATTGGGTTAGATTCTAGACGTAGAAGATAATTGATTATGATAGTACCTAGAAAGGGGGGTGAAGCGTATCTCTTGCTCCGATATTATTCACATGTGTCAAGCGCATATTTACTTATGTCTATAGAGTAAACTTGCATGGTCTAGTGATGCGTCCACAAACCACAGGGCAGAGTCGGACACCATCACATGAAAATACGAATTGCTAGTGAAACTGGATGACCCGACGAACTACCTATTATTCTTATTGATCACAACTCACTTTTCTCTACTCTTGCTATTTCTTTTTGCTATTTCGATTAGAAGTTATTATCCATTAAACCTTTACAATTACCAAACATAGTCTAAAATATACTAGAAGATAACAAAATTGATATTTATCCGTCCCTTGGGTTCGATATTGTAACTTGGTCATCTTCGCGACTACAATTGATATCCTTATACTTGAGGATTAATTTGTGTGTTGAGAAAACCCCTATCAGATGCAGATCACACCAAGGAAAAACTGCAACACATACATGTTGGATTGTATACTAAAAGTCTAGCTTTTTGTATGAACAATGTTATAACAATTAATTTGAAATGAGAATCATATGATCAAATGATTGCATCTTATAATTTATTTATATGTTCGATGCAATAGTCCACTTACTTTATACTGTAGATAATATGTTGTGCGACAACACGCGGAAGATCATATTATCAGTTTCCTTATAAAGTATAAACAGATGCTCACAACCGAGATAGACGGGGACTCTCTATCGGGATGATTGTAGTGTGGTTTGGTATTAGCTTGTCTTTGCTATAGAATCACATTAGTGTACTTGTTTGTATTGAGTAGGACCACTTGAGATCATTCGACTTATACTGACTTATAGGAGAACTTGATCTCAGTTATTATGGAAGTTCGTGCTCTTAATCCCTATACAATAACCTCGACACGTAGGGCAGTATGTATTTCTTTGATTCAACAATGGGTGAGATTTACATGTAATTAAATCAACAAACTCGATGAGTTGGGAAGTAGTGCTGTCTCTATGGTGTGCTGTTGATTGTAGAAGGAATCAGTGTACGTCATAGGTTGATGATGTCCCCTTGAGGAGCTCATAAGGATTATCATGTAAACCCTGCAGGTGGAATTTATTCTGGCATGATAATGATGTTGAGTGGTACTACTCTTGGATAAGATATTAATTAATTGAGTTGTCAGTAACTTAAATTAATTAATGGACATTGTATATCTTAAACATGGGGAGAATAACGGGCTCATAATAAGAAGGAGCCCAAAACGTAATTTTGGGATTAGAAAGGCAGTGCAGTAATAATATTTTAGTGGAATATATTATTATTATTGGACTTAAGTATAAGCTTTGGGCTAAGCTTGGATCTTAAGCCCAATGGAGGCCCAATCCAATTTCTCCTCCTGGTCCCTGCTGTAGCCCATGTATATAAGTCACCTTAACTTATCTGGAACCCTAATCTAATTCATTATTCACGTGTGATGAGGGTTGAGAGCAGATTGAGGAGGTCTCGTAGATCGTCGCCCACATGACGTCGAGATCGGACTTGGGACATACGGCAGAAGATCAGAAGGTAGTTTGTTGTTGCTGTCCGCCACCTTGCGAAATTTATATAAAATCGTAAAGTGCTCAGAATTTGATGATCAATATACTGACGAAAATCCGTTGACGAGAGGATCGTCTAAACGCAAAGATCACTCAATTCCGATATCAGACGAGGAAGTTATGGCCATTCTCGTAGGACTGCGCAGACTACCTGCGAGAATCAATCTTCATCAACATACCCTGGTGAACGGTAATCGTTTCTATGATTTATTGCTTCCGCTGTGATAGAAACGCATGGTATCCTAACGGGTCAGGTTAACCAAACGATCGAATGCCAACAATACATCCTACACCCCACAAGGGGGGATCACCCCCTACTATCATCCATATCCTTTACTCCATCCATACATCACTTTGAAGATTCGTCGGCTGAATCAAGAGGAGAACTAAGAGGAGGATTCAAGATGGAGAAGGACGCGACGATGTCCACATCTAGGGTTTTATTCATTTTCCTAATTTTTTTTGTATTTTCCAGACATATGGGTAAGATCTATCCAACCCCATGGTTGTTCTTCATAACATCATGGACTAGAGCCTTTTTGGTAGATCTAGGGTTTTGAAGGTTCTTATGAATTAATTGAACTTTAATGTGTATACTCTATACAACACTACTTGTGGGTTAGTTTATATATGACAATGCGTTTTTAATCCATGTTCAGAGTCGTTTTGTGCATCTTCAACTGTTATATAGAGTCTGAATATATATCTTGGTTGTTGATTGAGCGCGTTCACTGCTGAACAGGATTTTATGTTATGATTCTAAGTGAGGGGACTCCGAAGCTTCATTAGAACTGTTATATATGAATGTTTATTTATTGAATTACATTCGGGTTAGTAAGCAGGATAAAGAGGTTAAATTTATAGAACCTATAAAGGAAGATCATATCGAGTTAGAATACCAATCCTAGGGAGAAATAATTGATACTGATAGTACCTAGAAAGGGGGTGAAATTATATTTCTTGCTCCAAGGTTATTCACACGTGTTACACGCATATTTACTTGTGTCTATAGAGTAGATTTGCATGACTTAGTGATGCTTCCATATTCCACAAGGTAGAGTCGAACATTGATACACGAAAGGGAAATTAATGAGTGAACTGGATTACCCACTACCAATAGTTAAATTGTTAAAAGCCTCAATTCTATTGTTAAAAGCCTCAATTCTATTGTTAAATTGTCTTACCAACGGATTAAAAACGGAATTCGTTGGTAAAATTTCATTGGTAAAGTGGTGGTTGGTAAATTTTTAGCAACAAAAAATCAATTTCGTTGGTAAATAATTCCGTGGGTAATCCATTGCTAATAATTCCATTGGTAATTTATATAATGATTCCCTTGGTAATCCGTTAGTAATTAGCAACATATTGAATTATGTTGCTAAAATATAGAATAAATCCGTTGGCATTTTGTTGCTAAAATAAAAATATCATTTTTGTTACTAATCCATTGCTAATTTCTGTTGCTAAATTCGGTTGCTAAAAAATACATTTTTTGTAATGACCCTAGGGCTACCTATTCTCCATTCTTGAGTCACTTTCGTATTCTTCTAGTGTTTAATTTATTTTATTTATTATTTTAATTAATTATTTAGTAGTTTAATAATCCAAAACTTAACTGTTATTGCCTTTCATCTTAATTAATTTAGATAATAATTAAATTGATAATACGCCGTCCTTTGGGTTTGATATTTAACTTGGTCGTTTTCTTAAGCTGCAATTGATATCCTTAATACTTGGGGATTAATTTTGCGTGCGAAGAAAATGCTCATCAGTACTCTAACCCGATATGATCTCCCTTTATAGATACTATATAATTATCCACTTTATCCTACTTACTAACCCGAATTCAATTCAATTAATAAGTATTCATATAAGATAGTTCTAATGAAACTTCGGAGTCCCCTTACTTAGAATCATAACATGTAATCCTGCTCAGCAGTGAACGCACTCAATCAATAACCCAGATATGTATTTAGACTCTACATAACAGTTAATGATACATAAAATAACTCTGAGTATGAATTAAAAAAGCATTATCTTATATAAAATAAATCCACAAGTAGTGTTGTACGGAGCATACAATGGAAGTTTAATAATTAAATAAAAACCTTCATAACCCTAGAACTATCAAAGTGGTTCTAGCCCATGACGCTTCAAAGAACGTTCATGGTGTTTGGATAGATCTTACCCGTAGTCTTGAAAATTATAAGAAAGATTAAGTTGCCAAGTAAACCCTAGATGTGGGCGCCATCACTTCTCGCTCCGTCTTGAATCTTCACTTGGTTCTCACTTGATTCGCCACGAGTATCTCTCTACAGCTCCTGCAGATGGAGTTAGGGTTTGGATGTGGAGTAGGATGGATGTGGAATCTAACTCTCTTTTTGATGTGATCAGCATCCCTTTTTATACTTGTAAAACTCTCTTTACGAACCTTTAATGGGCTTTTTCTTGAAAAATACATCGATTCACGCACAGGAGGATCAGAATTACCAAAAATAGGCACGCTATCCCCGCTTGACCAAAAATGGCGAGGTCGAGCGGCGGTCGAGCGGCCTCCTTGTTCACTGAATCTCTGTACAGACACTCGCTCGACCAGAAAGTACAGGTCGAGCGACTCCTCCTGAGGTCAAGCAGCATCTCAAAATCGTGTTTTCTAACTCTGAGCACTTCTGACCTGTTTTCCTTTATAAATTTGCTCAAATAGCCTCAGTAGCATCTGATTTGTAGATTTTCCCTAAATATACCGATTTGTCTTGATAATAACCCAAATCGTACTCAATTTCCACACAAATCAGAGTTTAAAATACATGAATTATCACTCTCATCACTCGTAACTTCACTCAACAAATCAATAACATCCCACTACTTAATGGGACAAACTTCAAGATCTGGAAAGAGACCCTTGAGATTATTCTTGGTTGTATGGATTTGGATTTGGATTTGGCTCTTCCGTCTGATCGACCCACTACTACTGCTGAAAATTCAAATGAGGCTAAAATTGAGAAGTTGGATCGTTCAAACCGAATGTGCATGATGTCATGAAGCACTCCATTCCGAAGGCGTTTAGGGGTTCTATTGCTGAGACCAAAATTGCTAAATTGTTCATTGAGACTGTTGAGCAGTACTTTGCTAAAACTAAAAAGGCGATGCAAGTAATCTTTTTGCTAAACTTGTCTCCATGCAGTACAAAGGCAATGGGAACATAACGGAGTACATCAGGAGATGTCTAATCTCACATCAAAACTTGAGGCACTAAAGTTAGACATTTCTGTTGACTTGCTTGTGCACTTGGTTTTGATCTCACTTCCAGCACACTTTGGGCAATTCAAAGTGAGTTATAACACTCAAAAGGATAAATGATCCCTTAATGAGTTTATATCTTACTGTGTGCAAGAGGAAGAGAGAGTGCAGAGAGATAGGATTGAAAGTGCTCACTTGGCTGCAAATGCTCAAAGCAAGAAAAGAAATAGACCTAAGGGTACTGTGGTTGCTGCTTCAGAACAGAAGAAGCAAAAGGTAGAACCTAAGGATGATAAATGCTACTTCTGCAAGAAGCTGGATCATATAAAGAAAAATTGCTCCAAGTATGTTGCATGGCGTATTAAGAAGGGTATACCTCATACTTTGGTTTATTCTGAGGTTAATTTATTCTTTGTACCTAAAGATACTTGGTGGGTAGATTCTGGTGCTACTACTCACATAAGTATGTCTTTGTATGGTTGCTTGTGGAGCTGGCTGCCAAATGATGCTAAAAGATTCATATTTGTGGGTGATGGAAATAAAGTTGCAGTAGATGCTATTGGAACCTTTAGATTGCATTAAAAGAGTGTGTTATGTAGACTTGTTTGAGACATTTGTTGTGCCATCTTTTAGACGGAATCTGGTTTCTATTTTTTCTTTGGATAAACTGGGATTTTCCTAGTCTTTTGGAAATATTAAAGTATGTCTATTTCAAAATTCCAATTTTATTGGTGATGGCTGCTTAATCGATAATCTTTACATGTTTAATCTTATAAATTCCAATAATGCTATTCTACAAACATATTCAAGAGGTACTAAGAGAAAAATCTTGGAGGATTCCGCCATTTTGTGGCACAAGTGCTTAGGCCATATTTCTAAACAAAGAATTCAAAGGCTTGTGTCTGATGGAATCCTTAATCCCTTAGATGATCTTTTAGATTTTCAAGTTTGCGTTGAATGTATAAAAGGGAAACAAACTAATATGAGGAAATTAGGAGCCGAAAGAGCTGAAGAAGTCTTACAACTTATTCGCACTGATATATGTGGTCTATTCCCTATGTCATCATGGAATGGGCAACGTTACTTCATCACGTTCATAGACGACTACTCTCGTTTTGGCTATCTATATCTGATTCATGAGAAATCTTAATCATTGGATATTTTCAAGTCTTTCAAAGCTAAAGTTGAACTTCAACTTGGTAAGAGAATTAAGGTTGTCATATCTAATTGTAGAGGTGAATACTACGATCGATTTGATGGTTTAGGAGAATAACGTCCAGGACCTTTTGCACTTTTTCTCAAAGAATGTGGAATTGTTCCCCAATATACTATGACAGGTTCTCCTCGCATGAATGGTGTTACTGAACGACGAATTAGAACTCTTAAGGATAAGGTAAGGAGTATGATAAGTCATTCCTCCTTATCAGAGTCTCTTTGGGGAGAAGCCTTGAAAACAGTAGTATACATTCTCAATAGAGTACCAAGTAAAGCAGTTTCCAAAACCCCACACTTGCACATTTGAGGTTGTCCAGTTGAAGCGCGGCTTTATAAGCCACGTGAAGGAAAACTGGAATCAAGAACAGTAAGCTGCTATTTTGTTGGTTACTCTGAGCATTCACGGGGGTTTAAGTTTTACCATCCCATATCAAGAACCTTTTTCAAGATAGGAAATACCAAATTTCTTGAGGATATTAAGTTTGGGAGGGAAGAGGTTATGAGGAAGGTTGTCTTTGAGAAAGATCTTGGAGTTGACGATGATTTGGTAACTTTACCAATCATTGCTCAAGAAATAATTCCTGAGACTCATATGGACAACATTATTCCAAATCAGGACAACATTGAAATCATTCCTCCATTAGTTGAAGAACAAACACAACAACCTCAAGAAGTGCCATTAAGGAGATCCACTAGAGAGAGGAGAAATGTTATTTTAGATGATTATATAGTATTTCTACAAGAACATGAGGATGGCGTTGGTTTGACCGAAGATGACCCCGTTACTTTTGGTCAAGCCATACGCAGTTCTAACTCTCAGAGATGGATTGACGCCATGAAAGATGAGATGAAGTCTATGAGTGACAATGACGTATGGGATCTTGTCAAATTGCCTAAAAGTGTGAAACCTATTGTTTGTAAATGGATATTTAAAACCAAAAGGAATTCAAAAGGTAGTATTGAAAGATATAAGGTTTGTCTAGTCGCTAAAGGATTCAGTCAAGAGGAAGGCGTTGACTACAAAGAGAATTTCTTTCTAGTTTCTTCGAAAGACTCTTTCAGAACTATCATGACATTTGTAGCTCATTTTGACTTGGTGCTACACTAGATGGATGTGAAGACTGATTTTCTTAATAAACACGTTGAGGAAACAATTTATATGGCACAACCTGAGAGCTTTATCTTCAGAGATGCAAAGTCTATTGTGTGCAAATTAAAGAAATCCATATATGATCTCAAGTAAGCATCCCGTCAATGGTATCACAAGTTTCATCAAATTATCACCTCTTTTGGTTTTGAGGTAAATGTTGTTGATGATTGTGTATGCTGCAAGTTCAGTGGGAGTAAATATATATTCTTGGTGTTGTATGTCGATGATATTCTTCTTGCAAGTAATAATATCAGCTTATTACACGAAACTAAGAGATTTTCTTGCGAAGAAATTCAAAATGAAAGGTCTTGGTGATGCCTCTTTTGTATTAGGAATCCAAACACTTAGAGATCGTTCTCGAGGTATCCTTGAATTATCGTAAAAGAGTTATATCGGTATGGTTTTAGGAAGATTTGGCATGAAAGGAAGCAAACCACTAAACACCATTGTGGATAAGGGAGAAATATTTAGTCTTAAGCAGTGCCCCAGCAATGATCATGAGAAAAATTAGATGCAAAAGATTCCTTATGCGTCAGCAGTAGGAAGTCTTATGTATGCTCAAGTTTGCACTCATCCCGATAGAGCATTTATAGTGGGAGTTTTGGGAAGGTATTTAAGCAAGCAGCCAAACATGTAATGCCTTATTTAAAGAGAACAATGGATTATATGCTCACTTATTGGAGGTTGGAGAATTTGGAGATCGTTGGATACTCTGACTCTGATTTTGCTAGATGTCAAGATAGCAAGCATTCCACATTAGGTTATGTCTTTACGTTAGCTGGATGAGCTATTTCTTGGAAGTTTTCCAAACAAACTCTTGTAGCTTCTTCCACTATAGTTGCAGAGTTCATCGCTTGTTATGAAACATCCAATCATGCAATATGGTTACGGAACTTAGTAGCCATAACTTATAATCGGGTTGACCAATTCAAGAATTTATCGAACCACAGGGAGGTAGGCACTAGTGTTTAAGCGATCTCACATTTTTTGTAATTTTATAGAGATGATTCATCAAAGTTTTGGTTATTAAACAAGTAATTAAAATCAATCAATGCAAGTAAATAAACAATGATCAAGTAAACAAAATGGAATGAGTGTGATTGGTTTTCCAAGTTAAACAAAAGTGAGATTAACAACAATTAAGATGTGGTAATTCTAGGAATTATGTGTCAAATTCATATGCATCATGGATAAATGATTAAGGGCTAACACGAATTCTACCTACACTCCCTCTCGAGATGGATAAAATGTAGATCCATTTAAGAATCCCAAAATAGCTCAATTGATTAGTTCCCACTCAAACAATTCCAACTAGGTACTAAGCTTAAATGAGAATCCCCTCATACAATTAATCAACCTCTCGAACAAACCAATCGGATGTCCTATCAAAGGGTTCTAAATCCTAAAGAATATCTCCATCTCTTTAAGACTTATAATGCACATGAGGTGTATGATGAATTGATTCAATGAACTATCCTAAACATATAATTTATTTCTCAATTTAACCACGTGCCTATGACAATTAATCACACAATTCAACAATACAAATCAAACAATTAACAACCAATGATAGGAAATCATAAATCCAATCAACACATGAATTAAATACATAGATCCCCAAAATTAACCAACAACTATCATATTGCTAATATTACAAGGGAGATTAGCATACCATAATCATAAGATAATTAATATAGACATTAAAAACCTTACAAGTCATGATAAACAATTATGTTTACTGCAAAAATTGGATGAAAACTCCCTTGGATTGGCTCCAATGGTTATCTCCTTCATTTCCTTGCAATTTTCCTCTCTTCCTTGCCTGTTCTCTTCACTTGGATGAAGGATTTATGGTGAGATGATGATGGAGTGAATAGATGGATGAAAGTGATGAATGATATGGTGTAAAATGAAGAAATTGGTGTGTGGGGTGTGTGAGCAGCTGAAATTCCGATCCAAGATCATCAAAATGTTGAATGAATTGGTATATATACCCCTTGGTGTGTGGGGTGCTGCAACACGGCTCGAGTCGTGTCAGGGTTTCTCGGTCAATATTCACTCAAAACAGCACACGAGTCGTGTGCTGACGCACGGCCACAGGATGACCGTGTTGCATGATTTGATGTCGCTGCACGGCTACTCCTTACATGCCCTTGTTCGGTACACAGGCTATGTGCAGCAACACAGCTCGTGTACCCTAAACGGCCGTGTTGATGCTGCCCTGTTTCTTCTTCCTTGTTTTATCTTCCATCTCTGTTTTTGCTCCATTTTTACCTATTTTACATATGATTAAGTTCATTCACACACATATCAATGAAAAACACATAACACCACCAAAATACACATAAATATGGATAAAATAATATGAAAACGGACATAAAAGACACTAAAATCTAGGTGAAAATATCACTCATCAACTGCGTGTTGTTGATGTTATCGAAAGACCATTGAAGATGTATCGTTATAATAGTTCAGCAGTGCTATACTCCAATAACAACAAAAGTTCTACTAAATCAAAATTCATTGATATTAAGTACCTTGTTGTTAAGGAGAGAGTTCAGAATAAACAAATTACTGTTGTACACATAGGAACAGATAACATGCTAGCAGATCGACTAACTAAGGCATTAACCCCGAAGGTGTTTCATGAGCATACTGCTCAAATGGGTGTTGTTTATGATGTTACCTTAGTTTAGTGGGAGTTTATGTTCTATGCATTGAACTTCAGATTTGAAACATTTGGAATTCTATAGAATAAAGTTAATGACCTTTTGGTTTGTTCTGAATTTACTTAAGTTAATTTCCATTTTGTGATATTTGTATTGTGGTTTGATCTCACTAAAGTTTAAAGTTGGAACAGTTGGAAATAGACTTGTTGTTAATCACATTGCTTGTAATTTCCATGCTACTCACCATATTTGATCTATGTCATTAAGTATATTAATAGGGTGATTATCGGGGTTTACCACGAATAGTAATGTGGTGAATGCCACGATAATTCCATTATTATTATATGAGATGGACCAGATTGTTTAAGGTAGTTTGAATGAATAGCATAAAGTTGCGCAATAAAGATTCTTAACATAATTGTCTTCGGAAAGTAATATATAGCCCAAATGGGAGATTGTTAGGAAATTTATATTACCTATATAATTTAATTGTGGGCAGTATATTAATATTCATTATATTAGCTATTCAAATAATATATTGGGCTTAATTAAGTGATTAAATTAAAGTAAAAGTCCATGGGCTACATTATTTGATATGAGTCAATGAGTAGATATCCAATATTATGTAATCAGATAATTATGGGTGGCCTGATTGAGTAATATATATAGATGCCCTAGGTTATGGTCCCCGAGACACTAAGTCGCACGCAGTTCTCTCTTTCCCAATCAAAAGAGATTATGACACTCTTGAGGGAAATCCAGAGGCTTAGTTGAGGAGTCCTTACACCTGCTAATCTTCAGTTTGATTCCAGGCAAGAAGATCAATGGATCCAGGAATTCCTTTTTTCAATAATTTTATGAATCTCGTTAAATCATGTTTGGTCTTAAAGTATTTGAATCTAAATGTATTATTTCCAAAAGTGCAATCTTCCTCAACAGCATACAACCCTCTTAAAGACATGATTTTGTACTTCAAGAACAAGGCTAAATATGTAGGAGAATTGTAATAAAATTTAACGAAACTCACTACAGAGATAGCCACCTTTTACTCTAAGAAGAAACAAATTGATCAAGTTATAGAAATGAACATGTCCAAAGAAAGAAACGATGAATATCATATTTTGCTTACACAAATCAAAGCCTTCCGGAGAAGATAAAACAATATTTTGTTCAAATACCATAAACATTGCAAGCATCTCCCTATTGATACTGCAGAGCTAGAGGCCATACCTAAGAGTCGAGTCGATATTCATGGTCTTTATATCTCAACTACAAGCAACATCATTGACGCGCTTGATGAGCATTTTTTCAACACACAAGATTAATCCTCAAATATAATGATATCAATTATAGTTTCGATAGGTGACCAAGTGTTTATCGTACCCAAGAGATAGATAATTATCAATTCAATTATATTCTAATTAACTAAGATTATGTGGCAAATTGGGAAACTAAATAACATATAAGTAAAAATAGCAATGTAAATAAGCAAACAATCAAGAAAACTCCGTTGTGATCAAGTAAGTAATATAGTAGTTCTTTAGGTCATCCAGTTTTACTCGTTAATTTCCTTTTTATGTGCTGATGACACGTGTGAATATTTTCGGAGCAAGATGTATACTTTACCCCCCTTTCTAGGTACTATTATAATAAATTATTTCCCATGCACTTCGTACTCTAACCCGATTTGATCTCCCATTTTAGGTACTATAAAGTTATACTCTTTATCCTACTTATTAACCCGAATACGATTCAATTTATAAGTATCTATATAAGATCGTTCTAATAAGACTTCGAAATTCCTTCACTTAGAATTATAACATGCAATCCTGCTCGGCGGTGAACGCACTCAATCAATAACCAAGAGATATATTTAGACTCTACATAACAGTTAAAGATGCACAAAACGACCGTGAGTATGAATTAAAAAGGCACAATCTTATATAGAATAAACCACAAATAGTGTTGTACAAAGTTTACACATGGAAATTCAATTAACTTATAAAACTTTCATAACCCTAGAACTACCGAAGCAATTCTTGCCCATGAATGATCTAAGAATAATCATGGCTAGTTGGTATTATCTTACTTGACTCGCCAGACGAATCTCTCCTCACGACTCCTTTGGATGATGGTAGGGCTTGATGATGGATGGATGATGAATGCTTCTTTTTTCTCCTGCGAAAGCTCTTCTTTTATACTTGTAAATTCTCCTTACGGGCCTTGGATGGGCTTTTTCAGCAAACACACGCACTGAAGGTGTAAAATTATGAATTTGGTAAGTTTTCGTACACCAGTTTGACCAAACAGGTTGGTCAAACTCTCCCAGGCAGGTCAAACTCCAGGTCAAATCCGCATGTAACTCAGCCTCTGATTCCGGATTCAACCAGAGTCCTGGTCGAACCGGATACTTCTTGGTCGAATCGATACTGCTTCTGTTTAGGTTTCGAGTTCGACCATGGTTCGACCAAGTGGTTGGGTCGAACTCTTAATTTGTGATCGAACGGCACTTTTCCACGCTCAGTTCGACCAGCAGTGTTGGACGAACTCCCTCATTCTTGGTCGAATTGTATGCCTGCTTCTTCCTCTTTCTGGATCCGATCACTTCCAACTCGTTTTCCATCAAAAATCAACTCAAATAGCCTTGTAAACACCTAATTCGTGACTTTTCACCATATATATCGATTCATATCGAATTACAACCATTTAACATACCATATGTACACGAATCTGAGCTCAAAACTAGTGAACTTACACACTCATCAAACCCCCAAACGTACATATTGCTCGTCCCGAGGCAACGGAATCAAAACATAGAGTAGTGTAAAGTTCACCAACTGCCTATACAATTCATACTCACACATACAATTCATCAATCGAACAAAAGTATTACTAGCATCATATGCATCATTCATGCAAACATCACTCAACTACAATACCTTTCGGAGTACAAAATCATCTAGCACACAAGATAACTATTTACTCTCACTCTCAAGTGTAAAAGATGTACACTTTAACAGGTTAATATTTACGCTCATATTCAATTCATACTTCCGCGTAACTATAAGCTTGGCAAGGGTCTCAAAACTCAACTTATAATAAATTTCTTACTAAGATCACAAAGGACTTGCTTTTGGGTTGTAATGTTGGCTATTTGGTAAAGGTTGGAGTATTTAGGTAAAGTGACTAATTCACTAGTAGAGAATTACCTTGGAATTTTGCTTTTCGTTATATAGCTTCGTTTGTTTCTCCATCTTCTTCTCATAAACTTCATAGTTTGATTTCTCCTTCTTTTCCTTATCATCCACATCATCTTTTTTCAATGAGCAAGGGTACCAATTTCGGGCACTACCCTTCTAAGCAGTCGAGGTACCAGTTTCAGGCACTACCTCTAAATAAGATTTAACCATACTTCCTTCTTTTCATAATTCTCAACCAAACTTTTACCTTTCATTCTTTCAAGCTCTTACACACCTCAACTCTCTACTAATGAATATGATATACAACAAGGCTCAAGTAAAGGTTTAATAAGACTTTTTATCATGGCTTGCCAAAGAAAAAGCTTTTTTTTAAGGCTCAAAAGGGCTCACAATGAAACAAATATTAACAGGTAAGGTAGAATTTTGGCTAAGTGACTTGATTACACAATAATGGCCTAAGATCATATCCTAGCAATTCCTCAATCATAAGTTTCACACAAGAAGCCAAGCCAAGTTCTAGAATACGATCATACAAACGATTCTCTCTAGAATAAATCATCATGAACTAGCATAATTTAAATGTCTCAAATCCTCACATGGGTAAATAGATTCCTAACTACTCCTCAAAGTAAATAACCAAGATCAATTTCACAATAAATCCACATACTTATCGAGCATACATGCTTCTAATCAATAAAAATTAACACATGAAAAATATGAATGCATCATACTAAACCAAGAACCCTTATAGCAATACAATCCATAAAAGTATAACTACCCTCAAATATCAATCATCACCTCTCAATATAACATCCAATCATATCAATATACGTACAGGCCACTCACACCACAAATACCCATCATGTAAAGAGAAAAAGAGAAGGGAGATGAGATAAAACAGACAAAGAAAAAAACCTGGTGCATCCTACTCCTCCGGAGCATCATCATCGCTCGCACCCTCTTTTTCATCACCGTTCATCTCCACGTGCAATCGATCCATATCTCTATGAAGAGCATTGAGATTCCTATCCATCATGCGCTCATGATCCATATCGCATTTGCCAATTTTAGCTGCCTATTCATCTCCTGCTGGTTCGCATTCAGTGTGGTGAACTGCTCATGAATCAACCTAAACTGCTCCTGCAAATAATCATCCAGACCAGCCCACTGCTGCTATGGCACCACTGGAATAGGTCGTGGTGGCCTCTCATGTGGCTGTAGATCTCCCATCTCCAAATCCACCTGATCCTTTCCAAGCTCCTGCTACTGCTGCTGCTGCGGATGTGGCTGAAAACGCCCCTCATCTACAATCCTCTGAAGCTCATCCATCATTCCCGTAGCATACATCTGCGCGACAGTCCTCCAATCACCCTTTGTCAAACAAGTGATGGAGAGAGCAGTGTGCCCAAGTGTGTTCATCAACATGTTCCCCTCATTCCGAATAGTTGTCAACATACCCAAATCATAAGGAAACATGAAAGTAAAGGGCTTTGATCCCCTTGTAAAGAACCAATCTCCATCCCTCAGATGGACGAATCCAGCCTTCACACATGTGCTCATCACCAAATCGGGATCCTCCAGGATGGGTAAAATGCCGGCAAAGTCCATATGATAGTACTCAACCACTGAAGTAAGCAACCCTCCTATGTTCACTCTCTGAAATGGAGAACACCTGAACCTGTTTAGCTGATAAATGAGGTATGATTCTATATTGAACCTCACTCCATTGAGCATACAACAGAGGATATATAATTCTCCCCTCGATAAATAGCTTCCCTCAGACCGAGCAAACAGTGTGTTTCTCAACACATGATCCATGTATCGGAGCACTGGATTCTGAATCAATGAAGCACGAGCATTGCTAGTCTTATAATCCACATCCTCATCAAAAATCTCTCTCCAGAATCTATTTGCATTGAAGAACCTATTCTCATTCCTTGAAATCCCTCTAGGAGTCTAAAACAAGATATTCAAATCCTCCGCTGACCATGTCCTCTTCTCACCTTCGAGCTAGAACGAACACTCATAAAGAAGATGGGTGGAACCCTTCTTCACAGTAATCGAACATATTACTTCCGTAGTCATATGGAAGTAAGTAGGCTTTTTCAACTCCATGAAGTGACGAATTCCAACTTGATCACACATCCATATGATATCGTCTCAAATGCACATCGTAATCATCGCTCCATCATCTTGATACCTCGTTCGAGCAATCTTATCTAACACGCCTCCCCATTTTTCTTTGATCTCATCCCATTCATGTTGGCATTTTGGATCTTTATATAAACGTGAACAATTAGGACTTCATATAATTCTACTGCAGTGGAAGTACAAGAGCAGAATTACCTTTCACCGGGTTTGATGTAGAGGATGAACAGAAAATGACCTTCCGATCTTTTGTTATATTTTAAGCCTCTCCTTGACATTGTGTGGGCAACGATCACCAAGGAGAACTCAATCTGCAGCTCGTTCTCACTCTTACGAGCTTGTGGAGCTTGTGGAGTATCTTGTGTGTTGTCTCAGAATGAGCTGCAGAGGGTGGCTATTTATAAACTACAACAAGGACCAGGAGGAAAAATTAGGGTATTGGCCTCCATTGGTTAAGTATCCAAGTTTAGCCCAAAACTTATACTTAAATCCAATAATAATAAATCATTCCACTAAAGAAATATTATTGAACTGGCACCCTAATCCCAAATTATATTTATGGGCTCCTTCTTATTATGAGCGCGTTAATCTCCTCGTGTTTAAGATTCAATGCTCATTAATTAATTAAGTTACTGACAACTCAATTAATTAATATATATATATACCGAGAGTAGTACCACTCAACCTTATTATCATGTCGGAATAAATCCACCACCGGGTTTACATGATAATCATTATGAGCTCCTCAATGGGACATCATCAACCAGTTTCGTTAGGACATGAATTCCTTCTACAATCAACAACACACTATAGAGACAGCACCATTTCCCAACTCACCGAGCATATTGATTTAGTTATTAAATCTCACCCATTGATGAAATAAAGAAATAAATATTGACTTACGTGTCGATGTTATTGTATAGGAATTAAGAGTACGAACTTTCATAATGACAGAGATCAAGTTCTATTATATAGTTAGTATAAACCGAACGATCTCAACAGCGGTCCTGCTCAATACACTCAAAGTGTACTAGTGTAATTTTATAGTCAAGACAGATTAATGCCAAATCACACTACAACCATACTGATAGATAGTCCCTATCTATCTCGATTGTGAACATCTGTTTATACTTATAAGGAACCGATAATATGATCTTCAGTGTGACGCCGCACACCATATTATCTGCAGTATAAAGTAAATGGACTTTTACAACAACATTATTATCGTAAATGTTCGATCACATGATTTTCATTTCAAATATTATCATAAATATTGTTTATACCAAAAGCAAGACTTTTAGTATACATTCCAACAATTCATTCTTCCGAATCTTGAAATTCAAAGGCAACCGCTCTTGAAACCTTAGCTTCTTTGTCACTGCATCTTCCCGAGACGGTCTATCTTGCCTTTTCTTGGATCGAACCTTGGCTTCTGTTCCTTTTCCTAAAGATAATACTTCAATACAAACAACCAAGGAAGGAAAACCAAACTAATGCATTTAAATCTACTCAAGACTTTAAGTTTTCAACGCATAGTTGAACCAAACAAGCATGTTCAATCCTAATGATCCAACAATTCAATCCACATGCTTATTCAACTCTATTCCAATTAACAAGTAGGCAATAAAATCACCAAGCGATTAATCTAACCACAAGCATGCATTACTGCTCAAATTCAAGAAATCCAACATGAAAACTACTCAAACTCAACCACTTTTCCCCAAAATTCAACATGCTTCATCTCAAACTACTCACATTCCTCATAACTTCACATTATTAATAGGGTTTAATACAATTCAATAA
This sequence comes from Pogostemon cablin, assembly GCA_023678885.1. Taxonomy (NCBI): domain Eukaryota; kingdom Viridiplantae; phylum Streptophyta; class Magnoliopsida; order Lamiales; family Lamiaceae; genus Pogostemon; species Pogostemon cablin. The sequence goes on from CM043009.1 coordinate 9,016,357, forward strand.
TCAAAATCAAACCCATCAACAATTCATACGAAATTATGCACAAAAATTCAAACCACACCATGAATCCATATAGAACTTAGTTTAATCAATATACCCGCTTATAATCGACGATTAGAACTTCAATTCTAGGGAAAGAGGGTTAAGAAAACATACCTTTTGAATCAGCCATGGATTAAAATGAACAAATATGACAACTTCCAATTTTCGCTACGAAACCCTCTTTTCACAACCAAAACAGTCCGAAATTGTGAAGAATTGAGTGGAATGTGTGTGGATTGTGGTTAGAACTGAGCGAAATGAACTAATTTTGGAGTTTGGAATGCAGGGTTTTCGATTCGAAAGGAATTCGAGTGGAGGTGGTGTGTGAAGTGCTCGAATAAATATGAAAATCAGGTTTAAAATCAACTTACCTGGCCTGGATTCGACCTACATGAGTGGTCGAATCGGATTGACATGGTCGAATCCATGGTCGAACTCCCTTACTGGACAATCCATCAGCGTGATTCGACCACCGTTCGACCAAGTGCTTTGGTTGAATTCTTTAGTCGTGGTCAAACTCGACTGTTCAAAACTTTTAGGTTCGTAATTCGACCTCGATTCGACCAAACCGTTTGGTCGAACCAATCCATCTAAGTCGAATCTGCCTGTACAACTCTCTAATTGCCAGTTTGACTACCTTCTTTGGTCGAACCCGTGGTCAAACTCTCCACTGCTTGGTCGAATCAACCTGTAACGAACTCTCTAATTTCTATTTCGACCAGGGCTTCCACGTTTGACCTGCATGTCTGGTCGAACTGACCTCCTGATGATCCATACTCGAATTTTCTTCATCCCCAGCACACTTTAAGCTAAAAAACGAACATTAGGTACCAAAATAGATCAAAATTAGCTCGAGAATCAATCTTAAACTTGACATCCATGAGTAACAACGCATATGACACAAAAAAATAACACCAAACACCATAAAATATTAGGCAAATTGTAAAAAATTGATACACCGCAATTGGTAAAAGTTTTGATATGCCGCAAAAAATCAACTTCCCTAATAAACGTTACAAAGAAAAGACTATACTTTCAATGCTTTAATGAGGTAAGTAAAGCTCACCCCCCAAACTTAGGAGAAACGTAAGTTGAAACTAAGTTTGCAAAGAGATGTAATTGTCGATTAGTAAGCACCTTAAATATAAAAAATTTCTTACTTACACCAATGAAAGTAAAGTAATAAAACGGAAGGGAAAGCCCCCAACAGGCGCTCATGTTTAACGTCGGAGAGTCACGATGGTATCAATCTAGTGCAAGGTATCCTCAAAGGCGATGCAAGCATCATTCGACGACTTGTAATGCTTCAATCGATGCCCATTCGCTGCAATAATATCCCCATCTTTGTCCATAAGCTCAAAACTCCCGCCTCCGCAGGCTCTATGGATAATGAACGGCTCCGTCCACTTTGATTTGAATTTTCCTGCGAAAAGCTTCAAACGAGAGTTAAAAAGTAACACCTCATCACCATTCTTGAAATCCTTGTATGAGATCTTTGAATCATGTCATTTCTTCATTCTATCCTCGTAGATCTCCGAGTTCTTGTAAGCTCGATTTCTGAACTCATCTAATTGATTAATATGAGTCATCCTCAACTCCTTTTGTTCCCTTAAAGACAAGTTCAAACACCTCAATGCCAAAAAAGCTTTGTGTTGAATCTCTACGGGTAAGTGGCACTGCTTTCCATAGACAATTTGATACGGTGATATATCCAACATCTTTTTATAAGTAGTCCGGAACCCCCCACAACACATCATCAAGCTTCATAGCCCAATCCTTCCTATTGGTTCCGACTACCTTCTCCAAAATTTGCTTCACTTATCGGTTAGAAACTTCAGCTTGCCCATTCGCTTGAGGGTGATAGGGTGTAATAACCCTTTGCTTGACTCCATAATCCTTAAGCACCTTTTCAAGAAGTTTGTTGACAAAGTGAGACCCTCTGTCACACACTAATGCTCTAGGAACTCCTTAACGGACAAAGATATGTTTCTTCAAGAAAGATAAAATAGTCCTTGAATCATTACATGAGTGGGAATGGCTTCCACCCACTTAGAAACATAATCCACTGCTAAAAGGATGTAAAGAAATCTATTAGAAGGAGAAAAAGGCCCCATAAAATCAATCCCCCATGCATCGAAGATTTCAACAACAATGCTTGGTTGAAGTGGCATCTCATCTCTCCTACTTATGTTCCCCATCATTTGACATCTATCGCATGTCGCCACATAGGTTTCACAATCTTTAAATAGAGTAGGACAATAAAGAGCAGATTGAAGTACCTTTGGTGCTATCTTTTGAGCCTCGAAGTGTCCCCCGTTAGGTTGTGCATGGCAAAACTCAAGAACACTCTCCATCTCCATCTCGGGCACACACTTATGGACTATGGAATCCGTACATATCTTGTGGACAAACAGATCATACCATATAAGTGTCTCAACATCCTTCTTGAATTTCGCAAGTTGATATCAGTTGAGATCTCTAGGAATTTCACCTACGGCAATGTAATTTACATAATCCGCATACCATGGATCCATCCCTTGGGCAGCCACAACACATGTTTTTTCTGCTCCTTCAACAAGCACTGCCATTATCTTCTCATCAGGGAACATCTCTTCAATGTTATCAAAAGAATCATCACAATGCTCCCTTATCTCCAATCTTGATAGGTGATCCGCCAAAACATTCTCTGTACCTTTTTTGTCTCGGATCTCCATATCAAATTCCTACAGAAGAAAAATTAATCTAATGATCCATGGCTTCATTTCCTTCTTCTCCATCAAGTATCGAATCGCAGAGTGATCCGTGTACACTATAGTTTTCATGCCAATCAAATACTGTCGAAACTTATTGAATGCGTACACCACAGCTAGAAACTCCTTTTCAGTCACGTTGTAGTTCTTTTGTGCAGCATCAAAAGTCTTACTCGTATAGTAAATGGCGTAGAACTTCTTATCCCTCAACTGCCCAAGCACCACTCCAAGTGCTAAATCACTCGCATAACACATAAGTACAAAAGGCTGAGTCCAATCCGGTGTGATCAAGATAGGTGCAGTAATAAGCGCCTCTTTCAAAACCTGAAAAGCTGTTAGACATTCTTCATCAAAAACAAAAGGAACATCATTTTTAAGTAAATGAGATAAGGGCTTGGACTATTTCGAGAAGTCTTTTATAAATATTCTATAAAAACCGATGTGTTCAAGGAAGGACCGCACTCCCCTTTCATTAGTAGGTGGAGGAAGCTTCTCAATTGCCACCACATTTGCTCTATCCACCTGCAATCCCTTGGCCGAAATATGATGGCCAAGAACAATCTCATCTCTTACCATGAAGTGGCACTTCTCCCAATTAAAGACAAGATTAATATCTTGGCATCTCTTCAAAACAAAAGCAAGGTTAGATAAACAAATATCAAAGGAGGAACCAAACACAGAAAAATCATCCATAAACACCTCCATGATCTTTTCTATCAACCCACCAAATATGGCCAGCATGCAACACTGAAATGTAGCAGGTGCATTACATAGTCTAAAAGGCATCTTCCTAAAGGCAAAAGTTTCATAAGGGCAAGTAAAAGTAGTCTTTTCTTGATCCTCGGGTGCAATCATAATTTGATTATAACCCGAGTACCCATCCAAGAAACAATAAAACTCATACCCTGCAAGACGATCAAGCATTTGATCCATGAAAGGAAGGGGAAAATGGTCTTTGCATGTATTTTCATTTAGTTTCATGTAATCCGTACACACATGCCATCCCGTAGGAATCCTAGTGGCTAAAGTCTCACCATCTTTGACTTTCACTATAGCCATGCCCCCCTTCTTAGCTACAACATGCAATGGACTCACATGGGGACTATCACTAATAGGATAAATAATTCCTGCATCAAGCCACGTTAAAATTTGCTTCCTAATCACTTCTTGAATAGCGGGATTCATCCGCCGCTGATTCTGAATGCGACTCTTGGCCTCATCTAACAATCTTATTCTATGCATGCAATAGGAAGGACTAATACCCTTTAAATCATCAAGAGACCAACCAATCACAGATTTATACTTTCTAAGCACATCTAACAATTCCTCAAGTTGATCATTATCAAGGAAAGAAGATACAATTACCGGATATATTTCATTGTCACCTAGATAGGCATACTTCAAGTGCTCCGGTAGCAGTTTCAACTCCTCTTTCTTCTCTTCTTGAGGTGCAGTCTCTATATCCAATGGAAAGTACTTCCAAGTCCACTTGACCTCTTCAGTTTTGGTCCTTGTTTACTCATACCTGTCATCGCCCAAAGCAAGCAAGTTTTCAAGAAATTCAATACATACCTCATTGGAGAGTTCATCTAACTCAATAGTGGAAAAAGTAAGAGACTCCGCCAAACACTTCTCAAGAGGATCCTTCGACAGAATGAAAAATATGTCTTCATTAACGATCTCCTCCACCACATCAATGCTGTTACACTATGTCTCCATTGGCATCTTCATTGCTTTGTCAAGGTTAAATAGGACCCCTTCTTTATCCATCATTAGCCGCAACTCACCCTTCTGCACATCTATCATGGCTCCTGCAGTAGCAAGGAAAGGTCTCCCTAAGATAAGAGGGACATTATACTTGTCATCTTCCATCTCTAGCACAAGAAAATCCATAGGAAAGACAAGCTTCTCTACTCTGACAAGAACATCTTCAATAACACCCTTTGGAAAAGTCATAGACCTATCCGCTAATTGTAGAACATTTGTTGTAGTTGTTAATTCTCCCAAACCAAGCCTTTGAAAAGTGGACAATGGCATCAAGTTGATGCTTGCCCCAAGATCACACAAGGCTCTACGTGCCGGTCCCATTCCAATCTCACATAAGATAATGAAGCTTCCCGGATCTTTCAAAGTAGCTGGCAGCTTCCTTTGAATGATCGAGCTGCAGTTCTCAGATAAATTCACCATCTCAATTCCGTTCAAGCTTCTCTTCTTCAAAAGAATATCCTTCAGAAAGCGGGCATAATACGACATATCCAATATTGCTTCAGAGAAAGGGATGTTCAAGCTTATTTTGTTTATGATTTCAGAAAATGGCATAAAATAGGCGGGTTCGACCTGAGTTCGACCTGGGTAGCTAGTCGAACTCGGTGTATAATGGTCGAACTAAACACCTGAGAGTTCGCTCTCCCTTGTACAGTCAGATTTGATCACAATTCGACCAACAAGTTTGGTCAAACTGTAGTGATCATGGTCGAATCGAGCTTCAGACAAAACAGAGTGATTTGGACAGTGCTGTTTGACCTGGATTCGATCAGAGGTCCTGGTCGAATCGTTCTGTTTCTGGTCGAACTGGTCACCTGAAGCCTCCAGACATCGCCCAGGTGCCCTGTTCGACCTCCCCTGTTCAGTTCGACTTGGGTAGGTGGTCGAATCAGGGTCGAATCAGGCTCCTAATGCTTCAGAATTCAATTCCGGCTTCATCGGTCCCTCATATTATGTTCCAGACCTCAATGTAATGGTGTGACAAGATATTGGATTCTCAATACTTTGCGAAGGTAGCTTTCCTTTCTCAATAGTTTGAGTCAATTTATTTACATTTCCTGCCATCTTCCCCATTAACAACGTAAGGTCTTTTACTTGCGTAGACAAATCCTTATGATGATCATCAGTCTTCTTCTCTAACTTGGCCTCAAGACGGTCTACTCTTGCATCATTCCTTGCCATGTACCTATTCACAATATCCTCAAAGCCAGGCTTCCCTTTTTCCACCTTAGCTCCCAGATCAACACCGATAGGAGGCTGCACCGCATTATTTGGATTGCTCCATGAAAACTCTGGCTTCCTCGGTTGTTGATAACCACCCAGGGGACCATGATTATTGTAGTTCCCTTGATAGTTCTGGTTTCCTTGATTTGCGTACCTAGTTCCTTGAATACTTTGACCCATGGCGTAATTTGCCTCCTTGATCTCCTCTTGGCTAGCTCCTTCATAGCCACCATCCTGCTACATCATTCGTACTCTCTGAGATAAATCCGTGATCTGCTTTTGTTGAGACTCCAGTAGCTTGCGAATGTTAGTCAAGCTAGAGACGATCTCATCATCTCTTCCTGACTTCACTGTTGAGCATTTTCTCAACACACATAATTAATCCTCAAGTATAAGGATATCAATTGTAGTTTCAAAAGGTGACCAAGTAATTATCGAATCCAAGGGACGGATTATTATCAATTCAATTATATCTTATTTAACTAAGATTATGGTGGCAAAATTGATTTGGTTTGTTTATTAAACTAAATAACATAAATTATAATAGCACAATAATTAAACAAGCAATAGAGAAACTTCGGTGGTGATCAAGTAATTAATAGAGTAGTTCGTCAGGTAATCCAGTTTTACTTATTAATTTCTTTTCCATGTGTTGTTGTCCGACTCTGTGTTGTGGTTTATGGACGCATTACTAAACCATGCAAGCGTATTCTATAGACACAAGTAAGCAAGCGTATGACATGTGTGAATATCTTTTGAGCAAGATGTATACTTTACCCCCTTTCGAGGTACTATCATAATCAATTATTTCCCGTGCACTTAGTACTCTAACCCGATTTAATCTCCCTTTTTTGGTACTATAAAGTTATACTCTCTATCTTACTTATTAACCCAAATATGATTCAATTAACAAGTATCTATATAAGATAGTTCTAATAAGACTTCGGAATCCCTTCACTTAGAATTTATAACATTCAATCCTGCTCAGCGGTGAATGCACTCAATCAATAACCAAGATATGTATTCAAATTCTATATAACAGTTAAAGATGCACAAAACGACCGTGAGTATGAATTAAAAAGGCACAATCTTATATAGAATAAAACACAAGTAGTGTTGTACAGAGTTTACACATGGAAATTCAATTAACTCATAAAACTTTCATAATCATAGAACTACCGGAGTGGTTCTAGTCCATGATTGATCTAGGAACAATCATGGCTAGTTGGTATGATCTTACTTGACTCGCCAGATGAACCTCTCATCACGACTCTCTTTACGGGACTTGGATGGGCTTTTTAAGCGAACACATGCACTGAAGGTGTAAAAATACAAATTTGGTAAGTTTCCAGATGTCGGATTTGACCAAACACGTTGGTCGAACTCCTGCATGCTGGTCGAATCCCTGATCGAATCCCTCTGTAACTTGGCTTCTGACTCTGGATTTGACCAGAGCGTTGGTCGAACTTGATACTTTCTGGTCGAACCAAAACTGCTTCTGTTTAAGCTTCTAGTTTGACCATGGTTCGACCAAGTGGTTTGGTCGAACTCAGCTGTCATGGTCGAACTTGACTTTTCTGAGCTCAGTTCGACCAGAGGGGCTGGTCGAACTCTCTTCTTCTTGGTCGAATCCAACCCCTGCGTGGTCGAATCCACCCCTATTTCTTCCTCTTTCCGGATCCGATCACTTCCAACTCGTTTTCCATCGAAAATTAACTCAAATAGCCTTGTAAACTCCCGATTCGTGACTTTCCACCAAGTATAGCAATTCACATCGAATTATCATCATTAATTACACCATAAGTACACGAATCCGGGCTCAAAACTAGTGAATTTACACACTCATCTAATACCCAAACTTACATGTTGCTCGTCCCGAGGCAACAAAATCAAGACCCAAGAGTAGTGTAAAATTCACCAACCAATACAATTCATACTCACACATGCAATTTATCAATCGAACATAAGTATTACAAGCATCATATGCATCATTCATGCAACACATCACTCGATTACATTACCTTTCGGAGTACAATATCATCTAGCTCACAAGATAACTATTTACTCTCTCTCTCTCAAGTGTAAAAGATGTACACTTTAGCAGGTTAGTGTTTACGCTCATAACTTCCATGTAACCATAAGCTTGGCAAGGGTCCCAGAAATCAACTTATAATCGATTCCTTACTAGGATCACAAAGGACTTGTTTTTGGGTTGTAATGTTGGCTCTTTGGTAAAGGTAGGAAAATTCAGGTAAAGTGACTAATTCAAAAGTAGAGAATTACCTTGGAGTTGTGCTTTTCGTCATAGCTTCATTTGTTCTCTATCTTCTTCTCATAAATTTTCCAAGCATCAACATCATCTTTCTTCAATGCGCAAGGGCGCCCATTTCGGGCACTACCCTTCTAAGCAATCGGGGTACCAGTTTTAGGCACAACCCCTAAATAAGATTTAACCATACTTCTTTCTTTTTCATAATTCTCAACCAAGCTTCTACCTTCTCATTCTTTCAAGCACTTATGCACCTCAACTCTCTACTAATGAATAGGATATTCAACAAGGCTCAAGTAAGGTTTAATAAAGCTTTTTATCACGGCTTGCCAAAGAAAAAGATTTTTAAGACTCAAAAGGGCTTACAATGGTACATATTAAAAGGTAAGGTAAAATTTTGGCTAAGTAACTTGACTGCACAATAATGGCCTAAGATCATGTCCTAGCAATTCCTCAATCATAAGTTTCACACAAGACGCCAAGCCAAGTTCCTAGAATATGGTCATACGAACGATTCTCTCAAGAATAAATAACCATGAACTAGCATGGTTCAAATGGCTCAAATCCTCACATGGGTAAATAGATTACTAAGTACTCCTCAGATAAATAATCAAGATCAATTTCACAATAAATTCACATACTTATCAAGCATACATGCTTCTAATCAATAAAAATCAACACATGTAACATACGAATTCATCATGCTTAAACCAAGAACCCTCATAGCAATACAATCCATACAAGTATAATCATCACCTCTCAATCTACATCCAAGCATATCAATATACGTACATGCCACTCACACCACAAATACCCATCTTGTAAAGAGAAAAAGAGAAGGAAGACGAGATGAAACAGACAAAGATAAAACCTGATGCGTTCTACTCCTCTGGAGCATCATCATCATCGCTCGCACCCTTTTCATCATCACCATTCATCTCTATGCACAATCGATCCACATCTCTATGAAGAGCAGTGAGATTCATATCCATCATGCGCTCATGAGCAAACAACCTCTTCAATCTCTGATCCATCTCCACATAGTTATCCTGCAGCATGTTAAACTTTCCATCCAGAGCTGCGAAATTCGCATTCGCCAACTCCAACTGCCTTTGTCTCTTGCTAGTTCGCATTTAGTGTAGCGAACTGCTCATGAATCATCCTGAACTGCTCCTACAAATAAGCATCCGGTCCAGCCCATTGCTGCTGCTGTGGCACTGCTGGAATGGGTCGTGGTGGCCTCTCATGCAGTTGTGGATCTCCCATCTCTGGATCCACATACACCTCTCCAAGCTCCTGCTGCTACTGCTATGGCAGAAAACGTCCCTCGTCTACAATCCTCTGCAGTTCCTCCATCATTCTTTTATTATACATTTGAGCTACAGTCCTCCAATTACCCTTCGTCAAGCAAGTAACAGAGATAGCAGTATGTCCGAGGGTGTTCATCAACATGTTCCCTTTATTTTGAATAGTAGTCAATACACCCAAATCATAAGGGAACATGAAAGTGAGAGGCTTCGATCCCCTAGTAAAGAACTAATCTCCATCTCTCAGATGGACAAATCCTCCCTTCACACAAGTGCTCATCACCAAATCGGGATCCTCCAAGATAGGTGAAATGCCGGTGAAGTCCATATGATAGTACTCAGCTATCGAGGTCAGCAACCCTCCTATGTTCACTCTCTGAAATGGAGAACATCTAAACCTGTTAAGCTAATAGATAAGATACGACCCCATATTGAACCTCACTCCATTGAGCATACACCCAAGGACATACAGCTCTCCCCTTGACACACAGCTTCCCTCCGATCGATCAAACAGTGTATTGTTCAACACTCCATCCATGTATCGGAGTACTGGGTCCTGAATCAACGAAGCTCGAGCACTGCTAGTCTTGTAATCCACATCCTCACCAGAAATTTCTCTCCAGAATCTGTTAGCATTAAAGTACCCATTTTCCGCTCTCGAAATCCCCTTAAGAGTCTGAAACAGTATATTCAAATCCTCAGCTGACCATGTCCTCTGCTCAGCTCCACTTGAGGCTAAAAAGCTTATCTATGCGTTGTTCGCTTTGGGGCTGCTATATCTCAGTTTGCACTCGCAAAAGTCCCCTTTTAGGGCTAACGCGCTCAATAATGAACACTCGTACGGAAGATTACTTGACCCTTTTTTCACAGTAATCGAACATAATACCTCTACAGTCATATGGAAGTAAGTAGGCTTCTTCAGCTCCATAAAGTGGTAAATACCAACTTGATCAAACATCCAAAAGATATCGTCTTGGATGTTCATAGTAACCATTGCTCCATCATCTTGATACCTTGTTCGAACAATCTTATCTGACACATCCACCCACTTCTCCTTGATCTTATCCCATTCATTCATTCGAATCTTAAAATTCATGGGCAACCGCTCTTGTTGCCTTAGCTTCTTTGTCACTGCATCCTCACGAGACGGTCTATCTTGCCTCTTCTTAGAATGAAGCTCGGCCTCCTTTCCTTTTCTTGAAAACAATACTTCAATCCAACAACCAAGAAAGGGAAACCAAACTAATGCATTCAACTCTACTCAAGACATCAAGTTTTTCAATGCATAATCAAACCAAACAAGCATGATACATCCTAATGATCTAACAATTCAATTCACATGCTCATTCATCCTCATTCCAATCAACAAGTCGCAATAGGATCAACAAACGATTCAACAAACCATAAGCATGCATTACTACTCAAATTCAAGCAATCCAACATGAGATCTACTCAAACTCAATCAATTCTCCAACAATTCAACATGCTTCATCCCAAAACTACTCACATTCCTCATAACTTCACATAATCAACATAGTTCAATTCAATCAATCAAAATCAAACCCAACAACTATTCATATGAAATTATGCACTAAAACTTCAAACAACACCATGAATCCGTAAAAAAAACTTAGTTTAATCAACATACCCGCTCATAATCGACGATTAGAACTTCAATCCTAGGGTATTAGGGTTGAGAAAACATATCTTTTGAATCGGCCATGGCTTAGAATGAACAAGTGTGAAATTCTTCCAGAAATCGCGACGAACCCTATTTTTTCAACTAGATTGCTCCAAAAATACGATGAATTGAGTGGAATGTGTGAGGAATGTGGTTAAAAGTGATCGAAATCCACTAGTTTTGGAGTTTGGAATGCAAGGGTTTTAATTCGGGATGAATTCGGGTGAAGGTGGTGTGCGAAGTGTGTTAGGTTGTATACTAAAAGTCTAGCTTTAGTATGAACAATTTCATAACAATATTTAAAAAGAGAATCATATGATCAAATGATTGCATCTTATAATTTATTTATATGCACGGTGCAATAGTCCATTTACTTTATACTGTAGATAATATGTTGTGCGACAATACGCGGAAGATCATATTATCGGTTTCCTTATAAAGTATAAACAGATGCTCACAACCGAGATAGACGGGGACTCTCTATCGGTATGGTTGTAGTGTGATTTGATATTAGTTTATCTTGACTATAAAATCATATTAGTATGCTTTGTGCATATTGAGTAGGATCGCCTGAGATCGTTCATCTTATACTGACTATATAGTAGAACTTGATCTCTGTTATTATGGAAGTTCGTGCTCTTAATCCCTATACAATAATCTCGACACGTAGGGCAGTATGTATTTCTTTGATTCATCAATGGGTGAGATTTATAAGTATTAAATCAACAAACTCGGTGAGTTGGGAAATAGTGATGTATCTATAATGTGCTGTTGATTGTAGAAGGAATCCATGTCCGATATAGGTTGATGATGTCCCCTTGAGGAGCTCTAAGGTTTATCATGTAAATCTTGCAAGTGGATTAATTTCTGGCATGATAAAAAGGTCAAGTGGTCCTACTCTCGGATGAGATATTAATTAATTTGAGTTGTCAGTAACTTAATTAATTAATGGGAATTGTATATCTTAAACATGGGGAGACTTCGGGCTCATAATAAGAAGGAGCCCAAAATGTAATTTTGGGTTGGAGTGGGTAGTGCAGTAATAAAAATTTAGTGGACTTTATTATTATTATTATTGAATTAAATATAAGCTTTGGGCTAAGCTTGGATATTTAATCCAATGGAGGCCCAACTCCAATTCTCCTCCTGATCCCTGCTGTAGCCCAGTATATAAGTGAACTCAGCCTCTTGGAACCCTAAGTTTTCCTGCACCTCTTTTGACGTGAGAAGGGAAAGAAGCAGATTGAGAGATCCTGCAGACTGTTGCCCACACAACAGCAGGATCACACTTGGGACATACAGTAGAAGATCAGAGGTAGTTCTCTGCAGTGATTCATCCTCTACATCAACCAAGAAGTACGGTAAACATTTTTTTTGCTTCCGCTGTGATTGTTTGCCTGAAGTCCTAAACGGATCACGTTTGAACCACACGATCCAATTGCCAACAATTGGTATCAGAGTGTTGGTTTTGTGGTGAAATGTGAGACGTTAGGTTGGGTTTAGCCATTCGTGTGTTTGTGGTCGGATTGATAGCATGTGTGAAATGGATTATTTGATTATATGGTTTAATCTGGATATAATCACATGAGTTTTGTACTGTTATTGTTTTCCCCATGGTATCCAATTTGGTCTGTGTGATTGCTGCTGATTGTTATTGCTGTACACATCACACAATCTCCTATCTATCACATTGTAATCTTTTATCACACACACACACTGCTCGATGGGTGTGCTTCCGGCGCGTAAACATTGGCAGATGACGGCGGCGTCTGAAGCCAGTGCCGACAATTGATGGCTGGTGGCTTTGGCCGGACCAGATATGTCACGGTGGTGCTGGAAAGGGCTGAAGGCGAAAACATGTGTGTGTAGTAGGTGCCGCTGACTGGAGATAGGAGAGACCGATCTCTTTCTGGTCGGGTCGGAGAAGATCGGAATACATCAGTAATGGCGGCGGGCTGCGACCATGGTGGCAGAGCGTCAGAACAGCGGCAAGGATTCAGTCAACCACTGCATGTTCCTGGCGTGTCGATCGTCGAATGTAGGCGACGGCGGGAAGAAAGTCAGTTGTCGCTCCCGGGTGCATTCGCAGTGGCATCTGACGGAGCAGCTTTCGGGCGAGTCACCGGTGATTCGATAGAGTCAGGAGGGATCCATAATAGTCCAACTCGATCCTGGTCGCTTCGGACCAGATCGGCGCGGTTCTGGCGGCGTGTATTGGTTGAGCAACGGAATCGAGACGTCGGTCGACTATGCAGGCCACGTTTTCTGGGCGAGTCTGAGTGAAGTCCAAAAGCGGCCCCTGATGCATCGACAAGTAAGGTGGTCTGGATGCCAGCGGGAGTGGCGGTGGAGGCGGACGTGGGAAGTAGCGTTCCGGGCGAATCGTCAGAGACTCGCCAGCGCTGTTACTTTCGGAGTGGCATCCGTCTCTGCCACGACTAGGTTGGAAAAGGAAAGGTCGTTGCCGGTGTCGCGTGTTTGACCGACGGCTCAATTCTGGTCGGCTGACGGTGCCCCTTGCCGATAGCAGCCGCACCATGATGTTGAACTGCAGATTCGGCTGGGAGAGGAGATCCAGGATGGGAAGCAGTTTTTTCAAATGGGCTAGGGTTCCACCTTGGGCCATCTCAATGGGTTGTGTTCTTGGGCTTCTTTTTTTTTCCTGTGTATTGGGCTTCATGTTTTTTTATTTTTTTGGGCCTGATGTTTTAATTAATTGTGGGATTTGTGTTGGGCCAAGTTTATAGCAAAAATTAGCAGGATAAATGGGCTTAATTAATTTATTAATGGGCTGCTCATTTTATGCTATTGTTGTTTGGGTAGACTGGGCCTATTTATTTGATCCAACTTTTTATGCAATTAATTGGTATATATAATTGATTTAATTGTTTTACTTGACAATTAATTATTATATATGTGGCATGTTCTATGTGATTTAATTTTTTAAATTAATTGAAATAGAAGCATGCTAAGTTGTATATTTTATTCTGGAATATTATATGGATGTTAAAAACCCTCGGTGTTTAAATAACTAAGTGGGAGAGGGGATTGGTAATAAATTCTCGTGGCCTCCATTATTGGTTTGTAAGTGATGTGAATAAACTTACTGTTGGCATAGACCTTCCTCCCCATCGGATGAGTTTATTCACGGATCACTGGTACGAACTTCTTTATGATAATCGTAGGAAGTTATCTTAGTGCGTGTGTACTTCTCCATCTGTAAGGCACACAAACTTGGGCCGCGGACTTGGGATTAAATAATGGTGTACACTTAGGTGCAAATAATATGTATCCTCCCAATCAGAGTCACTGCTATTATTTGCATGGCTAAAGAGGAACCGACTATTAATTATTTTATCATAAAGTTAGGTTGACAAATGAAATTAATGGGTAAAACCTTCTCTTGTAAATATTCGGGTTTGTAAACGTCCACACTATCGTGGCTTGCAGACTCACGGTGATTGAGATGTTGGTGAATTTTATTTTTATATTGTTTTGAGTGAATCAATATAAAAGGATAAAATTCAAATATTTGATCGGTATATTTATTTATGATTCTCTGAATTTCAAATGGTTTTATCTCACTAATTGTTAACTAAAAGAAATTATATTTACTTGTCCAAATTAGATGATTAGAAAAGAATCTTGATTTTGAATTTTACTGCATAAGAAAATACATGTGTGTTCTCACAAAGGACGTCTCATGATGCATTTTAATGTCTCTAGTGAAGAGATGAGAGGTTCATAGAAATATGATGGTCTCATGTAACTCTTTGAATACTCGAGTAATTTAAAATGCGGTAGGTCATGGTAGAATTTGATGAATGAATTGGAAATACATGGAATAGAAGTTGAAGGGGAAACCTAAGTTAATTTATTTTCCATAATTGCCTAGATGTTTTGAGTAAGTTCCACCTGAATTACAAGAGGATGTAAATGGTGGGAAACTTCTGACAAAACATGTGGCAAATGAAAGCCATTTTCATCATGATGTGAATAAATTTAATATCTTATTTACTAGTGGTTTAAACATGATTAGTGATGGCATCTACTGACACGAACTGTGTAGATACAGGAATCACTAAATGTTTATCACTAAGTAAGAATAAGATTGTTATGACATGGGTAAAACTACAAAGGTAGTGACTATTGCAGTGGGAGTTGTTTATTTATCTCATGATAAGAATAAACGATTGATTATGAGAAATTATCTTTACGTACGTTTCATAGAAAGAATTTGATTTCGGTTTCTATGCTTTATCGGATGGATACTTTATTTCATTTAAATGACATGGTCATAGTGATGAGGAATGTGGTTATAATCTGTAATAGTACGTTGGTGGATAATGTGTATACTCTTGAATCATGTACATCCCACAAATGCAACAAATAGTAATTAATAATGCATCTTCTAATATTAGTAAGAGAAATGAACCTTCAAAGATGAACTAAACATACAATTGGCGTCTAAGATTAGTTCATTTTACTTGAGTAGGATTCAAAAGTTGATAGCCGATAGACCGTAAGGTTTATCTGAAGTGGAAACTATCAGACTTGCGAGTCTTGCTTGGAAGTAAAAATGATTAACTGCCTTTTCAAGGCTGTGGGGTGTAGAGCCAAAAATATATATATGTTGGAATTAGTTCTTTCTGATTCAAGCAAACCTAATATTATCCAGGAGAGATGGTTATGAATATTCGAAGATTATTCTAGATACCAATATATTTATTTGATGCACTGCATGTCTAAGTTCTTTGATTAATTCAAGAATTGCAAGGCTGGTACAGTGAAGCGTCATGAAAAATATATTAAGTCATTACGATTTAATCATGATGGCGAATACCTCTTGAGATAGTTAGGAGCTATTGATCAGAAGTTGAGATTAAATCTGAAATTGACTACACCAGGCATGCCCCGACTGAATGGTGTGGTGGATAGAATGAATAAGGCTCTTATGGTTATGATTAGATAGATGATGAATTATTTGGAATAATTAAATTCATTTTATGGATATGCCCTAGATACAGTAATTCGTAAAACGTTTTGTCTGTTTGTGGGATATCCTAGAAAAATGAAGAGTGATTTATTTTGTTCAAAAGATCGAAGGGTGATTGTCAACACAAACACTGGATTTTTTGGAAAAGGACTATGTAATAAATCACAAACCCATGTATGAGTTGTTCTAAAGGTATTGAGAAGAAAACACAAAGTATAAGTACCAAGTGTACAAGAGGATATACCACAAGATAAACTGCAATGCGTGTCACGTCCGATACACAATTACATGTAGTGCCTTGTCGCAGTGAGGGTTATTCGACAACCCGTGAGATACATGTTTTGGGAAAGTCGTAAGACTTGATCCCTAGTAAACATGGTATTATTTCAGGGATACGACGTTGTACTACAAAATTAAAATGCGGAATCTTAGTAAGTTGCAATGAATGTTGAAATAGAATCTACGGATTCTAAATTAAATCTGTGAACTTGGTAGACCACTAAATAGTGTAAAAGCCATTGGAAGTGGTCAAAGGAAATAAAAGAGGATCATACGGTAAGGTGAAAACCTTGAAAGCAAAGTTTATTGTGAAAGGGTGTACTCAGAAAGAAATGGTTCGATTATGAGGAAACATGTTCGCTGGTAGCTATGCTAATGTTGATTCGGATTCTTTTATTTATTGCTGCTCATATTGAATTATGAGGAACAGCAAATAGATGTCAAGACAGCTTTCCTGAATGGAAGTCTTGAGGAAAACATCTATGTAAAGCAACCAGAGTGATTCATTGCAAAGTGCTAATAGCATTTTAATAGTAAGCTTAAAAGTGTCCAGCGATGGGCTAAAAGCAAGCTTTGTGATCATGAGGCATCTATTTTGATTAGGTAATCCAGTGGCATGGATTTAAATCAATGAGCGGATGAGTCTTGTGTGTTGTAAGAGTGACAGAAACGTGGTGGTGTTTCTTGTACTATACGTAGATAGTATCTTGCTCATTGGAGATAATGAAAGAGTATTATCGGGCGTATGGGTACGGTTAATAAAGCGGTAGAGATTGAGGACTTAAGAAGGGCAAAATACATTCTTTTTTTATCACGGTAACACGGATCCCAAGAAAGGATGTTATGCTTATCTCAAGTTTTATAAAATGATACAGTCCATACTCGTTTAGCATGTGAATTTATCTAAGTGAATGTGTCTTTGAGACACAAAAAGAAGATAAAGAAAATGAAAGCGGTTCCTTATGCTTCGGTGAACAAGGAAGCTTAATCTAAGGAATGCTATGCACGAAAATGGATAACTGTATTGCCAATGGCATAGACAGTTGGTATCAAACGTAACTCGGAACAAGAATGATGAACTGTAGTAAGACATATATAAAGTGCCTGAGAAGGACTGGAAATTATATGTGGACTTACTAAACAGATTCACTACTTCTTGTGGATTACGTAGATTTGGATTTTTTAGTCAGATTGGATGGCAGTAAATTCACCTCAAAGGTTATGTGTTTAATTTTAGGAACTAGAGTCATAATGTGGAGGAGTGCTATATAGAAATATATTTCAGACTCCGGACTCCATCATGGAAAAATGATAAATTAGAGCCTGTGAGGCTACCAAAGTATCTATTTGACTCTAGAGACTTCATGATGGACTTTGAAGTGTTTCTAAGTTTGCCCAAGGTAATCACAATTTACATTGATGATATTGGTGCAGTTGCAAACTTGAAGGAATCACGAGTCCATAAGGCAATTAAACACATGGAGCGCGAGTACCACCTGTTATGAGAAATTGTATGATGAGGGGAAGGTTGTTATCGCCTAGATTGCATCGGATGATGACATATTAAATCCATTTACAAGGACCTTAAGGCGAGAGTTTTTAATGGTCGTGTAGTTGGAGTAGGAATCAGATGTATGGCAGAAGACATGACAGCATAGTCTTTTAGTATAAGTGGGAGATTGTTGGGTTGTATACTAAAAGTCTAGCTTTAGTATGAACAATTTTATAACAATATTTGAAAAGAGAATCATATGATCAAATGATTGCATCTTATAATTTATTTATATGCACGGTGCAATAGTCCATTTACTTTATACTGTAGATGATATGTTGTGCGACAACACGCGGAAGATCATATTATCAGTTTCCTTATAAAGTATAAACAGATGCTCACAACCGAGATAGACGGGGACTCTCTATCGGTATGGTTATAGTGTGATTTGGTATTAGTTTATCTTGACTATAAAATCACATTAGTATGCTTTTTGCATATTGAGTAGGATCGCCTGAGATCGTTCGTCTTATACTGACTATATAGTAGAACTTGATCTCTGTTATTATGGAAGTTCGTGCTCTTAATCCCTATACAATAACCTCGACACGTAGGGCAGTATGTATTTCTTTGATTCATCAATGGGTGAGATTTATAAGTATTAAATCAACACACTCGGTGAGTTGGGAAATAGTGTTGTATCTATGGTGTGCTGTTGATTATAGAAGGAATCCATGTCCGACATATGTTGATGATGTCCCCTTGAGGAGCTCATAAGGTTTATCATGTAAATCTTGCAAGTGGATTAATTTCCGGTATGATAAAAAGGTTGAGTGGTACTACTCTCGGATGAGATATTAATTAATTTGAGTTGTCAGTAACTTAATTAATTAATGGGAATTGTATATCTTAAACATGGGGAGACTTCGGGCTCATAATAAGAAGGAGCCCAAAACGTAATTTTGGGTTGGAGTGGGTAGTGCAGTAATAATAATTTAGTGGACTTTATTATTATTATTGAATTAAATATAAGCTTTGGGCTAAGCTTGGATATTTAATCCAATGGAGGCCCAAGTCCAATTCTCCTCCTGATCCCTGTTGTAGCCCAGTATATAAGTGAACTCAGCCTCTTGGAACCCTAAGTTTTTCTGCGCCTCTTTTGACGTGAGAAGGGAAAGAAGCAGATTGAGAGATCCTGCAGATTGTTGCCCACACAACAGCAGGATCACACTTGGGACATACAGTAGAATATCAGAGGTAGTTCTCTGCAGTGATTCATCCTCTACATCAACCCAGAAGTATGGTAAATATTTTTTTTGCTTCCGCTGTGATTGTTTGCCTGAAGTCCTAAACGGATCACGTTTGAACCACACGATCCAATTGCTAACAAAGTGCTCGAATGAAAAATGAAAAATGGGGTTTAAAATCACTTATCTGGGCTCGATTCGACCAATCCAGGTGGTCGAATCGGATTGACATGGTCGAATCCATGATCGAACTCATCTACTGGACACCCTCTCGTCGCGATTCGACCACTGTTCGACCAAATGCTCTGGTCAAACTATTCCATCGTGGTCGAACTCGATTGTTCAAAACTTTTAGGTCCGCAATTCGATCTCGATTCGACCAAGCCACTTGGTCAAACTGATCATGCCTTGGTCAAACCTGTCTGTACAACTCTCTGATTGCTAGTTCGACCTGCCCCTTTTGGTCGAACTCCTTGTCGAACTCACTACTGCTTGGTCGAATCTACCTGTAACAAACTCTCTGATCCTCAATTCGACTAGGGCTCTTGCATTCGACCTGCATGTCTGGTCGAACTCGACTCCTGATGCTTCAAACTCGAAATCTCTTCATCCCCTACACACTTTGAGCTCAAAAATGAACACTAGGTACCAAAATTGATCAAAACTAGCTCGAGAATCAATCTTAAACTTGATATTCATAAGTAACTCTGCATATGACACTAAAAAACAACACCAAACACCACAAAATATTAGGCAAATTAAAAAAAATTGACACACCACAACCGATAAAAGTTTTGATATGCCACAAAAAATCAACTCTCCTAACAAACAGTACAAAGAAAAGAATATACTCTCAATGCTTCAATAAGGTAAGCACATCACATCCCCCCCAAACTTAGTAGAAACCAAAGTGAAACTAAGTTTGCAAAGAGATGTAACTGCCGATTAGTAAGCACCTTAAATATAAAAATTTCTTACTCACACAAAAGAAATAAAGCAATAAAATGGGAGGAAAACCCCCAACAGGCGCTCATATTTAACATTGGAGAGTCACGACGGTACCAATTTAACTCAAGGTATCCTCAAAGATGACACAAGCATCATCCGACGACTTGTAATACTTCTATCGATGCCCATTTGCCGCGATAATGTCTCCATCTTTGTCCATAAGCTCAAAACTCCCCCTCCACAGGTTCTATGGATAATGAAAGGCCCTGTCCACTTCGATTTCAATTTTCTTGCGAAAAGCTTCAAACGAGAGTTAAAAAGCAATACCTCATCACCTTCCTTGAACTCCTTGTAAGAGATCTTTGAATCATGCCATTTCTTTATTCTCTCCTTATAGATCACCGAGTTCTTGTAAGTTCGATTTCTGAACTCATCCAATTGATTGATATGAGTCATCCTCAACTCCTTTTGCTCCTATAAAGACAAGGTCAAACTCCTCAAAGCCCAAAAAGCTTTATGCTGAATCTCTACGGGTAAGTGGCATGGCATCCCATAGACTAATTGATATGGTGACATATCCAACACCGTCTTGTAAGCAGTCCGGAACTCCCACAAAACATCATCTAGCATCATAGCCTAATCCTTTCTATTGGTTCCTACTACCTTCTCTAAGATTTGCTTCACTTGTCAGTTGGAAACTTCAGCTTGCCCATTCGCTTGAGGATGATAAGGTGTAGTGACCCTATGCTTAACTCCATAATCCTTAAGCACCTTCTCAAGAAGCTTGTTGACGAAGTGAGAACATCCATCACTTACTAGTGCTCTAAGAACTCCATATCGGGCAAAGATATGTTTCTTCAAGAAAGATAAAACATTCCTTGAATCATTCATACGAGTGGGAATGGCTTCCACCCACTTAGAAACATAATCCACAGCTAAAAGGATGTAAAGAAATCCATTAGATGGGGAAAAAGGCCCCATAAAATCGATCTTCCATAAATCGAAGATCTTGACAACAATGTTCGGCTGAAGTGGCATTTCATCTCGTCGACTTATATTTCTCATCCTTTGACATCTATCGCATGTCACCATATAGGATTCACAATCTTTAAACAATGTCAGCCAATAAAGAGCAGATTGAAGTACCTTCGCTGCTGTCTTTTGAGCTCCGAAGTGTCTCCCGTTAGGTTGTGCATGGCAAAAATTGAGTACACTCTATATCTCCATCTCGGGCACTCACCTATGGACTATGGAATCTATACATATTTTGTAAACAAATGGATCATACTATATAAATATCTCAACATCCCTCTTGAATTTTGCAAGTTGATATCGGTTGAGATCTCTAGGAATTTCATCTACGGCAATGTAGTTCACATAATCCACATACCATGGATCCATTCCTTGTGCAGCCACCACACATGCTCTTTCAGCTCCTTCAACAAGCACTGCCATAATCTTCTCATCAAGAAATATCTCTTCAATGTAATCGAAAGAATCATCACAGTGCTCCCTTGTCTCCAACCTTGATAAGTGATCCGCCAAAACATTCTCAGTACCCTTCTTATCTCGGATCTCCATATCAAATTCCTACAGAAGAATAATCCATCTAATAATTCTTGGCTTTGTTTTCTTCTTCTCCATCAAGTACTGAATCGCAGAATGATCTGTGTACACTATCATCTTCATGCTAACCAAATACTGTCAAAACTTGTTGAATGCATACACCACAACTAAAAACTCATTTTCAGTCACAGTGTAGTTCTTTTGTGCAACATCAAAAGTTTTACTCGCATAGTAAATGGTGCAGAACTTCTTTTCCCTCAACTGCACAAGCATCACTCCAAGTGCTAGATCACTTGCATCACACATAAGTACAAACGGCTGAGTCCAATCTGGTGTGATTAAGATTGGTGCTGTAATAAGTGCCTCCTTCAAATTTTGAAAAGCTGTTAGACACTCTTCATCAAAAATAAAAGGAACGTCCTATTCATGCAAATGAGATAAGGGCTTGGAGTATTTTGAGAAGTCTTTTATGAATCTTCTATAAAAATCGGCGTGTCCAAGAAAGGACCGCACTACCCTTTCATTCGTAGGTGGTGGAAGTTCTCAATTGCCACCACCTTTGCTCTATCCACCTGCAATCCCTTGGCTGAAATATGATGGACAAGAACAATCCCATCTCTTACCATGAAGTGGCACTTCTCCCAATTCAAGACAAGATTAGTTTCTTGGCATCTCTTCAAAACAGTAGCAAGGTTAGATAAATAAATATCAAAGGAGGAACTAAACACAAAAAAATAATCCATAAACACCTCCATGATCTTTTCTATCAACCCAACAAATATGGCCATCATGCAACGC
This sequence comes from Pogostemon cablin, assembly GCA_023678885.1. Taxonomy (NCBI): domain Eukaryota; kingdom Viridiplantae; phylum Streptophyta; class Magnoliopsida; order Lamiales; family Lamiaceae; genus Pogostemon; species Pogostemon cablin. Next base: position 9,038,717 of record CM043009.1, read on the forward strand.
TGAAATGTAGCAGGCGCATTACACAATCCAAAAGGCATCTTCCTAAAAGCAAAAGTTCCATAAGGACAAGTAAAAGTGGTCTTTTTCTGGTCCTTAGGTGCAATCATGATTTGATTATACCCCGAGTACCCATCCAAGAAAAAATAATACTCGTACCCTGCAAGACGATCTAGCATTTGATCCATGAAAGGAATGGGAAAATAGTCTTTGCATATATTTTCATTCAATTTCCTGTATTCCATACACACACGCCATCCCGTAGGAATCCTAGTGGCTAAAGTCTCACCATCTTCGGCTTTCACTATAGTCATGCCCTCTTTTTTAGCAACAACATGTAATGGACTCACATGGGGACTATCACTAATAGGATAAATAATACCTGCATCTAGCCACTGTTAAGATTTGCTTCCTAATCACTTCTTGAATAGCGTGATTCACCCTCCACTGATTCTGAATGCTACTCTTGGCCTTATCTAACAACCTGATTCTATGCATGCAATAGGAAGGACTAATACCCTTTAAATCATCAAGAGACCAACCAATCACATATTTATACTTTCAAAGCATATTCAATAATTCCTCAAGTTGATCATCATCAAGAGAAAAAGATACAATTACCGGATATTTTTCATTGTCACCTAGGTAGGCATACTTCAAGTGTTTCGGTAGCAGTTTCAACTTCTCTTTCTTCTCTTCTTGAGGTGCACTCTCTCGATCCAATGGCAAGTACTTCCTAGTTTACTTGACCTCTTCAACTTTGGTCCTTGTCGACTCATACCTGTCATCACCCAAAGCAAGTAAGTTTTCAAGAAATTCAATACATACCTCATTAAAGAGTTCATCTAGCTCTGTAGTGGAAAAAGTAAGAGACTCCGCCAAGCATGTCTCAAGAGGATCCTTCGACAGAATTAAAGACATATCTTTATTCACAATCTCCTCCAATATATCAACACTATGACATTGCATCTCTATTGGCATCTTCATTGCTTTATCAAGGTTGAATAGGACCTCTTCTTTATCCATCCTTAGCCTCAACTCACCCTTCTCAATACTTTGGATTCTCAATACTCTGAGACGGAAGCTTCCCTTTCTCTATAGTTTGAGTCAATTTGTTCACATTTCTTGCCATCTCCCCCATTAACAACGTAAGGTCCGTCACTTGTGTAGTCAAATCCTTATAATGATCATCAATCTTCTTCTCTAATTTGGCCTCAAGTCGGTCCACTCTTGCATCATTTCTCTCCATGTACATATTCACAGTATCCTCAAAACCTGGCTTCCCTTCTTCCACTTTAGCTCTTGGATCAACATCGAAAGGAGGCTGCATCGCATTATTTGGATTGCTCCATTTAAACTCCGGCCTCCTTGGTTGTTGATAACCACCCGAGGGACCACGATTGTTGTAGTTCCCTTAATAGTTCTGGTTTCCTTGATTCGGGTACCTAGTTCCTTAAATATTTTGACCCATGGCGTAATTTGCCTCCTCGATTTCCTCTTGGCTAACTCCTTCATAGCCAACATCCTGCTGCATTATTGGTACTCTCTGAGATAAATCTGTGATCTGCTTTTGCTGAGACTCTAGTAAATTACTAATATTAGTCAAGCTAGAGAAGATCTCATCATCTCTTCCTGACTTCACCATAGTATGCTCAACCTGTGCTACCTTACCAAGGACATAAGAGCCTCTAACTCTATCAGTCGGGCAATCTCTAGAATTCATCGAGATATCTTCAAAAATCTTCTCGACCTCATTGGGTGACTTCGTCAGCAACGCTCCATTAGAAGAAGCATCAAGTAAAACACAAGAATCGCAGTCCAACCCATTGTAGAAAATACTGATATATTGAGCTTTAGATAGCCCATGCTGAGGACACTTCAGTAGCATGTCCTTGACCCTGTCCCAAGCTTCATGAAACTTCTCATTCCCATGGATAGAAAATTGATTGATTTCTTGCTTCATCTTAAACACCTTTGAAGATGGCATGTAACGCTCCAAGAATTTCACTTTCAACTTCTCCCATGTATCACATTCAGCAGCATCCAGATTATCGTACCAATTTCTCGCTTTTTCATTCAGCGAGAACTTAAACAGTATGAACTTCCTCGTACCTTCATGAGCTCCTGCATCTTTTTATGTGCTTGCATAACCAAGGAATTTATTCAAATGTTGTTGAGGATCTTCAAATGTTCCCCCAGAGAAGGGACTCCTTTCAATCATGGTGATAAGAGCAGGTTGTAAATCAAAATCAGCTCCAGTCCCTCTTGCTCCTAACAACCCAGCAATGCTCGTTCCGTTGTTCTTAAAAACTTCCCGGATGGCAAGTGCATTTGGGTCCACTGCCATGTTGATTGCTTCTACTTCCAAATTAACTTCGGTTGCAGTTTCAATCATTTGCGGATTCAGCACATCAACTAACTCCTAAATCAAGAGCTTTAGTTGGTTCTACTTTCTTGTTCTTATTCTTCTTCTTCTTCTTCTTCCTCGACGATTCTCCGATCTCTGGATTATATGGCTCTAATTCACCTTTTTTTGATCTTGCGAGCATACACCTAAGACAAATAAGTATTAGAAATCAAAACAAGAATAATAATCTCAATTAAACTAGATATAATCAAAAGATATTTAAAGTCATCCCCGGCAACGGCGCCAGAAACTTGATGAGCATTTTCTCAACACACAAAATTAATCCTCAAGTATAAGGATATCAATTGTAGTTTCGAAAGGTGACCAAGTAATTATCGAATCCAAGGGACGGATTATTATCAATTCAATTATATCCTATTTAACTAAGATTATGGTGGAAAATTGATTTGGTTTGTTTATTAAACTAAATAACATAAATTAAAATAGCACAATAATTAAACAAGCAATAGAGAAACTTCGGTGGTGATCAAGTAATTAATAGAGTAGTTCGTCAGGTAATCCAGTTTTACTTATTAATTTTCTTTTCATGTATTGTTGTCCGACTCTGCCTTGTGGTTTATGGACGCATCACTAAACCATGCAAGCGTACTCTATAGACACAAGTAAGCAAGCGTATGACACGTGTGAATATCCTTGGAGTAAGATGTATACTTTACCCCCCTTTCTAGGTACTATCATAATCAATTATTTCCCGTGCACTTAGTACTCTAACCCGATTTGATCTTCCTTTTTAGATACAATAAAGTTATACCATTTATCCTACTTATTAACCCGAATATGATTCAATTAACAAGTATCTATATTAGATAGTTCTAATAAGACTTCGGAATCCCTTCACTTAGAATTATAACATACAATCCTGCTCAGCGGTGAACGCACTCAATCAATAACTAAGATATGTATTCAGACTCTACATAATAGTTAAAGATGCACAAAATGATCGTGAGTTTGAATTAAAAAGGCACAATCTTATATAGAATAAACTATAAATAGTGTTGTACAGAGTTTACACATGGAAATTCAATTAACTCATAAAACTTTCATAACTCTAGAACTACAGGAGCGGTTCTAGCCCATGATTGATCTAGGAACAATCATGGCTAGTTGGTAAGATCTTACTTGACTCGCCAGACGAACCTCTCCTCACGACTCCTTGGGATGATGGTAGGGCTTGGTGAATAATGGATGATGAATCCTTCCTTTCATTCTATCTTCTCTTTGCTTGCGAAAGCTCTTCTTTTATACTTGTAAACTCTCCTTATGGGCATTGGATGGGCTTTTTGAGTGAACACACACACTGAAGGTGTAAAAATATAAATTTGGTAAGTTTCCGGATGTCGATTCAACTAAACACATTGGTCGAACTCTTGCATGCTGGTCGAATCCCTGATTGAATCCCTCTATAACTTGGCTTCTGACTCCGGATTTGACCAGAGCGTTGGTCGAACTTGATACTTTCTGGTCGAACCAGAATTGCTTCTATTTAGGCTTCTAGTTCGACCACGGTTTGACCAAGTGGTTTGGTCGAACTCGACTATCGTGGTCGAACTCAACTTTTTCGAGCTTAGTTCGACCAGAGGTGCTGGTCGAACTCTCTTCTTCTTGGTCGAATCCAACCTCTGCGTGGTCGAATCCATCCCTGTTTCTTTCTTTTTCCAGATCCGATCACTTCCAACTCGTTTTCCATCGAAAATTAACTCAAATAGCCTTGTAAACTCCCGATTCGTGACTTTTCACTAAGTATAGCAATTCACATCGAATTACTATCATTAATTACACCATAAGTACACGAATATAGGCTCGAAACTAGTGAATTTACACACTCATCATTCACCAAGTATGCTCAACCTGTGCTACTTTACTAAGAACATAAGTGCCTCTCACTCTATCTGTCGGCCAATCTCTTAAATTCATCAAAATATCTTCAAAAAGCTTCTCGGCCTCATTGGGTGATTTCGTAAGCAGTGCTCCATTAGAAGAAGCATCAAGTAAAACCCGAGAATCGCAATTCAATCCATTGTAGAAAATATTGATATATTGAGCTTTAGATAGCCCATGCTGAGAACACTTCCGAAGCATGTCCTTGAATCTGTCCCAAGCTTCATGAAACTTCTAATTACCATGGATAGAAAATTGATTGATTTCTTGCTTCATCTTGAACACCTTTGAAGGTGGCATGTATCGCTCCAAGAATTTCACTTTCAACTTCTCCCATGTATCACATTCAGCAGCATCAAGATTATCGTACTAATCTCTCGCCTTTTCATTCAGCGAGAACTTAAACAATATGTCTTCCTTGCATCCTCATGAGCTCCTGCATCTTTTTGTGTACTTGCATACCCAAGGAACTTATTTAGATGTTGCAGAGGATCTTCAAATGTTCCCCCAGAGAAGGGACTCCTTTCAATCATGCTGATAAGAGTAGGTGATTTGCCATTTTATAGTAGGGATGACCAATTAAAATAATTTATCGAACCACAGGGAGGTAGGTACTAGAGCTTAAATGATCTCATGTTTCTTGTAATTTTATAGAGACGAATCATCAAAGGGGGTTGTTGAAACAAGTAAATAAAATCAATCAAAGCAAGCAAGCAAGCAATTATCAACAAACAAGATAGATAGATGAAGGGTGGATTTCCAAGTTAAGTAAAAGTGAGATTAACCACAATCAAGAAGTGGTAATTCTAGGAATTAGGTATCAGATTCATATGTATCATGGATATAGAATTAAGGGCCAACACTAAATTCACCTAAACTCCCTCTCGAGATGGATAGGATATGAATATCGAATAGCTCAACGGATTGGTTCTCACTCAAATAATTCCAACTAGGCACTAAGCTTGAAATGAGAGTCCCTTCACACAATTAATCAACCTCTCGATCAAATCAATTACATGTTCTATCAAAGGGTTCTAAATTCTAAAGGATTTCTCAATCTCTTTACAATTTATAATGCACATAAAGTGTTTGATGAAATGATTCACTCAATTATCCTAAGCATATAATTGATTTCTCAATCTAATCACATATTTAGAACAACTAAACATACAAACCATCATAAATCTCAAGATCTCACACATCAATGATAGAAAATCCATTTACCCATTCAACATATGAATTAAAATACACAAATCCCCAAAATTATCCAACAACTCTCATGTTGCTAATCTCACAAGGGAGATTAGCCTACCATATTCATAAGAACATTAACATAAACATTAAGATCCTTACAAAACATGATAAACAATAGGATTCAATACAAAAGTTGGATGAAAACTCCCTTGGATGCCTCCAATGGTGATCTTCTTCTTCCCCTTGCAATCTTCCTCTCTTCCTTGCTTTTTTTCCTCAATTGGATAAAGTTTTTGATGCTAGGATGAAGGTAGATCCAATGGATGGTGAATGGATGAAGATGGTGGTGTAAAATGGGATAAATGATGTGTGATGTGTGTGAACAGGCTTTCAATTTTGGATCCTATATCAAATGTTGAATAAATGAGTATTTATACCCCTTGGGAAGCTTCTAAAAGTTTCTGGAATTTTTCTGAGTCCAGCACCTACGTGGCTCGTATGTGGTACACGGCCACAGGGGTAGCTGTGTAGGTGTTTCGGGTGTCAGTACACGGCTTTCGCTTACAGGGCCGTGTTTGGTACACGGCCAGTGTTCCTGCACACGGCCCGTGATCTGCACACGGCCATAGGGATGGCCATGTAGGGCTTCTGACGATGGAGCATGGCCACTTCTTACAGGGCCGTGTTCGGTACACGGCCCGTGCTGCACCAACTCGACTCGAGTAGCAGCACTCGGGTCGAGTTTGGTCATGATCTGTTTCTCTTCTTTTTTTCATCTCCCATCTCCATTTTTTGCTCCGTTTTCAATATGATACTTCTCATCCAAACTATCAAGACTCTTTCTCATTTTATGCGTCCATTTTCGTTTCTTCTTCTTCTTCCTCATGGACTTCCAACTGAATTTTTATCTTCGTGGCTGACTAGATTTGTGCACCTGTGAGTTATGAGCCCATACTATTTCCGATGAGCAACTCTGATTTAATCTTGCTTTCTTAAAATTCTGCGTGAACACATCTTCAACAGAATCAAGTTTAACTTCTTCATTTTGTTTTTCTTCAACCATTGGGAGAACTTGTTGAACTTGATCGATTTGCTCCCCCATCTTCTCTTGCAAGTTAGCCTCTTCCTTGCAATCTGCCTCATCTACACAATCTTTTTCATACTTGTCCACGTGCGGTGGCTTCTTCTCTTCGTCTTCACGATATCTCATCCAGTCTTTCTCAAACTCACTCGAATCTTGGACAACAATGATAGATGCTTCTTCTATCCAATGTTCTTCATAGTCGGTAGTCCAGCCATTCTCACTATTGACCAAATTTGGGACACCAGATGACAACTCTGCCGCTCATTCTCCTCTACAAAAGATGTCTCGAAGTCCCATTCTTCTTCATTTTCGTCTTCTATACTTAAGATTGTTGGCGTTTGGATCTTTTGGTTAACGTGAACCGTTAGGGTTTCATGCAATTCTATCACAGTGGAAGCATAGTCATAGAATTGAATTACCTTTTACCAGGGTTTGATGTAGAGATTGAACAGCAAACGACCTTCCAATCTTCTGTTGTATTCCTAGGCCGCGTCTTGACGTTGTGTGGGCAACGATCTACAAGACGATCTCAATCTACAATCTCTAATCTGCTTTCACGATTTTAGGCGTGTAAAATGTATGTTTTGGATTGCTGAGATTGACTATTTATAGGCTACAATAGAGACTAGGAGGAGAAATTATGGTTAGGCCTCCCATTGGGCTTAAGCATCCAAGTTTTGCCCAAAACTTATACTTAATTCCAATAATAATAAATCAGTCCACTAAAGAAATATTATTGCACTGCCACCCTAATTCCAAATTACGTTATGGGCTCCTTCATATTATGAGCGTCAATCTCCCCGTGTTTAAGATTCAATGCCCATTAATTAATTAAGTTATTGAAAACTCCATTAATTAATATCTTTGCCGAGAGTATTACCACTCAACCTTATTATTATGCCGGAATAAATCCACCTGCAGGGTTTACATGATAATTATTATGAGCTCCTCAAGGGAATATCATCAACCAATTCTGTTAGGACATAGATTTTTCTACAATCAACAGCACACCATAGAGACAGCACCATCTCCCAACTCACCGAGCTTATTGATTTAACTATTAAATCTCACCCATTGATGAATTAAAGAAATAAATACTGGCTTACGTATTGAGGTTATTGTATAGGGATTAAGAGTACGAACATCCATAATAACTGAGATCTAGTTCTATTATATAATTAATATAAACCGAACGATATCACGGCGGTCCTGCTCAATACACACAAAGTGCACTAGTGCAATTTTTTATAGTCAAGACAGACTAACCCAAATCACACTACAACCATACGATAGATAGTCCTCGTCTATCTTAGTTATGAGCATCTGTTTATACTTTATAAGGAATCGATAATATGATCTTCCGTGTAACGCAACACACCACATTATCTACAGTATAAAGTAAAGGGACTTTTGCAATAATATAATTGCAAACGTTTGATCACATGATTCTCATTTCAAATATTGTCAAAATATTATTCATACAAAAAGCTAGACTTTTAGTATACAATCCAACAAAGACGATCATATTACTTTCAATCTCTTTCTCTTTCGACCTACAGTTCCCAGCAACGTGGCCTTCCTTTCCACATTTATAACACTTACCTTGGAATCTCTTTATTCCTTGAGGCTGACCTTTCCAATCATCACTCTCTCGTGCTCCCCCTGATTGAGCACACCTTGGCTGACTCACTTGGTCGCCCTCTTTCTTATTTGAAACAACGCCTCAAGAGTGTCCCAAGCTTGCTTTCTCAATACTCCAAGAACTCTTTGTCGATCGTTGTCTTGAGTGCGAACATCGCCTTTCCTGTCTTGATCTTACACTTCTTCAAGGCTCCGGCTTTTTCTGGCCTTGCGATATTGTCTCCTCCAACTACCTCCCACAAATCATGACCTTGCAGATACGACTCCATGCAGGTCCTCCACGTGGTGTAGTTCTGATTATTGAACATTTTCATCAAGCCTACCGACTGTAGGTCCGTCATTGTAAACTTGGATTACCTCCTCGTAACCAAGCAAGCCTCCTCGCTTCATAAACTCTTGTTGTGCACGACGTCTCTGAACTCAATAATCTCCCTTCAACTTGAGACGACAACGAGCTGTTGACACCTTACGTACCTCGTACGCTACTCGCACTTTCCCAACATGTCATGACTCTGATACCATTTGTTGGGTTAATTATAGGATCATTTGGTTGGGAAAGTAACTAGTTTATTAAGGGCTCAATACAAAATTTACAATATACTCTCAAACACACTCAAGACACTCTGTATTACACCCTTGGCTACAACTCTGTTATAACTCTCACTATGCACTTCTATACATACCACACATTCTTAACTTGGACACTCTACTATTATATTCACACAATTCTGATCACTATCTCTGTTACCTAATAGAGATATGCTCACTTCCCTCTCATTCTTACTCTCTTACTAAACACTGCTTCTCTCACTTGGGACTATTTTATTACATGCCATTACATCTATTTATAGTAGATAACTGATTCTTCTAGATTATGCGGTGCCACTAACTTTTTTCTACATTAATTTACATCCACCGCTTCATATATATATTTATGCCAACTAGTTAGACACGTGTACCTCTAGAATAATCCATCTATTGCATGTTGTTGCTCCACGCCATTCTACAACAATCACCTCCATTCTCCATGTTTGGAGATTATCCAGAACATTTTAAAAAGGTCGGTGTTGACCTTCAAGAGAGAAGAGTTACAAGGAATGATTACTTTTTGGGAGGTTGTTTAGAAGAGCCTATGCTTAAAGGGCTTACAGATCAATATCTTTTGGAAAATTATTCACATACAGAAGTCATGATGCCAGTACAGTTCGTGGCTCTATCACAAAAGAATTCTAGTGAGGAAAACTGCATCTCTTGGGCTCTGGAGATGGGAGTGATTGATGCAGAAACCTGGAATATATCAAGAAGAATGTCATTGATCGCCATCTGAATGCATCTAAACTTGAAAGTTCAAAACTATCTGAAAGCCTAGAAAACGGCAAAATCAAGTAAAATTTGGAGATTCTTTCTTTCTTGATATGAAAAATTTTACGATTTTGGACTTTAATAGAATAGGGATTTTGTGAATAGATGTCAGTATATAGATATAAGTGATTAATGAAACTGATATCTATGAGGTGATTGATATTTATACTACCACCGACATCTATGAGGAAGTGGTTACTCTAATAAATATCGGTGATTGGCTAATGATATCTTTTAATGATGTCTATATAGTATATAAATATCGAATATAATAACTAATATTTTTCCACCGAAATCAATATATTACTCCCCCCGTCCCACGTATTTTTACTAATTTTCTATATTGGGGTGTCCCAAGTATTTTTATCAATTCCATTAATGGAAAAATACACTATACTTCTTACCTACTTTTTACACGTTATTATTAATTAATTACAATATATTTATTTACTTTTTTACACTATATTCATCATTTCTAACAATTTTATTTACCTTTACTCTCAAAATTATCAATTTATCCCTACTTTTTCTTACATTATATATTAAAAAAATAATCCTTCCTAATCTTCATACCCGTACAAACGCGTAATAATACTCGAGACGGGGGGAGTAATTTATTTTACTTTTAATAAATTAATTAAAAAAATAGAACACGTTTTACTCATAAACTTTTTTCGTGTTAAGAGTTCTAACACAAATTAAAACCCAGAATCTAAAACAAAGTTCCCAAAATCCCTAATTACATTCATGAGTGTAACTTGGAACCAGTCCCACCAAATGAATTGGTGGAACATGTTATTTTCACCCTTTTTAATTAATTTCTCATCCTTCAATATTGTTTTTAATTTTAAATTTACTATATTTAAATGACTATTATATCATAAACCCTAAACTCTAGTATACCCTAAACAATAAGGGTGAAATTGCAATTATACACTAAACCTTAAACCCTAAGGGAAAGTGTACCCTAACCATAAAGGTAAAATTACAGTTACACCCTAAACTCTATGGGTGAAATTACAATTATATGTTAAACCCTAAATTTTAGGGGTAAAATATACCTTAAACCATAAGTGTGAAATTACAATAATACCCTAAACTTTAGGGGTGAATATACCCTAAATCACAAGGGTGGAATTACAATTATACCATAAACCATTGGGATGAAATATACCATAAACAATAGGGGTAAAAATAAAATTATATTACTAAAATTAATTCTAAACCCTAAAAATATAAATCTTATCTCAGAGGTAAAATATCATTATCATTTCATTACTAAAGAGATTTCAGCCGGTAAACCGTCCCGGAAGTGTACGATTTCTGGTTGGGAAATACCACAATTTGCCCTATATGAGAAAGTCAACATCTTTTTTGCCCTACCTTTTGTAATACATCTAAATTGCCCTGAAAATACATGCAATGCCATGAATACCCTCAAGGATGGTCCACCTTTTGTATTGGGAATGAGTTGACAAGTACAGTTGCAGGCAAAATAGATGTGTCAGGGAATATGTTGATTATTTAGGGTTGACACATTAATTAAAGAAGAAATAAATAAATAAGTCTACTAATATAACCCCTAATTCGGCGGACAAGCTGAATGAAGTGCAAAAGCCAAATTTTAAAATGCACGAAATGAAATTTTTAAATTCCTTAAATTGTTATATCATAATAGGCTTTTTATTAATAAACACATGCAGTAGTATTTAGGTGATTAAACACATGCAACTACCTACCACTCCACTGAAACACACTTCATTTAATGGGGTGAAAAGGCCCTGTTTTCACAATCAGTTCATTTATGTAAATTCTTGTCACATTAAACTCTCAACTATCCCCACCAACCAAATAACTTCACCACCAACAAACATAAAAATTGGGCACAGTAGATTCAAACTTTATTCATCTGTATCCACAAATTATTGGAGCATAAAAAGGTCATCGGCTCCCGCATTTACCCACCGGTTTTGTCGACGGATCCATAGTTAGAGCCAAAGGTAAGATACGAACGCTGTTTGCATTGTATTTTATTTATTACTTTCTTTGAATGTTTTAGGGTTTTTAGGGCTTTAGGGTTTCAAAAACGCATGTCCGCTGAGTAAAATGGTTATATATATCCATGTCCGCCAAAGAAAATGGTGAAGTATACATGTAATATGCATGAATACCATTACGTACACCCATCGTAGACTTTTTCGCTAATATGCATGGTTAATTGTGCATGTCCACCCATTATTTGAGACTTATCGTCCATATCCGCCTATTATTTGACAGTATTTCAGCTTGTCCGCCGAAAATAGTAGCCCAATTTAAGGAGTCCGCCAAAAGTAGGTGTCCAGTAGATCCTGTCCGCAGAAAATTTAGCCTGTCCGCCGAATATTGAGCCTGTCCGCCGATGTTTTCCCCATATTTGCGCATGTCCGCCGAATCTATACCATATATGAGCTTGTCCGCCGATGTTTTCACCCTATTTGAGCATGTCCGCCGATTTTCTCACCCTAAATTATCATGTCCGCCGTTTTTTTCACACTATATGAGCATGTCCGCCGATTTTCTCACCCTAAATTATCATGTCTGCTGTTTTTTACCCTATATGAGCATGTCCACCGATTTTCTCAGCCTAATTTACTATGTCCGCCGATTCTTAGATAAATACATATACTTAGGTGACAAAAAATGCCTCCAAATGCATCCAACTTAGATAAACAAAATCTTAATCGCGTACACATAAAAGTGACAAACATGTCTAAAAAACTGAGTGTCGTCAATTTTTTTAGCAACAGTATATGTCCAGCGAAGACACAGAGGTCTGACATCCGGATCGGGCTGACCATCGGTCAACATTGCTGCAAAACCTGCGATGCGCTCACAGGCCCAAGCCTGTGACCAAACATCAAAGTAAGTTCATGTCAACATATATCTTTTTAAATGCATTTAGTTTAAGAATAAAATTGGTGCAATAAAATCAGTATCACTTACTGCTAGGGCAAATGAGCATCCATAAAAGTTGATGCGCTGCTGTTTGCCTAACTCTTGCACCGTAGTTTTTACAGAGTCCATATGGTACAGTAGGGTTAGGTATGTGTACTTACCCCATGGGAAAGAGTTCCACAGGTCATCATTTTCAGCTAAGTACCATACACAGGGCTCTATGTATGCTTTTGACGTATCCCGACCTAGTAAAAAGTAGTACAGCAGTAGAATGTTGGCCGCTTTCACCGCATTGTGGCCCTTATATTTATTTTCACTGAATCTTCGCATAAGTTCATCAACCAGGACCCTCTTCGTACGAAACGTAGCAAACAAACTGTGTGCAGGTGGCAGATATGAATCATTCGGGTCAATATCCCCACGGTCCTCAAACCCTAGTCCCATGACACGCATAAACTCCATGGGTGTGAAGCTAATAATTGTATCAGACACCCTGAAGTACCGGGAGTACATATCTGAACCAGGGATTACAACCTCTTGAGCCATCAGCTGAAATAAAGCTTTAGGAGACCCGTAATCTGAATCCAAATCCTAGAAATGCCCGAAACAAGATCTTCGGAACCTCCGCACTGTTTGATCGCCACTCTTTGTAAGCACCTCGCATATGCAATTAAGAGCTTTGGAAGGCCTACAATAACCTTTAATCCCTACTTTTCGAGTTTGAAGTCCACTGCGTTTCCAGATCCACTACAGTGTATGCCATCTCGATTAGATATAAGACGTGACTACATTTTATATATAAAAACATCGGCGGACAAGCACAGTAAAGGCACAAAAATTGGCGGACAAGCTATTTGTACTACAAATATTGCGGATGACGACACTTTACATACAATTATCGGCGGACAAGTTCAAATACACTAGAAATATCGGCGGACAGGCACATTAAGGCACAAATTTGGCGGACAAGCTATTTTATGAAGAAATAATGGCAAAATAATGCTGACTAATGGTCAGAAACTCGGCGGACAGGCTCAAATAACTCGTAAAATCGGCGGACAAGCACAAATAGGGCCAAAACATTGGCGGACAAGCTATGTTGTACTACAAATATTCGGCGGACAAGTTCAAATACCCTAGAAAAATCGGCGGACAAGCACATCAAAGGCACAAAAACGGCGGACAATATATTTTATGCAGAAATAATGGCAAAATAATGCTAACTAATGGTCAGAAACTCGGTGGACAGGCTCAAACATGGCCAAAAAATTAGCGGACAAGCTATTTTGTACTACAAATCTTGACGGACGAGGTCACTTTATGTACTATTATCGGCGGACAAGTTCAAATACACTAGAGAAATCAGCGGACAAGCACATTAAAAGCACAAAAACGGCGGACAGACTCAAAATAATGCTAACTAATGGTCAGAAACTCGGCGGACAGGCTCAAAAAACTCATAATTTCGGCGGACAAGCTCAAACAGTGACAAAAAATTGGCGGACATGCTTTATTGTACTACAATTTTCGGCGGACAAGTTCAACTACGCTATAAAAAGTGGCGGACAAGCACAGTAAAGGCACATAAACGGCGGACAAGCTATTTTAAGCAGAAATAATGGCAAAATAATGCTATTTAATGCTCAGAAACTCGGCGGATAGGCTAAAAAACTCATAAAATCGGCGGACAAGCTCAAACTGGGCCAAAAAATTGGCGGCCAAGCTAAAAAATATTAGAACAAATATGCCGACAAATTCAATTACACTACAAATTACAATGAAATTTCCAATTATACTCAACGGCAAATTCATACGGTGCAGACTCTACTTCCTCGGGGGACAAGAACAGTTACCATTAAATCGCAAAAACCCTAAAACTCTAAAATCCTAAAGACGGAATACCTGGTTATCCATATTTGCTACTGCTAATTTTCGACGTGGAGATGACGATGGATTGAACGACACGCCGGAGGCCCGGACGGAGAGCTGTGTTCGACAGAAAAATCGAGTTTGAGAGAGAGAGAAAGGGAGAGTATGGTGCGAATGGTGCCGATGAAAAGAGAGAGAGAGAGAGATACAGGGAGTAAATAACAAAAATAATTTGAGATAAAGGGGTCAAAGATTCTCTCCCCAAAAAAAAAGGGAAAGATATGACATGTGTCAGGGGGGTAAATTAGGAATACACACCAAAAACAGGGCAAATTAGAAGTTTTAAAAAGTATAGGGCAAAAAAGATGTTGCATTTGTCATATAGGGCAGAAAAAGTGTTGTCCCTTTCTGGTTCCTGGATTACACACGCGTCACGTTAACTCGCACTCTTATTCTACGTGGCATCATCTCTGTCCCCTCTCACTCTTCAGGTATTCTCTCCCTCTTCACTTTTCAGATATTCTCTTTTACCTTTCTTCAATCTTCCTTTCTTCAATTTATGAACTCTAATTTCTCTTTCTCTTTGCAATTGTGTTTTCCTTTCGATTGTTTCGTTTACTCTCATGCCTCGCACGACTCAATGGTAGATAATATGAGATAAAGGAGTAGTATGAGAGAGTGTATTATGTATGTTGATATAAGGAGGTAATATGGATAAGTGTTTTTGTTTGGTAGAATATATTAAAAAGTAAAATTAATATTATATGGTGTTTGATAGGCAATACTAATATTGAGTTAAAGGTGTAATATTACTTTTATACCCTTGTTTAATTTTTTTAATTTAAAATTATATTTTCTAATCTAATGAAATAGATATAATTTAAATTAATTTATATTTCATATCATATAAATTTTAATTTATAATTAAGTAAATAATTTAAAATTAACGATCACAAACTATCCAATTAATTAAAAAAATAAATCAAATTTAATAAATGAAGCACAAGTGTACCATATTCAGGTAAATCAATAGAAGGAAATTTTATATAAAAAATAAAAATTTCTAAAAGAAAAGGGTAGAAGTAAAAAAGAAATAAGTCTGTTTTCGTCTTCTACATTCACCATGAGTGCTCATCTCATCTCATCTCTAAAATCACATAATCATTAATTCACCATTATTTTGAAAATCCAAGCAGTATACAGAAGCAACCCATAATTGCTTTCAACCAATTCTTTCACCTTTTGAAAGACAAACTTTTATAGATGTACTTTTTCAACTATCACGATGACAATTAATGGAGATGTAGAGAAGGTGATCTACGATGACAATGGAGATTCAGAGTGTGGAGTTATAGACCTTGCATGGCTGCATGTAATTAGTATATCATGTAGGATGACTTGTTATCTATTGATTGGTGGAAAAATATGAATGAATTAGCATGAACACGTGGCTGGAAATGCAAGGTAGAAGCAACAAAGACATGTGGAGCAGGTTTGAAGCATTAGTGAGCAGCTGACTTTGGAGGCAGTTGTAGGCTGTTATATGGATCAAAAGTAACCATCTATCAGCTGGATATTGCAGTTGGGATAGCAGGCTTGCTATTGGTAAATAGAAACAGTGGGATATAGTTAGTTAAAGGCTCCAAATCAGTTTAGGAAATCAACTGCTCACTTAGTCCTATAAGTTGGAGTATTCACTCATGTGATCATTAGAATTCAGAGTTTTCATCATCTAGTTGGTGTGCATTTTTGCTCTGTAATCTCTCATGAATAAAGAACACTTTTCCTCTCCCGTGGACGTAGGAGTTTCATCTCCGAACCACGTAAATCCTCTCGTGTTTTTGTTTTCTTTCGTCTATCCCAAATATGTGAGTTCTTGTGCATGTGGTGTAATGAGTCTTGTTTCGAGTTTCTTTCCAAATTCATGACAAATGGCGTCGTCTGTGGAAAAAAGGCAGAAACGGGAAGATCAAGATGGTATCCACACCGGTTTGATGTCAAGAACGGAAGATTTCGGAATGAAGATGAAGAACGGTGAGATGCAAGATAGGAGGCATTTCTTGCAGATCAGCGAGAGAGAGAAGGAGTAATCATTTGGGGCAGCAGTACAAAGCTGTGAGAATTGGAGAGCTCTGATAATCTGGCAGATGAGTTTGGTTCTCCAATGATATGTCATTGGTAGCGGTGGTTACCGAAAGTGGATGGAGAATCGTCAACTGTTGGCGGAGGGAAAGGCTGCAGTTGAGAGTAGGAGATGGTTTTATTCTAAGGTGGCTCTCGGTGAAGAGAGCAGCAGGCGTTTCCTCCAGCGGTCAAGAGGGGATCTTCGATTGCGGAACTTGGTGGCAGATGGCGAAATTGGACAGCGGGAGTTCAATCAGAGATTTCGGAGTATTTTTGATGAGAATAAGACAATCAGTGTTGGATTTAGGAAGCGGTGGTTGGGGTCATTGACATCAGCAGAAATTCCAGAGAATTTGAAATGAGATCGACGGTTAGACAGGAAATGGAAGGGATCGGCGATGGGAAATGACTTGTAGGGGTGAACCAGTGTGACCATCTGGTGAGAAGGTTGGGTCGCAATTTTCGGTGAGATCCTTAGTTCTTGGTAGCAATCTTGAATTGGCGACGGCTGGAGACAATTTCTGGCAGATGCGGGTCCGCGATATTCCAACGAGGAAAGTGGATCAACCCAGTCGTGATTTAATTTTTTCAGCAATGATTCAGAACTGTAGCCAGGTAACATGGGTAGCAATTTTTTCTCCCGTGAGAGGATTAAATTTCCATCAGATTATTCGTGATTCCAGTATTTTTCGGTAATGAGCAGTGGGTCTCCGGTGGAGATGGTGATCGTCTGAAGCGGCTGGACAGTAAGAAATGGTATACTGGAATGGCTATTTTAGTTTCAATACTCAGTAATGGCAATCTAGTAAGCAGCCGACGATCTCGATTATGGCACGTCGGGGTTGTAAGAATCTCTTCCAGCAAGGAGAACTTGAATTAATTCTGATAAAGCGGGATTGTTCATAGGTGAAGGACAATTTTCATTGATGAGCAGTAGGTTATCTGTGAAGATGGTGGAGTCAGAAATGGCTTGAGGGTTCACTACAGGTTCGAAGAACCAAATCAGTGAGAGGTAGTATGCTAGCATTGTTTAAGGGATGCATCAATAGCATAGGACTCCCCTGAAGGTGGAGTTTGATTATCAGGACATGAGTTTCCATGGAGGTGAAATAAGTTTTTCAACAGCTTGGATTTTTTCACAAAGATAAGTCAGCTCAACAAGGTTTGTGGAATGGAATTTTTCTGTACTGATTAGTGACGTGAGAAGTGATGGATTCTACGGGAAGCTAGGAGATGTGGTCACTTGGACTCGGTGGCGTTATATCGGTAAAGAGTGACGTGGTATTAACCGATAAGTGGGAGAAAGCATCGGGAATCCTAGTGAGTTAGAATCAACTTCAAGAGGCGACACATTCAGTAGGAAAAGGATCCGGATCATACTTCAAAAACTTGATAGGCTTTTTCTGCGCACTATAATTTTATCCCCAAGTATGAAAGATATCAATTGTAGCGGTAAGCACCCAAGTTAAATTATCGATCCCGCTAAGACAGTTAATTATTTATTTATTCTAAATCACTATTTAATAAGAATTATGTAACTAAATTTCAATGTTTTGAAGTAAATTATCTAAATCTAAATAACGAAATAATAAATAACTAAATTAATTAAAAGCAATAAAAATAAAAGCAAGTTCTAACCAAGAGATGATGAACAGTTCTAAGGTATCAGGTATTGACCAATTAATTTGGGGTATTAAACTTACGATTGCTCATTCATGCAGTTTCACTGAAAATACACCATATATCCCTGTTATCCCACCGAATATGATTCGATTCAAAGCTAACAGTCTAATCTGGTTTAAATCTTAAGGTGCGCAAATATTACCAAGCCTTATTCCTAGATACTAATCAAAGCAAGCAACAATACCTCCGGATGGTAAGCCTGACTAACAAGATATTTTCTGGAATTACTACAAGGTTCTATTCACTTCCTACTTGATTGTCTAATTGCATTGTTCCACTAAACTAATCAAGTATTTGACATACCCGTTCATGAAATTAAAGTGCTTATAGCGGAGCTACTCTAATCCCTAACAGATAGACAATACCAATCATGAACGCATACAAGCTAACACAATAATCCAAGCATTATAGCGGATGTCATGAATATATTATGAAGACGTTACGAAGCAGATTAGCATGTCTTAATAAAATAAGTAAAATCAAAAGCTCAACTGCATAAAATTCCAAACTTTGGTCTAAATCCCCAAATTAATTAAATCAATCCATCAAACCCTAGAACTGTATATAAAATTAGCCCATGAGGTCACAAGCAACACTCATGGCTAAGCAATTCATACCAAAAATCAAAGTAAAAGGAAGAAAAAGATAGGAATTATGAAACCCTAGTGTAGACGTAGTCTTTCGTTCCTTCTCCGTCTCTCCAATTGCTCGATTCTCCCTCAATTAGCACTTGGAACCCTCTTGGAAGTGGATGGATGGTGAAATCAGGTTGTAAATCTGATATGGATGTGTTGGAGGTGTGAATTGATGATGGATTATGGATGGGTTCTCTCCAATTTGTGTATTGATCTCCCTAATTCTCTCTTGGACTATTGCAGGGCTTTTTTCGCGACCAATAATGCTTCAGAATCGCGAGTTGAGGGTATATATATGCTGCTGCATCGAACAGGTCTCGTCTGGGCCCGATTTTGGGCCGCTCGGCACCTTTCTCGAGCCGAGCTCATGGCCGAGCAACCCCCAAACTAGCCGAGCAGCATATTGATGGAACGGGGACGTCGTGTAGGCTCCGTGGGACCCCTGCTCGGCAGCTTTTGGCCACGTGGAAGGGCCGCTCGCCCCGAGCTACCCGCCGAACTGCTGAAACTGCACTGCGCGATCTCACCGTTTTGAGCATAACTTCTTCATACGGACTCTGAATTGAGTGATTTTTTCGCTCACGCGTTCCTCTCTTCCTTGGCTTTTTATCCATATAAAGAACTCTCAGAAAATCCAACATTTTAATATGTAAAAAGTCATGCAAAGTGGCTGCTCGGTACAGCATGCGCGATGTTAGCACTTTGATCATAACTTTCTCGTTTGAAATCCAATTGAGGTGTTCTTTTTGCCAAAATGACCCTCTCTTCTGTGGCTTTCCAACCATATATCATATGATCAATTTGGACTTCTATAAGAATACAGAAATTTATGCAACGTGGACTGTATTTTTCAGCATTCCTTCTCACTTTCACTCCTCATTCTAACTTTGAACTTTTGATCATGTTTTACCCTTCAAAACTCAACAAAACACCTTAGTAGCATCAAAATCATGTAAATACTCAAATGTACACAATTTCATGCAAAAGTAATAACTTTCCTAAGCAAAACGGTGTAATGGGCATATATAAAATGAGTGAAATTCAACTCTCAACAAACCCCCAAACTTACATGTTGCTCGTCCCGAGGCAACGACCTTAAAAACCAATAGATTAATTGAGAGGAAATTTCACAGCATAAGACATCCAAGACAATATAACAATTCAAATATCATACTTTAGATACAAGATAACCATCCATCTAAAAACATACAATTCAAATCAACTATTTTACTCATTCGGAATGGCCATGGATATCTTTCATCCTTTCCATCGTATTCTAATCGATGTGCTTCTTCATCAATCCAATACTTATGGCAAGCGATGGCCTCGTTGGCATTCTTAAAATTTATCTTGACCTTGCCAACCATGTTAAGATCAAATTTCATTAACCTCTTCATTCTACTCCACCACTTATTCCTTCTTCCGATGAAAATTCCCAACTTCTCTTCTAGTTCCTTTCTATCCCTAAGAATATGAGAGGAATCATAAGGTGAAACAAAGTCAACAGAAATAATATCATTAAATTCAATGCAACTTAAAGAGTTTAAAGGTTTAGAAATGCTCATTTCATTCTTCAAGTCCTCTTCGGTTGCTTCATGACTTTGCTCTTCTTCTTTCTTTTCTTCCTCAACAATTGACTCCAGTTGATAGCTCAATTCAAGTGGAACCACTTGACTTAATCGAGTGGACTCCTCTTCGAGTTCTACTTCCTCAAACGACAGCATAGGACCTTCAAATTGCATTCCAGGGCACAATGGAACAACAATATCTTCCTCAAACTCCTCTTCATCCATTCTTTCCTCTTGTTGACCTTGAGAATTTAAACTTGAAGTGATGTTCGCAAGAAGATTGTTTATGTCTCTCGTTCTTTGATCAAACTCCTGCGATGCAACTTCCCTCTCCTGTGATTGAACTTTCATCTTTCTTTCTAGAGCTTCCAATATTCCCATGTTTTCTTCATGCTTCTTGATGGAAGTATCAAACGCGTCTTGTAATTCTTGGAAAACTCCGATCGATCCAGAATAAGTGTTCTCTTGATAAGGTTGATATAAATTTTTATTATAAGCACAAGACCATTCATCTTCATATCTGACTTGATTGTAGTACTGAGAATGACTTTGATTCACTAAAGAATCATAACCATAATTCCTCTCATCCATGTAATATGGAGAAGGAACCATAGTATTATGATTTTCATAGCGTTTCAATATTTTGTCTATGCATGGAGAAGGATCCATAACATTCTGATTTCCATATCTTTTCAATATTTCGTCCATCTCAGTACCTCAAAGATAATTTATAGTCAGAATATATCCAAATAAGAAAAATAAAAAAAAGCAATAAAAAGTCCTAATTAAACTAGCAATAAAAGAAAAATAAATAATTAAGCCATCCCCGGCAACGGCGCCAAAAACTTGATAGGCTTTTTCTGCGCACTATAATTTTATCCCCAAGTATGAAGGATATCAATTGTAGCGGTAAGCACCCAAGTTAAATTATCGATCCCGCTAAGACAGTTAATTATTTATTTATTCTAAATCACTATTTAATAAGAATTATGTAACTAAATTTCAATGTTTTGAAGTAAATTATCTAAATCTAAATAACGAAATAATAAATAACTAAATTAATTAAAAGCAATAAAAATAAAAGCAAGTTCTAACCAAGAGATGATGAACAGTTCTAAGGTATCAGGTATTGACCAATTAATTTGGGGTATTAAACTTACGATTGCTCATTCATGCAGTTTCACTGAAAATACACCACATATCCCTGTTATCCCACCGAATATGATTCGATTCAAAGCTAACAGTCTAATCTGGTTTAAATCTTAAGGTGCGTAAATATTACCAAGCCTTATTCCTAGATACTAATCAAAGCAAGCAACAATACCTCCGGATGGTAAGCCTGACTAACAAGATATTTTCTGGAATTACTACAAGGTTCTATTCACTTCCTACTTGATTGTCTAATTGCATTGTTCCACTAAACTAATCAAGTATTTGACATACCAGTTCATGAAATTAAAGTGCTTATAGCAGAGCTACTCTAATCCCTAACAGATAGACAATACCAATCATGAACGCATACAAGCTAACACAATAATCCAAACATTATAGCGGATGTCATGAATATATTATGAAGACGTTACGAAGCAGATTAGCATGTCTTAATAAAATAAGTAAAATCAAAAGCTCAACTGCATAAAATCCCAAACTTTGGTCTAAATCCCCAAATCAATTAAATCAATCCATCAAACCCTAGAACTGTATATAAAATTAGCCCATGAGGTCACAAGCAACACTCATGGCTAAGCAATTCATACCAAAAATCAAAGTAAAAGGAAGAAAAAGATAGGAATTATGAAACCCTAGTGTAGACGTAGTCTTTCGTTCCTTCTCCGTCTCTCCAATTGCTCGATTCTCCCTCAATTAGCACTTGGAACCCTCTTGGAAGTGGATGGATGGTGAAATCAGGTTGTAAATCTGATATGGATGTGTTGGAGGTGTGAATTGATGATGGATTATGGATGGGTTCTCTCCAATTTGTGTATTGATCTCCCTAATTCTCTCTTGGACTGTTGCAGGGTTTTTTTCGCGACCAATAATGCTTCAGAATCGCGAGTTGAAGGTATATATATGCTGCTGCATCGAACAGGTCTCGTCTGGGCCCGATTTTGGGCCGCTCGGCACCTTTCTCGAGCCGAGCTCATGGCCGAGCAACCCCCAAACTAGCCGAGCAGCATATTGATGGAACGAGAACGTCGTGTAGGCTCCGTGGGACCCCTGCTCGGCAGCTTTTGGCCACGTGGAAGGGCCGCTCGCCCCGAGCTACCCGCCGAACTGCTGAAACTGCACTGCGCGATCTCACCGTTTTGAGCATAACTTCTTCATACGGACTCTGAATTGAGTGATTTTTTCTCTCACGCGTTCCTCTCTTCCTTGGATTTTTATCCATATAAATAACTCTCAGAAAATCCAACATTTTAATATGTAAAAAGTCATGCAAAGTGGCTGCTCGGTACAGCATGCGCGATGTTAGCACTTTGATCATAACTTTCTCGTTTGAAATCCAATTGAGGTGTTCTTTATGCCAAAATGACTCTCTCTTCTGTGGCTTTCCAACCATATATCACATGGTCAATTTGGACTTCTATAAGAATACAGAAATTTATGCAACGTGGACTGTATTTTTCAGCATTCCTTCTCACTTTCACTCCTCATTCTAACTTTGAACTTTTGATCATGTTTTATCCTTCAAAACTCAACAAAACACCTTAGTAGCATCAAAATCATGTAAATACTCAAATGTACACAATTTCATGCAAAAGTAATAACTTTCCTAAGCAAAACGGTGTAATGGGCATATATAAAATGAGTGAAATTCAACTCTCAACAAACAAAAACTTGATAGGCTTTTTCTGCGCACTATAATTAAATCCTCAAGTGTAAGGATATCAATTGTAGCAGCAAGCACCCAAGTTAAATTATCGATCCCACTGAGACACCTAATTATTTATTTTACTATTAATTACTAATTAATCAGAATTGAGTAACCAATATTCAGAGTATTGTAGTGAATTAATTATCTAAATTACTGAAATAATAAATAACTGAATTATTAAAAAGCAATAAAAATAAAAGCAAGTTTCTAATCAAGAGATGACGAACAGTTCTAAGGTATCAGGTAGAGACCAATTAATTTGGGTTATTAAACTTACGATTGCTCATTCATGCAGTTTCACTGAAAATACACCACATATCCCTGTTATCCCACCGAATATGATTCGATTCAAAGCTAACAGTCTAATCTGGTTTAAATCCTAAGGTGCGCAAATATTACCAAGCCTTATTCCTAGATACTAATCAAAGCAAGCAACAATACCTCCGGATGGTAAGCCCGACTAACAAGATATTTTCTGGAATTACTACAAGGTTCTATTCACTTCCTACTTGATTGTCTAATTGCATTGTTCCACTAAACTAATCAAGTATTTGATTAACCAGTTCATGAAATTAAAGTGCTTATAGCGGAGCTACTCTAATCCCTAACAGATAGACAATACCAATCATGAACGCACACAAGCTAACACAATAATCCAAGCATTATAGCGGATGTCATGAATATATTATGAAGACGTTACGAAGCAGAAAAGCATGTCTTAATAAAATAAGTAAAATCAAAAGCTCAACTGCATAAAATCCCAATCTTTGGTCTAAATCCCCGAATCAATTAAATCAATCCATCAAACCTTAGGACTGTATATAAAATTAGCCCATGAGGTCACAAGAAACACTCATGGCTAAGCAATTCATACCAAAAATCAAAGTAAAAGGAAGGAAAAGAAAGGAATTATGAAACCCTAGTGTAGACGTAGTCTTTCGTTCCTTCTCTGTCTCTCCAATTGCTCGATTCTCCCTCAATTAGCACTTGGAACCCTCTTGGAAGTGGATGGATGGTGAAATCAGGTTGTAAATCTGATATGGAGGTGTTGGAGGTGTGAATTGATGATGGATTATGGATGGGTTCTCTCCAATTTGGGTCTCGATCTCCCTAATTGTTTCTAGGACTGATGTAGGGCTTTTTCGCGATCGAAACTGCTTCAGAATCGCGACTTGAGGGTATATATACGCTGCTACATCGAACAGGTCTCGTCTGGGCCCGATTTTGGGCCGCTCGGCACCTTGCTCGGGCCGAGCTTATGGCCGAGCGACCTCCAAACCAGCCGAGCAGCATATGGTTGGAATGGGGTCGTAATGTAGGTTCTGAAGCAACCAAACTCGGCTGGAAATTCGCAGAAAGTTGGTACCGCTCGAGCCGAGCAGCCTCCCGAGCTGCGGAGACTGCACTGCGCGACTTCACCGTTTTGAGCATAACTTCTTCATACGGACTCCAATTTGAATGATTTTTATGCTCACGCGTTCCTCTTTTCCTTGGCTTTCTATCCATATAAAGAACTCTCAGAAACTCCAACATTTGAATATGTAAAAAGTCATGCAAAGTGGCTGCTCGGTACAGCATGTGCGACGTTAGCACTTTGATCATAACTTTCTCGTTTGGAATCCAATTGGGGTGTTCTTTATGTCAAAACGACCCTCTCTTCTGTGGCTTTCCAACCATATATCATATGATCAATTTGGACTTCTATAAGAATACAGAAATTTGAGCAACATGGACTGTATTTTTCAGCATTCCTTCTCACTTTCACTCCTCATTCCAACTTTGAACTTTTGATCATGTTTTACCCTTCAAAACTCAACAAAACACCTTAGTAGCATCTTAATTATGCAAGATATGAAAACCATGTCATTTTATACAAAATCATGGCCACATTCTATCAAAAACGGTGTAATGTGAGACCTAAAATACGTGAAATTCCACTCTCAACAAACCCCCAAACTTACCTGTTGCTCGTCTCGAGGCAACGACATATAAAACCAATAAAACGGAAGGGACAGACATATAAAAGCAACACCTAATAAAACTCCTACACCAACACAGACATATAAAAGCAATAAAACGGAAGGGACAGCCCCCAACAAGCGCTCATGTTTAACGTCGGAGAGTCACGACGGGATACCTCTTTTCAACTACTGGATCGGAGGATAGTCTTCTCTCATCTTTACTTTCAAGTACTTCCATCCTCTCTTATTTACTTCACTAATCATCTCACCCTTCTTTGTCACTCCAACATGATCCTTTGAATTCTTTTCCTCCCATGATTGTCTTGAGTCCTTCTTGTCAATCCTCCACTCAATTGTAGGCTCAACCTGTGTAGCAAAACAAGGATCAAACAAGTTAGAATTTTCAACAATATGAGAATAAAAATCAGGAGGTAAGTTTGGAGGCTTCAAATATGGATCATCCATCTTTACTGCAACCAAAAGATTATCAAATATCACATTAGAGTTAGTAGTAGGAAAAGTAAGAGATACGCCTGGTCCTGCGATCTCCTCTACCACTTCAACTCTTTGGCTCTCATGCTTCTCTTCCTTAGCAGCAGGCTGCATCTCCTCTTTAACAGTGGACTTCTTATTCTGATTCACTATATCAGCAGTGGTCTTTCTTATCTGTTCATCCCTTGCATCACCTAATGCAAGTAACTTCTCAAGATAGTCAATACATGCATCATTGGACAAACTCTCAAACTCTGCATCAGGCAGGGTGAAGTCCTCTACTACTTCCACAGACTTGCATTGCTGCTTATCTGTAGGCCACTGCATCTCTTTATTCAAAGAAAAAAAACGTGTTTAAATAAATCTAAAAAATTAAATATATATATCCTAATTAAATTAGCAATAAAAGAAAAATAAACAATTAAACTGTCCCCGGCAACGGCGCCAAAAACTTGATAGGCTTTTTCTGCGCACTATAATTAAATCCTCAAGTGTAAGGATATCAATTGTAGCAGCAAGCACCCAAGTTAAATTATCGATCCCACTGAGACACCTAATTATTTATTTTACTATTAATTACTAATTAATCAGAATTGAGTAACCAATATTCAGAGTATTGTAGTGAATTAATTATCTAAATTACTGAAATAATAAATAACTGAATTATTAAAAAGCAATAAAAATAAAAGCAAGTTTCTAATCAAGAGATGACGAACAGTTCTAAGGTATCAGGTAGAGACCAATTAATTTGGGTTATTAAACTTACGATTGCTCATTCATGCAGTTTCACTGAAAATACACCACATATCCCTGTTATCCCACCGAATATGATTCGATTCAAAGCTAACAGTCTAATCTGGTTTAAATCCTAAGGTGCGCAAATATTACCAAGCCTTATTCCTAGATACTAATCAAAGCAAGCAACAATACCTCCGGATGGTAAGCCCGACTAACAAGATATTTTCTGGAATTACTACAAGGTTCTATTCACTTCCTACTTGATTGTCTAATTGCATTGTTCCACTAAACTAATCAAGTATTTGATTAACCAGTTCATGAAATTAAAGTGCTTATAGCGGAGCTACTCTAATCCCTAACAGATAGACAATACCAATCATGAACGCACACAAGCTAACACAATAATCCAAACATTATAGCGGATGTCATGAATATATTATGAAGACGTTACGAAGCAGAAAAGCATGTCTTAATAAAATAAGTAAAATCAAAAGCTCAACTGCATAAAATCCCAATCTTTGGTCTAAATCCCCGAATCAATTAAATCAATCCATCAAACCTTAGGACTGTATATAAAATTAGCCCATGAGGTCACAAGCAACACTCATGGCTAAGCAATTCATACCAAAAATCAAAGTAAAAGGAAGGAAAAGAAAGGAATTATGAAACCCTAGTGTAGACGTAGTCTTTCGTTCCTTCTCCGTCTCTCCAATTGCTCGATTCTCCCTCAATTAGCACTTGGAACCCTCTTGGAAGTGGATGGATGGTGAAATCAGGTTGTAAATCTGATATGGAGGTGTTGGAGGTGTGAATTGATGATGGATTATGGATGGGTTCTCTCCAATTTGGGTCTCGATCTCCCTAATTGTTTCTAGGACTGATGTAGGGCTTTTTCGTGATCGAAACTATTTCAGAATCGCGACTTGAGGGTATATATACGCTGCTGCATCGAACAGGTCTCGTCTGGGCCCGATTTTGGGCCGCTCGGCACCTTGATCGGGCCGAGCTTATGGCCGAGCGGCCCCCAAACCGGCCGAGCAGCATATGGTTGGAATGGGGTCGTAATTTAGGTTCTGAAGCAACCAAACTTGGCTGGAAATTCGCAGAAAGTTGGTCCCGCTCGAGCCGAGCGGCCTCCCGAGCTGCGGAGACTGCACTGCGCGACTTCACCGTTTTGAGCATAACTTCTTCATACGGACTCCAATTTGAATGATTTTTATGCTCACGCGTTCCTCTTTTCCTTGGCTTTCTATCCATATAAAGAACTCTCAGAAACTCTAACATTTGAATATGTAAAAAGTCATGCAAAGTGGCTGCTCGGTACAGCATGTGCGACGTTAGCACTTTGATCATAACTTTCTCGTTTAGAATCCAATTGGGGTATTCTTTACGTCAAAACGACCCTCTCTTCTGTGGCTTTCCAACCATATATCATATGATCAATTTGGACTTTATAAGAATACAGAAAATTGTGCAACATGGACTGTATTTTTCAGCATTCCTTCTCACTTTCACTCCTCATTCCAACTTTGAACTTTTGATCATGTTTTACCCTTCAAAACTCAACAAAACACCTTAGTAGCATCTTAATTATGCAAGATATGAAAACCATGTCATTTTATACAAAATCATGGCCACATTCTATCAAAAACGGTGTAATGTGAGACCTAAAATACGTGAAATTCCACTCTCAACAAACCCCCAAACTTACCTGTTGCTCGTCCCGAGGCAACGACATATAAAACCAATAGAGTAATTGAGAGGAAATTTCACAACTTCACATCCAAGAAAATATAACAATTCAAAAATCATACTTCAAATACTAAGATAACCATCCAAGTTAAATTATGGAACCCAAAAGGACAGCTAATTATTTATTTCCTAAAATTACTAAATTAATCAGAATCCAGTAACCGATATCCAGGAGTTGTGAATTTAATTATCTAAATTACTGAAAATATAAATAACTAAATTAATTAAAAGCAATAAAAATAAAAGCAAGTTTCTAATCAAGAGATAACGAACAGTTCTAAGGTATCAGGTAGAGACCAATTAATTTGGGTTACTAAACTTACGATTGTTCATTCATGCAGTTTCACTGAAAATACACCACATATCCCTGTTATCCCACCGAATATGATTCGATTCAAAGCTAACAGTCTAATCTGGTTTAAATCCTAAGGTGCGCAAATATTACCAAGCCTTATTCCTAGATACTAATCAAAGCAAGCAACAATACCTCCGGATGGTAAGCCCGACTAACAAGATATTTTCTGGAATTACTACAAGGTTCTATTCACTTCCTACTTGATTGTCTAATTGCATTGTTCCACTAAACTAATCAAGTATTTGATTAACCAGTTCATGAAATTAAAGTGCTTATAGCGGAGCTACTCTAATCCCTAACAGATAGACAATACCAATCATGAACGCACACAAGCTAACACAATAATCCAAGCATTATAGCGGATGTCATGAATATATTATGAAGACGTTACGAAGCAGAAAAGCATGTCTTAATAAAATAAGTAAAATCAAAAGCTCAACTGCATAAAATCCCAATCTTTGGTCTAAATCCCCGAATCAATTAAATCAATCCATCAAACCTTAGGACTGTATATAAAATTAGCCCATGAGGTCACAAGCAACACTCATGGCTAAGCAATTCATACCAAAAATCAAAGTAAAAGGAAGGAAAAGAAAGGAATTATGAAACCCTAGTGTAGACGTAGTCTTTCGTTCCTTCTCCGTCTCTCCAATTGCTCGATTCTCCCTCAATTAGCACTTGGAACCCTCTTGGAAGTGGATGGATGGTGAAATCATGTTGTAAATCTGATATGGAGGTGTTGGAGGTGTGAATTGATGATGGATTATGGATGGGTTCTCTCCAATTTGGGTCTCGATCTCCCTAATTGTTTCTAGGACTGATGTAGGGCTTTTTCGCGATCGAAACTGCTTCAGAATCGCGACTTGAGGGTATATATACGCTGCTGCATCGAACAGGTCTCGTCTGGGCCCGATTTTGGGCCGCTCGGCACCTTGCTCGGGCCGAGCTCATGGCCGAGCGGCCCCCAAACCAGCTGAGCAGCATATGGTTGGAATGGGGCCGTCATGTAGGTTCTGAAGCAACCCAACTCGGCTGGAAATTCTCACAAAGTTGGTCCCGCTCGAGCCGAGCGTCCTCCCGAGCTGTGGAGACTGCACTGCGCAACTTCACCGTTTTGAGCATAACTTCTTCATACGGACTCCAATTTGAATGATTTTTACACTCACGCGTTCCTATTTTCCTTGGCTTTCTATCATATAAAGAACTCTCAGAAAATCTAACATTTGAATATGTAAAAAGCCATGCAAAGTGGCTGCTCGGTACAGCATGTGCGACGTTAGCACTTTGATCATAACTTTCTCGTTTGGAATCCAATTGGGGTGTTCTTTACGTCAAAACGACCCTCTCTTCTGTGACTTTCCAACCATATATCATATGATTAAATTGGACTTCTACAATAATACAGAAAATTTGTGCAACCTGGACTGTATTTTTCAGCATTCCTTCTCACTTTCACTCCTCATTCCAACTTTGAACTTTTGATCATGTTTTACCCTTCAAAACTCAACAAAACACCTTAGTAGCATTAAAATCATGTAAATACTCAAATGTACTCAATTCCATGCAAAAATAATAACTTTCCTAAGCAAAACGGTGTAATGTGCATATGTAAAATGCGTGAAATTCAACTCTCAACAGTGGAGTCAGAAATAGCTTGAGGGTTCACTACAGGTTCGAAGAACCAAATCAGTGAGAGGTAGTATGCTAGCATTGTTTAAGGGATGCATCAATAGCATAGGACTCCCCTGAAGGTGGAGTTTGATTATCAGGACATGAGTTTCCATGGAGGTGAAATAAGTTTTTCAACAGCTTGGATTTTTTCACAAAGACAAGTCAGCTCAACAAGGTTTGTGGAATGGAATTTTTCTGTACTGATTAGTGACGTGAGAAGTGATGGATTCTACGGGAAGCTAGGAGATGTGGTCACTTGGACTCGGTGGCGTTATATCGGTAAAGAGTGACGTGGTATTAACCGATAAGTGGGAGAAAGCATCGGGAATCCTAGTGAGTTAGAATCAACTTCAAGAGGCGACACATTCAGTAGGAAAAGGATCCGGATAGACCTATTGTAGCTTGATGGAAGATGGAGGTAATTGCTCAAGGTGGAGCAATGGTAAAACATTGTTGCTCAAGGTGGAGCAGTGAAGGAGAGTTAGAGGTTTGTTCTTATTACATGCAAGGTTTAAGGTGGAGTGTTGCAAGGTCTAAGGTGGAGAATTGTGGAGTTATAGACCTTGCATGGCTGCATGTAATTAGTATATCATGTAGGATGACTTGTTATCTATTGATTGATCGAAAAACATGAATGAATTAGCATGAACACGTGGCTGGAAATGCAAGATAGAAGCAACAAAGGCATGTGGAGCAGGTTTGAAGCATTAGTGAGCAGCTGACTTTGGAGGCAGTTGCAGACTGTTATATGGATCAAAAGTAACCATCTATTAGCTGGATATTGCAGTTGGGATAGCAGGCTTGCTATTGGTAAATAGAAACAGTGGGATAGAGTTAGTTAAAGGCTCCAAATCAGTTTAGGAAATCAACTGCTCACTTAGTCCTATAAATTGGAGTATCCACTCATGTGATCATTAGGATTCAGAGTTTTCATCATCTAGTTGGTGTGCGTTTTTGCTCTGTAATCTCTCATGAATAAAGAACACTTTTTCTCTCCCGTGGACGTAGGAGTTTCATCTCCGAACCACGTAAATCCTCTCGTGTTTTCGTTTTCTTTCGTCTATCCCAAATATGTGAGTTCCTGTGCATGTGGTGTAATGAGTCTTGTTTTGAGTTTCTTGCCAAATTCACAACACAGAGAAAGTGGATGACAACGATTCTCTTAGAACGGACCCGTAATTCGATAGAAATGGAAGATATGACAATGGAAAATTTTGGAAACAATTACTAGCTAGGGCTTGAGAGAATCCCCAATTCAAATTACAAAGCAAATGCCCAAAATGGTAATTATCCTAATTTATCTGGATTGGATTCACTGTTGAATATGTAATGTTAATACTACGGATGTCACAAGACTAATTATGTAAAGAGGAACAATAGAATTTAACGGGCCATCAATTTAATACAAGCCCCTTATTAACTATATATATATTCTACCAAACATCAGATAACGGTATTACTTGTATGAATTACCCCTATTATGTAGTACCAAACGAAGCGTTCAGGTATTCTCTTTCACCTTTCTTCAATCTTCCTTTCTTCAATTTATGAACTCTAATTTCTCTCTCTTTGCAATTGTGTTTTCCTTTCGATTGTTTCGTTTACTCTCATGCCTCGCACGACTCAATGGTAAGAACCCTCGAAATATCCTCTGCTTACAATTTCTCTCTTGCTCTAATTATTTTGAGCTCTTCGACATCCACCACTGCCGTCGTGATCTTGCTCTCTGAATCCGACTCTTCTCCATGCCCGTACGCTTCAGTTGCCCTATGTATGGTTGTATTCAATTTCTACAGAAAACCATTATTTTGTTTCTCCCTAATTTTATTTCCCTTCTTTGCTTTAATTCGACCCTCCCGTTATTCGCTTCAATTATCACGGCGGCCCTGGCCTTATCATAACCTTGTCACCTCCATCTCACTGCCAGGATGTATGAATTAGTGATTCATTGGTTTTAAACTTATGAGTCTTTAAACTGATTGTTCATGTTTTACCTGCTTTCTTTCGTACTTTCAAATCCATGATTATAGATGCGTCATGAGTAACTAGCTGTTAAATATGCTACAGAAATGTTTAATGTCCGAGTTTAAGTTTCAATGGCCAGTGACATGAATAAAATAAAAAGTTTAAACATCTTTCGCAGCGTACTTGTTAATACAATCTGGTTTCTATGTAGGTATCTCTGTGTTGTATAATTCACTAATTACTTTTGGAACTCATCCTTTTTGTGAATTTTCAAAATTTCTCCATAGTTTCCCAGTTTGGTATTGATCACGTAAGTTGTTAAACTCCTTAGTTTTTGGTTGTCTCGGTTTTTTTTGCCACTTTGATATGTGTTTTTACCTGACTTGTGCATGTAATGGAGTACTGTTGATGTGTTGGTGAATCTGACCAGAGTTTATTGGTGAATTTTATAATCTTTATTTTAATAAATTATTTAGCATAAGAGAATAACTAAACTTTGGATTCCCTACATTTGCCTTGTCTCAAATTGCTTCAGGGTCCAGTTTCAAAGAGAAGCTTGGACATTTGCATCTGCATCTTCTCTTCTGAATTGAGATTCACTAAGCGTATGCCTTGGGCTTCCCCAATTTTGAATCGTACGGCAGCCTCTCTCTCAATGTTGCTAACAGATTTTCCGCCTTTAAAGTTGATGTATCAATGCCTTCTTTCCCCCTGCTTACTAAAGGTATGATGCGTTGTTATGCGCTTAAGTTGTAAAATTTTTTAACAACACATGAACAATAAGACATGTTAACTTATTCTTCTTATCTTCAATTGTTATAAATTTCTTGGTTGGTATAGTCTATAGATAAGGATTAGCCTTAGTGCTAGAAAATAATTCTTAAGCAAATTTCAGCTATACACCCAAGATGATTGATGAAAAGTTTGAATAGAAATTTATTTAAAAATCATGTTTTATGTCTTGACGTGAGTGGAACTGGAATTTTGATAGCCCTATATACATGAGTAATACTTGATTCTGGAATGAAAAATGAAATTTGAATTAGAGGGCATATGTGGTCATGATGGATAGATTGACCTTGTGAGATGGATGGATGGTTCTTAAAAGCACGCGTTGCCATTTGATGTCTTTGACGAACAAGAGAATTTATTGTATTTTATGAATTTTGTCCGTAGAATTGCGCTTGATTTGTTGGTTTTTTTTTATTATTTAATTTTCCATGCAAAAAGCCCATGCGCATGATGCATATTTATTTTTCTGTAATCTTGACTCAAGTTTACGAATACTTGTGGAAATGTTGCCATTTTTAACCTAAGATCTCTGCTGGAGCTTGTGGCATTAGTATAGTAAGAAACATGAAAACATTTCCCTATATTATGTTGTGTCATCTATTGCTTGCTAGCTCAAGAAAATGCGAAACTCTCTCTTAATTTCTCACCTGATGTTTTATGTTACAAAAGAAGTACCTTCAATCGCTCTATCATCTTTCAATCACCATTATGCATTTGATTAGTAAATCTTAATGAGCTGACTTTTCTGTTCCCTTTTCACTTGTACAGAAATTAATAGCCTACCTACATGCAGCAACAATGACAGGTGAATAATTTCACTTTTTTGAATTTTCTGTAACTTTTACTACATTAGGTACAATTTTTCCTACTTTATATCCTTACATTTCTATTACACCATTGGATTTGTATCGCGTACTTCCGTTTACTTATCGTTACTAATCATGGTTTGTTCCAATCTTCTCAAATTATTATCTCTTTAACTTATTGTTTTACTTGTTCTTGTGTGCATGAATATATGTTTGTGCAATCACAGTACATCGATCTTATGGCTAAATGATGGATCCAAGATATTACACTCACTTGAGCTCTCAGCAACAAGATATATAGACGACAAGCACTCTAGAACAGGATACATTCATGAATCAGTTCCAAGTGCATCAACTATATTATTGTGCTATTTGATTCCCTTGTTGACAATGCGTACATAATTAACGGGCTAGCACCTCACGAAGTGAGGTGCCACCCTACCTAGTACTTAAATAATAAGTTGAAATTAAAATTATAACCCTAAAATTAAATAAATAAAAAAAGAAAAAAAGAAAAGAAAAAGAAATAAAGAAAATAGCGCTGGTCAACGGTTCCACAGGCGGGTATGGAAATCCTATTGATGCCCTCAACCTTATACTCACCCACCTATAATTATAGGCAAAAGCTCTTGTGCCCCCGGGGACACGTGTCCCCATGGCAACACAACCCTTCCCCTCCATATTCTATTTAAACCTATGTATTTCTAGGGGTTTAAATTGTAAAGGGGCACGCACGGAAGTGTCCCAGGCACAAGAGCTTCACTCATAATTATATTTTCAATAATAACCATCTGGTTTAGAAAGAAGACAGACCCTTCAGCAGAAGCCTTAATTAAATAAAAATGGTCATAAAATTGTTTTCTATTTTTTATGTCATGTATTTATACCAAAATAAAGTAATAGTAATCTTTTTTATGAAATGCAATTTACAAGTTTCTGCTTCATTTAAGGTTGAAGTGTTGGAATTTGGTCGTACGCTCAGCCTAAAGACAATTGAAGGATCTCTTAGGCTTTCTCTCTTGAAGTGTGGATGTTATGTGAAATATATTTCAATAAGATTGTATGGTGGAGCATCATGGCTTCATCAAGGGTTTATTCATGTACTCCTTTTTTCTGTTTGAGGAACTGTAATCTATGACTGATCTCTTGGTGACATACATCCTTTTTCAGCTAAATCTGGATTTTGATAACAATGTGAATCTATTTGAAATCACTCAAAATAAAGTTCATAAATCATTGGTTGCTTCAATGGAAATAAAAAAATTGGAAGAATAAATAGGTGCTTGTAATAAGATCTTACAGTTTTTCCATGGGCTGTAACTTCTATGTCTATTAGTTTTAATGTCGTGTGTTTCGTTTAATTTTAATGCTTTGATTTGCTTTTGCTTTCAATTTTGAATAGAAGTATTGAATTGAAATGAGATTGAGAGTATGATTTTCGGTTTTGCTTGATTGAAAAATGGGGATAAATTGCATTGCAAATGTTTATTATATTCATATGCTGTGAAAATGCATGCAAGATGTTCGATGAAATGCCTGAGTGAAAATTTTTGCTTTAAGATGCTCAAATGTGCTTTAATTAAGTTGAGAAATTGTGGTTCATTGGAAAAGATATCATTCCTATATGCATGAGTTTAGGCTAAGATATGGTGGAAGTGATGAGATACATAAATTCTTGTTTAGAAAAGAGGCACCTTAATCTTTGAGTTGACTACTTTTGTTATTCTTATTTTTGTTTTATTTGTAGTGTTCTTGTTTTTGTCTTGTTTTAGTTCTTGGGATGTTTAATCTTGTGCTCAGTCATAAACTGATTTTTACTTTTGTCTCCTTTTAGGCAAATAGAAGATTGCACTTGCCTAATTGCTCTGTAATGCTTGCTTTAGTAATCATGCAAAAACAGAATGATGATTAAATAAGGTATATTTTGAGGATTAAACAGAATGGGCTGCGAGAACTACATTTTAGAATTCTTGCTTCAGTGATTTGCTTTTTTTTCTTTTCTTCATCTATGTCAGCTCCTTGGGCTTCTTACTTGCTTTGTTATTTTTCTTTTTTATGTTGCTGCGTTCTCAGCTTCTTTACTTGCTCGGGTGGTTTGCTAATTGTTTTTTGCATATTCTTAATTTGCAAGTCGTTTTGCTTCTTTACCTTCATGTTTCCTCTTGTGCTTTACCTGGTTCATTTTAGAGTGGTTCTTACTTATTCTCGTGCCTTTTGTTACTACTATGTTTTGCTTCTTCATCTTCAGATTTATATTGATATTTGAACTCTCGTTTAATTGAAAACAGGGTAGACCTGTCATCTCTTGCAAGCTCACATTACAACAAAGGTTTAGCTCATTTCCCTTCTTTCAATTAAAGTTCAAAACAGTGCTGTCCCTACTTTATTTTGTATCTATTTAACTTACATTTGACTGAAGATATATTTTTTTAATTTTTCCAGTTTATTATGATCACAACTTTTTATTATCAGTAACTCCAGGCCGTTTAAGATTTATGATCACTTAATTTCATTTTTGAGATATATTATTAATTAGTTTGGTGTCAGCTTGATTGATTTTGTCTTTCTAAGTCGTAGGAAATGCGTTAATTTGTCCTGCAATTTTTTGTACTTGTAATTTTCAGACCGAATTGACCATCATCTTCCTATGTTTCATCTGATGGATTGAATACAGCAGTGGCTTATCGCTTGCCTCATGTTGTACTGATCATATATGAGCAATTTATGATAAGTTTGATTTCTCTAGTTTTCATGTGCAAGGCCATTGCAAGTTGGCACGCAAGTGATGTAATACCATATTGAAACTACTTGCTAATTATTTGTGCTACTGAATATAAAAAGTTCTCTTATTTCATCTTGTTCTCTCTACACAGGAAATAAGTAGTGAAGACCTACACAATGAAATTTGCCAATTGTTGCATGGCCATAAACAAGTAAGCTTCTCCTTTTAAGTTCCCATATGGATTATTTTCTTACTTGTGGATGTACATGGATACATAGTTGTTAAAGGCGCGCCTAAGGCGCTCGGGCTTAGGGGTCTGCGCCTAGATTTTGTTGATTTTTTGCTATTCCAGGCTCATGTATCAAAGGCGCACGCTTAGGTGCACCTTTTAGGTGCGTAAGGCGCGCCTCTTCAACATCCTATTTTTTCTTTTTTAAGTTTTTGAAATAGCTACTCAATTATTAAAGGGTTTACACGTTTTTAAGATAAAAATGGACAACCCACTTATAAAATGATATAAATAGAGAATTAGGGTTAGGGTTTTAGTACTTGAACTTTCAAAACAAAGACAAAAAGGTGGGCTGCCTTCACCTCCACCGCCTACTTGAACTTTATTTGTGTGTATGTTTTATGTGTTATAATGCTATTATGAGTTATTATGTATCATTATGTGATGTTATGTGATTTTTATGTTAGTTTAGTTAGGTAATATGATTGTAAGTAGGATATATTTGTATATATACATTGTAAATTCAGTTTTGGGCAAAATGTAGCCCAGGCGCACGCCTGAGGCGCGCCAAGGGGTCCGTGCGCCTCTCTCTTTTAACAACTATGCGTGGATATTAATCATTAATAAAATATCTATTATCTAGTTGAACATGACAGTTGTACCTATTAATCCTATGACCAAAAGTTGGAAGTACATTGATTATATGATGATTAATACAGTTCACTTTTGTATAATCTCTTTAGCAATTCTCAGCATATAGAGCTTAGATAGCTTGTGAAGGCTTCCAACTCCTCCCCCCAATGTATATGGTTGACTGTCAAAGTATGGAAACTTCTTTGCCTTGTTTAGTTGTCAAACTTTGCACGTGTATCCAAGAATGCACTATATATGAAATGATTTCATATCTTGACAGAGTTAGCATAGTGTTGTTGTTTGAGGAAGCTATC
Source organism: Pogostemon cablin (assembly GCA_023678885.1). Taxonomy (NCBI): domain Eukaryota; kingdom Viridiplantae; phylum Streptophyta; class Magnoliopsida; order Lamiales; family Lamiaceae; genus Pogostemon; species Pogostemon cablin. Next base: position 9,076,419 of record CM043009.1, read on the forward strand.
GTATATAGGCAACACCGAGTGCATGCACTTCTGTTGTTTTATCTGCCGTAAACAGGAATTGAGAATTTTCATTACATATTGGCTTTCGTACTATTTCTTTCTTTTTAAATTATTTTTTGTTCCCCCTTTACTTTTTTGTTCTACAACACTTTTGGTTCATAGTGGCGGGGTGCATGGTGCACATTATTATGCTTTTATCCGGCCAATACTTTATGATCAGTTGTATGTTTCTTGCTTCAACTTTTTCATTACTTCACACAGAGGTTGAAAAGGAACAAGAAGAAAACGAAGACAAAAGAAGATACAAAGCGCAGGCCCACCTTTCTATTATCAAGGTTGCGTCACCGTTGGGCATGTATAAAATTGCTTTCATCATTTATGTTGATGGGCTGCTTAATCCAATCCATCAAGGCAGATCTTATGGTAATTTTTTTTTAACTCTCTTTTCAATAAATGAACTTGATATTTACATAAAAATTGTGAGAAGGAAAAGAAAATTACTTAAAACTCCTATGGTAAACAAGCCTTATCTATCTTTCCATTTACGTATCTCCACTCACCTCTTTCTGTTTTCCTTAAGCTGTGTACCTTGAAGTATTTCAAATAAACTCTGCCAGGGTATTTCCCTGTTTACTAATTTTTCTATAAAATCTGTTTAACTATAGGTTTCAGATGTTGTTCCATTGCTTGCCGTGCAGTTGCTGATGCAGGGATACATTCTGGTTGTGTCACCAATTTTAGGTAATTTTTCTACCTCTTGCATGTATGTTGCTGTGGCTGTTCTTACTCTCCCATCTTATCTTATTAAATAATTGTGCAAAATAACATATTGACTAATGATTAATTGTACGTCTATTTGAGTTTTTGTTGTCCTCTTAAATGTATCAAAAAGGCCTGTCTTCAACATAACCTTTAATCAATATAAATGTACCAATATTTCATGAATAATATCCAATCTATCATTACCCTTCTGCTATAGTGAGTGAAACTGCATCTTTTGTACTGTATCACTTTTGATATTTTCATTTTATGTTTCTGAATAAGAATTTGTTGAAAGATATATGACATGCAAGTGTTTGTATTTAAGAACACATATTTTAGAAATTTATGAAAGTGAAAACAGTGGTATTGTTAGTGGTTGAATTTTGCTATTGCAGCATTTGGTGATGACAGTTTGAATAATTATTCTGCTATAGTATTTCATTCTAGTCACATTTGGCTTTGGATGATTCTCATTTTAATTTGGGGTGTATTTTCAGTTGTTTACGTGGCAGATGATATTTGCAAATCTTGTCGAACATCCATTGTTGTCTTTTGTGATTAATTTACAAAGTGTCATAAATTTATTCAAAATTGAGGAGTTCCTATTTTGTTTTATGCATTATTGGAGATCAAATGGACCTTTTAAAATCCTGGATTATTTCCATTTTAGCATCTTGTAATAAACTTGCTGATCTCTTCTCAACTTGAAGCTGGATTGCTACAAGTTTGTGGATAAATGAGTGAACTTGACTAGGCAGATTACTGATCAGATAGAACAATCAAGCACCTAATTTGTGCATAAAACTAGGGGCTGAACTAATAAATTGATGTGTATATGCTATTTAAAAGGAGTTAACAACAAAAACTTAAGGATGGGGGAAAAGTTTTATTGTAGAGAATGGAGAGGGACATGAGAACTAGGACAATTCTTGACGAATCACCAGGACCAGCCCGATCACAATGGTAACTCTTGTTGTTTACAATATTCATAGTCCATTATTTATACTGTTGTCAACATCTTTAATGCATGTCTGGTCTTGTTGCTGCTTGCCCTTTTTAACTCAAGCGCCCCAGCTTGAGAGGACAAAACTTGTTGAAAGGATTTTGTTTCCATTTAGCATAAAACAATGCCCTATAAAATTCTTCGTCAGGTATCCTCGTAAGTATGGAGACTTTATAGTTTTATCACTGGCATCAGGCTTATACTGGTTTCACAAGTTATTCGCCGTAATCTTGGTGTAAGCTCCTCTGACTTTTTACATGGTAATCTCAAAAGGAAAACATTGGTATTCTGCATAAACAAAATTATTAATATATTGAAAGATGAACTGTAATGATAGTTAGAGAGAGTCTAAATTTTTAATTGCCTGACCAACCATAAATCTACATTCGAGATACCTTGCCAACATAATTGGCCTTCTATTTAACCATATTCTACCATCTTCTGTTGCCTTCTCAACTATAAACGGTTTGATAAGATAAGATGTTTGATACTCATGATATCGTACTTCCATCAGAACTTGTCTTTGTTTTAATCTACAGCGACCTACATACAATAGGAGTTTAATTTTTGCCGGAACTTTCTTTCTTCTCGTTTGCCTACCCAGTTAACAAACTGAAATTATCAAACAAGAAAAGAAAGAAATCTGCTAATTAGCTTTTTCTTCTTCACGGGCATTATTGTAGATGCTTCAGTTGAGTTCTTCAGTAGTTGTGCTATCCTTTCCAATAACTCCTGCATCCTTTTATCTTGAAGCTCCATACCACTTGTTGAAAATCTTTAGAACAGGAAACTGTATGCATGAAGATGCCTAAAATACTAATATTATTGCTAGCTTGAACAATAAGATGTCATATAATAGTTGGCAAGTTTGGTTGCAAACTTGAAAAAGCAGATTAGTACGTAATGTCAAATTTTTACAACTAGAATATAGGTTTAGAAATAATAAAAAATAAAATTAACCAGCTAAAAGCTAATGTCAATGTTGGATCATATTTGTATCTATAGCTAGATTCAAAACATATAACTCAAGTTTTTGAGCCTCAAGTTTGCGTCTTGTACATGAAGCAGGTATATGTATACTCTTGGATCAATTTGAAAGGAATAGACATGAAAGACGATAAAGCTCTCAGGGAAAACTTATCAGCCATCAGAGAAAAGGTTTGAAATGCACCCTATTGTATCCATACACTATAAAGACTCTGCCAAAAAGCTTTGCCTTACGTAACACATTGACTTAACTGCACAATGCGTAATAGACTGTGGCAAGATCAATAAATCTAACCCGTACTTGTAGTCTGAACCCTCCTGGTCGTTAATGAATGCATGCACCTATGTGGAAAATGGTATAGCTGATATAAAGGGCTGATATTACTTACTTGATTGGTCCAGCTTTGGTGACTGCAACACAATCTTTAAATTGCTCAAACAGTTCACTATTTTTAAAATATTCTCTCAACCATCTTGATTGAGGAACATGTTTCTAATGGGGGGATATTGACATATCCACTTTTGAGTGACTTTTTTTATAAAGATGCAATGATTTATCTTCGGCTGAAGCATTGCTGTGTGTTGATAGAAGAGACTTACGATCTACTTGATCTTAATAGATATGGCTTGCTTCGCCGGCATGATCAATTAAATTTATTTTTTTATGTTTGGAGTTCTTGTTCATTGCTTGGCATCATAGTGTTGTTTGTGGCTGATGATCGACTGGTCTTCCATTGTTAGATGACTTACCTTCGTGGAGGACACGAAGACTCAATGGTTGTTCAACAATGAATTCACAGCAAGGAGAAAATATTGTCTCTGTCCCTCTGACAAATCAAGTGCAGTCCACCAAACTTTTGCACACTTGATTGTTTGCACATTTTTTCCAGTTCTCAAAGTTGAGGTTATAGTACTGTTGCAAATGCTTTGCAGCTTTGTCAAGTTTACACATTTAGTAGTCTTTATTTTGGGCAGGATAATTGATAGATCGACATGTTCTGATATCTCATGCACAACAGGGGTTTCTGCGTTGACAATTTCCTCTATTTTGGAACAATTCTCAACTTTCAAGTGTTTCAATGTTGAAAAGAGCTTTGGCAAATTCAGGATTGAGAATTTCCGTGAATTCCTGGCAGCCAAACAATGTTATAGTACCTTCAATCTTGCAAGACTTTCTGGAAAAAATGGGTTCTTCTAAAGACGTTCAGCAACTGGAGATCAAGTACGCCACGAGCACCCTTTCCCATATTGTCCACATGCTTATCATTGGTTTTATAAGTGTTCACAATGCTCGACATTTTGTTGCAGCGTTCCAGAATACAAAACTTCAGAGTTCCAGTATTTTCCAGGTTAAATTCACTAAGCTCTACACATCACCATGATCAACTAATTCAAAGGAGCTAGCCTGTTTGAGTACTACTTTGACCAAAGAAATTCCTTTCTTATTGTAGAATCTCAGTAGTCTTTCACCAATTATTCTAAATATATTTGTGCCATATGGATGTTGTGTTTTACAACAGCCAACATAAATCATTAAGCACGTGAGAGCATTCCTTTGCCAATGTGTCTCTGTATTCTTCAAAGATTTGCTTTCAGTAACATACTTTTGAAGTCTTCTGACACTTGGGAAGTAGAAGTTAAGACTATTAAGCTTTTCCAATGACATTAGGTCAACGGCTAATTTATTCATATTCGTTGGAATTTGATTCAACAATTACCTGATGAAATCGGTTTCATGATTTAGTTGTAACATACTTTTGAAGTCTTCTGACACTTGGGAAGTAGAAGCTAAGACTATTAAGCTTTTCCAATGACATTAGGTCAACGGCTAATTTATTCATATTCGTTGGAATTTGATTCAACAATTACCTGATGAAATCGGTTTCATGATTTAGTTGAGGTATTTGAGATTGTCATTTTCTAAAAATGAATGTCGTCGCAATAAGAAAGGAAGAAAAGAGGGAACGATGATTCCTTCTAATATAATCAGAAGTCTTGAAAAGCTTGAAGAACTGATCATTGAAGGAGGTTGTTGAGGGATGGAATAATATTGCTGATAAATTAGCCGTTGACCTAACGTGGAAAAGCATAATACTCCTAGCTTCCACTTCCTAAGTGTCAGAGGACTTTAAAAGTTTGTTACAAAAAGCAAATCTTTGAAGAATATAGAGACATATTGGTTTAGAAATACTCTAAGGTGCTTCATGATTTCTGTTGGCTGTTGTGAGACATAGCATCCATATGGCATAGATATATTTGAAATAATTGGTGAAAGACTACTGAGATTCTACTATAACAAGGAAATTTCTTTAGTCAAAGTAGTATCAAACATGCTAGTTTTTTTGAATTAGTTGAACATGGTCATGTGGAGAGCTTGATTGAATTTTACTTGGAAAATACTGGAACACTGCAACAAAATGTCGAGCATTGTGGACACTTCTAAAACCGATAATAAGCATGTGGACAATATGGGAAAGAGTGCTCGTGGCGTACTTCAATATTTGGAGAAGTTGCATTTATTTGATCTCCAATTGCTGAGATGTGTCTTTGGAAGGGGCAATTTTTTCAAGTAAGTCCCGCAGGTTGAAGATACTAACATTGTTTGGCTGCTCGAAATTGATGGAAATTCTCAATCTATAATTTGTCAGAGCTCTCTCCTTGAAACAGTTGAGAGAATTGTTCCAAAATCGTGGTAGTTGTGAAGGTAGGGTTTGTGCATGAAATATATCCTGCCTAAGATAAAGATTACTCCCTCCGTCCCACGTATTTTTACCCACTTTCCATTTTGGGGTGTCCCACGTATTTTTACCCATTCCATTTTTGGCAAAAATACATAATATTTTATTACCTACTTTTTACATTCCCAACAACTTTAATTAATTTTTTACACTTTATTCATCATTCCCAATAACTTTATTCACTTTTTCTTTTTAAATTACTAATTTATCCATACTTTCTCTTACATTATATATTAAAAAAATAAAACGTCTTAATCTCCGTGCCCGTACAAACGAGTAAAAATACCCGGGACGGAGGGAGTATTAAATTTCTTGAAATATATTTCAGGTCAATTAATTGATATTATAGAACTTCACTAATGTCTGATATAAAAGGTGTGTTTTGTTTGTTATGTTAATTTTTGACTTGTACATACAAATTGTGTATACCAAATAATGTGAACAAATTTGGTCCTTTTGGAACTAGTAAATTTTTCATTTTTCATATGACAAAAACTAGAATAAGCCACCCGCTCTATCCATTTTATTATATTGGGTGTTTCATTTAAATGTTTTTTATTTTTCCTTTTTAGTAAAAATACCACACTTATGCTAACCACTCACTACTAATACAACTATTCACTGCATATAAAATAAAATAATAATACTCCTTAATCCAAGTGCAAAAAACAAATGTTGACCTTTATTGGGACGGGGGAGTAATATTTTAAAATTTAGAAGTTTTAAAATTTTCAATAAATTAATTTTCAATGAAACACAGATCCAAATCTTTAGTGTACTAAAAGAAGGATTAATTTTGGTGAGGTACCGCACAGCATTAATTTGGAGCTGATGTGACATTTTATTAGATTTTTAAGTTTTTTTTTGCAGCACTAATTGATTAGTATACGGAGCCCTAAGTACTATTTTAATCTATTTTAGGGATTCATATGCAAAATTTAGGTAGTTAAGAACAAGATTTAGAATTTAAGACTGAACACAATTCATTCCAACCTTCACTCTCTCTCTCTACGCCGACGTTGATCTCACGTCCCTCTGCTACTTTCTTTCTCTACGTCAATCTCAATCTCCTATTCCTCCCTCCATCCTACTATCTTCTGTACATTGTCGGCTCCGACTCCTACTTTCTCTCTTTACATCAATCTCAATCTCAATCTCCTATTCCTCCCTCCACCCTACTCTCTTCTGTACATTGTCGGCTCCGACAAAAGGTAAGGCTTCTCCACAATCGTCCAAGCCGACGAATCTTCCCCCTCTCTCCACCCTAATCTTGTCGGCGCAGCTCCTCCACCATCATCTAAGCCGGCGAAATCCGGTGGTGGCAGGTGTCTGCCTCTCTCTTTTCTGGAATTTTTTATAGTTTTATGGATCTGAAATGGGATAATGTAATAATATGGATATGAAATAATCTTAGTATTTGATTGATTTAATGTTTGATTGGAGAAATCGTAGAAGTTTAAAATATGGTCATTTCGAATTCTGTGTTTGTTTGATGAAATTTGTGGTTTTTTTTTTTTTGATTAACTTTTTATTTTTTTTTTTTGGAGGGGAAGATTAATTCTTAGGTCATTGCAGAACAGTGAATACTGCTATCTAATATTCTGAAATATTAGAAAAAAAATCTGAAATATTTATGTACAGTGTTTTTATTCTTAGAACTCAGAATTTTCAAATTTGATCGAACACTGTTCGATAAATCTCTCAAGCGGGTTCAAGCAGTGTTTTTCTAAATTTGTACAATTTCATATTTTTATTTTTATTTTTGAAAATTATGACTTATAATTGAAATTTTGAGGTACATTATTGAGAAAAAATACATATTTTGAAGATTGATTGTTAAAATTGCTATGAAAAAAAAAAGATGATATAAACAAAAAAAATTGGAAAGAAATTGAATAGTTAAAAAAAAGCCATATACATAGCATGAAAAAAACAAGACAAAGTCTCTTGTGAGACGCTACTTTCATGAGACGGTTTGTGAGACGTGTTAAAGTATGTCGATTATTTAAATAAAGTATGTTTAATGGTTGTTAATGTATGTTTTTTAAAGTATGTTGGATTATGTATTAAAGTATGATGTTAGTGTGTTATAATTTGATTTATTATCGACATACTTTAACCACAAATAAGCGCACTTTAACCACAAATAAGCATACTTTAGTGACGAGTTGACCCGTCTCACATCCATCTCACCAATAACCCGTCTCACAAGAGACTAACTCAAAAAACAATAGAGAAAAAATTGATAGTTAAAAAAAAAGCCATATAAATAGCATAAAAACATAAAAAAAAGGGATGATGTAAATAAAATATTGAAATGACAATAGAGGTATTTTAAAGATTGATAGATATAAATAGCATGAAAAAAATGATGATATAAACAACATATTAGAATGACGAGAAAATATAAATATTTTAAAAATAAGAATGATGCTGGAATGGCAAAGAGAAAAAATAAATATTTTAAAAATAAGAATGATGTAAACAAAATATTTGAATGATTAAGAAAATGTGTAAATGTAAAGTATGATACATGAAATTAATAAAATAAAAAATAAAAAATATTTCTATCAATCATCATATGCTCTTATAATTGAAACATGATAGAGAAAAAATACATATTTTAAAAGATTGATAGTTAAAAAAAATTATATAAATTTGAAACATGATAGATAAAAGATACATATTTTAAAAATTGATAGTTAAAAAAAATAGCTAAAAATAGCGATATGAGTAGGATGAAAAAAGGGATGATTGTAAACAAAGACAAATTCTCTTGTGAGACATTATATGTGTGAGATGGTTTGTGAGACGTGTTAAAGTATACCTATTATATAAATAAAGTATGCTTAATGATTGTTAAAGTATGATTTTTAAAATATGATAAATGATGAATTAAAATATGCTTTTAGTGTGTTATAATATGATTCATTATTGACATACTTTAACTATAAATAAGCATATTTTATCTATATAATAAGCATACTTTAGTAATGGGTCAACCCGTCTCACAAAAAACCAGTCTCACAAGCGGGTTTCTCGTAAACGAAATATTTGAATGACAGAGAAAATGTGTAAGATATGAAATATGATATTAATAAAATAAAAACATGATATATGATATTAATAAAATGAAAAATAAAAACTCTTTCAGTGAATCATTATATACTTTTATGAAAATATTTATGCCCAATAAATAAAGATACGTTAACTTGATAGTGTCATGTAATAATAAATAGAATATATTTTTTAAAATATAATTATTAATCATTATTATAATACATATGAAGTTTTTCTATCCCATAAATAAAGATAAGTTAACTTGACAGTGTCATGTTATAATAAATAGAGTATATTTTTAAAAAATTATTACTAATCATTATTATAATGTATATAAAATTTGTGTGATATATATAGTACTATTAATTATTATAATGTATATAAAATTTGTGTGATATATATATATATATATATATATATATATATATATATATATATATATATATATATATATATATATATATTTAATATTGACAGTCTTTATAAACTAAAAAGAATTAACACATGACACTTAAAAACATGCTATATAATATTAATAAAATGAAAAATAAAAACTCTTTTAGTGAATCATTATATACTTTTATGAAAATATTTATGCCCAATAAATAAAGATACGTTAACTTGATAGTGTCATGTAATAATAAATAGAAAATATTTTTTAAAATATAATTATTAATCATTATTATAATGCATATGAAGTTTTTCTACCCCATAAATAAAGATAAGTTAACTTGATAGTGTCATATTATAATAAATAGAGTATATTTTTTTATAAATTATTATTAATCATTATTATAATAATGTATATAAAATTTTTGATATATATATATATAACACTATTAATTGCGTAAATTAACCATAAATACAATATTTCTTTTTTTCTTTTTTACTTAATAAAAACAAAAGGAAAAGATATACATATATACACTTACATTTAATATTGATAGTCTTTATAGACAAAAAGAATTAACACATGACACTTAATTATAAATATACTTGACGTTCACTTGTGAGGAAATGAGGATGTATATAATTGGATATAATTTGAATGAGGGTGTATATAATTGGGTATAATTTGAAAATTTAATGCAAGACCAATAAATAAGTATCAATCAATCACATTATTCTTTTATTCCTTAACTCAATCAAAATTTAAATATATATAAGTATTTCATTTCAAATTTATTTTTAATAATATTATTTTTATTTAATGTGTGTTTGAATAATTGTACGAGTCTTTTATAAGAAGCTTATGTGTTTTAATAATCGGACAAGTCATCTATAAAAAGCTTGTGTATCTATACATATGTTGACAAATGAGTGTAAATCTTCTATGAGTGCAAGTCTTCCATAAGAAAATTGTGATATTTAACTATCGATACATATGTTGACAGATGGTAGAAGATTTCATACTACGAAAATAAAAAAGAAAAATATTTGACTGTGGTGGTTGGCAGAGGTGGAGGATGAGCTTCTATGGCTGATGAATAGAACTTATAGGGTTTGTTAGCAATATTTTTAGGGATTATCACTAATAGATACACACTTTTAACCTAAATTACTATTAGATACATGGAATTTAAATAATTACTCTCACATACAAAATATTAAAGTAATATACCAAATATAACCTTATACTCCATACACTTTTAAACCAACAATCCTACCACTCACCTACCCACCGACGTTGACCGGCGGCCGGACCGGCATTGACTAGCGGCTGGACCGGCCGTTCATCGCCACTGACTGTCGCCGCCTGCTGTCGGAATTTAAAATGTGCAAACAAAATGTGCAAAAATAAAATTGTGCAGAACAATTGTGCAAAATGAAATTGTGCAGAACCAAATTGTGCAGACAAATTGTACAAATATATAGGGGTATTTATGGTATTACAGTCATAATTGTGTAACTAAGAGAAATAGTGCTTTGAGTCATGTAGTTTAAAGCAATTATGCATTTTTTTGTGTACCCCTTCGTAAGTGACCCATTTTTTAAGCATTTTCGATTAGTTTTTAATTAATAGCTGAATAAATAAAAAAAATATTAATATATATTTATTAAAAAGCACATATACATCATTGAATAAAACTAATACAAATAGGTGCACGTGATATCAAGTCATTATTTCAAGTTTTGTTTAGTTTTCAAATACTCCCTCCGTCCCAAGAATACATTCGCATATTATCTGGAATGAAGTTTAAGAAAAGTAACTTTTTGTTAGTGTGATGTAAGAAATAGAGAGGGTATTTTGGGTAATGGGTAGGATAAAGTGTATGTTATAGTTGACTTTGACTAAATTGTGTGTAAAAAGAAGGTGACATTTTTGTAATATTGTAGTATTGTAAAGTTATTGATATTGTGTATTGTTTTCATTTTTAGGGGTGAAAGTATTCTTGGGGCGGACCATAATGGAAAGTGCGAATGTATTCTTGGGATGAAGGGAGTAATATTTATTTACAAAGTAGTATCAATTTTATTTTTTTTAGAAAAAAATCCACATAAAACAATTACATACTTAATCCATTATTATACATATTCTCACACACAATTAATACAATTATTCATACACATTAAAATATTATATTCTTGAACTCACATTATCAAATTAGTAGACTTCTTAATCTATATGCAAAAAGAAAATAATACTACATATATAATATTTTTATCAATGCAATTTATAACTTTAATATATTTTCATTGTTGTCAGAACCGGACCAGACCGGTGCGATCACCCGCTAAGAACTGTTTTTTGCTAAAAACCGGGAGAACCGGTTCGCACCAGTCAAAATCAAAAAATCGGTTGGACAGGCCGAACCGGAAACCGCAATTTTGATATTTTTTATTTTATTTATTTTTTAAAAATTTTTATTTTATTTCAATTTTTTATCCCAAATTTATTTCAATTCAATATTCAATCAAATTTTCCTTCCAAATTTATTTCAAATTTTAATTCATATGAATATCTATTATTAAAGCGGATTAAAATAATGATTATTAGTATATTTCTTTTCAATTTATTTATTTGTGATCGAAGTAGTTAGCTATTATAAGAATTTAAAATTCAAAAATCATATTTCTTCACATTAAAATTTCCTCTTTAAATCTACTTCCTCTGTCCTGGTCAAACTGGGCGGGACGGAGGGATTATGACTATTGTTTTTTAATTAGGTATTTATTTAAATATACACTAAACATATTAATATATAATCATATATAAAATATATAAGATATTATAAAAAAATGTGTAATTTTAGTTTTTCCGGTTGAACCTCCGATTCGACCAGTCCGACCGTGAACCGTTGAGACCACCGGTTCAATCTCCAGTCCGATTATGAAAACACTGATTTTTTTCATAACAATAAATTTTATTTTAAAAATAATATATGTTAATGTTCCGCGTGACCCGCCGGTTTCGTACTAGTCTTCTATATTCAATTAAATGAAGGAAAACACGGAATATTTTATTCCTCATACACTCACCACAAAAAAAAAAATTAAACTCAATGATACTTTTGTAAATCTTTTCTTTAATGAAAAGTAATTAAAATAAAAGAATACACATGTGCAAAAATATGAGTTCAATCCATCCTAAATACATTTAAGATCACTTAGTTTTGGCATTTCACGTCATACTTTTATAATTATAATAATGTAATTTTTTTTGTATTTTTTTTAATAATGATTTTATTTTTATATAATAATAAATCATTTAAGTAAATCTTCTATCTGGAGTATTTAATATATGTGGTAGGGCCCATTACGCTGGGCCCTCAAAGAAGAATATGGGCTACTTCTGATTGGGCCCAACGGAACTGCCCTTATCCAGTGCGATCGTTGGGCTGAGAACAATGGGTTCTCAACAGTGGGATAGCCGAGCGCGTCCAATGTCGCGCTCTGCCCGGACGAACCCTCAATCACCTCCACTTGACCACTTGTGCCAGCTAGCATAGAAGCTATATAGATATCCCCTAAGATTCATATATAGGGGATATCTTAAAATGAATCACTTTAATAGCCTCATGTGACTATAGCATTTAATGCCTACAGTATTTGTTATAAATGTGATGTGACTTGTCGCAGATCTGCGGATACGGATGACGATGGCCACACACATTTTAATGAGTTCTCTCCTAAAGAGAATACAACAACAATATTTACCTCCAAAAGGCACAAGATCACCTGGAGGGAACCCTTGAGCATTCTTTAACTCTCCACTAAATTATCTTAGATTAGTACATATAATCCTCTCTCTTTACTAAAACAACCACATCAACTCATAATTAAGGGAGGATTAATTCGTGCAATCTACAATATTAATTATATTAAAACTTCTTTATATAGTCTTTTATCTCAGACCTTATATTTTAAATATATTAGTAATCACTCATATATAAAAAAGTAATTTTAATAAAAATTAGGGTGTAAGGTTTCACTATTCATGTAAGTGTTTGTCATTATATATTAATCTCATTAAAAATATTATGTATTTTATTTGAATTAAAAAAATTATCATTTTTCAATTAGGTATTATTTCTTATTACAAATGCTATAATTTTTTATTTGTTTTATGATTTATTCACAAAAATTTTAACGGGAACGTATCACTTTTTTTCCCTATTAATATTGTTCATGATATATTTTATTTTATCAATTTTATTTTTCCTTGATCAAATATTCCTTTTATAAAAACTGTTATCACATTTTATAAGCTATATGAATTAATCATAAAATAATTTATTTGAATAATTATCACCTTTTATTTATTTATTATGTGTTACTTTAAAAAATATATCTACTATGATTTCTTTATTAATCAGATGAATTGCTCATGAAATAATTCAATTACGGACATTATAATTTTTTTTACTCAATTAATTTTTTATTAAAATATTATCATTTTTATCCCTCCCATAAATTATTTATGAAATAACTTAAGGAAGAATCATAATATATCATGCACACGAATAAAATTACTCTATAAATAAAATTGCTCCATTCTATAATACAAAAGGAGGACCATTACCGTGTCGCCAACTGCATAAAATTTTATGCAATATATAATATCTAGTTTCAACTATTCATTCTATATAATATATGCAAATTCATGTGTATATTCTCAAATTAAATACATCGTACGTAATTTAAATCGTGTCATCACCGATATAATAATTTTATAAATTTAAGGGTTAATAAATAGTAGGTATAAAATGCGATACATTCGATTCAGAAAATTACCAATAAGACAAACACTAGATTGAGCCAGGCTTTTTTTTTTAAAATTGATGGAACCGGATCCCAATTGAAATTTGGATCAAACTTCCGGATCCAATTTGCCCACTTTATTCATGCAATTAACGGTTTTTTAATGAAAACGTGAACAGGTTTCCTCTTTCTCGCGCACTCGCAATTCCTTCCTCGCTGCACCCTTACAGATCCTTCCCCCGGCCGTTCTCATCTTGTTTCTTTATGTGGTCCGGCATTGGCTTTCTCTGGTTCTCGTGTTCTCTCCTAACTCGTCTGGATCAACCAACATCAAAAAATCATTTTTTGGGTGCAAAAGATGGCGTCTCTCCTAACTCGTCGAGCTCAATTTCTATAAAGGAACAGCGTTGAATCCTAAAGCCCTTTTTTAGTTAAGGTGAATTCTTGATTTAATTATGATAAAGTGCCCTAATAGTTCAGTTTGTTTTGTGTGTATTTCTGTGAATCTTAGGTTTCCCTATAAATGAAATTCTTAACACTTTCTAGTTTTGGTTTTTATGCCGGTGGAGGAGAGATGAACTGATTGAGTATGAAAATTTAGATGATTTATTTTTTACCGTGTGAATCACTTCCTATTAAGAATACTGTGTGTAATCATTTTTTTTTTAGTTCGAGTGGTTTTTCATTTTTGCAGCAATTTGACTATTAAATGCAATTTAAGGTTGTTCTGGCATAAAATATGTGAATATGCTACTTCTGAGTCCATTAAAATTACTATATAATTGTGCAATGCAAGTAAAAGTCACACATCCTTCTAATTTTGATTTTTTCTTTAATCTTAGAATTTAGTGATCGACAACTATGTTGGAAGGTGGATCCTTGAGAGTTTTAATCCAGAAAGAAATTATGATGATGGTTTTACAACTCTTTGGGGCTTACAACTCTTATGATGTGGCTTTGCCTTTTGTTTTCTATTTCTTGGTATCCAGTGAAGCTAGTCCTGCTCCTAATCCAGCTGGAGTATCATTTTGTTGATTTGGCTTGGGAGGATTCCCACCAGCATCTTGCAATCCATTTGAAGCATCGGCATTTGCTTTTTTCCCTATTTCATCTGCAACCTCACTGTTAGTAGCATCAGGAGGTGCCCCTGAATTTATGATGTTAAGTAGCTTGGTGAGAGGTGGCAGAGCCTGCACTGGAACTCCATGTGGACGTATCAATAGACCCCTTGCTGCGGCCTTCTTTTGCACCTCTGCTGCAGTACGAGCTGCCCTTTCATCCACACCCCTCCCACCAATAACACCAGTGTTCAATGCTTTGCTTGCAGAAGAGGAAGAGGAACCAGAACCCCCAGTGCCCCCAGCCACCGCAGCTGCTTGAAATGCTTGTATCAGGTCTGGATTAGCCTGTCACAAAAAAAATAGTTTATAACAAAATGGACGTAGGCGAAGAAGAATGGAGTTGAAGATATTTACATACCTTCAAAATTTCCATAGCTTTTTGTGCAGAAGTAGCATTCAGAGTCTAATTGTTTGAGGATGGGAATATTACTTTGATTTCAATGACAGAATTTGTAAATTCAACAATGAGGGAATCTTTTCATCGTCTGTGACCTTCACCATTTTAGATACTGTGAAGAAAGTAATAGCTCTATGTTGCTTACTGAATGAATACTGTTAGTCTAAATAATAACGTTTTTCTTATGTGATAATGTAAATGTGTTTTTATATTGGGGCCCAATCCAGGTGTAAGCTGCAATACTACAATTCTATGTACACTAAATGTCTTCTAACATGAGTGTTGTTTATATGTGCATTACTAACAACTCTAACCTGAGTTGCAAATATTTGCTAGGCATACCTTTTGACGGTTTTGAAAAGTCTCAAATATCGCTTCGCTATTTGTATTTGTATTTCAGTGTTGATCATGTTTGTCTTTTCGTTTTGAAGCAGATGTGGTTAACAAGCTAAATCTAGGTAGAGCCCCATTATTATTATTATTATTAATTAAGACACTCTTTGAAATTAATTTGATTACTCTCTGAAATTTAATTAAATTGTATGCAATTTATATGTTTTTAAATCACTTTATAAAAATAGTTAGGTTAGTCTTTGAAATTAATTAGATTGCTCTTTATAATAAATTGAGTTACTCTAAAAATAAAGTAATTTATCGTCAATATTGTTTAGGTTACTATTTTATATTAACTAGGTTACTCTTCATAATAAATTGGATTACTCTAAAAATAATTTATAAAATTAATTAGGTCACTCTTTCTATTAGATTATTATAAGGAGCTGAATATCCACATATACTCAACTTGAATGGCAGAAGACAACCTCATTTTAAAGTGTAACCTAATTTGTTATAAAAAGTAACTCAATTAATAAAAAAAAAAGTAACATAAAAGAAACATAAAGAAATCACGTCAAAAATTGAATACAATTTAATTTTTCACCTCAATACAAAAAATCGCAGCCTCATTTTAAAGAGCAACCTAATTGGCTATAAAGAGTAACCCAAATAATAAAAAATAGTGACCTAAAAAAATTATAAAGAAATCACCTTACAAATTGAATACAATTAATTCTTCACCTCATTTTCAGAAAATCGAAGCCTCATTTTAAAGACTAACCTAATTTATTATAAAGAGTAACCTAATTAATAAAAAAAAGTAATCTAAAAGAAACATAATGATGAATACAACTTAATTCTTCACTTCATTTTCAGGAAATTGGAGCCTCATTTGAAAGAATCATTAAAATGGGGGCTCCTACACCATTATGAACAAATCTTTATCAAAAATAACTACTTTTACTCTACTTTTAAGAGATTCGCAATCAGATAATAGGAATAACCAAACTGCTCCTAAATATTTTCTGTTATTTAATTTCTTAGGGGAGTTTAATATATTGTCTGCTAATGAATGACCAAACTTCATAGCGAAAGAAAGAAAGTATATTAGCATTCACATAATCATATTCACAATCTTTAGCCAATAGATAAAAAGAAAAGAGTGAGGCTCTTGTGCCCCCGGGGACACAGTGCTCCTTTGCAATTTCTGTGCCCCTTTGCAATTTAAACCCCCTAGCAATACATAGGTCTAAATAGAATATGGAGGGGGGAGGGTTGTGTTCACATGGGGACACGGCGTGTCCCCGGGGGCGTAGGAGCTTTTGCCAAAAGAAAATAAGAATGAGGAAGGAACAGAACAAAAATATGCAAAGTAATGGCAGAGTCATAAAATAAGTCAAACAATCGACTATAAGAAGAGGCCAAAATAGGTGGCCCTATAAAAATCAGCAAAATTCTTCTAATTCCTTTCGTATTTTCCTAGCTGATGTAGTAGTAACGTCCTAGAGTAGACTAAAATTGGTCCAACAATTGACCAAGAATAAGTAAATAAAAGGCCTAACAGCTATAATCTAAGATAAAATCCAAGTACACAACCAACATAACAAGGTCTATAACAGGATGCAACAACCAAGTCAGATCTTCCAAGTAAGAGCATCAGCAGAACAATCTGAATTTGCTGCCTTCAAGCTACAAATTGAATCTTGGCGGCCTAAAGAATTATAGAAATCCCAAAATAATGGCAATTGCTCAATGAGCAAACTCAAATAAGAAAAATCAGAATGGATCAGGAAGTAAAATATCACGTCTAATTCTCAGGCAGAACCCATCGGAATCAATTACCAAAGCAATAACTTGAAACCATTTAGAATTGAAAAAATGAAAACCATCAAACCTCCTACTGCTGAATTCATAATAACTCATATCAATAGGAATAAAAATCAGAGCCTGAAGTTTCCAGAATCTCGAGCATCGAGAAAACTAAGCTTTGAAAAAGATCTTCACGAACTGGAGGGGTTCGCCGCTGAATTTAATTCCCCCAAACCCCTTTGAATTTCCACATTTCGATACAAGAACATCTTTCAATTCCCTAAACATGGACTTTTGATTTAATCGAAACAGCGATGACGACACGCAATTGACGATAGGGGCCGGGTGACTTCGATGTATTCTTGAGGTACCCTGGCAATGGCATACTGGCTGACTTAATTTTTGGAGAATGGCAGCGGTAGAGATGGGGCAGCGGTGGATGGTGGAAAGAGTGTGAGGAGAGAGAGAGAGTAAATGCTTATTTGGTTTGCATTTTCTGTTTGGAAGAAAGAGACTCGCGGATATAATAATTTATCTATTTACCTTATTAAAATTTGGTTCTAAATTTTAATTTGGTAAGACTGTTCCACCCTAGTGGCTCTCTACCGATAAATACAAAATTATATTTTATTTTTCCTATTAATACTTATACATATCCGTACATTAGTGTGCATTATTAAGATGGATACAAAAATACGTTATTTATACGAATGTACATTTATGTACATTCTGTTGAGAAAGAAACTGAAAAAACACGATTAAATTGAAGAACCCTACTAATGTACATTGTGTGCATTCTTGAGAGAGAAACAGAAAATACGTGATTAAACTGAAAAACCATACGAATGTACATCAATGTGCATCTTTGAGAGAGAAATGGAAAATACATGACTGAAACTATTGTTAAGTACATTAGTGTGCATTCTTAGAGAGAAACAGAAAATACGCAATTAAATTGAAGAACCCTACGAATGTACATTAGTGTGCATCTTTTAGAAAGAAATAAAAAATACATGATTAATTAAATTGAAAATAGGGTTACTATAATTATACTTAAATCTCTCACCCATTGTTTTTATTTGATTTAGTGTACATTAGTGTTCAATAAAACTAGTTTTAAGTGAAAACGTTGAAATATTCAGCGTTGTAAATAAGGGTGTAACAACAAATTTTTGTATTTATGATAAAATAAATATAAATTAGAGTACAAAGATAATTTCAAATGGATTTAATTAAAAAGATATGTAAATGGGTTACAATCTCAATCAATCCTCTGATTCTTCTCTTGAACCAATTTGGCTTTACTTGACTTTGACTTGTGTATATTGACTTTGACTTCTTTGACTGGAGTGTATGCTGACTGTGTTGACAACGTGTGTGTTGAGTCGGATCTTCTGATGAAGCTTGTCTGAGCTCTGATGTATAATCTTGACGTTGATCCAGAGACGTCGAGCCTTTGTCTGGATTGAACATTGACTGTAGAGCTTTCTATGGAGAAAGTCGTTGACTGAAAGAACACCAGATCAGAGGAGCTTAGAACCTTGATCTCTGATCGGAGGCGAATGGCTGAAAGAACGCCGGATTGGAGGGGCTTGACACCTTGATCTCTAATTAGAAGACGTTCTTGACTTGAAGATGCTTGAAGATCTCAAGGGAGCACTGCTCGTATTCTTAATCTCTTCAAAAGCGTCTGCGTCTTCAGATGTTTTAGTGTGTGTGGAATGAATGGAAGAGGACTCCTTATATAGGTAAAGGGTGAGGAAGCTGATGCGCGTTTTCTTTGCACGCAAAATTAATCCCCAAGTATTAAGGATATCAATTGCAGCTTAAGCAAGCGACCAAGTGAATATCGAACCCAAAGGACGGTGTATTATCAATTTAATTATTTACTAAATTAATTAAGACGTAAGGCAATAAGAGTTGTGGAATTAATTATAAAGTACTAAATAATTAATTAAATAACAAATAAGATATAATATCACTAGAAGAATTACTAAAGTGGATCAAGTAGGAGAATAGGTAGCTCTAGAGAAATCCAGTTTCACTCATTAATTTCCCTTCCGTGTGTTGATGTTCGACTCTGTCTTGTGGAATATGGACGCATCATTAAGCCATGCATATTTACTCTATAGACACAAGCAAACATGCGTATAACACGTGTGAATAACCTCAGAGCAAGAGATATAATTTCACCCCCTTTCTAGGTACTATCAGTATCAATTATTTCCCTGGCAAATTGGTACTCTAACCCGATATGATCTCCCTTTATAGGTACTAGAAAATTATTCTCTTTATCATACTTAATAATGCGAGTTTAATTCAATTAATAAGTATTCATATATGATAGTTTCTAATGAAGTTTCGGAGTCCCCTCACTTAGAATCATAACATGAAATCCGGTTCAGCGGTGAACGCACTCAATCTACAACTAAGATATATATTCAGACTCTATATACCAATTGAAGATGCACAAAATGACCGTGAATATGGATTAAGAAAGCATAATCATATATAAAATAAATTCACAAGTAGTGTTGTACGGAGTTTACACATGAAAGTTCAATTAATTCGTAAAAACCTTCACAACCCTAGTTCTATCAAAAAGGCTCTAGCCCATGATGTTACGAAGAACAATCATGGGTATTGGATAGATCTTACCCGGATATCTGGAAATACAAGATAAATTAGGAAACGAATAAAATCCTAGATGTGGGAGTCATCACGTCCTTCTCCGTCTTGAATCCCCCTTTTGGTTCTCCTCTTGATTCCACAAACGAATCTTCAAAGTGATGGATGGATAGAGGAAAGAATGTGGATGATGGTTTGGGCTGAACCCCCCTTATGGGGTGTAGTATTGTTGTGGCCTCTCTCCAATCCAATATGTCTCTATGATGAATAATGATGTTCTCTACATCCCTTTTTAAACTTGTAAAGTAATCCTAAAGGACCTTGGATGGGCTTTTACTTGAGACATACTCCAAATTTGGTAAAAGAAACCCGAAACTACTAAAAATAGCATCCAACGATATTTTGTTAGACCAAGCCTTCTTGGTCGAGCAAGGCCTCCAAGTCGAGCAACTGGTCGAACAAGCTCTCTGTAAGATTTTGGTCATTTTGCTCGAGTTTCCCTCTTCCATTCGACCAAGACGATTCTGGTCGAACGGATCTTCTTTGGTCGAGCAAGCTTGCGCAGTCTCGCCGTTTCGTGCATAACTTCCACATCCGACCTTTGATTTGAGTAATTCTTGAGCTCACGCGATCCTCTCTTCATTGGCTTTCTATTTATATAAGGAACTCACAGAAATTCTAATATTTGAATATATAACAAGTCACGAAAAGTGGTACAGCCGTTCTGTTCGACACAGCTTGCGCGACGTCACCACTTTGCTCATAAATTTCTTGTTTAGAATCTGATTGGGGTGTTCTTTATGCCAAAATGACCCTCTTCTATGGCTTTCCAACCATATATCACACTTCCAATTTAGAGCTTCACACAAACGCAAAAAAATTACACAAGTTGGACGTGCGTTTTTCAACATTCTTGTACAAATTGCACATTTTCTCCAACTTTGCACTTTTGATCCTTTTTCCACCTAAAATACAACAAAACACCTCAAGTGTACCTTTTTATCACATATATCAAATATAAGATACTTGTGCTAATATATGACAATAATTCCCATCAAAAAGGTGTTAGATTGGACATTAAAATACGCTTATTTTCACTCTCAACAAACCCCCAAACTTACCCGTTGCTCGTCCCGAGGTAACAAAATAAAAATAAAGAGAGAGAGAGTAAGAAAATTAGCGGAGAAATAAGGATTATGACAAATACCCCATTCAAAATATAATTGTCCTCAACTTAGGTCATGCAACTCTTATTACATGTAAGAATCAATTCATAGCATACAAGATAAGACAATCACCACCAATTCAAATACTCCATTCACATGTTCTCACGGGA
Source organism: Pogostemon cablin (assembly GCA_023678885.1). Taxonomy (NCBI): domain Eukaryota; kingdom Viridiplantae; phylum Streptophyta; class Magnoliopsida; order Lamiales; family Lamiaceae; genus Pogostemon; species Pogostemon cablin. The sequence continues at coordinate 9,097,798 of CM043009.1, forward strand.
AGTATATATCACTCACACTCAATTGTAAAAGATGTACACTTATGGGTTATGGTATTTACGCTTAAATTCAATTCAAGTGCATGCGTAACCATAAGCTTGCCAAACGTCTCAAACTCTCCACCACTTAAAGTATGATTCAACAATGGGATCAAAAAGGACTTTTATTAGGATGTAATGTTGGCTCTTTGGTAAGGGTAGGAAACATATGGATAAAGTAACTCAATTAGTAGAGAATTATAATCGGAGATCTTTTGTACTGCAGATTTTTACACTTCAAGACTATCCAGTTTCATGCTCTTCTAATTTTCTTTTATCTCCTTTCCTTTAAGCTCAACATTTTTTCCTTCTTTTCTTTTTTTTCTCAAGGTACCAGTTTTAGGCACTACCTCTAACATCTCGAGGTACCAGTTTTGGGCACTACCCCTCATCAACTTATTTTTAAGCTCATAATCACTTGTACAACTCCAAATATTTTATTCCTTCCAAACTCCATCAAAATCAACTTCACACACTTTGACAGTATTTAATTCTCCACTAAATATAGGAATTTAAGGCTCAAATAGGATATCAAAGTGGCTATCATTGTAGGTTGCCAAAGAAATAAGGTTATTAGGCTCGACGGGGCTAACTACGGATAATCATCATTTGGTAGGAAATTATTTGGCTAAGTGACTCATAAATTCAAGGATGGCCTTAGATCATCTCCCGTCATCTAACACACATTAGTTTCAAGTAGACAAGAGGCAAGTTCTAGAATACACACATAAGAACGATACTCACTAGAAAAGAACTCATGTGATTATGTAACATGATCAACGAGGCTCAAAATCTCACATGGGTTTTTAACAAGTAACAGAGCACCTTTCATGGTAAGCAATATCCCACAAGTGCACATAGAACTTCATACCACAATATAACTCAAGTACACTTCCTTCATCAACTTCAAAAGCATATGAATTTCAAGAACATTTTAAACAATATAAGCTCACATGAATCACCACCAAAACCTTAATCCTTCCACTCCTACTAATTTAAAGCACACATAAAAATTAGAATAAGGAAACGAGGGCACCTGATTTTTTTTTCAAAGCATGCACGAGCTCCGCGAGTCAAAACCTCAATGTAGAACTCGTCTTGCCACCTAGTTACCCTTTTCTATTATCAAAGCTCAAACACACTCATCATCACAAGATTCATCAATAATAAAATAGGAGAACTCTAAGAACGACTCAATTGACTATCTAATCGACTCCACACATTAGAAACACCACTGAACACTAGGAAATTGCAAAAAAAGTCAACACATCAAAACCGATTAAAGTTTCAACATATCGCAAAAAATCAACTTCCCTAGCAAACATTACAGAGAAAATATTATACTCTTGGTTCTGCAATGATGTAATAACATCACACCCCCCAAACTTAGTAAAAATATAAGCTGAAACTATGTTTGAAAAGAGATGTAATTGCCAATTAGTAAACACCTTAAATATAAAAATTTCTTACTCACACGAAAGAAATAAAGCAATAAAACAGAAGGGCAAGCCCCCAACAGGCGCTCATGTTTAACGTCGGAGAGTCACGACGGATGTAACCTTTGTAGACTACTTGATCGGAGGACGGTCTTCTCGCATCCTCACCTTCAAGTACTTTTTTTCCCTCTTCTTGTCTACACTCAGCACCTCACCTTTCTTGGTCACAAGTATATGATCTTTAGAATTACCTTCTTCCCATGGCTGTCTAGACACCTCCTTGTTAATTTTCCACTCGAATTCAGAATCATCTGTCTAAGAAAAATCAAGATTAAACAAGTTAGAAATCACATCTATGCTCTTGTATGATTGAGTTTCCGTGGGCATCTTCATTGCTTGATCAAGAGAGAAAACCACATCTTCATTATCCATTTGCAGTCTAAGCTTCTCGGCTCTCAACCTCTTTTCTCTTTCCCACTTCTTTTCTATTATAAGCTCATTATTCTGCTCTTGGGATGGCTCTGGAGTATTCCGATCAACAGGCATAGCATTCGGTATTGAATCTGGCACTGAACTGTGTTGCTCAATCTCTGTTTGACCAAAAAGGACTGGTCGAGCAGATACAGTTTGGTCGAGCAGCATGCCTGATCGCGAGCTTTCGTTCGCCATGTGTTGCTCGACCTCCGTTCGACTTGGGTAGTAAGGTCAAATGGATGGATTCTGGTCGACCAAGCTGCTCAATCGCGAGCTCTCATCTCCCATGCGCTATTTGACCTCTGTTCCACCAAGGTGGTCTGGTCGAACGGAAGAGTACAGGTCGAACGGCGCACTTAAAGATAGGGCATCGTAATTCTATTTTCCCAAAGTTTGGTCGACCTCCGTTTGACTTGGGTAGCATGGTCGAACGGAAGGCATCTGGTCAAGCAAACTGTCTTGTTGCGAGCTTCCAATATCATTGCATTGCTCGACCTCCATTCGACCATCAGGTCTGGTCAAACAGACTTGGTTTGGTCGAGCAACTTCACTGTTCCTTTCTTTTCCACTCGCCGGCATCATCGGACCTTCGTACTACGTCCCGGACCTCAATGTAATAGCATTATCCTCTAACTTTTATGTCAATTGATTCACATTCGCGGCCATATGACACATAATTGAGTAAGGTCCTTCAACTGCTTAGATAAATTTGCATGATCAACATTCATGGTATCCTCAAGACGATCAACCCTTGCATCATTCTCAGCCATGTATCGATTGAACATATCTTCAACACTAGCCTTCACTTCTTGTTGTTGTATACTAGGCCCTCTTAGTGTCTACTCTGTAATCTGCCTTTGTTGGGACTCTAGTAGCTTGTTGATGTTAGCTAGACTAGAGACGATCTCATCATCCCTATTCGGCTTCACCACTTGATATTCAACCTGCGCTACCATGCCAAGCACATATGATCATCTATCTCTCTCTACAGGTCAGTCACGTGTATTTATAGAGATATCTTCAAATAACTTTTCTGCTTCAAGTACTGTCTTAGATAACAGCGCTCCTCCTAATGATGCATCAATAAAAATACGCGACTCACAATCCAATCCATAGTAGAAGATGCTTATGTATTCAGCCTTAGACATTCCATGCTGCGGGTGTTGGATTGTATACTAAAAGTCTAGCTTTTTGTATGAACAATGTTATAACAATTAATTTGAAATGAGAATCATATGATCAAATGATTGCATCTTATAATTTATTCATATGTTCGATGCAATAGTCCACTTACTTTATACTATAGATAATATGTTGTGCGACAACACGCGGAAGATCATATTATCGGTTTCCTTATAAAGTATAAACAGATGCTCACAACCGAGATAGACGGGGACTCTCTATCGGGATGGTTGTAGTGTGGTTTGGTATTAGCTTGTCTTGGCTATAGAATCACATTAGTGCACTTGTGTGTATTGAGCAGGACCGCTTGAGATAGTTCGACTTATACTGACTTATAGGAGAACTTGATCTCAGTTATTATGGAAGTTCGTGCTCTTAATCCCTATACAATAACCTCGACACGTAGGGCAGTATGTATTTCTTTGATTCATCAATGGGTGAGATTTACATATTATTAAATCAACAAACTCGATGAGTTGGGAAGTAGTGCTGTCTCTATCGTGTGCTGTTGATTGTAGAAGGAATCCGTGTCCGTCATAGGTTGATGATGTCCCCTTGAGGAGCTCATAAGGATTATCATGTAAATCCTGCAGGTGGAATTTATTCCGGCATGATAATGAGGTTGAGTGGTACTACTCTTTGATGAGATATTAATTAATTGAGTTGTCAGTAACTTAAATTAATTAATGGACATTGTATATCTTAAACATGGGGAGACTAACGGGCTCATAATAAGAAGGAGCCCAAAACGTAATTTTGGGATTGGTACGGTAGTGCAATAATAATATTTTAGTGGAATATATTATTATTATTGGACTTAAGTATAAGCTTTGGGCTAAGCTTGGATACTTAAGCCCAATGGAGGCCCAACCCAATTTCTCCTCCTGGTCCCTGTTGTAGCCCATGTATATTAGTCACCTCAGCTTATCTGGAACCCTAATCTAATCTAACTGATTATTCACGTGTGATGAGGGTTGAGAGCAGATTGAGGAGGTCTCGTAGATCGTCGCCCACACGACGTCGAGATCGGACTTGGGACATACGGCAGAAGATCAGAAGGTAGTTTGCTGCTGCTGTCTGCCGCCTTGCGAAATTTATATAAAATCGTAAAGTGCTCAGAATTTGATGATCAATATATTTTTGGAAAGCCGTCGAAGAGAGGATCTCCTGAACGCAAAGATCACTCAATTCTGACATCAGACGAGGAAGTTATGGCTATTCTTGTGGGACTGCGCAGGCTGCCTGCGAGAATATTGCTTCATCAACATACCTTGGTGAACGGTAATCATTTCTGTGATTTATTGCTTCCGCTGTGATAGAAACATATGAATCCCTAATGGGTCACGTTAACCAAATGATCCAAGTGCCAACAATTGGTATCAGAGCTTCGGTTTCGTGGTGAAGCGTGACACGTTAGACTAGGGTTTATGTGATTAATTTTTCAAAATTAGGATCGCATGTTTAGGGTTTTGGTTTTACTGCGCAAACCATGAATATCCCTATGTGAAATATACCCTATATCATATCTGTTCGTTGATGGTTGTGTGTGAGAGGATTCGACGAAAACTGTTCGTCAATTTCACATGGAAGGAAGAAATTGAGAGAAAATCCAGCGCAGTGATATTGCAGAGGCAATAACCGGAGTTTCAACCGTCGGATCAGGCTGATTTTTGGTCAGCACGTTCAGATTTTGTGGATGTACATTTCTGAGCGGTGAAGATCGTATTTCAAGCCTTGTGTAGTCGGGAATACGCCGAAAACAGAAGCAGTTTTTTGGGCAATTCTGTTCTGCGCAGTCGAGGGAAAAGAGCTATTTCTCACAATCTAACCGTTGGATCGACCTGTAATTTGGAAAAAATGTTCAAAACTCACAGGCATAGATTCTGGACGGTGGAGATTGGATTTCCAGGTTCTTACGGTTGCGAAACCTGAACAACAGTTGGTGTAGTTTGATGTTGCGCGTTGGGCTGAACTTGATTCCGTGCAAGTAGGCCCTTGGACGAGCGACAGTTCGAGCGGATTTGCATCAGGTTCGATTGGTCTACATCAGGTTCGATCGATGCTGTACCAGGTTAGAGCGGATTTGTATCAGGTTCGATTGGTCTGCATCAGGTTCGATTGATGCTACACCAGGTTCGAGCGGATTTGCATCAGGTTCGATTGTTCTACATCAGGTTCGATCGATGCTGTATCAGGTTCGAGCGGATTTGTATCAGGTTCGATTGGTCTGCATCAGGTTCGATTGATGCTACACCAGGTTCGAGCGAATTTGCATCAGGTTCGATTGTTCTACATCAGGTTCGATCGATGCTGCACCAGGTTCAAGCAGATTTGCATCAGGTTCGGTTGGTCTACATCAGGTTCGATTGATGCTACACCAGGTTCGAGCGGATTTGCATCAGGTTCGATTGGTCTACATCAGGTTCGATCGATGCTGTACCAGGTTTGAGCGGATTTGTATCAGGTTCGATTGGTCTACATCAGGTTCGATTGATGCTACACCAGGTTCGAGCGGATTTACATCAGGTTCGGTTGGTCTACATCAGGTTCAATCAATGATGCACCAGGTTCGAGCGGATTCACATCAGGTTCGATTGGTCTGCATCAGGTTCGATCGACTCTGCACTAGGTTCGAGCGGGTTTGCATCAAGTTCGACTGGTCTGCATCAGGTTCCGCGTGAGTCTTCACAATATGATCGGGCAGGGTGCCAGAGTGGTGCAGCAGGCTACAGGGAGGTCGATCCCCATCGCAGTTGTCCGCATTCGTGATTGGTGGCGAACAATCGAATTCGCTGTTATATAACTGTTATAATTGATTTATTAATTGATTATTGTTATATATGTATGCATGATTCTCTATGATTTATTGCCTTAAATAGAAGCATGCTAGATTGCGTATTATATTTGGTATATTATATGCATGTATGTTGGAGTGTTGATCAAGTCAACTTATTTTTGGCAATTTATTTCCTTATATATAACTGCTATAATTGTTTTATTGGTCAATTATTGTTATATATTTGGAAGTATGAGCATGCTAGGTTGCATATTTTATTCTGAAATATTATATACATGTAAAAACCCTCGGTCTTAAATAACTAAGTGGGAGAGGGGATTGGTAAAAATTCTCGCTGCCTCCATTATTGGTTTGTAAGTGATGTGAGTAAACTTGCGTGTTGTCAATAGGCCTTCCTCCCTAACGGATGAGTTTATTCACGGATCACTGGTACAGACTTCATTACATAATTATTGTTTGTAATGTGGCACATGAACTTGCGTGTTGGCAATAGGCCTTCCTCCCTAACGGATGAGTTTATGTGGGGCTCACTGGTACAAACTTATAATTGATGATTGTAGGAAGCTATCCGAGTGCGTGTGTACTTCTCCAACTGTAAGGCACACAAGCTCGCGCAGTGGACTTGGGATCAAATAATGGTGTACACTTAGGTGTAAATAATTAGTATCCTCCCCAACGGAGTCACTGCTATTATTTGCATGGCTAAAGAGGAACCGACTATTAATTATTTTGTCATAAAGTTAGGTTGACAAATGAAATTAATGGGTAAACCTTCTCTTGTAAATGTTCGAGTTTGTAAACGTCCACACTAACGTGGCTTGCAGACTCACGGTGCTTGAGATGTCGGTGAATTTTATTTTTATATTATTTTGAGGGAATCAATATAAAAGGATAAAATTTGAAGTTTTGATCGGTAAATTAATTTATGATTCTCTAATTTTCAAATGGTTTTATCTCACATATTATTAACTAAAAGAAATTATATTTACTTGTCCAAATTAGATGATTAGAAAAGAATCTTGGTTTTGAATTTTACTTCTTAAGAAAATACATGTGTGTTCTCACAAGGGACGTCTCATGATGCCTATTAAAGTCTCTAGTGAAGAGATGAGAGGTTCATAGAAATATGATGGTCTCATGTAACTCTTCGGATACTTGAGTAAGTTAAAAGGCAGAAGATCATGATTTAATTTGATGAATGAATTGGGAAAGCATGGAGTATAAATTGAAGGGAAACCTAGATCAATTTAATTCTTCGTGAATTGCCTAGATGTTTTTGAGTAAGTTCCACCTGAATTACAATAGGATGTATTTGGTAGAAAACTTCTGGCAAAACATGTGGCAAAGGAAAGCCATTTTCATCATAATGTGAACAAGTTTTATATCTTATTAACTAGTTGTTTAAACATGATTAGTGATGGCATTTACTGACACGAAGTGTGTAGATACTGGAATCACTAAATATTTATTACTAAGTGAGGATAAGATTGTTATGACATGGGTAAAGCTACAAGAGTAGTGGCTATTGCAGTGGGAGTTGTCTATTTATCTAATGATATGAGTAGACGTTTGATTATGAGAAATTGTTTTACGTACGTTTTCATAGAAAGAATTTGATTTCAGTTTCTATGCATTAATAGATGGATACTCCATTTCATTTAAATGACATGGTCATTATAATGAAGGATAGAGTTGTAATATGTTATTGTACGTTGGTGAACAATTTGTATACTATTAAATCATGTATATTCCACAGATGCAACAAATAGTAATTAATAATGAATCTTCTAATCTTAGTAAGAGAAAGATACCTTCGGATATGAACTAAACATATATTTGGCATCTAAGACTAGATCATTTTACTTGAGTAGGATTCAAAAGTTGATAGCCGATAGACCCTTAGGTTTATCTGAAGTGAAAACTATCTGACTTTCGAGTCTTGCTTGGGAGTAAAAATGACTAATTGCTTTTTCAAGGCAAAGAGGGTGCAGAACCAAAGATATATATGTTGGAATTAGTTCATTATGATTTATGTGGTCCTAAGATTGTCTGGATGAGAGGTGGATATGAATATTTGTCAATCGATGATTATTCTAGATACCGAAATATTTATTTGATGCACTGCATGTCTAAGTTCTTTGATTAATTCAAGAATTGCAAGGCTGGTACAGTGAAGCGTCATGGAAAATATATCAAGTAATGACGATTTAATCGTCATTACGAGTACCTCTTAGGATAGTTAGGAGCTATTAATCAGAGGTTGAGATTAAATCTCAAATTGTTTACACCGGGCATACCCCAGCTGAATGGTGTGGCGAATAGAAGGTGTAGCACTCTTATGGAAATGATTAGATGGATGATGAATTATTTGGAATTACTAAATTCATTTTATGGGTATGCCCTAGAAACAGTAATTCGTTTGAATGTTTGTCTGTTTGTGGGATATCCTAGAAAAATGAAGGGTGATTTATTTAGTCCAAAAGATCGAAGGGTGATTGTTAACACAAACACTAGATTTTTGGAAAAAGACTATGTATTAAATCATAAACCCATGTATAAATTATTCTAAAGGAAGTGAGAGGGAAAAACACAAAGTATAAGTACCAATTGTACAAGAGGATATACCACAAGGTAAACTGCAACGCGTCTCACGTCTGATACACAATTGCGTGTAGTGCCTTGTCGTAGTGGGAGGATTCTTCGACAACCTGTAAGATACATGTTTTGGGAAAGTCGTGAGACTTGGTCCCTCGCAAACATGAAATGGACCCACGGATACGACGAAGCACTACAAGTTAGAAATGTCAAATCCTAGCAAAGTGCAATGAATATTAAAATAGAATCGATGAATTTTAAATTAGGTCTGGATGCTTGTTGAACCGCTAAATGGCGTAAAAGCCATTGGAAACGGGCATGCAAGAATAAAAGAGGATCATAGAATAAGGTGAAAACCTTGGAAGCAAGCTTGTTGCAAAAAGGTATACTCAGAAAGAAAGGGTTCGATTATAAGAAAACCTGTTTGCCGGTAGTTATGCTTAAGTTGATCCGGACTCTTTTATTTGTTGCTACTCATATGAAATATGAGGGATAGCAAATAGATGTCGAGACAGCTTTCCTGATTGGAAGTCTTAAGGGAAACATCTATGTGAAGCAACCAGAGTGATTCATTGCAAAAATCTAAGAGCATTGTGATAGTAAGCTTAAAAGTGTCCATTCATGGACTAAAGCAAGCTTCAATATCATGAAACATCCGTTTTGATGAGGTAATCCAGTGACATGGATCTAATCAATGATCGGATGGGTCTTGTGTATTGAAAAGAGTGATGGAAATATGGTGGTATTTCTTGTACTATACGTAGATAGTATCTTGCTCATTGGAGACAATGAAAGAGTATTGTCGGGCGTATGGGTATGGTTGATAAAGCGGTATGAGATGAAGGACTTAAGAAGAGCAAAAATATCCTTTTGATCACGGTAATACGGATCACAAGAAAGGATGTTATGCTTATCTCAAGTTTCATATAATGATACGATCCTTACTCGTTTAGCATGTGAATTTATCTAAGTGAATGTGTCTTGTGACACAAAAGTAGATAAAGAAGATGAAAGTGGTTCCTTATGCTTCGGCAAATGAGGAAGCTTAATCTAAGGAATGCTATGCACGAGATTGGATATCTATTTTGCTGATGGCATGAACAGTGGGTATCAAGGTAACCCAAAATAAGAATGTTGAATTGTGGTAAGACATATACTTATGTACCTGAAAAGGACTAAAAATTATATATAGGCTTACCGGACAGATTCGCTGCTTCTTATGAGTTACGTAGATTCGGATTTTTCAAATCAGATGGGGATGACAGTAAATCCACCTCAAGGTTATGTGTTTAATTTTAGGAAGTAGAGTTATAATATGGAAGAGTGTTATATAGAAATATATTTCGGACTCCAGACTCCATCATGGAAAGATGATAAATTGGAACCTATAAGGCAGCCAAAGTATCTATATGACTCTAGAAATTTCATGATGGACTTTGAAGTATTTCTAAGTTTGACCAAAATTATCACAATTTAAATTAATGATATTGGTGCAGTTGCAAACTTAAAGGAATCACGAGTCCATAAGACAATTAAACACATGGAGCGCGAGTACCACCTGTTACGAGAAATCGTATGATGAGGGGAAGGTTGTTGTCACCTAGAATGCATCGGATGATAACCTAGTAAATCCATTTACAAGGACCTTAAGGCGAGAGCTTTTGATGGTCGTGTAGTGGGAGTGGAAATCAGATGTATGGCAGAAGACATGACAGCATAGTCTTTTAGTATAAGTGGGAGATTGTTGGATTGTATACTAAAAGTCTAGCTTTTTGTATGAACAATGTTATAACAATTAATTTGAAATGAGAATCATATGATCAAATGATTGCATCTTATAATTTATTCATATGTTCGATGCAATACTCCACTTACTTTATACTGTAGATAATATGTTGTGCGACAACACGCGGAAGATCATATTATCGGTTTCCTTATAAAGTATAAACAGATGCTCACAACCGAGATAGACGGGGACTCTCTATCGGGATGGTTGTAGTGTGGTTTGGTATTAGCTTGTCTTGGCTATAGAATCACATTAGTGCACTTGTGTGTATTGAGCAGGACCGATTGAGATCGTTCGATTTATACTGACTTATAGAAGAACTTGATCTCAGTTATTATGGAAGTTCGTGCTCTTAATCCCTATACAATAACCTCGACATGTAGGGCAGTATGTATTTTTTTGATTCATCAATGGGTGAGATTTACATGTTATTAAATCAACAAACTCGATGAGTTGGGAAGTAGTGTTGTCTCTATGGTGTGCTGTTGATTGTAGAAGGAATCCGTGTCCGTCATAGGTTGATGATGTCCCCTTGAGGAGCTCATAAGGATTATCATGTAAATCCTGCAGGTGGAATTTATTCCGGCATGATAATGAGATTGAGTGGTACTACTCTTGGATGAGATATTAATTAATTAAGTTGTCAGTAACTTAAATTAATTAATGGACATTGTATATCTTAAACATGTGGAGACTAACGGGCTCATAATAAGAAGGAGCCCAAAACGTAATTTTGGGATTGGTACGGTAGTGAAATAATAATATTTTAGTGGAATATATTATTATTATTGGACTTAAGTATAAGCTTTGGGCTAAGCTTAGATACTTAAGCCCAATGGAGGCCCAACCCAATTTCTCCTCCTGGTCCCTGCTGTAGCCCATGTATATTAGTCACCTCAGCTTATCTGGAATCCTAATCTAATCTAACTGATTATTCACGTGTGATGAGGGTTGAGAGCAGATTGAGGAGGTCTCGTAGATCGCCGCCCACACGACGTCGAGATCGGACTTGGGACATACGGCAGAAGATCAGAAGGTAGTTTGCTGCTGCTGTCTGCCGCCTTACGAAATTTATATAAAATTGTAAAGTGCTCAGAATTTGATGATCAATGTACTGACGGAAAGGCGTCGAAGAGAGAATCGCCTGAACGCAAAGATCACTTAATTCCGACATCAGACGAGGAAGTTATGGTCATTCTTGTGGGACTGCGCAGGCTGCCTGCGAGAATCAATCTTCATCAACATACCTTGGTGAACGGTAATCATTTCTATGATTTATTGCTTCCGCTGTGATAGAAACGTATGAATCCCTAACGGGTCACGTTAACCAAACGATCCAAGCGCCAACAGCGGGCACCTCCTGAGCATGACTTTAAACCTATCCCACGCCTCATAAAATTTCTCACCCTGATTCATAACAAATTGGGTGATCTCTTGCCTCATTCTTAAGATCCTTGAGGGTGACATGTATCTCTCCAAGAATTTCTGCTGCAGTTAGTCCCATGTAGTGCAGTCCGTGGCATCAAGAGTCTCATACCAAGCTTCCACCTTATCAATTAATGAAAACTTAAATAGGGTGATCCGCCTAGCATTATCATTAGCTCCAGCCCCCTTTTGAGTGTTTGCATAACCAAGAAATCTTCGGAGATGCTGATATGGATCTTCAAAGTAACTTCCAGAAAAGGGATTCTTCTCCACCATGTTAATAAGAGCGGGATGTATATAAAAATCATCATCTTTCCCCCTTGCTCCTATCAACCCCATGTTACCAATTTCATAATTCGTGAAAATTTCACGTATGGCAATATTATCCGGATTCTTCCTTGCTCCGGCCATGTTTAGCTCAATGTGTTATTCGTTTCTTTCCTTCCTCTCCTTTTCCTAATGCACAAGCACCTCAAAAAAATTCAAGGTTAGATAGAATTAAATAATCACAAATAAAGTCTTAATAACCTAGAAATAATAAACTAAAAATAACGGTTGTCCCCGGCAACGGCGCCAAGAACTTGATGCGCGTTTTCTTTGCACGCAAAATTAATCCCCAAGTATTAAGGATATCAATTGCAGCTTAAGCAAGCGACCAAGTGAATATCAAACCCAAAGGACGGCGTATTATCAATTTAATTATTTAATAAATTAATTAAGACGTAAGGTAATAAGAGTTGTGGAATTAATTATAAACTACTAAACAATTAATTTAAATAACAAATAAGATATAATATCACTAGAAGAATTATGAAAGTGGATCAAGTAGGAGAATAGGTAGCTCTAGGAAAATCCAGTTTCACTCATTAATTTTCCTTCCGTGTGTTGATGTCCGACTCTGCCTTGTGGAATATGGACGCATCATTAAGCCATGCATATTTACTCTATAGACACAAGTAAACATGTGTATAACACGTGTTAATAATCTTGGAGCAAAAGATATAATTTAACCCTCTTTCTAGGTACTATTAGTATCAATTATTTCCGTGGTCAATTGGTACTCTAACCCGATATATCTCTCTTTATAGGTACTATAAAATTATCCTCTTTATCCTACTTAATAACCCGAATTCAATTCAATTAATAAGTATTCATATATGATAGTTCTAATAAAGCTTCGGAGTCTCCTCATTTAGAATCATAACATGGAATCCTGTTCAGCGGTGAACGCACTCAATCTACAACCAAGATATATATTCAGACTCTATATACCAATTGAAGATGCACAAAACGACCGTGAATATGGATTAAGAAAGCATAATCATATATAAAATAAATCCACAAGTAGTGTTGTATGGAGTTTACACACAAAAATTCAATTAATTCGTAAAAACCTTCACAACCCTAATTCTATTAAAAAGGCTCTAGCCCATGATGTTACGAAGAATAATCATGGGTGTTGGATAGATCTTACCCGGATGTCTGGAAAATACAAGATAAATTAGGAAACGAATAAAACCCTAGATGTGGGTATCGTCGCATCCTTCTCTGTCTTGAATCCTAATCTTAGTTCTTCTCTTGATTCCACAAACGAATCTTCAAAGTGATGGATGGATGGAGGAAAGAATGTGGATGATGGTTGGGAGGTGAACCCCCCTTATGGGATGTAGTATTATTGTGGCCACTCTCCAATCCAATATGACTCTACGATGAATAATGATGTGCTCTACATCCCTTTTTATACTTGTAAAGTGCTCCTAACGGACCTTGGATGGGCTTTTACTTGAGACATACGCTAAATTTGGTAAAAGAAACCCGAAACTACAAAATTAGCATCCAGCGACATTTTGTTAGACCAAGCCTTCTTGGTCAAGCAAGGCCTCCAAGTCGAGCAACTGGTCAAGCAAGCTCTCTGTAAGATTTTGGTCATTTTTCTTGAGTTTCCCTCTTCCGTTCGACCAAGACGATTCTGATCGAACGGATATCCTTTGGTCGAGCAAGCTTGCGCAGTCTCACCGTTTCACGCATAATTTCCACATCCGACCTTTGATTTGAGTAATTATTGTGCTTACGCGATTCTATCTTCATTGGCTTTCTATAAATATAAGGAACCCTCAGAAATTCCAACATTTGAATTTATAACAAGTCACGAAAAGTGGCACAACTGTTCTGTTCGACACAGCTTGCGCGACGTCACCACTTTGCTCATAACATTCTTGTTTAGAATCTGATTGGGGTGTTCTTTATGCTAAAACGACCCTCTCTTCTGTGGCTTTCCAACCATATATCACACTTTTAATTCAGAGCTTTACACGAATACAGAAAAATTATGCAAATTGGATGTGCATTTTTCAGCATTCTTGCACAAATTGTACTTTTCTCCAACTTTGAACTTTTAATTCTTTTTCCACCTAAAACACAACAAAACACCTCAAGTGAACCTTTTTCTCATATATATCGAATATAAGACACTTGTGCTAATATATGACAACAATTCCCATAAAAAAGGTGTTAGATTGGACATTAAAACACGCTTATTTTCACTCTCAATAGAAGTCCCATAAATAACTTGTAATCTGATTGGTCCAGGGCTGATTTGACCTAATTCTGCAGGCTTGTGTCTTTCCATCCTTCCAATTTGATTGGTTGATCCAGATTTGATCTATATCAAATATGGTCTTGATTTGATTCCAAATTTGATTTTGATTTGATTTGATCACATCCAAGGGTTGGATTTTGATATCTTTGATTTTCAAGTCTGCTTGATTTGGACTTATCTGACTGGATCTGGCCTAATTATCAATTATTTACTCATTTATTTTAGGAATTAATTTATTTAAATTCCTTAATAAATAAATAATTTATTTATATTTAATATGTAATTTTTCACATATTTTCCTTTAATATGTAATAAAATTCAAGTGCCTACAAATGCCCCTTGCATTTTCTTCACAGACGCTTTTGTGTTGAAGTGAACAAATTGTGATACTCGATTCTTGATCAACATGGCTGAAATTTATTGCTTGCCTCACCAACTTGATACGAATAGCCCGAATTATGACTGAACTTAGCAGAGTGCTAAGCTGCTTACGTACCTCTTTGAAAAGGATCAAGTCATAACGTAGTTCAAAGGAACATGATTTGGTTTGGATGGGAGGTGCCGTACACATTTTATACTCATGCGGGCCAGGAGTAACATGCAGTTTAGGCTCGTGTGTTGAGGAGCATTGAATTGAATTGCTGACAGTTTATACTCGTGGCAATGAGTCTTGAATTTGAACTTGTAGACAATTTATACTCATGTCAAGGAGCCTTGTGTGGATATTTTTAACTCATGTCGAGGAGTTTTGTGTGTAGAGAGTTTATTCTCTTCCTAAGTAGATTTAATTTGATTTGTAGATAGTTTATACTCATATCAAGGAGCGTAACTTGAGGATTTTAGATAGTTTAAACTCGTATTAAGGAGTATTGTGTGGATATTTTTAGCTCGTGTCGAGGAGCGTAACATGTAGATAGTTTTAGCTCATATCAAGGAGCATTGTGTGGATAGTTTTAGCTCATATCAAGGAGCGTAATGTGTAGAGAGTTTCGTCTCTTCTCAAGGAGATTTAATTTGAGTTAGACAGTTTAAGCTCGTATCAAGGAGCATTGTGTGGACAGTTTTAGCTCATATCAAGGAGTATATATGTAGATAGTTTAAGCTCATATCAAGGAGCATAATGTAGACAGTTTTCACTCGTATCATGGAGTTGTGTATTTGACTTGGGAGATTTTAGATAGTTTATAAGCTCATATCAAGGAGCATAATGCATGGGATTTTAGATAGTTTTAGCTCATATCAAGGAGCGTAATGTGGACAGTTTATGCTCGTGTCGAGGAGCTTTGCACTTGAGTTTGTCAACAGTTCATTGCCCCCATATCTTGGGATGCGCTATCTTCTCTTTGACTTCATTTCTATGAATCTTTATGGAAACTGCAGTCTTTGGATGTGGTTCATCTTCCAAGGGATCATCAAAAGGTATGTCTTCAAACTCATAAGTGTCTTGAATAGATGGCCATTCGATGACATTTGATGTCAAGCTCAACTCCATGTCGTGAGCTCTTGTAGCCAATTCTTCAAAAGTTTTAGGCCGAATTTCTTGGAGTATGTAGTGAAGATTCCACTTCATACCTTGAATGCATATTTCAAAAGCTGAAGTTTCTGACAGCTTTTCTTTGCAATTGAGGCTTAGGCTCCTCCATCTGTTGATGTAGTCAATGACGTATTCTTCATTACTTTGACGAGTATTTGTTAGCTCCATCATGCTAACAATTCTTCGTGTGCTATAGAAGCGGTTGAGGAATACTTTTTCCATTTTCTCCCAACTGTCGATGGAGTTTGCTTCCAAATTGATATACCAATCAAAGGCATTTCCTTTCAGAGATTGGACGAATTGCCTCACCATGTGATCTCCGTAGGTCCCAGCATCATTGCATGTCTCGATAAAGTGCGCCACATGCTGTCTTGGGTTACCTTTGCCATTGAATTGTTGGAACCTGGGAGGTTGGTAGTCACTTGGCATCTTCAAGTCATCAATTCTCTTTGTATATGGATTTTTGTAGGCAACAAAAGATTTGGAGCTCCCTTCAAACATGTCTTTTATCGTCTCTATCATGATTTCAGTTGGTTGATAGGAAGCATCTTATCAGCAGAAACTTGTATATCTTCTTCAACTTGATTCATTTCAAATGGTTGTTGTTTCGCGGAGTCCTCCTCCTCGTGTTCATCCTCAACTTGTTTTCCCTTTGCATGACTTGTCTCCACATTCTCCATTTTCTTCATAAGTATGGAGATCTTTACGTCTTGAGCTTCCATGTGCTTGTTGAGTCCTTCAATGGCTCTCATCATTCTTGCGAGTTGTTCCTCAATAGTCATAGCATTTGTTGTCATCACTAGGGCTGGACAAAATTACCAAATTTTTGGTATACCGCAATTACCGTACTGAAATTTAACGAAAATTTCGGTACGGTATGGTGTCGTACCAAAATTTTCGGTACGGTAATGGTATAAGATTTTATAAAAATCTTAATATTTCGGTATATATCAAAATACCGTAAAATATCTGTATTTCGATATATATATCGATATACCGTATCATATGTGTTAAGACAACTAATATAATAATATAATATATTCTAAAATTCTATTACAAAATATGAAACATAATTAAATTAATAGTTATTATTATGTAGAATATGTATTCTGTACATACTACACAGTCACGACTCACGACTCACACACAATTCACAAATATGAAACTCAACCAATAATTACAAACCCTAGTCGTTTCTCACTCTCTCCCTAACTCTAGCCGTTCTTCTACCTTTTCCGATTTCCATCCATAGATCCACGGAGACCCACCGTTCATGTATGTCCTCACTTTTCCCATCGTCAATCACTCAATTCCCCTCTTCCAAAGCCTCTAACATCCTCCCGTTACTCACTCTTCCCTCTAATGCCAGACCCGCTCCCCTCTTTACATCGTCAATCATAGTGTGCTTAGTTGCTTGTGATCTATTTTTAGTACCTCATATAGAGATCAAAAAGTGAAGAAAAGCATCAATTTACAGTCAAAAGGTTTATTTATTCTATTCTTTGCACTACAATTTGAAGCTTATTTGAAGTATCCTTTGTACGACTACGAGTGTACACCATTTCTTCTATTTCAACTTGTTTTTCTTTGCTGATTTTACTCTATTTTCTTTCTTGGTGTTTTTCTGTTATAATGTCATGTTTATGTTAGTCTTGGGTAAAAGTTTTAGTTTCTACGTTATTTTATTTTCAGTGATATGTAGAGAATTCTCTGCTGTTAAATGGAACACATGTATGGATAACTCATTTTTACTTATAAATTGGCAGATAGCTCATGTTGTTTGTGTTGGCGTTTTCTTGTCATATCTCTGTCATTAGCTCTAATTTGATCCATGTCAATTGTCAACTAATATTCAGTTTATTTTTTTATTCATTGTAGTATATCAGAGAGTTAGAATATCAATTAGTTTTATCAACTGTAACTTATGAGTTATAAGTATTATGTTCTTGTTTTGATGAGCCCTAAAGTAAAGTTTTGCTTTTCAATACCCCAATTATCAGAATTAGAACTTAATATTTTAATGACCACATGAATCAAGATGCAATTCGACTAGAACAATATTGGTGTTATTTTACTTCTCCATTAATAATTGGCACAACTTTAAAGCAGAGGCCTTTTTCGAAGAAATACCTATATAGAAGCTATGTGATTTTTTTGCTATCTTTTTTATGTAAACCAATAAAATAATATTTGAATCACACTTGTATAGTTACCTCAGAGTAAAATATTACTCCGTTGAAATATTTTAAATACAATACCTTGAGTAAAACATTAGAAGGTAGTATATCCTATATATATCCAATAATAATATTACTCCTCTTTTTGATAAATTGGTGTTAATAGTGTAGGATAGATGTGAGAGTGTCTCCATGTTATGTGAATGTAGTTATAATTTTTTCACTCAAATTGGAAAAGTTAACCACCTCAAATATTCACCTTTACGTCATTAGGTGTTTTTTTATATTAACATCGCATGATATGGGACTTGGAATCATTCGTGTTTTTATTATATCTCAATAGTATTCTTCTTTTTAGAAAATATTTGAGCTATTATTTACTTCATTTCTATTTTTTTTCAGAATGGAATCTGAATCTTCTCATTCGTTTCCAAGTCCATTCGAAACTCAAGAGCCATCCGACTTTGAAGCACTTGAAGAGTCTTTTTGTCGAAAAGAATCAAAAATCAATTCAACAAAGCCACCACCCATTCCTAAATCATCTAGAAGTCCATATTAGGGGCATTGTGAAAAGGAAACAAGAAAGTTAGGTGATGGGAGCTCGCAACAAATAGGAATATGCAATTATTGTAAGGTTGAGATCCCGGTAATTTATGAAAGTACTAGTGGGTTAAAAAACCACTTAATAAAGAGGTGCAAGTTAAGTCCATTATATGAAGCGAGTGAGACTGAGAAAAGTCAGCCTATATTGACGAATGAGATTATGGGGCAAGGGAGTGCTTTAGTTTCTCATTCATTTAATCAAAAAAGGTGTGAATTGAAGCTTACCGAGTACGTGATTATTGATGAAATGTCATTTTGGGCTGTTGAAGGAAAGGGGTTTCTAAGTCTCGTACATGAATTACAGCCACGATTCAGAATTCCCGGTCGAAAGAAAATTGCAGGTGTGGTGTACAACTTATTTCTTGTTGAGAAAGCTAAGATAAAAAGTGTACTTAATGGTCAAAGAGTAAGCATCACGACTGATACTTGGACTGTTGGATTGTATACTAAAAGTCTAGCTTTTTGTATGAACAATGTTATAACAATTAATTTGAAATGAGAATCATATGATCAAATGATTGCATCTTATAATTTATTTATATGTTTGATGCAATAGTCCACTTACTTTATACTGTAGATAATATGTTGTGCGACAACACGCGGAAGATCATATTATCGGTTTTCTTATAAAGTATAAACAGATGCTCACAATCGAGATAGACGGGGACTCTCTATCGGGATGGTTGTAGTGTGGTTTGGTATTAGCTTGTCTTGGCTATAGAATCACATTAGTGCACTTGTGTGTATTGAGCAGGACCGCTTGAGATCGTTCGATTTATACTGACTTATAGGAGAACTTGATCTCAGTTATTATGGATGTTCGTGCTCTTAATCCCTATACAATAACCTCGACACATAGGTGTTGGATTGTATACTAAAAGTCTAGCTTTTTGTATGAACAATGTTATAACAATTAATTTGAAATGAGAATCATATGATCAAATGATTGCATCTTATAATTTATTTATATGTTCGATGCAATAGTCCACTTACTTTATACTGTAGATAATATGTTGTGCGACAACACGCAGAAGATCATATTATCGGTTTCCTTATAAAGTATAAACAGATGCTCACAACCGAGATAGACGGGGACTCTCTATCGGGATGATTGTAGTGTGGTTTGGTATTAGCTTGTCTTGGCTATAGAATCACATTAGTACACTTGTGTGTGTATTGAGCAGGACCGCTTGAGATCGTTCGACTTATACTGACTTATAGGAGAACTTGATCTCAGTTATTATGGAAGTTCGTGCTCTTAATCCCTATACAATAACCTCGACACGTAGGGCAGTATGTATTTCTTTGATTCATCAATGGGTGAGATTTACATGTTATTAAATCAACAAACTCGATGAGTTGGGAAGTAGTGCTGTCTCTATGGTGTGCTGTTGATTGTAGAAGGAATCCGTGTCCGTCATAGGTTGATGATGTCCCCTTGAGGAGCTCATAAGGATTATCATGTAAACCCTGCAGGTGGAATTTATTCCGGCATGATAATGAGGTTGAGTGGTACTACTCTTGGATGAGATATTAATTAATTGAGTTGTCAGTAACTTAAATTAATTAATGGACATTGTATATCTTAAACATGGGGAGACTAACGGGCTCATAATAAGAAGGAGCCCAAAACGTAATTTTGGGATTGGTACGGTAGTGCAATAATAATATTTTAGTGGAATATATTATTATTATTGGACTTAAGTATAAGCTTTGGGCTAAGCTTGGATACTTAAGCCCAATGGAGGCCCAACCCAATTTCTCCTCCTGGTCCCTGCTGTAGCCCATGTATATAAGTCACCTCAACTTATCTGGAACCCTAATCTAATTGATTATTCACGTGTGATGAGGGTTGAGAGCAGATTGAGGAGGTCTCGTAGATCGTCGCCCACACGACGTCGAGATCGGACTTGGGACATACAGCAGAAGATCAGAAGGTAGTTTGCTGCTGCTATCCGCGACCTTGCGAAATTTGTATAAATTTGTACAGTGCTCAGAATTTGATGATCAATATACTGAAGGAAATCCGTCGAAGAGAGGATCGTCTGAACGTAAAGATCACTCAATTCCGATATCAGACGAGGAAGTTATGGCCATTCTCGTGGGACTGCGCAGACTGCCTGCGAGAATCAATCTTCATCAACATACCTTGGTGAACCGTAATCGTTTCTATGATTTATTGCTTCCGCTATGATAGAAACGCATGATATTCTAATGGGTCACGTTAACCAAACGATCCAAGCGCCAACAATAGGGCAGTATGTATTTCTTTGATTCATCAATGGGTGAGATTTACATGCAATTAAATTAATAAACTCGGTGAGTTGGGAAGTAGTGCTATTTCTATGGTGTGCTGTTGATTGTAGAAGGAATCCGTGTCCGTCATAGGTTGATGATGTCCCCTTGAGGAGCTCATAAGGATTATCATGTAAACCCTGCAGGTGGAATTTATTCCGGCATAATAATGAGGTTGAGTGGTACTACTCTTGGATGAGATATTAATTAATTGAGTTGTCAGTAACTTAAATTAATTAATGGACATTGTATATCTTAAACATGGGGAGACTAACGGGTTCATAATAAGAATGAGCCCAAAACGTAATTTTGGGATTGGTATGGTAGTGCAGTAATAATATTTTAGTGGAATATATTATTATTATTGGACTTAAGTATAAGCTTTGGGCTAAGCTTGGATACTTAAGCCCAATGGAGGCCCAACCCAATTTCTCCTCCTGGTCCCTGCTGTAGCCCATGTATATAAGTCACCTCAGCTTATCTGGAACCCTAATCTAATTGATTATTCACGTGTGATGAGGGTTGAGAGCAGATTGAGTAGGTCTCGTAGATCGTCGCCCACACGACGTCGAGATCGGACTTGGGACATACAGCAGAAGACCGGAAGGTCATTTGCTGCTGTAGTTTGTCATGTTATAAAATTCATATAAAATTGTACAGTTCGTTGATTTTGATGTATTATATACTGATGGAAAGCCTTCGAAGAGAGGATCGTCTGAGCACAAAGATCACTCAATTCCGATATCAGAAGAGGAACTTATGGCTATTCTCGTGGGACTGCGCAGACTGCCAGCGAGAATTCAACCTCTACATCAACCCTTGGTGAAAGGTAATGCGTTTCATGTTTACTTGCTTCCCCTGCTTGTTAGAAATTCATGGAACCCTAACGGGTCACGTTAACCAAACGATCGAGCACCAACAATTGGTATCAGAGCTTCGGTTTTGTGGTGAAGCGTGACACGTTAGGCTAGGGTTTATGTGATTAATTTTTCGAAATTAGGATCGCATGTTTAGGGTTTTGGTTTTACTGCGCAAACCATGAATATCCCTATGTGAAATATACCCTATATCATATCTGTTCGTTGATGGTTGTGTGTGAGAGGATTCGACGAAAACTGTTCGTCAATTTCACATGGAAGGAAGAAATTGAGAGAAAATCCAGCGCAGTGATATTGCAGAGGCAATAACCGGAGTTTCAACTGTCGGATAAGGCTGATTTTTGGTCAGCACGTTCATATTTTGTGGATGTACATTCCGAATGGTGAAGGTCGTATTTGGATTTTTGTATTGTCGGGAATACGCCGAAAACAGAAGCAGTTTTTTGGGCGATTCTGTTCTGCGCAGTCGAGGGAAACAAGCTGTTTCTCACAATCTAACCGTTGGATCGACCTGTAATTTGGACATCATGTTCAGAACTCACAGGTATATATTCTGGACGGTGGAGATTGGATTCCCAGGTTCTTACAGTTGCGAACCCTGAACGACAGTTGGTGTAGTTTGATGTTGCGCGTTGGGCTGAACTTGGTTCTGTGCAAGTAGGCCCTTGGACGAGCGACAGTTCGAACGGATTTGCATCAGGTTCGATTGGTCTGCATCAGGTTCGATCGATGCTGCACCAGGTTTGAGCGAATTTGCATCAGGTTCGATTGGTCTGCATCAGGTTCGATCAATGCTGCACCAGGTTCGAGCGGATTCACATCAGGTTCGATTAGTCTGCATCAGGTTTGATCGACTCTGCACCAGGTTCGAGCGGGTTTGCATCAAGTTAGACTGGTCTGCATCAGGTTCCGCGTGAAACTTCACAATATGATCGGGCAGGGTGCCAGAGTGGTGGAGCAGGCTGCTGGGAGGTCGATCCCCATCGCAGTTGTCCGCATTCGTGATTGGTGGCGAACAATCGAATTCACTGTTATATAACTGTTATAATTGATTTATTAATTGATTATTGTTATATATGTATGCATGATTCTCTATGATTTATTGCCTTAAATAGAAGCATGCTAGATTGCGTATTATATTTGGTATATTATATGCATGTATGTTGGAGTGTTGATCAAGTCAACTTATTTTTGGCAATTTATTTCCTTATATATAACTGCTATAATTGTTTTATTGGTCAATTATTGTTATATATTTGGAAGTATGAGCATGCTAGGTTGCATATTTTATTCTGAAATATTATATACATGTAAAAACCCTCGGTCTTAAATAACTAAGTGGGAGAGGGGATTGGTAAAAATTCCCGCTGCCTCCATTATTAGTTTGCAAGTGATATGAGTAAACTTGCGTGTTGGCAATAGGCCTTCCTCCCTAACGGATGAGTTTATTCACGGATCACTGGTACAGACTTCATTACATAATTATTATTTATAATGTGGTACATGAACTTGCGTGCCTTCCTCCCTAACAGATGAGTTTATGTGGGGCTCACTGGTACAAACTTATAATTGATGATTGTAGGAAGCTATCCGAGCGCGCGTGTACTTCTCCAACTATAAGGCACACAAGCTCGCGCAGTGGACTTGGGATCAAATAATGGTGTACACTTAGGTGTAAATAATTAGTATCCTCCCCAACGGAGTCACTGCTATTATTTGCATGGCTAAAGAGGAACCGACTATTAATTATTTTGTCATAAAGTTAGGTTGACAAATAAAATTAATGGGTAAAACCTTCTCTTGTAAATGTTTGGGTTTGTAAACGTCCACACTAACGTGGCTTGCAGACTCACGGTGCTTGAGATGTCGGTGAATTTTATTTTTATATAGTTTTGAGGGAATCAATATAAAAGGATAAAATTCGAAGATTTGATCGGTATATTTATTTATGATTCTCTGTAATTTCAAATGGTTTTATCTCGCTTATTGTTAACTAAAAGAAATTATATTTACTGGTCCAAAATTAGATGATTAGAAAAGAATCTTGGTTTTGATTTTACTGCTTAAGAAAATAAAAATGTGTTCTCCCTTAAAGATGTTCATGATGCCTATTAAAGTCTCTAGTGGATAGGTGAGAAGTTCATAGAAATATGATGGCCTCATGTAACTCTTCGGATACTTGAGTAAGTTAAAAGGCGGTAGGTCATGATTGAAGTTGATGAATGAATTAGATACATGGAATAGAAGTTGAAGGGGAAACCTAAGTCAATTTTATTCTCCATAATTTCCTAGATGTTTTGAGTAAGTTTCTCCTGAATTACAAGAGGTTGTATATGGTGGGAAACTTCTGACAAAACATGTGGTAAAGAAAATCCAATTTCATAAAAGGAGTGAACAAGGATAGAATCTTACTTGCTAGTCGTTGAAGCATGATTAGTGATGGCACCTACTTATACATTGTATAGATACCGGAATCACTAAATGTTTATTACTAAGTGAGGATAAGATTATTTTATACATGGATAATACTATGAGAGTAGTGGCTGTTGCAGTGGGAGTTGTTTATTTATCTTACGATATGAATAAACGTTTGATTTTATGAAATTGTCTTTACGTACATTTTCATAGAAAGAATTTGATTTCGGTTTCTATGCATTAATAGATGGATACTCCATTTCATTTAAATGACATGGTCATTATAATGAATGATAGAGTTGTAATCTGTTATGGTACGTTGGTGAACAATTTGTACACTCTTAAATCATGTTTATCCCCTGGATGCGACAAATAGTAATTAATAATGAGTCTTCTAATCTAGTAGGAGAAAGGTACCTTCGGAAATGAATTTCTCACCTTAATGGTGTGACAAATAGAAGGAATAGCACTCTTATGGTAGTGATTAGATAGATGATGAATTATTTGGAATTACTAAATTCATTTTATGGATATGCCCTAGGAACAGTAATTCGTAAGAATGTTTTTCTGTTTGTGGGATATCCTAGAAAAATGAAGGATGATTTATTTAGTCCACAAGATCGAAGAGTGATTGTTAACATAAACACTAGATTTTTGGAAAAAGGACTATGTAATAAATCAAATACCCATGTATAAGTTATTCTAAAGGAAGTGAGAGGAAAACACAAAGTATTAGTACCAAGTGTACAAGAGGATATACCACAAGGTAAACTGCAACACGTGTCACATCTGATACACAATTGCGTGTAGTGTCTTCTCGTAGTGGGAGGGTTGTTCTAAATCCTGATAGATATATGTTTTGGGAGAGTCGTGAGGCTTGGTCCCTAGTAAACATGGAGTTAACCCACGAATACGACGAAGAACTACAAGATAGAAATGCGAAATCTTAACAAATTGCAATAAATGTTGAAATAGAATCAATAGATTCTAAATAAGATCTGGATGATTGTAGAACCACGGATGGTGTGAAAACCATTGGAAGTGATCATACAAAATAAAAGAGGATCATACGGTAAGGTGAAAACCTTAGAAGTAAAGCTTGTTGGGAAAATGTATACTCAGAGAAAGGGTTCGATTATGAGAAAACCTGTTCGCCAGTAGCTATGCTTATGTTGATCCGAACTCTTTTATCTGTTGCTACTCATATGAAATATGAGGGATAACAAATAGATGTCAAGACAGCCTTCCTGATTGAAAATCTTAAGGAAAACTTCTATGTGAAGCAACCAGAGTGATTCATTGCAAAGAGCTAAGAGCATTGTGATAGGAAGCTTAAAAGTGTCCATCAATGGACTAAAACAAGCTTCAAGGTCATGAAACATCCGTTTTGATGAGGAAATCCAGGCAAATAGATTTATTCAATGCGCGGATGTATCTTGTGTATTGAAAAGAGTGACGGAAACATGGTGGTATTTCTTGTATTATACGTAGATGATATATTGCTCATTGGAGACAATGAAAGAGTATTGTCGGGCGTATGTGTATGGATAATAAAGCGAGATGTGAAATGAAGGACTTAAGAAGAGCAAAAATATCCTTTTGATCACGGTAATACGGATCACAAGAAAGGATATTATGCTTGTCTCAAGCTTCATGAATTGATACGATCCTTACTTGTTTTAGCAAGTGACTTTATCTAAGAAAATATGTCTTGAGACACAAAAGGAAGATAAAGGTGATGAAAGCAGTTTCTTATGCTTCGGCGAATAAGGAAGCTTAATCTTAGGAATGCTATGCACGAGAATGGATATCTATTTTGCTGAACGCATGAACAGTGGGTATCAACGTAACCCGGAACAAGAATGATGAACTGTGGTAAGACATATATGAAGTGCCTGAGAAGGACTGGAAATTATATGTAAGCTTACTGGGCAAATTCACTGCTTCTTGTGGATTACGTAGATTCGGATTTTTTAGTCAGATTGGACAGCAGTAAATCCACCTCAAGGTTATGTGTTTAATTTTAGGAAGTTGAGTCATAATGTGGAGGAGTGTTATATAGAAATATATTTCAGACTCCGGACTCCATCATGGAAAGATGATAAATTGGAGCCTATGAGGCAGCCAAAGTATCTGTATGACTCTAGAAACTTCAAGATGGACTTCGAAGTGTTTCTAAGTTTGCCCAAGGATATCACAATTTATATTGATGATATTGGTGCAGTTGCAAACTTGAAGGAATCACGAGCCCATAAGGCAATTAAACACATGGAGTGCAAGTACCACCTGTTACGAGAAATCGTATGATGAGGGAAAGGTTGTTGTCGCCTAGATTGCATCGGATGATGACCTAGTAAATCCATTTACAAGGATATTAAGGCGAGAGCTTTTAATGGTCGTGTAGTGGGAGTGGGAATCAGATGTATGGCGGAAGACATGACAGCATAGTCTTTTAGTATAAGTGGGAGATTGTTGGATTGTATACTAAAAGTCTAGCTTTTTGTATGAACAATGTTATAACAATTAATTTGAAATGAGAATCATATGATCAAATGATTGCATCTTATAATTTATTTATATGTTCGATGCAATAGTCCACTTACTTTATACTGTAGATAATATGTTGTGCGACAACACGCGGAAGATCATATTATCGGTTTCCTTATAAAGTATAAACAGATGCTCATAATCGAGATAGACGGGGATTCTCTATCGAGATGGTTGTAGTGTGGTTTGGTATTAGCTTGTCTTGGCTATAGAATCACATTAGTGCACTTGTGTGTATTGAGCAGGACCGCTTGAGATCGTTCGATTTATACTGACTTATAGGAGAACTTGATCTCAGTTATTATGGATGTTCGTGCTCTTAATCCCTATACAATAACCTCGACACATAGGGCGGTATGTATTTCTTTGATTCATCAATGGGTTAGATTTACATGCAATTAAATTAATAAACTCGGTGAGTTGGGAAGTAGTGCTATTTCTATGGTGTGCTGTTGATTGTAGAAGGAATCCGTGTCCGTCATAGGTTGATGATGTCCCCTTGAGGAGCTCATAAGGATTATCATGTAAACCCTGCAGGTGGAATTTATTCCGGCATAATAATGAGGTTGAGTGGTACTACTCTTGGATGAGATATTAATTAATTGAGTTGTCAGTAACTTAAATTAATTAATGGACATTGTATATCTTAAACATGGGGAGACTAACGGGTTCATAATAAGAATGAGCCCAAAACGTAATTTTGGGATTGGTATGGTAGTGCAGTAATAATATTTTAGTGGAATATATTATTATTATTGGACTTAAGTATAAGCTTTGGGCTAAGCTTGGATACTTAAGCCCAATGGAGGCCCAACCCAATTTCTCCTCCTGGTCCCTGCTGTAGCCCATGTATATAAGTCACCTCAGCTTATCTGGAACCCTAATCTAATTGATTATTCACGTGTGATGAGGGTTGAGAGCAGATTGAGTAGGTCTCGTAGATCGTCGCCCACACGACGTCGAGATCGGACTTGGGACATACAGCAGAAGACCGGAAGGTCATTTGCTGCTGTAGTTTGTCATGTTATAAAATTCATATAAAATTGTACAGTTCGTTGATTTTGATGTATTATATACTGATGGAAAGCCTTCGAAGAGAGGATCGTCTGAGCACAAAGATCACTCAATTCCGATATCAGAAGAGGAACTTATGGCTATTCTCGTGGGACTGCGCAGACTGCCAGCGAGAATTCAACCTCTACATCAACCCTTGGTGAAAGGTAATGCGTTTCATGTTTACTTGCTTCCCCTGCTTGTTAGAAATTCATGGAACCCTAACGGGTCACGTTAACCAAACGATCGAGCACCAACAATTGGTATCAGAGCTTCGGTTTTGTGGTGAAGCGTGACACGTTAGGCTAGGGTTTATGTGATTAATTTTTCGAAATTAGGATCGCATGTTTAGGGTTTTGGTTTTACTGCGCAAACCATGAATATCCCTATGTGAAATATACCCTATATCATATCTGTTCGTTGATGGTTGTGTGTGAGAGGATTCGACGAAAACTGTTCGTCAATTTCACATGGAAGGAAGAAATTTAGAGAAAATCCAGCGCAGTGATATTGCAGAGGCAATAACCGGAGTTTCAACTGTCGGATAAGGCTGATTTTTGGTCAGCACGTTCATATTTTGTGGATGTACATTCCGAATGGTGAAGGTCGTATTTGGATCTTTGTATTGTCGGGAATACGCCGAAAACAGAAGCAGTTTTTTGGGCGATTCTGTTCTGCGCAGTCGAGGGAAACAAGCTGTTTCTCACAATCTAACCGTTGGATCGACCTGTAATTTGGACATCATGTTCAGAACTCACAGGTATATATTCTGGACGGTGGAGATTGGATTCCCAGGTTCTTACAGTTGCGAACCCTGAACGACAGTTGGTGTAGTTTGATGTTGCGCGTTGGGCTGAACTTGGTTCTGTGCAAGTAGGCCCTTGGACGAGCGACAGTTCGAACGGATTTGCATCAGGTTCGATTGGTCTGCATCAGGTTCGATCGATGCTGCACCAGGTTTGAGCGAATTTGCATCAGGTTCGATTGGTCTGCATCAGGTTCGATCAAAGCTGCACCAGGTTCGAGCGGATTCACATCAGGTTCGATTAGTCTGCATCAGGTTTGATCGACTCTGCACCAGGTTCGAGTGGGTTTGCATCAAGTTAGACTGGTCTGCATCAGGTTCCGCGTGAAACTTCACAATATGATCGGG
The DNA here is from genome assembly GCA_023678885.1 of Pogostemon cablin. Lineage (NCBI taxonomy): Eukaryota > Viridiplantae > Streptophyta > Magnoliopsida > Lamiales > Lamiaceae > Pogostemon > Pogostemon cablin. The sequence goes on from CM043009.1 coordinate 9,126,783, forward strand.
CAGGGTGCCAGAGTGGTGGAGCAGGCTGCTGGGAGGTCGATCCCCATCGCAGTTGTCCGCATTCGTGATTGGTGGCGAACAATCGAATTCACTGTTATATAACTGTTATAATTGATTTATTAATTGATTATTGTTATATATGTATGCATGATTCTCTATGATTTATTGCCTTAAATAGAAGCATGCTAGATTGCGTATTATATTTGGTATATTATATGCATGTATGTTGGAGTGTTGATCAAGTCAACTTATTTTTGGCAATTTATTTCCTTATATATAACTGCTATAATTGTTTTATTGGTCAATTATTGTTATATATTTGGAAGTATGAGCATGCTAGGTTGCATATTTTATTCTGAAATATTATATACATGTAAAAACCCTCGGTCTTAAATAACTAAGTGGGAGAGGGGATTGGTAAAAATTCCCGCTGCCTCCATTATTAGTTTGCAAGTGATATGAGTAAACTTGCGTGTTGGCAATAGGCCTTCCTCCCTAACGGATGAGTTTATTCACGGATCACTGGTACAGACTTCATTACATAATTATTATTTATAATGTGGTACATGAACTTGCGTGCCTTCCTCCCTAACAGATGAGTTTATGTGGGGCTCACTGGTACAAACTTATAATTGATGATTGTAGGAAGCTATCCGAGCGCGCGTGTACTTCTCCAACTATAAGGCACACAAGCTCGCGCAGTGGACTTGGGATCAAATAATGGTGTACACTTAGGTGTAAATAATTAGTATCCTCCCCAACGGAGTCACTGCTATTATTTGCATGGCTAAAGAGGAACCGACTATTAATTATTTTGTCATAAAGTTAGGTTGACAAATAAAATTAATGGGTAAAACCTTCTCTTGTAAATGTTTGGGTTTGTAAACGTCCACACTAACGTGGCTTGCAGACTCACGGTGCTTGAGATGTCGGTGAATTTTATTTTTATATAGTTTTGAGGGAATCAATATAAAAGGATAAAATTCGAAGATTTGATCGGTATATTTATTTATGATTCTCTGTAATTTCAAATGGTTTTATCTCGCTTATTGTTAACTAAAAGAAATTATATTTACTGGTCCAAAATTAGATGATTAGAAAAGAATCTTGGTTTTGATTTTACTGCTTAAGAAAATAAAAATGTGTTCTCCCTTAAAGATGTTCATGATGCCTATTAAAGTCTCTAGTGGATAGGTGAGAAGTTCATAGAAATATGATGGCCTCATGTAACTCTTCGGATACTTGAGTAAGTTAAAAGGCGGTAGGTCATGATTGAAGTTGATGAATGAATTAGATACATGGAATAGAAGTTGAAGGGGAAACCTAAGTCAATTTTATTCTCCATAATTTCCTAGATGTTTTGAGTAAGTTTCTCCTGAATTACAAGAGGTTGTATATGGTGGGAAACTTCTGACAAAACATGTGGTAAAGAAAATCCAATTTCATAAAAGGAGTGAACAAGGATAGAATCTTACTTGCTAGTCGTTGAAGCATGATTAGTGATGGCACCTACTTATACATTGTATAGATACCGGAATCACTAAATGTTTATTACTAAGTGAGGATAAGATTATTTTATACATGGATAATACTATGAGAGTAGTGGCTGTTGCAGTGGGAGTTGTTTATTTATCTTACGATATGAATAAACGTTTGATTTTATGAAATTGTCTTTACGTACATTTTCATAGAAAGAATTTGATTTCGGTTTCTATGCATTAATAGATGGATACTCCATTTCATTTAAATGACATGGTCATTATAATGAATGATAGAGTTGTAATCTGTTATGGTACGTTGGTGAACAATTTGTACACTCTTAAATCATGTTTATCCCCTGGATGCGACAAATAGTAATTAATAATGAGTCTTCTAATCTAGTAGGAGAAAGGTACCTTCGGAAATGAATTTCTCACCTTAATGGTGTGACAAATAGAAGGAATAGCACTCTTATGGTAGTGATTAGATAGATGATGAATTATTTGGAATTACTAAATTCATTTTATGGATATGCCCTAGGAACAGTAATTCGTAAGAATGTTTTTCTGTTTGTGGGATATCCTAGAAAAATGAAGGATGATTTATTTAGTCCACAAGATCGAAGAGTGATTGTTAACATAAACACTAGATTTTTGGAAAAAGGACTATGTAATAAATCAAATACCCATGTATAAGTTATTCTAAAGGAAGTGAGAGGAAAACACAAAGTATTAGTACCAAGTGTACAAGAGGATATACCACAAGGTAAACTGCAACACGTGTCACATCTGATACACAATTGCGTGTAGTGTCTTCTCGTAGTGGGAGGGTTGTTCTAAATCCTGATAGATATATATTTTGGGAGAGTCGTGAGGCTTGGTCCCTAGTAAACATGGAGTTAACCCACGAATACGACGAAGAACTACAAGATAGAAATGCGAAATCTTAACAAATTGCAATAAATGTTGAAATAGAATCAATAGATTCTAAATAAGATCTGGATGATTGTAGAACCACGGATGGTGTGAAAACCATTGGAAGTGATCATACAAAATAAAAGAGGATCATACGGTAAGGTGAAAACCTTAGAAGTAAAGCTTGTTGGGAAAATGTATACTCAGAGAAAGGGTTCGATTATGAGAAAACCTGTTCGCCAGTAGCTATGCTTATGTTGATCCGAACTCTTTTATCTGTTGCTACTCATATGAAATATGAGGGATAACAAATAGATGTCAAGACAGTGCTATTTCTATGGTGTGCTGTTGATTGTAGAAGGAATCCGTGTCCGTCATAGGTTGATGATGTCCCCTTGAGGAGCTCATAAGGATTATCATGTAAACCCTGCAGGTGGAATTTATTCCGGCATAATAATGAGGTTGAGTGGTACTACTCTTGGATGAGATATTAATTAATTGAGTTGTCAGTAACTTAAATTAATTAATGGACATTGTATATCTTAAACATGGGGAGACTAACGGGCTCATAATAAGAAGGAGCCCAAAACGTAATTTTGGGATTGGTATGGTAGTGCAGTAATAATATTTTAGTGGAATATATTATTATTATTATTGGACTTAAGTATAAGCTTTGGGCTAAGCTTGGATACTTAAGCCCAATGGAGGCCCAACCCAATTTCTCCTCCTGGTCCCTGCTGTAGCCCATGTATATAAGTCACCTCAGCTTATCTGGAACCCTAATCTAATTCATTATTCACGTGTGATGAGGGTTGAGAGCAGATTGAGTAGGTCTCCAAGATCGTCGCCCACACGATGTCGAGATCGGACTTGGGACATACAGCAGAAGACCGGAAGGTCGTTTGCTGCTGCAGTTTGTCATGTTCCAAAATTCATATAAAATCGCACAGTTCTTCGATTTTGATGTATTATATACTGATGGAAACCTTCGAAGAGAGAATCGTATGAGCACAAAGATCACTCAATTCCGACATCAGAAGAGGAACTTATGGCTATTCTCGTGGGACTGCACAGACTGCCAGCGAGAATTCAACCTCTACATCAACCCTTGGTGAAAGGTAATGCGTTTCATGTTTACTTGCTTCCGCTGCTTGTTAGAAATTCATGGAACCCTAACGGGTCACGTTAACCAAACGATCGAATGCCAACATGGACATCCATTCAAAACATAAATTACATGGTTATTACTACTCATTTCTTGGATAGTGATTGGAACTTGCATAAAAGAATAATCAATTTTATAAAAATCACAAGTCATGTTGGGGAAGAGATTGGGAAATTGATTGAGGTTTGTTTGAGAGAATGGGGATAGTAAAAGTGTTTTCAATAGTAGTGGACAATGCATCTTCTAATAATACTGCAATAGATTACTTGAAGAAAAGAATGAAAACTGAAAGCACATTGTTGTTTGAAGGGAAATATTTGCATTTGAGGTGTGCATGTCATATGCTTAACTTAATTGTTAAGGAAGGCTTGAAGGAGCTTAATGCATCTATAAAATCTATAAGAAATGATGTAGTTTTCATCTATTCTTCCCCTTCAAGGTTGAGTAAGTTTAGGGATTTTGCTGTATTAGCTAATTTTTCTAGTGGATCAACAATACCTATGGATGTCAAAACTCGATGGAATGCAACTTATAAAATGCTTAAAGTTGCATTGAAGTATAAGAGGGTGTTTGATAGAATGGGTAAAAAGTGGGCGCCTTACACGAATTATTTTCGTGAGAAAGATGAAAAGGGTAAGAAAAAATAGGGCCTCCAAGTGAGGAGAATTGGGAGAATGCTAAAGCTTTTTTATACTTTTTGAAGAAGTTTTATGATGCTATTTTATCTCTAAGTACATCCAAATCTCTCACATCTCATTTGATTTATCAATCAATGATTGTTTTGTGAATTGAAATTGAGAAAAAAATAGTGATGAATCAGATAAAGTTCTTAAAACGTTGCAAGTGCAATGAAGTTGAAATTTGAGAAGTATTGGGGTTGTTGGGATGCTATGAATCCTATCATTTTCATTACCAATATTTTGGACCCTAGAAATAAGCTTAAATTGATAAAAGCCAGCGCCAATAAATTGGAAAATACTTCTGCAAAAGTCAATGAGTATCTTGAAAAAGTTAAACAAAAAGTGATGGATTTATGGATGGAGTACAAGGGAATTGGTGATACAATGAATGTTGATAAACAAAGTGTACTAATAGAGTGTGATGGTGGAAATTTTAGTAGCAATGAGCAAGGTGGTCTTTGTGATGAGTTGTTTGAAGATGTAGAGACACAACTTGAAACTGAACAACTTCAACAGATATCTAATAAGGTGGAGAAATACTTTGCAGATCTAATTGAAAAAAGATCTAATCCCTCTTTTAATCTTTTGGAGTGGTGGAAAGGGAGTGAATCTAGATATCCAATTCTTACAACCATTGCCAAAGTTATATTTGCATTTCCAAGTTCAACAGTTGCTAGTGAGTCTGCTTTTAGCTTGGGCAAAAGGGTTATTGATCCTTTTAGGAGCTTTTTGAGTCCTAAGATGGTAGAATCATTGGTTTGCACTAATGATTGGCTAAGAGCTGAGGGAGTAAGCTTTTATAAGGATCCAACCAATGATGACCTTGATTTATACAAGAAAATTGAAGAAATTGAAAGAGATACTCTTATTTTATTTATGTAAATCTCATATGAAGCACATGTATAAATCATAATATTTGTTTAATCATTTTATAGTTGCAAATGTCAATCAAGATCTTTCCTCAACTCCCACAACAACTTCAACTTGAAGTGAAGTTATAGCTGTGAATGTCACATGAACATTGCAAGGTAATTACATAATTTTTTATTTATATTTGTTCACTCAATAATGATTTTTTTTCTAATGGTAGTTGTATTCTAAAATATAAAGTGATGCTTGAAGAATTTGGAGGGTAGAACATAACTTGGAAGGCTGGATGGGATAGAAGAACTCAACCCTTGTTTCTTTAATATTATTGAATGACACTTATGTATTAAAATGAATTGTATTGTTTAGATGTATTTTCTTGTTTAAATTATCTCTGCTTGTTTTGTTATAAATTTGGATTGGGACATTGAATTTAGAATTTTATTTTTATTTTTTCGGTATGATTCGGTAATGTAACGGTATTTGTATTTTGGTATTTCGGTAAAAAATTGGTATTTTTTGTAAATATATCAAAATTTCGGTATACCAAAATTCGGTATACCAACATTGCCGGTATGGTATCGGTATGACTTTTATAATACCGATTATTTCGATACGGTAATATGGTATGGGTATATTTTTTCGGTACGGTATAGTATGCCACCCCTAGTCATCACTACAGCTACATTTGAGGCTGATGGCGAGCTTGGCATTGAACGAGGAGTTGAGCAAGCAGAAATATTTTTACCACCCTTGTCTCCGTGCAATGGCTTATTGAGAGCAATCTCAACAATATGGTTGGTCTCTAAGGAGGTTTCAGACATTCTACTTGCAACAACTTCAACCTTTTTAGTATGCAACTCTGAAGGCTTTGAGGCAGTTGATCTTCGTATTGCTATCTTGAGCGGAGTCATCACTTGAGTCTTCACAGCTTGTTGCTCTAAAGGCTTTGAGGTAGATGACCTTTTTATCGCGACCCTAAGAGGAGTCATACTTTGTATCTTCGAGCTTGTAGAGAGAAGAGATGAGAGGTAGAGATTGTCCCACTGGGCGTGCCAAAATTTGTAACAATAAATTTTTGTATTTATGATAAAATAAATATAAATTGGAGTACAAAGATAATTTCAGATGGATTTAATTAACAAGATATGTAAACGGGTTATAATCTCAATCAATCCTCTGATTCTTCCCTCAAAACAATTTGGCTTGACTTGACTTTAACTTGTGTGTGTTGACTTTGACTTCTTTGACTGGAGTGTATGCTGACTGTGATGACAGCGTGTGTGTTGAGCTAGATCTTCAGATGAAGCTTGTTCGAACTCAGATGTATAGTCTTGAAGTTGATCCGGGGGTGTCGAGCCTTTGTCCGGATTGAACGTTGACTGGAGAGCTTTCTGTGGAGAAAGTAGTGAGATTAATTATGTAAAAGAAAAACTGACCGACAGAGTTGTAGCTTGGAAAAGGTACCGCCATTGCTAGACGACGTCGGCCACGCGCCGGAGGAGAAATGCGTCAAGTCCTGAGAGAGTGAAATAGATGGTTTAACGTTATGGCCCGTAGAGATGTTAATACGGTCCGGGCCGTATAACCTAAAAAATATAGGGTTAGGTTTGTAATTTAGAGATGTTAAATGGGTCAGCCCTAATCTATTAGGGTCAGCTCTAACGGGCTTCGGACTAATCAGGTTTTGGGTTAATCGGGCCTATATAAACGGGCTATTAAAAGGTGAACCTAATCCTAACAGGCTTCGGGCTAAACTGGTTGGGCTTGCAGGATATATGATTAAAAATATTTAAAAAATTATAAATTTTAATTTGTTATAAATAATTACAAATTCAAAATTGACTAATACATTATGGCAAATTCTAGTGTGCAACAATTGTATATTAATAACAGTGGGTCAACCCTACTCAATTTTTTTTTACCCGGGAATATATAAGGATATTTTAACTCTAATTTCATTTCATTCCTCATTCTCTCTCACCCTTTTCTTCTGTCGCCCACTTCTCTAGATCTGTCAACTCTCAACTTTGCTCTCTCTCTAGCTCTCTCTCTCTTCACCATTCTCACGGAGTGCCATGCCGAAAGATGATGTTTTGGCAGCTACATTTGCTAGAGTTTCGTCACTAGAAATCTACCATCGAGAACCGCATGCCATTGTCATCGCTGTCTCATGTCGGGAGTCACTACTCGCTAGCTCACCTGGCCACTGGACTCCTCACTAAAGTAACTGACCCAAGTTCGATTCCAATTGAGAATGAATTAGGGGGGAGTTATAAGGAGGCTTTGAGAAAGGGGAAGTATGGGCACTTGGTGAACTAACTTCTAACTATACTAACAACTAATATTTACCGATAAAAAAATTGTATTATGTTAGATTCAGGAATGTTAGGAACAATGTATGAAAAGACAAATGATTGTGTGTGGCTTATCCTCTGTTGAACATGATCGATGTATCCATTTCAATTGAAAAGTGTATAAAATTTTATTAATAAATGTAAATTTTTAATTTATTAAATACAACAAACAGCATACACTCCAAATACTAAAGAAAAAAGTACACTATAAGTATAAAAACTTATACACTGAATTATTAAAACTTATATAGTTGGTCATTTACGAAGATAATTCACACTTTTTTAGTTTTCCTTTACCAAAATTCATTTAAGCCTTCATCATGATATTAATCATTCTTTATTTCTAAGATAAATTTGCATTTAAGAGATATTAAACTCTCAAATAGAATAAATTTCAATTAAAAGTTCTCATATATCAAATTTCAAGCTAATACATTTATTAAGAAAAAATAGTACATTATTGAACTACATCTAATACAGTATAACAATTACAGAATTGAATAATGACAAATTCTAGCAATAATTAAATTTCTGAAATTTGAACATCTTGACATATCTAAGCACAAGCAATGGAGATCAGAATAGTTGCTGAGATATGAACTTCATCGATGTTCGGTCCAAACCTTTGTGACCAATGGAGATTCGAAAAATGTGATAGTCATAACTATAGAGATCTAAAAGGCAAATAAGATATGAAGGTAGATCTAAAGTGATTGGAGGAGATTTCCAACAAATCTGAGAGCGTCGATGAAGTGGCAGTGCAAACGTGATAAAGACGGTAGAGGCCGAAAGGTAGAGGTCGAGATAGCAAAGATGAGACAGATGATGAGATGAAGAGAGAGAGAGAGAGAGAACGTTGGTGGTTGCAGAGGGTGGAAACGTGAGATTAAGGGAGAAGGCGTGAGGGAGAAATGAAAGGGAGAAAAGAAATGACGTCATCAACTGGGTTGTAGGGCTTTTATATCTGATCCATTTTCTAAATATGGGCATATTTTTAATATACAATAATGGTACGATAGATCAAATCTAATGATTTAGAATTTGAGAGAATTAAGATTAATACATGCAAAATATTGTTAAAACATATAAATTAATAGAATTTGTGATAATTAAATTAATTATAATATATTTACTTAAGTATTATTTTACTTATTAGAGAAAATAATGGGTTAGAGTGAGCGAAAGAATGAGAAGAGATGACATTCAAAGGATGATGAAATTTTGTCCCCCGAAAGATTGGGGGTAAGGTGGGAGGGGTGATTGATGCATAGGTTATGAGTATTAAGATAAATTGAATATAATAATAATAATAATAATAACTTTCAATCCTACAGGCCAGCCCTATTAGCCCACGGGCTAATCGGTTCGGGCCTAAAAACGCGAATGTTAAACGGGCCTAAATTTCTTGGCCCTAAACTTAATTTTTTTATGGTTAAACGGGTCGAGCCTACAGTTTTTGGGCTTTTTTTACAACTCTAGTTTGTAAAAATTATAACGCATCGGGTTACGCTATGAGATTGGGACGCTACTAGATATAAATTCCCCAATATAATAATAGAGGGATCGAGTATGCACAACGGAATAAATATTAAAAATCCCCAAAGCGATAATATAATAAAATATAAGTTACATAAAGATTATTACTCCCTCCGTCCCGGGAAGTATTTCACGTATTGGTGTGCGCGGAGTTTAAGAAAATTTTGTATTTTTATGTATAAAGTAAGAAAGAGAATATATATTTTAGTTGATTTAATGAAAAAGGTGTGTAAAGTTATTGAGAGATGTGGAAAAGTGTGTAAAGTTTTTGGGAGATGTGAAAAAGCAAGTATTATATTGGGATATGTGTAAAAAGTGAGTATTAGTATAATGTATTTTTACCAAATTTAGTAAAAATAAAGTGTGAAATACTTTGAGGGACGGATGAAAAAGGAAAGTGTGAAATACTTTGGGGGACGGAGGGAGTACACATTAGCGTCTACTCACCCGAGTAGAATAAAATATTCAAAATGAGTACGTTCAGATGATATAACTGAAATAAAGTTCTTAATAAAATTATGCAAGAATGTGAAGATAGGGATGAATGACAGAGTTATACTTGCAGACCTTCACATAATTGAGATGAAAGATTTTGATGTAATTTTAGGGATGGATTGGCTTAGAGCTAATCATGCTGTAATAAGATGTAGTGAAAAAGAAGTACAGTTCCAACTCCCAGGAGATAAGAAGTTTACATTTCACGGAGCGAAAGCTGGAGTAGTACCGCGAGTTATAACTGCAATGAAAGCGATCAAAATGATGAAGAAGGATGGATGTCAAGCACTCTTAGTGAACATCGTGGAAAGTAAAGGAGAAAGGATGAGCATAAAGGATATTCCTATTGTGCAGGAATACAAAATGTATTTTCAGAAGACTTACCAGGATTGCCACCCGAAAGGCAAATAGAATTTACAATCGATCTAGTACCGGGAGTAGTACCAGTCTCAAAAGCACCTTATCGAATGGCACCAAAGGAGTTACAAAAATTGAAGATCTAATTACAAGAACTCTTGGAATTGGGATTCATACGCCCTAGTGTTTCACCCTGGGGAGCACCTGTTTTATTCGTAAAGAAGAAAGATAGTTCGTTTAGGATGTGTATCGATTATCGAGAATTGAATAAACTTACCATCAAGAATAAGTATCCATTGCCAAGGATTGAGGATCTATTTGATCAACTGGACGGTGCTAGCGTATTCTCCAAGATAGATCTGAGGTCTGGATATCATCAAGTTCGAATCAAGAAAAGCGACACTTCGAAAACTACTTTTAGAACACGTTACGGGCATTATGAGTTCGTGGTAATGCCTTTTGGACTTAGCAATGCACCAGCAATTTTCATGAATTTGATGAATCGCGTTTTCCACTCATATTTGGATAAATTGGTGATCGTGTTCATTGATGATATCTTAGTGTATTCTAAAGATTGGGAACAACTTGAAGAACACCTGAGAATCGTTCTAGAGACACTAAGAAAGGAAAAGTTGTATGCCAAATTCAAGAAATGTGAGTTTTGGTTAGACAAAGTTGTCTTTCTTGGGCACATTGTGTCAGCTCGAGAAATCGAGATGGATCCGACCAAGGTGGAAGCAGTAGAGAAATGGAAGACACCTACGAATGTAGGAGAAGTACGAAGTTTTATTGGATTGGCTGGATATTACAAAAGATTTATTGAGGAATTTTCAAAGATTGCAGGGCCCTTGACGAAATTAACTCGCAAGGAAGTTAAGTTCTGTTGGACGGAAGAAGTTGACAAAAATTTAACAGCATTTGACAACATTTCAGAAAGACAACAAAACACAATCAAAAAGGGTAGTGTGTGAGAATTGAAATATATATATATACATATATATATATATGTATATATATATATATGTGTGTGTGTGTGTGTGTGTGTGTGTGAGTGTGTGTGAAAACATGTAAAGAGAAGAGTGGAGAAGTACCTCTCAATTGATCACTCCTCAAACTACTACTAATTATAAGAGTTAATGGAAAGAATATGAGTGAAGGGTGAAGGGATTTGGGCAGCAAAATGTTTGTGTGTGTGGCTTGAATGGAGTTGGATATTTATAGATATGTGAGGTGGAATCAAGAATACATTGGCACATGGCAAGGTGGTGGTACATGTGTATTTTCATGTGATCTAACATGTCACAACATGGCTTAGCAATTCTTTCACATGGCTTCACACACACACACACACATATATATATATATACATATATCAATTCTCACACACTACCCTTTTTTATTGTGTTTTGTTGTCTTTCTGAAATGTTGTCAAATTTATACCACAAACCTATATCCCTCTTCATATTTTTCCACCAAAATGCATTCTTCAAGTCTTGATACATCTTGGTTCCTCCTGGATGTACCGTGTATGGAGTACAATGAGCTTCTGACAAAATTTTTCTAATAAGATTCTCATTTTCAGGAACACATAATCTTTTTTCAAAGACGAGTGTCCCATCTTTAGTGAGAGAAAATCCATTTCCTTTCCCAATCTTCACGCGTTCCTTAATCTTCCTGAGAAAATCGTCTCCATCTTGAGATTCCTTGACTTTATCACTTAAGGAGAGTTTAATCAGTAACGCAGTTAATACTGCTTCAATGCTACTTAGAGATGTCACGACTTCCAAACTCATCCGAGAGAACTCAGCCACCAATAATTCTTGGTTTGTTATAGAACAGGCTAATTCCCCTTTTCCTTTTCTGCTTAGAGCATCTGCTACCACATTTGCCTTCCCTGGATGGTACAGTATTATACAATTGTAATCCTTGACTAATTCCAACCATCTTCTTTGCCTCATGTTTAATTCCTTCTGTTCAAAGAAGTATTTTAAACTCTTGTGATCTGTATAAATTTGACATTTTGCTCCATATCACAATATGGTTTAGCAATTCTTTCACATGGCTTCACATGTGGGATAAGTGCACATGGCTTCACATGTGGGATGATGATTCATGGGCTAATTTGATCAAATAATAGTATTCATAAAAACTTGGTGAATTTCGCTCATCCCGTTGGTAGCTGCAAGGCTTCACCATTTTGATCATAACTTCTTCATTATAATTCCAATTGAGGTGATATTTGCGCTCATGCGATCCTCTCTTCCTTAGCTTTCGAAGACAAAATTTCACTTACTAGGTATGAATAGACCCGGATATTTGTTGTGTATGTCGGCTTCGCGTTCCCACGTTGCTTCCTCTTTATTGTGTCTACTCCATTGAACCTTAACTAAAGTAACTTCACGATTTCTCAGCTTATGAACTTTCCTGTCAAGAATGGCTATAGGAAATTCCTCGTACGTCAACCTGTCGTCAACTACTATGACCTCGTGGTTAACAACGTGGCTTGGATCAAACACATATTTTCGTAGCATGGACATGTGAAATACATCATGTACTCCGGCTAGTTCAGGTGGTAAAGCTAATTTGTATGCCAACTCGCCGATTCGTTCTAAAATTTTGTATGGCCCAATGTATCTTGACTTGAGTTTTTCTTTCCTTCCAAAGTGAGAAATCCCTTTTATTGGTGAGACTTCCCCAAAATCTAGGATGCATGCCCTCAACATGTCTTCCAATGTTTGAATAGTCCTTTCAGACTGGCCATCGGTTTGAGGATTGGAAATTCCCCAATATAATAATAGAGGGATCAAGTACGCACAACGGAATAAATATTAAAAATTCCCAAAGCGATAATATAATAAAACATAAGTTGCATAAAGATTATTACACATTAGCGTCTACTCACCCGAGTAGAATGAAATATTCAAAATGAGTACGTTCAGATGATATAACTGAAATAAAGTTCTTAATAAAATACTAAAATATAAGACATAATAAAAAGTCCTCTATGGTCTTGGGACATCTGCAAGGACCTCTCCATCTTCTAAACCTTATTCTGAAAATCAATAAGGGGTGAGCGTCTAAAATACACTCAGTGGGTTAACTTAAATGATTGCACAATTAAAAATAAATATGCATGCCAAATATACCATAAAATGTAACATATGCCATTTAATAAAATAATTTGCATATTATCGTTCGATAACTCAATGAAAATATTTTAGACCGAATCGTCATCCGATAACTTGTGTTAGTTGGTATATGTGCACCAGGCCGTCACCCAGTACAATGTTAGCATACTTGAAATACATTTTAGTACTGAACCGACGTAGCCAGTAACTTGGTTAGTTGGTATATGTGCACCGAGTTGTCACCCTATACAAGTGTTAGTAGAAAATATTTTTCATCGAACTAAAAGCTCACATGGCACATAACATTACATATAAGTAACACATATCACATCTTAACATAGCAATCATGACATAAAATATAACACTCGGTAAAGAGTAAAAGTTACCCCCACCTTGAACTTTCTTAGAGAATAATATGTTTGACTAGACTTGCTCTTCGGTCTCAGGTATGCCTGCAAGGGTATTCTAAATTGAGTTCTACTTATAATAATAATTCCTATTACTAAAACTAATTTCTAATAGTATAATTAAAATAAACTAATTATTAACTAACTTAAGATAATATAAATAATTAATCACTAAATAAAATGAGTTAAAATAAAATAATAAATAGAAATACATATTAAAAAAATAATTTAACAATCATATATTACAACTCTAGTAATAAATTGAAATATTAAAAATATGGATACAAATGACATTAATTTTTATTAAAAATGAATATTAAATAAATATTTTTATACTTAAATTAATAATAATAATAAAATTAATATTTAAAAGAATTAAATTAGACTTCCACACGACCAGTTTTGACTTCCACACAAACACAGAAAAATTATGGAAAGTGCACGTCTGTTTACTTGCAACTAGCACAAGTTCACCCTTCATTCCAACTTTGTATTTTTTTATCGCTTTTTATCAAAATACAACAAAATATCTCTCAAGCACCTTTTAGTCAATAATAATAATAGTATTAATATTTGTGCAAATTATAGCAATTAAAACACTCAAAGAGATATCCAATTGGACCCGAAAATACATGAATTTCCAATCTCATCAGGATCTATAGTGGGTATTACAAAAATAGTAGCCCATTTAAATCAGGTCTTTTTTGGCCCGAACCGATTAGCCCATATGTTAAAAGGACTGGCCCGGTTATCCCGATTAATTCTTTTTAATAAAAAATTAATTAATAATATACTTAAATTATTAATATTAATAATATTTTTTATATTAACAAATAATTTCTATTGATAATTATATTTAATAGTAATATGATACCCTCTAACTTACTACATTTTGTTGGATTGTCATATTAAAATAAAATAATTTAAGAATAAAGTATAAGAGAGATTTTAAAAGATAATATTGAAAATCAATTATCTCAATTATCTCAATTCACAAATAATATTAACGTATTTAGAATCCTAAATTTTATTTTTATTTTTTACGTTTATACTTATAAATTTATAGTTCACTAGTATATGACCCGCGTCTTGCGCGGATTATAAAATTTTACATTTAAATATTTTATCTAATAACATAAAATATATTTTTATTTTTATAATTGAATATACACCCATACATTATATAGAGTGAGTGAATAAAAAAATATTAAATTAATATTTATAATTAATATTGGAATATATATATTTTTAAAATAATTAATATTAATAAAAATATTTTATTTTTTGAATAAAGCATTTTTTCTATTTTTGATTTTATAAGAAAATATAATTAACATAAAAAGGATATTAAATCATCATGTTATATTTCTCTAAGTATATTTTATTAAACTATTAATTATGAGAGTATTAAGTAAAATTAATTTAAAAATAAATAGATTAATTGATTAAAAATATCAAATAATTAAAAGTGTAATAAAATGACATATCATAGAGAATGAAAAAAATAAGATTTTAATTTTTTAAAAATAATTTTAAAAAATATTATAAAATAAAATTAAAATATTATTAGAATTAAGATACATCCCCATAATTATACTCCATCTGTCCGCTTCTAAGGTGTCCATTTTACTATTTTTGGCGTCCGCTTCAAAAGTATTCATTTCCCCTATTTAGTAAAAAAGTACACAATATGGCCCACCACTTCCCTCTAATACAACTACCCACTTACATATAATAATAATACTCATTAATCTACGTGCAAAAAGCAAACGGACACCTTATAACCGAACGGAGTGAGTATAATTTTTTCTACACTTATAATATTAAAACGTTTATACTAATAAAAATATAAGTACAAATTAATAACATTATAATTAATAATTATTTCAAAACCAAATTACAATTAATATACATATTCATAAATGCTCCACCAATAAAAAAACACATATATATTTTTTCTTTTGCGAAGAACGAAATTGTAACATGTGTGTTTTCTAAAACCTCAAATAAGAAAACTATTTTACAAATATATACTCATATTAAGATTATTAATATTAGGGCAACCTTTATGTATTTTTAATATATATTTATGTTTCAAATTATATTAATATTTTTTATTTTTTATTTGCCGATTCGTTAGTGGTCCGTTTAGCCCCAGGCCCGCTAAGATTAAGGTTATGTTTGCATAAATGATAGCCATTTAACTGCATGGACCACTTAACACGTGGCCTGTTTAGCCGGTAGCCCTATAGATCTGGCCCTGTAGGGTCAGGTCCATCCCGTTTAACATCCCTAATTATTGGTGAGATAGAAGACAAGTGGACGACTTGCATTCTCCGAGTCATGTTGAAATAGAGGGTTTAATGTTATGAGTCATGTTAAGTCTCAAACAAAACGACGTCAACATTTTGAATAGGTAGATGGTGACATGTATGATAGAACATTAGCGATCGGGCTGGCTACTGGCTGCCCAATTATTCAAGTTGCAACTTCGAATTAAAGTGGATATTATTTTTACAAATTTTCATAAATTTGGACTAATTGTAATCGAAATAAAGATTGTAACTTTTCTAACAATTAACGCTAAAATTATTTAAAGCCCCAAAATGGACATGTGGAAAGTGACTTGAATGATAGAAGAACGTGTAGGCCTCTTGTTGTCCTGGGTTCGATTTGCAACTCGGGATTAAAGTGAGATATTTTTTTACGAATTCTCATAAGTTTGAATTAATTTGCAATCGAAATAAATGTTGAAACTTTTCTAACAATTAACTCTTATATAATACTCCCCAATTCCATATTAAATTTCACACTTTTTGCTTTCGTCTGTTACACATAGGGATGACAACGGGTAAGGTACCCGCTTATTTTGGGTACATGTACTCGTTTTCGATTAAAAAAACTACCTGTACTGGTACGCGTACCAGTCTCATTTAAAAATTTGTTATGATACTCTTACCCGTCCTATATCAATTTACCAATACCCACGGGTACCCGTACCCTGTTTAATATTAATTTATTTTATATTTTTATATATTCTTTACTATTTAAATAAATATAATAATAAAAATTACATTATTATTAATTAAATATAAAGTAAATATAATATAAATTCTATTATTTTAAATAAATAGTTAATAAATATGATTTACTTATAAGTTATAACTATTAATTAAATATATTAAATATCTCATAATATATAAATTTTATAATATATTTAAATATATATATATATATAATTAAATATATTATTAATTTTATATATTGTGAGATATTTAATACTTCCTCCGTCCCAGGAAAGTCTGCACCCCCTTTCCGGCACGGAGATCAAGAAATTGATAACTTTTATGGGTATTATGGTATTTTTGGTAATAAATAAATGATAAAGTATGTTAGGGGTGTTAGGTAGGCGTGGATTTTTTGTAAATAAAGTGTATGGAGGAAGGGTGATTGTGTTTGACTTTTTGCTTTTTTAAAGAAGATGCAAACTTTTGTGGGATAACCCAAAATGGAAAGTGTGTCATCTGAAATGGGACGGAGGGAGTATATTTAATTAATAGTTGTAAGTTTTATTTAATCATATTATTAAATTTTTATTTAAAATAATAAAATTTATATTATATTTATTTTATATTTAATTAATAATAATGTAATTTTTATTATTATATTAATTTAATCAGTAAAAAATATATAATAATTATATAAATGCAAATGAATATTAAACGGGTAGGGCACCCGCAAGTATTGATGAATGAATATGAAACGGGTACGGGTATTATAATAAATTTAAAAGTGGGACAGATATGGGTACGAGTAGTTATTTTTTACGGGTATGAGTACCCAAAATAAGCTGATACCTTACCCGTTGCTATCCATATGCGTGATAGACGAAAGTGAAAAGTGTGAAATTTAATATGGGATTGGGGAGTATTATATAAGGATTAATTGTTAAAAAAATCTCAACATTTACTTCGATTATGAATTAATTCAAATTTATGAGAATTTGTAAAAAAAAAAATCTCATTTTAATTCCGAGTTGCAAATCGAATCACTGGACAACAGTTATTAATTAAATATATTAAATATCTAATAATATATAAATTTTATAATATATTTAAATATATATTTATTTACATGGAAATCTATCATCCAAGTCACTCTCCACGAGTTTGGAAAAGTTATAATCTTTATTTGAATTATGAAGAATTTATAAAAAATTACCTACTTAAATAGTTGTAACTCGAATTATCGGGCCACCAGATGCCAGCCCGATCCTTACTGTTTCTATACCCTCTACCTATTGAGACTTAACATAGATTCGTAACGTTAAACCCTCTATTTCAACAAAAGCAAAAATTTGTGTCTCGGGACACGTCATGCCCATGAGAACACAACCCTCCCCTTCATATTCTATTTAACCTTATGTATTGCTAGGAGTTTAAATTATAATGGGACACGCTATACCCACATAAGAACACAACCCTCCTCTTCATATTCTATTTAACACTATGTATTACTCTTAGAAGTTTAAATTACAATGGGCTCTACCGCACAAGAGCCTCGATCACTCTTCAACAAATGACTCAGCAAGTAGTCCACATCTCACTCTTCAACAAATGACTCAGCAAGTCGTCCACATCTCTTCTTTCTCATCCATAACGTTAAACCATCTATTTCTCTCTCTCAGGACTTGACGCATCTCTCCTCCGGCGCCGTGGCCGGTGTCATCTGGCAATGGCGATACCTTTTCCAAGCTACAGCTCCGTCGGTCAGTTTTTCTTTCACATAATTAAGCTCATATGACAATTACGCTGATTGTAATCTCGATTTCATTTGATTCTCTTGCTTTCTTTTACAATCTTATCAATAATTTCGTTTTCATTGTGGGATTTAGCTTCTATTAGGGTAAATGGGTTGAATTTTAACAGTAGTCCCTCTATCATTAGATATTTTCTAGATAAGTTATTCTGGATAATGAACTGCCTTTTGAATTTCTTGTATTGGAAACTCGGAAAAACCATACAGCTAAAGTTTTACCAGCTGAATCAAGTTCTAGAAATCTCATCCCCTTTTGGATGCATATTGAATGCATATTTCCATTACAATCCCTCACTTTCGTTCTAATTGGCATGAAGGTCTATCACGCACGACTTATGAAAGTCATAAAATTACAATATACTATGTTTGTATAAAATGATCTGATTCTTCTTTTATTTTATACAGTTTGTTTAATTAATATATATCACAAAAGTAAAAGAGGGGTAATTAAAAGTGATAAATATTTCTAGATAATTTGAAAAATCTCTCTAAAAGATACTAATTAAAGTAGAATGGGGAAGTAACTCCCACTGAGTACTTTTCTTACTTTCCACTAATGATCTTAAATGTATTCGGATGGATTGGACTCATATTTTTGTTCATGTGGCTTCTTTTATTTTAATAATTACTTAACATTAAAGAAAAGATTTACAAAAGTATCATTGAGTTCAAATTTTGCGTTTTTTTTTAATGGTGTGTGTATGAGGTAGGAATAAAATATTCAGTGTTATCCTTCATTTATTTGAATATAGAAGATTGGGATCTAGGTTTCATTTAAAATTAATTTACTGAAAATTTTAAAACTTCAGAATTTTAAAATAGTACTTATATTAGTTTTTGATATATGAAAAATGAAAACTTACTATTTCCAAGAGGACCAAATTTGTTCTGATTATTTGGTATACACAATTTGAATGTGTAGGTCAAAAATGAACATAACAAACAAAATACACCTTATATATCAGACTTAAGTGAAGTTATATCAGTGTCAATTAATTGACCTGAAATTTATTTAAAGAAATTTTATTAAAACGATAAATGTGTTGATTAAAACTCGAGAATAGTGTGTTAGTTAACTAAATTTCACTAATTGATAACTTTCTTCCTAAAATTATACTTTTAAAATAAGTAATATGTAAGATGCACCTTATATGAACCATTGGATTCGTATTTTGATTTTTTAGAGATCAATGTACTTAATAGAAATAGTACATCATGTTATAGAATAATAACGACAATTGATATGTAGTCAATAGGGCAAAATATTATAACTTTATGAGTTTGTGCTGAGGCCTAAGGGACATTTCACTCATATGTGTAGTTTTTAATTGTCAAAGGGGTATTTGAAAGAAATAAAAGAGGATTATTGATGCATAATCAAAGTGCAAGGGGGTAAAAATAGTATTTAAGCTTATACATATTTTCTTGAAATGAACATAAAGTAATTTTGATCAAAGAAGATATTTTGTAGCTTTAAATAAGTTACTACAATATATATATATATATATATATATATATGTATATATATATTTATATTGCATATTTTTCATGTTTGTTGCATTACGGCGATGTTTTAAATCTATCTTTAAGGAAGCACAATAGCACATAGTGTCTAGATGGTGCTACATAGCTGACCACTTTCAACTTTTGATAGTTGATCGAGACCTTGATAGTGCTATTAGGAAAAACTTGTGCAGTTTGTATTGTAATGTGTTTTGAGTAATAAAATGTACTTTTATGTGGGGTATGGGCAAAAATTTCTGTAGTTTCAATATGTTTTTTTCTCACAAGGACGTAAGAATCCAGATTCAATTTTGAGTCTTTTTCTCTTTTTGCAACTTCTTGCAGATGCTTTGATCAATGCCACCAGTTTTCCTCAACATAAATACATCACAGACTCTCAAAATGTAGGAGAAATTATTGAGAAACTTTTTGGTCGTTTGTCTGTCCTGCTTTTTCATACTGAAAAACAGATAAATAAAGTACTTATCCAAGGGAGATTTTTACCTAAGAAAATCAACCAATGGGCAATGGAGGCAAGAGCTTTGAAGTGTCAATTCAGTGATCTCTTGAAAAAGCAGCAAAACATGAAGGGCGACTCGGTAATTTCTGAGGAGTTAGTAGAAATGGGCATCAAGATTTTCAATCTCTTGAAGAAATGCCCCTGTAAAGACAAAATGATGTATGACAAACCAGTTCCCGTTATCATACAGAGACGAGAATCGGGTTCAGTTAAATCAAGTAGAAATATAGAGTATTGTGAGTATTTGACTGGAGAAAAATCATACTCGCACATAAAAGGAAAGAAGATGGAGCGTGCACAAAGGAAGTCAGAACAAATTTCGGATGCTGTATTAAGTCATGTTCTACTAGACCAAAAAGCTGAGATAATGCTGACTTCTATTGGTACAGGATCTGCAAGAGTTGAGTTGCAAAAGAAAAATGATATTGCCTTTCCTGTAGAAACATCAGAAAGTGAACCAATGGCCACTTCAGTAGGTATTAGGGGCGATGAAATTCGAAGGGAAGCAGCTTCTTATGTGCCTAAGGCCACTGCAGAGTCTTATTCTGGATCACTTTCAGAAGACTGGAGAGAACGGTCATCTGCAGCCGATATTGAAGAGGAGAGTGCCAATCTGGAAGATAGCAAAACAAAGTTGTCTAGAAATATGCTGACTACTTCTCATGTGAGTGCGGCCACTGCAGATTCAAATCCTCAATCAATTTCAGAGGACCCAAGTGAGCAGCAGTCTGAAGCTGAAATTAGAGAGGAGACAAGTATTTTGTCCACTTCTTACTCTGAATCTGTGCAAATAGTTGAATCAACATCGTATGGGGAAATTCAGATGGTGCGTGGTACAACAACTTTAATAGGTACACAACCGAAAAGAAGTGAGCATCACCAGGAACTGACCCATAAAGCATCTAAGTTTGTTCTAGAAGAGAAGCACTATTTGGTTAGTGTGAAGGAGGATGATATAACGCTAGAACTGGATCACCAGACTGTTTTGATTGAAAATTGTCAATTAACAAAACCTGAAAGCTCTCCTGTGACATCTGTGCTGAATTTGGTTGAAAAGAACTTGCGTGAGCTGGCTGAGGAACCAAATTACGGAGATGTTATTGTTTTATTTCTCCAAAGAAACTACCACTTAACTCTTATCCATTCCTCATTTTTTGACAACATGCCCAGCCTGCGTTTTCTAGACTTATCAGATACTAGAATCAGGATCTTGCCTAGTTCACTCTTCAACCTTTCGCAACTTGAAGTGTTAATGTTGAGGAACTGTGATGGACTTGAAAATGTTCCATCTGGAATTGGAAAACTCAATGAGATTAAAGTGTTGGATCTTACTGGCACCGAACTCTATTACATCCCTGATGACATTGGTCAACTTGCGCATCTTAGGCACATGCATCTGTCTTTCTATGGACCTGATGATGAAAGTGAGTTTGACCACTTGCCATCTCAATTGGTTTCTCCCAGTATTTTATCTGAGCTCAAGGAGCTACAAGCACTCAGCATTATTGTGCACCCTGACGATCAACGATGGAGAAAAATTGCTTCCAGCATATTAAACCACGTTTGTATGTTGGAGAAGTTGAGTCATTTTCAGTTCTACTTTCCAGAAGTAGAAATGTTTGAGAGTTTCATTCAAATGAGCCCTTCTTGGAATAACAACGTATTGCATAAGTTTCATTTTATTCTTGGCCATAATGTGAAGCGAGTTGTCTCTCGAGTCCCTGATGAAGTGGAATCATTGTTTGATCAACAAGAAAAGTGCTTGAAATTTGTGAACGGTGATAAGGTAAATCAGCTGATCAATACCGCACTTATTCAGGTCACAGCATTCTACTTGGATCATCATACTGAAATCAAAAGCTTGTCAGAGTTCGGCATTTCTAATTTCATGGCACTAAAATTCTGTGTGGTGAGAGAGAGCCCAAAACTACAAGCGATTGTGGATGGGAAAACATCTGAAGAGGCATTTCCATGTCTGGAATATTTGGGAGTCTATTATTTGTGGGAGCTAAAGCACATTTGGGAGCCACCTGCACCCCTGGGAAGACTGAAGAGAATCTTGAAGACGCCTGTGCCAGCTGGAAACTTCAGAGCTCTGAAATGTCTTGTAGTAAACACCTGCCCTAAGCTACAATATATACTGTGGGAATCAATGCTTCATTATCTGTCCAATCTGGAAGAAGTAGTTGTTGAAGACTGTGAAAAGGTAGAGAAAATAATCAAAGAGGAAAAGAAGAAGGTGTACTACAGTGATGTGTTCCTTCCAAGATTAAGAAAACTCGTACTGCATTACTTACCTGACTTGGTCAGCCTTGGAAATGGTCTGTATCTATCTGAAGAAAACGTCGATGTTTATGGTTGCCCCAAGTTAATCCTCAAGGCTAAACCACAGCCCTAGCAGAAGAAAAGTTTTTGGGTTCAAGTTCATATCTGGGCCCCAGTCGAATGAACCAATCATCAAGTGCCCTGATCCAGCACCAATATTTCATGAATAATGTCCAAAATATTGTCACCCTTCTGCTATAGTGAGTGAAACTGCATCATTTGTACTGTATCGCTTTTGATATTTTTATTTTATGTTTCTAAATAAGAATTTATTGAAAGATATATGACATGCAAGTGTATTTAAGAACACATATTCTAGAAATTTATGAATGTGTAAACATTGGTGTTGTTAGCGGGTGGATTTTGCTATTCCAGCATTTGGGTGATGACAGTTTGAATAATTATTCTGCTATAGTATTTCATTCTAGTCATATATGGCTTTGGATGAATCTCATTTTAATTTGGGGTGTATATTCAGTTGTTTATGTGGCAGACGATATTTGCAAATCTTGTCAAACATCCCTTGTTGCCTTTTGTGATTGATTTACAAAATGTCATAAATTTCTCAGAATTGATGAGTTCCTATTTTGTTTTTTGCATTACTGGAGATCAAATGGACGTTTTTAAATCCTGGATTATTTCTATTTTAGTATCTTGTTATAAACTTGTTGATCTCTTCTCAGCTTTAAATTGCATTAGGTGTACTTGGGGTAATATGGACTAGTAAAACCTAACAAAAGGAAACACTTTTCAGCATTTGAAGTGATGCTTTTATTTTTACATAATTTCGTTTGATGAGGAATTAAGGTCTTTTTCTTTTTTAAACTTATGATAGGATGTTGCCAAAAGAGTAGGTGAGTTTTTTGCAAAAGCTTGTCTCGAGAACGGGATAACGCAGGTGGCCTTTGACCGAGGAGGCTATCGTATCATGGCCAGATCGAGGCCCTTACAGATGCCGCCTGTGAGCATGGTCTGCAGTTTTGATTTGGATCATTTTCAAGATTCAGTGGCAATCAACTTAATTTTGTTGCCTAGATTAAGTGGGATTACTTATGTCTTCATATGTTACTCTGTGATTTCTTATATATTAAATACATGAAGAGTGAAAATGGTTGAAAATGTGTTGTTTTTTTTTTTTTTACATTTTTACAATGACAATTTGCAGTGCTTGCTGTTATGCAAAAGTTTATAAAGTTGGTGGTTCTTCAGGTTGGACCAACACTAATACTACTACTCCACAATTCTTGGGCTGCTTCTAAGGTTTTTCGTCTCGGTGACATCATATGTAAGATGTTTCGTTTTTATTAATCTTGTCGATACATAATTTATAATGTCATTATAAGAACTTGATAACAAAATTAGTGTTCGAATACAACAAAGTATTCCACATGTGGTGAGGTTGAACCACACAAACTACAACAGATGCAATTCAACTGTCCCTATCTCCACTTGGACCAGTGGTAATGATTCCTTCACTATCACTAAGCCAATTAAGAATACAAGAGATATCAGCAGAGTCTAAATTAATAATTGCATGACCAACCATAAATCTACAATAGAGATACCTTGCCAACATAATTGTCCTCCTTTTTAACCATATTAGACCAGCTTCTCTGTTTGCAACAAGGAGTTGCAAGGTTGCCTTCTCTACTAGTTTGAATTTATTTCATGCATAAGATAAGATGTTTGATACTCATGACATCCTACTTCCATCAGAACTTGTCTTTGTTTCAATCTACAGCGACCTGTATACAATCGGAGTTTGATTTTTGCTGGAACTTTCTTACTTTTCGTTTGCCTACCCAGTTAACAAACTGAAATTATTAAACAAGAAAAGAAAGAAATCTGCTAATTAGCTTTTTCTCCTTCATGGGCATTACTGTAGATCAAATCATACGCAAGACAGCTTCAGTTGAGTTCTTCAGTAGTTGTGCTATCCTTTCCAATAACTCCTGCATCCCTTTATCTTGAAGCTCCATATCCCTTGTTGAAAATCTTTAGAACAGGAAACTGTATACATGAAAATGCCTAAAATACTGATATTATTGCTAGCTTGAACAATAAGATGTCATATAATAGTTGGCAAGTTTGGTACACAATGTCAAATTTTTACAACTAGAATATAGTTATAGAAATAATAAAAAATAAAATTAACCAGCTAAAAGCTAATGTCAATGTAGGATCATATTTGTATCTATAGTAAGATCAAAACATATAATTCAAGTTTATGAGCCTCAAGTTTGCCACTTGTACATGCAACAGGTATATGTATATTCTCGGATCTCTTTGAAAGGAATACACATGAAAAGACGATAAAGCACTTATGGAAAACTTATGATCTATCAGAGCAAAGGATTGAAATGCACCCTGTTGTATACATACACCATAAAGACTGCCAAAAAGCTTTGCCTTATGTAACACATTGACGTAACAGCACAATGCATAATAATAGACTGTGGCAAGATCAATAAACCTAACCTGTACTTGTAGTCTGGACCCTCCCGGTCATTAATGAAGGCATGCACCTAGGTAGAAAATGGTACAGCTGATATAAAGGGCTGGTATTGCTTACTTGATTGGTACAGCTTTGATTGAGCAACATGTTTCTAATGAGTGGATATTGACATATCCACTTTTGAGTGACTTTCTTTATAAAGAGGCAATGATTTATTTGCTTCGCCGACATGATCAACTAAATCTGTTTTTGATGTTTGGAGTTCTTGTCCATTGCTTGTCATCATAGTGTTGTTTGGTGGCTGATGATCGGCTGGTCTTCCATTGTTAAATGACTCATCTTCGTGGAGGACACGAAGACTCAATGGTTGTTCTGCAATGAATTCACAGCGAGGAGAAAAATATTGTCTCTGTCCCTCTGACAAGTCAAGTGCAGTCCACCAAACTTTTTCACACTTGATTGTTTGCACATCTTTCCCAGTTCTCAAAGTAGAGGCAAGCTTTCTCAATTTGTAGCAACCTAATATGGTGATTTTCCTAATTGATTTCCAGTTCATAGAAGTACTATTGCAAATGCTTTGCAGCTTTGGCAAGTTTACCAGTTCAACGGTCTTTATCTTGGGCAGGATAGTCGACAGATCGATATGCTCTGATATCTCATGCAAATCAGGGGTTTCTGTCTTGACAATTTCAACGATTTTGGAACAACTCTCAACTTTCAAGTGTTTCAAGCTGGAAAGAGCTCTGGCAAACTCAGCATTGAGAATTTCTGTTAACTCTGGGCAGCCAAACAATGTTAGTACCTTTAATCTTGCAAGACTTTCTGGGAAAAATGGTCCCTTCCAAAGATATTTCAGCAACTGGAGATCAAATAAATGCAACTTCTCCAAACATTGAAGTATGCCACGAGCACTATTTCCCATATTGTCCACCTCTTTACCATCAGTTTCAGAAGTGTTGTGCACCTGCTTATCATCGATTTTAGAAGTGTCGACAATGCTCGACATTTTGTTGCAGCGTTCCAGAATACAAACCTTGAGAGCTCCAGTATTTTCCAGGTTAAATTCACTCAAGTTCTCCACATCACCATGATCAACTAATTCAAAAGAGCTAGCCTGTTTGAGTACTTCTTTGACGGAAGATATCTCTTTGTTATTGGAGAATCTCAATAGTCTTTCACCCAATATTCCAGATATATCTGTGCCATATGGATGCTGCGTCTCACAACAGCCAACAGAAATCTTGAAGGACCTGAGAGTATTCCTATGCCACTGTGTCTCTGTATTCTTCAAAGATTTGCTTTCAGTAACAAACTTCTGAAGTCCTCTGACACTTGGGAAGTGGAAGCTAAGAGTATTCAGCTTTTCCAATGACGTTAGCTCAATGGCTAATTTATCAGCAATGTTATTCCATCCCTCACTGCAGCAACCTCCTTCAATGATCAGTTCTTCAAGCTTTTCAAGACGGCTGATTATATTAGAAGGAATCGTCGTTACCACTGTTCTCTCTTTCTTATTGCGACGACATTCATTTTTAGAAAATGACAATCTCAAACACCTCAACTGAACCATGAAACCGATTTCATCAGGTAACTGTTGAATTGAAGTTCCCCGAATATCAAGCACTTCAAGCTTCTTGAGTGTTTTTATTTCAGGTGGTAACGCAGCAAGTTGAGGACAACTATTCAAATACAGACTTGCGAGATTGATCAAGCCAGAAATCGAGCTTGGTAACGACCTTATCCCTGTTCTATTCAAGTCCAAAATCGCAAGGTTTTTCATATTGAGAAAGAAAGTATCTCCGAGTTTTTCCAAGTCTTGATTTTGCTGCAATAACAATGTAGACATGACTTGGTTTTCTGGGCTTTCAGGTAGTTTTGAACTTTCATTTAGTTTGGATGCATTGAGACGGCCGATCAATGACATTCTTCTTGCTGTATTCCAGGTTTCTGCATCAAGCACTTCCATCTCCGGAGCCCAAGTGATGCAGTTTTCCTCACCAGGATTCTTTTGTGCTAGAGCCACTTTTCTGAAATGAACTGGCATCATGACTTCCATATCTGAATAATTTTCCAAAAGATATTGATCTGTAAGCCCTTTAAGCATGGTTGCTCCACGCTCTCGTGCTCTTCTAAGATATGGAATATTGAGTTTAAGAAATCTTTCAGCATTCCAACATTCTACAAGATAATCTTTGAAGATTTTGTGGCCACGAGGAAACAACGCCACAAAAAGTAAGCATTCCTTGTAGCTCTTCTCCAAATTATCATACACTAGCTTGTAAGCATTCCCAAGTGCTCCCAATTCTTGCATTCCATCTAATGTAAATTCGGACTGTAGGACTTGCTTCACATCACTCCAAAAATTTTCATCCTTCATATCTTTTTTTAAGTGCATAGCTAGCAACTTGATCATTTGTGGGAGCCCTCCACATGATGCGACTATATTCTCAGCTATTTCTTTGATGCGTGTGTCATAAATCGTGCCACAAATTTTCTGAAAGAGCTCAAATGAGTCCTCCTTTGTCAGTCTTTGTATTGTAACCTCATGATCCGTCATCCGTTTGACAATTTTTCTGTTAGAGGATGCAACTACAACTTTGCCATACCTGTGGCTTTTGTGAATACCCACCTGATCCAAGTCAATGGTCGAAGAGACCTGATCAATGAGCAGAATATATTTCTTATTGATAAGGTATTTAGAAATAATATCTGCATTTTGTTCCACATTGCTGCCTTTCTCCTCATTCAACTTTAACCGTCCCATTATCACATCCTGCATCATTTCAATGGTCTTGTCTGAATCCGATTGTTTGCTATAATTTATCCAGATGACATCTTCAAACTTCAAGCTCTTGATTCCATTGGACAACGCTGATGAAGTATCATTCAGTTGATTATTCAACCTTTTCATGACAGTTGTTTTTCCTACTCCGATGGGGCCCACGATGCCAATTGATCTATTCTCATCTTCACTAAGGTAGCTCAAGATTTTTTGAACATATTCACTGAATAAAGGATGATCAACATCATCGTATTTCTCTTGAACGTCCTCGACTTCTTTCTCAACCACCACATTCTCTTTTGTCATCCTGTCAGTGACCCGAGCAATGTGATCATGCAGCTTGTTGATGTCTCTGCTGAGTTTTGCGAGCGTGAAGAACTTGCTCGTCTTGATAGTCGGCTTTCTTGCCTGCAGTGCGTCAATGATGTTGCTTGTAGTTGAGATATCAAGACCACGAACATCGACTCCACTCTCGGGTATGGCTTCTAGCTCTGCAGTATCTATAGGGAGATTGTGGCAATGTTTATGGTATTTGAGCAAAATCTTGTTGTATCTTCTCTGGAAGGCTTTGATTTGTGTAAGCAAAATATGATATTCATCGTTTCTTTCTTTGGACACGCCCATTTCTATAACTCGATCAATTTGTTTCTTCTTAGAGTAGAAGGTGGCTATCTCTGCAGTGAGCTTCGTTAAATTTTCTTGCAGTTCTTCTACATACTTGGCCTTGTTCTTGAAGTACAAAATCATATCTTTAAGAGGGCTGTATGCTGCTGAGGAAGATTGCACAGCCAGTTTGGCAACGTCATAAACCATCCTAGCAAAATAGATGTTAGTTGTGGGATTTCATGCATTTTTCACCACTCATCAACTTGTGAATAGTAGTAAATACTAGACAAACCCACAATCCATGTACACAGCACACACTCGTGAAGGCATCAATACATATGCATGTTAAATACTCCCTTCGTCCCGAGAACCCTTTGTTAGAGTGCAATCTGATTAAGTATTCAACGGCTCTTCTCTCTAACAGCTTAAGCTTTTAGATGAGGTGGTCATTTAACATGGTATCAGAGTCCATGGTTAACAAAGGTCCAGGGCGTGTTAGAGTGCAATCTAATTAAGTATTAAACGGCTCTCCCCTCTAACAGCTTAAATCTAAAGGCGTGTTAGAGTGCAATTTGATTAAGTATTAAACGGTTATCCTCTCTAACAGCTTAAACTTTTAGATGAGGTGGTCATTTAACACCGTTGACTCTTCCACGTTGTTTAAGAAAAGTAGTTATTTTTTACAAACTTTGTTGATTTTAGAGGGTATTCTAGTATTTTTAAATGTCGATGAGGTGGTCATTTAACACCGTTGACTCTTCCACGTTGTTTAAGAAAAGTAGTTCTTTTTTACAAACTTTGTTGATTTTAGAGGGTATTCTAGTATTTTTAAATGTAGTTATCCTTAAAAAGTCAACAAAGTTGGTCAAAAATCAACTTTTCTTATACTTCGTGTATACAATTCCGATACATATAAGTTCTGGACGGAAGGAGTACTATATTTTATCTCTCCTCTCATACATTATCTCACATTATTTAATGTAGTAATAATTACTTACCAATATCAACATCCACTTCTTACCCATCAATTTTCATATGAAGTTAAAAATTCAAACGATAAAAACTCAAAATAACATATAAGTACATTATTTTCAGGAGAAGTCAATTATCAGTATCAAATATACCCTTAATTTCTTAGGAAGGAGCAAGCCAATGAAAAGTACTGAAGTTCACTTCAAAATAAAAAGTAGCAAAATTTTACAGTGAAGATCCGATTACAATATCAACTTCAGAATGCCAGACAAAACCTTTATATTTTGGAATTAAATTTCAAGTTAGAGTGGTTCGAGTCAATCTTATTAAACTTTAAATTCAATGTGTAATGTTGCAACAAAACACACCTAGGTGAAACATTACTCATTAAATTTAAAAATGTATAAGATTGGTGCTACAAAACAGACACCAATTAGTTGAAGAGTGTATATTGGGTGCACCCACATATGTATAATTTTTTATTCTATTTTGTATACATGTTATTTTATTTTGTATACGTGTTTCATAATAAATGCATACTTTTTTCACAATAAATTTTTCATTAAAAAAACTAGCATCATATGTGTGTAACTTGTTATTCAATAGTGTATACATGTTTTTTAATAATTGTATATTTTTTTACACTCATTTTTCATTAAAAAACCTAACAATTAAATTGTATACATTTTTGTTCTTAATTATATATGTTTATGTTTATATATGTATATGGGTGCACTCTTTCTTAAGGTGCACCCGGCTGTACACTATAATTAGCCTTAATTGAAAATGTGGATGAAAATATCTAGGTTCCTTATTTTAAGCTCAATGGGTTTGTTAAAAGCATAATGGATGAATTTGACAATAATGCGATTTAAGGATGTGTTGGGGTTAATAGATTCACGGAGAGCCATGGTCCAAATGTACAGTAAACACTCGATCTATTAATATATTAATTAATAAAAATACTATTTTTTTCCATTAAAAACTTCAGTTGAAATAAAAAATGTACTAATATTTAACTAAAAAAATTAATTTTTTTTTCTAGAAAATCAAAGGTATATGTTTTTATTATATAAAGGGTATAACATTAAATACTAAAGTATAAAATTAAATTTGAGTGCACGGACCTAAATCCGTGTACGTAGATGCACACAAGGCTTTGTCATACTATATTATTCGTTTTGGGCTACCCTAAATCTTCACGATTTGCTCTTGGGTTTCCACCCAAAAGCCGATGAGAGTCTAGACACTTATGAATCCATAGCTATCCTCATTTTAATCTATTTGTGACTTTGATGGTTCACTCAATCCATAAAATACTTACTTTAATTTTTCCCGTAAGTTACTCCCTCTATCTCTTTTACACATTCAGACTCTTTTTTTTCTCCAAAATAACTCATGATTAAAACAAATGTCACTTTATGTTTTATTGCTTATTCTATGATCTAAATAAAATGGAATATTCTCGAATACTTTAGAGTATAATTAACTTTCACTAATCATAAATAAATACAGGGGGTTTATCATAAAACTTGATTCACATTAAATTAATCTAATTAAATTTTGTAAGAAAAATGATGTAATATGTGATGCTTCATGGTGAGACTTAAATTGGCTTTATTTTATTATTTTTACAGACCAACTGAAGAAAAAACATGTGTATTTGCTCAAATTCTCACATCATACTTATCCAAATTGATCTCAAAGAGAAAATCAAAATATGCAAATTATATGGACTCGAGTGAAAGCTAATTATCTTAAACAATGATTAATCAATTATTTGATGGAAAAGGAGAAAAGTTTGTTGCAAGATTACAAAATTTGACAAAAAATCTGATAGAATCGACTGATTTTTCACATTCTGAGCATAAAAGCTGAACTCCATTATTATCATAAAAAATAATAAAAAATAATAATAATAATAATAAAAGAGGATAAAAAAGCTATTATTACCTGAATAATTAATGATCGAAAGAATTCAGTCAACTTTGTCTGCAAAATTTATTTAGTTTTAGGAACTGATCAGCATAGCAGAAAGTAGTATATCTGAGATTCTGAAAGAGCTTTGAGTTTGATAAGTTTTGAAAGGCAAAGTTTAAGTCAACGGATGATTTTCAATTATGTCATAAACTTTCTTTTTTATTTTCAATAGATTAAGGATGCGGCTATTATAATATCTCCGATTCTATTAAATGCAGGTAAATATATAAAACTAAAGACAATTAATCACGTGAAATAGTTTTTAAAGTACCGTTGGGTCAATTTTATCCATAATCCGAAGTACTTATTTTGAATTGTGGAAATGACAAAAAGTGGCCACTATTGGTTAAGTATAATTTTAAGTGGCCACATATGTTATACACAATTTTTTCTAGCCACTTTTAAGGGAATGGGCCAAAATGCCCTTGAGGGGGACCAACTTTTCATAATGTCTACAGAATGAGATTCCACATTTTTTGACTAAAAGTACCAAACGTACAGTAAAGGAATCGAATTCCTCTTTATTTCTGAATAAAGTGTGGAAGTACAACTACCACTACCTAGATAAGACAGAAAGTCATAATTACGGACAAAATAAGTATAAGTTCATTGCAGCCACTGACCAAATATTTGCACACTCAAACATTTGTTCTATTCGGCCTACAGTTCCTTCTATTCGGCCTATAAATTGTTCTATTCGGCCTACCGAAATTGCTCTATTCGGCCTACCAAATATGCTCTTATTCTAACCAGCCAACCATTTCCAAAAAAATTCAAAACTCATAAACATTGCTCTATTCGGCCTACACTTGTTCTATTCGGCCTACAGATTTGTTCTATTCGGCCTACAAAAACCTATATTCGGCCAACCAAAATTTCAGACAAATTTCAAAAAAGATCCTACCCTTTGCTCTATTCGGTCCACACTTGTTCTATTCGGCCTAAAGATTTGTTCTATTCGGCCTGCTAAAAACCTCTATTCGGCGCCTATCAAAATTTAAAAGAATGTCAAAAAGTAATTACTCCTACACTTTGCTCTATTCGGCCTATACTTGTTCTATTCGGCCTAAATATTTGTTCTATTCGGCCTACAAATTTGTTCTATTCGGCCTACTAAAATCCTCTATTCGGCCAACCAAAATTTAAAAAAATTACGAAGTAATTACTCATACACTTTGCTCTATTCGGCCTACACTTGTTCTATTCGGCCTAAAGTTTTGTTCTATTCGGTCTACGACAATACCCCTATTCGGCCAACAAAAAGTTCAAAAAAAAAATTAACACCCCACTGCGGTCTTACATCCTACATGTGATGTATACACAATCAAGTCACATTCAACGCATTACATTTCCAAACCACATGTACGAAACATTATACAAAATTAATTTACATTTTACACATATGAACAAAATCACAAAAAATATAGTGGAAATATCCTCGAAAAAAGTCCTAAAAATCATTATACACTAATTTAGAGATGCCAATAACACTGCTTATATACATACCTGAAAATTTATCATTTCTAATGTGTAATGCACCGTGGGAGACCGCAAATGGAGAAGAGAAACCCAGAAATGCACTGTGCTTGATACTGGGATGAAAGGAGAGAAGAAGAGAGAGGATGTTGGACGAAAGATGAGAGAGAAAGAAAGAAAGAAAGAAAGAAAGAAAGAAAGAAAGAAAGAAAGAAAGAAAGGTGAAAATGGATTTAATGATGTACCCCACCAACCCCCATCCAAAATCTTAAATTCAAAATTTAAAAATTTTAAATGTGGTCCACCCTCCCCCCATTTAATGCAGTCAAAACTGACATGATGATGGCCCTATTATTTTCGTCCTTTACCTGACAGTTATAGGGGTAATTTGGGGAGTCCACTTAAAAGTGGCTAGTAAAAATTGATTTTAAGAGATGTGGCTATTTTAAATTGTACTTTGTTGGCCATTAAAAAATTGGACCCTTTTGAATTCAACTAGAATGGATCATTTTTCTTGCAGCAACTTTCACTCACCTTCTATCTAACTTCTCTTTCTTCGCTGTATGATATTTCATCCCCTTTCTTGCCCTAACTCTCTATCTCTCTCTAACTTCCATCTCTCTCTTTCTGCCGACACAATTCATCGTCCGCCGTGCAAGCCGCTCGCAACTCGTCATCCGTCAACTCGTTGTCCGCCGTCGCAACTCATCGTTTGCGGTCGCAACTCGTCGTCAGTCGTCACAAAATGTATGTTCCTATGATTTTACATTCTGTATTTTTGTGAATTTTTTATTTTACGGTGTTGTGTTATTCGTTAA
Source organism: Pogostemon cablin (assembly GCA_023678885.1). NCBI lineage: Eukaryota > Viridiplantae > Streptophyta > Magnoliopsida > Lamiales > Lamiaceae > Pogostemon > Pogostemon cablin. The sequence continues at coordinate 9,160,423 of CM043009.1, forward strand.
AGTAATTTGATTAAGTATTTAATGATACATCTCTCTATCAGCTTAAACTTTTAGATGAGGTGGTCGTTTTACATGGTATCAGAACTCATAGTTAACAAAGGTCCAGGGTTCGAACCTTGCTGTCACCCATTTATGAGAAAATTCCACATGCATGCAAGGCTTGAGGCAAAAATTCCCCACCTGCATGTGAGGGGGCGTGTTAGAGTGACTTGATTAAGTATTAAACGATTTATCTCTTTATCAGCTTAAACTTTTAGATGAGGTGTTCGTTTAACATGGTACAGAGCACATGGTTAACAGAGGTCCAGGGTTCGAACCTCATCGCCACCCATTTATGAGAAAAATTGCACATATGTTAAAGTGATTTGATTAAGTATTAAATGATACATACTTATGAAAAGGAGAAAGAGCTATATGATGTCGATGGCCCTTTACTAATAGGGGGTCCCGTGGTTCCTATGCCGCCGTATTTTTCGTACGACTCTTCCTTGGTTACTTTAAGTCCTTAGCCTTTTGATTGCCCAGTTGAATTGAATCTTCCCCTTTGTTGTCTCTTCATATGAATGGTGTTAATTCCCATGTTCTTTCTAGTTCTTTCTAGTTTATAAAACCCGTCGGGCTACGATCCTTTCCGAAATAAACCCTGAGCCGCTAACATATAGAAGTATAATAAAATGGGTCTTTTTTGGCCATACAACAACTTTTGCCCTTTTTAGCTCAAGAATGGTCTCCTAATCAATCGTGGTGAAGTCAGCAATGGATTCGGTGGATCATCCACGTCACGGCAGGCCAATAAAGAAATTGGATATGGACTCTACTAATCCAGTAGTTCCTGTTGTAGATGCCCTGGTTGGTGGAGAGTTAGACCCAAACTCAAGAAAGCAAAATGGGGCTTCAGTGACCTGCCCAATTCCGCATGAAGTGGCTCATCCTTCTTTCAATCCAAATGGGTCATAGGATTCACATACACTTTCGTTTACTTGGGCTCGTGAGGTGGTGGGAAATGGCCTGAAGAGTTCCAATAGAAGCGCCATAAAGAGCCACTAGATGTCATGAGTTACCGACTGGGCAGGCGACCGGGGCCAATATCATGCGTGCCATAGGAAATCTGATCAGATTGGCCGGGTTATTTTCTCATAGAAAGTACCAATCCGCCAGCTCGCACCCTTTGAAGAGTATCTGTTGATGAATGGAGATCAGATACATATATTAATCTGGAAATTTTTTTCAGATACAAGGAAATGAAATCCACTCTCTGGTCAGCATGTGGATGCTCGATCTTGCCCCTATGAACAACTATCATCGTAAGAAAAGAAAGCAAAATCAGCACATGGAAAGCATTCATTCGCAGAAAGAAGTCATTTAGGAAGCATTCCATATTATATGTTAAATGAGAACAAAAAGACGAAATGGGCAGAAACATTGTGGCCTTCTAAAGAGCTACAAAACTCTTCTTCTCTTTTCTGTCTGGGAAGACAGGGTTTTATCTTTCATTTTAAGAGCTGGCGCAAGAAGGCCTCCGGACGATTCTCTCTATTGAACTTTTTTTTATCGATAAATATTAGCTGTTAGTCCGGTTAGAGAGAATAAAAAAATGATGAAATAGCCCGATTCAATTGCCATTATTCGCCTTTCGTTCGAGGTAAAAAAAATGAACTTGCGTGTGCACAAATATCTAATCTTACCTGGATATCTCCAATCGTATGGAAAGTAGAAAGGCTTGTCCTTTCAGAAATTCGAATCTAGAGCTCAAACTCGTAGTCGGTGCACAGAAGAGTACGTCTTTCCTCCTTCCGTTGAGGAAAGGGAGCAGGGGAGTAAAACAAAAAAAAATACGCTGATGGCGGGGGGCATACTATGTGTAATGATTCCATCATTCACGATAACCTCCGGGGCTCATACTGGAAATTCCCATTAGAGTCAAACACGAAATACCTAAATAAAATGAGATTCAACGAAAAAACATGAGAGGATTCTGCTCTAGTCTAGAAAGGAAGTGAAAGTCGTTCTGTTAAGCAAATAGCATGTGAAAACATAATACGTAGATTTTGTAAGGTAAATTCCACAAGCATGCAAGGCTTGAGGCAAAAATTCTCTACCTGCATGTGAGGGGGCGTGTTAGAGTAACTTGATTAAGTATTAAACGATTTATCTCTCTATCAGCTTAAGCTTTTAGATGAGGTGTTCATTTAACATGTTACAGAGCATATGGTTAACAGAGATCCAAGATTCGAACCTCACCGCCACCCATTTATGAGAAAAATTGCACATATGTTAAAGTGATTTGATTAAGTATTAAATGATACATACTTCTGAAAAGGAGAAAGAGCTATATAATGTCGATGGTCCTTTACTAATAGGGGGTCCCGTGGTTCCTATGTCACCGCGTTTTCCGTACGACTCTTCCTTGGTTACTTTAAGTCCTTAGCCCTTTGATTGCCCAGTTGAATTGAATCTTCCCCTTTGTTGTCTCTTCATATAATGGTGCTAATTCCCATGTACTTTAAGTCCTGTCTATCTATTACGTATTAGTCTTTTATGATTTTTGTTTAGTATTTTAGTTTTTTTTTTTAATTTAATAATTCTGTTCATTTTGAAGAATTCAAAAATTGAATAGGTTTTTTCTTTCATTGCTTTCTCTGATTTTTGTTGTTTAATATCTATGTTTTCAAGGAGGGATATGAATTTTTTATGTAATTTATTGTGGTAATTTCTTCTTCAATGGGACACTTTTGGTTTGATGTTATGAAATTGGTACAAATGATTAAGCAAATAGCAGCTGTTTCTTCAAAATAATTTTATGCAATATTATCTATGCATGAATGTTTCTTGGATTGTTCAACGTAGAGCATAAAAGTGTTGATTATGACTTGTTAAACGTAGCCTATTTCTCAGGGAAATCTTCATCTCATGAGCAACCAACTCTAGTGACTCTCAAATTGACAAACATGATCATGATTCATGACCAACAATACTAGTTACAATGCAGATTATGGTGAAACAAGTTATGAATATGGTGATCAAGATCATCTATACTCGCATCAGTGGACTGGATGTTGCCTCCACAGATATAGAAAGCAAAATTATGATTCACTGTCGACGGGGTTGGGCTTAGGTCCACTATCCGTGGGCTGATCTTATTTATCTTAATTATAATTATGTTTAGAGCTTTAGCCCATTGTTCGTGGGCTGGGCTTATTTATTATAATTATGTTTTATTTAGGCCATTAAGGTTTTGGTTTCTTTTATTTTTAGTATTGGTGAGTAGTAGTACTAAAGGGGTGGATTATGGTTTATGGATTTTTATCACATTAATATTGAATTAAGGAGTTTGGAGGCTTTTGGGCAAACATAGTTTTTTTGTTTGATTGGGCAAACGATGTTTACTGTTTGATTATTTTTATTCTTTTATTTTTTTTATGTTTTATCAATTAGTCTGACCTGCCGAATCTTATTCCCGTCGACATGGCAACGAACCCATTCTACTGGAGAAAGATTGGACAAACTCAAGGTTGACCATGCGGAGATAAAGGAGACTTTGGCTGAAATTTGGGCTACTTTGGGTGAACTCATGAAGGTGATCTTGAAACCCTCGGGATCGCAATAGACTGTCGTAGATCTTTGTCGTGAGGATGTTGCCACTACGGAGACCAAAATGGCGTCTTTACCGCCGGCAATTCACCCTCAATTGACGATATATTTAGTGCAACTCCCGTTCTTTGACGGATTAGATCCTATTGGCTGGCTGGCTCGTGCCAATCAACAATTTGAAATCCATAAAACTAACCCGGGCATGAATGTACCTACAGCAGTGGTTGCGATGGAGGAGGCAGCTCTGTATTGGGTGACCTTGTTACGTTCCTGCTAGCCAGGACTAACTTGGGATAAATTCTTGTAGGCAGGGGCGGTTGTTGGAGTGCCCCTTGAAATTTTAAAAATATTTACTATATTTGTAATAATTTTATTCAGTTTATAAAATAGCCCAGTAGAATGGGGCCTAGGTAGAGGCTAGAAGGTCCCATGTTCGATCTCATTCCATCCCACCGCGTGGATTCTTTTATTATTTTCACTGTTTCCTCTTTCTTTTAACTACTTTCTTTTATTAATTCACTATTTTTTATATTGTTATTAATTTATTTATTTTACATAATTGCATGCGGGTACATAGAATATCAACTTATACATTATATTTTATATTATTATTTGGGCTCTTTTATTATTTTCAATGTTTCCTCTTTCTTTTAACTACTTTCTTTTATTAGTTCACTATTTTTTATATTGTTATTAATTTATTTGTTTTACATAATTGCATCCGGGTACAAAGAATATCAGCTTATACATTATATTTCATATTATTATTTGGGTTCATCTCGACACAAATCCTGCTTCCGCCACTGCTCGCAGGTATTGGTGGCGAGATTCGAGACGCGCTTCAAAGGTAGCCACTTTGAACGCTTGCCAGATATAAGACAGTCGGATTCTGTGGACGATTATAGGACTATCTTTATCCAATTGGCTAGCCAAGTGTCGGGATTGACTGATGCGCATTACCTAGGATATTTCATGAAGGGTTTGAAAAATTCGATTAGAAGTTCGCTGCACCTCCTATAACCTAGTAATTTGTAGACGACTATGGAGTTGGCAAGGGATGTTGAGGGTGATCTTTCTGTGCAAGCTCAAGGATATTCGTTTCGAAGTGATAGCAGCTCTGTGCAACAAGTGAATAATTTTTCTCAATTGGTTATAAAAAATTTTGGTTTAGTAGTTAATTAGCGATAATAAAAGGAGGTTCATTGGTAGTTCTTTCAGGCCTCCAGACCAACCCTTTGCTGCTTTTGGCGTCTCGAAACAGCCTACAACACAATCTCGGATCACTCGCCTTTCACCTCAGGATTTTGCAGATTTAAGGAAAAAAAGATTATGCTTTCGTGGCAAAAAGCCTTACACACCATAACATGAGTGCCCGCTTAAGCAGTTATGAGTCATGTTGGTGGAAGAGGATGAGGCTGTGGATCTCCAGCATTTAGAATATTTTGAACCCACGGCTCAGAAGTTAATGGAGAAATAGGATGAGCCTTTCGAGGTGGAGGCTGATTTTCAGGTTTACTCTAAGGCGATTAACTGACTGCAACCTTGAGGAAAAAGTTATTTCGAAAGAGGATATGGAATTGATAGAAAGAAAAATTAGGATTCACCGTCGATAGAGGTCGGGCTTAGGTCCATTATTTATGGGATGATCTTATTTATCTTAATTATATTTATATTTAGAGCTTTAACACATTGTTCATGGGCTGGATTTATTTATTTTAATTATATTTTGTTCAGGTCTTTACTGTTTTGGTTTCTTTTACTAAAAGTATTGGTAAGTAGTAGTATTTAAGAGGTGGATTAAAGTTTATGGATTTTTAGCACATTATTATTGAATTATGGAGCTTGGAGGCTTTTGGACAAATGGAGTTTTCCGTTTGATTGAACAAACAATGTTTACCATTTGATTGTCTTTATTTTTTTTTATTTTTCTGTTATTATCACAAGGTCTAAAAACAAAGGCGTCCGTCCGCACTTGGCATACAAGTCAAGTAGTGCAGTCTTCATGAATTGAATCTAGTGAATTACCCCTCTTTCATTGAGAATCTTCACCACAACATCAGTAAGTGTAGGATCACCATGTGATGAGCATGAAGAAACGACTGCAACCCATGTTGTCTCATTCGAGAAAATCTCGACACTCACTATTTCATGGAATAACATCAAAGCCTCTTTAGGGAATTCGTTTTGTGCATACCCTGAGAACATGACATTCCACGAAACCACACTTCTCTCAGGTGTCTTTACAAAGTAGCTTCTGACAGCCTCCAGCATATAAAGTCATTATATTTTTTTAATGAATTAATCTATTCTTTTATATTAAATAAATGTATTATATTTAATTCTTAAATGTAATATTATTTTTTTATAATAAAAGTTGTATAAAATTGTACTATTAGGCTTTTATATACATTTTCACAATAAATTGTATAAGTTGTTATTTAGTATAGCATATCTTTTTCTTAAGAATTGTATTATTTTTTTCTTAATTGCTAACTGTTTTAGTTGTAATTCAATAATGTACCCTCTGTCCGGTTCTAAGGTATTCATTTACTTTTTACACGTGGATTAAGGAGTATTATTATTATATGCAAAGTGGGTAGTTGTATTAGAGGGAAGTGGTGGGCCATATTGTGTATTTTTTTACTAGATAGGAAAAATTGATACCTTTGAAGTGGACGCCAAAAATATTAAAATGGATACCTTAGAAGCGGATGGAGAGAGTATATGATTTTTAACTATCTTTATTAGTTATTTTTTAATGTGTAGTGGGTAGTTGTATTAGTGGGTGTGTGTGCCCTATATTTTAATTGTATTTTTGGGTGTATGTAAGTCTCATGTGTGTAAAAATGAAAGAGGACTTTTTAGGTGGGACGCCCAAAATGAAAAAAAAATGGACACTTTGAAGGAGGAGGAGGGAGTGTATGCATTCTTAATTTACCATATTAGTTGTAATTCAGTATTGTACATGTTTTCTTAAGTAACTGAATTAGTTGTAATTCAATATTGTATTATATATATATATATATACTCCCTCCGTCCTAGGCTAAGAGGGCCAGAGACCTTATATTAAACATAATGTCTCTGACCCTCGTTACTTGGGACGGAGAGAGTATATATTAATTATATTTTCCATCTCTTATTTCCTGTCAACCTAAAATCTATTTGACTTTGCCCAATTCAGTATTTCAACTCCAATTATACCTCGTTACATTGAACCAACACATATGGAACCAAATTAGGGTTGAATCTCTTTGACCTTTCCCAATTGCAGTGCTCCAACTCCAATTATACCTCGTTACACTGTGGAACCAAATTTTAATTGTATTAAATTTTGAATTAAACTAAAAGTCAACATATTAAATAAAAAAATCAATGTATTAATTATGGAATTCTCCTTGTTCATAAACTCAAAAGAGAAACAATCAGGATTAACATAATCTCAATCAATTTCAAAAATTTGGGAAAACACAATAGGTAATACACGTCGTTGCCGATATAACACTTGCTATTGTTCAAAATCTGGCAGAGGAGGAGAGTGAAGAAGAAAGATGCTCACAATGGAGATGGAGCTATTGTGTTAGCGAAGACGATGAAGGCAGCATGGATCAACCAAGGCAGTGGAGAGAGTTGAATTGAGAACAACGGAAGACAGGTGTGAAGGAGGAAGGTGCTCACAATTGAAAGAAGTGAGAGCAACGTTGGCAGCATTGACCAATGAGATAAAGAGGAGAATTGCGGATGTGAGAGAAGATGAAATTGAACTGAATGGATAAAATGACTTGATTTTGTTTTTGTATTGATTCGTTTTTTAATGGGCCGGTCCTATGGATCCTGTTGTTAACATACAATAGAGGTACAGTAGATCAACTTAAAACTAAAATATTCTAATTTGTTAAGATATTAGGGAAAATTGCTCTTATGGTCTCATTCGAATAGTCTCATTTCATTTTTGGTCATTTTTATAACCTTTTTTTGTCTCGTTGCTTATTTATTGATTTTTTATTAAATAAACAAATGGAATAAGCATGTGATGACCATGCGACCGTCATTGAAATAAGGTTGAATGGGATTGAGATATGATTAAGTGTGCTTCAGTTTTCTCCTTCATTTAAACCCTAAATCATGGTTATGAATTAATAAGTCGCTCTTCCTCCTACATCAGCTACTTTTTCTCCATTTGCGATCCAAAGCTGCATAGCTTGTCCAATTGAAATTCCAACTTGATTTTTCATTGTCATTCTCTTTGAGGGTTAAAATGGTTATTTTAGATGGAGATATAATGGAAATGGAAATGAAAATTGCAATTCCGTTATCGTTTAGCTATTTCCCCAACAGCGTCCAACTCTGCATGTTGTCCTTCATCCTGTCCTCCAACCTGTCAGTGCTATAAGAGATTTAGAGATGTAATAATATGAAGAAAAATTATATTGATTTAAAAAATCTGTACAACTACATATAATGTACGGAGAGTAAGAAGATAAGGCATAAATAAATTACAATGAATAAGAGATATTTATTGATTGATTTATAAAATCAATCGTATCTCTTTTTTTATCTTGATTGATCTTGAGAGAATTATCCTTAATACACCCCTGCAAAATAAACGTTCCGTTAGCAATGACAATTTTGGAACGTAACATCTCAAATCTTACTTTCGAAAGTAATTTCGTCAATAAGTCTGCAAGTTGATCAAGTGTGCTGACATGTGCTATGGATAGCAGTCCTTTTGATGAGAGATCTCGGACGAAGTGAATATCAATGGTATAGGCACTTGAATTTTATTACCTATTAAATGAAAATATGTGGCAAATTACACATTAAAAATTAATTAATTATTTATTTAATAAGGAATCTAAATAAATTAATTCCTAAAATAAATAAGTAAATAATTGATAATTAGGTCAGATCCAGTCAGATATGTCCAAATCAAGCAGGTTTGCAAATTAACGATGTAAATGCCCAATTCTTTGGATGTGAATAAATCAAATCAAAATCAAAAATGGAATCAAATCAAGATCAGATTTGACACAAATCAAATCAGGCTCAACCAATCAAATCAGTGCCCAAGCCCGCAAAATAAGGTCAAATCTGACCTTGATCAATCAGATTGCAAGTTATAGATGGAAGGTTTCTCATCCTCCACCTATATAAGGAGCTCTCTTTCATTCATTCTAGACATACTCAAACAATTGAAGACACCGATGCTTCTGAAGATATTGAAAACACGAACCACACTCCTTCAAGATCATCTAGTCAAGAATAACCTCCGATCAGAGATCAAGGTTCTACACTCCTCCGTTCTAATATTTTTTAAGTCAACATCCTCCGATCATAGATCAAGGTTCTAAACCCATCCGATCTGGAATTCTTCAAGTCAACAACATCCAGTCAGAGATCAAGGTTCTAAACTCCTTCGATCCGGCGTTATTCAACTCAAGTTCATCCAGTATTTTTTGCAGAGTCAACAGTGTTCTAGACATTCAACGACGTTCTTCACGAAAAGCTATCAAGTCAATGTTTAATCCGAATAAAGACTAGACGCCTCAGGATTATTGTCACAATATTTTAAATCCGAGCTCGGAAAAGCTTCGTCCCAAGATCCAACTCAACACACACTCCAATCCAATTCAAGTCAATCAGCAAGTCAAAGTCAAGCCAAATTGGTTCGAGAGAAGAATCAGAAGATTGATTAGAGATTGTAACATGTTTACATAATCTTCTAAATTAAATCCGTCTGGATTATCTTTGTACCCTTTTTGTGTTCATTTCATCATAAATACAAAATTTTATTGTTATAAATTTTGACACGTCTAGTAAAACTATCTCTACCTCTCATCTATTCTCTTCAAAATCTAAAAAAATATAAAGGATGACTCCTCTCAAGATCTTGATAAAAAGAACAATCTACCTCAAAGCCATCAGAGTTGTAGAATGTGAAGATTCAAAGGATAACTCCATTGAGGATCACGATAAGAAGGTCTTCTGACTCAAAGCCTTTAATTCAACAAACTAAAAATGTTGAAGCCTTTACAAGGAGCATGTCAAAGAAGATGCATCTTGAAGCCTCTTCAAAGATAAACTCTTTAATGGAATTCAATCACAATAATTCATTGCACGACGAAAACGTTGGTGAAAATGGTTCTGGATGCTCAACTCCTCACTCAATGACATGCTCACAAGCTGCCACCAATGTCGTAACTGTCGAGGAACAACTCACGAATATGATGAGAGCCATTGAAGGACTCAAAAAGCATATGGAAGCTCAAGACTTAAAGATCTCCAAACTTATAAAGAAAATGAAGAATGCGGAGACAAGTTGTGCAAATGGAAAACAAGTTGAGGATGAGCATGAGGATGAGAACTCCGCAAAACATCACGTAGTTGAAGAAAAGTCAACTAATGGAATGCTTCCTATGAACCAACTGAAGAAATCGTTCTAAAAACAATAAAAGAGAAGGTTGAAGGGAGCTCCAAATCTTCTGTCGCCTACAAAAAGCCATATACAAAGAGAATTGATAACTTGAAGATGCTAACTAACTACCAACCACCCAAGTTTCAACAATTTGATAGTAAAGGCAACCCAAAACATGTGGTGCATTTCATCGACAAATGCAATGATATTGCTAGGACCTCTTGAGATCACATGGTGAGGCAATTCATCCTATCACTAAAAGGAGATGCCTTCGATTGGTACATTGACTTGGAAGCCAACTCCATTGACAGTTGGGGGCAAATGCAATAAAAATTCTTCAACCTTGTCTATAGCACTAGAAAATCTATTAGCATGATGGAGCTAACAAATACTCGTCAAAGTGATGAAGAACATGTCATCGATTACATCAACAAATGGAAGAGCCTAAGTCTCAATTGCAAAGAAAAGTTATTAGAAACTTCTGCTATTGAAATATGGATTCAAGGAATGCAGTTGAATCTTCACTACATACTCCAAGGATTTTAGCATAAAACTTTTAGAGAGTTGGCTACAAGAGCTCATGACAAGTAGATGAGTCTGACATCAAATGATATCGAATGACCCTTTATTCAAGACTCTTACAAGTTTGAAGACTTGTCCTTCGATGAGCTCATGGAAGAAGAATGGCAAACAAATACTTCAGTTTCCATAAAAATTCATAGAAATGAAGTGTAAGCAAGAGAAAACAGTGCATCCCAAGATAAGGGGACAATGAACAGTTGAAAAACTCAAGTCAAAGCTCCTTGACATGAGTGAAAACTATCTCCATTAAGCTCCTTAATATGAGTTAAAACTATCCAAAATCTCCATACATCACGCTCCTTGATAAGAGCCTAAACTATCTAACACAAATCAAATTCAAGCTTCTTTACATGAGCAAAAACTGTCTACATAATGCTCCTTGATACGAACTTAAACTATCTGAAATCTCCCATGTGCATATTACACTCCTTAATATGAGCTAAAACTATCTACAAGTCACACTCCTAGATATGAGCTAAAACTATCCAAAATCATCACCCAAAACTTCTTGATATGAGCTAAAACTATCTACGCATGTTGCTCCTTGATACGAGCTTAAACTATCTAAAATCCCTCAAATTACGCTCCTTGACACGAGCTAAAACTGTCCACATAATACTTCTTGACACGAGTATAAACTATCTACAAATCAAATCAATTTTTTTGGGAAGTGACTAAACTCTCTACAAAAACTCTCTTTTATTTTTATTTAGCAATTTGGCAAAACTGTCTTACAAAGCGAGTCGAAAAGAGCTCTAGCTCCATATAAGAAATTAACACAGAGAGAGAATAGAGAGAGAATTTATGCTAATTTTGATAATGAGAATGAGATGCCTTTCACCGAAGTTTTTCGGTGCTATTTATAGGCAAAGATTGGGTTCATTAAATGCGGGGTAGCCATAGGAGCCTAGGGTCTACGCTTACTTTACATTTATTATGAAGATCTCTTTCTAATACGATAAGATCCAGAAGATTTGATATTTTCCACCTTAGGATTATCCATTGTGCTACCGCAGGAGGTTAGGAGTTGTAGTGATAAAGAAAAAGGGCAGAAGACATGCAATGGCATGGTTGTGATGAGTGGCGCGCGCAGTTGGGTGGTGAGGTGTTGGTGTCATGTTGTCGACATGTGATCACCTAGGCCGGACTACCGAACTTCCGAAGGGTCACGAGCTATTACGGCGCTTTATCAGAGCGTAGTTGCCGAGCTACTGCAGTACATTTACAGGGCATGAGTGCCAAGCTGCGGAGAAGTGGCTGCGGGGTGTGGCCGTCATTCTGCTGCCAATCTACAGTGGCAATCTAGCTATTACGGCACGTCCAATAGGCCATGGGTGCCGAGCTCCAGATTAGTGGCTGCAGAGCACAGCCGCCATACTGATGTCAAGCTATGGTGATAATCGAACTGCTGTGGCACGTGTACTGGGATGTGTATACCGAGCTACGGAAGAGCAGCTGCAGGGCGCGGCTGCCGTGCTGTTGCCAAGCTACAGCCTCTTTTTTTTCTTTTTTTTCTACCAACATTCTCATATAGCTGGTGTTTTCATATGCTATGCTAAATTTTTTTTGGGCTGAGCTACCAATACTTTGACATAGCTAAGCTATTCTACATTTTTTTTGTTGTGCTACTAACACTCTCTCATAGCTGGTGTTTTTATATGCTAAGCTACATTTTTATTTTTTAATTATTGTTTTTTATTTGTGGTTGTGCTAAAAACACTCTCACATAGCTATGCTATGCAACATTCTCTCAGAGCTATGCTATGATCTCTCTTTTTTTTTAGCTACCAACACACTCTCACATAGCTATGCTATGCAACATTCTCTCAGAGCTATGCAGTGTTAGTTTTTTTTACTACCAACATTCTCACACGGTGTTTTTATATCAATGTGTGGTAGACCTGCAGAGTTACAGTAAAACTACGGCTTCCAGGTAGAATTGCTAAGTTAGTATGTGGTATCCCATGTGTGGTAGTCCGGTGGAGCTGCAGTTGAACTATAGCTTCTAAGTATAATTACTACATATGTGTGTAGAGCTCTAGGATGAACTTACATGTGTGGTAGTCCTGCGGAGCTATGGTAGAACTACCGCTTCCAGGAAAAATTGCTAAGTATGAGTGGAGCTACCAGCTATAGAGCCGAGCTACCAATATTAGCCCCCAGCTACCAAGGTATGGCTGTATGACCTGACTACAAAATGTGGAGTTGTAAAAGGTGGAATAGACCTGTGATTCTTCTATGACATATTGGCAGAACTCTTGTTTATAGTAGTTGTAGAGTAGAGCTATCAACATTAGCCCTCGAGTTTGTTGCTTGCAGTTGAGCGGGTATATAGCTCCCAACATTAGCTCCAGAGGTAGTTGTTTGTGAGTTGTATCTTTAGATTATCATGAGTTTTAGGAGCTCATCTTCACTTTGCAAGTCGTGACTCGTCTTTATTTTGTGAGCTCATGAGCTTGGCTTTTGTGCGAGTCGTGACTCGTTTTTACTTTGTGAGCTCATGAGCTCAGTACTCTTGTGAATAGTGACTCGTCTTTATTTTATGAGATCTTGAGCTCGATATTATTGCAAGTGGTGACTCATCTTCATTTTACAAGCTCGTGAGCTCGGCTTTTATGCTATTCGTGACTTATCTTCATTTTGTGAGTGAGCTTGGTATTCTTGCAAACCGTGACTCATCTTTATTTTGTGAGCTCGTGAGCTCTACTTTTGAGCGAGTCGTGACCCATCTTTATTTTTGAGCTCGTGATCATGATATTTTTTCGAGTTATGACTCGTCTTTATTTTGCAAGCTCGTGAGCTCAGCTTTTGTGTGAGTCATTACTCATCTTTATTTTTTGAGCTCATGAGCTCAACTTTTGTGTAGTCATCATGACTCGTCTTTATTTAGTGAGCTCGTGAGCTAGATATTCTTGTGAGTCATGACTTGTCTTCATTTTGCGAGCTCGTGAGTTCTTTATTCTTGCGAGGCATGACTTGTCTTCATTTTGCGAGCTCAAGAGCTCAGCTTTTGTGCGAGTCGTGACTCATCTTTATTTTGTGAGCTCATGAGCTCTACTTTTGAGCGAGTCATGACTATTTTGTGAGCTCGTGATCTCGATATTTTTACGAGTTGTGACTTGTCTTTATTTTGCGAGCTCGTGAGCTTGGCTTTTGTGTGAGTCATTACTCATCTTTATTTTTGAGCTCATGAGCTCAACTTTTGTGCGAGTCATGACTCGTCTTTATTTAGTGAGCACGTGAGCTAGATATTCTTGCGAGGCGTGACTTGTCTTCATTTTGCGAGCTCAAGAGCTCGGTATTCTTGCGAGGCGTGACTTGTCTTCATTTTGCGAGCTCAAAAGCTCAGCTTTTGTGCGAGTCGTGACTCGTCTTCATTTTGTGAGCTTGTGAGCTCGGCTTTTGTGCGAGTCATCACTCGTCTTTATTTTATGTTGGTATTCTTGCGAGTCGTGAATCGTCTTCATTTTACGAGCTCGTGAGCTCAACTTTTGTGCAAATCTTAGCATGTCTTTACTTTTGTGAGCTCATGAGCTTGGTATTCTTGCAAGTCGTGACTCGTCTTCATTTTATAAGCTCATATGTTGGCTTTTTGTGAGTCGTTCATCTCCCTTTTGCGAGCTCTTGATCTTTGCATTATTGTGAGTTTATAAACTCGGTAGGTTATGAGTTCAGTTTCAATTTAAGTTTGGCATGTCGTGAGCTTGTGAGCTCATGGCTCGGCCTCTTTGAGAGCTCAGCTTCTTCTTCAGCTCAGTAATTCATGAGCTCATATGCTTGAAGCTTGTATACTTTGCATTTTTATGAGTTCCTGAGCTAGGTAGGTCATTATCTCAACATTAGTTTGAGCTTGGCATGTTGTGAGTTCATAGCTCGGTCTCCTTGGGAGCTCCGCATGTTAAGAGCTTAGATTCTTCTTGAGTTTAGCAACTCATGAGCTCCTAAGCTCGGAGCTTGTGAGATTTGCATTTCTATAAGTTCATGAGCTCTGTAGATCATAAGCTCAGCTTCAGTGTGAGAGAGTTCATGAGTTCGGTAGGTCATAAACTCAGCTTCAATTTGAGCTCGACATATTGTATGCTCATAGCTCGGCCTACTTTGGAACTCGGCATGTTAAGAGCTCAGTTTCTTCTTGAGCTCAGCAACTTATGAGATCCTGAGCCCATAGCTCATGAGCTCAACCTCCATTTGAGCATGTGATCCTAGTTGAGCTCAACCTCCCTTTAAGTTCATGAACTTAACATCCTTGTGAGAACTTGAGCTTAACTTCCATGTGAGTTTGTGAGCTTACAGCTTGGCCTCCTTGGCAGCTTGACATAATATTTCTTTATGAGCTTGGCAATTTATGAACTCCTGAACTCAGGTTCTTCATGAACTCGATTTCCTTGTGAGCTCGGTTGAGTTCAGCCGCCATATAAGATTGGCATGTTAATGAGCTACTGAGCACAATAGGTTTTTTTTTTTTTTTAAATCTGGACAGTTGTAGCTCAGAGTTCATCTTATCACTCTATGTTGCCATGCTCATTGCACTAGGAGCCCTTGAGCTCATCTTGGAATTCAAAGCTCATACGCTCCTTACAACATATATAATTACAAAGCTCATCTAAATTTCTGACACTCATGATCTAGTTTGGAAGTCATAGGTTCATAAGTTCCTTAGGACAGCATGAACTCGAGAGCTTTATTAGTTATAAAAGCTCGTAAGCTTATCTGGACGTTGGAAGCTCTTCACCAAGGTAGTGTGAACTCGTGAGCTCTTCAAGAACTTGGTCTTTATTGATTTATTTATTTTTTAAATGAGGTCATAAGCCCTTATTCCCTTAATCAGTATGTGCATGACTGTAGTGAAGACCTTGATCTTGACATTATCTCAAATCATTTTTCTTGCATGACTTGTCACCAAGCTTCTCGTCCATCTGAATGTAATGTTGAACTTTCTCCATAAAATAGAAGAAGGATGTCGGAAAGTCTTGCTGGATAGATTTTCAGAGTCTTGAGCCCTTGCAAAGCCCTGCGACAGCTAGATAAATCACAGCCTCATCGCCAATACTTACTCCTTCGTTCTTTGTGGCTAGGAATCGTGCAATGTAGTCCTTAGTGGATTCATTGGAGGGCTTGTTTGATGCTTGCCAAGTCTTGCTTTGGTACCTTTCCTTTACCCACATAAGAGAACTGTATGTAGAATAACTGCCACAGCTCGTCCCAACTAGTGATGGAGTGTGGGGGAAGATTAAAAAACCATTGATGTGCTCTATCCCCTAGGTTGAGAGGGAAGTGTCAATAATTCGTTGTCCCAGTACTGCTTTGTGTCGTCATCCATGAAGTGTATTTCTGGATGTGCACAGCGGGGTTGACTTTGCCATCATATTGCGGGATCTGGGGCAGTTTGATCTTTATTTATAGTGGTAGTCTTAGAATCTCTAATGAGAGAGGAGACTAGACCGCAGAAGGGTCTTTGTCTTTTTGCTTGGAGAGTTAGCGGTTCTCCAAATCTTCAATCCTCCTCAGTAAAGCTGCTAAGATGTACTTGCCCTTAGTAGGGGCGGGAACATTCTCCCGACTGTTGTCGTCTTGGTCTTCAAGGTGCATATATTTTCTCCCATCCTCTGAAGCTTCGGTGGGGGTGGATGCGAATGATTAGATAGGTCTCACTCTCTGTTTATGCGTCACTGGTAACTCCAAGGTAGACCTTCTGGAGGTGGTTGTAGATGTTACAATATATGTGTCACTACTGTTAAAGCTTAGCTTGGCTTGGGGATTGTTGGTTGCTTGGGTGTTGGCGCCACTGTTAGCTTTCTCCGTGGAGGCCAGCTGCTGAGTTAGGGAAGCTACAAGTTCTCATAATCCAGCAAGGTTATTTGGGATGTGCATGTTATTGCTAACATTATTTGGCAGGGGGTTGGCTTCATAGGAGCTCCTTCTTTTAAACATGTCCGTAGGATGAGCGTGTGAAGACTTTAGAAAGTAAAAGAGAGAGAAAAAATAGAGTGAGGTAAAGTGTGGGCCCACATTCTAGCACCAAAATGTTGACATGTGGTTTTTTTGTGAAAATAATTTTAAACTAGAATATGAATAAACCGACAAAATCAACACTAAAAAGGAAGTAAAACTCTCTTTTATTTTTATTTAGCAATTTGGCAAAACTTTCATACAGAGCGAGCCGAAAAGAACTTTAGCCCATAGAAGAAATCAACACAGAGAGAGAATTTATGCTAATTTTGGTAATGAGAATGAGATGCCTTTCACCCATGGTTTTCGGTTCTATTTATAAGTAAATGTTGGGGGTGATTAAATGCGGGGTAGCCATAGGAGCCTAGGGTCTACGCTTACTTTACATTTATTATGAAGATCTTTTTCTGATGCGATAAATTCCTGAAGATTTGATATTTCTCACCTTAGGAGTATCCACTGTGTTGCCGTAGGAGGTTAGGAGTTGTAGTGGTAAACATAAAGGGCAGAAGGCATGCAATGGCATGGTTGTGATGAGTAGCGGTTGGGTGGTGAGGTTTTAGTGTCATACTGCCAACATGTGATCACCTAGGCCAGACTACTGAGCTGCTGAAGGGTCGTGAGCTACTGCGGTGCTCTAGCAGAGCGTGGTTGCCGAGCTACCACAGTACATTGATTGGCGATATTTTTACCTAGATTTTAGTATCTTTTTATATGTATTTTTGTATTATTTTATCTATATTTATGTGTATTTTGGTTGTGTTTTATGTTTTTATGGAAATATGTGAGAATGAGCTTAAATGTATGTAAAATACATGAAAATGTAGCAAAAATGAAGATGGGAGCTGAAACGAGAAAAAAGAACAGAGCTTGACCAAGCACGACTCGAGTGCTAAAGCTTGAGTCGAGTTGGTACAGCACGACCCGTGCACCAAGCACGGGTCTGTCCAGAATGGCCGTGCGCCAATGCCTGAACGACCTACTCGCCCACCTCATGCCTGAGTTCCACACACGAGCCGAGCCCAGAATTAGAACACGAGTCGTGTTGGGGACTCGACTCGAGCTCCTTTTGATACCGCAATCTGCCGAGAAGACGTGACACGACTCGAGTCAAGTGCAAGCGCTCGAGTGTGTAGGTGCAATTTCTGTAAAAAAATAGAGACATTCTAGAAGCTTCCAAGGAGTATAAATACCACTAAGTTCAACATTTTATCAGATTTTCGAAGGATTTCACCTCTACACACACATCACACACCATTTCCTCCATTTTACACCATCATCTTCATCCATTCACCATCCATTCCATCTATCTTCACCCCACCATCAAAATCAACATCCATTTGAGGAAAAGAAGCAAGGAAGAGAGAAGAATTGCAAAGGGAAAAAGGAGATCACCATTGGAGCCATCCAAGTGAGTTTTAATCTAAACTTTGTATTGAAACTTTATTGTTTATCATGGTTTATAAGGATTTTAATATCTATGTATATTTCCTTGTAAATATGGTAGACTAATCTCCCTTGTGAGATTAGCAACATGAGAGTTGTTGGATAATTTTGGGATATATGTATTAAAATTCATATGTTGATTGGGTTAATTGATTTTCTTTCATTGATGCTTTAGATCTTGATGTTTATGATGATTTGTGTGGTTTGTTGTTATAAACATGTGAGATTAGATTGAGAAGTCAATGATATGTTTAGGATAATTAATCGGTTCATTTTGTTATACACCTCATGTGCATTATAGAGATGTCCTTTAGGATTTAGAACCCTTTGATAGGACATCCGATTAGCTAGATCGAGAGATTGATTAATCGTGTGAAGGGACTCTCATTTCAAGCTTAGTACCTAGTTGGAATTGTTTGAGTGAGAACCAATCTTTTGAGCTATTTTCGGATTATTGAACGGATCCATATCTTATTCATCTCGAGAGGAAGTTTAGGTGAACTTAGTGTTGACCTTTAGTCTTATACCCATGATTCATATGAATTTGATGCATTTATCCTAGGATTTCCACTTCTTAATTGTTTTAATCTCACTTTTACTTAACTTTGAAATCACTCTTCATTTATATATCTTGATTGTTAAACATTGCTAGCTTGTTTGCTTTGATTGATTTTATTACTTTGTTTGAACATCTTATCCATTGATAATTCGTCTCCATAAAATTACAAGGAACGTGATATCGCTTAAGCTCTAGTACCTTCTTCCCTGTGGTTCGATAAATTCTTGAATTGGTCATCCCTACTATAAAATGGCTAATCAAATGACAATATTGCTGGGGAGGCAACAGTTGCTAGTAGCTTAAAGAAGTAATGTTTCGAGTAATCTTAATAGGGACTTTTTTATTTGTTTTTGAAAGCTTTTGTTCTAACTTCTCTTCTTTGTGAAGGTGTATGCAAACGAGGTCAAGAGGAACACAATCGGAGCCTATTGACTTGGAAATAGAACAAACTTTTCAAAGAAGGAGAAAGGAGAACAAATCAAAGGCAAGTAATCAAATCGAGAATTTTCAAGGTGATGATCGTGTGGATATAGGGCATGATGCAAAAGGCGGACAAAATGTGCACGTGCGAGACAACGCACAAGCACCACAATTCAATGCAAACCCTCCTCAACATGCATATCAAAATTTCGGAGCTATAAACAACCAAGCTTTGCTTCAATAAATGGTACAACAAGCTTTACTTCAACAAGGATTTCAACAACCTTATGTCCCTCCTCAACAAGCATATGTGCCACCACCACCACCTTTGGTGCAACATGGAATTTATAATGATCAAAGAATGATTCGGAATTTTTTCATTCCGAGGGTCATGCCACATATGATGGGCCCACCAATCAATGCCAATAACTTTGAAATTAAAGTGGGTTTTATTTCTATGGTGAGAGACCAATAATTTGGTGGAACCTCGAATAAAGATCATAATGCTTATCTAGCTCAATTTATTGAGATTTTCAACACCGTGAAGATGAATGAGGTGAGCGAGGATTGTACGTATTAGAATGAGGTTGTTTCTGTTCTCGTTGAGGGATCGTGCTCGAACATGGCTATCTACCATTACTCCGGGTAAGTGTAACACTTGAGATGAGCTTGCGCAAATGTTTTTGAACAAGTACTTTCCATCTTCTAAGACACTTCAAATGAAGAGCTTGATAACTCAATTCAAGAAAATGCCTCAAGAGAGTTTCTATAAAGCGTGGAAAATGTTTAAGGATATGCTTCGCAAGTGTCGACAACATAGTTTTTTAGAAAATCAACAAGTGGGATTTTCTATTAGGATTAGTGAATAGTCAAAGAGTTCTTGTTGATGTTTTGGCTGGTGGATCCGTACTTGGAGTGACTCCGGAAAGGACTATAAGAATTTTTTATGAGATTGCTACTATTGTTTATCAATGGCCATCGGAGAGAGTAAGTGGATGCTATAGACTTGAGAAATTTGATCAAGGGTAACAATTTAGTGTGAAGAGTTTGAATGTTGTACCAAGTGTGCTAAGTGTTGAAACAATAGTGGCGGAAGTCTTGAGACAAATGAGCTTGAATCAAGGTGTGAACAATCAAGGAGCTAATTTGGTTGAAGAACAAATAGAGCAAGCTATGCTTCCTCCGAATAGTGTGAGTGGGGAGCAAAGGGCTAAGTCTATGCCAAGGATAGAAGATGTACTCTACATGCAAGGAAGGGGTTACCAAGGGAATTACCAAAATAATTTCTAAGGTAAGGAGGGAATAACTATCAAAGTGGTGGAAGTTCGTACCCACAACAAATGAGGCAAGACAACTTTTCCTACTCCAACTCAAACAATGCGGTTGCTTATCCTCTGGGATATCATCTGAGGGCTAAGGCACCAAACAATGAGGAAAAAACTTTAAGTGATGAACAAATAGAGAAGTTGTTAACATCCATCAAATCTAAAGATAATGCCGATGAAAAGAGGTTTAAATCTATTCAGCTAACTTTGGGACAAATTGCAAGTGCTTTGAGCACTCAACAAAAAGAAAAATTTTCGATCACAATCGAGGTTAATCCAAAAACTCAATGTTTGTTAGTTGATATGAAAGAGCAACGAAAGGATGAAGAATGGCTGGTGGAATACAAGGTTGGTGAAGAAAATAAAGAGATAAGTAAGAAAGAAGAAAAAGGACCTAAGTGGATATCTAAGTGGAAAAGGGTGCAAGAGGAGAAGAATGTTGAGGTAAAGGTTAAAGAAGTGGAGTACAAACGTGATTATTGGCGTATTTCGATCTCCATTCCCTATTCCTTATCCACAAATGTTTGTAAAGGATGAGAAGAAAAAGGAGTTTAAGGTGTTGGATTGTATACTAAAAGTCTAGCTTTAGTATGAACAATGTCATAACAATATTTGAAATGAGAATCATTGATCAAATGATTGCATCTTATAATTTATTTTATATGCATGATGCAATAGTCCATTTACTTTATACTGTAGATAATATGTTGTGCGACAACACGCAGAAGATCATATTATCGGTTTCCTTATAAAGTATAAACAGATGCTCACAACTGAGATAGACGGGGACTCTCTATCGGTATGGTTGTAGCGTGGTTTGGTATTAGCTTGTCTTGGCTATAGAATCACATTAGTGCACTTGTGTGTATTGAGCAGGACCGCCTGAGATCGTTCGACTTATACTGACTTATAGAAGAACTTGATCTCTGTTATTATGGAAGTTCGCGCTCTTAATCCCTATACAATAACCTCGACACGTAGGGCAGTATGTATTTCTTTGATTCATCAATGGGTGAGATTTATAAGTATTAAATCAACAAACTCGGTGAGTTGGGAAGTAGTGCTGTATCTATGGTGTGCTGTTGATTGTAGAAGGAATCCATGTCCGTTATAGGTTGATGATGTCCCCTTGAGGAGCTCATAAGGTTTATCATGTAAATCTTACAAGTGGATTAATTTCCGGCATGATAATAAGGTTGAGTGGTACTACTCTCGGATGAGATATTAATTAATTTGAGTTGTCAGTAATTTAATTAATTAATGGACATTGTATATCTTAAACATGGGGAGACCATCGGGCTTATAATAAGAAGGAGCCCAGAACATAATTTTGGGATTGGACGGGTAGTGCAGTAATAATATTTTAGTGGACTATATTATTATTATTGGATTTAATTAAAAGCTTTGGGCTAAGCTTGGTTAATTAAATTCAATTGAGGCCCAGTCCAATTTCTCCTCCTGGTCCCTGCTGTAGCCCAAGTATATAAGTCATCTCAGTTCCTGTTAAACCTAAGTCAGTGCCTCATTTAACATACGGGAGAGAACAGAGAGCAGATTGAGAGAACTCTGGGGATTGTTGACCACCCAACACCAGAGTTGACTTTGGGACATATAGTAGAAGATCAGAGGTGTTCATCACAGATCTTCATCCTCTACATCAACCCAGAAGTACGGTAAACGTTTAATTGCTTTCGCTGATTTGTTTGCCTGTTAATCCTAACGGATCACGTTGAACCGCATGATCCAATTGCCAACAATTGGTATCAGAGCGTTGGTTACGTGGTAAAACGTGAGACGTTAAGTTGGGCTTCCTTGATGGGCTGTGGATTTAGGCTCCCCCTTTGGACTGATTCAATTTTGTTTTGGGCTGGATTTAAAGGCCCAATTTTAATTGAAACCTTAAGGGCTACTCATTTTTTTAATTTGGTTTTGGGCTATTGGGCCCAATTTTAATTAAATGGTAATGGGCTGTTGGACCTTAAATCCTAATTTAATTAATTGTGGGTTTGATGTTGGGCCAGGTTAAATATTGGGCTAGACCTTAATGCATAAATTGGCAGGGTAAATGGGCTTAATTATTTAATTAATGGGCTGCTCATTTTATGCTAATGATGTTTGGGTTAGCTGAGCCTATTTAATTGATCCAACATATTATGCAATTAATTAATGTTATATAACTGATTAATTGATTTAATTGTCAATTATTTTTGTATATGTAAAAGACATATTCTATGTAATTTATTTATTTAAATTGCTGTTAATAGAAGCATGTCTAAGTTGTATATTTTATTCTGGAATATTATATGCATGTTAAAAAATCCTCGGTAATTAAATAACTAAGTGGGAGAGGGGATTGGTAATAAATTCCCGCGGCCTCCATTATTGGTTTGTAAGTGATGTGAGTAAACTTGCGCGTTGGCAATAGAGCCTTCCTCCCTAACGGATGAGTTTATTCACGGATCACTGGTACAAACTTCTTTAATAATTATTGTTTGTAATGTGATTTATATGGACTTGCGCGTTGGCTATAGTGTCTTCCTCCCTAACGGATGAGCTTATATGCGGTTCACTAGTACAAACTTATATAATTGATGGTTGTAGAAAGTTATCTGAGCGCGTGTGTACTTCTCCAACAGTAAGGCACACAAGCTTGGGCAGCGGACTTGGGATCAAATAATGGTGTACACTTAGATGTGAATAATTAGTATCCTCCCCAACGGAGTCACTGCTATTATTTACATGGCTAAAGAGGAACCGACTATTAATTATTTTGTCATAAAGTTAGGTTGACAAATGAAATTAATGGGTAAAACCTTCTCTTGTAAATGTTCGGGTTTGTAAACGTCCACCCTAACGTGGCTTGCAGACTCACGGTGCTTGAGATGTCGGTGAATTTTATTTTATATTATTTTGAGGAAATCAATATAAAAAGATAAAATTCGAATATTTGATCGGAATATTTATTTGAGATTCTCTGAATTTCGAATGGTTTTATTTCACTAATTATTAACTAAAAGACATTATATTTACTCGTCCATATTAAATGATTAGAAAAGAATCTTGGTTTTGAAAATTACTGCTTAAGAAAATACATGTGTATTCTCACAAAGGACGTCTCATGATGCCTATTAAAGTTTCTAGTGAAGAGATGAGAGGTTCATAGAAATATGATGGTCTCATGTAACTCTTCGGATACTTGTGTAATTTAAAAAGGCGCAAGATCATGGTTGAATTGATGAATGAATTGGAAAAGCTTGGAATAGAAATTGAAAGGGAAACCTAAATCAATTTATTCTTTACAATTTGCCTGGATGTTTTGAGCAAGTTCTACCTGAAATACGAAAGGTTGTATATGGTGGGAAACTTCTAACAAAACATGTGGCAAAAGAAAGCCAATTTTCATCATGATCTGAACAAGGTTAATATCTTATTTACTAATGGTTTAAACATGATTAGTGATGGCATCTACTGACACGAAGTATGTAGATACTGGAATCACTAAATGTTTATCACTGAGTAAGGATAAGATAGTTAATAATATGGGTAAAACTACAAAGGTAGTGGCTATTGCAGTGGGAGTTGTTTATTTATCTCATGATAAGAATAAACGATTGATTATGAGAAATTGTCTTTACGTACGTTTCATAGAAAGAATTTAATTTTGGTTTCTATGCATTAACGGATGAATACTTCATTTCATTTAAATGACATGGTCATAGTAATGAGGAATGAGGCTATAATCCGTTAAAGTATGTTGGTGGATAAAAAGTATACTCTTGAATCATGTACATCCCACAGATGCAATAAATAGTAATTAATAATGCATCTTCTAATATTAGTAAGAGAAAGGAACCTTCGGAGATGAACTAAACATACATTTGGCGTCTAAGACTAGTTCATTTTACTTGAGTAGGATTCAAAAGTTGATAGCCGATAGACCGTAAGGTTTATCTGAAGTGGAAACTATCGGACTTGCGAGTCTTGCTTGGAAGTAAAAATGATTAACTGCCTTTTCAAGGCTGTGGGGTGTAGAGCCAAAGATATATATGTTGGAATTAGTTCATTCTGATTCAAGCGAACCTAACAATATCCAGGCGAGAGGTGGTTATGAATATTCAAAGATTATTCTGGAAACTGATATATTTATTTGATGCACTGCATGTCTAAGTTCTTGGATTAATTCAAGAATTGTAAGGCTGGTACAGTGAAGCGTCATGAAAAATATATCACATCATTATGATTCAATCGTGATGATGAAAACCTCTTAGGATAGTTAGGAACTAATAATCAGAAGTTGAGATTAAATCTCAAGTTGACTACACCGGGCATGCCCCAGCTGAATGGTGTGGTGGGTAGAAGGTATAAGGCTCTTATGGTTATGATTAGATAGATGATGAATTATTTGGAATAATTAAATTCATTTTATGGACATGCCCTAGATACAGTAATTCGTGAAACGTTTGTCTGTATATGGGATATCCTAGAAAAATGGAGGGTGATTTATTTAGTCCAAAAGATCGAAGGATAATTGTTAACTCAATAACTAGATTTTTGGAAAAGGACTATGTAATAAATCACAAACCCATGTATAAGTTGTTCTAAAGGAAGTGAGAGGAAAACACTAAGTATAAGTACCAAGTGTACAAGAGGATATACCACAAGGTAAACTGCAACGCGTGTCATGTCTGATACACAATTACATGTAGTGCCTTGTCGTAGTGGGAGGGTTGTATGACAACCCATAAATATATGTTTTGGGAGAGTCGTGAGACTTGATCCCTAGTGAACATGGTATTGTCCCACGGATATGACGTAGCACTACAAGATGAAAATGCGGAATCCTAGTAAGTTGCAATGAATGTTGAAATAGAATCTACGGATTCTATATTAAGTCTGGGAACTTGTATGACCACTAAATAGTGTAAAAACCATTGCAAGTGGTCAAAGGAAATAAAAGAGGATCATATGGAAAGGTGAAACCTTGGAAGCAAGCTTGTTGCGAAAAAGTATACTCAGAAAGAAATGGTTCGATTATGAGGAAACATGTTCGCTGGTAGCTATGCTTATGTTGATCCAGATTCTTTTATTGCTGCTCTGAGGAACAACAAATAGATGTCAAAGACAGCTTTCCTGATAGGAAGTCTTGAGGAAAACATCTATACGAAGCAACCAGAGTGATTCATTGCAAATTACTAATAGCATTTTGATAGTTAGCTTAAGAGTGTCCGGCGATGGACTAAAGCAAGCTTTAAGATCGTGAAGCATCTATTTTGATTAGCTAATCCAGTGGCATGGATTTAAATCAATAAGCGAATGAGTCTTGTGTGTTGTAAAGAGTGACGGAAGCGTGGTGGTGTTTCTTGTACTATACGTAGATAGTATCTTGCTCATTGGAGACAATGAAAGAGTATTATCGGGCGTATGGGTACGGTTAATAAAGTGGTAGAGATGAAGGACTTAAGAAAGGCAAAATATATCCTTTTGATCACGGTAATACGGATCACAGAAAGGACATTATGCTTATCTCAAGTTTCATAAATGATGCAGTCCATACTCGTTTAGCATGTAAATTTATCTAAGTGAATGTGTCTTTGAGACACAAGAAGAAGATAAAGAGGATGAAAGCAGTTCATTATACTTCGGCGAATAAGGAAGCTTAATCTAAGGAATGCTATGAACGATGTTGGATATCTGTTTTGCTGAATGCATGAACAGTGGGTATCAACGTAGCCCGGAACAATAATGATGAACTGTGGTAAGACATTTATAAAGTGCCTGAGAAGGACTGGAAATTATATGTGGACTTACTGGACAGATTCACTGCTTCTTGTGGATTACGTAGATTCAGATTTTTTAGTCAGATTGGACGGCAGTAAATTCACCTCAAAGGTTATGTGTTTAATCTTAGGAAGTAGAGTCATCATGTGGAGGAGTGTTATATAGAAATATATTTCAGACTCCGGACTCCATCATGGAAAGATGATGAATTGGAGCCTATGAGGTAGCCAAAGTATCTATATGACTCTAGAGACTTCATGATGGACTTTGAAGTGTTTCTAAGTTTGCCCAAAGTAATCACAATTTACATTGATGATATTGGTGCAGTTGCAAACTTGAAGAAATCACAAGTCCATAAGGCAATTAAACACATGGAGCGCGAGTAACACCTGTTACGAGAAATCGTATGATGAGGGAAAGGTTGTTGTCGCCTAGATTGTATCGGATGATGACCTAGTAAACCATTTACAAGGACCTTAAGGCGAGAGCTTTTAATGGTCGTGTAGTGGGAGTAGGAATCATATGTATGGCAGAAGACATGACAGCATAGTCTTTTAGTATAAGTGGGAGATTGTTGGATTGTATACTAAAAGTCTAGCTTTAGTATGAACAATGTCATAACAATATTTGAAATGAGAATCATTGATCAAATGATTGCATCTTATAATTTATTTTATATGCATGATGCAATAGTCCATTTACTTTATACTGTAGATAATATGTTGTGCGACAACACGCAGAAGATCATATTGTCGGTTTCCTTATAAAGTATAAACAGATGCTCACAAATGAGATAGACGGGGACTCTCTATCGGTATGGTTGTAGTGTAGTTTGGTATTAGCTTGTCTTGGCTATAGAATCACATTAGTGCACTTGTGTGTATTGAGCAGGACCGCCTGAGATCGTTCGATTTATACTGACTTATAGAAGAACTTGATCTCTGTTATTATGGAAGTTCGTGCTCTTAATCCCTATACAATAACCTCGACACGTAGGGCAGTATGTATTTCTTTGATTCATCAATGGGTGAGATTTATAAGTATTAAATCAACAAACTCGGTGAGTTGAGAAGTAGTGCTGTATCTATGGTGTGCTGTTGATTGTAGAAGGAATCAATGTCCGTTATAGGTTGATGATGTCCCCTTGAGGAGCTCATAAGGTTTATCATGTAAATCTTGCAAGTGGATTAATTTCCGGCATGATAATAAGGTTGAGTGGTACTACTCTCGGATGAGATATTAATTAATTTGAGTTGTCAGTAACTTAATTAATTAATGGACATTGTATATCTTAAACATGGGGAGACCATCGGGCTTATAATAAGAAGGAGCCCAGAACATAATTTTGGGATTGGACGGGTAGTGCAGTAATAATATTTTAGTGGACTATATTATTATTATTGGATTTAATTAAAAGCTTTGGGCTAAGCTTGGTTAATTAAATTCAATTGAGGCCCAGTCCAATTTCTCCTCCTGGTCTCTGCTGTAGCCCAGTATATAAGTCATCTCAGTTCCTGTTAAACCTAAGTCAGTGCCTCATTTGACATACGGGAGAGAACAGAGAGCATATTGAGAGAACTCTGGGGATTGTTGACCACCCAACACCAGAGTTGACTTTGGGACATACAGTAGAAGATCAGAGGTGTTCATCACAGATCTTCATCCTCTACATCAACCCAGAAGTACGGTAAACGTTTAATTGCATCCGCTGATTTGTTTATCTGTTAATCCTAACGGATCACGTTGAACCGCACGATCCAATTGCCAACATAAGGAACATGTGAAATCTCTTAAAAAGAAGTATGAGGAGAAAAATAAAGAAAAGCCACCCGAAACAAGTGAATCAGTGCACAAAGAAGGGTCTACAAAAGTTAATATTCCGAAGAAGTTCATAATTCCTTGTGATTTTGAAGGAAAAGAAACTCTTGATGCATTATGTGACTTGGGGGCGAGCGTCAATGTGATGTCTCATGCTACTTTCAAGGACCTTGAAATTGGAGAGCTCAAGCCTAATGCTATCCGTCTTGAAGTAGTAAATGGAGAAATTGTTAAGCCACTAGGGGTTATTGAAGACGTGAAGGTGAAAGTGAAGGGACTAGCTTTCCCGGTTGATTTCATGTGTTGGAAGTAAAGGCGGATCCTCAAATCCCATTTATTTTGGGAATGCCATTTCTAGCACGGGGAAAGCAAAAATTGATGTTGGAAGAGAAAAGCTTTCTTTGAGCTCAAAAGGAAAGAGTGTCTGATGAGTGTGTAAATTCACAAGTTTAGCATCATATTTTGTGCTAGTTTTGGAGAGTTTGAAGGTGAAAATAGGTGGAAAACCTATACATATTGTAAATTAGCATGAATCAGGTGTTAGTGGAGTTCTTTGAGTAGTTTTACTAGCTAAATCGGAGAGGAAGTGTCAAGAATCGAAGAGACGGAGTAGAAGCCATGCGAACCGCCCAAGAAACAAGTGGGTTCGACCTATTGGAGGAGGGTTCGACCTCTCCAGCAGGTCGAACCAGCATCGTGAACCTTACGGAAGAGGGTTCGACCACGACTCTAGGGGTTCGACCTGTCCATCAGGTCGAACCGTGGTCGAACCAGTTCGCGAAAGAGAGGATTCGACCACGACGTGTGGGTTCGACCTGCCAGTCGGTCGAATCGGGAGCAGAAATTGTCCAGTGGTGTGGTTCGACTTGTGGTTCGACCAAAGGAGGAGTGGTTCGACCTGTGTAAGAGGTCGAACCAAATGCAGAAATTGTCCAGTAGCATGGTTCGACCTGTGGTTTGACCTGCGGCCTGGGGTTCGACCTGTTTGCTGAAGTCGAACTGTCACGCGAAAACTTATCTTATCCGGATTTTTGAGGCCTAAACGCATGAGATCACTTGAAAAGCCCATTCCAAGCCCTAGAGACGTGATTACAAGTATAAAAGGAGGCTCATGCAGTTCAAGAAAGAGAGCTTTTGATCGAGAATCATAAGGAAATAAGGAGAAGTGGATTGGAGGAGACGATCTTCCACCATCCGGAGGGCTGTGACAGAGCTCCGCTGGAGGTTCAAGTAAGATCGGTCCATCTAACCATGATTGTTCCTAGATCAATCATGGGCTAGAGCCACTTCGGTAGTTTTAGGGTTATGAAGGTTTCATGAGTTGATTTATCTTTCGTGTGTATACTCCGTACAACACTACTCGTGGTTTATTTTATATAAGATTGTGCTTTTTTTAATCCATACTCATAGTCGTTTTGTGCATCAATAATCATTGTGTAGAGTCTGAATACATAGCATGGTTATTGGTTGAGTGCGTTCACTAAGGAGCAGGGTTTATTGTTATAATTCTAAGTGAAGGGATTCCGAAGTCTTATTAGAACTATCTTATATGAATACTTGTTAATTGAATCATATTCGGGTTAATAAGTAGGATAAAGAGTATAACTTTATAGTACCTATAAAGGGAGATCAAATCAGGTTAGAGTACTAAGTGCACGGGAAATAATTGATTATGATAGTGCCTAGAAAGGGGGGTAAAGTATACATCTTGCTCCGAGGATATTCACACGTGTCAAACGCTTATCTACTTGTGTCTATAGAGTAGATTTGCATGGGTTAGTGATGCGTCCATAAACCACAAGGCAGAGTCGGACATCGACACACAAAAGTATGAATTAATGAATGAAACCGGATGACCTGACGAACTACCTATCATCTTACTTGACCACAATCTTCTATCTTTTCTTTTGTTATTTCGATTAATAGTTCCTACTCAATTTCAACATTATTATATTTCCAAATAGACTCAGTTTACTAAAGTATAATTGAATTGATATTTATCCGTCCCTTGGGTATGATAATAACTTGGTCACCTTCGAAACTACAATTGATATCCTTCACACTTGGGGATTAAATTGTGTGTTGAGAACATACGAACAAGTCAATGGCGCCATTGCCGGGGACAGCTTAAAATATCTTTTTGTTATTTCTAGTTTGTTAGGGATATTTAACTTGTTTTGCTATTTTAATTCTAGTTCTTTTTAGGTGTATGCTCACGAGATCAAAGAAGGTGAACTTGAACCCTATAATCCTGAGATCGGAGCATCGTCAAGAAAGAAGAAGAAGAAGAAGAGCAAGGCAAAGACTATTGATCCAGCTGAAGCTCTGAATTTTGGAGTTGAAGTTGACGAGCAGATTTCGCAGACGATTGAAGCTACAACTGAAGTTAATTTGGGGGTAGAGACAGTCAACATGGCAGCGAATCCGGATAATCTAGCCATCCGAGAGGTTTTCAGAAACAATGGGGCTGGAAATTTTGGGCTTCTAGGAGCGAGGGGAACTAATGCAGCTTTCGATCTTCATCCCGCTCTTATTAGCATGATAGAAAGGAACTCCTTTTCAGGAGGGTCTTTTTAGGATCCGCAGCAGCATTTGAACAAGTTCTTGGGCTATGCAAGTACTCAAAAAGATGCAGGAGAACATGAAGATGCTAGGAAGATCCTCTTGTTCAAATTCTCGCTTACTGAAAAGGCGAGAGATTGGTACGACACTATCAACGCTGCTGAGTGCACCACTTGGGAACAACTGAAATTAAGGTTCTTGGAGAGGTACATGCCACCTTCAAAGGTGTTTGAGATGAAGCAAGACATTAACCAATTTGCTATCGGTGGAGGTGAAAATTTTCATGAAGCATGGGATAGATTCAAGGACATGCTTAGGAAGTGTCCTCAACATGGGCTATCTAAAGCTCAATATATCAGTATATTCTATAACGGATTGGACTGTGATTCACGAGTGTTATTGGATGCTTCTTCTAATGGAGCATTGCTTACTAAGTCATCCGTAGAGGTCGAGAAGTTGTTTGAAGATATTTCGATGAATTCTAGGGATTGGCCAACTGATAGAGTTCGAGGTACTTATGTCCTTGGGAAGGTAGCTCAGGTTGAACATGCAATGGTGAAAACAAGTAGAGAGGATGAGATCGTCTCTAGCTTGTCCAATATCAACAAGCTACTTGAGTCCCAACAGAAGCAAATCAGCGATATATCTCAGCGCGTACCAATCATGCAGCAGGAAGTGATGAATGATGGCACGATCCAAGAGGAATTGGAAGAGGCACACTATGCCATGGGTCAAAGTATTCAAGGGGCTAGGTATCAAGATCAAGGAAATCGGAACTACCAAGGGAACTATCGAGGAAACTTTAATAATTGTGGTCCCCCGGGTGGTTATCAACAGCCGAGGAGGCCGGAGTTCTCATGGAGCAATCCAAATAATGCGATTCAACCTCCGATGGGTGTTGATCCGGGTGCTAAGGTGGAAGAAGGGAAACCGGGTCTTGAGGATACTGTGAACAGGTATATTGCCAAGAATGATGAAAGAGTTAACTTGTGAAGAAAATCGATGCAAACCATGAGGTTATATCTAAGCAGGTGAAGGACCTTACGTTATTGATGGGGGAGATGGCAGGAAGTGTTAACAAGCTTACTCAAACTCTTGAGAAGGGGAAGTTCCCATCTCAAAGTATTGAGAATCTAAGGTCCTGCAACGCCATCACATTAAGATCGGGAACGCAGTACGAGGGACTTATGAGGCCGGAATCAAATTTGGACATGTCTAGGGCCAGGTTTGACCATGGTTCGACCATCATTTAAGGTCGAACCATACAGGAAAGGTCGAACCAACACACTGGACACGATCAGGAGAGATTGCAGCATCGGTTCGACCAAACTGCAGATGGTTTGACCTGGCATACAGGTCGAACCTTGGTCGAACCCGACAACTCGGAGCACTCTATTTTTCCAGAACACCGGTTCGACCAAATCAATCATGGTTCAACCTATCCTACAGGTCGAACCCAGGTCGAACCGCACAGCCAGGAGCACTCTGTTTTGTCGCAACAACGGTTCGACCACGACATTCATGGTTCGACCTATCAAACAGATCGAACCCTGGTCGAACCGGATGGTGGAAGGAGTACAGTAGGTAGGTTCGACCTAGGTGCCCGTGGTTCGACCTATTCCACAGGTCGAACCTCAAATTCAAAAAGAGAGCTAATGAGTGATATTTTTACCTATATTTTAGTGCCTTTTTATATGTATTTTCGTATTATTTTATCTGTATTTGTGTTCTATTTGGTTGTGTTTTATGTTTTTATGGAAATATGTGAGAATGAGCTTAAATGTATGATTTCCAGGTAAAAATGAATTCTAGACACGAGAAGGAAAAATTAGGAAAAAACGAAGCTTAATTCGGAGTTGAAACGAGGGAAAATGAGTCAAATTAAGCAAAATGCTGAAAAATGCACGTCCAACTTGTATAATTTTTCTGTACTCTTGTGGAGCTCAAAACAAGAAGTGTAATATATGGTTGGAAAGCCACATAAAAGAGGATCGTTTTGGTATAAGAAACACTTCAATTCGAGCCCAAACGAGCAAGTTATGATTAAAATGGTGACGTTGCGCAGGCTGTTTCTACTCAGCACGATTGTGCTACTTTGTATGACTTGTTACACCTTGAAATATTAGATGTTTTGTCAGATCTTTATATGGATAGAAAGCCAATGAAAAGAGGATCACGTGAGCGCAATAATTACTCAAATTGGAGATCGGATGTGGAAGTTATGCGCGAAAAGGTGAGACTGCACTGCACCGACCCGAACTTGACCCGAATTCGACCCATGCTCGGCCCAAAGTTATTTTATGATTAGAATGTGTTCTAGAAGGTTCTAAGGGGTAAAAACACCCATTTTGGAGTATAAATATCAGTGGGGATCAGATCTGAAATTCCACCCTTCTACACACACCTCACACACCATTTCTTCCATTTTCCACCATCATCTTCATCCATTCTTCATCCTTTGGATCTATCTTGATCCAACCATCAAATCCTTCATCCAAGTAGCTAGAGAAGCAAGGAAGAGAGGTGGATTGCAAGGGGAAGAAGAAGATTACCATTGGAGACATCCAAGGGAGTTTTCATCTAAACTTTGTATTGAAACCTATTGTTTATCATGTTTTGTAAGGAATTTAATGTCTATGTTAATTTTCTTATGGATATGAGAGGCTAATCTCCCTTGTGAGATTAGCAATATGAATTGTATTGGATAATTTTTGGTATTTTGCAATTGAATGATTATGTTGATTGGGTTAATTGATTTTCTATCATTGATGCTTTAGATCTTGAGGTTTATGATGATTTGTGTGTTTAATTGTTTTAAGCATGTGATTAGATTGAGAAGTCAATTGCATATTTAGGATAATTAAATGAATCATTTCATCAAACACTTCATATGCATTATAGATTGTGAAGAGATTGAGAAGTCCTTCATAGTTTAGAACCCTTTGATAGAACATATCATTTATTAGATTGAGAAGTCAATAGATTATGTGAAGGGACTCTCATTTCAAGTTTAGTACCTAGTTGGAATTGTTTGAGTGAGAACCAATCCAATGAATGTCATTCCATATCCTATTCATTCCGAGAGGGAGTTTAGGTGATCGTAGTGTTGGCCCTTAGCCTTTTTCCCATGACACATATGAATTCATTGCATGATACCTAGATTTTCCATGCTTTAAGTATTGTTAATCTCATCTCTATCTACTTGGCTCATTCATCCATCTCCCATTCATCTATCCATTTATTTTATTGTCATTTCTTGATTATCTCCCCTTCTTGTTCATCTCTATAATACTATGACAAACACGAGATCGCTTAGACTCTAGTACCTTCCTCCCTGTGGTTCGATAATTTCTTTAATTGGTCATGCCCACTATATTATGGCTAATCAAATGGCGCCGTTGCCGGGGAGGTAACGGTTGCTAGTGGTTTAACGAAGGAGTGTTTCGATTTGTATTAATAGAGATATTTTTATTGCTTTTTATTATTTGTTTTGGAAAATTTTTGATCTCATTTTTTCATTTTGATAGGTACGTGAAACTACCTTGAGAGAAGAGAAAGGGGGATCAGAGCCAAAAATAGCAAGTTTGAGAAGAATTGTAGTAAGCCTTGAGAAGAGCATTTAAATGGATGGTTGGAACCAATTCACAAATGTCTTTGGGGATCAATTTGCAAGGGTTCCACCTCCACAATCAAGAGGCTACATGAATGAGAGCAACTATGGGTACAACTTCCAAATGAATCAAGATAGCTCTCAATACTACAATCAAGGAAGAAATGGAGAATGGCAACAAGCTTACAATGCAAATACATTCCATCCGTATCAAGCATACACTTATTCTCCACCAAATCCCAACACCAACACTTCTCCTCCATTTCAAAACTACGCCTTACTTGAATTATATAGAAGAAGTGCTCAAGAAAGTGATGAAGGTCAAGATTCTCAATCAAGTTTTCTTCAAAATGAATCCTCTGAGATAATTACCCAAGTTACTTTGGAAGTGACAAGACAAATAAGGATGATGAATCAAGGTGCTTATGGTCAAGTCTTGTCTAATTCAAGTTTGGGGGGTGCTCAAAATGTGCAAGGTGTGTCGATTCCTAGTCCTATGGAGCAAGAAGAGTGGAGGATGCCTACGCATCAAGTAGGAGATGTTTCTTTCATGGGAGTGGATGATTTCCAAGGAAATTTTCAACATAACTATGAAGGAAGTTTTCATGGGAATTATCCACCAATTCAAGAATGGAATTGTGACAACCAAGAGGGAGGAGACTTTCAACAAGTCGAAGAAGAAAAATCATCTTTAGAAGTATTGATTGAGAAGTTGATTGAAACAAGGAGAAAGAGTGATGAAGATAATGAAAGAAGATTCAAGGCTAGTGAGGAAAATAATGAAAGAAGATTCAAGGCTATTGAGGAAAATAATGATCAAAGATTCAAAGCCTTGGAGCATCAAGTGAGCCAAATTGTAAGTACTTTGACCAATTTTCAACAAGTTGAAGAACTTGAAGAGGAGAGCAAAGTCGAAGAAGAATTGGAGAAAGAAGAGAATTTGGGGGATGAAGAATCAAATGAGGTGTTTGAAGAGCCTATTGAGGCAAATGATGTTGATGAAGAGGAACAAAGTCTAGAAACAAATGATGATGACTTGAAGAGTGAAATGAGCATTTCTAAACCTTTAACTCTTTAAGTTGCTTTGAATTTGATAATATTGTTTACATTGATTTTGTTTTACCCATTGATTTTTCTCATATCCTTAGAAACAAAAGAGAACTCGAAGAGATGTTGGAGGTCTATTTGGTAAGGAGGAATAAGTGGTTTTCAAGAATGGAGAGGGCAATGGAGTGTAAGCTCAAGAGAGTTAAATTTCTAAAGCCATGCTCGAAGGATGCAACGGAGGTCGTTACTTGCCATAAGTGCCTATTAGAGGAAGAAGCACAACATTTAAAATTTGATGGCAAGGACGAAAGATATCCGTGGCCATTCCGATGAGTTCTCTATATCCCGTCCGGCTTGAAGACGTTAAACTTAGCGCTAGATGGGAGGCAACCCATCATTATCTTTATTGCTTTATTTATTGCTTTCAATAAGGATGGTGGATTTGCTTGTTTTGCATTTTTGGTATGTATGTTGATTGTGCTTGTGAGGAGAATGCGTATTGGACAAACGATAAGTGCTTGACTTGAAGTGTGAAAGTAAGTCACACCACTTTTTGCAAACTTACCTCGAAACTCTTGTTTCAATTTAAGTTTGGGGGGATATGGCATGGTGTGACATACTTTGTCTTGAAAGCATATACTTTTCATATTTTTGGGCTAATTTTAAAATTTTTCTCATGAGTTTGGTTTGATTTTGGTATGATTGGTGGTGTTGAAGTGCATGATAGTCCATATTTGTTAAATGCAATTGTTAAGCTAACGGTGTTTGTTGAGTGTTTGAGTATGAATGAAGGGTATTGGAAGCACGAATGGAGCTTGGAGCAAACGCTTTCCTTACCAAATGCCTATTGAGGGAGTACTCTACACCTTATCACTTCTAATTGATTTTGATTTGGATTGAATGGATTAGCATGCTACTTCATGTGTTATGTTTTTGGGTTGTTTGCTTTTCGTAAGTTAGGATTTCCTTTTCAATAAAGGTTGGGATGAATGTGAGCTTAAATATGGATGATATAGAATGTGTGCTTTATTGTTTAATGATGGTGATTTTTATTTTTGCATGTTATGTGTTTTTGTTTTGTTTCTTGTTTGTTGAGTCTTTATTTTATGTTTTGTGTGTTTTCTTATTTTTGTCTTGGTATGTTTGGTGGTTTGTTTAGGGAGGTTGTGAGTCATTTTTGAATATGAGTGATGATATGTTGTGGTAATAAGTGATAACAAGTTATGATTAAGAATCTCTACACTTTCGAATTGTGACATGTTTTGCTTAACTTGTTCAATTTGGAGATGGATGTGGTGTAATAAGTTCCTTAAGGTTCGAGCATAAGCTTGTGAGAATTTGAGCCTCAACCGTGCGTACATGGTTTTTCCTTCATGAGTGGATCGATTGAGTTTGATAAGCTAGAACTTGCTCAAGGACTATAGGAACGAGCCCGATTTGTGGAGATTAGTGAAATGATCTAAGGCCATCCTTGTTATTATAGTCATTGCCAAATATTTTCATACCATGAACATTATCCTTAGTTAACCATTTTGAGCCTTTAAGCCTATTTCTTATGAATTTAGCACATTACAAGCCATGATTACCCACGTAAGCCTTTTATATATACCTTTGTGTGGGTGATTGAGGAGATGGTAGCTAGAAAAGATTGATGAGATGGTAAAAGAAGGAAAAGAAATGGTAAACAAGAAAGAGAGAAAAAGGATGAAAAGAGCTCAAGAAAGAATGAACATGCAACCTCAAAACAAGAAAATGAGCAAAGCAACAACAATATGCTCAAGTATTTAAAAGTTTAAAGAAGGAAACATGCATCATAAGAAGCTCAATCCAAAGGAGAAAGTTGATGATTAGTGCTTGTGAACATTAAAGACAAGAAAGGAAGAAAGAAAAGTGGAGAAGTTGGAGAAATTGGTCATCTCTTTGATTACTTACACTTGATTAGTCACTCTTACCTATATTCTTCCTACCCTACCAAAGAGCCTATCATTACATCCTTAATAAAAGACCTTTTTGATCACTAATGGAAACTTTGGTGGGTTGTGAATGTAGTCTGCGAGCAAGCTTATAGCGAGTCAAGCCAATCGGTTGATGAGTGTTGATTAACCCTACTTCAAAGAGTGTTGAGTGAAATTGATAAACTTATGTGAGGCTTAGACTAAAAGGGACTATATTGCACCTTATTCTCTTTTGATTGAACTTGTTAATTTCTCATATCATAAATCTAATGTTGTAAGATAGCTTAGCATAATTTGTAATTCTTGTTGCTAATGATGTGTTATTACTTGTGTTCGTTTAGTTTTTTTACTAGGTGAAAATCACTCTCCTTGGTTTATCATTTTCGTTGTGCGGGGACACACAACTCTTTAAGTTTGGGGGTGTGATGAGTGATATTTTCACCTAAATTTTAGTGTCTTTTTATATGTATTTTCGTATTATTTTATCTGTATTTGTGTTCTATTTGGTTGTGTTTTATGTTTTTATGGAAATATATGAAAATGAGCTTAAATGTATGATTTCCAGGTAAAAATGAATTCTAGACACGAGAAGGAAAAATTGGGAAAAAACGAAGCTTAATTCGGAGTTGAAACGAGGGAAAATGAGTCAAATTAAGCAAAATGCTGAAAAACGCACGTCCAACTTGTATAATTTTTCTGTACTCTTGTGGAGCTCAAAACAAGAAGTGTAATATATGGTTGGAAAGCACATAAAAGAGGATCGTTTTGGTATAAGAAACACTTCAATTCGAGACCAAACGAGAAAGTTATGTTTAAAATGGTGATGTTGCGCAGGCTGTTTCTACTCAGCACGATTGTGATACTTTGTATGACTTGTTACACCTTCAAATATTGGATGTTTTGTCAGATCTTTATATGGATAGAAAGCCAATGAAAAGAGGATCGCGTGGGCGCAAGAATTACTCAAATTGGAGATCGGATGTGGAAGTTATGCGCGAAAAGGTGAGACTGCGCTGCACCGACCCGAACTTGACCCGAATTCGACCCATGCTCGGCCCAAAGTCATTTTATGATTAGAATGTGTTCTAGAAGGTTCTAAGGGGTAAAAACACCCATTTTGGAGTGTAAATATCAGTGGGGATCAGATCTGAAATTCCACCCTTCTACACACACCTCACACACCATTTCTTCCATTTTCCACCATCATCTTCATGCATTCTTCATCCTTTGGATCTATCTTGATCCAACCATCAAATCCTTCATCCAAGTAGCTAGAGAAGCAAGGAAGAGAGGTGGATTGCAAGGGGAAGAAGAAGATTACCATTGGAGACATCCAAGGGAGTTTTCATCTAAACTTTGTATTGAAACCTATTGTTTATCATGTTTTGTAAGGAATTTAATGTCTATGTTAATTTTCTTATGGATATGAGAGGCTAATCTCCCTTGTGAGATTAGCAATATGAATTGTATTGGATAATTTTTGGTATTTTGCAATTGAATGATTATGTTGATTGGGTTAATTGATTTTCTATCATTGATGCTTTAGATCTTGAGGTTTATGATGATTTGTGTGTTTAATTGTTTTAAGCATGTGATTAGATTGAGAAGTCAATTGCATATTTAGGATAATTAAATGAATCATTTCATCAAACACTTCATGTGCATTATAGATTGTGAAGAGATTGAGAAGTCCTTCATAGTTTAGAACCCTTTGATAGAACATATCATTTATTAGATTGAGAAGTCAATAGATTATGTGAAGGGACTCTCATTTCAAGTTTAGTACCTAGTTGGAATTGTTTGAGTGAGAACCAATCCAATGAATGTCATTCCATATCCTATTCATTCCGAGAGGGAGTTTAGGTGATCGTAGTGTTGGCCCTTAGCCTTTTTCCCATGACACATATGAATTCATTGCATGATACCTAGATTTTTCATGCTTTAAGTATTGTTAATCTCATCTCTATCTACTTGGCTCATTCATCCATCTCCCATTCATCTATCCATTTATTTTATTGTCATTTCTTGATTATCTCCCCTTCTCGTTCATCTCTATAATACTATGACAAACACGAGATCGCTTAGACTCTAGTACCTTCCTCCCTGTGGTTCGATAATTTCTTTAATTGGTCATGCCCACTATATTATGGCTAATCAAGAGCCATTGTCCAGAAGCAAGGTTCGACCTGTACGTACCTGGTTCGACCTGTTCCACAGGTCGAACCCCACCAGAATTTGCCTGTTGCTACTCCGAACACTCTCGATGATGTTGATGCTACTCCAGTGGTTCGAAATGAGCAAAGTACAGAGATTATAGCTGAGAAAAAATGGGAGAGAGCCAAGCGATTGAGAGCTGAGAAGGATAAAGCGGAGAAGGTTGAAC
Organism: Pogostemon cablin; assembly: GCA_023678885.1. Taxonomy (NCBI): domain Eukaryota; kingdom Viridiplantae; phylum Streptophyta; class Magnoliopsida; order Lamiales; family Lamiaceae; genus Pogostemon; species Pogostemon cablin. Next base: position 9,199,860 of record CM043009.1, read on the forward strand.
GTGATGAATGGGGTATCCCCAAAACGAAGATACCTCCGTCGTTTCCTTATAGGTTCGTGAAGAAGGGATTGGAAGAGAAGTTCAAGAAGTTTTCAGAGATCATGAACAAGATAAGCTTGAGCATTTCTTTCTCGAAAGCAATAATGGAGATGCCGTACTATGCCCGATTTCTTAATGACATATTGTTGAAGAAGAGGAGCTTGAACGGAGTTGACACGGTGAATTTATCTGAGAATTGCAGCTCGATCATTCAAAGGAAGCTGCCACAGAAGATGAAGGATCCGGGAATCTTCACTATCTTGTGTGATATTGGAAAAGGACCGGCACGACGAGCTTTGTGCGATCTTGGGGCAAGCATCAATTTGATGCCATTGTCTATCTTTAAAAAGCTTGGTTTGGGGGAGTTAACTCCTACAACAGTTGCTCTACAATTGGCGGACAGGTCGATGACGTTTCCAAAAGGTATTATTGAAGACGTTCTCGTCAAAGTAGATAAACTAGTATTTCCTGTGGATTTTCTTGTGCTAGAGATGGATGATGACAAGGATAATATCCCTTTAATCTTGGGGAGACCTTTCCTTGCTACTGCTGGAGCTATGATTGATGTTCAAAAAGGGGAACTCAGATTGCGGATGGACAAAGAAGAGGTGTTATTCAATCTAGACAAAGCAATGAAGATGCCCATGGAGTCTCAGTGTCATAGTATTGACGTGATGGAGGAGATTGTAAAGGAGGATATGTCTTTGATGTCTAAGGATCCTCTTGAGAAATGTTTGATGGAGTCTCCTACTTCTTCCACTACAGAGCTTGATGGTCTATCCAATGATGAATGCATTGAATATCTTGAGAACTTACTTGCTTCGGGTGAGGCCAGGTATGCATTAGAAAAATCGAAGGCTGAAGAAGTGAAAGGGACTAAAACGTACTTGCCATTGGAGAGAGAGAGCACTCCGATGGAAGTAAAGAAAGAGGATGCCTACTTGAAGCCTCCTAACTTACCACCGGCTACTCACAAATTTGAAAATCTTTTCTCTCATTCTTTATTTAGTAATCAATTTTGTTCTAACCTTGATCTTGATGGTGATGGGAGTGATTCCACAATTGAATGGAAGATTGACAGGAATGAGAAGAGGAAGTTGGAGAAAGGAGATTCGACTGATCGTATGGTGCCAAGGAAAGGTAAGGTGGTAAGTGAGGATAGTATGAGGGGGAGAAAGTAGTGGAAGGTGAGAATGCGACGAGACCGTCCTCTGATCAAGTAGTCTTCAAAGTGGTACCGTCGTGACTCTCCGACGTTAAACATGAGCGTCTGTTGGGGGCTTTCCCTCCCATTTTTAGTACTTTATTTCTTTAGTGTGCGTAAGAAATTTTTATATTGAAAGTGCTTACATATCGGCAATTACATCTCTTTGCAAACTTAGTTTCGACTATAGTTTCTACTAAGTTTGGGGGGTGTGATATACTTACCTCGATAAGCACGGATGTATAATTTTTTCTTTGTGATGTTTGTTAGGGGAGTTGATTTTTGCGGCATATTTAAAATTTTAACCGATTTTGGTATGTCGATTTTTTGCAACTTGCCTAATGTTTAGTGGTGTTTTGTTTTGTATTTTGAGTGATTGCGGAGTTACTCATGATTGATAGGTTTTGAAGAAATAATTTTTGATGAAGTTGTGCTCTAGTTGATACTTAATGATTCGTTTCAAAGTTTGAAGTGTATAGGAATTGAAGAACACTCGGTTTTAGAGCTTACATGGGTAGGTTCAACCCGTGCCAGGAGGTCGAACCCAGCTGAAGACGTCGAACTGTGGTTAAATCAGTGCCAGTGGAATTCTTGAAGATCGGTTCGACCTGTTCTTCAAATCGAACCAAGGTCGAACTGGTAACCTGAAACTTGCAGTAGGATGGTTCGATCTGAGCCTATCTGGTTCGACCTGGTCAGCAGGTCGAATTAAAGGAGAAAGTGCCCAGAATGTTGATCCGACCACGATGGAGGTGATTCGATCTCTTCAACAGGTCGAATCCAGGCCAAATTGGAGCAGAAAAGTGTGTTCTTCATCTCATATTTCTATGATGCATGAGTGGGGTTGTAGAGAAGCTTGTATGATTGATTTGAGCTTGGATTTTTGTGCATTCATATGTTCATGTGTTAATTTCCATTGATGAAAGCATGTATATTTGATAAGTATGTGGAATTCGTGTTGAATTGATCTTGATATGTGCTATGAGGAGTACTTAGGATTCTATTACCTATGTGAGGATTTGAGCCTTTGTCATGCTTGATCATGATAGTTTATTCTTGAGAGAATCATTCATATGAACGTATTCTAGAACTTGGCTTGGCGTCTTGTGTGAAACTTATGATTGATGAATTGTTAGGACATGATCTTAAGCCATTATTGTGTAACTAAGTTACTTAGCCAAATTTTACCTTCCCAATGATCATATAAACCATTGGTTACCCCGTTTGAGCCATTAGCTTTTTCTTTGGTAGCCGAACTAAATAGCCTTATGAACCTTTACTTGAGCCTTGATTAATCCATTCATTGGTAGAGAGTTGAGGAGATTAAGAGTTGTAAGAAGAAGGAAGATAGAATGTGGTTGAATGAAAAGATTATGGTTAAATCTTGTTGAGGGGTAGTGCCCGAAACTGGTACCCCGATTGCTTAGATATGAAGTTTGAGGCTTTTAAAAGGAAGCCGATTGCTTATGAGAAGAAGGGTAGTGCCTAAAACCGGTACCCTAGTCGTCCAATGAAGATGATGTTGATGTTTGGTAAAGAAGAAAAAATTCATGAAAAGAAGAGGATAAATTGGAGGAGATCTTACATTGCAGCGAGAAGAAGAAATCAAGAACCTCCAAGGTAACTCTCTACTAGTGTCTTAAGTCACTTTACCTAAATTTTCCTACCTTATCCAAAGAGCCAACATTACAACCCGAAAGACAAGTCCTTTGTGATCCTAGTAATAAGTTGATTGTGAGTTGATTTTTGAGACCATTGCCAAGCTTATGGTTACACGTGAATATGGATTGAATATGAGCATTTATACTAGCCTATGAAGTGCCTCACGCACTTGAGTGAGAGAGTAAATTTATCTTGTGAGCTTGATAACTTAGTACTCCGAATGGTATTATGATTGAGTGATGTTTTGCATGAATGATATGTATGATACAAGCTATACTTGTTTGAATTAATGGGACTGCATGTGTAATATGTGTTGTACTTGGACTTGGTGAATTATACACGGCTCATGTAGTTTGAATTGGTTGCCTCGGGACGAGCAACATGTAAGTTTGGGGGTTTGATGAGTGTGTAAATTCACAAGTTTAGCATCATATTTTGTGCTAGTTTTGGAAAGTTTGAAGGTGGAAATAGGTGGAAAACCTATACATATTGTGAATTAGCATGAATCAGGTGTTAGTGGAGTTCTTTGAGTGGTTTTACTAGCTAAATCGGAGAGGAAGTGTCAAGAATCGAAGAGACGGAGTAGAAGCCATGCGAACCGCCCAAGAAACAAGTGGGTTCGACCTGTTGGAGGAGGGTTCGACCTCTCCAGCAGGTCGAACCAGCATCGCGAACCTTACGGAAGAGGGTTTGACCACGACTCTAGGGGTTCGACCTGTCCATCAGGTCGAACCGTGGTCAAACCAGTTCGCGGAAGAGAGGATTTGACCACGACGTGTGGGTTCGACCTGCCAGTCGGTCGAATCAGGAGCAGAAATTGTCCAGTGGTGCGGTTTGACCTGTGGTTCGACCAAAGGAGGAGTGGTTCGACCTGTGCAAGAGGTCGAACCAAATGCAGAAATTATCCAGTAGCATGGTTCGATCTGTGGTTCGACCTGCGGCCTGGGGTTCGACCTGTTTGCTGAAGTCGAACCATCATGCGAAAACTTACCTTATCCGGATTTTCGAGGCCTAAACGCGTGAGATCACTTGAAAAGCCCATTCCAAGCCCTAGAGACGTGATTACAAGTATAAAAGGAGGCTCATGCAGTCCAAGAAAGAGAGCTTTTGATCGAGAATCATAAGGAGATAAGGAGACATGGATTGGAGGAGACGATCTTCCACCATCCGGAGGGTTGTGACAGAGCTCCGCTGGAGGTTCAAGTAAGATCGGTCCATCTAACCATAATTGTTCCTAGATCAATCATGGGCTAGAGCCGCTTCGGTAGTTCTAGGGTTATGAAGGTTTCATGAGTTGATTTATCTTTCATGTGTATACTCCGTACAACACTACTCGTGGTTTATTTTATATAAGATTGTGTTTTTTTTAATCCATACTCATAGTCGTTTTGTGAATCAATAATCGTTGTGTAGAGTCTGAATACATAGCATGGTTATTGGTTGAGTGCGTTCACTAAGGAGCAGGGTTTATTGTTATAATTCTAAGTGAAGGGATTCCGAAGTCTTATTAGAACTATCTTATATGAATACTTGTTAATTGAATCATATTCGGGTTAATAAGTAGGATAAAGAGTATAACTTTATAGTACCTATAAAGGGAGATCAAATCGGGTTAGAGTACTAAGTGCACAGGAAATAATTAATTATGATAGTTCCTAGAAAGGGGGTAAAGTATACATCTTGCTCCGAGGATATTCACACGTGTCAAATGCTTATCTACTTGTGTCTATAGAGTAGATTTGCATGGGTTAGTGATGCGTCCATAAACCACATGGCAGAGTCGGACATCGACACACAAAAGTATGAATTAATGAATGAAACCGGATGACCTGACGAACTACCTATCATCTTACTTGACCACAATCTTCTATCTTTTCTTTTGTTATTTCGATTAATAGTTCCTACTCAATTTCAACATTATTATATTTCCAAATAGTCTCAGTTTACTAGAGTATAATTGAATTGATATTTATCCGTCCCTTGGGTACGATAATAACTTGGTCACCTTCGAAACTACAATTGATATCCTTCACACTTGGGGATTAAATTGTGTATTGAGAACATACGAACAAGTCAGTGTCACATTCTTATGTAACAAAAAAAAAGTAACCAAGTCTCATTTGAAGCCTCCTAATGTGACTCTTGATGATTTTATAGATCATGACTCTATTCTCTTTGACAATTTAAATTCATTTCTTCATGATTATATGAAAATGTCGAATTCTAACTTGTCTTCTTGTGATGTTAATAGGGAAAAAGTTACGGAGCTTGATTGAAAAATAGACAAAGGATAAAGAGAAAGTCCACTAGAATCATTTCTTGAAGATGACTTAATGTTTGTAAGCAAGAATGGTGAAGTCGAGCTAGTAGACATGAAGAGGGCTAAGCAAATGTTCAAAGTGAGGATGCGAGGAGAGAGTATAATGGACCAACATTTGGTCCAATGTGCGTAAAATTCCATCCTGCTTGAAGACGTTAAACTTAGCTCTAAATGGGAGGCAACCCATTCTTTTTATCTTTTGATGCTTGTTTTGTTGTTTGAATTTTGGTCTTGTAGGTGGATTATGCTCATGAGAAAATATATATTGAAGATGTGGGAAGTGCTTCATGGATTCGAATGGGCATTTCGCATCACTTTTTACAAACTTAAGTCTCGACTCTTGTCTCGATTTAAGTTTGGGGGACTAGTCCGTGGTGGACATAACTCAATTCGTTGGATACGTATGCTTCTCCACAAGAAGATTGTTGATGGAAACTACAAGGGCTAGTCCCACCACTTTTTGCAAACTTAATTCTCAATTTGTTTCGACGTTTGGGGGAGAGTGTGTGGTGTAACTCACCACTTGAATGTGCTTGATATAATGATGATGAGATGTCTTCCTGTAAAATTGGGTCAATTTTAAAATTTTTTTCATGAGTTTTGATTTATTTTGGTCCGATTGGTTGTGTTGAAGTGCATGATAGTCCATTTTTTTAATGAAATTGTTGAGTTAATGGTTTTAATGAGTTTTTGAGCATGTACAAGGGTATTGGAAGCACAAACTGAGCTCGGAGCTAATAACTTCCACTACCAAATGCCTATTGAGGGAGTTTACTCTACACTCATCACTTCTATGTGCTTAGCATAATTTGATGTGATTTGGATTGTTGTTGATTAGCATGTTACTTCATTTGTTATATTTGTGGAGGTTTACCTTTTGTAATTTAGGATTTCCTTTTCAATTAAGATGGGGATGTTTGTGAGCTTATTTGATCATGGATGATGTAATGTGTGCTTCATTGTTAATGATGGAATTTTCATTTTTGCATGTTTTGTGCTTTTGATTTGTTTCTTGTTTTGGTGTCTTTCTTTTATGTTTTGTGTGTTTTCTTATTCTTGTTTAGGGTCGTTTTGGTGGTTTGTTTTTTTTGGGATGTCGTGAGTCATTTTTTAATGTGAGTGATGACATGTTGTTATGATAGGTAATGACAAGTTATGATTAAGAATATCTACACTTTTAAATTGTGACATGTTTTATTTAACTTGTTCAATTTTGAGAAGAATATGGTGTAATAAGTTCGTTAAGGTCCGAGCATAAGCTTGTGAGTATTTGAGCCTCAACCGTGCATACATGGTTATTTCTTCATGAGTGGATTGATTGTGTTTGATAAGTTAGAACTTGCTCAAGGACTAAGGGAACGAACCCGATTAGTGGAGATTAGTGAAATGATCTAAGGCCATCCTTGTTATTTATAGTCATTGCCAATTATTTCCTTACCTTATACATCATCCCTAGTCAACCATTTTGAGCCTTAAGCCTATTTCTTGTGATATAAAACATTACAAGCCTTGATTACCCACATAAGCCTTATATATTCACCCTTCTGTGTGAGTAATTGAGGAGATGGTAGCTAGAAAGGTTTGATGAGATATTGTGTAAAAGAGGAAAAGAAATGGTCAAGTAAGAAAAAGGATAAAAAGAGCACAAACAAGAATTGACATGCAACCTCAAAATCAGAAAATGAGCAAAACAACAACAATATGCTCAAGTATTTATAGTCCGAAGAAGGAAGCATGATTTATAAGAAGCTCAATCCAAGGAAAGTTGATGAATAGTGCTTGTGATCAATTAAGATAAGAAAGGAAGAAAGAAAAGTGAAGAAGTTGATGAAGTTGATCATCTCTTCGATTACTTATACTTGATTAGTAACTCTTATCCATATTCTTCCCACCCTACCAAAGAGCCTATCATTACCTTCTTAATTTAAGACCCTTTTCGATCACTAATGAAAACTTTGGTGGTTTGTGAATGTAGTCCGCGAGCAAGCTTGTTGAGTGAATTTGATATCCGTTGTGAGGCTTGGATCAAAATGGATTATATTACTCTTTATTCTCTTAAAATTGAACTTGTTAATATTTTTTGCATGTTATGAGTTTAATGTTGTAGGATGACTTAGCATAATTTGTAATTCTTATTATTATTGATGTGTTATTACTTATGTTCGTTTAGTCTTTTTCTAGGTGAAAATCTCTCCCTTTGGTTTATCATTTTCGTTGTTCGGGGACGCACAACACTTTAAGTTTGGGGGTGTGATTGGCGATATTTTCACCTAGATTTTAGTGTTTTTTTATATGTATTTTCGTATTATTTGATCCGTATTTATGTGTATTTTGATTGTGTTTTGTGTTTTTATAAAAATGTGTGAGAATGAGCTTAAACGTATGTAAAACATGTGAAATCGGAGCTAAAATGGAGGCGGGAGCTGAAACGAGACAGAAGAACAAAGCTCGACCAAGCACAACTCTAGTGCTGAAGCTCGAGTCGAGCTGAGCTGGTGCAGCACGACATGTGCGCCAATGCCTGAACGACCTACTCGCCCACGTCATGCCAGAGTTCCGCACACGAGCCGAGTCCAGAATCAGTGCACGAGTTGTGTTAGGGACTTGACTCGAGCTCCTTCTGATGCCACAATCTGCCGAGAAGACGTGACACGACTCAAGTCGAGTGCTTGTCGTGTAGGTGTAATTTCTGTAAAAAAATCAGAAACCTTCTAGAAGCTTCTAAGGGGTATAAATACCCCTAAGTTCAACATTTGATTAGATTTTCAAAGGGTTTCACCTCTGCACACACATCAAACAGCATTTTCTCCATTTTACACCATCATCTTCATCCATTCACCATCCATTCTATCTATCTTCATCCCACCATCAAAATCACCATCCATTTGAGGAAAAGAAGCAAGGAAGAGAGGAGAATTACAAAGGGAAAAATGAGATCACCATTGGAGCCATCCAAGGGAGTTTTAATCTAAACTTTGTATTGAAACCTTGTGTTTATCATGGTTTGTAAGGATTTTAATGTCTATGTTGATTTCCTTGTAAATATAGTAGACGAATCTCCCTTGTGAGATTAGCAACATGAGAGTTGTTGGATAATTTTGGGATCTATGTATTAAAATTCATATGTTGATTGGGTTAATTGATTTTCTTTCATTGATGCTTTAGATCTTGATGTTTATGATGATTTGTGTGGTTTGTTGTTTTAAACATGTGAGATTAGATTGAGAAGTTAATGATATGTTTAGGATAATTAATTGAATCATTTTGTCATACACCTTATGTGTATTATAGAACTTAAAGAGATAGAGATGCCCTTTAGGATTTAGAACCCTTTGATAGGACATCCGATTAGTTAGATCGAGAGGTTGATTAATCGTGTGAAGAGACTCTCATTTCAAGTTTAGTACCTAGTTGGAATTGTTTGAGTGTGAACCAATCTTTTGAGCTATTTTGGGATTATTGAACAGATCCATATCCTATTCATCTCGAGAGGGAGTTTAGATGAACTTAATGTTGGCCCATAGTCTTATACCCATGATTCATATGAATTTGATGCATTTATCCTAGGATTTCCACTTCTTAATTGTTGTTAATCTCACTTTTACTTAACTTGGAAAATCACTCTTCATTTATCTATCTTGATTGTTGATCATTGCTAGCTTGCTTGCTTTAATTGATTTTTTTTACTTGTTTGAACATCCTATCCATTGATGATTGTCTCTATAAAATTACAAGGAACGTGATATCGCTTAGGCTCTAGTACATTCCTCCCTGTGGTTCGATAAATTCTTGAATTGGTCATTCCAACTATAAATGGCTAATCATACATCCACGGGGCATGGGTGCCGAGCTACGGAGAAGTGGCTGCGGGGTGCGGCCGCCATTCTGATGCCAAGCTACAGTGAAAATCTAACTATTGTGGTCACGTCCAATAGGGCATGGGTGCCAAGCTCCGAATGAGTGGCTATAGAGTGCGGCTGCCATGGTGCTGTCAAGCTATGGTGATAATCGAACTGCTGTGGCACGTGTAGTGGGGCGTGTATACCGAGCTGCGGAGGAGACACTATGGGGTGCGGCTGCTGTGCTATTGCCAAGCTACGTACAAGACGTAGAGTTGCCATGTGATGTTGTTCTAATGAACTTTTTTGTGAGGCTGTAGAATAATTTCCATATGTGGATGCGTTGTGGAACTGCCATATATGACTACTAAAAGAACTGACATTTTTAGACTTTAGTGAACTTGTCATGCATGGTATTCTGTAGTTCTACCATACGTGGGTTTTGACTTGTGTTTCTAATACAGACTAATAACCTTTTGTTGAGCTATCAACACTTTGAACAAGAAGCACGCTGGAAATAAAACATAAAAATCAAAAAATTAAAATGGTTAAATTTTTTAATCTCTTGTGCTGGACATGAAATAAAAAAAATAAAAAATTATTCTAATCAACGGTGGCCGTTGAACCAAGCATATATATATATATATATATATATATATATATATATATATATATATATATATATATATATATATATATATGTTTCTTTTTTAAATGATCGGACATGGCAAGTGGACATAGTGTAATAAGAGTTTTTTTTAATTTTAATCTCTTGAACAAGAAGCACGCTGGAAATAAAAAATAAAAATCAAAAAATTAAAATGGTTCAATTTTAAGGGTATAATTGAAAAAAAAAATACTAATAAAAGTAAACAAAAGTGTATGTATTTTAAAATGTGTGGGCAGAAAAAGACATTAGATTTCTTAATTACTTTGGGCAACAATTATTTTCGGGCAAAATTTTAAAATAGCCACTATTCCTTAAGTTGAATTTTTTCTAGCCACTCTTAAAATAACAAATTTTTTCTAGCCACTTTATACTATTCATTCCAAAATTACCCTTTCCTTCTTTAAAATCAAAAATTTCTTTTTATTACCTCTACCCGATTGATATCCGTATATGATTTTCAATACCCTTTTTTTTCATCACAATTTTCTTCTTTAAAATAGACATAGTCCATTACGACCATATCAGGCTCATCATGCTTTCGTACATTAATTAAATAACATTAATCTCGTAATTAACCGATTTGAAATAGTAACAGTACCTTTTTTTACCGTTAGTCCACCGGGTATCCGGGAGGTTTTACAGCTGCTCCTCACAACCAACCACGCACCCCGCAGTGTGATGGTTCAATCCCGTTCCTTCAGCGGACTTCAGCACAACCCTGGTTCGTTTCCTACACCGGGTGTACAGGATGCTGCTACTGTTTCTCGACGGAAAATATGGAGATTAAGGTTACAGAATATAATGGAAGGTTACATAATTTGGGCAGTAGCCCAAGATTATTTATTTATTGAATGGATAAATTTATTACACACTCATCCTCACCGAACAAGAGGAGAAACTCCTTTAGCTACCTATGATAGCTAGAACAGAAACACTCATACAAAGAAAGAAAAGAAACTACAATGTTTATTGAATGAGAGAAAACAGAGGGTGATGGTCGATCCCTTCTACTTCCTCAAAACTCTTATTTATAGAGGCCTTCGGATTTGAAATCCGGATTTCAAAGCCTCCTGATACTTTATGACGTCACTGCTTGCGTTACCATATTTGCGTCAGTGTTTGCGTCACCTTGCCTTGGATGCCATTTCTAATAGCTGGCTGGTCCTCTTTTCTACATCGGATGCCTTCTTGAGGGTCACCCCTGTTGGTCACATGTCTCTTACCCTTTCAGAAAGGTCATATGGCTCTTGTTTTTTTGAAGAGTCATTTGTCCTCTTTAGTTCCCGATGATTCTCCTGGCTCCTGGGTATTCCGAAGAGATTTTACCCTCTTCTTTCCACGTGTCTCCTTTGTTGGGGTTGGATCAGCAGTTCTGATCATCCCTATACCCAATCTTATTCCTTTCCCAAATTCAGGTTCTGTTTGGGTAGAACAACTTGTGCATACTTTGTTCGTCCATTGCCCAAAGTGGGCCATGTTGCAATATCTCCGATGAGTTTGCTTACTCACTGGAATCTTGTTTTTCCAGAGAAGTTCTTATTTTTCCTGGAAAGCCTTCTCAGCGAACATTATCTTTTTTCCTGTTAAAGAGTTTAACAGGAAAGACCCATTCAAAGACTTATGTTTGAACTTGAATGGAAACTTTACCTCCACCATTGCTTTAATGCAGGCATACAAACCCCGCGCTCTTCGCATAGAGATCTATTCTTCAGAAAATGTAGAAACCAAGACTGGTTCCTTTTCAGAAGATTCTTTGATCTTATTTGATGCTGAAACATCAGGTCTTCTCAGCTTGATAAAATGGAAGGCCTCGTGGTTCCCTTTTCCGACTGGTTCTGGGGCCGCACTGGTGAAGTACAGTTCTAATACATCGCCTCTGGATAGAGTCGAGTTATTCTCCCATGCCTTGAAAACCTTTTCTCCCAGCCATTCTGGAAGTTTCGCAAGTTCTGGAAAACCTGGTGCAATGGTATAGATCGAGGCTAGTGCCCCAAAGTCATACCACTGCTTTACATCTATTGGATTTGAGCCTTCTCGCATCCAAACTCGGGGATATTCCCACGATATATCCACCCGGCATTTCTCCGGTCGAATTCCTTGTCTAGTGTTCAATTTCTCCCAGCTGGCCCGATATTCCTGCCAATAAGAGAAATCAGCTAAGTTAATACCAACCTTAGCAGTTCCTTTCATATGCCTAAGGTTGATCTCTCCCTCTTTGACCCCAGAGGTGCTGGGTTGATTCGTCGACTCTAGATGTGACTCCAGGTCTTCAATTTTTCCTTGGGCCGGTTCCTCTTTTAAAGGTTCCAGACTAGGACTCGTGCTAAGGGTACTTGAATCCCTTGCTCCGGGTTTAGAGCCCCGTTCTCGACTACTCTCCTTTTGTAGATTGCAATTGCTATCAACAGCCTAGAGGAGTGGCTCTCGTGTTGCTTCGAACAGACTTGCGTCATTTCGAATGCAGTCTCATATGCGATTAGACACTTTGGTCTGATCACTATCTTGTATTCTTCCTGCACGTCTTGCATTGAGTGCAAGATTCTCGAATTCCCTCTGAAACAACTCAAGGTTGTCCATCAGATGCCTTGAAACAGTCAGGATGGAGTCTATCTCAGCTCCTTCCATCTCTCGTCAGGAAATCTGCCAAAACATTATCAACAGATTTAATAATGACAATATCAAAATCATAATATTGGCATTCTGCTTACCATCTTAGTAGTCTAGCCTTTTCTGGTTTAGATTCGATTTTATTTTTCAAAAAGGCTTTGACACTGTATTATCAATTTTAAGGATGAATTTCTTCGCGAGAAGAAATAGTGGCCATTTTTTGAACGCCTTTCAGACTGCGAAGAACTCATTTTCATTGATGTGCCATCTATTTGCTTCGCTTTCCGTAAAGAGTCCGCTACAGTATCTGCATGGCTTTTCTCCTTCTGTCGTGGATTTTGTAAGCACTGCTGCCCACCAATGGTCACTGGCATCTGTATATAGTACCAGATCATCCTCGTCATTAGGAATGACTAATTTGGGGAGCTTTTTGCAAACCTCCTTTAGTTGTTTAACCATTGCTCGGTGTGAATTATCCCATTTGAATTCAGCATCCTTTTTTAACAAAGTACTGAACACCTTCCTGTATTGCGCCAGATTGTTGATGAACATTCCGGCAAAGTTAACCACTCATAAGAAACTTTGGAGTTGTTTCTTGTCTTTGAAATCTTTGGGAAATCCTTGGACCTTTTCAACAATATGTGGTTGTAGAATAATTCCGGATTCGTCGATCTCTACTCCAAGGAACTCGATCTGCCTTGTTGCTATTACTGCTTTCTTTTCTGAAAGCACCAATCCTTCTTTGTGGCATACTTCTGAAAATATTTCCAGATGTGCTAAATGTTCCTTCATGTTCTTTGAAGCTATGAGGATGTCATCCACATAGACAAACATGAATGAGAAATAATCTTTGAAAATATTATCCATTTTTCTTTGGTATATCTGGGGTGCGTTTGCCAAGCCCATAGGCATAACATTCCAAATATAATGGCCCTGTGGTATGGAGAAAGCTGTGAACTTCTTGCTCCCTTCTTCCATCATAATCTGGTAAAATCCGGATTTGCAGTCAAACTTTGAGAATACCTTGGCATTCTTGATACAGTTGACCAAGTGTTCCCTACTTGGTATGTAGTATCCATCGAACTCCAAGATGTTGTTGATCCCTTTGTAGTTGATCACAAGCCTCGGCTTTCCCCGCTTGATTTCTCCATGATTCGGACTAGAAATCCTGGACTGCTGTATGGAGATACTCCTAGTGATATTAACTTAAGGTCTAGATGTTCCTTAAGTATTAGCTGTATATCCTTTCGATCCTCTTGGTTCATTAGGATAGGCTTATATCTCACGAGCTCATGCTCCTTTCCTTCTTTTACTTTGAGTGAAGCTTTGAGCTCGTTCTTATCCCACCAGGCTAAAGGATCCTCATTGAAGTTCCTCTGTATCTTCCTTTTGACGTCCTTCTACGATGTTTGTTCTTCGATTGTGACGTCTCTCTATAGGTTTTCTCCCAAGCTTGCTTTGAGAAGGTGGATTGTGTTCTCCTTTAGTTTCTCCATCTTCCATCCTCCTCTAGTCTTGGTTCTCATCTGAAGGACTGCTTCGTCATATCTCCTTCTATCATTCATCTTCGGATGGCTCAGTTTTCCTTCATCACCACGCTTGCTGAAAAAATCTGATTGGCATTTTTCGTTGAAATGCATTACGCAGTTTTGGTGCGATGATCTTATGTTCACAAAGGGTTGTGAAAATAAGCCTCCTTGTTGCGTTTTCTTGGGTAAAATGCTTGAATGTCTGCAGAAAATTATTTCCTAACAGAATATCCGTTCCAGTGTCGTGAAAATATAATGGTGGAGTTTTCACCTTATACCATGGGGTACGATCTGCTCCTCCGATCATGATTTCCACTTGCTTGATTCCTCTATTAAGGATTAACACCCTTTGTGAGAAATCTTTTCCGAGGACTGTTGGCAGTTCTTCGCCTGAGTCTTTCGGGAAGACCCCTTCCTTTGTTGTGCAGATGTCGGCTCCTGAATCAATGTATGCCGCAAAGTATTCTGCACGATATTCCTTATATATTAACCCTACGGTGATATATATAGAAAATAGACTTGTGCCCATGGGTGGATCAGAGCTTTAAACACCTGAGCCTCTACTAGTAGACTTTGTATCTTTTTCCCTTGACCGTAAACTCCATTCCATCTTGCAGTCTTTCCCAAGGTTTATGATCCTCGAGAAACTCCAATCCTAATACTAGTTGTTCTGGGAACCTTCCTGCAACTCCTTCGATTATCAGCTCAAGATCGCCGAGTTTGAGTTGTCATTGGTATCTCCCAGTTGTTGGTTGTTGGAGATAATACAGGACATCACAAGGAATAGAGTTTTCCTTTTTAGTGATATCGAATATTACGTCGACTCCTCTCCATCCTTCTGGGCATTTTAGTTCACCTTTAGTTGTGAACTTTTTCGGTTCTTGGATCACCTCCACGATTGGTTTCTTTCCCCATTTTTCGCTAATCATTCTGTCTTCTTGGAAAGAAATTCTTCTTTGCTCGAATCTGAGGCTGTTTTGTCTGCTCCAGATTGGCTTGTCTTTGATCCACAAATCCATATCGTGAATTGGTGGTAGCTCCATTATTTCTGGCCTAGTCGCACATGCAACTTTCTCGAACACTTCAGGTATCTCAATATATTCCTTCATTTGGAATAGATCTGAATGATGAGTGTTGGAGAGGGCATACGAGATGCTGTATGTGATAGAGTAAGGCTTGTTTCCTTCCTTCATCAAGTCTTTGTTTTTAAAATCTTGATGAAGGGTAATTGCCCTGTTGAAATCTCGGTCTGCTAGATTGTATGCGATCCTTGGATAAATGTAGGATGCTACTTTTCCTGCGTATAGATTTCCCGAGAGTCCTCCTAGGCATGCTTCTCTTGGGCTCTTGATTCTCTTATCGAAGATAGCAATATCGATTGGTGTATCGATTCCTTCTTTGAATGTGGCTTTGATGAGAATCCGAATAGCTCCGATATGGATCCAAGACATAGTCTTGGACATTCTCTCCGGGAGTTTACTTAGTTCCTTCTTGATTTCTTCATAAGGAACCAGTTGCATTTCCATCATATTTCCTGTGAGTCCATCGGGATAGCAATTTTCCCTTCGGTCACTTTGTATATGATGTTGTGTTTTCTCTTTTTGAAACTTGGAAAGAATTTTTCCAATTTTCCCACAGTGAATCCATCGTATAGGTTGAGCCTTGGATCCTCTCTCATGATTCTCATAAGGGCTTTATGAGAAATAGATGTCTGGGAAAAGAATCCAGACATATCTTCTTGCATCTCTTTCTTAAAGATTTCCTCTTCACTTCGACTCATCTTCGGAAGATTCGTCTTGGCTAAATAATTATTCTTCATAGATGCTCTCGTCCGAGGGTATATCTTCAAATTGATATACCTGTACTAGGTCTTGGAAGTAAACTGCTTCCTCCATTTTTGGAGTTGTCTCGAATTGTCGTACTCCCCTTTGCTGGTTTTCCGGGCAATCTGGTGAGATATGCCCTCTTGCTCCACACGTGTAGCAGTTGCAATCCTTGAATCTTTCGTTGATTCGTGTGGCCGCTCTTCGGAACGTCTTTCTTGTTGGAGTTCTTCCTGTGCTCCTTTGGTTTGACCCTGAGGATGAGGCTTGGCTTCTTGAACTCCATCTTGATGGTCCAGATCTTTGCCCTGATTTATAGCTACGGGCCTTTTGTTTAGACCAAAATGATCTTGGTCTTCTAGATCTCCATCCTCCGCTCCTTTGATTGTAAGGATGATTCTTCTTTATCCTTTTCTGCTTCTTTGGGTTTCTCCAATGATAGTTGGAAGATCATTGCTTTCGCAACATAAGGGAACTGTCTTGTTGATTCCCCTTAATCTCTTGTAGTTCTTGTGTAGCACCGCTTGATGACACCATTCTGCAATCTTGGCTTTGAGGAAGGACATTCTCCTTGTTATCGAATCCAGTTCGCATGGTTCATACTCTTTGATCAACATTTCTCTCCATGGGCTCGGGATCTTGGCAAAGAATAGGTGGAATACTTATTCCTCTTTGACCTTAGACTTCCATCTATACTCTGTGAAGAGTTTGATGTACTCATCTACGTGACAAATGTCAAGTAGTTCTAGGCTGTATAGGGCATTCCTATACTTCTTTTTCTTTTCTTCTTCCATTCCTTCGAAGTATCCTACTCCGATGAAATGAATCTTGTAGATCTTAGCCATTCGATCGACAATATTACCTAGATCTTCGCCTTCCATGACCTCCTTTTTGACTTCGTCTGAGAGCTCTTCCCATGCGCATTTTACTGATCCTTCCAGGCTCATAGTAAGGAATCTTATGAACCTTTCTTTGTTCAACTCCAATGCGCCACCTGCGATCTTCATGGCATTTGTCCATTCATCGATCAAGGCTTCTCTATTCTTGAAGTCTAGAGTGTCGAGGTTTAAGATCGACCCGTATGGATTTATCGGTTCAAGGTGAGACCGGCCATATGGGGTGTTTTGTATATTAGATCCTTGAACTCGACTTGCACCTGTTGACATTCCTATGGCCCTCATTTTGAAGTTTCCTGGTGGTTGGAATGTATCTTCTTGTCTTGCCCCATGGACTCCGTGTGATCCAGAGATTCCTTCTTGGCTCCGATCCTGTTGTGTCTGATGAGCCTGGGACTGTTGTTGAGAACTTGATGCCTCTTCAACGTTCATCTTTAGATCTACAATTGATAATCCTTGGAAGGACTCATATAGATCTTGTAGATCTTCAAGATTTGCTCTTTCCATCTGAGGATGTGGAGTCTCCTTGAAGGATAGCAATCATCTTCTCGTTTTCGGACTTTGGCCTTATGACCTCCATCGTTTTTCCTTTTTGGTGTAAAAGGGGTTCTGTTCCAAAGGTTAGTGGTTACCTTCTTCCAGGTCTTCTTCCTATCACCTTGGTTTCCAGGGACTTTACTTGTTCTATCAACTTTATGATGAGGTCGAATTGTTTGTTCTGCAATTTCTCGACCTTGTCCATCTTGAGGCTGATTTCGAGCATAATCTTGGACATGATTTGGCAATATTCTCCAAAGAATCTCACCGTATTCTACAATTCTCTAAGATCTTGGTTTATCTTAGAGTTATTTGCCTCGATCTCCCTCCACTCGGTCATTCTTTCCAATGCGTAAAGTGGTAGGGCTTGCAAATTTCTCTCGGACCCTAGTTTGGTCATCTCCTCCATTGCTCTTGTTTGGGGATTCGTCCATGGATCTCGGTGAAACTTCGGATTTCCACTATGTTCCTCGGAATTTTCTTGGAACAATTTATCTCTGTCTGGCGGATTTTTTCCAGACGTTCCTCTTTGGTGAGGTCCTCAAGATTTGCCAATTTCCATTTTCGATGGAGGTTCTCCCAAAATAGATCGGCTTCCTCGTCCTCTTTCTCTACATATTGCCTATACAATATATTATAGTATTGTTGTATAGAACTGCTTGTTTCGTCATATCCAACGGGCCAAAAGTCCCGGTTGCTCCAGCTTGGAACAGGGCTAATAGTCCTGTCACTCTCGGATGTCGAACTTTCGTTCGGATCCATATCTCTTTGAAACTCTCCTCTCGTTAAGTGATATAAGTTTATAATAAATTTTCCATTCATAAATAAATAAACCTAGGACTCTGATACCATTTTAAAAGCGTGATAAAAGTGATGAAAATTAGATAAACATATAGGCCGAATAGACAAATACATGTAGGCCGAATAGGCAAATATGTATAGGCCGAATAGACAAATATGTATAGGCCGAATAGAACAACTATTTAGACGAAAACATATAGGCCGAATAGGCAAATACGTCTAGGCCGAATAGAACTTCTGTTTGGGCCGAAAAATATCAAGGATATATAAGTCATTTCAAGTATAAATCGGATAAAATTATTTAATTAAAATTATTTTTAAATAAAATTGGAGGGGTAAAATGTTATTAAATACAAAAAGTGACTACAAAAAATTATATTTAATATAGGTGGCTAAAAAAAATTATTTTTAAGCCATCAAGATGGATCGCCCTTACGCGGTCAACGAACTCATAGAACTCATACTAATGCTAGGACTTGTCGCAAGCAAATTCGGCTACTTTTTCCTATTATTACATTATTTTCACATCTATCTCGTCATTGTATTTTTCAGTTTACTGCAAGTCATGCAACTGATATTTTTGCATTTCACTTTCTCTCTCTAAGGCGTAAAGCTCTGTTCACTCAAAAAATATCCGAAAGCAATAGAAATTGGATATGGAACTTTCCGAAACTTCACTCCTCAGTGTGTTGCTTAACATTTCCAAAGCCGTTGGTGTTGAAGGATCCGCAATCAATGATCCAAATTTGTTGCGAGAAATTTTTGAGAAGAGAGACGCATATGGTGATGATGCAGTTGTGAATTTCGAAATTCGATCCCAATTTGCAATCCAAAACTCGCAGAACCTCTTCGGTAGGGACATCGAGGTTGAACAGCTGTTGTCTAAATTGTTGGGCCCTAACGAGAGAGGGATTCAGCTCTCTGTGATTCCAATTTTAGGGGACTCTGGAATTGGAAAAACCTCGCTCGCTCGAAAGATTTACGAGAATTTAGCGGTGAGGAAGCATTTTGAAGTGCTAGTATGGGTAACAATGGAGGGAGGGGAGTTCAATTTGCAACAAGCTGCCCAAGGGATTCTTAAATCAATGATTGGCACGCCGTGCTCCTTCGATGACCTAGACGAATTGGATGAAATGGTAACAGATACTTTACACTCGCAGAGATGTTTAATTGTGTTTGATGGAATTGAATCCATGGCCATGGATTCTTGGTTGTACATGAATCGGCACTGGTTCTATTCCCTGGATTTAGGATCGATTGTCTTGATTACAACATCTAACAAAGATGTTGTACATCCTTCAATCAACCAGCAATTAATTTTGTTAAGACAATTATCTTCTAAAGATAGTCTCTCTTTCTTACACTACCGTGGCATCAAGAATATATCATCGATCTTGGCTAAAAATCTTTCATCTCTCTGTTGTGGTAACCCCCTTGCATTAGGACTTGTGGCATGCTTGGTGGGATGGAATGAAAATCTTAGAGATTTATTTTCTTACATGTATTTCTCAGATTTCATTGTTCCTTCCCCTTCAATTCCCATTTTGCTATGTATTTGGGCACTTCCTTTGCACTTAAGGCAATGCTTTTCCTACTGTGCTGTTTTTCCTAAAGGTTATGCTCTGAGCAAAGAGAAGATTATTGACTTGTGGATTTCTCACGGCCTTGTGAAGCCGACTCCAGGAAACAACAGCCTAGAGGATATTGGTAATGCTTACTTCCTTCAGTTGCTGTACCGATCAATCTTCACAGATATAATATGTGACCAACACAGTGATATCATAGAATTTCGGATTCCTGGCTTGATCCATGAGATAGGAGAGCATGTTGCTAGAATAGTATACAAATTGAAGCCAGGATTGGTTGGATTCGTCGGAGAAGATGCCGGTCAGCTTTCCCTTGTTTCGCCATCTCCAGGGAAATATCTATCACAAGACATACAAATACTGATACTAGCGCCTACCCTAGATTTAGCTGACAGAGTGATTCTAAACCATTCGCTTCGCGATTTCCACGGTTTGCAATCACTTGATCTGAGTTGCAGTGGCATTAGTAGTCTCTCAGATTATATATGTGAATTGAAGGAACTTAGATATGTCAATCTATCTTATACACTTATTGAGAAGCTACCGGATTCCATCACGGAGTTGTCACAGTTACAGACTCTGGATCTATCAGGGTGTTATCACCTCAAAGTCTTACCTGAGGGAATGCATGCCCTAATGCACTCTAGACATTTAGATTTTTCTAGATGTGACTCCTTGGCTTACCTGCCTTCTGGAATCGGCTCTCTTAGATCTCTTACTTCATTGCCGCTGTTTGTTTTGGGGAAGGGGGATTGTGCTCATTTAGGAGAGCTTGAGCAGTTAAACCAGCTCAGGGGTAGATTAGAGATCAGAAATCTTGAGAACGTGGTGGAAATTACTGAAGCAAGGAATGCAAAGCTACATCTGAAAAATCTTCAACATTTGGGATTGGTATGGAGTCATAATGCTGATAATTGTGTCAAAGTTTTGGATCTTTTACACCCAAATCCACATCTTACTGTTCTCAATTTAACAGGCTATATGGGTGATAGATTTCCTTGGTGGCTGTCCTCCTCCAACAATCTAATAAAGATTTCAATCACGGATTGTGCGTGCAAGAAACTACCGTCACTTGGGCAGCTACCTTTCCTCAAGGAGCTGCAGCTGAATAGGTTGATAAATCTTAATTACATTGATCAAGACTTCTATGGAGGCAGCACTGCTAATGAGTTATTTCCATCGCTTGAACAACTTGACCTTTATGATCTGCCTGAGCTGTTAGGCTGGTCAGTACCATCCAGGTTAGATTGGTCTGGTGCAACTGTTCTTAATGCTTCTAGCAACTCTGTATTCCGTAGCCTTATAACTCTGACAGTTGAAGGTTGCCCTAAACTTCCTAGTTTGCCACCTCTTCCTTCTCTTCCCAACTTGATACTTAAGAATAGCGGCAAAGGTACAATATATTCTTTATTTAGCTTCTCATCACTTTCGTCCCTTCTTATTAATGACATGATAGTTGGGCGGAGGATATCTTTTGTGGGATCAGGTAGGTTGGAATCACTGAAGAAACTCACATTATGCAATATCAGGGATGATAATATTAGTTTCTGTGAGCAGAGAAGTCTGACTGCCCTTGAATATTTGGGAATTCGACATTGTCAAGAACTTGCACACGTCTCTTTGAATATGTTCCCTTCACTTCAGAAGCTACACATTGTCGACTGTCCAAATTTAGGTGAAATTTTGATGTGCTATGAGGAGGATACTCAGCTGAAGGAGCTGGTTGTTGAAGATTGTCATAAGTTGGCTAACATCTCCTACCACAAGTTTCATTGTCTGATGAAGTTAATACTTAAGAACTGCCATCATTATTTTAGCATTTATCGCGCTGGAGAATTCAAAAGGCTAGAGAAACTTGAATACTTGTCCATTAGTGGATGTGCAAAGCTAGAAAGTGAATTTCACACTTCTCCTTGGCTAATATCCCATATTCCATGTATCATAGTGGGAAATCTCAAGGCTAACTTTAAGGACATCAATGATTTGAGGGAGGTCTTGATCTCAGCCTCATATGAACCAGAATCTGAAGCAATGGTGCCTTCTCCAGATGGGTTCTCGGGACCACAGAAGTCCATCACCGAGCAAGCCATCCATAATGTAATGGCCGTAAACTATAAAGAATTAGTGAAAGCAACCCAAAACTTTCGACCTGATGTGGCGTTAGGGGAAGGAGGATTTGGTACTGTGTTTAAAGGATGGATGCATGAGCACCATCTTACTGCCGCGGGGCCTGGATCCGGAATTGCTGTTGCTATCAAGAAATTGAATCCGAACGGTCATCAAGGGCACGAGGAGTGGCTGGTAGGTTCTCTCTTTTCCTAACTTTTTTCTTGTGTATTTTTCTTAATGAATCTAGTAACCAAACTGGAAACTTTTGCAGAATGAGTTGACGTATTTGAGTAAAATTCATCATCCAAACTTGGTTCAACTTCTTGGATTTTGCGATGAGAAAGACGACAGGATTTTGGTGTATGAATTCATGCCCAAAGGAAGCTTGGGCAGTCACTTGTTTAAAAGTAAATTTTTAACCGACTTATATCAATTAATATTCTTATATTGTTTAGATCAAGCTCGTCAAAATTTGTGAAATACTTCATAACCAAACAGATGTATAACCATGTGACAATTATGAGAACTTATGATTTGCACTTTAGAAAGCAAATCTTATGTCAATTACTCCATTTCATAGACAGGCTTCAATCCCTGCCTTGGGCAACAAGGATTAATGTAGCCATAGGTGCTGCTAGAGGTCTCTCCTTCTTGCATAATTTGGAAATACCAGTCATACATCGGAATGTTAAGAGCGCCACCATTCTATTGGACAACGTGAGTTCAACCCTGTTTTTCACTCATTCTCTTGCTCTGATTTCAGTTGTAAATTATAAGGAAAACTGAATAATCGTCTGTTGTGAGGATTGCAGGAATTTAACGCCAAGTTATCTGGCTTTGGTCTTGCAATAGATGGTCCTACTGGTCAGGCGACACACATATCAACTCAAGTTATGGGTACTTATGGTTACGCAGCACCTGAATACATAGCAACAGGTTTTGTATTTAATTTCTACTGTTCAAGAAGCGCACCTTTTATAGTCCAATCGTTGTATTGAAGCTTTGTTGATGAACAGGTCACCTGTTTATAAAATCCGATGTATATAGCTATGGGGTGGTTTTGCTAGAGTTATTATCCGGTCGTCGGGCACTTGATTCAAGTCGGCCTGTGGAGCAGCGAATGCTAGTACAGTGGGCAAAACCATATTTGCGCAACAAGAGAAAACTTGTGCGCATTATGGACACCGGATTAGAGGGACAATACCCTCATGCTGAAGCAAATGCAGTGGCAAAGCTAGCAATGCAGTGCCTGAGTGAAGAACCGGAAACAAGACCAGGGATGGCTGAGGTTACACATGCGCTGGAACAGCTCCCAAAAACTAAAGTAAGAGATGATGTGGTTTTCAATTGTTCATCATGTTTGTAGTTTATTTTTAATTAAAAAAAAAATCATTTGGGAAAACTATCATTTCACATCATCTAGGTTTATTTTGATGTTTTCTCAAAATTCTTCCTTTCTAATGTTAAAAGTGATTGTAGCGTGTACAACAAATGTCTACCATACGATTGGACTTATTTGACAAATATACAATACAAATACAAATATGAAAAGACAATTATGCTCCTTCGATTTATATTAAATTTTTAAGGGCCGAGTTTAAAAGCATAGTGTGTGGTGCACCTACATTTAATTCATATATACTTATTCATAATAATATATAAACTAATGAATAAATACTTCTTGTTAGCGAATTTTTAATGAATTTTTTGCGACTTTCCCAATTAGATTTTTAATATATAGGTGAATAAAAAATGTAATACATACATTAATAAAAAAAACACATATATACAAAACTGAATAAAACTAATACAGTGTACGAAAATTAACTCTGTGCATCCGAACGCACAGAATATCAACTCAAATAAATAAATAAGCAAATGAAGAATTCTAAAATGATATATAAACATTAAATAACCTATAAAATTCAAAGAATGAACGTTATTTATAAGAGAAATATAATTTTAGAGATAAAAAAAATTACTTTCGCTGTCTTTAATTATATTATTTCATTGTTGATTGTCAATTTTACCCTAACTCTGACATGAAATTCAGTTTTTCCCCAAATCTCATTCCTCACCCAATTCTCACAATTAATGACATATTTTTCCCAAATCTCACAAGAATGTATTCTTATTAAATGAGATCTGATTAAGAAAAGTTTGCCATTCACAAATTGAAATCGCGTGGAATACCATGTTTTAACGATGTACAGATCATAATTTGGTATAATAGTCAATTGCTTGTAGAAATATTAGAGGAAAGTTTTCATTTATCAAATTGTAATTGAAATTGCATGGAAATTGTACCAAGTATATTTTTAATCATGAAACTTTGACTTATGAAACTGCAATGAAAAGTGGAATAGATACGTTGATGAGATTTATTTTGATTAAGAATATAGTAGGTATTTCAACCTTTTATATTGTACCTACAAGTAATTTATTTTGAATAATGTACTTTAAAATAATTATATGCAGTAACTGTGTATCCAATAGTAATAATTTCAATATTTAAATATAATATAAAGAAATAAAAAGATTTTGAGAAAAAGAATTTTCAAAAATAAACCGAATGAATACATAAATCCTTAACTATTTATAAAGAATCAAACCTGTTATGGTGGCCAGTTTACAGCCGGTTGCCGGTCACCGCATTGCCATGCGTCCAAACATATTGCCACGCGTCTAAAGATAGATATTACTTGCCACCGTTCTTTTCAGCTGCATAGTGCATCCATCACAACGCTCTCACTTTTTCGCTCACACTTTTCCTCTCTCTGTTCGACCGCGTTGCGCCACCACCTCACTAATTACGAGGTCGCCGTAGCCGTTACCGGGTTTCAAGGTTGGAAGAGCAGTTCTTCAATCATAGGTATATCTCCCACGGTCCCACCGATTCTCTCTCTGCGTAACGTTATTTCAGTTTCTATGGATCGTCGTTCCCGACTCACCTTCTCTTTCTGGGATTTGTCCACGCCTTCTCCCTTCAATCATACTTCGCCGAGCTCCCTACCGTTTATGTGCGCTCTAGTTTTCCGTCCATCCCAGTTTCTCTAAATTATAGACAACAAATTTGGATTCCCTTTTGTTCGGCTGCTCTGCCAGAATCATCTCTCCTTCATTGACGCCAGTCAGCCTGTACTTGTGTTTCCGAACACTAACTTGACTGAAATTTCCCCTAAATTGAAAGATTTTACTCTGTCATCTATTTCCATGGATATTCTTCAATTGGGTAGAAATTCATTGCAACGAGGTATAAATTTCTCAATGTGGAGTTGAGTTATGCATTTCTTTCTTGTTCCTAATGTATATATTGATTTTAATTTCTGCTTTGTAATTGGGTAATTTTTCTTGGTAATGTCTTCATGTATGCTGATGTTATGATGATTATAAGGAATATCACTATTCATACTATCAGGGTCTTTTTTTTTTTTTTGCTTTGTTAAACTTTAATGTAACATCGCCTCTATTACTGATCTACTTTTCTTAAAATTCTAAAAAAGTGTTTCTTCTATTAACTGATTCATCTGCAAGTACATGGAATAGATGCTTGTCATGGGATGACAATAGATTCTTAAGGTTTTTTTCTCCAATATTGGATTTGTGCATATGTGTGATACAATTCACCAATAAAAAAGGAAAAATATGCAGAAAATATTTTGACTCAAGTTATAAATAATTAAAAAAAAAAACTTCTGATAAGGCTCATGTTAATTATATTAGAAGAATGAATTGACCATGTTCGACATGCAGGGCTTGTAAACATCCCTAGAAAGTGGGATCAATGATTGATGACAATTTGGTCAAAACAAGAATGCTTCAGTGTTATCTTATTTTGGAAGAAAGTTACATACGTTGGGGGGATAAGGATGGAGATATTTTTATTATTACGACAAATATTTGTTTTCAGAGCATTCCCTCTTGTTCTTTTCCACGGCAGTAGTCTCCCTGTGCCTATCGGAACCTCAATATTTTCTAATTTTGTAGTCTTCATGATTTGCAATCGGAGCTGCCAGAGGAAGTCCGATTCAATCCACCCTCAGCTTGGAGCCATTTACCTCTCTAATGGCATGGTTAGTTGAATCTGCTTATCCTTATCTCTATCGAGTATTTTCCCTCTCATTATGTCAGTCTAATTCTCTTTTGGCTAGAAGGCGTGAACTGAATGAGTACTACTATGCTATTGAGTGTGACGTATATCACGACCATATCATGATTCATCAGCTGGTCGTTGGCAGCACTGATCAGTAATGACCACGTCTTTTGACCTGTCGCATTCATCTACTTTAATCTATGGAAGAAAATCCATGAACTTGCATAAAAGGCTATGAGAATAGGTAAGATAATTTTCTCTATATCCACTTTTGAGAATCTATCAATTCTGCGAACCCCTTTCTAATCTACATGTGTTCTGTCGATATGAAATGCGTTTGGAGTTATATGAAAATTCTTACTTATTCACACAGTTATATGAAAATTCTTACTTATTCACACAAGTCAACTTATATGAATATTGTCATCAAGATTTAACCTTTCTATGAAGTAAGAAGGAACTAAGTACTTGATAACTTCTCTCATCCACATATTTATCTTATGGTTTCATTTGAAAGTATGAGGTATTGACCAGCGTTAAATCTTATTCAACCTATAAGCCATTAAAACACATGTCAGTCTAAAATTGTTCTGTGTTAATGTTAAATACTTAAATACAATTGCAAATAAAATATATGCTAAAACCACTTTTGACCATTTTTCTTAACCCCCCCCCCCCCCCCCAAAAAAATATTATTTGGTAAAAAAAATTAGTTTTGACTGTTTCCTTATGTGAAGCTCGGATTGCATTTCCTTTTAAACTTCAAACTTGACGTATTCAAATACCATCCTGTTTTTTTATGTAGGTACCTGTGAAATTTATACAAAGTTAATTTTTCCCCATATGTGCAGGAATGGCGTGAATTAGAATAGGCTCTACAACATCAACCAGTTTGAGGGTTTGAAGAAAATCTCAGCTTAATACATGATGTTGCTCTTTTATAGTAAGTGAAACATATATAAATTCACAATTTTCTGTTTATTTGAGTATAATGCATGAGTTGCTCTATAAAAAAGAGCATAATGCATGAGTTTCCAAGATATATTCATTGTTACATTGATGTGTTTGTCAAATTTTCTTATTTGATGCTTATGGTTGTGTGTGTATGATCATGATGATTTATAGTTATAGTCAGCTATGTAACTACTAGGTTGTCACATGAGTGCTAAACCTTTGTTTGTTCTTTGTATTATAAACTTAGAACAATTTAAGACTGAGATTGAAGAGTTTAAGGGGGACATTATAGCTAATCACACCTGGCTATGGATATATGGCCTCATAACATGATAGGTTAGAGAGTTATTAGTTATTCTGCAATTATTTTTTTCTGCAGTTCTCATCAAGGAATGACCATTATATGTTAAATGGTTTTGTCCAATATATGCATATGACCATCTCATTAACTAAATTATATATCTTATGACACGGGATTCTCATCGCTGTGCCACTATTATTGCCTCTACATTTGCTGCTATTGCTTATTTGGTATTTCTTGCTTCAATTTCATTATTTGCAAGGATTATACAACGGAAAAGAGGTATCTGTTTAATCGCTCATTGTACTTCTTATTTCATGGATTGAACTTTCTTGGATATCTAAGTCAAATCAATCTAATGACATATAGGATGAAACTTCGTGCTCTGTTCCCCAAAATTACAAAGTCAAAAATAAACTTTTCATATGAAACTCTAGAGAAGGCCACCAATTACTTTGACAATTCCAATAAGCTGGGTCAATGAGGATCATGTTCTGTTTACATGGTAACCTAATTTCTATAGTTTATTCATCTAGAAAGAAAAATTCCCTTTGGAATTGTTAATGCTATTTTATATTGACTCTTTTTGGAGAAGGGAGTATTTCCAGGTGGGGAGAGTGTTGCAGTTAAGCAGCTTTTTTTTAACACGACACAATGGGCAGATAATTTCTTCAACAAGGTTAATTTGCATAAAGATATCCAACATGTAAACTTAGTGAAGCTTTTTGGGTTGCAGCATTACAGGGCCCGAGAGTCTCCCTGTTTACGAATTCTTGCCAAATCACATCCTTCATGACTTTCTAGGTAATCAATTTTCCATCTTGAATTGCCTTTGATTGTCATTTTGATTGTCATTCCCTTATTTTACACTTGTTATCATCATTTCTCATGATCAGTTGGGAAGGAAGGATGTAGCGCCGCTGGAATGGGAATAATGGTAGCATATCATATTGGATACTGCTGAAGGTTTGGCTTTTCTTCATGAAAAATCAAACCTAAGGATAATACACAGGGACATAAATTGAGCAATCTGTTTTTAGATGAGGATTTTACACCAAGAATTGCTGAATTTGGTTTTGCTAGATTGCTCCCAGAAGACATGACTCATATCAGTACTGCTATTGCCACACTGTACGCCTACAATTTCCTTCTCTTCTGTTCTGTAATACATTGCTTCTTTCAAGTAAATTTATCCAATGAAACTGATATAAGTTGGTGTCGGTGATAAATTTGACTATTGACTGGTGTACCATTTGGGAAAACCGTTTAATATTTGGATTGCTAATCATTTGATTGTCGTTCTATTTCGTGTTCATGTATGATTATTTGCCATTTCTGCTTTGATGTGGTAGTTTACTTCAAATAAGATGATCTTGTTGCAAATTTCTTGAATAAGACCAAGTAGATAAGAAACCCAAATTTTATTCAAGAAGGCGTGTTGTAAAATTTATGTCATTTTAGATCAGTGTCTGTCTTTTCCCATGGGAATCTCAACTACACTCTCAATGCCTGGATAGCTGGAAAGCTGAATATAGGAGCTGCTAATGTAGGATTATACGAGGAGCCTGTTTCAGAGTATATTTTCTAGAATGGTAAGAATAATATGCTATTTTATACAAGGACATTCTCATATGAATTAACAATGATGTATTATATTTAACCACGAGAAAGTTTTAGGTTCATTTGCATGTATCTGGACTTGAACTTTTTAAAAGATGTGATGATATTTTCCTATTCAATTTTTTGTATAAACTTCAGTTGTATATACCTCTTTGTCAACCCCCTCTTTTGTGTTTCATTCAGTCATCCAATGGACTAACACTCAAAATATAATACAGGATTTTGGCAAACCATCAGTTTGCTGCTCGATCAAAAGAGCGGAAGGCTCTGTACATATCTGAACTGAAAAGAAAAGTTTAGACCCTCCAAACTGAAGCAACAACTCTCTCTGCACAACTGACATTGTTACAGGTGTATAATGCTGGAACTACTCACTATTTCTGTTTTATGTTTCAACAGCCCTTATGCATAAGCACCATATGATTAGAAATATTCAAATATACAGCATGGGCACTTATAAATCAGTTTTTCAACAACCATTTGATATTGCAGCAACTTTACTGACTATAAGAATAAAATTTTTTGCCCCTTTAGACAAGGAACCAAAATGATAGTTTCTTTCTTGTTTATGCATAAGTACCATTTGATAGTCAAATTTTAACTCTTGTATATGTTTTGCACATAAATGTTCTCTTTCAGAGAGAAACAACAGGGCTGAGTAACTAGAATACAGAGCTTAGACTTTGGTTGCAAGCCACGGAACAGCAAGCTCAGTTACATGATGGTAGGTAGTACTGTTTATTAGAAGTTGAATATATGATTTTGATTGTCACAATTTGGAATACTGGTTAACTCAAAGATAACTTCTATATATCTTAAGATCACTTTCCATCGTCGCAAATTGCCTACTAGCTGTTGGTGTTATTGCCTTTTTAACTTTAGCTGAAACAAAGCAATATATGATCAACTCATGAAAATTCAGGTAAAAGTATTGCAAATCCAGAATCACACAAAAGCCATGGCAACCTGAAGCACATGAAACAAGAATGACTGAAGATCCAACACTCTTCACCTCCCTTTCCAAACAAGAATTCTCACATTTTTCAAATCACCTTTTTGGTGCACCATATGCAACTACGTCAGTCCTCCTTAGAATATCTAATGGTAAATATACGTGATGCACATGGTCATTATGTGCAGATTTTACTTGCAACGTATATCGGCAAGTACATTTAGTTCAAATGGTCATCGGCTCTCCTGAGAATATCTCATGGTAAATATATGTAATGTACACGGTCAGTATGTGCAGATTTTGCTTAGAACGTTTGGCAGCAAGTACGTATAGCTCAAATATATAATGTACACATAATGAACCCTTCTCTTCATATTTATTGCAATAGTCCGGGGTAGCATCTTATCAATGAGGTGCGAGATACCTAGTAATATGTAAAAATTACAAATATTTACATTATAAAATAAAATAAAAACAAATAAAAACGATGCATTGTAAAAAGGGAGTGAATTCATGTCAAAATATAATTTTTAATAATAATATTCTAATAAACAACCTATTCATATTTTGTATAATTAATGATTATGGGAATTAAGTATATGTAAGATCGAGATAAATATTAAAGTTATAAATAAATAACATTAATAGTATGAATTGAAATTTTTTAGTCAAATATCATACATATTTAAATGTAAAAAATATAGTTTTAAATCTTTGTTTAATTGTAAAAATATTAAATTGTAATTATTTAGGCTAAGATTTGTGTGAGACGGATAAAAAGTGATAATTTTTATAATGAAAAGTGATATTCAATTAATGAAAAGTGATAATGCTATTTCATTAATAATTTATAATATAAATAAAAAGTGATAACATTTTATAGTGAGAATGATAACTATTTTAAAAAATATATAAAATGGTCTCACATGATACGTTCTCACGTAAGATTTACCCAATTATTTTATATGTTCGTATATATTATTTTCATTTAGAATTTTATTTACAAAAATTTAAACATCAAGTAATAAATTATTAATATTAATATTATATATATATATATATATATATATATATATATTTATTTATTTATTTATTTATTTATTTATTATATTAATGAGTCCAAAAATTATCAAATTTTTAGGTTAAAATATATGTAGAAAATGAAAATAATTAGTATTAAAAAAAGACAATGATAAGAATATACTACTATGATTAAAATAAATAAAAGTATTAAGAATTTATTAAATGATAAGATATATTTATACATAATTAATTATATATTATGTAATAAATTAATAAAATTATATATAGAGGAGAGAGAAAAGTTTATAAATAATAAAAATTTTAAACACAGTTAAAAATAATTAATAAAAAATAGCTAGAGAAATATGAACTCCTCAAAAAAAAAAAAAAAGAGGTAATTAAGAAATTTTATAGGCACATCAAAAAGTTAATGCTAAGAAAATAAATCAGAAATTTCAATTTTGTCATAAAAAAATATTTATGGTGCTGATAATAGTTTGGATTCTTGGTCACTATTAGTCGTTCATTGATGAAACTGTATAGAATAATGTATTGAATCCAATTTTTTACTTATTTATATTTTTTAATTTTTTTTAATGAAAGGATTCAAAGTATTTTATAAAATCAAAAGTACTTAATTATTTTTTTTTTCCGCAGGTACAATCTTTTCTTAGGAACTAAAAAAGAAAAAAAATACTTGTAAAAATATAATTAGATGTATAAATACTTGAATTATTTTTTCTTGTTTATATATACATATATATTAGTTTGAAATTAATTTAAAAGATTATACATGAAAAGATTAATAAATTTTGAATAATTTATATTAATTTTCAAAGTATAAAATAATGAAAAAATTACTCCTATGTACATATTTTTACCCTAAATTACTAGGAGATACAATGAATTCAAAAAATTACTCTCATATACAAAATATTAAAGTAAAATACCAAATATAACCTTAATTTATTATAATCTCATACACTTTTAAACCACAAATCCTAAACCCCTCACACACCCACCGCTGCCAGCCAGCCGCCGGACCACTGCCGGCCGCCGCTGGACCACCACCAGCTGCCCACTGGACCACCGCCGGACCGCCGTCGGACCAAAAAAAATTGTGCAAAACAAAATTGTACAATACAAAATGTGCAAACACATAGGGGTATATATGGTATCACAATTTATAATTGTGTAGTTATGAGTATTAGTTCTTTAAGCCATGTAGTTTATAGCAATTATGCATTATTTCATGTATCCCATAGTAAATGATCCTAAAATAATCAACAAAATATTATAAAAAATATAGAAATAAAAAGACAATACAAACTAATATTGAACATTAGATAAAATCTTAAATCTGGGAAATAAACTATTTGAACATTATAAAAAAATTGTAGAAATGAAAAGACAGTCCACACTCTAACTCTCTCTCTCTCTCATACAAATATATAATCTTATTTTTTCTTCACCAATATTGGCTCTGGCAACCAGCATTGTGATGTTGTGTTGGGTGCAAACGTTGAACTTGAAAAAATTATTTTTTCTGAAGCTACACCTATCACGGATGCTACTCTTCATCAAATTCATCATGCTAATTGCTCTAATAATCTCCACTACATGCATGAGTAGCACATTTCAAGAGGTAAAAGCAAATGAATTACCTTGCTTACAACAAACTCTTAATTAGTTTATATATATACTAGGAGTTGCGCACCTCATCTTGAGGTACTAACTCGGAGGTGCTAGCTCGGAGGATTTCAGAGATATTTGCAATAGTCAGTATATGTGTGATTAGATTGTAACGGGGATAAAACAGTTCATATGAAGGATGCAACCGGGGTATGTGCGACTGGAGTAGTTTAGGAGATATTTTCAGCAATTTAATTAATGATTGGTTGGATTGTAATTCTGATTCAATCATGCATTGTATGGAAGGAAGGTAGCTGGAGGCAGTTTGTTGGTGCAAACTTGCGGCTGTTATATCTTTCTTTGTATGTATCCAATTGGGTCGAATCAAGTGTGTATTTTATAGTTGTCACTCCATACTATAAGTTAGGACGAAGAATGGTTATATTCCAGCTCATCTTGTACACTATATAATGTCTAGAAGATAGGTGGTAAAGTCAGTTTTCACACAGGTCATTTTCTGCTTTTTGCATTACTTTGCATTAGGGTGTTCATCTTTGAGTTGTAATCTATTTGGAAGTAATAGGTCTCTCTCTCATTCAAAGAGGACATAGGAGGATTATCTCCGAAGCTGATCTATACATTGTTTGTCTGTTGGATCTAGTTTCAACACACACATAAGATCATACTTGTTTTAGTTGTTAGTTTATGAATGTGAAGTAGTTTCATGGCATAGGGAAAACGGTAAGGGATCAAAAATTGTCATTTAAAATATACACGTAATAATATTTAAAGAGAGGGTGCAACTGTAAAAAATGACAGCGATGTGATGATACAGAGGGTATACTAATGCATACATTTATATTTACAAGAAAAGGGGGCACTAATGAAGAATAAATAGAACTGATAGACTAAAAGTTGGATGCAACCTCTATGGCGTACCAAATAAAAATGGTAAATTAAAAGAATAAATAGCCGAAGATAATATTTTAAAGTAGTGATTATTGAGGGGAGTACTAATATAATAGATTGACAATGGGAGTTCATATGCATGGAATATATTTCACAATAACTTCATGTTATATATAATATTAGGTATGTACATAATACTGCAAAGATCACTTCCTCGCAGTATTACAAAAAAGGATAAGTATCATAAGTTGTTAATTTAGACTTACATCAAAACTATAACCGCTCATTCAGTACTGCCAAAAAGATATGTACTACTGATAGTTGAGAGGTGTTGTAGAACTATGGAAAAACCAGGTGCTAGTTTTGTTTGGAGTACTTCATCTGAGCTTCTGTGACATCCATTGTATGCTCCAAGGGGGGGTATCCATAATGTAGTGTTTAATGTGGGTGTTTATAGGTGTGTGCGTGTATAAACAGGGAGAATTATGTTTCATATATATGGTCGTGTGTGATAGTGCGGTACATTTCAGAGTATTATCATAGGGACATGTGTATTCTTATGTTTTTAGAAGTTAGTTCAAGAGAATGCGTGCCCTTAGTATTGTGCGCCAACCTTTAGGTATGTAGTGGATTTGGCTGTATATGAATAAAGGATAAGTATATCTGTAATTGATATTGGGATAAAGTTTTTTGTTTGTATAGGGGAAGTGTAGTGCGCCAACCTTTAGGTGTGTAGTGGATTTGGCTGTATATGAATAAAGGATAACTATATCTGTAATTGATATTGGGATAAAATTTTTTGTTTTTATAGGGGAAGTGTAGTGGCGGAAAATTATGTCATTTTTAGATATAAACCGATGAATTGCAAAGAGTACTAAAATTTGAGAAGATAAATATCAATTGTAGCCAGGGCTCAGTAAATACATATTTATGTTGATATGTGCTGTTAAAATGTGGGGTAAAAGCAGGGTTATGGGTTCCGAAGATGTTAGGTTTACTTTTTACAGATTTGAAGAGATTAAGATCATGGTCCTTTAGAGTTTGCATTATAAAGAAACAGGGAGAAGAAAGATATTATATCGTTACTATATTTTAAGTATTTTTATGTTTGTATTTAATTTTTGGGGATGCCAAGTTTGTATTGTTGGTAGGTATGTGTATAGTGTAAATGAGATTTTTAACATGTTTGTTCTCTTAATGTATAAATGTTGAATGAAATTTACAGGTCTGACCTTTGTGAAAGTGGCAGCATGAAAAAGTATTGCTATAGCATGCACTTAGTTGGAGGACAACAGAACGTGATTCTTCATTGCTCTTCATTTTAGGGGCGATAAGCGTTTGGATGATGCTGAATACTCTGCTAAATATAAGTGTGAATATATACATTATTAGTACTGAATACTCGTAGGCAGTTTAGTTTTGCTTTAGAATATATTTTATTCATGATAGGTATATTTGTATTGATTACAGAAGACAACAATTAAGATTTTTGTTGAGTATTAGATTTGTGTAGATGCAATGCCTTTAAGGCTTTATATTCTGATATTTTTTTTAGAAATAGAATAAACATAAAAGTGAACTGTGTATGTATTTTTAGGTCTTCAAGCATTAAAAAATAAATGAAATAAAGAGAAAATGAGATAAGTTTTATTTTATTCACTATACTAAGTGCTATCAAGTAGTCATAACACACATTACTTTATTCCAGTCTCTCATGCATATTCATTTACTTTATTCCTGTTTTATATTCTTTCATCACAAGTTTTATCAATTATGGTAATGAACAAACATAGAACACATGACGCCTATGATTTTAAAAGGGCATTTTGCAAAACTGTTTAATAAACAAGGTCCTCCTAGAAATTTACCTCAATAAAGTTGCACCACTGATTAAGAAGGCGAAATCTCCTGGACAAGACTAATCTCCAGGCCATAATGGCCCTGCTTACAGCTGGATGTGATATTATTATATTAGTTATTAAAGCGTGTTTATTTCGAATACAATAATATAACAATTAGAACAGTAAATCAACTTACTGATGTTCTTTTGACCATTTTCCTGGCAAATTGATATGCTGTCGCGGGCGTACCAAAATATAATTTATATTTCCAACTCACACTTATAGGTAGTATAGTAGTAAGTAGGGTCGAACCCAAGAGAGTATAATGAATCCTAATTAAATTAAAGTGTTACTAACATATGAAATAAATTAAAGGGGGGTTTTGTTTGTGAAAAATTGATAAATACTCAAATAATAAATCAACTCAATATTTAAATAACAAAGTAGATGAAAATTAATATAAAATTAACCAAGTGATAAAAGCCTAGTTTAGGATGTCGATCCCCTCCCGTTTACTAAATTAATTAATCATATGAATTAAACATCTAGCCTAGTGCACAAACTCAAATCCCTAGATTGACGGTACGACCAATCAACCCGAATGTTCTTACGTTCATCAACTAGGGTACGACCACTAAATTGAACTATCTACGAGTGACCCTATGGATTCGAACTCGTAGATGCATTAAAACTCTAAACATAGGATTACTAGGCTACGAAATCCGGCTAGGTATCATACAACCTAGATTTTATTACACCTAGAGGGAATTATCTCTATTTGTTACTTAATCCAATTCCTACAACAATTACGGATTGTAGTTCATAGAATAACAGTAAGCAATTAAATAATTAATCTAGTTGATCAGGCCAAAATAATTATTAAATTACTATAGGAACATCAACGCATGTAATAAAATAAACTTGCACACAAGATTCAACATAAAAATTCTAAATAATTGAATTAATTATTCAACAGGAGGTTCACGAATCCTAAACTAGAAAAGGGGATTAGCCCCGCATGTTCATAGCAAAAACGAAATTAAAATATAAAATTAAAGAACATATTGATGTCTTGATTATTCTTCAGCTTCACGTAATCTGCTTCTGTTCCTCACGTTAATCTCCTTCCTTTTTCTCACGTTAATCTGCTCTCATATATCGTGTATGATGCTCTCCCAAAAATAGCGTGTATCTGCTCCCATAAATATCTCTATCTTGATCCCCAAGTAATCTTGTTTGATATCTTTCCTTACTTATCTCTTCCTAAAATATCTCAAGGATCTTTTCTTTTCTTGTTGACTAATCTATCGTGCCTTCTCCACAATATGGGCCTGACTTGGGCTGATCTCTTCGCTGGAATTTAAGAGACAATATGAGAATATGTCCAACAACACTTTCCTTATTTATGCTGAATTTTCGCAGTCCCTTCTAACACTGAGGGGGTCAGTGTCAGTCAATTTGGCAGCAACGAATTTCCTGCACAAAACAGCCCATTTCCACATCAATTTATAACATTAAATCCTCAATTAACCAAAGACAAGATAAGTCAATTTAGCATCCAAATAAGCACATAAGTCAATCAATTAAATATGAATTTCCACCAAATAATTATGCTAGAATATGACTTATCAAATCTCCCCACACCTAAACTTTGTTTGTCCTCAAGCAAACCAAAATCATAGAGAATAGAAAACCAAGGAACATCTACCAAGACAAATGAAAGTTACACACTTCAAGAGACAAGCAACCAATGAGCATTCGGAACTAACTAAAACATGACTCTTCACTCAAAGTTTGCAACTTTCATGGCATCAAATGTTTCAAAATTCCATGGCCTCACCAAGATTCACTCAATATCACTCAAAAATATGATCTAGGTAGCAAGTCACTCAAAAATTGAAAAGAAAAGCCATTACCATAAGCTTGCTCCCAAATCAATTCTCCACCAATTTTGGACGAATCATGTGCAATAATCAAAGGGTCTTCGAGTGGGTTGTAATGGGGCTTAAGGTCGAGGTGAGATAAAAAGAGAGATAAAAATGGCTAAATGCATCACTTTACACCATGTGATCTTTATAAATCAAAATATCCATGATTACCCCTTCTTTTCATTTTCACAACACCCTTTTTCTTGCACTAAAAATCTCCCCACACCTGCCCCTTTCATAGACTAGGAACAGCAGGTGTCACACTTACAAGAATCACTGTTTGCTAGATAATTAACAACTCAACACAAACAATTTCAGCAACTCCTTTTTCATTTTCTCTTTTTTTTCAAGAATTTTCCTTTTTTTTATTTCCAACCTTCCTTCCTTTTCTTTTCTTTCTTTTTTTTTTCCAACCTTCCTTCCTTTTCTTTATTCTCCTTCTCCAACTATTTCAAATTTTTTTCCAACTATTTCAAATTTTTTTCAGCTTTCTCCCCCCACCATCATCAATTCAACCTCAAAGTACTTTCACAAGACTCACACATAGCAAAGTGATGAAGGGTTCAAATGGAGAAGTTTAAGAAAGAAATGGGAATTTAAGGTTCATTTAGGTGCTCATAATCCAAAGAAAAAGGCTTAGGCTCAACATGGCTTCCCTAAAGTTTTTCACAATCAGGTGGGACAATTTAAGCCAAGAGGGTTAAACCTAAGTGCCCTTATCATTTTATAACACACAACCAATCACATGATCTCGAAATGCATTCAAAAGAGCAAGTTCTAGAATGAATAATTCAAATTCAATGCACTCAAGAAAGAAGTTCAATAGAGCTTATAGATGATAGCTCGTTATGGCTCAAAAGCTCACAAAAATTGGGTATATTTTCCATGAAATTCTCAAAAATTTGAGCCACTACAATTACAAAAATCTTGCAAAGATTATCAAATTCCAACAGCTCCTAAACATCACTGCTACCCTCTCAATTATGCGTCACGCTCATCACCTCAATAGATTATATTCCTCAAATTTCAGACTCCATATCCACACACAATTCAGAGGACAACAAAACTAAACAAGACACAAGACATTGAGCAACTTTATACCACTTTTCTACCCCAATTATCATATAAAATCCCTCCCCACACCTGAACGTTTGCTTGTCCCCAAGCAAAAGCAAGTATAAAAGAGAAACTGAATAAGAAATTGGGTTGAGTACACCTGATTTATTATTGCGTGTGCGGTCGACTGCGGCAGTGGCGTGGAGGGTGTGGCGGATTCGGATGAGAAGTCGCGATTTGAAGGGTGTTAGACTTCCACATGGGCCTGTATATTTTATTCCATCTTAGGCTTCAAGATATTGAGCCACTGACCTGCAAAAATAAAACAGAATAATCATTTGGGCCTTATTAAAATGTAGAAAAATTATTCATGACCCAATTCCACTATTTATTTCTCCTGTAGTTAAATACCATGAGCTTGAAATTGAGAATGAGCATAAGACACCTTACTGAAAATAAATAAAATAAAATAAAATAAATAAAAATAAAGCAAGAAAATTGGGTTGCCTCCCAATCAGCGCCATGTTTATTGTCGTTGGCTCGACTTAGGCAAGGTGCATCTCTCAAGTATGAAGAACTTCTTTCAACTTCATCCGATCGACCTCAACCGTGCGAAACCCCTTATGATATTCCTTGAGTTCATGGTTCGGCCTCAAGAACGAGGACTTCAAGTGTTCGGGGAACACTTTCAACTCTAGCTTAGGCACTTCACCAAGCTTTTCTTTTCTTGATTTCTTCACATGCTCTGTCATGCTTCCATTTGGAATGATGTTGTCGAAGTTATTCCTGCGAGTTAGTTCAAAACAATCCTGCACCAAAGGCTCAACAACATTCAAAGAAAAAACTGAATTAACGTCTGTAGGAGACTTCACAGGCAATTTAACAGAAGCTACATCTAAGGTGCTTGGTCTCTGAGAAGAACCATGCAAAGCATTAACATAGCAATTCTGCTCCTCTTTATCCCAATTTTCAGCATCCTCCTTCATGATTCCATGATCAATTACTGTATTTAATGCGTCCTTGCTAGTGAGCTCGAAGTTTTCCTGGACAGTAGGCTCAATAGTACTCACAACAGAAAGCAAGTTAGCATCATCAGGATGTTTCATAGCATCATATATGTTAAATTTGATGATCTGCCCATCAAATTCCATCGTTAGAGTACCTTCACTCACATCTATCTTAGTGCAAGACGTGTTGAGGAATGGTCTCCCTAACAAAATAGGAGTGGAATTTGATGGGTGGTCATTCATTTCTAACACATAAAAATCAGCAGGGAATATGAGTTTATCTACCTGAACAAGAACATCCTCAATGACTCCATCTGGGTATGCCTGGCTTTGATCAGCAAGTTGGATGATAACTCCAGTCTTCTTCAACTCTCCCACACCCAGCTTCTCAAACACTGATCGAGGCATCACATTGATGGATGCTCCAAGGTCCAACATGGCTCTTTCCACTTTACAACTCCCAATCTGACAAGGAATTACAAACATGCCAGGATCCTTGCGCTTCTGAGGTAACGTTTGCTGGAAGACAGCTGAAACGTTTTCTCCCATCACCACTTTTTCATCTACTTTCAACTTCTTCTTATTGGTGCACAAATTCTTCAAGAACTTGGCATATCTCGGAATCTGCTTAATTGCCTCAAGAATAGGTAAATTGATCTGCACTTTCTGAAACACTTCAAGTAGCTGCATATCCTTCTCAGTAGTGTCCGGCTTCCTTATCCTGCTTGGAAAAGGTAAACGGTTAATATCAAAAGGAATAGGGTCAGAATTTTTATCCTGATTTTTTTCGACCTTCTGACACTGATGGGGTCAGTGTCAGTGTTTCGTTTCTGCACGTCAGATTTTTCTGCTTCAAACTGATCGGATTGATCCTCCACTGTTCCAGCAGGTTTTTCATCATCTTTTTCCATGTCTTGGTCAGGCTTTTTGGGCAGTGCAACTTCCTCCAACTGTTTCCCACTCCGCAGAGTGATAGCACTCACATTCTTAAGATTAACCTCCGTTTGTGAGGGCAACTTTCCACTGTTTTGAGCTTGCATCTGGCCTACAGTTGTAGCTAATTGGGTTACTTGATTTTCCAAGTTCCGGATTGACGATTGAGTTGTCATCTTCAAGTCCTGAAAAGATGACTGTGTCATCTCTTGAAATTTAAGATTGCTGGCAGCCAACTCTTTCATCATCTCCTCAAATGAAGCTCCGGAACTTGAACCACCTAATTGGCGATTTCCACCATCTTGAGGGTAATTGTGTTGCCTATTCACCACTCTCTGCTCTTGAAACTGTTGTTGCCCCCCATTTCCTCCTTGTCCACTTCCATACCTGAGATTAGGATGATCTCTCCAACCCTGATTGTAGGTTTGAGAGAAGGGATCATAGGGTCGCCCCATGGCGTTTAATTGCTGCTCACTAGGTGTAACCCTATAATCAAAAGTAGAGTGATTGTTAGATAAACAATATTGACATGATGGTGGGTTTACCTCTTTTCCTTTAGCAAGATTCTCCACAGCAAGTGTCAACTTATTCAAAGTTTCTTCCAACTTAGAGTCATGGACCTCCTTTACTTCTCTAACTGATGGATCACATGTGCCAAACTGTTGAGTGTTGGCAGCCATGCTAGCAATCAGGTCTCTAGCAGCAGTAGGTGTTTTCATCATGAATGCTCCACCGCTAGCAGCATCAAGCATGTTTCGATCCATGATCGACAACCCCTCATAGAAGTACTGCAACAACAACTGATCGCTTATCTGATGCTGGGGGCATGCTGATGTGAGGCGTTTAAACCTCTCCCAATACTCATGCAAACTTTCCCCTTGCATCTGACGAGCTCCAGATATCTCCTTACGCAATACAGCAACTCTAGTGGCTGGGAAGTACGTTTGGAGAAAAAGCTTCTCCATTTCGGCCCACGTATTAATCGATCCAGGAGGGAGGTAATACAACCAATCCTTCGCCATGTCCTTCACTGCAAAGGGGAATGCCCTAAGCTTGACCATCTCCTCCGTCACTCCGGTTGGTTTCATGCTCATGCATACCACCGAGAACTCCTTCAAGAACTTGTGAGGATTTTCACCTGAAAGACCATGGAAAGCAGGAAGTAAGTAAATCAATCCTGATTTCAATTCAAATACCGTATTATCAGTGATCGCTGGAAAGTTAATGCATAACGGCTGATGGAC
This sequence comes from Pogostemon cablin, assembly GCA_023678885.1. Taxonomy (NCBI): domain Eukaryota; kingdom Viridiplantae; phylum Streptophyta; class Magnoliopsida; order Lamiales; family Lamiaceae; genus Pogostemon; species Pogostemon cablin. Next base: position 9,240,975 of record CM043009.1, read on the forward strand.
TATGTCCGGATTTGCCAATTCATTCAAGGTTTTTTACTCATTATTTCCAGCCATATTCTCCTCTCCTGACTTAGGTCCTACAGTATCCTCCTCCTCTAGATCAGAAAAATCAGAATTCTCCTCTTCAAGATGAAGTGGACCAGCTGCGAGTTCGGATTCGGTAAGGTTTTCTGCGGTTTCGCCAATGGATGAACTTGTTTTCTTCTTCTTCTGGACTCCTTTCTCAACCTCCGGGCAGTTCTCTCAATTTCAGATATGTATTCAAGTTGTTTTTGACCTGAAGATCGAGTAATCATCCACAGAAAAAGAAATTTCGAAAACAGGGCCTTCTGACACTGATGGGGTCAGTGTCAGTGTAACTGAAAATTTCGAAAATTTCAGAAAAATTCGAAAAAATTCCAACACCTGTAACAATGCAAAATAATGTCAGAAACACAAAAAATTTAATAAAATTCAATTTTACTCCCCGAGCAAACGGCACCAAATTTGATATGCTGTCGCGGGCGTACCAAAATATAATTTATATTTCCAACTCACACTTATAGGTAGTATAGTAGTAAGTAGGGTCGAACCCAAGAGAGTATAATGAATCCTAATTAAATTAAAGTGTTACTAACATATGAAATAAATTAAAGGGGGGTTTTGTTTGTGAAAAATTGATAAATACTCAAATAATAAATCAACTCAATATTTAAATAACAAAGTAGATGAAAATTAATATAAAATTAACCAAGTGATAAAAGCCTAGTTTAGGATGTCGATCCCCTCCCGTTTACTAAATTAATTAATCATATGAATTAAACATCTAGCCTAGTGCACAAACTCAAATCCCTAGATTGACAGTACGACCAATCAACCCGAATGTTCTTACGTTCATCAACTAGGGTACGACCACTAAATTGAACTATCTACGAGTGACCCTATGGATTCGAACTCGTAGATGCATTAAAACTCTAAACATATGATTACTAGGCTACGAAATCCGGCTAGGTATCATACAACCTAGATTTTATTACACCTAGAGGGAATTATCTCTATTTGTTACTTAATCCAATTCCTACAACAATTACGGATTGTAGTTCATAGAATAACAGTAAGCAATTAAATAATTAATCTAGTTGATCAGGCCAAAATAATTATTAAATTACTATAGGAACATCAACGCATGTAATAAAATAAACTTGCACACAAGATTCAACATAAAAATCCTAAATAATTGAATTAATTATTCAACAGGAGGTTCACGAATCCTAAACTAAAAAAGGGGATTAGCCCCGCATGTTCATAGCAAAAACAAAATTAAAATATAAAATTAAAGAACCGATTGATGTCTTGATTATTCTTCAGCTTCACGTAATCTGCTTATGTTCCTCACGTTAATCTCCTTCCTTTTTCTCACGTTAATCTGCTCTCATATATCGTGTATGATGCTCTCCCAAAAATAGCGTGTATCTGCTCCCATAAATATCTCTATCTTGATCCCCAAGTAATCTTGTTTGATCTCTTTCCTTACTTATCTCTTCCTAAAATATCTCAAGGATCTTTTCTTTTCTTGTTGACTAATCTATCGTGCCTTCTCCACAATATGGGCCTGACTTGGGCTGATCTCTTCGCTGGAATTTAAGAGACAATATGAGAATATGTCCAACAACACTTTCCTTATTTATGCTGAATTTTCGCAGTCCCTTCTAACACTGAGGGGGTCAGTGTCAGTCAATTTGGCAGCAACGAATTTCCTGCACAAAACAGCCCATTTCCACATCAATTTATAACATTAAATCCTCAATTAACCAAAGACAAGATAAGTCAATTTAGCATCCAAATAAGCACATAAGTCAATCAATTAAATATGAATTTCCACCAAATAATTATGCTAGAATATGACTTATCACAAATGAAGAAAACAAAATCATAAAAGCGCGAGAACTCCGAAAATCCTGCCTACAACATAACAACTCTTGAAATGGACACATGCAGAAGTCCCACATCCCAGGGGCAAGAGTGACTAAAGTGGCAGCTTACCATCAAGTCTAGTGTTGACAACAACTTTTGTACTTCATCAAGAATTGAAACACTGAAGCAAAATATGAATATTTCAGTTTTTTAATAATTTAATCACATAGAATATCAATTAATTGTAGAATTAAATTTGCAAAAAAGATTTTAAAAGTGGGGCACAATGGGCTTATACCATATCTAAAATAAATATGCGACAATTAGATACACAAGAAAATACTTTCCCACCACAATTTTTGCAAATTATATGTTCTACATCTAGTTTTCACAGGATTTCAATCAATGCCGGAAATCTCTACAGTAAAAATGAAGTTCTAATGTAGTGAAGTTGTTTTCTCTAATACATTGCAGAAGTGAACAAGATCACCCTTACTATAGATCTACAGTCTTTTAGCTATTAATTATAGTCATATAAGTGTAGGTTCTGAAAGTTATTGAATTCAAATTCTACATGAGTAAAAAAATTTAATAGTATCCAATAAATACAGGCTCAATTTTATTTATAAATAGATCTATGTGGCTTATGTCGAAAGTGAACTGATGCCAGATTCAGTACTTGCATATTTATTCACTAATTCACATGTTTTTCTTCCTTATAAAACGTGCATTAGAAAACCACCCAAGCCAATACTAAGCTATCAATTTGAATGTTTTCCAGTCTTCTGTCTGATACCTTTAATTTTTGTTAATAAAACCTGAAGTTTCAAAATAATGCAAACATAGAAAGTAACTCATTCATGTATCTCCCTTAATAATATAAAGGAATACTTTCAAGAAAGCAAGAAATATCCATGACAGAAGAAGAAAAATATTTGTAAGGAAACAAGTTATTCAATGGGCCTTCACCTGATGGTAGTTGAATTTTAAGGCCGAGTTATCCAATGCAGCAGTCGTCCCCACAGGTTGATTGAGAAAGCAAACCAGTGTTTCGCTTTATATTGTCCCAAGCCTCTACCATCACGAGGTGTGGATCACTGTTAATCTCAATGCCATATTGTGACAAGTGAGAACCTAATCGGACCTTCTAATAGGTGAACACACATAATAAAAATTGTCAAAAGCTCGATAGAAGCACTCAGGTAGAAAACAAACAATACGAGCATGCGAATATCGCATATATTATATCACAAGAAAAATTGAACGACTTGCATTCTAGTTAGAAACTTTTAAAACTGAACCGTAATTACATCCATTAAGAAAACATAAAAGAAACTTTCAAATTGAATAAATAAAAGCAATGAGCAAATAGATAATGGAAAGGATTAATATGCCGAAAATGGAATAAAATGTAAGGCATCGTCTCATATTCGAGAAGAACAACTGTAAGATATATTTTATGATCTAAATGCAAAATAGATCAACAAGTATTAAGCATACACATTTAAAAAAAAAAATATAACAGAAAAAGAATTTTAAAATGCATATAACACTACTAAATACTCCACCTGGCCATAATATATGATAGGAAAGGGCAAGGATGGAGTACAATCATGCGTAAATCTAGTCAATCTACTGACCAATTATAATTACAATTGACATATATATAAATGTTAACATTGTTATCAGTCACCCAAATAAAAAGAAAATGCACACTGATGTATTATTAAGAGTGAAAACCTATGTCATCCCATTATAAGCGTTAGGCTTGTGGTTCGTACCAGAGCTTCAGAAAATAAAAATGCTCAAACACAAAAACAAATTTAACAAGGGGCAATGTACAAGATTTTCACATGTAACTTGACTGAGTAGCAAAACTTTCTATTTTTCCATCTCTTGTAATACATTATTTTAAAATAAGTTTGTAGATATTACACATAGACAAAAGCCACAAGAAAGTTCTTGTGAAGAAGGTAAAGGTTGGTGTTACTATAAAGAGAACAGAGTAATACGCAATGCACAACAGCACCAAATATGTTTGTATCACGTAACTTGGAATAGCCCTTTAAATAAGAACGTAGAAAACCGAGCGCCAGATCCAACTAGTACAGTAAACTTAACTTGGATTTAAAGCGGTCGTAGTAAAAGAATAAAGTAGTTATCTTGACTAAAAATAGCAGACTACTTAGAGGCAAGCAAGCAATGGCCATCAAATAAGAAAGGTGAATTCTTTTAAAGGAATAAGGTATTCAGTCTACAAAATTTTGTTTCAAATTGGCCCTTCAGCTGACCATAATTGTGTTTTTCATCAGAGTTAATCTATGCAACGACTTTTCCCAATGGTTGACTAAAAGCAAACCAATTTCGTTTTGTGTTTCGTATGGCTCAGCCATCATGAAATGTGTATCTCTTTGAATCCCATAAGTAAGTTGTGACGGTGGAGTACTTAACCCGAATGTTTCTGTAGGTGAATACACACTGCTGAAATTGTCGAAAGCACAGTGGAAGGTTTTGAAAATGGATAGGGAGAGTATCTTACCGGAGAATTACGGAAATAAGTCTCATTGCATGATCTTTCTCTATCTAGATTACAATTCGTTGATCGATTGGGTAACCTTGAAAAATTATGATTTTCTAACTCATTACTGTTGGTTGGTGACCGGATATTCTTAACACAATCGTTTTCAAGCACATATACTGTTTATGAAGTTTTTTTTTTAGAATTCTCAAAAAAAATAAGTCAAAACATAGAGATGGAGCAGTAAGGTATATCTACAAGATTATATCTACAAATAATTTGTAGTTAATGGACCGTTATCAAACGTTTAACATATTTAATGAGCAAAAGTAAATTAAGAAAACATAATGTGTATCTTACATGGTGCAAAGTGGGTAGTGCAAGTTGTCAGCAACACACTGAAAAGCTGGGTAAAAATAGTTCCTGTTCATGGGGAAAAATATTTTTTGTAAGTAAACTGAAATGTATTAAAATATGCATTATGCTATTAAAAAGTATAATGACCATACAATTAAAAAAAATAAGTAAAAGAAGAATGATTTAGAACATTTACATTAGTAATATATCAATAACTACGGCATGTTGCCAACTTCTAAAATTTCTTCGTACACGATGTTCTTGGTATAGCTTGTATTTTGTAACAATGGTATTGTAGGTCTAATGAGAACTTTTAATTGTTTTTTAGTTTTTGCTCTTGATAATGCGACGTATAGTTGCCCGTGTGAGAACACTGGTTCTTTCAAGTATACACCAACAAAATCTAAAGTTTGACCTTGTGCTTTATTTATTGTCATTGCGTAACATAATCGTACCGGAAATTATTTTCTTTTAAATGGGATAGAATGGTAAATGTCCGGTGAAGCATCTAAGGTAATGCAAGGAATGAATACAGGTTTCCCAGCATGTGTTCCAACAGATATTTCTGCATAAATCAGATTTTTGTCAAATCCTTTGCAGATTAGGCGAGTTCCATTACAAAGGCCTTCAACTGCATTGATATTTCTTAGCAATATTATCGGTGCACCTATTTTTAAAGTTAATTTATGTTGAGGTAGTCCTTGAGGAGTTAAGGAGTGAATAACTCTTGCTGGCCAGGGGTAACTACAGTGCATGAACTTTCGTCATAACTATAATATATATGTTCTTCACCCGGGAATCTGTGAATCAAAATATCATTAATTTCATGGACAAAGTCATTTCATGTAGTCAGTATGGCCCTTGTAACAAATGAGCAGGGGTTTAAATTGGGTTCATCAATGTTTGGGAATACTGTGTTTATTAAAGCATGTAAAGACGTAATATCATCCATAAAAGGTAAATTTATTGAACAGGGTATTTGAATTTCATTACATTCATTCGTATCTTCAGTGCCAGATCCGATCTTTAATAAATAAAATGAGAAATCTGGATTAGTTGCAGTCCGCATATTTTGAGTTAACCTTAGTTTCTCAAATTTGGTCCATAATGGGGACATAATAATAGAGGCATTTATAATGTCATCTTTTGAACCTTTGGTAACAACTGGTAAAGTTTGCCGAAAATCATCGCCGAAAACAATAACTTTACCTCCGAAAGTTGTATTTGACTCCATTATGTCTTGTAACATGTCATTGAAAGTTTCAATTGTTTTTCGTTTTGCCATAGTTGCCCCATCCCAAACAATTAACTTTGTCATTCTTATTAAGTGAGCTAATGCACTTTGTTTACTAATATGGCATGATTTGTAATCACTTTCATCAAGTAGAATCTTAAATCTTGAATGTAAAGTTCGTCCACCGGGTAACAATGATGCAGCTACTCCAGAAGTAGCAGTGGCAAGTGCAATGTGCCCAGCTTTTCTTATTGTAGCAAGAAGCGCTTTGTATAAGAAGGTTTTACCGATTCTTGCAGGACCATCTATGAAGAAAACTTTCGGCATGTCGTTATTTACATGATATATGATTCGATCATAGGCATTCTTTTGTTCCAGATTTAAATGCGTAACAGCTAAGAGGTCAGCATCAGGTATGATTATGGTTTGTTCATTTTGTATTTCCTTATCTAAAGAATTATGCTCATTAATTGGTAGTTCATCTTGTACACTGAAAAAATCTTCCAGTTTTTTTCCCATGGAATGAATATAGTCAGCAAGAATGTTTAATACTTTTCGTCGGATTAAAGTTATATGTAATGTCTTGGTTTTCAAAAAGTCTTCGGATAAAAATTCTTCAAATTTAAGCCATAGTTCTTTAGGGTTCATTGGATTACAGTAAACAAGTACAATAGCAAATAATTGTCGTAAAGCAGCGGGCATTAGATATGCTGTAGCTTCTTGAATACACATTTCAGCCACATTGTCATCTTCCATTAGCCCTAATGTCTTTGCTGTTTCACGGTATGAGGCATATGTTTTTCCTTTAAGTGTTCTCAAGCTTTTGAAAGAAGGTGGGCCTCTAACATGTAGTAAAAGTGTCTTTAAATAAAATACTTCACCTTGGGAAGGTTGGCAGCTTACAATACATGCGATTGACTGTCCTCTTTGATGAGGTTTCCATTCTTTTGTGTCATTGTGCCACGTAAAATGTTCAGGGAATTCAACATATAAATAATTAAGAGCCCTGGCATGGTCGTTGTATTTGTTCACGTTAAAGAATTTTGTAAGCATTATTTTTTTAGCAGCAGGTTATTTGCAATGTTATGTAAAGGTTAGTTTGAGGGTAAAGTTATTACTTGTTCATTTTCCAAGTGAATTGGTAAGCTTATAACTGGGGGTGATGTATGGCTAAGTTCAAATTTGAAAATCCATGCCTCTGGAGGTGAGATCCATCTAGCGCGTTGAAAATTATTATTTCATCAATAGCAGGCTCATTATTATGGTCAAGTAAAGCGTAAGAAATTCGATCATGGCCTTTATAAATATATTTATACAAGTATTTAACGGCCTGAATAGTAGAACAAATTTCAATATTAATGTGGCAGTTAAATTTAGCAAGCAAATACAAATTATAAGGTACCACCCAACGGTTGTCAAGTTGTGATCCTCTAACGGTTAAATTTAGCAAGCAAATACAAATTATAAGGTACCACCCAACGGTTGTCAAGTTGTGATCCTCTAACGGTGACAGTACGTTTATCATTTCTACGTCTATATATTGGGTATGAATTCTTTCTGAGTTTTGTAATTTCTAAAAAATCTTTCGGGTAATTAAATTTGCAGGAATTGTTTTTCATACATGCACATGTAGGATTATGCAATCCACAAGGACCATGTATCATATGTTTCATTACTAAAGAAAACAAATATGGGTTATTGTGTGGGTCAGGGAGTTCAGCAGAAACAATCCTGTCAAAGGCTTCAGGGGCGTAAATCTTAACACAGTGGTCTAAAATAAGTAGAATGTGTGCATGTGGTAAGCCACGTTTTTTAAATTCTATTATATAAGTATAAGCTACGACATGACCAAAAACTTCTTTCTTGAGTAATTCATTCTTCAAAACTTGGAATTTTGCGTGAAAAATCCTAGAAATTAAATCTGGTCTGTTTTGTATCTCATCAGAAGGTAGAGCTAATGCTTTTATCTCAGGCCAATTTGGATTTGTAGTTATTGTTAGAAAGATATCAGGTTTTCCATATCTTTGTACTAAAGCCATAGCGTCTAGATACCGTTTACGCATATCTCGAGGTCCCCCAATAAACGATGTCGGTAAAAGCATGCGTGAGCCAATTTTAGAGCCCATTTTGTATCCTTGTTCAATGCCTTCTAGTATGCCGGAATACAATTCATTCCGTAGGCGTTTTTGTATATTTGGGCTTCTAAAAAAATCCAGTCTAGATGTTTCAATTTTAATGTACATGTCAACAATGTATTGCTGTAAAAGTCTTCCTATGTGCAGCAACAATGATTTATCGTGTTCTCTTATTTGTAATTTATAACAGAAATATTCACAGCAAGATATAATTTCTCTGGGGGATCCGATCTTTTTAGATCCTGTGTAAAGATTAACAATGTAAAATTTAAATGAATATACGGCAGTAAAAATATTATTAATTTTAATAGCTAACATATGAAGGCTTACCTTGGGTTTCATAAGTTATAAGTTCCTCAGCAGTTGTACAATTTTGAACGTAAGAAACGGGAACGCTGTCACAATTTTTGTTGAACGGTATTGTTTTTTTCCTGATAGAGTGTTTTTTTAATTGTTCGGTGCCAACCAGGTTCTCCATATGAGAGGATATTGCATAGGGTCATAACAACCAAAGTATTGCTTAATAACCTGAGGTTGGCAGCGTTTTGGGTACACTTGAATTTGCTGGGATGTATATGACTCTTCATTGGGGTCTAACCAAATAGTAGCAACTTGGGATGTTGTTGGTCTATTAAAAATATTTGGATCTAATTTAGGGTCAGCGTGTAATGCAATTTTGTACTCGTCTAAGTTTGGGAAAGTGTTAAGGCTCCTAAAAAAGACAGCGTAAGGATTTGCAGCTAGAATCTGCATTAATTTTTCGACAATAATATTGTTGAATTTTGAGCTGATGGACATTCTATTTGGAAGTTCGTGGTCTGTGTCGAAGAAGTAAAGCTGCAAGTTTTTTGGTTTTTGAGTATTTGGTGGTATTAATTGATCCATGAAATGATGAAGTTGTCCTTGTATACGGAAAGTGTAAACTCCAGCGTTTCTTCTAGCTAAGTTTTTATCACAATGAACACCAATAGATGTGAATGCGAACATATTATTGTAACTGCGAACGCAGTTACGAAAATCTTTAGCAGCGTTGCTATGGTCAAGGTATAAATTTACTAATTCAACAGGCATTTCAGTTTCAAGTAATTTTACGTCTCCCGATGAACAACAAAAACCTAGGGGCTCAAGATACACACGTTTAGCATCATAAAATTTACAGTTGGGTACAGGTGATAGTAAGTCAGGCATGTTAGTAATACATTGCAAATGATCAAAACATCTTTTTCGTTGCTTGACTGTCGTAGTCGGTGGTTCCATATGTTTTCTCTGTCGAATATTTTTAGCTTCTCTACGTTTTTCTAAAGATGTGTATTTTCCTTTGTGTGTTCTAGATTGTGTATGTACGTTGTGTATTCTTTCTGTAGAAGTAGAGGACATTTTATATAGAGCAACTTAAAAGCGGAAATAAATGTTAATTGTGGGTGTAGGTTATAGACAGCAGTGTCTCACAAGGTGCTTAACAACGACCAAATTAGTATATAAGGGTAAAACCAAAGGTGATCACCGTGTCGACTAATACGCACAAATATCACAATAAACTAAACACAGTAAAAGTGAACAATATATTGAGATAAGAAAATTACAAGTATAGTGAGCACGTACGAAATTTTCTTTTGAATCAATTATTAAACAAACAGAATGTACAACAAATCAAAAACAATGAAAACTACTGTACCTTGTCATTAAAGGGCGGTGGGGATGCAACTATCTAAGTACGAGTGCAATGGCAATCAGTGAGAGCAAGCGTACCAAGGTCACCTGCAAATAAATATACAAAGTTGACATTAACATAAAGCCGTCGCAATCTTGTTGCTATAGAATGCACATTTTCCTATCATTTGTGCATACATGAGTAATAAGAACATTAGCAGAAAAGTGCAAGTTACAAGTTTTAAAGTTATTCACAAAATCATGACCAGGGATCGTAAAAAAACATAAGGCCCCTAACCTAACGCTGTCATCTTTGCACAGCTGACGATATGTTTCGACAGATAGAAATTAACTCAAAGTAAAGCAGTGCATAAAATGGGTGAAAATATTTTTCTATAAAAGAAAAAAAGCTAACCTGTTTATTCAAAAACGTAAAAATACATTGATGGAAAATGGACCCAGCATTGTCAAAATTTCAACTGTGTTAGCTTTTCTATTTTTGAAGTTATCAAATACTTGCCGAAGCAAAGGAAGAGTGGCAGTCCAAACACACGCCCTATACCTACGTTAAACATGGCATTGATATTGAATTTATCTAACATATACGTATTTCTAATTTTCATTAGTTTTTTTCACATTTCACTATACTGCATGTGTGCCCATTCAGGATTTCCATAAGACTGTAGCAGATTTAATATAAGTCAATCCTGTTAATCGTGTTATACCATATTTGAAGCAAATTTTTGAGTTGAAAAGTTTACCTCACATGTTTCTACCCTATAATGTCATATATATTTATCTAAATGAAAATAGAAGATGTGTTGTCATAGTTTTCTATTCATATACGGCAAGTCGATAAATATTTAATACGCATGTAATCATTAAAAAAAGAGAGAGAAAGAGAATACAATTCAAGAATCTGATAAAAGTGAAACAAGTAGGAACAGAGGCTCGCTATCTTTTTTAAAATGCATACAAGATAGAGAAAAATCATAGATTCTAATATGTAATGCAAGCTAGTGTTTTCGTATCATTTCCACAGGATCATAACCATATTAAAATGTATCAATTTTTTTTCGTAATTCTACTAAATTTTATCGAGCAAAAGCCTTTCCCAAAAAAGTTTATGTCCAATGCAAACAATATTTTATAGATTGGTTCAATTTTCAATATGGATGCAGATTGTAATTAGGTTATTAATCACCAAAGCTAGAAATGTCATAAGGAAAAGCTTCCAAACAGATAATAATAGAAGCATGCTTATAGATTACATACTGTTTTCCCATTGCTGGCCGATTGAATTGTGATTAAACTCTCAAATTTGAAATTTATTGGGGAAAACGAAAGAGCTAGTGTCAGTAGCCAAAATTTGATAGCAATTAAATTAGAATTTTTATTTCTGTCGATAAAGATAATATGTGTGCAGCTGAAAAGTAAAAATGTGTAAGAGAAGAGCTGAATTCGGGAAAACTCTGAAACTAAGTTTAAATAAAAATGGATCAAAAGTTAGTAACCTTAGTGCCTAGTCTCTTGTTACAGCAATATAAATGTACGGTTAAAGTTTGTAAATAAAAAAGGAGTCTACCATCAATATAAAGATGCAATAGCATTTAATATTTTGTTAATTTCTCCTTTCTACTTCTGTTATTTAAGATAATATATACGCATATTAAATGATTAAATATCTAAGAAGAGTTCAAATACTGCAAACATTGACACCATAAATATTACTAATGACTATTTCCGCTGTATTAGTTATGAGTTTTCCAATTCATTTCAATATCACAATTAAGATTCAAGATCCCTAATAATATACGTGGGTGCAATGATTATGAAACATAATGAAGTATGCATCATCCACCAATTATATTAAAAATATATCAGCATATGAAAGGAGAGAACTCATAAGTTGCATTCACATCTCAGTTTTGTCACTTTGTCAACAACTCATCGTTTTCAATATGAAGAGGATGTATCCATGACACAATTGCGGTTGCTGATAAAAAGACAAAAAACAAAAATGTATCCTTGAATTTTTTTTGACTAAATATGTACGGATCACTCGAATACCATACAGGCATCATATAAGACAAGCAAATCCTTCACAATAAATTACCAATTCGTATAACATAATCTCATCGGAGCAAGCGGCGAAGAAACATTGCAGTATAATCAATTTCAAGTAAAGGTGCTTTCATAAACATAATTAAAATTAAAGATGCGATTGCCTACCAGGAGGCTGGCCGCGGGAAGTGAACACAGGTGTGTCAGGCGGTGGAGAAGTCCAGGGTGGTATCGCGACAGATGAACAGTGATGAGACGAAGATAATGTGACAAGGTCGTAAAAGAGGGAAAAAATAGGAAAGAAGGAGCAATAGCAAAATTAAAGGAAAAAAGAGCCGACAGCACTTGAAAAAGATATGCGATGCCGACAAGAAAGGTACACGTAGAAGGAGCACACTACAAAGAGAGAAAGGGAATGTTAGCTGCTACCGAGGAGAAACTGGCCGGGCAACGGGCACAAATTCACAGTCAGACATTTACTCAAACACCACGCAGACATGAAATAAAACAAGCAAATCCTTCAAAATCAACTGCCAATTCCTATGATATAGTGCTGACATATGATCAAATTTTCAACAGAACACAATAATCAATTTTCAAGTAAAGGTACATAATTAGAATTACAAGTATGGTTGCCTACCGGGTTGTCAGCGGGGAGGGAAAACATGTCAGGCGATGAAGAAGTCCAGAGCAGTATCAACAGAATCGAACGGCGATCAGGCGACAGAATCGAACAGCGATCAGGCGAAGATAATCAAAGTCGATCGTAAAAGGGGAAGAAAAAAGCAAGGAAAGAACAGTAATAACATTAAAGGGGATGATGAGAGAACACCCAAATCATTTACAAGGCCGACAAAGAAAGTACGCGTGGAAGTGAAAGTACACGTGGAAGGAATACAAGTGCACTAAAGTGATAAAATGAGAACAGAAACGCTACCTGCTACCGAGGATAAACTGGCCAGGCAATAGGCTTGCTCCTTTTATATATATACTAGGTATTGATCACCTCATATGATGAGGTGCCTGGCTAGCCCGGTCAAGTAATCAGATTAACATAAACCACACGCTTTAAAGAAAAACCACGTCAATATGTGAAAGTAAAGACGAAAAAAACTTGTGGTGGTTTTTGTTCCAATGTCCTGTAACTTTCCATCTATCAAAGTTCTTTATGCTCTTTCAAGTACTGCAAAACAAAACATATACCAAATGTTTCTTATTTCTGAGAAACTGAGTTGACGTCCTATACGTCTTTACCTATTCACAAAAACAACTCAAAAATTAGGAACTACTGCAACTTAATTACAATGAAGCCACTCAGCTCCCACCCAGTCTTGGAGAGAGGAGGAAGATGGGTGCCTGAGACAAAAGCTGGGCACAACAAGTTTCCTTTCAGTTGGTCCAACAATGAAAAACAAATGATATTAGAAGTTCATGAAAAATAAACATCATATACCAATTTCCAAAAGGTTATCTAACAACAGCAATCGCAACACATTATTATTGAACAAAGGAAACCAATTTCGGGAAAACAAGGGAAACTCAATAAATTAAGAAATTAGTATAAATCAGATTTTTTCCATAATGAACTGAAATAAATCAACATAAGATTCAGGTGTAACTCCCATTCAAAAAAATCAATCGGTAAATGAAGTCAAGCAAGCTGAAGGCTATATGCAAGGCGACCGCGCAAATAGATTAGAAGAAATAGTTGATGATGACATAGAGGTAAAAGAAAGCAAGAATTGCAAGATAAATCAGGCTCAATTCTATTCATAAATAGAAGACCAATGTGGCCTTACTTTGAAAGTATTAAGCTGCATGGCCAGGTTAACGACCTGCAAACTCACCAATTTCACATGTCATTCTCCTATACTTTAGCAGAGTTCCACTTCCACAATTGCAAAGTATCCATCCTACAATAAACCATAACAATGACAAGAAAATTATCATGAGAAAGGGAGAAAATGGCTTCTGGTACTCATCAAACGACTCACAAGCAGAACGATGGGGCTCTTATAGATAAACAACAGGTTTGAGATCATAATCAGAATTGTGCTTTCATTTAATTTCACTGTGATAAACGAAATATATAAATCTCCAAAAGGAATAACAGAAAGTGCACGTACGCAAATAAAAAGCTTAAAACCCATTATGCATTAGCATGTCACGTGCGCGAAAAATCAACTCTTTGATAGTACATATTTTCCATAATAGTATAAACACTATTTAAATTATGTAGTAGTAGTGATTTTTGTCTCAAAGACAAACTGTAATTTCTCATTCCCAGTCAATATAGTTGAAGAGGATCAAAAGATTAATGCTCTTTCTCTAAGAAAAAGACTTTAGTAACATGAAAGTAAAGTAGGTTTAGGCAGAGGTGTAAATGAATGTTGTCTTCAAGTTGTATGCGCTCGTATAATACATGGGAATTAAATATTTTTAAGACGTGAATAGCCAACAAGTGCACCGGGTTATAAAATTTTAAAAACCTTATTCAGAGATGTATATGAAACATGAAGTAAATGTAACAACAATTTGAGTACCTGTCTAAGCCCACCAACACCTATGCTGCATCCACTAATGAGCATAGTCAGAAGAGATGTCACCACAAGACCTCCAAGATCAGGAACAGAGCCTCCAGCACCTTGAATTGCATTTACGATGCTTCCTTATGTGGACCCATCTCCACGCTCGATTCCTTGAATAAAACAGAAAGTTATGGCACCAGTTGAAGTGATATTTGAGAGAGCCTGTAGGACATATAAACCAGATGAATTTGAGTTTGCGCTATGAAGGAAAAAAAATAAGTTTCCTATTAGCTATCGGAACTCACAGATGTATCAGCTGATGTTTTTCATCGTCAGCCTCTAAAGGATATTACTTCACAACCATTTGATCCTTTCCGTACTCTTTATCAAGGACAATGATCTTCCCCATGTATGCTCTTCGTTCCTATTTCCAGAATGACCACGACAGTGAAATTATGACTGATCAAAAAAAGTAAATTACTCTGCCTTGGGAACCAAAACTGTAAGGGACACCAACTTAAAAATATGTAATTTAAAGGAACAATGAATTATAAAGCCGTATCTTAAATTTTCCAGAATATATGAATTATAGATTTTTTAAAGTCTACAAACAATTGGCATCTCCTACTTTCATGGAAAAGACTATAAATTCTTACTAAACTTTTTGGAATTTATAAGCTCATGAATTTTTTTAAAAAAATAAAATACTTCTTGAAATTTAAGTTGGAATGACAAAACCAATCACAATAGAATCATTCACATTATATTTTCCTACCGAAAGTTTTTTTTTTTCTTTTCCATTTAAGGTACTGGGAGATATTTATTGGACATATGTATTGTGCAAATCGACATATTACATCGTAGAATTACATCAGCTGAACAAGCTAAGCCGCCTTCTCCACTTCATATTCATTTATGATAATTCCAACTTGCAAACTCCTACATTCCTAGGGGCATGACCAGTCATGCTCGTGCAATTTCGTGTTCAAATATTGTAACTAATTTGACTTAAAAGTGCACCCCAGAGTTTGGCTTGATTTTAGGAGTCAATCATCTTGTCTCACAGGGAAAATTAAATAGGTTCTTGAATCAAATATTACAACTCTAAACTATGTATGGATATGCGTAAACTCATCTCTCTCTATCTACAGTGTACATACATCCTAGTGAATTTTCCTTAATACATTTATGGCTTTAAATCTCAATATTGAATGGTGAGTACATGAAGCAGCAAGATGATGCAACTTATCAAAAATGTAAAAGACAGAATGAAAGGAGGTAGATTCATGAATACCTAATATAGCATCTAAATGCTCTTTTAAAAGGATCTGCTCATTACGTGTTCCAGGGAACCATGTAGATATCGAATTCCCATCTTCTCAAGACTTTAGCCTCTATTGCTAGTGATGTATTAGTCTTAACATTGGCATACAAAGAAACGAATATTCAAATTCATGGAACTGATTTAAAGTAAGCAAAAAAATACCTGAAGCTCATTCAAATAGTTAATACCACACACATTTTCCCAGGAAACTTCAAAGACTATGAACCCATACAAGGTTCTATGCAACTTGCTGTTTGCAATCAAAGAATTCCTAAGTTTCTTTACAGGCTGAAATGTTTTCCATCATCTTTCTGTCCTTCCGCCCTCTGGTGATGGCAAAGGGGTAAAACCTGGACTGAAATTTTCAAAATTATTATAAACAATTTAGTTAGCAACTGATATTAAAGTTGCAAATCCTGTTAATTGTGTGGTACAAAGAAACTGTAGAAACCTTAGTGACCACAAATTGCCACAAATGTGTAGGCTTCGAGACAAGATCCTTTAACCATGGCCAGTTGTCCACCAAGATACATAATTTCCCACTGTCAGAGGCCATAAATAGGCTGAGAGGGAAAGATATGACTGTAAATCCCTGCAAAAAAAAAACACCAGAATTTATGATCAGAACTCTCTGTGCATGAAAAACATTGATTTAGAATATATGCATCATCGCACAATTATCAAGGGGGCAAAATTGATCATGTTCTAAGTGAAAGAGTATGATGGCTATAGAGAATATCATGAGATGTAAGATCCATCACTCACAATTTCATGTAGAGAACTATGCTATAAAGGGGTGGAATAATAGTGTAAGATCTCAATGTGGCTGCTAATAAGGGATGGTATAATAAAATATACAACATTGATTGCTTGAGGGTTTCAATCTTACTAAACAATGGATTCATAACCTTGGGAATCAATCCAGTTTGGCATCCGTCTTTAAGACTTGTACCCATGGTGTACGTTTTTCCCAACCCTGTTTGTAGCATACAAAAGTTCAAAATTTCAGATAAAGACTAATAGCAGCCACAGTATTATAGAATTTTGCCATTAGGACTCTATTTTTAGAAGATTGTAAGATATACCTGTCCATAAGCAAGCACAATAGCATTATACCCTTGAAACAGACCATCAAAAAGAGGTGATACACACTTATCGTACATTGCAATTGAGGGAGAGACAGTGCTTCCAAAAACATGATTGAATGTAAACGAATTGGTGCCAATTTGCACCTGCAGCACAATATACAACAGCACTAAAATAAATAAAAACTGATAACGGAAAAGAGATTAATTGGATACACCTATTACAAAATATTAAAGCCCAACATAAGAGTTTCACTCCCTGTATATAGATAGACACAAAAATATATACTTCATTCAAAGTCTAAAAGATACTACAACCCCTATTTCAAACCTCGTAACCCCAGAAGATAACAAGATAAATTGATAAGTTCTCAGCTAATCAGCAACGCTTTTGGAAATTGGGGGAAATGTATGCGAGAAAACTGTAAAGGGAACCTCTTAAATGAAAGAAGGAAAGGTGATTTTTCCAGGCCAATGGAGAGTGGCGTTCTCGACGGCCTCTGTGGTGGCGTCCCTCCACCATTTGCAGACGCATCCGCACCGCTGTGGCCATTTGTCCTCACTCACTTCCACTCTCTGCATTATCTCACCCAGCAGCTACGGCAGCATACCCGCCCATGAATCAACTCCGACGAAACCGATTCGCCCGTCATTACGACTCCGTGGTGTATAAAGAAATCGCAGAGAAGAGGTGAAACCGTTGAGAGGAACAAGAGTGAGAGAAATAGAATTGGAGTTTTCTAGATTGTAATTGTAATTGTGTGCCTGAAGGAAGAAGCCACGTATCTAGAGAAAGAAACGGTGAAATGGTGGACAGAAGAGTGAAACGGCGGTGGGCGAGGCTCAGTAACGGCTTTAGCATAGAATAGAGCTGTGGAGAGATATGTATTAGGCACCGATTTTTGAGTTATTGCTGAGTAAATCCAGTATGACTACAGCCGCCATTGTTCAAGGTGAGAACCCGTTACAGATGACGTGGGTGACTATTTGGAAGCAAGAAATTTCAGTGTGGCGACGCGTGGTTTCATCGAGTTGGGTAGGTTGACCTTCTACCGATGGGAAACTGGCCAACTTACCGGCCATTTCCCTTTTATATATGTAATAGATTAGTTTATTTGGTATGGGAGTTTGCACATGTATATTAGAAATTACAGTGTGACTGACTTGAGATTTAGATTAAAGAGAAAATGTGACTTCATATTCTTTTATCTAGCTAAGTTGGAAGAGTTGCTCTTTATATTTTATTTTGAACTGAGTTCTTCACTTTTCTTGCATATGTCACTAAAAGAATATGCTATGCACAATAATTTCAGAATAATTTTCACTTTATATTGTTTGTGGAGGAAATTTAATATATAAAATAATAAGTGGACTTTTTGTATCAAATTAGTGATCTATGGGAAAAAAACTATACTAATGCTTAATGCTAATAAATATGATTGATTTTGAAAGAATTTATAAATGAGCGAAATTGTTTTTGCCTTTTTATGAAACTACCAATTTTCGATTTATTTGGTTTACAAATATTAAAAGTTATAAAGGACACAAAGCAGACAACAATCTGTCATTGATTGTATGGGAGAGCTATCGAAGTATATGTCATGATGAATGTAGATGGTTGAGCTTGTTATTCTTCCTAATCCTAATGCTATTAGTACATCTAAAATTTTAGTTCCACTAAAAAAATGCCATAATTTAATTTTTAATCCACATGATAACACTTAAAGACAACATGACCACATTCCAAGATCTCAAAGTATACAAAGGAGACCATATAATTTTTTGAAACAATCCACCAAACATAAGATTAAGCCTTTCATAGTGTAACTTAAGGAGGAAACAAAAAGTGTTGTAGAATTTGAAGGGGAAAAATGACATCAAACTATAAGAAGCAAACAATGCCATTGAGCAAATAGGAACTTCATTGAAGGGCAGGAATTAAGATAACAACCACCCAATTTTAATCAATGATAGGGTCAAAAAAGCCCAACACAAGCAATATAATCCGTTGAATTCCAACTCGCAGTCAGTTAAGGTGGAGATGTAAGACACACCGACACAGCACAATGAAGAGGGGATATTACCTATGTTTGTGCAATTGAAGCTGTGAACGGAGAAAGCTGTTGAAAAACAAAGAACAGAAGCAAATGTAAGAGTTTCCGTTAAAGTTGATGCTTGTCAACCTAGTAACTGAATCCCACCATGAGTTGGAGAACTTTCTGCACAAAAGAAAGCGGAGAGGCAAAAAGGAGAACTCGCTAGTGTCGATACAGAAAAGCAAAAATGCAGAGGGAATGCATGTACAAGCTAACAAGCAATCGAAAACTATCCATAGATGCAAAATGAGCAATCACAGTTGATAAGAATATCATATAATTTCGATAAATATTAACACGCAAAAACTTTCATTTTGCATTGTCGGATTATTAATCAATCTAATTATGAAGAGTGATTCAACATGTTACCTAAGGTTCATTAACTGGGTAAATTTTGATATGCCCTCCTTAAGCTGTACTCTGGTTTTAGTGGGAGTAAAGGATGCACATATGAGGCTAAATTGCAGACATAAAGTATTCTTGTAAATTCCTTTGACTAATTGTTTTATTAAATGATATGGTTGGTATGAAATTTCAATTTGCATGCAGTGAAATCGGAAATGTTGAGAAACAGAAACAGTGCATAAGAAAAATTAGTTATTACCTATATTTGTTTGTGCAGATGCAGCGATCAAGTGAGAAAGAAACTTGTCGACGGGAACAAGAAAGGAAGCAAAATAGAAAAATTAGGATTGCCTGAACTGTAAAGGCGGAGGTCGTATGTGGTGTAGGAAGAAGTGACGAAACCAAGAACAGAAGGCAGAGAGACAGAGAGCTTACCGATACGGTGATAAAAAAGTTGAGACGAATGGGAGCAGTGCCGGCGCGACGGGCAAAACAAAATTACAAAGGGTGAAAACCTAATTGAGAACCATATGTGGAAGTAAGAGTTAGAAAGGTGTAAAAGTAAAACAAAGTGGGGATTTCGAGCAATCGGCAGGTGGAGGTTGTGGTATGTGTCTCTCTCCTCACTCATAACACACGTATGAAATACTGAGATTAAGGCTTGCCAAGTGTGAAATATGGTAACCGACAACGGAACAAAAACTGGCCAATTTTGGGTTGAAATCCTTTTATATAGAGTAAGATATATATATATATATATATATATATATATATATATATATATAATTTATACTGGTGGGGTAATGGCTATGATGCTTCTAAAGGCACCAAATGGACTCAATGGGATAGATTGTGTTAAAAAAGATGCAGGTAGGTTAGGCTTCCACAACCTTCACATTTTTAATCTTTACCTTACTCAAAAAGATTGAATGGAGACTTATTTTCGATCAAGAAGCTTTAGTAAGTAGAATACTCAAAGCTAAATATTTTTTAAAGAGAGATTTCCTAGACGCAGACATACAGGTGGAGAAGTATCTGGTCGGCCAAGGATATCATTAGAAGAGTCATCAGATGGAATGTGGGGAACGGATCAAATGTGAAGGTTTGGGATTACCCGTGGCTTTGTGATGATGATAATTTTTATATTCGTACCAGTCCCAACCCTCTACTTGCAGACTTGAGGGTGTTTGACCTACTCATCCCAAGATGCCAACAGTGGGATGTTGAACTCTTGGAAGATCTATTCATTCCAGAGGATGTCCACATAATTCTAAACACAACTTTACCTCCGATAGGAACCTCTGATAAACTTATCTTGCACTATTTACAAGACGGGAAGTTTTCAATGTAAACAACTTATAAACTAGTCTCTTCACTTACAGTCGACTCATCGTTTGGAATAGAAGAAAATTGGAAAACATTGTGGAGTTTAAAAATATTGCCTAGAGTGAAAATTTGTTTATGGCGAATATGCAAAGATTTTCTTCCCAATAAAGTTAATCTCTTCAAGAGGGGAGTAGGAGATGATAATATGTGTGATGTTTGTTCTTTGGATAATGAGAGTGCTTGCCATTTATTTGTGTCTTGCCATTTTGCTGAGGATTGTTGGAGGGAGGCAGGATTTCAAACCATAGAAGGAGCTACCACCCGAGCCGACTCGTTACGTGATCTTATTTTACTTCTATTACATGAGTTAATAGAGGAAAAGAGAGTGGTGTTTGCCATGGTTCTTTGGAAAATTTGGAGAGAGCGAAATCGTGTGGTTTGGGATGGGAATCATTATACTGCTGCAAGGGTGGTTTACTCTGCCATTAGTTCTCTCCATGAGTGGAATGTAGTAAGATCGAGGCCAACCACTAGGAATATGGAGGAAACGTGTACTTCTTGGTATAAACCACCAACCTCATTTGTAAAAATTAATGTTGATGCCACTTTTTTCACTGAGACCTCGAAGACTGGAGTAGGAATGGCTATACGGGATGAAGAAAGGTCTTTTGTTGCCTGCAGAACATTAGTAATTTCAGGAAAACTTTAGGTTGATGAAGGGGAAGTCATAGGACTCTATAAGGCAATGTCATGGATTAAGGAATTAGAACTTCAACGCACTGTTTTTGAAATTGAACCCAAGAATGTCCATGATTCGATTTCCAAATTAGAAGTGGATGCATCGGTGCTTGAAGATTTTATATTACATTGCAAAATTTTACTCCAGATGAATAGGTTTTATTCTGTTAAACTTGTTCGTAGTACAGCCAATATCCTGGCACATTGTGTTACTCGGACTTCACGAAACTTTGCAAATCCCCCATTGTTGGATAGAGTCTCCTAACATTGTGGATGACTTACTCGATATGTCTTGTTCTTATGATTCTTAATGAATGCGCGATTGTTTGTTAAAAAAAAGAGTTATATTTAATTAAAAATTCAAGAATTTCATTAATTAAATTTAAGATAAATTATATTAAGTTAAAAATTTAAAAGTTACGTGAATTTAAAAATTCATTGAAATTTTAAGTGAATAAATTTATATAAATATAATTAATAAAGTTAAATAGATAACAATGAAAATAAAGTAAGGATAAAATATGTAAAAAAAAATATTTCTCGTTAGTCACTTTTATTATTATAGGATAGGATTATGATAACAAGCTTTACTATACTTCTGTGATGGTTATTCACTTAAGTTTTCATAGCTTGTTTACATTTTAACCATATTCTTCTTTAGACATTGGAGAGTGTGAATGTAGTTACTTTGAGGGCAGTTATGTGGTATGATCTGGCCTTGGGATATGTTCATTTACACTGATTGGCAATTTAGCCCATGTGCTATACAAAGGGGTAGGCTTCATAATTTCAAGGTGTGGTATGGAGGGTGGGAGAAAATACCAAAAATTCTGTATACCGAATTTGTTGTATCGAAAATTATTGAAAAGTATCGAATTTTAGGTATATCAAAATTTTTAATATATGATATAGTTGTTGAATTGAAAATTTCAGTACGGTACCAGTATTATGTTTCCAAATTTTCTATATTTCGGTATACCGAAAATAATTTCAATATTTTGATATTTGATCTCAACATACCGTACTGTAAATATTGAAATTTTTTATATTTATTTTTTAAAATTTTAATCATATATACTCTCTCCATCCCTAGTATTTTTACCCGTTTATATAGGCATGAAGATTAAGTATCTTTTTTTAATATATAATATAAAAAATAGGGATAAATTGGTAATTTTGAGAGAAAAATAAATAAAGTTGTTAGAAATGATGAATAAAGTGTAAAAAAAATATATATAAAAAGTTATTAGAATTGATGAATAAAGTGTAAAAAGTAGGAAAAATGTATAGTGTATTTTTATCATTAATGAAAAGAATAAAAATACGTGGGACGTCTCAAAATGAAAAATTGGTAAAAATACGTGGGATAGAATATTAAAATTTTTAGTACGTTTCTTATTAGGAAAATTTATATATTAACTTTAAGAATAAAATATTTATATAGAGTTTAAAATTTTATTTAAATACAATTTTATTATATTATTTAAATTATACTATATGTTTAATTATGCATCACATTTATTCATATATAATTTTTTTAAAATGTTAAAATAAACTCTAATAATTATGAAAGGTTAAATAATGGTTTTTTTGTCTATTAATTTACCCTATTTTTAAAATTGGTCCATAGCTTTTCGTGTTTTGATAATAGTCCATTTAATTTATAAAATTCAATCATTAGGTCAAACCTGCTTAGCAAATAATCCAACATGTCAAGATTACGCGGCTTTTCTTTTAACAAAATGAAAAATTACGGGTCTTTTTGGTTTAATAAATATAATTCTCATCTTTCTTCAACATGTCCTGCTCATGTTTTCAGTTTTCACCCATTAAAAATTCTCTCTCTCTTTTTTTTTTTTTACATTTAAAAAATTCTCATTTCTAATTCATAATTAAATATACCATCAAATACAACAATGTTAATTAATAGACGTACGTGATGTGCGACAATCTCAATCTCATTTCACACAAGCCTATGTTTGGAAGGGAAGAGGCAAATATATCAAGGGAAAAACTTATGTGCACTCGGGCGTACGGGCACACTCTGTGCGTCTTTAGAATTTTGTGTTAAATTGTATACCCTTTAGTATAAAGATGTGTATCCTTTATTTTATGAAGAAAAATAGAAAATATTAATAAAAAGTGTATACCCTTTAGAATAAAATGGTGTACCTTACTAATTAAAGTGTATACCATTTTGAACAAAACAATGTACCCTTACCCATAATACTAAATTTTAAAGGCGCACGGTGTGCCCCGGGTGCACGCAAACTCGCTCAGATCTCAATCTCTTATTAGCAAAATCGAATGATACAGTTGACCTAAAACCAGCAAGATTCTAAAATCTATCAAATTTTCATGCTAATCAACTTGGTTTATTGATTTTTCAGTACATTGATTTTTTGGTATGAAACAGTATGTCAAAATTTCGGTATAAATTGATATTTATCAAAACAATATCGACATGCGATTAATTTTACGGAAATTTCGGTATGTCAAAAATTGGTATATCGTTTAGGAGGTCCAAAATATAGTTAAATTGTTTGATATAACTTTTTTGTGCGATTGTTCACGTTGTTTATGGTTAAATTTTTTTATTTACCAACTTCTTTGACTTTTTTCAGGGTGTTTGATATTTTTAGGTTAAAAAAAAGTGTAAAATATAGTACGTGTGTTAAGTGTGAGTGAAAATTAAAAAGTGAAGTCTTTTGGAGTTATTAATAACTAAGTTATCTCATTTTTAAGGAGTTAGATACTTAGATTTAATGTGCAACGTACACTTCATCAAATATTAATATATATCTGAATACATTTAGGATCATACATAAATTAATTTCTCTTTTCTTTTCATTATCTCTCCAACAATTTTTTTTGTATTTCATCACTATAGATTTTTCTTAGGATATGTATCACTTTTTATTAGTTATGCATATTTTCGTAGTACATGTATAACAAATACACAAATGAATTAAAATAAGTACGACAACTTGAAAAAATGAATACAATTGTAACAAAGTAAATTATAGTATTCCTTTTAACAAAAGCTCATCTAAGAAAACTCATAAGAAAAAACACATTTTAACATAAAAAGTAATACATTTTTTTAATATAACAAATACACCAATGAATTAAACTAATTACAATAGTTTTAAAAAATAAATAATACAGTAACTTAACATTATTCCTCATCTAAGAAACTCATCAGCAAAATCAAAATGGTTTAATCTATCCACTGATAGAAAATCGAGAGGAAACTTAGAAAGGTGGTTGGTGGTAGAGCGACGGTACTCCTTATCGAGAATGGAAAGGGGGCTAGTGATGGAACGATGGAGCGCGACGAAGAGAATAGCGGAGCAGTGGTGCCGATGGAAGAGTAGAATGGTGAAGTGTAATAGAACAGTGGAGCTGATTTATCCGGAGTTTGGAGAACTATTCACTCTTTTTGTTCACTCACAACAATAATTACCCTCAAATGTAAAGGGTCAATTGCACGTGACCAAACTAAATTATCGAATCCACTGTACGTGACCAAGTCAAATTATCGAATCAACGGGATTAGAATTAAATAGATTACCACAAAAATATAATTTGCAACACTAATAATTAAGACAAATGACCTTTTCTGAGTTTCAATTAATTAACTAATTATGCAAAAAATTAAATAGCAAAATAAAATAAATAAAATAAAAACCACACTCAATCACATGTGTTTCAAGAGATAAGAACAAGATAGTTTTAGAAAAATTCAGTTTATCATGTGAATTAAGACATATAGACAAATGAATCATAGGACCAAATTAATAAGATAATTCTCTATTTCATTTCTAGGTACTTCATGCTAAATTCCATCTAAGGTTAGAGCACTAGATTTACCTTTATAGGTACTAAGGAAATTAAATACCCACAACCCCTTATTCACATTCTAGGCGATTCACATGCAAAATTCCATATAGTCATGTAGGCTAGTGCAAGAGATCTACCTTTTAGGTACTAAAAGAGTTGGATTAGGACTTCCTTACTCTATTTCTCTTTAACAATGGTCATCCAAAGATAAAAAAGTATCCTATATTGATGGTCAAGTAATCAAAGACTATATATTGGTCAATCCCCTTCAATTGCCATGAAATAACAAATATAATCATGCAACACATTCAAATTCCAATCATACATATCATATCATGAATATATAATTGACAAGAGAATTAAGAAACATGATCATACAAGTTTAAAATAAAACTTCAATAAGGAATAAATATTTTGCAAAAATCATCATCAACATGTCCAAAATCTCAAATCATCATAATAAAATTTTAAAATCCTAAAACTATCAAAAGGAAACTAGCTCATGGTGTTACAAGCAACAACCTTACCCATGAGTCTATAAATCAACAATAAGAAATACTCCCTCCGCCCAGTTCTAAAGTGTTCATTTGCTTTTTACACATGGATTAATGAGTATTATTATTATATGTAAAGTGGGTAGTTGTTTTAGAGGGAAGTGGTGGACCATATTGTGTATTTTTTTACTAAATAGGAGAAATGGATACATTTGAATCGGACGCCAAAAATAGTAAAATGAATACCTTAGAAGGTGACGAAGTGAGTAAAAGAAAGAAGAAAAACCTTTTTTCTGGAATAATTTTTCTGTCTTCTTTTTCTGTCTTGATTGAATAATTTTTCTGTCTTCTTTTTCTATCTTGATGATCTTCCTTCAAACACCGTGATTGAGTGTGAGAGGTAATGGATGAAAGGGAGGTGAATGGTAAAAGGTGGAGGGCGGATGGCGTGAGGTGTGGTGGTGGAATCAGTCGTGTATCGGGGAGTTGTTCACGGCTCTTTTTTTCTGGTCGAAGGATTTAATGTGTATAATATATAGGAATATAGCATGTAGGCTTGTGTCTAAAATGCTCTTTTTTAGATGGGCTAAGTACAACGGTGGATACGTGACATGGGCTTGGATGTGGCCCAAACATAATTGTTTTCAACTAATCTACACATGGACCCACTAATTTACATCAATCTGCATCAATTATGATCAATTGGTTTGCAGACAAAGTATTTGATTTAATTCTCATTGTCCCACTAATCAATTAATATTCTCAACACCCTATCAATTTCACCTTAAAATATACTTAAAATTTGTAAAATTTCAACAATGCATTAAAGAAATTATAAAAATAAGCAATAACTCCACAAATAAGGTTAAAATTATGCAATAATCATCTAGAAACAGCATGTGAAAAGTACGAATTTTCGTAGTGAACAAGAACACGTTGGCAAGACGAGAGGACGAAAGTGAGGGAAAGGGGCGATAGATCTGGAGACTGGAGAAGGCGGTGAAATGGGAGAGGGGTCAAAGGCGGATCGGATTAAGCTCGGTTGTCAAGTTGCAACTTGTTATACATTAAAACTCGCCCTTTTTAAGAGTGAAAAGAGTGTTAAGGGAAAATACAATACAAATTACAATAGTGCGAAGGATTCTAAATACAAAGGTATATATTAAAAACAACAAAACATTATTATACTTAATAAAAAATAATTATAATCATAATATTATTTATATATATTTTTGTATATAAAGATGAAAAAAATAAAATTAATTATAAACAAAGAAAAATTAAATAAATAAATAAAAGAAAATAAATTATTTATATAAAAATTATTATAATATAATTTAAATTATTTGTGATATTAAGGAAGGAAAAATATTTAAATAAACAAATAATATATCAATAAAAAGAAGAAATGGAAGTGTTGCAGAGAGGAGAAGAACAATACACCAATCATATCTTTCCAAAAAACATCACCAAATCAATTGGCTACTACAAAAATACTATTATAAAACTCAGGCTTGTGCTCCTTCAAAATGAGGGGGAAGAAACTATAGTCAACGCACAAATTTATATGCATTACATTACAAATTAATAAGAGAGGTGTGGGAATAATTAATTAATCCCTCTCCTATTTAATTATTTAACATGAAGGTTTACAAACTAATAAGAGAGGCAGCGGGAATAATTAATTAATACCTCTCCTACTTAGTTATTTAACATGAATGTTTTAAATGCATATAATATTCACAACCTAGTATGCTCCTACAACGGAGGATGTAAATAACATAAAATCATGCCCATATAAATAACAATAATAAACATGGAAAATAATTGAAATTTCCAACTGCCTTTATCATATATCATCAATTGTCTGCCAATTTGTATCTGTTAACCCTGCTTTTGTAGCATTTATGATTCCAATTGTTATAGTCTGGAAGGTATGTTTATGTGATAATTAAACCCTCAAACATGTCAAGATTGTTTTTATTTGGGTTGGTGTGTGTTTGTAATAGATAAGAAATGACGGTGTGTCGTATAGGTTTATTTTATGCGGATTTAGATCATATGTAAATTTCGGATTGATTTTTTGGTGTAATTTTGAATTTATTTTGATCTAAAATATGTGTGAACTTTTGTAGAGGGCATATGATCAATGGATTAAATTGTTATACCAACATTGGAATTTTTCAGGTTTTGTAAATTTGCAAATTTGGAGATTTTCGCAAATTTGACAATTTGGAGGATTGACTGCCCCACAATCTTTAAATTCTCAAATATTTCACTTTTTTTAAAAATATTCGCTCAAACCCACTTTTGAGTAACTTTCTTTGTAAAGAGGTAATAATTTAAACACGACTTAATCATGATAGGTATTGATTGTTTTTCCGGCATGATCAACTAAATCTATTTTTTATGTTTGGAGTTCTTGTCCATTGCTTTGCATCATTGTGTTGTTTGGTGGCTGATGATCGGCTCATTCTTTGGTCGACACGCATATGCTCGTACCGATTATTGGAATGAGACTGAATGTCAACGCAACAAAGTTAATCTAATTCGGATTAACTTTGTTCGACGATGATGGGTATCTAACTAGATATCATTAGGGTTCGTATGTCTATTGGCAGATTAAATTTCGTGATTTCAATGCTCATGTTAATCTTTGTAAAAGAACATCCCTGAAATTCTTCCATTATTAGATGACTTACGTTTGTGGAGGACATGAAAACTTCTGAAATGAATTCATAGCGAGGAGAAAAATATTATATTTGTTGACAAATCAAGTATGTAGTCTACCAAATTTTTCACACTTGACTGTTTGCACATGTTTTCCAATTCTCAAAGTCGAGGCAAGCTTTCTTTGTAACAACTAATATGGTGATTTTCCTAATTGATTTCCAGTTCAAATGCATAGAAGTACTGTTGCAAATGCTTTACCGCTATGGCAAGTTTACCAGTTCAGCCTTCTTTATTTTGGACAGGATAGTCTACAGATCGACACGCTCTGATATATCATGTACAAAGGTTTTTGGGTTGACAATTTCATTTCTGCGTTGACAATTTCCACGACTTTGGAACAATTCTCAACTTTCAAGTCATCGAGTGTTTCCTGGAGAAAGCTCTGACTTTCCGGAAAAAAATAGCCCACATTTCAGGAATTGGAGATCAAATAAATGAAACTCCTCCAAACATTACAGTACGCCACGAGCACACTTTCCCATATTGTCCACCTCCTCTTATCATCACTTATACTGATTATCATCGATTTTAGAAGTGTGCATAATGCTCAACATTTTGTTGCAATTTTTGCAAGTTTGACGATTTGCAATTTTTGCAAATTTGAAGGTCTTCGCAAATTTGATAATTTGGAGGAGTGACTGCCACACAATCTTTAAATTACTCAAATATTTCATTTTTTAAAAATATTCATGTTGATTGAAGAACATGTTTTTAATGAGTGGATATTGGCATATCCACTTTTGAGTGACATATCCATCATCATCCAAAATAACTTGACTTGAATGTTACGAATTGGACACCTTCAAATCATCCGGTAACCATGCAAAGAGTAATTTTAATTTTTTTATAATAATTTTAAAATAAATGGATTAGTATCCACACCAATTTTATTAATAAAAAATATGATTGAATTAAAACTTAAATGAATCGAATATGTCCTGCTATGGTATACTTAAAATAATATAATATTATTTTGAAAGCAAAAGAACATGGCATTAATTCAAATTGCAAGAACAGAAGCTGTCGAGAAGGCCATCCACACATGACGGAGGCTCGATCCAACAATGAGGGCTACTGAAAGAACGTGCTACCCTAATAATACGGTGTGCTAATAGGTTGGCACTATGTCGAACAAGCTTGACCGAAAAAAATGGACAAGAGGAAAGAACAATTTTACAAGTAAACAAAAAATTAATGTGCTAGACTTTTGCAGAGCATCATAGACTATTTTAGAATCAATTTCCAGTACTACCTTTTCATAACTTAAGTTCTTCATCCATGAAAGGGCTTCATGGAGACCCATTGCTTCTCTTTCATCCACACGCAGGTAGCTTGGAATAACTAAAGACATGCATGCCACAAATGCTCCATCATCGTCACAGATAATCATATCAATACCTGTCTCGACAGTATCTTCAAAAAAAGTAGCATCCACATTAACTTTCACATAGTTTAAGCTAGGTTTGTGCCACGAAGTGCATTCCATTTGTTGATTTGAAGTTGCTCCTCCACACCTTACGTCAATCCAAGAATTCAAGTAGGTGGTGGCATTTTGCACAGCAACAGTAGCTGCCTTTCTTTCCAAATAGCATCATTCCTATCCTTCCAAATTTGCCATATAAGCATGATAAAAATTGGAGACAAGTTGGAAGGCAACTCTTTGAGCATTAGAAAGACCAGCTCCTTGAACGACTCCACACGGAGAATAGCATACGTGATGATACTCAATAGGCTTACTATTCTCCAACATTCCTCCACAAAAGGACAAGCCACAAATAAATGCCAAGAATTCTTGGTATCATTCGAATAAAGAGTACACATCTTATTGATATCCACACCACGATGAGACAAACTCTCTTTAAGCGGCAAGCTTCCTGAGCAAATTCTCCATAAACAAATTTTAACTTTCGGTGGTACTTTCATATTCCAAAGCAATTTCCAATCTCCTTCAGATTCAATTATGTGGTTTGTCATAAGGCTTGCTGCTAGATTGTAAGCAGATTTCACGTCCCGCGTAAAGTGCCATACCAATTTATCGGTGAACCCCGATGGAGGGAGTGATGTATGCATAATTCTCTTGATATCCTCAGGGTGGAATAACTCTTCAAGTAACTCTACATCCCACCTTTGAACACCTGGGATGAGAAGGTCAGAAACATGGATATCGGTTAGAAATGGATTAATATTTGTATGGAAGAAGAAACTCTCATCATCGTTGATCCAAGGCTGCTCCCAAACTCTAACTGATTCTCCGTCGCCTATCTTCCATCTTGTTCCTTTCCTAACCAAATCTTGAGAAGTCCAGATGCCTCTCAAAATGAAACTTGGGCTCTGCCCAATGTTGGCAGTTAAGGAATCTCCCTTTGAGAAGTATTTGGCCTTGAGAACTTTACACACAAGAGCATTCGGGCCAGAGACAAGCCTCCAACCAAACTTACCAAGTAAAGCTAGATTGAAAAGATGAAGATTATTAAATCCCATTCCACCTTCCTCTTTACGCTTACATAACTTTTCCCATTCATTTAGCTCCCTTTGCCTCATCTTTTCCATTGCCCCACCAAAAGGAATTAAGCATCCTTTGCAACTCATCAACAAGAGTGGACGGAAGGAGAAAAGTGCTCATGCAAAAGGTCGGGATAGCTTGTGCTGCAGACTTGATAAGCACCTCTTTTCCTGCTTTGGAGATCTTTTTATCACGCCATCCATGCAATTTATTCCAGAGCCTATCTTTCAGATAGGTAAAAATATCTCTTTTCTTGCGGCCAATTCAACGAAGGGAGTCCCAAATAACGGCAGTGTTCAATGTTTGAGAGATCGTTTCTTTCTCCCCTTCAGACACATTAGCCCTGAAGAAAATCCCAGATTTATCAAAGTTTACTGCTTGATCAGAAATGGTTTCATATTTACCAAGGACCTCTCTTAGAACTGTACTCTCCTGGGTTGTGGCCCTACAAAAAAGTAAACAATCGTCTGCAAATAGAAGGTGAGAAATCATAGGCGCACGTCTACAAACTCTATTGCCATGTAACTCTCCTCTCGTGTTAGCCCGATTAAGTAAGGTTGAGAGCCCTTCTGCACACATAATAAACAAATAAGGAGATAAAGAATCTCCCTGCCTCAACCCTCTTTTTGGAATGATGGGCCCCACAATATCTTCATTAACAAGCACTAAGTACTTCACCGACTTCACACATAACATTATCCACCCTATCCAAGTGGCTGAGAATCCCAATTTGCTCAACATTTTTTCAAGATAATCCCAATTCACTCTGTCGTAAGCTTTACTAATGTCTATTATTATTATTAATTATTAATAATAATAGATTTATTTTTAATTAATTTTTACAACAATCAAATAAATATATTTTTAATTAATATTTATTCCTAAATTTTATAAATATATTATTTACTAATTTATTACCTAATTTAGATTTATTAATAGAAAATAAATAAATTAGTTTAAAAATTAAATAAAAAATAATGAAATTAATTGTAAGTAAATAAGAAAAATATAAAAAAATAATGGAAAAAACTTGTGTGCCCCGGGGCACGCCGTGCGCCCATACCCTTTAATATTAAATTATATACTCTTTAGTATAAAAACATGTATCCTTTATTTTCTGAAAAAATAAAAAATACTATTAGTGAAAAATGTATACTTTTTAAAATAAAATGGCGTACCCTTATTAATTAAAGTGTATAATCTTTAGAACAAAACAATGTACACTTACTCATCTTGTGCACCTGGGGACACAAGAGACCAACTCAATAATTAAAAATCTAAAAAATGAGAAAATTGTCATAATGGAATACTGTGGAGATGAAGTTTTTAAAATTTGGATAAATATTAAATGAGACTGGTTTAAGATCTTAATTTGTGACACAGAAAAAAATTAAACAAAAAAAGGGCCATGTTTGGTGAATAATGGGCCACGTTTGGTGATTAATTAAGACACCAATTTTATTAAGGGGTACCAATTTTATTAAGGGGCGGCTTTTCGTACCTCAAAATTGTTATTCATACCGAAAGAAATACTCCCTCCGTCCCAGGTTAAGAAGGCCATTTTTTCATTTTGGTCGTCCCACCCAAAGAGTCCCCTTTTATTTTTTACACACATGGGACCCAAACACCCCCTCTAATACAATTAAATATTGGGACCCACACTCCTACTAATACAATTACCCACTACACATTAAATAATAATACTCCTTAATCTACATGCCATAAAACAAATGGCCATCTTAAGGAGGGACGGAGGGAGTATAAATTTAATTTTTTTAATTAATATTACAAAATTACCTATATTTACTAAATATACCCCTTCTCTCGTTCTCTCTGTAAACAGTTGAAACTCTTCTCCTCGTTCAAGAAAAAAGAGACGAATCTTATTAGAATTTTTTCAAGAATTTATTAATCATCAAATGAATAGTAATTGTTTAAGATGATCAATCTGCAGTGGGTGTGAAGGAATTGAGCGTCATAGCATAGGAGACTCTGGAAGGATGGAAGAATTCAGCATAGGGCATGAAATGCCAGCGTTTGGAAAGGAAGGCGGTTCGCCTGGCGTCTGTGGTTGGGAGAAAGGAGAGAATGTGGTGGCAGAGATTATCGAGTCGATCGACGGCATGTGGTTCAAGTCTCGTGCCCATACACGTAAAAATAGACAAGTTTCAATTACAGACCGTCATTTCAAAATATTAGGATGGTACGAACATCAAGAAATTCCAGATAAGTGCAATTGACCAAAGATGTATTATTATGTGTAGAGCTGTCAAAGTGGATTGAGCCCACTGAGCCAACCCGCCCCAACCCACCTTAACCCACAAATTTTTCAACCTAAAATTGTGATGAAAACTACATACTGGTACTTGATCAACACTAGGAAGTGATGAGTGCGTGTTCAAGGTCAAGACTGATGCTGGTGTATGTGTGAAACGGATATAGCAACAACAGACGACTTGAATCAGCTCAAATCAGCAACAATTCGATGTCATGTGTGCAAGTGGGGACTAGGGCGATTTATGGCTGCTGTACAGGTGGCATGTGTGCGGTTTCTGGAAGGTTCCACACATGGATGGATAGCTCGTCACGCAGGCTGTGCGATGGAGTCAGTTGTAACCACAAAGATTCGATTTAACCACTTGGAAATCCAGCTGGAAGTTGGTTACACGAGTTGGTCCTGTAACTTTGTTGTGCATGCATAGAGTGTATATAATGATGTAATCTATGCATGAGCTCATTGTAACACTTTCATTCTCTCAATCAATAATAGATCTCTCTCTCACAGTGGATGTAGGCTTGTGAAAATAAGCTGAACAACTATAAACTCTTTCTTCTTCATACAATCACACACACACACTTTCATAGTTGTTATCATATGTGATCAATTTCTTGTGCTCAATCCATAAAATTGATTGTGAATTCTTAGAGTAATTGTTGGATTACTTAGTTAGGATCTTCATCCGTGAGAAAGTGGCGCCGTCTGTGGGAATCGAACCCACGAGATCAGCAATCAATAGAAGGAGAAATCAAGAAGCAATTAAAGGAAGTTGACACCATGGTTACAACCAAGTTTGATATTAGGAGGTTTACAGAGAAATCTGACTTCGGTTTGTGGAAGATCAAGATGAGAGCCATCTTGGTACAACAAGGATTGGCAGATGCCATCAAGAAGAAGCCTGCAACAACTACAGAAGCTACACAAACAGTTATAGACTCAAGAAAGAGCATTAAGTGTTATTGTATTATGTCTTGGTGATAAGGCTTTGAGAGAAGTACAGAGAGAGACATCTGCAAGAGCTGTATGGAAGAAACTTGAAGATCTGTTCATGGTAAAATCTCTTGCTAACCGTTTATACTTAAAGCAGAATCTATACTCCTTTAAGATGGTTGAGGATAGATCAGTTTTAGTGCAGCTTGATGAATTCAATAAGGTACTAGATGATCTAGAAAATGTTAATGTTAAAATTGAAACAGAAGATAAGGCCTTAATATTGTTGTCAGCTCTTCCAAAGTCCTTTGAAAGCTTCAAGGACACACTTCTGTTTGGAAATAGAGAAACTATAAGTCTTAATGAGGTTGAAATTGCTCTGAAGACAAAGGAGTTTTAGAAAGTTTCTGAAGAACAAGGAACATCCGGAGAGGGATTAATGATCAAGAGGAATAATCATGGTAAGAAGAATAACAAGAAAGGCAATTCTGATTCAAAGAAACAAGGAAACAAGACTGATCAGTCAAACTCAGATAAGGAGGGAAGGAAGTGTTTTCACTGCCATGAACCATGCCATTACAAGAAGAACTGCTACAAGTTCAAAGCAGAAAAGAAAAGAAAAATAGATGCTGGTAAAGATGGACAACAAAGAGTGCAAGAAAACCAGGTGGTAAACAATCAGAATCAGGCTATTGATTATCCTGAGGCATTGGTGGTTGGATCATCAAAAGGATCCATGGATTGGATCCTTGATTCAGGATGTACATTCCATATGTCTCCTATGAAGCATTGGTTTACTGATCTCAAGTTGCAGAATACTGGATCAGTATTGTTAGGGGATGATCACACATGTCAGATCAGAGGTATTGGATCCATCAGATTGAGGATGCATGATGGAGTTACTAGGATTCTGACAGGTGTGAGGTATATTCCAGAACTCAAGAGAAACTTGATTTCTTTAGGTATCTTAGATGCTTCAGGTTATGAGTTTAGATCAAGGGAAGGGATACTCATTGTTAAGAAAGATGAGTATGAAGAGATGAAAGGAATCAGAAAAAATGGATTGTATATTCTTGATGGACACACAGTGGTTGGACAGAATCTTGTCTCAACTGGAGATGATGAAATTCACTTATGGCATGGAAGACTAGCTCACATAAGTGAGAAAGGATTACAAGAACTGTCAAGATAGAATGTTATCAGTATCAGATCAACAGACAAGCTGGATCAGTGTGAGGATTGCATCTTTGGCAAAGCTAAGAGGCTGAAGTTTGGCATTGGTGAACATACAAGCAAATCTAAACTTGATTATATCCATTCAGATCTGTGGGGACCTGCAAGAACACTAACAAAAGGTGGAGGCAGGTATTTTATTTCATTTATTGATGATTACAGTAGGATGATATGTATATATATACTGAAATCTAAGGATGTAGCTTCCATTACTTTCAAGAATTGGCTAACTGAGTAGAGAATAGTTGCAACAACAAGATTAAGATATTAAGAACTGATAATGGTCTTGAATATTATTCTGATGAGTTCAATAAGTTTTGTAAGGAGAGGGGGATCATGAGACATAAGACAGTACCAGGTACACCACAACAAAATGGTGTTGCAGACAGGGGCGGCCCTAGGGCGGTGCCGGAGGTGCCGCCGCACAGGGTCCCACCCCGACGAGGGCCCCCGATAATATTTTTATGCATATATATATATATATATGTATATATATATATATATATATATATATATATATATATATATATATATTTAATTATAGATATATTTTAAAGTTGATTTATATAATGAAGTGTTGGATGGCTCAACTGGCTAGAGCCCTTTTTGTCCTCCGCCGCACGCAGGATCAAATCCCGCCTCAGTAGTTTTGCATA
The DNA here is from genome assembly GCA_023678885.1 of Pogostemon cablin. Classification (NCBI taxonomy): domain Eukaryota; kingdom Viridiplantae; phylum Streptophyta; class Magnoliopsida; order Lamiales; family Lamiaceae; genus Pogostemon; species Pogostemon cablin. The sequence goes on from CM043009.1 coordinate 9,276,938, forward strand.
AATTTATTTAATGCATTTAATGTTGCCAGCTGTTAAAAAAATATGCGTCTACGTTAATTATCTGTTAAAAAAATCTGCAGTATTAATTATCTGTCAAATCTGCGTTAATTAGCTCCGCAATTAATGCATCAAACATATCCACACGCAATAAGATCACACACAAAAGAATTTGTTCATTCTTTTAAATATTCTTATTAGTTAATATTCTTTTCTTATTATTTTCAAAATCCAGCGTGAGAACTTTATTTTCAGCGTGAGCACTGAGCAAAAAAATTTATTTTCTTTCTTAAATCTTTCTTTCTTTTCTCTACAACAATATCTCTGAGACGGAGTATATCTTTATTCTTTTCGAACACAAGGTATTTTAATTTTACACTATTCTATATATTTTTCTATTCTCATTTATTTTATGATTTCATTGAATTGATGATTTTGTTTTTATAAATTATTCTTAATAGATTAATTGATAGTTTGAGATGCCTCCTCATCGAAAATACCCATCCGGATATGAAAACGTAAGAAAAAAAAGAAAGAAGAGGAGTTTATTGAAACTCAAAGAGGAGCAATAAATAAATTTTTTGTTACGAAAGAACAAAAAAGATCATCACTTGAAGATTCAGAAAAAGAACAAACTAACATAGAAGGGTTGCAAGAAAAAAATCAAGATGATTTGTGCTTAAAAGATACGGATGATCTAGTCAATCTAGATAGTGTAGTCCATGAAGAAGGCAAGAATATTGATAATAATTATATTGATTTTGATGGAGATAACATTAATCAGTCTGGAAGTGAGAACGATGGTGATGTTGATGTCATAAATGAAGATGTTGATTCCTCAATTCCTTTTGACATTTTTGATCCAACAAATTGGGATAAATTAAATGATAAATGGAGAGATCTATTGGTTGAGAAAGTCCGGTTAGAGATGTAATGATTGGAAAAGGTCCTAAAGATATATCAAAAAGGCGTTTCTCTTCAGAATTCTATACTCGAATTTTACCAAATGGTCAAAAACACCATAGAGATTGGTTGGTTTATTCCAAGGCACTTGACAAAGCATTTTGTTTTTGTTGCAAGTTGTTTAAAAAGGGGACTCAACAACAACAACAGAGTCAACTAGTAAATGAAGGATATTGTGACTGGAGGCATCTTAGTATCAGACTTAAAGAACATGAGACAAGTATTGAGCATGTGACAAATTTTGTTAGTTGGTTTGAATTGCGTAGTAGAATAGAAAAGGGTAAGACGATTGATCATGCCATCCAAACCCAAATTAAGAAAGAAAAAGAACATTGGAGAATGGTGCTACTTCGATTAATTTCACTTGTGAAATTTTTAGCTAAACAAAGCTTAGCATTCCGTGGCAGCAATGAGAAGTTGTATGAAGATAACAATGGAAATTTTATGGCTGGTGTTGAAATGATTGCTGAGTGGGACTTAGTAATGAAGGAGCATCTTGATAGAAAGGTACATCATCACTATTTGAGCCATAAAATTCAAAATGAGTTAATATATTTGCTAGCTTCAGAAATTAAGAATTCTATTCTTAATAAAATCAAAGAAGCTAAGTTCTTTGCAGTGATACTTGATTGTACTCCAGATGTTAGCAACCAAGAGCAAATGACATTAGTGATAAGATGTGTTGATATTTCTACATGTCCAATAAAAGTAGTAGAATATTTTTTGGGATTTTTGAAAGTGGATGATACATCAGGTCAAGGATTATTTGAAGAGCTACAAAATGTATTGAGGAGTTTAGGTCTTGATATTGATAATATTAGAGGACAAGGATATGATAATGGAGCTAATATGAAAGGGAGACACCAAGGTATATAAAAAAAGCTTCTTGATATAAATCCTAGAGCATTATACACTCCATGTGGTTGTCATTGTTTGAACCTAACACTTTGTGACATTGCAAATTCATGTGGGAAAGCGAAAGACTTCTTTGGAGTGATACAACGTATTTATACATTGTTTTCACATTCAACAAAGAGATGAAAGATTTTGATAGATCATATAACGACAAAAGGTTTAACTCTGAAGTCGTTGTCCACCACTCGATGGGAAAGTCGTATTGAAAGTGTTAAGGCAATAGTACTTCAAGCTCAACAAATTAGAGAAGCTTTACTTCAACTTGCAGATGAAACAGATGTTGATTCCAAAATAAGAAGTGAAGCTAAGTCTATAGCAACTTATGAACTCGGGAATTTTGAATTTCTAGTTGGTATTGTTATTTGATATGACATATTAGGTAGAGTTAATATTGTCAGTAAAAGTTTGCAATCTGAAGACATGCTTATTGATATTTCCATACTCAAAGTCAAGGGGTTAATCACCTCTTTTGAAGAATATAGAGAAAATGGATTCAACCAAGCTATGGATAAGGCAAAAAAGCTTGCTTTATCAATGGATATTGATCCTGTTTTTCCTGAAAGAAGACAGATACATAGAAAATGGCATTTCGATGAGCTTTTTGGTGAATCGTCTCAAATGCCTCATGAGTCTGCTGAGGAAACTTTTCAAATTCATTACTTTCTATACATAATTGATCAAACCCTTGGATCATTGAAGAAAAGATTCGAGCAGTATGAAGAATATGAAAATCTTTTTGGGTTTCTTTTTACAGCTGATAAGTTAAATGCATTCGTCAATGATGATTTAAGGGCTCGTTGCAAGAACCTTGAGAATAAACTACTTGGAAAAGATGACACTGAAAATCATAATTCAGATTTGGATGGAGATGACTTATATCAAGAGTTGAAGATGGTACAAAATATTCTACCGAATGATATCAAATCAGCTGGTGAAATACTAAACTTTTTGCATCGAATGAACTATTTTCCCAATGCTTTCATTGCCTACAAGATATTGTTGACCATCCCAGTGACTGTTGCATCAGCAGAAAGAAGTTTTTCCAGATTGAAGTTGTTGAAATCTTACTTGAGATCAACTATGACCCAAACAAGATTAAATGCATTGTCTTTGATTTCGATTGAGAATGATTTTCTAGAGAAACTCAATTATGAAAAATTGATTGACGATTTTGCTGAAAAAACAGCTAGAAGATCAATTTTTCATAGCTAGTTTCATATGAATTTTATAATAACTATTGAAACCTTTTTTATTTGATGAGTTATATCATTATCACGTATTATTATATGGTCACGTCTTTTATTATTTTATATTCAGTTATTATGTGTAATTGTATATTTATATTTATATTATTACTTTTTTACTTTGGAAAAAATAAGGGGACTAAAAATAATTTGGCACCGGGCTTCTCAAAATATAGGACCGGCCCTGATTGCAGAGAGGTTAAACCAGACTTTACTTGAGAGAGTAAGGTGTATATTAAATAGTTCTGGTCTTTCAAAAGACTTCTGGGGAGAGTTGGTTAGTACAGTAGCTTTTTTAATCAATAGGTGTCCATCAACACCTCTTAAACTCAAAACACCTCAGGAAGTATGGACTGGAAAAGTTACTAATTATACCAGGCTCACAGGATTGGTTGTCTAGCTTATGCACATGTTAAACAGGATAAGCTAGCTCCAAGAGCTATCAAGTGTGTCATGATTGGATATCCCAAAGGTGTTAAAGCTTACAAACAATGGAACATTGAAGGTAAAAAGTTTATGATAAGCATGGATGTTACCTTTAATGAGGCTGTTATGCCATTGAAACCTCAAGATCAAAGTAAGTATGAAGCTGAGCTTGAGGTGGAGCTTATGAACAAGATTCAGAAGGATCAGTTTAGAATTGAAGAAGAGATAGTGCAAGGAGGAACTGGTTCACCAAAAAAGATGATCAGATCACATCTAATACTGATAAGCTGCTCAACAGCTATCAGTTGGCAAGGGATATACAAAGGAGATCTATTAAGACTCTAGCTAGGTTTGCAGATGCTGATATTGTGTCCTTTGCACTGCACTCTACAGAGGATATTGATTCATATGAACCAAGAAGCTATCAGGAAGCAATGAACAGTAAGGATAGTGCAAAGTGGAGTGCTGCTATGCAAGAAGAGTTGCTTTCATTAGAAAAGAATCAGACCTGAAAAATTGTTCAGAGACCAAAGGATCAGAAGTTAGTGAGTTGTAAATGGATTTACAAGAAAAAGGTCTCACCAGAAAGGACTGATGGTGTCAGGTTTAAAGCAAGATTAGTTGCTAGGGGTTTTTCTCAAAGGGAAGGCATTGATTATACAGAGATATTCTCTCCAATTGTGAAACATTGTTCCATTAGGATATTGTTAGCATTAGTTACTCAGTTTAATTTGGAATTGCATCAGATGGATGTGACTACATCTTTTCTTCATGGAAATTTGGAGGAGAAGATCAATATGACAGTTCCAGAGGGAGTTTCAGTTCAAAACTCAAATAATAAGGCTTGTTTACTCCTAAAGTTACTATATGGATTGAAACAAAGTCCTAGGAGATGGTATCTTAGATTTGATGAGTACATTATCAAATGTGGTTTTGAGAGAAGCAAGTTTGACAGTTGTGTGTACATCAAATAAGACAGTGAGTGGTATATTTTCTTATTATTATATGTTGATGACATCTTAATTGCTTGCAAGTCTATGGAAGGGATCACAGCTGTGAAGGAAATGTTGAAATCAGAGTTTGATATAAAGGATTTGGGTGAAGCTACTATTATATTGGGAATGGAGATCAAGAGGGACAGATCAGCTGGTTCTATAGTACTACATCAGAGTTTATACTTAGAGAAAGTTCTCAAGAGGTATAATATGGATCAAAGTAAAGCTGTTACTACTCCTGTGAAGTAAGGGTTGGGTCTGTCAGCTCAACAGTCAGCTAGAACAAGTGAAGAAGTATCAGAGATGGAAAGGGTTCCTTATGCTAATATAGTTGGCAGTCTCATGTATGCAATGGTGTGCTGCAGGCCAGACTTAGCTCATGCAATGAGTTTGGTGAGCAGGTTTATGGGGAATCCAGGGAAAGATAACTGGGAAGTTGTTAAGTGGATTCAAAGATACATCAGAGGCAGCTTGACAACAGGTTTGCATTTTAATAAGTTTACTTCTAACATTGAATTTCTTGCAGGTTATATAGATGCTGATTATTCTGCAAACTTAGACACAAGGAAGTCACTATCAGGCTATGTATTCTGCTTGTTTGGTACATCTATAAGTTGAAGATCAACACATCAGTCAGTGGTTACATTGTCTACAACTGAGGCTGAGTTTATTTCACTTACAGAGGCAGTAAAAGAGGGCTTGTGGTTGCAGGGAATTTTGTTTGAGTTTGGAGTATTACAAGAGTCAGTATTGGTGCATTGTGATAACTCTGGTGCTATACACTTGTCAAGACATTAGGGTCATCATGAAAGGACAAAACACATAGATGTAAGGATGTATTTTGTTAGAGACTTAGTTGAAGGAGGAAAGGTTGTTGTCAAGAAGATTGAAACAGCAAAGAATCCAGCTGAATTTCTCACTAAGGCCTTGCCTAGTTCAAAGTTTGAATTATGCAAGTCTTATCAGTGTGTGCTAAATACATCAGTGGAGAGTTCAGCTGCTCTCATAAAAGCAGTGTACAAGTTTGCTACCTTGATAAAACAGTGGAGTGAATGAGTGGTTGGTGATGATTGAGTATGAAGTTTTAGGTGGAGAATTGTGATGAAAACTACATACTGGTGCTTGATCAACACTAGGAAGTGATGAGTGCGTGTTCAAGGTCAAGACTGATGCTGGTGTATGTATGAAACAGATGCAACAACAACAGATGACTTGAATCAGCTCAAATCAGCAACAATTCGATGCCATGTGTGCAAGTGGGGACCAGACGGTTTATGGCTGTTGTACAGGTGGCATGTGTGCGGTTTCTGGAAGGTTCTGCACATGGATGGATAGCTCGTCACGCAGGCTGTGTGATGGAGTCAGTTGCAACCACAAAGATTCGATTTAACCACTTGAAAATCCAGCTGGAAGTTGGTTACACGAGTTGGTCCTGTAACTTTGCTGTGCATACATTGAGTGTATATAATGATGTATTCTATGCATGAGCTCATTGTAACACTTTTATTCTCTCAATCAATAATAGATCTCTCTCTCTCACAGTGGATGTAGGCTTGTGAAAACAAGGTGAACCACTATAAACTCTTTCTTCTTCATACAATCACACACACACACTTTCATAGTTGTTATCATATGTGATCAATTTCTTGTGCTCAATCCATAGAATTGATTGTGAATTCTTAGAGTAATTGTTGGATTACTTAGTTAGGATCTTCATCCATGAGAAAAATTAACATGTCCCATAAAAGCCTGCCCACTTCAAACCCACTAAAGTGTGGGCTAACCTGCACCGCCCCACCAACAAACATCAACCCACTTTTATAAATGAAAATTTAAAAAAAGACATACAACTTTTAGATTTTAATATTTAAATAATAAAAATATTACCACCAGACTCTACCCCTATCCACTCCCACCCCACCCCGCCACCCATCCACCCCCCAACTTCCGGCCACCCGTCATTTTTTTAATTTTAGATTTTAATATTTAAATAATAAAAATATTATCACCCAACCCCCCTACCCATCCTCAAAAAATTTTTTAAATAAAATTTTAGATTTATTATTTAAATAATAAAAATATTACCATCCAACCCTACCCCCTACCCACCCACCCACCCCCTCCACAATTTTTTTTAAATTTTAGATTTTAATATTTAAATAATAATTTTTTTGGGGGTGGGTGGGGGGTAGGGTTGGGTGATAATTTTTTATTATTTAAATATTAATTTTTAAAATACATTAGGAGATGGGGTGGAGGTGGGTGGGTGGGGGTGGGGGTGGGGGTGGGAAGTGGGTAGGGTTGAATGATAATATTTTTATTATGGGAAATTAGTTGTAATGGGTCAACCTACATAAAATTTTGTGTAAATGGCCTTTGACCAAAAGGTGTTATAATTTTAATTATTAAAAAAAAGAAAAAAGAAAATATTATTTACCATTAAGACTCATACTTTTCTTTTATTAAGATTTTCCCCAAATTCTTGCACAATCAATCTCCCAAAATTAAGAGATGGGGAAGCTCTCAATCATTCAGTTCGAATTCTGGATATGTTTGCTTAGCAGAACATTTACCCCCAACTCTTAACCCCAATTTTCACGGTGAGTGAAATTTTTTAATATCATCTTCTCAAGCCCCCACCTGTAATTATTCTTCTTGATAGACACAGATTGAATCTTCTCAAGCCCTCTCCTGAAATTATTCTTCTTGATAGATGAAGATTGATGTGATTCATCTTCGTGGATGTTTTTTGCGAATCAAGAGATCATCTTTGCTCCGGTATTCCTCGATCGATTGTTTCAATTCCTCTTTATGCTCAAATCTTTATTGGTTCTGTACTCCTATATATTTGTTAGCCTAAATATTTTTCTATCCACTTGACAATTTTTTTGTGAATTAGAAATTTTAGGTTTCCAAATTATGAACTAGGATCAATTTATTTTCTGATAATTTGATCCTCGACTCTTTTTTTCCCCTAGCAATCATAAGTGTTTAAATACCTCCAAATTATAGGAAGTAGACCATATATGCTTTGACTATGCCTGCATTGACACAATTTAATTGTTATGTGGTGAAGTTTTATAATTATTTAGCTTGGATTTGTTTCTAGTGTGATTAAGTTGCTTGGAATGGGTGAAATTTTACTTATTTAATTTCCACTTTACTAATAATAGCATGAGAATTAGTCCACCGATAGATTCATATTGTGTCCATATCCCAGTTCTATTATCTCTAATATCATCTCCTGGTTGTAATAATAACATGGCCAATCAGTATTTCTGCCTCTCTTTTTTTTCCCATTTTGAATTGAAATATTCTTTCTATAAATCCAAAGAGTTGGTGTTTGTTATGAGCCATAAATTCTATAATAGAGTCTATAATTTTGAAATGCATTCAGGCCCATTGAAGCAGAAACATTGCAAAGATATCAAACAAAAATAAGATAATTATATGGATAGGATTGTTGGAGTTAAATTAGATGAGCTCGAAAAGAAAATTATCAAATACAGTGCACTTGCTTAATCTTTACTTGAAGAAAACAATAACATTTCTTTAAATTAGGATGAAAAAAACATTGTGGTGATTAATGGTTTTAATGTAATTATGATCTATAATGTTTTATCCTTGATAAGAGGGTGCCCCTGATTATGGTTATGTATGAGTATTGTGTTTTTTGTGATAAATATGTGTCCTCGGTGTGAATTGTGTTGTAAATGCCACCATATACTGCATCACAATTCCTTAATCCTTATTATCTCAATCATTTGTCCAAATTATAAATCGTTTGTGGTTTTGAAAACTAATTTTGGAATTTTTAATAGGGATTTCAAAAAATCACTCATATCTACATGTAGAAGTAATATTATTCTTCAATTCACTTTTAATGGAAAGTTGACAACATTTAGACTACAAGAGTTCATTTTAGTGACATTTATGTAGAGTGGAGAGAGAAATTAGCAGAAGAGATTTATGGAAAACATTTTGATCCACAGATAATTTTAATTTTACAAACATTTTTAGTTTTGGAAATTAGCTTTGTGTTAATAAATGTTGAAATGTTATAATTGAATCTATTTGTTTGTAATATTTAGGGGAAAAGATGATGGAGAAAAAGACAGCAGGGTAGTTGTTTTGTTGCAGAAAAGGAAAGGAAAAGAACTTATTTTGTTCTATTGAACATATGTAAAACAATGATGTTTTATATATTTTGACTGCTAATTTCATCATTTCTTATTTTAATAAATGTCATTTAATGTTTATTTATTTATTTGCTCTTTTGCTTATTTTTAAATAACAACATTCAAAATTGTCAAACGAAATTTTATAATCAAATAATGAAAACTGCTAAATCTTGTAAGGCCTTGACAACACTCAATTTTTGAAAAATGGCGCGCAAGTCGTTATAGCGGAATGGTTCCGCCATGAAAACATATAATGCTAAATTGGTTATTTACTAGAGAAATCAGTTAAAAGGTATGTGATAATGGTAAAAATGAGAATTTATGGCTATGAGGACCCTAAAATCACTTAAATTTTGAATAACGACGTGCAAGTTGTTATAACAAAATGGTTCCATTATACGGACAAACAATGTTAAATCGGCTATTCACTAGAGAAACAACTCAAATGGTGTACAATGATGTTCAAAGTGAGAAATTTTGATTGAGATGACCACATGATAACTCGAATTTTGAATAACGTCGTGCAAGTCGTTATATCGGAATGATTTCGCTATGTGCCCAAACAATGCTAAATCAAGTATCCACTAGAGAAACAACTCAAATGGTGTACAATTAAGTTAAAAGTGATAAATTTTGACTGAGACGACCATGAGATAACTCGAATTTTGAATAACGGCGTGCAAGTCGTTATAGCAGAAATGATTATGTTATGGGCATAAACGCACATATTTTCGTACGTACCAATGAAATAATGATTTTGGACCTCATATTAAATATCTACTTTGATTTCATCATATTGCTACATGCTCATTCGAAAATACAAGTGGATACTTATGATTTGTAATTGTTCGAATCCAAATTTATCACATGCTACTTAGAACATTTATAAGATATTCCATAAGTGAGTCAATATCAGCATTCTTTTATTACATTATGATAATATTAGGCTTTACATCTACATATGGAGATCCAAGCAAGTCTAAGGCCATAAAATCACTCGAATTTTAAATAACTTAGTGCAAGTCGTTATAACGGAATGATTCCGTTATGCGGCCAAATAATGCTAAATCAATTATCCACTAGAGAAATAACTCAAATGGTGTACTATTAAGCTAAAAGTGAGAAATTTTGACTGAGACGACCCTGGAATAACTCGAATTTTGAATAACAGCGTGCAAGTCGTTATAACGGAAATAATTCTATTATGGGCATAAACGCACATATTTTCGTACATACCAATGAAACAATGATTTTGGACCTCATATTAAACATCTTTTTTGATTCATCATATTTCTACAAGATCATTCGAAAATACAAGTGAATATTTATGATTTGTAATTGTTCGAATCCAAACTTATAACATGCTACTTAGAATATTTATGGGATATTCTATAAGTGAGTCAATATCAGCATTCTTTTATTACATTATGATAATATTAGGCTTTACATCTACATATGGAGATTCGAGCAAGTCTAAAGCCCTAAAATCACTCGAATTTTGAATAACGTCGTGTAAGTCGTTATAACGGAATGATTCCATTATGCGGCCAAAAAATGCTAAATCAACTATCCACTAGAGAAATAACTCAAATGGTGTACTATTAAACTAAAAGTGAGAAATTTTGACTGAGACGACCTTGAAATAACTCGAATTTTGAATAACGGCGTGCAAGTCGTTATAACAGAAATGATTCTGTTATGGGCATAAATGCACATATCTTCGTACATACCAATGAAGTAATGATTTTGGACCTCATATTAAACATCTTCTTTGATTTCATCATATTTCTACAAGCTCATTCAAAAATACAAGTGAATATTTATGATTTGTAATTGTTCGAATCTAAACTTATAACATGATACATAGAACATTTATGGGATATTCCATAAGTGAGTCAATATCAGCATTCTTTTGTTACATTATGATAATATTAGGCTTTACATATACATATGGAGATTCGAGCAAGTCTAAAGCCCAAAATTATTTGAATTTTGAATAACATCGTGTAAGTCGTTATAACGGAATAATTTCGTTATGCGGCCAAAAAATGCTAAATTAACTATCCACTAGAGAAATAACTCAAATGGTGTACTATTAAGCTAAAAGTGAGAAATTTTAACTGAGACGATCCTGAAATAACTCAAATTTTGAATAACGACATGCAAGTCGTTATAACGGAAATGATTCTGTTATGGGCATAAACGCACATATTTTCGTACATACCAATGAAGCAATGATTTTGGACCTCATATTAAACATCTTCTTTGATTTCATCATATTTCTACAAGCTCATTCGAAAATACAAGTGAATATTTATGATTTGTAATTGTTCGAATCCAAACTTATAACATGCTACATAGAACATATATGGGATATTCCATAAGTAAGTCAATATCAGCATTCTTTTGTTACATTATAATAATATTAGGCTTTATATCTACATATGGAGATTCGAGCAAGTCTAAAGCCCTAAAATCACTCGAATTTTGAATAACGTCGTGTAAGTCGTTATAACGGAATGATTCCGTTATGCGGCCAAAAAATGCCAAATCAACTATCCACTAGAGAAATAACTCGAATTTTGAATAACGGCGTGCAAGTCGTTATGACGGAAATGATTCTGTTATTGGCATAAACGCACATATTTTCGTACATACCAATGAAGCAATGATTTTGGACCTCATATTAAACATTTTTTTTTATTTCATCATATATCTACAAGCTCATTCGAAAATACAAGTGAATACTTATGATTTGTAATTGTTCGAATCCAAACTTATCACATGCTACTTAGAACATTTATGGGATATTTCATAAGTGAGTCAATACAATATTCTTTTATTACATTATGGTAATATTAGGCTTTACATCTACATATAGAGATCGAGCAAGTTCAAGGTCCCTAAAACACTCGAATTTCAAATAACGTCGTGTAAGTCGTTATAATGGATTGGTTTCGTTATGTGGCCAAACAATACTAAATCGGCTATCCACTAGAGAAACAACTCAAATGGTGTACAATTAAGTTAAAAAGAGAGAATTTTTTATTGAGATAACCCCGGGATAACTCGAATTTTAAATAATGATATACAAGTGGGTATAACGGAATGATTCTGTTATGGCATGAATGCACATATTTTCGTACATACCAATCAAGTAGTGATTTTGGACATCAACCTTGATTTCATCATATTACTACAAGCTTATTCAAAAATTCAAGTGGGATACTTCATATTTGTAATGCTTCGCATCCAGACGTTTATACTATGTACACTTGTTGTATATGACATGTACGAAATAATTCATATATGACTCAATATCAATATTCATTTGTTAGTTTATCTAAATATTATGTTTTGACATTGTATGTGGAGATCCAAACGAATGAAATGCCCCTAAAATCGATCGAATTTTGAATAACGGCGTGCAAGTCGTTATAACGAAATGATTCCGTTATGAAGCTAGACAATGCTAAATTGGCTATTCACTATAAAAATAAATCGAATGGTATAAAATGAGGTAAATGTGAGAAAATTTAATTGAGACGACCTCGGGATAACTCGAATTTTGAATAACGAAATACAAGTCGTTATAACGAAATGATTATGTTATGGGCATAAATGCTAATTTTTCAAAAGTTTATAAAGTATTAATAATTTAGTAAGAGCCCCCATTTTTTTTATTTTACAAATAAGTCCCAAATTTTTATTATGTTTTTAGAAGTCCATAAAGTATTAATAATTAAGTAAAAACCCCATTTCTTAAAGGGAGGCCATCTACACAAAATTTTATAATCTTAGGCCTTTTAAATAAGATTTATTATTGACTAGGCCATTTAAATGAAAAATCCTTTTATTATTTAAATATTAAAATCTAAAATATTTTTTTTAATACTTTGGGAGGTGGGGGTGGGTAGTTCATAGGTGAATAGGGGTAAAGTGTGGGCTAACCCGCGGCCCGCTCCACTAGTGGCTCGCCTCATCGGTAACCCGCACTACAAGTGACCCGCCCCACTTGAGCCCATCAAAAGGTGGGTTGTGGGATAAAGCGTCCCACCAACCCATTGTGACAGCTATAATTATGTCACTTTTTAAATGTTGTAGCTGATTTCTCATAACTGATCACATAGGAGCTGAACTCTACTCACTACTTTTCTTGATAAAAGTAGATGAAAGATTTAAGAGAGGGGGAAGAGTTTCAACAGTTTGCGGAGTACATTTAGTAAATAAGGATACTTTTCATAAATAGTCATCATATTTTTATTAGAGAGGTTATAAATTTTTTTAAAAATACTATCACTTTTCATTTATATTATAAATATTTCATGAGATAATTCACAATAGTGTTATCAGTTTTCATCAATTGTGTATTAGTACTTTTCAATATACTCTCTCCGTCCCACATAAAGGGTTTGTTTTTGCTTTTTGCACGTAGATTAATGATCAGTGTGAAATTCACCTAGAATTTTGGGCTTAATGGCATGAATTTACTTGGATTTATTTGGTTTCAATTTAATAATTAAGCATGATTTTAATGGAAATACTATTAATTGTTTAATTAGCTTGAGAAAGGTATTTTTGTTTATTTTTGTAGAAAAATGGTGATTTTGAGGCAAAAATATATTCTTGATAAGAAGAGAAAGATGTGGGAGAAAACGGTGCTCAATTCGGAGTTAAAACAAAGAAGAACAGAGCAAAATAAAATGGAATGGAGCATTGGGCTATATGAATTGAGTTTTGGGTCACAAGTGGGCCGGAGCGAGTTGGGCCACTCCTAGATGGGTTGCTGGGCTCATTTGGGCTTTTAATTAAAAAAAAATTAAATCGCGGAGGCCGGGGTTCGAACCCGTGAACCTCCGCAATGTTGGCAGTCTCTTCAACCAGTTGGCCTACGTGGTTATATATGATGGGAACCGCCCAGTGTGTCTCTTACACCTGTTCTGAGTGTAGATTTAAAATGAAGAAAAATGATGGTGGCCGGATTCGTACCCGAGACCTCTTGGAGGTATAAAGGCGCCTTCAACCGCCTGGCCAAACCAGCTCTTTGAACCAGTTTATGCCCGATTTAATGTAAAACCCTCTTGCTGGAACCGAATCTTCACACTAAAAATTCCATTAATTCCATCATTGTCCCACATTGGAAACCATCACAAGATTCCACCCTCCTCACCACTATAAATACCTCTCATTTTGGAAGCCTCACATATCCTTTCTCCCATTCTCATTCCATTTAAATTTATTTAAATATTTGAGAGAGCTTTTTAATTAAAAGATCTCCATAGTTGAGATCCCTTCCCCTTTGGGGGAGGGATCCATTATAGTTTTAAATATTTTTCTAGATTAGGATTTTATTTGCTTTCCTAGAAGGTGGAGACACAAAGGAGAAGATGATCTTAATGGATGTAAAAACTTCATTAAGGTGTAATCTAATCCTATTTATTATCTTTATTTTCTATATTTTGGTGGTTGATTGAAGGCATGATTATTGATTAATTTATGAAAATGTCTTGATTGAATTTCCGGCTTTGATTAGGTTTTATTTATGAAATTCACATGTCTTGTAATAATATGGGATTTATGTCTTTGGTATTAGTGCATTGTGATTAAGTTGTGTATTGTGTATCGGCATGTCTTTTCGTTGCTTTACCCTTGGTTGTTTTGCACGATTATCATATGTGAGTTTTTTCCATTTATTATATGTGAGTTTAATATGGGGGGAGTTTGGCCAAAACCTTCCTATGTTTAGAACAACATAAATGAACACTAGTGAGATCACTTGTGCCCGAGGATTAAACTAGTGAAGGGAACCCCATCCATACGAGCATAGTACCTTGAAGGGAATTGTAAGTAGGATCGATCCTAGGAGCTTTTTAGGGGTTGTGAAGACAATCTACATCCTATTCACCATGGCCATTGGGGATAGGTAGAAATAGTGATCGCCCTTACCATGATTTGCTTAAAAATAGAAAACAATTAAAGATGTTGGATGATTGATTATATGAGTGTATCATGAAGACTACCATGGCTTTGAAAATCCAAAAATATTGTAATTAGATTTATTTTTCCATGCATTTTATTTTCTTTTATTTTTAAACCTCATTTCCGATCGTCCCTAACTAATCACGATACTATACCTAAAGGCCATGAATCCTAAATTCCCTTGGGTTCGATATTTTGTTGCTTGGTCGCCCGAACTATAACGACCAATCAAATGGCGCCGTTGCCGGGGAAATTTAGTTGTATTTGTGATTTTGGGTTTGTTGAGTGGTTAGGATAGGGATATTTTTTTTTTCTTTGATTTGTTTTTCGTTTTATGGTTGTGTTTGTAGGGACTAAAGCGTGGAGCCATGGTATTGGCCTTGAAGAGCAAAGGAGTGGTGCAAATTGAGGTAACGAACATCTTCCCAACTTAAATTCGACTTTGTCTAATTTAAGTTTGGGGGGCATGTCATTTGTTACTTGACTTTTCTACGGTTTGAATTATAAATTGTATCCATGAACTCCTACTTGAGCATATTGCACCGGCGCACGTTTAAGTCCTTACTCTTTTCCTTGGCACGTATTTTCTCCTTTTTTTTGTTGTTTTCGGTTTTTTTTTCGTGCTTTTCTCGCTTTATCTTGTTTTCAATAATGAGAAAATCTTTCTTGGCTCTCTTGTGCTTAATTGTGAGAAATTTTAAGATTATAATTTTTGATTGAAACTTGTGACTAGATGGATTTTTACTTGTGTACTTGTTGAGCTATGGTTTATGCTTGTTTTGTGTTGCCTTTCACTACTATAAACCCGTGAGCTTTTGAGCCTTAAAATCATGAAATCAAATGGTTTTTCCTTTCTTGTGTGTGCATCATTCTTTTGTGTGCATTCTAGAACTTGCCATTGTGTCTTCTTGAAACTACACGTGTGTGAAGATTGTTGGAAATGATTTAAGGCCATCTTTGTTTTGACAAGTCACTTAGCCAAATTAATCCTACCAAATGAAATCATATCGTAGTTTGCCCCTTTGAGCTTATTATCCGTATTTATTTGGCAACCTACAAATTTAGTTATTCTTATCCATATTTTATATCCTAATCACCTTTGTCGATTAGTATAGGATTAATGGGGATGAAATGATTGAATTGAGCTTACAAGAGAGTTTGGAAAGAGAGAAATTGTGAAAGTGCAAGAAAAGAGGGAGAAAAGATGAAGTAAAAAAAAAGGAGGTTGAGAAAAAAAATTGAGTAAAACTTGTATAAAAGAAGCATAAAGGAGCTCTATTAGGAAGGAAAGAGGGCCCTTGAAGAAAAGAGAGCTGTAGAAAAATAAAGAGTAAAACTCAAAAGTGGAAGAAAAGAAAATAAAGGTTTGTTGGTGTATCGGATGGAAGATTATGTTTTTCTTGAGGTGAAAAGAGCAAAAGAGAGGATGAGAGTTGATGTGATCAATCAACTTAAATTTCTCTACTAATCTTAAGCTTACTTTTCCTAAATATTTTCCTACCCAAGACCAAAGAGCCTACATTACAACCCCATTAAAGACCTTTTTGATTCAATGATTAACACATATACAAGTGGTAGCGAGTTTAGACCTTTGGCAAGCATATGGTAATGGCATGCATTTAAATTGATTTTTGAGAGTAAACACTTCTCCCATACACCTCTTGAGTGTGAGAGTGAAAGCAAAATCTAGAGAGGAATAGTGGAAGTCTCACTTGCTTGCATATTTCCTAAGCTTAACTTGTATGTATTTAAATTGATGTCTTGTCACTTGTTTTGATTGAATTGAAATAGTTTTGAATTGACTCAATTTTATTGATATCTTGATTTAATTCTAGGTGAATTCCCCTCCTCGTTCTTTCTTTTCTTTCGTTGCTCGGGGACGAGCAACACTTTAAGTTTGGGGGGTTTGATCAGTGTGAAATTCACCTAGAATTTTGGGCTTAATGGCATGAATTTACTTGGATTTATTTGGTTTCAATTTAATAATTAAGCATGATTTTAATGGAAATACTATTAATTGTTTAATTAGCTTGAGAAAGGTATTTTTGTTTATTTTTGTAGAAAAAGGGTGATTTTGAGGCAAAAATATATTCTTGATAAGAAGAGAAAGATGTGGGAGAAAACGGTGCTTAATTCGGAGTTAAAACGAAGAAGAACAGAGCAAAATAAAATGGAATTGAGCATTGGGCTATATGAATTGAGTTTTGGGTCACAAGTGGGCCGGAACGAGTTGGGCCGCTGCTAGATGGGTTGCTGGGCGCATTGGGCTTTTAATTAAAAAAAAAATTAAATCGCGGAGGCTGGGGTTCGAACCCGTGACCTCCGCAATGTTCGCAGTCTCTTCAACCAGTTGACCTACGTGGCTATATATGATGGGAACCGCCCAGTGTATCTCTTACACCTGTTCTGAGAGCTGATTTAAAATGAAGAAAAATGATGTAGTGGCTGGATTCGAACCCGAGACCTCTTGGAGGTATAAAGGCGCCTTCAACCGCCTGGCCAAACAAGCTCTTTGAACCGGTTTATGCTCGATTTAATGTTAAACCCTCCTGCTGGAACCGAATCTTCACACTAAAAATTCCATTAATTCCATCCTTGTCCCACATTGGAAACCATCACAAGATTCCACCCTCCTCACCACTATAAATACCTCTCATTTTGGAAGCCACACATATTCTTTCTCCCATTCTCATTCCATTTAAATTCATTTAAATATTTGAGAGAGCTTTTTAATTAAAAGATCTCCATAGTTGAGATCCCTTCACCTTTGGGGGAGGGATCCATTTTAGTTTTAAATGTTTTTTTAGATTAGGATTTTATTTGCTTTCCTAGAATGTGGAGACACCAAGGAGAAGATAATCTTCATGGATGTAAAAACTTCATTAAGGTATAATCTAATCCTATTTATTATCTTTATTTTCTATGTTTTGGTGGTTGATTGAAGGCATGATTATTGATTAATTTATGAAAATGTCTTGATTGAATTTCCGGCTTTGATTAGATTTTATTTATGAAATTCACATGTCTTGTAATAATATGGGATTTATGTCTTTGGTATTAGTGCATTGTGATTAAGTTGTGTATTGTGTATCGGCATGTCTTGTCGTTGCTTTACCCTTGGTTGTTTTTCACGATTATCATATGTGAGTTTTTTCCATTTATTATATGTGGGTTTAATATGGGGGGAGTTTGACCAAAACCTTCCTATGTTTAGAACAACATAAATGAACACTAGTGAGATCACTTGTGCTCGAGGATTAAACTAGTGAAGGGAACCCCATCCATACGAGCATAATACCTTGAAGGGAATTGTAAGTAGGATCGATCCTAGGAGCTTTTTAGGGGTTGTGAAGACAATCTACATCCTATTCACCATGGCCATTGGGGATAGGTAGAAATAGTGATCGCCCTTACCATGATTTGCTTAAAAATGGAAAACAATTAAAGATGTTGGATGATTGATTATATGAGTGTATCATGAAGACAACCATGGCTTTGAAAATCCAAAAATATTGTAATTAGATTTATTTTTCCATGCATTTTATTTTCTTTTATTTTTAAACCTCATTTCCGATCGTCCCTAACTAATCACGATACTATACCTAAAGGCCATGAATCCTAAATTCCCTTGGGTTCGATATTTTGTTGCTTGGTCGCCCGGACTATAATGACCAATCAATTAAGGAGTATGTATTTAATGTGTAATGAGCAGTTGTATTAGTGGGAATGTGGACCCCATATTTTAATTGTATTAATGAGTGTGTGTGGATTCCATGTGTAAAAAATTAAAGGAGACTCTTTGGGTGGAATACTCAAAATGAAAAAAAGAGACTTTTTGGGTAGGATGGAGAGAGTAAAAGTTATCAATATTATCACGTTTTATAAATTTATAATATTTAAATTAAAAATAAATTAAATGATTGAATGGTTACATTTTTAAATAATAAGAAATAAATATTAAATAAGAAAAAACAAAAAAAAATATATATAAGGCTTAACTAATTTTTTAATTTTCTAATTTGATTACAATCAAACAGGGTCTTTTAAAAAATTTTAATTGGATTAACTTATAATACGTCACTCACATAGTAGGATCCGTGAGATTGTCTCGCCCAAGTTTTTTCCTTAAATTTTATTTTTGATTTTGGAGTTCGAAAATTCGACTAACCGAAAACAGAACCGAAATTTTAAGTTTATATATATAAACTTAATTACCAATAATTAATTTTTTTAAATCCTAACCTAAATTAATTAATTAATAAGATTTAAATTTAAATAATTTTATCTATTCAATATGTTATAGGGTTGTTCTCAAGTAGGCTTTATCCAGTCATAAGCCCAATAACTCTCTATATCTTAAGGCCCAATTACAAGGCGGCACCTCCTCGAGAAAGCAAAGGTCTTTAGACTTTAAGGGGTTGCTATTACCACATGATGAAGGAACATTTATATAAATATAAACCATAAATATCTGATATCAACTGCCATCAATGGTAATAGAGAGAGTGTATATATAAAGTCACCGAAATTAGAGGGGGCAATTTTACTATTAATTGTATCAAAACTCAAGCAATAAGAACAAAAATATTACTCTCCCGGAGGGGGGGAGCCGGGAGGAAATCTTGTGTCTTTTATTCCATCGCAAGTGGATCAATTATGTTAGATTAGTTGAGTTAATTACCTGATACAGCCAAATTAATTTTTAATAGGGGAATTACAGAACTCGCTGTTAGAGTGCAACCTGATTAAATATTAAATGATTCAACTCTCTATCAGCTTAAGCTTTTAGATAAGGTGGTCGTTTAACATGGTATCAGAGCCCATGGTTAACAATGGTCCAGGGTTCAAACCTCACCGCCACCCATTTATGAGAAAATTCCACATGCTAGGCTTAAGGCAAAAATACCCCGCCTGCATGTGAGGGGACGTGTTAGAGTGCAACCTGATTAAATATTAAATGATTCAACTCTCTATCAGCTTAAGCTTTTAGATAAGGTGGTCGTTTAACACTCGCTATCTATATTTCATGTAGAGGTTTAACGAACAACGAACCAACACGGAGGAGATGTCGGATGAGACATCCACCATCTTGGTCGCGGCAGTGCTTCTCCCAAGATCTTCAATATGGACCAGCTATTAGCAGAAGTTGCCCGTCAATTATGTAGTATTCATGACCATGGCACAAACGTCTATCCACACCGAGGAGATTCTGGAAGAATTGAAAAAGTTTTAGGGTGAGGGCAAAGATGGCGACAAAAAGAAGAAAATGGGAGGTAATGATTACAAAACTCATTCCTCTTTCAAACCTTTTCCGGATGAAGAGCAAATTCATGAGTTGACGGAGGTAATAAGCTTATCACCTTAAGAAAACTTCAATAATATTCAGGACGCCTTGTAACTTTTTGGGATTGATGTATTTATATAATTTTGATGTGGTGTTGATGTGGTTTATATAATATTGCTTCTCATTAAGATTGATGTATTTTTAAAATTTGGAACTCATTTCAACTTTCATTGTAACTTTTGGGATTGGAGTATCCCTTGTACTAAGTGAAATTTTGAGTTTGCTTGATCAAAAAAAAAAAAAAGATTCAGGATGCCAATCTACTGAGCCCTCCGCCCAGGATAAGAGCTAATCCGGCTAGACTCAACAAGCAAAAGTTTTGTAATTAGTATCACAAGTCGATGGGAAATGACACTAATAAGTGCCGAGATATTTTATCCGAGTTGTGGAAACTGTATGAAGACGGAAAGCTTGATAGGCTCCTATCAGGCCCCAAGCACAAAAGGAAAACATTTCCTGCACAGGCCGAAGAGCCTAAAGGTCAAGAGCGAGCCCAGAGAGATGGCGATGCAGATGAACGCCTACCATTGCTGCCCCGCGGAGTTTTCATGCTAGAGGATAACTATGTAGGAACCCAGGTGATTGTTGTTCTGTCTTGGGGAAAAAGGAAATCCGAATTGCGAAGCCTAAACAGACCAGAATACATCTTGGGTGTGGACTCCGCGAGAGGACCTTAGGAGGCCAATATAATGTTCTCCGAAGAGGACTTCTAGGGAATCAGAGCCCCACACACCGACCTCTTAGTTATCACGACCACCTTGTCGGGGACTAAAGTCCACATATGCTTGGTGGACACAGGAGTGTATGCTAATATCATCTTTAAGAAAGCTTTCGAGGCTATTGGAAGAACCTCCCACCACAGAGTATTCCCTTGTTCGGAAGAGATCCGAGGATTTGAGAATGCTATCAGTACTCCGCTGCTAGAGGTGGACTTGTCAGTCCAATTGATCGACTCAAAAGAAATTGTGAGAGCACAACGGACCTTGAGCTTAAAAGTGGTGGACCTTCCATTATCCTATAATTGCATCCTGGGAAGCCCGTTCATCCATGGGTTTAAGTCCACTTCATCTACCTTACACCAATACTTAAAATTCACCATCGCAGATGATAGAGTAGGAACTGTCCGAGAGAACCAGCGGAAAGGTAGAGAATGCTTCTTTATCAAAAAGTCGGAAGGCCTCAATTATCATGACCCACAATTTCACAGAACATTAATATGAAAACTGATTGGATGTTATTTTATTACTCCTTCCATCTGCCCCAAAAGTGATTTTTTTTCATTTTGGGCGTTCGCCCCCAAGTATCTCATTTCTCTTTTTACATATATAGGATCCACACACACTCACTGATATAATTAAAAAATGGGACACACACACTCATTGATATAACTACCACTACAAATACTCCATCCGTCCCGCTACAAGAGTTACATTTTATTAATTAGGACATCCCGCTACAAGAGTTACATTTCTTTTTTTAGTAGATGAGACCCACATTAATCAATTACTTTTTCTTCATGTGCCCACACACAACACTAATGCAACTATCCACTATACA
This sequence comes from Pogostemon cablin, assembly GCA_023678885.1. Lineage (NCBI taxonomy): Eukaryota > Viridiplantae > Streptophyta > Magnoliopsida > Lamiales > Lamiaceae > Pogostemon > Pogostemon cablin. The sequence goes on from CM043009.1 coordinate 9,298,539, forward strand.
TTAAATTATTATATCTCTCAACCTATTACACATTAAAATACTATATTTCTTAATCTCCTTGCAAATAGTAAACGTGACTCTTTTTATGGGACGAATGGAGTATTAAATAATGCTCATTCCGTCCAACCGAAAGGTTATCATTTACGTATTTTTTGTATGTAGATTAAGGAGTATTATTTTTTATGTTTAGTAGGTAGTTTTATAAGTACTGAGTGGTGAACCATATGTAGGGTCCTTTTACTAAAAGTGAAAAATGGATACTTTTGAATAGGATACCCAATATAGTAAAATGTGGACCTTTCGGTGGGATGAAGGGAGTAATACTCCTTAATCCAAGTGAAAAAAAATAATAAATCCCTTTAGAACGCACGGATGTAGTATTAAGTTTTCTCTGCTATATGAATTACTCCCTCCATCCCACTCAAATAACACTATTTTATTATATTGAGAGTCTCATCCAAATTGCAATATTTTTCTCTTTTAGTAAAAAGGGTCCACCAATGGCCCACCACTACTCATCACATTTCTCTAATACACCTACCTACTTTACATAAAATAATAATACTCCTTAACTACATGCAAAAAGCAAATGAGACGGAGGGAGTATGTTATAAGTATTTGGTATTTGAACTAAATTATGTGGAATTTGCTATTAGAATATGTAATGTCAATGTGATACTTTTGCTTTTTTTCATGTATATAGGGATATAATATTTTAATGTATAAGAAGGTAAAAGAAATAATATTTTAATGTAAAATAGGTAGGTGTATCATGTATTGGTGTCATGTGAAAAATAATTAATTTGTGTGGGTACCATTTACCAAAAAAGGAAAATGCACCATTTGTATTAGAACGGACCATAAAGGCAAAAAAACATACATTTCAGTGGGATGGAGGGAACTTATATAAATGGATGCTACTTATTATTTTCTTATAAGTGATCTTGAGCATGGCAAAAGTTTCGTGAGACAGATAAGTGATAATTTTTCAATAAAAAGTAATATCAAAATTGATAAAAATTGATTGTGATATAGTGAATTATTTAATGGACAATAAGTATTATAAATAAAACGTGATAACATTTTAATGAAAAGTGATACTTTTTATACCCTCAACTCAACTTCACTTTTTTATTTTTCTGTTTTCAATTCATCTTTACACCCCATAAAATAAAATGAAATAACATTTAACACAATAACATTATCTACAATTTAATTTTAAAATTGCCATCAACATTTTATCTACATAAATAATTTATAATTTATTTATTAAAAAAATATCAAACTATCCTAAAAGAAAGGCAATTTTTTTAATATATATTCATAAAAGACAAAGTGTGAAAAATAAGTTATGGATGGAGTGATTAATATTTTAAACAAGGGTGGATCAAATTAATCCAACTCAGTAAAGATATAATGGTCCATTTTACACCATTAATAATATCTTAGGTAAAAAATATCCTTATGGATAATTAATTTTTAATATGATTCTCTCTTTGCATTTATTCATTACATTGAATCTCTCCATCATAAATAATGTGCTTAATTCTCTCTATTTGTGATGTATTTTAAATCACTATGATTGGTAAGTGGTAATGGATTAAGAATGGAATCATCATTCCTAATTTGATTACTAATTTTATGATTGGTACAAATTTAGAATGGGAATCATCATTTCTTTGGGAATCACCATTCCCTTAAACAAAGGAATGGTGATTCATCTCACCCCCCATGGCATTCCTCATTCTCATATATGAAGAATCAACCTTTTTTTTTTTATTTGTGTAGCATAATATAAACCATAAAAAATTATAAAAATATTCTCTTAATTTATACCATAATATATATATATATATATAATTAAAAAATTATAAATAAATTAATATTGTTATGTTTAACGTATAATATTAATTAAAAACTTTATTGTTATATTATTTAATAAAAAATAAAATATTAAATTATTTATAAATTTTAAAAAAATCATGCATTTTATATACCCAGTAAAATATATTATTTTAAATTTTATTCTTTAAATTTTTTTTTAAAAAATTATATAATTAATTTGATATTTATTCTAAAAAATTAATAAATTATAAATAAAAAATAATATTATTGATAAAATTAAATATATACATGTAATATTGAATATAAAATTATTTTTTATATATAATTTAATATTTTTATTATATGTAATTTCTTTGTTTATATTTTAATAAATATTAAGGTTTTATTTTATTTTTAATTTAACACTTTTAAATATAAAATCTTTACTGAAATTTTTTAAATATATAAAATTTTAATTGAGATTATAATTAATTAAATATTTTATATATAAATTTTAAATTTTAATGCTATAAAAATATTATTAATGACATTAGAACCAGTTAAGTAATGCATTTTCTATTACTTGAGTTATTCTTAAATCATACAAATCACTGTAATCAACATTTTCATTCATTCATTTCCCATCTTTATTCCATTCATGAGTTCATTCAATTCCATCATCATTCCATTTAATCATACCTATTTAGCCCTAAACATTATGTGAATCTAAAATATATTATATACCAGATTATTAATTTTATATTTCTCGTCTAAAATTAATATAATAAGGGTTAATTCTTAAAAAATACACTACCTTATTGAGAATTTTCAAATTTATCATAACCTTTTATTTTTATCAATTTAATACACAAACTATTTAATATTTTCAATTCTATCACAACCTTTTATTTTTATCAATTCAATACGTGAATTATCAAGCGATAATATAATTACCAAAAGTGATAATATATTTAATCAAAAGTAATACTAACAATTTTAATAAAAAATAATTAACAAAAAAAAAAGATTTCACCGTAAGACGGTCTCTTGCAAGTGTTGCCTTGTTAAAAAAAGGACAAATTTGTGTGAGACCGTTTAACGATGAAATCATTTTACGCTTTCGTAATTAGTTATCAATTATCTTTTAAAATGCTATTACTTTTCATTTATAATATAAATTGTTCTTAAAATAATTCACAATTCTATTATCAATTTTCATAATAATTATCACTTCTTAAACGAAAATCAATATATGAGAAGTTCTCATGCATGTCATTACCTATTAAAAATGAGCAAAACTTTTTTTTATCTATGGTGTAATAAATTTTAATGAATGTTTTTCATTTTTTTTATTTATAGTTATTTAAAGATAAATTGTGTTTATAGTATATTATGGAGTATTTAATAATTTTATAATTATTCTTTTAAATAAAAAATATTTTTTTTCTTGCTCAAAAAAATATAAAAAATAGTCATATCAAAATTTGAAAATAATGTTTCTCATTCATAAGAGTTATAATTTATTTCTCTAAAGAAAAATTTTCATACTCTAAAGAATAGTTAGTAAAATAGGGTGCAAGAATTTTAAGAGTAATAATTTATTTATTTAAAAAGTAAATTTTCATGTATTAAAGAGTAATCAGTGAATTGAGGTTCATATGCGAACCCGGTTTACGCACGTATTTCCTTTCAAAAAAGTATTACTTTTAGAGGTATTTTTTTCTATAATAAATACTCCCTCCGTCTCATAAAAATAATTACATTTACTGTTTGTACATAGATTAAGAAATATAGTATTTTAATGTGTAGTTGGTTGAGAAATATAATAATTTAATGTATAGTGAGTAGTTGTATTAATGTTGTGTGTGGGCTCCATGAAGATAAAGTGATTGATTTATGTGGGTCTCATCTACTAAAAAAAATATAACTCTTATAGCGGGACACTCTAATTAATAAAATGTAACTCTTGTGACGGGACGGAGGGAGTATTAAAATATGTTAGATGTTCATAAAGTGTAAATGACAGGTGAATGAGTTGTTTAGATTTTCTGTTATTTTTTTAACAACAAAGTGAAGGCTTTTTTGGGATTGAGAGGATAGAATAATTTTTATTAAAATATTAATTTAAGTATTAAAAATGTAAATAGATACTTTATATATAAAATAAATAAATATTTTTATTAATTTGGGATAGATACATTTATTATAATGGATTTTTTAAATGAAACGAGTATGAATATGGGCTGTAGATATTTAAAAGGATATAGATATTCCTGAATAAGTGCGTACTCTATACGTTGTCATCCATAAGTACAAATAAAAAACTAATGTTATAAAAAAGTTAAGCGTATTATTTATAAGTATACAATTTATGTGTGCTTATTTTATGAATTAATAGAAAAAAATTATAATTGTGATGCTATATCACCACTTCAAATTCTAAGAGCATCTCCAATGCTGTACCGGGAGATTGGGTATATATTTTTTACACGTCATTTTCCATATTAAATTAAAATATTATTTTAATATTATTTTATTTGAAATTTATTTATGATATTTATTTAAAATCTGACATTCAAAAAAAATAATACTCCCTCCGTCCCAACTTCAACTTCACACTTTCCGTTTTGGTCCGTCCCAATTTCAACTTCATATTTCCATAAAAGGAAAAGGTACAAAACTAATATCCCTCTAACATACTTTAATTTAAAAAATGCCATCACCTTTTTAACACACATAACATACCTTATCATTTATTTATTACCCAAAAATATCAAACTACCCCTAAAAGTTACTCAAAAAGTGATTTTTCTTAATTTGCGTGTGTACAGTAAATATGAAGATGAAAATGAGACGGAGGGAGTATAAATAATTGCATTTATCAATTTATTCTCACGCGCTGTGGGATGCACGCTCTTCCATTCCTTTTATGTTGATATACACGCACTCATCACTGCATGTAGGTAGAAGTTTCATTTCTTACTTTTAATAGGTACAATATATTGTACCCAGCACAAATTTTAGCCATTGTGCCCATTAATCTTGGACTTATACCTCCTTGTGAATACAAATTTAACCACATCAACCAATTATACCTCCCATTGGAGGTGCCCTAATATTGACTTTCAAAGTTTGAGAACATAAAATAATAAATGAAGCATTGGAAAACGCATACACAAGAAATAAAATTTAATTATTTTGAATTAAAAACTAAACATAAATAAATGATATTACAGTAATTCTATATCATCCAAATGCTATTGATCCGGATTAAATGGATCCGAATAACATTATCCTTTAAATAAAAATTAATAACTATTTAATAAAATATAGAATTGTCTCACTCTCACACAATTTGCCCTAAAATAGTATAAATTTCAACCAAAATAAAAAACGAGAATGGACATAAGAGGTCGATTGGTAAATTTCTTTCTCTCTCCATTCATTAACGAGTTAAATTCATTTTTTTGCTCCGTAACTAAGCAAAACTTCGATTTTTGCCCTGAAAAAGATAAGTGGTTCAATTTTGCCCTAAAACTAACAAATTGTTTCAATTTTTGCCTAATTTTCGCCGGAAATGCGAATTTTGCCGGAATATGGCATGTCGCACTTCAATTTGAGAATTTCCGGCTGGTCAATCCGACGTGACAATTTTGACTTTCTTCTAGCCAATGAATCCGCTACGTAATATCCACCTATTTATTTATTTATTTTAGTTTCCAAATATGCATAATATTTTATTAAATCATAAATATAAAAAAAAAAAATCAGTTAATTGGGCCCCCCACCATCAAACCCTGAACGATGTTGGTTCCGCCGACGGCACGTAAAGCATCCACCGCCCTCTTGGCATCCTCACGCCCATTCTCTCTCATCCTTATCAAAGGCACCAACCTTTGAGCTTCATCGGAGAAGGACACCACAGAGAGGCGATCAGATCCACCCAAATTATCAATCACGAAATTAACAGCCCTCTTAACCAGTTCTATCTTCATCCCCGACATACTACCACTCACATCCAGCACCGTAACGATGTCGACAGCCGCCCGCGGCGCATCTTCCGACAGCTACATCGCCGGTGCCCGCAGTCCGACGAGAAGCGTGAAGGCAGACAACGATTCGGAGGCAGCGACAGCAGGCGGTCGGGAATAGCCTTGAGCGCCACTTTCTTGGCGTTGGCGGGTGACGTCGTATTAGCAGGAAGAGGCTCGTCGTCGTCGGTAATAAATAAATAGGTGGAAATGATGTGGCGGATTCATTGGCTAAAAAAAGTCAAAATTGCCACGTCGGATTGACTAGCCGAAAATCCCCAAATTGAAGTGTGACATGGCAGATTCCGGCGAAATTCGCATTTTCTGGCGAAAATTGGGCGAAAATTGAAACAATTTGTTAGTTATAGGGTAAAATTGAATCACTTATCTTTTTTAGGGTAAAAATTAAAGTTTTGCTTAGTTATAGGGCAAAAAAATAAATTTAACTCATTCATTAGCTATTCCCCCAAGTCGAGGGCCTTCATCAATCAAGGGCCATTTGGTTGAATGATGTAGAAGAGTATTGTGGGAATTACGAAATATTCATATTCATTGATAGCATTTGGTTAATAAAAAATCCTTTCGTCCCAAATTTATGTTTGCCAACACGGTAGATATGGAATATAAAAAAATTATTTTTTGACCAATTTTATTGACTTTTTAGTTATGTTTGTTAGGTGAGAGATGACTTTTGAAATTATTGATTAATGTAAAATTTCCTTTTTTTGATGGTGAAGATAAGTATGAGACGAACAAAAATAGAAAAGATAAGTATGAGACATACGTAAATAAAAAGTGTAAATATAAGTGTGGGATGAAAGGTGTAATTTTCAATTAGTTAATTATTTTTTACTTTCGTTAACTATTCCACCCTCATCAATAACATTCATCAATCAAATCCATTACATTCAATGACTGGTATGACTGCTACCAGAAGAATTTATATCAATCATTTCCTAAATTCATTAAACATATACCCATAATTGTTGATTTATTATCATTAAGCAATCTGTAACCATCAATCCCAAATAAACATTTTATTATTTCCTACTTCATTTTCTTTAGAAAATCAACAATTATGCAGGAATTAGTTAACAAAATAATGAGTAATGTGAATGATAGAAAATGCTAATTCTAATTACCTTAATAAAAAAAATAAAAAAATCATGATTATTAAGAATCAATATATATCCATTCTCGAGTAAACATTACCCCACCCAATCGGCCACTTAATCCCTCCTCAGATCACGAAGTCTAAAATTCAACGTTAATCAAAGCAAAACTGAAAACTTCTCCCACAAACAAACCACGAAGATCTCTTCGGTTCAAAGTTTATGACAATATGGAATAATATAAGTAATCTATGCAGAACCCTGAACATGACATTAACTCTCCAACTGTAAATATCTTTACCAGCACTAGAAATCTGAGTTTGCAAACATCCAAATTTAAATCAACAAATCAAGGAGCATTTTGGGACACAAACTTCCTTTAACGAACATATTTTCAAAATCTCAGACAATACCCAGTGAGGCATAGGAACTTGCTTCAAGGCAAGTCGAGAGAGAAATAGGAGTGACTAGAAGTTCTAGTTGAATATGATTGCAGAGTAGCTCGTCTTTGTAGTAGCTTCAACAATGCCAACCAAGTCTTTATTCCTGTTTTTCCAATTCTCCCATTCTCTCAATGATTGCCTGTCGCATAAATTGAAAATGGGAAATGAATGAAATTTTTTCATGCGTGGATTTGATTCGACACGTTAAAATTGAAAAACACCAAAATTGTTCTCCACATTAAAAATTTTCACATTAAAAATTTAACTCCACCAATAATTGTTGGGGAAGTGGGGGGGAATATGATCAAACAGCAAAGAAGTTCGAATGTTGTATTTTCATTTTTCTATAAACAGGGAACCGAAAAATGGCTCTGTCACCAATTGATGTGTTAGGTTGTTGCGGGGTTAAAGGTTTCAATATAACGAACAACTAGAAGATAAATTAAAATTTACCTTTTTGCTTGTTTCTTGCAGTTCACCAGCAAGTATGAACTCATCTAGTATGAGATATACCTTAAATGAGGAAAACAAAAACTCATCAGTTTATAGAATTTTATACATTCAATTCAATTATCTAAAAAAGAGTTTATCAGGTAGTGCTGTTAGCAGTACATTGAAAAAATTACATGCCATAAGACCAGGATCATAATGTACTAAAAAATGCTGTGAGATCATAAGATTATACATGAAAACTTTTAACAACAAAATCCTGTTAATTGAAAGGATAACAAGTACATATATGTATTAATAGAATTACAAAGCAATCTGCATGGGATTGCAATAAGTTAGCACCATGATACGTCCAGTAAAACGAACATAATGTGGAAACACAATGATATTGAGAGATAAGACTACATAGCTTTGACATCTAGCTCTAGAAAACAATTTTCCAGCATATGCAACAAGAAGTAGCATCATTATTTAACCTTCTCAATAACTTTAAGAGAAACAATTGCATTTAACTGCTGTGGTTGTTAACAGACAAAATATATAAAATTCCCCATGCAACAAAACAATTTGACTGAAATTACAAAACTGATATTCAAATTATTTAAACACATTGCATCAATCACAAAAGAATGGTCAGAATGCATATTCTTAATCAAGCAACGATTCGCTCTAGGGTTAGCTACTATTTGGCTTTCAATCAACGGCAACAAAAAAGGATAGCAACATACCTTGTGGAAATTAAATACTAAATCTAGCTCACACACATTACTGAAAAAGTGATCAAGGATCTCCACAAACAAGTGAATGCTCTCCAAATAAGCTAACTCATTGTCTGTTATGTCTACACAGAGGGAGAAAAATAAACCAGCATATCGCCTGTAGATAACCTTGTGTGTCCGGAACTGCAAGAAATATTTTCATGATTTCTGTGACCCAGATACAAGATGTAAACCAAATAATTATAGAAATGAAAAGCCAAAGCGAAGAAGTAAACAACTACATGCCAACAGAGCCTGAACAATTACGCGTCATTTCAAAAGAACGAAGAAGGAAACAAAAATGACAAACTTATGGCTGAGAATGAGATTTTAAAATCTGTAGGTCTAAACAAAATATACAATTTTTAGTCTAAACCAGAAACAAAAAATCACATTCTGGTTCTTCCTTAGATATCAATTCTCTATCTCATACATAATTTATACATACAGAAAGCCAATTACCCAGTAATGTAAATCATTAATCTACACATGGCATGGAACACCATTTAGAATCTAACAGTTCATCCCAAGACTACAGCAAAATGATTGAATTAAATCTAATAATCTATTATACATAAGAATCATCACCTCCACAAAGTTGGTAAATTTAGGATCCCTATTCACAACCAATCGATGAACCTGAAACAACAAAATTGACACAAATATTCAAGTTTCACAAAATTTAAGGAAGAACTTGAGACCGAGCAGCCAATCCAAAACGTTAATTAAGAAAAAATTACCTCATATTCAACCTTATGTTTCTCGGATTCCTCAAGAGGAATGTAATATTTTGCCAATCGAGTTTTCCCCTGCCTGTTCTGTAATAGTATGAATCGGATCTGCAATGTTCAAAGAGCAAAGATTAGCAAATTCTTGAGGAAGGTGATAAAACAACACATTGCGGTATCCAATTAGAGTAAAGGATTCCTCTCCAAAAAAGATAAAAAAGAAATAAATTAGAAAGAAGCACAGCGGATGAGTTCACCATAGTTGGAAGACTTCGAAGGCGAGAATTGTGTGAGATCTGTAACCGGGCAGTTGAAATTGGAAGGGTTATTGGTGTGTTTGATTTGGTCCTTCACTCCACATGCCTATATTTACTTCAATTTATGATTTATCCACTAGAAATTATGTAATAATAAAGGGGCAGTTACTATCAGATACATAAAATAATTCATTATTACTCTAAGATACAAGCACAAAATATTATTACTATCAACTACATAATTATAATATAATATGCCATAATTGCCCCTATATGTTTGCACATGTATTTTGCACATTTTTTTTTCACATTTTTTATTGCACATTTTCTTCTACATATTCTTTTTTAACACATTACATTATTCCACCTTTTTTCTTTCACATTTTAACACACATTTTAATTTTTTGCATGAGATTATCGTAAGCTTTTATTACTATGATGATTTGCTACCATGTGGGTAAAACTTTTTATAATTTTGAAAAAGTTTACATTTAAAACCTACTGGGAGTTTTACAAATAAAAGATTTGTTACTTTTTATAAGTAGTAGTTCATGTATAAATCACATATGCACACACGTACACAAAATTCCATAGCTACAGAATTCACTCACGACCAGTAGTAATCAAAAATGAATTTTCCTTCCTTACACACAAAGATGAAAACATTTTAAACATTACCAGGAAACAGAACACCATACATTAAGAATGTGATTTTCCCATATTGCGTAATCTTATTTCATTGAAAAGAAAGCTAAATCACCAAGAGAAACAATCATTTAAGCAGTCAGAACGCCATTAGAGTACCTACAAATCATCGAAATCATGACACTCCATAACCTATTAACATTACTACTAAACCCTAACATTTCAAATTTTCACTATTTAATTCAACGAAAATCTAAAAGGAAATTCTCGCCTTGTCATATCCTCTTTCTTTTTTTTTTTTTACTTTGTTTTATGTAGATAAAAATGCTCAACATCCAAAGAGTCAAGTAGTTTTGCATAACTTACATGGAAGTAAAGCCTAAAATACACTAAAATATCTTTAATAATTTAATAATAATCTCTTTTCCTTTAACTTTTTTAGTGAGGTTGCTAATAAGGTGCAAAGAAGAGAATGAGGCCTGTCTGAAAATCAAAAATCATAAGAATACTACCTAAATGGAGTACATATTTTCTAAAGATTTTATGATACTAGTTACAAGCACTATCTCCATATAAAATTTCATTTACCAAGAGATCATAAAAGCATGTACAAATCCACAATTTGGTCAAAGTCATCAATAATTTGATAAATTTATCGAATGATTTTAACTCATTTCTCTAAGCCTAATAAACAAATTGATCATGCTCTGGCCAACAAACAAGCAAAGATTGATTGAATGCTGTCCCCAAATACGAGCAGCATTGCACACAAAGCTTTTACCTTCGCATTCATTAGCAACATTCAGTTCTAAAGGCAGTCCCCAATACATAATGATTCTCATCCTCACCAAATCTCATCTTAATTAATTCCAAAAAACTTTAACAATGATCAATAACACTAAATAGAAAAGCAACTGAAATTCAAAAACGCAAATAAATCATCGACAAATAACATTATCATAAACAATTTACAAACCCTCCAACAGAGCTTCAAAAGAAGACACACGAGAACAGAAACACCTACAACATACCAAAAAAAGAAGCTCAAACGTTTCAGCTCTGCAAAAATTAACTTGGAGTTGGACCAAAAATTCAAAATCAGACGCGAGAAAAGGAAAGAAGAACAAAAACAGCTGCACAAACAAATAGTTCACCATTAAAACTCATACCAATTGATTTGTTTCAGAGCGCAGCAGCGACGGAGAGACCACTAGACGGAAAATCAATTGCAATGTGAGCATAGGCACATGAGCAGGGATGAAATTGATTTCAATTGAATTCGATTGAGATGAGTAAGGTTACAGGTGAGAGAACGAGTGAACTGTAAAGAGAGAAAAGAATTGGGGATTTTTCTTCCAAATTTTCAAGTTTCTATAATTATATTGGGCCTATAGGCCCAAATATATTTTTTTATTGGGCTAATCCAAATTTGAGGTGCAGATATTGGAAAAGAAATTAAATGGGCCAAAAAGAAAAGGGCATATTTGGGGTTGGTGTGGAGTGGATTCAATGGGCATGAGAGTTACACCGCAACCACCTTTATGATTGCAGCCATGTTTGGGGAGTGACCACAAAAACGGCTTATTATGTCCATCAACACTTTTCTTCTCTCTCTTTTTTTCTTTTCCTTTTTTTTTAATTATTATTTTTTAATTATTTTTTTTGGTAGTGAAATTACTTATTTGACTTTGAAGAGAAGTAGAATCCAAGGAAATTCAGAACCACCCCTCTTGTTTTATGATTAATTATTTGGCTTTTCAAAATGCATCTTCTATAGATGTTGGTGTATATCCTAAGTTATTCAAAATTTTTGGCCATCTTTAACATAAGTTTCATTTTATGATGATGGGATTAATAAGTGTTTGGTGATAGTTGGATAAAAGTTTTTTACCCCCTATTTCGAAATTATCTCCTTGCTATTAGGAAATATTTTATCAATGATTGTCAAATATTAATCAAAATTTTTGTAGGGTAAGAGCAACTCAAAAGGGGTTTATAACAGAGAGACTCAACCCTTGAATTAATTGACATCATCATAGTGAGGAATGATTAAATCTAGTATATGTTAATGGAACTTGTCTCCTATGGAACAAGGTTTATATACACCCTCTATATTTATGATTTAAAAAGGATAAGAGAGAGTCTCATGTGATCCCTATTTTATATGTCATGAACCACAAGAATTTATATTATAAACCACAAGAGTATGATATACTATGAACTACAATGGTAAGATTATAAGTATATACTAAAAGTTAATATTAAATCATAAAAATATATATTAAACCACTATCCAATTGTTACCCCACAAAAATCCAAATCAAACATCAAAGGACCTTACTGTTCTGATTTCAAAGCCTTAGACTCTACTTTGCAGTCATGAAAATCAGAGCAAATATACACTTATAGGTGATGTGTCCAAGAAATATTTTCATGGAATTGCACAGGCAGAGTAGGAACCAATATGAGTACGCTGTCATGTCGCTTTCCTCTTCCCTTTTTTCTTCTTTTTCGGTAAGATATTTAATTTTAATAGGCATACTTAATTCAATGCTTATCCAATCACTAGTTAGAGGTGTGTCTGTTTCAAGTAGCCCACTATTGAATCCTAAAACAATGTAGTTGTTTTCCAACCAGTTCTCCTGAATATCTTGAAACAATGTAGTCTGAGCCATTTATCAAACATCTAATGAGCAACTTAGACAACTTCACATTATTAATTTCAACTTCTTGGCACACAACAGAGAGCATTATCGGTAACCCTAAACCCCCAAATTAGTCAATTTAAACATCCTACAGCTACTGAAATGAATACAACCGTTCAATATTAATCGCAAGACGAATCAGGAACAATTGCATACCACAAAAACAATCAATCAAACAAAGAAATAACACGCCAACAAAAAAGATAAACCACAAATTATAGGAAGGAGGAGAAAAAATCAACCGGCGGAGGAAAGAGGAAAGAGGAAAGAATTTCCGGCTGTCGCAGATAAAACAGCTACTTATTAACCTTACCTGTCGGAGAACTTGGAGATACGGTGACGGGTGGTGGTGTGAGGCGGAGGAGATGGAGGAGAGTGCCTAAATTCTACCGTCTCAAATGGAAGAAACGAACGAGGTGGAAACAGAGACGTGTCGACTCAGATCTGATGCAGATGGACTGGGCCCAGCCCAACAATTTCATGGCCCTTGTGTCTAAATAAAAAAGTGAGGCCCAATTTCTTGAATTTAATTTTTAGCCCTATTATGTTGATCATTGTTGGGACTTGCATTGCACGTTCCCTATACGTTTTTTTATTTTATATTAGGTTTTTGCTTTTTCTGTTTTACAATAAAAAGTTAATTATAATATTCATTGGATAAATAAAAAGTGATAATAATATTTTTTTAAAAAAAATCTAGTTAGAAGTAAAAATCTAATTTTTTTTAAAAAAGAACATAATTGAAGAAAATGAATAGCAGCTCGAGTGAGAACAATTTTATTAACAATTTGTATTGTAATACAAATAAAAAGTACTTCATCTGTTCCGTCCTTATGGTCATGTTTTCTTTTTGCAGGTGGATTAATAAATATAGTATTTTAATGTATATTGAGGTAAGAGAAATAATATTTAATATAAAGTGGGTATGTGTATTAGTGTGATGTGTGGGCTCATGGAGACAGAAGTAATTAATTTGTGTGTGTCCCATATGCTGAAAAGGGAAATGTAACCCTTAGGATGGGACGCCCAAAAAGAAAATATGTAACCATTAGAATGAGACGGAAGGAGTAAAAAAAACAATTATGAAAAAGTAAAATGGTCTTACACAAATGTTACTCTTTACTATATAGTAAAAATTTCAATACTAATAATCTTTAATACTCCCTTCGTTCCCTTAAAAGGGTCCTTTGGTCCTTTTTTCCATTAGACGCCCACTTAAAGAGTTCAATTTTCTTTTTGACATATATAAAACTTAAACACCTACTAATACAATTAAAATATAGGGTTTACACAAACCTTTAATTTATTTAAAAAATGTCACCTAACTTTATTCTCATAATTAATAACTGGCTAATTTATCATTTACATCATCATCAAAACTCAATAGTTAATAAAAAGTTATTTTTCTAAAAAAAATGGTAAAAATAAATAAATAATATATGACTTACAATATCAGTATGTACACAATTACTCTTAACCTATGCGAATGCATAAATAACTTTAGAGGTCTCCCTTGCATGCCAAGAAATATAAATGCTATGATACATTTTAGAGTATAAATTTTCACTACAATTGACACGTTAGAGAATACGGGAAGAGGCAAAGAGCAACAGGAGTACATCAAAATGAGACGATGAATTTTTTTTTAATCGGTAAATGTTAGTTGTTAGAAGTTAGTTTACTAAACACCCATACTCCAAGCTTCCTTATAATTTCTTACTCCAATTCATTCCTAATAAAATCGAACTTGAGTCACTCACTTTAGTGAGAAGCGCAGTGGCTAGGTGAGCTAACCCACCTGGTTAATAAGGAGATATTAATCTGCCCTTGCTACCCTTGCTGCGCTTATTTCTTTTCACAACCGTCTTTCTTCTCCGACCTAGTCTCCTCCACTGACTTCCTTCGCCTTCTTGTCTCCACCATCTTCGTCTTTCTTGGGAGGGGGAACATTCTCTATACTTCAAACTTTTCTTTCAAATAAGTCATGAGTTCGTTCACATTCATCGTGCCAGTTACAGTGACTAAGTTATTTGAAAGATCAATTGTAACTTTGTTTATCCTTGTTCAGAAAAATGATACATGGGATTATTGAAGCAGCCCATAATTAATGAATACATGAATAATCTAATTAATAATTTCATGGATCTCTCTTCTATTAATAGTTAATTTTGTTGGCTGTGTGGTTTTTATAAAATATATTTTGGGATTAGAATATGAATAAATTGACGAAATGATTAAAACTCTATTTTTTTTTCTATTTTGGTAAGTAATTATACAAAGAATAACAACACTAAGCTTAAATGGAAAATTAAAAAAGAGAAAAAAGAGTATTCAGGCTATTTTTGATAATGAAAGTGAAATGATCTTCATCGTTGGTCCCAGCGCTATTTATAGGTGAAGATCAGGGAACACATTAAATGTGGCGCAATCATGAGATCCTAGGCACATAGGTTGTAGACTTACTTTCCATTTATTAAAAAAATCTTATCTATATTTTTTGCTAATGCTATGAGATTCAGAAGATTTGATGTTTCCAGCTCAAAGTATCCACTGTGCTACCACAATAGGTTAGAAGTTGTAGTACCGAAAAGGATGCAGCTAGTGGCATGGACGTAATGAGTGGTGGTTGTGCCGCTGAAGCATTAGTATCATAGGCTAGGCCACCGAGCTAATGAAGATTGCGGTAGAGCTACAGCGGCACTTTACTAGAGTATGATTGATGGGCTGCGGTGTCGGTCGAGCTTCTGCGTCATGTCAAGTCTACCGAGGTATAGACACCGAGTTGGAGGAGTGTTGTTGGGCGCGGCTGCTGTGTTGTTGCCAACCATGAGGTGTTGTTACTACGTGGAGTTACCAAACTGTTAGGTGAGGCCGTAGAGTAATTTTCATGTGTGGCCGCCCTGTGGAACTGCCTTATGGAACACCTAGCTGCCACATGTATAGCTGTCATGTATAGTTATCAGTGACTTGTCATGTATGGTATTGCGTAGGACTACCGCACGTGGATTTTGACTTGTATTTTAGGTAGTCTTCTGTCGAGCTACCAATATTAGCCCACAGTATCATTGGTTGTGTGAGTTATAACCAATTATATTAAATACTATGCTTTTTTTTGTGACTGAGCTACCACTCTCTAAGTAGCCATGCCTATTGGTAGCTATGTTGTGCTACCATTTTTTTTAGGCTGAGCTACCAACTCTGTAAGTAGCCATGCCTGTAGGTAGCTATGCTGTGTTACCGTGTCTTTTTCTTCTTTTTTTATGAGCTACCAACACTTTCAATAGCTATGCTGAGCTATAAACACACTTGTAGACATGCTATGGCATTATCCCACTCTCAGGCCACTTTGCTTGATGGGCTTATTGAGTTGTTGAGGTGAGCGGGCCAGCCAATCACTAATCCCTAGCGCATTAAATACTTAGGGCTTCAACACCTCTAAATAAAGGCTTCATGTGCCCTCTTCCCACTGTTATCTTTATTTACTCTCCAAGTCTTGTGTGACAGCCAAAGTGGAGTGCAGCGAGTAAAGGACTGTGGTGTAGTACAGCGAGTGAAGCACCGAGGTGAGTTTCAATTTTTTTTATGAAGAGAGATGTCTCGTAGTTCAGATAGTACTGGTAGTTCAGATAGTGAATCTATGGATACTAGCTCATCCTCTAATAGTTCAGATGATATGAGGAGGATGTCGATAGAGGGTAGCTGCTCAATTCGCCCACCAGGAAGGTGGGAAGTGATGGTAGCTCAGTTGCCAAGCTCTAGGGGGTAATGCCGGACACAGGTCTTATTTGGGCTGTGCCGAACAGTAGGGCTATGATAGGGGCTACAAATCAGTGGCCCCCTCTGAGACCGTACACTAGTAGTAACACTTTTGCGGTGGCAGGAATAATGTCTACCATTTCAGAAGAACGAGTGGTAGCACTGTTCAATAAGTATGGTTGTCCGGGAGTTAATTTCATTAGGCCACACCCTGATGAGTGAGCCTTAGCCTCGCCCTTAGATTGTGTGGCGGTGAATAGTGATATGCTAAAGAGCGGATTGAGATTTCTGTTGTACTTGACTTAAGCGTAATAGTAGACTAGTGGGGTATTGCGCCTTTGCAGCTCCTTCTTAATGGTTATGCTACCTTGATAGTAATGTTCTGCAATTTGTGTTGGTGAGGTGCGATAACCGACACCTCAGGAGATAGTCTATTTGTGGAACTTGAAGTCTGTTGATGTGAAGTGTTGAGACCAGTATCATCATATTTGGAATCACACCAATCCTTTACTAGTTATTATTTAACCACTAACATATTTGTGTAGTGTTGTGCTTGATGTTGCTTTCAGGGTTGTGGTAGTTGGATGAACAACGTGCTGAATGGGACCCACAAGTTTGGAGAGCGGTTCGAAAAGTTTTAGAAGTCCAGAAGACTCTAGAAGTTGAAAATAACTATCCAAATTAGTGGGTTGGTTATTCGCTGTAATGGGTGATTGTCATATCTCCTAGTGGACCACTTATTTGAAGAAGGCCTACATCATGCTTTACGCCTATAAATAGAAACTGTCAGATTTCATTCTCTGGCGCAGAAAAACTTGGAGAGTTCTTACAAAGAGAGTTGACAGACGTAGAGTTTATTCAACTACGTTCAACTTGTAGTATTTTTCATTGGTGTTGTAATATCTAGTTCTACATCACGTGCATAGTATTATCCCGTATGTTTTGTGTGTACTTTTCACAGACAGCGGAAGTGCATACCTAAAGTAGGGTTTATTTTTAAAAATTTAAGTGTTGCCATTTAAGAGTTTGTTTAGGATTTATATCCGTGTGTGTATTCAAAGAGTGGAAGGAATGTTTCCATCTGTTTGAATCTGATTTTTCTAAATCACTTTTTCCAAGTTAGTGATAATTTTTCCATGAGGCCGCTACAAATTTATTTATAAGTTTGTAGAAAGATTGAGTAATTCAGTGTATTAAGTCTTCCGCTGTACAAACTTGCATATTCGTATTCAAGTTTCATTCTGATAAGAGTTGGTGTTGTACGAAGTGTTACCACACTAAGGACAACATCACTATAAACACTTACATACCCGACGGACCGCAATGACAAGTGGCATCAGAGCCAATACTTGACGGTACTAAGTGTTGATTCCTGGTGTTAAGTATTGAAGTGTCATGGATTACTCTGCTGGATCGATCAACCGTCCTCCCATACTTGACGAAACCAACTATGCCTTATGGAAGATCCGAATGAGGAGTCACATCAAGTCAATTGATGAACTTTCTTGGAAAGCCATTCTGGCAGGCTGGACACCCCCCACAGTTCAAGATAGTGATGTAATCTAATCATCAAGAATGAGCTAAAATGGACCGCTGAGGAACATACTCAATCGATGTTGAACGTCAGAGCACTCAATGCAATCAACTCATCGATTGATACAATGATGTTCAATATGATCCAGAACTGTACATCAGCAAAGGATGCTTGGGAAAGGCTTCAGGAGCAATGTGAAGGATCTAGAAGTATCAAAAGGGCAAAGGCGAGAATGTTAAATGCGCAATTCGAGAGCTTGAGGATGAAGGAAGATGAGATAATCTCATTGTATAATGAGTGACTCTACGAGGTGGTGAATGAGATGTAGTCACTTGAGGATTCTATCTCCAACATCAGGTTAGTAAATAAAACTCTGCATACGCTTCCTAGGAGATTTAATGGTAAGATTTGTGCTATAGAAGAGTCTAGGAACACTAATCTGTTGAGTTATAATGAGATGATAAGTATCTTGAAAATTTATAAAATGAATTTGCCTCAATAAGATGCTGCGTATGATAGAAAAGGTGTTGTTGTTTTTAAAGGTGAAACTGGTGCTTGTTCTAGTTCTAGTTCTTGTAAAACGTCTACCATAATTGATATTAAACAAGTTGATGATAATGTTGACAGCATTCCTGATGACACTAACATCATTGCTTTACTTGCTAAAAAATTTGAGTCTTATCTTAAACAAAAGAAGAATAAGTCTAAATCAAATATTAAATCTAAGGTAAAACATTCCCCTCATACTCCTGTTCGTAAACCCACTCAAAGAAGAAAATTTAGGTATGATCCTGAGTTTAGGAAAAAGATCATTTGTGATGAATGTATTGGTTTTGGTCATTATGCAAGTGAATGTGCTAACACTCTTCTGAAGAAAAGGTGAGCCTAAATGCTTGTTTGAGTGATGATGATTTTGAAGGAGATCCAGATGCAAATGAAGAAGAACTTGCGTTCTTAAAATAATGTGTGATGTAGGATTTCTCTGAGAATGACCCAGATATTGAGTCTGGTGTGCCAACATCTGATACAACTATTGGTGTTTGATCATTTAGTTAACATGAACCGTTAGGTTTTTATACGTTTCTAATCCAACAGAAGCAAGAAAACATAGAAACGTATTACCTTTTACCAGGGTATATTGAAGAAAAAAGATTCTCGCCGGCAGCCTGTGCAGCCTAACGATTTTGGCTATAACTTCCTCATCCGATCTCCGATTTGAGTAATCTATACGCCAAATTGATCCTCTCTTCCGTGGCTTTCCAAAGGTGTATCACATGTATAGTTTGGAGTTTCAAAATATTTTAGAAAAATTGTGGAAGTTGACGAACAGCAGCATCAAACAACCTTCTGATCTTCTGCTGTATTCCCAAGTCCAATCTCGACATCGTGTGGGCGACGATCTTCGAGATCTCCTCAATATGCTATCCTCCCTATTCTCAACGTGCTTTAGGCATGTCATTTGGGTTTCGAATAAGGTGAGTTGACTTATTTATAGGCTACAGCAGGGACCAGGAGGAGAAATTAGAGTTGGGCCTCCATTGGGCTTAAGTATCCAAGTTTAGCCCAAAACTTATACTTAAGTCCAATAATAATAATAATAATAATAATAATAATAATAATAATAATAATAATAATAATAATAATAATAATATATTCCACTAAAATATTATTACTGTACTACCATTCTAATCCCATAATTACGTTATAGGCTCTTTCTTATTATGAGTCCGACAGTCTCCCCATGTTTAAGATATACAATGCCCATTAATTAATTAAGTTACTGACAACTCCATTAATTAATATCTCATTCGAGAGTAGTACCACTCAACCTCATTATTATGCTGGAATAAATTCACCTGTACTGTTTACATGATAATCCTTATGAGCTCCTCAAGGGGATATCATCAACCTATGTCGGACACGGATTTCTCTACAATCAACAACACACCATAGACAATACTATTTCCTAACTCACCGAGTTTATTAATTTAATTACATGTAAATCTCACCCATTGATAAATCAAAGAAATACATACTGCCTAACGTGTCGAGATTATTATATAGGGATTAAGAGCACGGACATCCATAATAACTGAGATCAAGTTCTTCTCAGCATAAATCAAACAATCTCAAGCAGTCCTGCTCAATACACACAAAGTTCACTAATGTGATTCTATAGTCAAGACAAACTAATACCAAATCACATTACAACCATCTCGATAGAGAGTCTCTGCCTATCTCGATTGTGAGCATCTGCTTATACTTATAAGAAAACCGATAATATGATCTTTCGCGTGTTGTTGCACAACATATTATCTAAAGTATAAAGCAAGTGGACTATTGCATCGGACATATAAATAAATTATATGATGTAATCATTTGATCATATGATTCTCATTTCAAATATTGTTAAAACATTATTCATACTAAAGCTAGACTTTTAGTATACAATCCAATAACAACATCGTGCAGGTTTATGTCTACTTTTGATCTTCATATGAACTGTTCTAATGCTTTACCTTCTAGTATAGGTACTACACAAGAACCTCTAAAGATGAAGATCTCTGAACTTTTGAAAGAATTGAAAGCTGTCAACCAAGAGAATGATGGTTTAATTGAGACCATAACAAGGCTTGAGGTAAATCTTACTTAGAAGGATGCAGAGATTACTAAACTCCAAGGTCAGTTAGCTGCTTCCACGTTAAGCTTCAAAAAGTACAGCAAAGGCACATCTATTTTAAATGAAGCTTTATCTGTTGGAAAAACTGATAATTTTGGTCTTGGATCATTGAAGAATGCATGCCTTTTAGTTTTGAAAATCCTGTCAAGTTTGTGAAATCTGATTCAAAATTTGTGAAACTTAACTCAAATGATTTTTCCAACAAGTTTCCTGATAG
This sequence comes from Pogostemon cablin, assembly GCA_023678885.1. Lineage (NCBI taxonomy): Eukaryota > Viridiplantae > Streptophyta > Magnoliopsida > Lamiales > Lamiaceae > Pogostemon > Pogostemon cablin. Next base: position 9,319,679 of record CM043009.1, read on the forward strand.
AAAAGGTAGTAGGACCCTTGTTTGTCATTGATGAGTGTGTAAATTCACGTATTTTGGGCTCTGATTTGTGTGAGAATTGAGTACGATTGAGTCTTTTATTGAGACGAATTGGTTTGTTTACGAAAAAGGTGTGAATTAGAGGGTACAAGGGCTTTTTGAGCATATTTATACAGGGAAACATGTCTTAAAAGCTCGAAATTGAAAGATACAATTTTTGAGGCAATTTTCAAAGGCCGTTCGACCTCAAGATCTTGTTCGACCATCATCACTTTGGTCGAACAAGGTAGCCAAGTCGAGCAAAATACGCAGATTCATCTAGAGAGCTTGCTCGACTTGGAGATGTTGCTCGACCAGAATTATCTTTGTCGAGCAGATGAGTAAAGTCGAACAAAATGTGCAAAAACTTATAGAAGGCTTGCTCGACCATTGCTCGACCAGGAGGCCTTCCTCGACCTATCACGGCGTTCTCGCTGCTGCTATTTATGATAATTCCATATGTCTTTTACCAAATTTGACGTGTGCTTCAAGCAAAAGCCATCCTAAGCCCATAAGGAGGTTCCATGAGTATAAAAGAAGAGCTTTCACAGGAGAAAAGAGGATATATACATCATTTATCATCCATCCACCACCAAAACCCTACCATCATCTGAAGGAGTCGTGAAGAGAGGTTCGTCTGGCGCGTTAAGTAAGATCATACCAATCAACCATGGTTGTTCCTAGATCAATCATGGGTTAGAACCGCTCTAGTAGTTCTAGGGTTATGAAAGTTTTATGAGTTAATTGAATTTCCATGTGTAAACTCCATACAACACTACTTGTGGTTTATTTTATATAAGATTGTACTTTTTTAATTCATACTCACTGTCGTTTTGTGCATCATTAACTGTTATGTAAAGTCTGAATACATATCTTGGTTATTGATTGAGTGTGTTCACTACTGAGCAGAATCACATGTTATAATTCTAAGTGAAGGGATTCCGAAGTCTTATTAGAACTATCTTATATGGATACTTATTAATTGAATCTTATTCGGGTTAATAAGTAGGATAAAGAGTATAACTTCATAGTACCTATAGAGGGAGATCATATGGGTTAGAGTACTAAGTGCACGGGAAATAATTGATACTAATAGTACCTAGAAAGGGGGGTGAATTATATCTCTTGCTCCGAGGATATTCACACGTGTCATATGCATGTTTACTTGTGTCTATAGAGTGAACTTGCATGGTCTAGTGACGCGTCTATAAACCACAAGGCAGAGTCGGACATCAATGCATGGAAAGAAAATTAATAAGTAAAACTGGATGACCTGAAGAACTACCTAATTTCTTACTTGATCACAGTCGTATTTTCTCTATTGCTTGTTTATTTAATTTGCTATCTAAATTATTTGTTATTTAGTTTTGCAACTTTTTCAAACCAAATTTGCCAACATAGTCTTAGTTAATAAGAACATAATTAAATTAATAATCATCCGTCCCTTGGGTTCGATAATCACTTGGCCGCCTATCGAAACTACAATTGATATCCTTCATACTTGGGGATAATTTTGTATGTTGAGAAAACACTCATTAAGTTCTTGGCGCCATTGCCGGGGATGGCATAGATTATTAGTTTATTATTTCTAGTTTAATTGAGATTATATTATTCTTGTCTTTGAATTTTAACGCTTATTTTTTGTAGGTGTATGCTCACTAGATCGAAGACAGGTGAATTAGAGCCTTATAATCCGGAGATTGGAGCATCGTCGAGGAAGAAAAAGAAGAAAAAGAATAAGAAAAGAGCGTAGACCCAACTGACGCTCTTGATTTAGGAGTTGAAGTTGACGTGCTGAATTCGTAATCGATTGAAGCTGCAACCAAAGTTAATTTGGAAGTAGAGACAGTCAACGTGGAAGCAAATCTTGATACACTTGCCATCCGTGAAGTCTTTAATAACAATGGAGGAGGCAATGCTGGGTTGTTAGGAGCAATAGGGACCAGAGCTGATTTTGATTTACACCCTGCTCTTATCACCATGATTGAAAAGAGCCCTTTCTCTGGGGGAACCTTTGAAGATCCTCAGCAACATCTTAATAAGTTCCTTAGGTATGCAAGTACATAAAAAGATGCAGGAGCTCATGAGGATGCGAAAAAGATAATATTGTTTAAGTTTTCGCTAAATGAAAAGGCGAGAGATTGGTATGATAATCTCGATGCTGTTGAATGTGATACATGGGAGAAGTTGAAAGTGAAATTCTTGGAGCGATACATGCCACCTTCGAAGGTGTTCAAGATGAAGCAAGAAATCAATCAATTTGCAATCCATGGTAACAAGAAGTTTCATGAAGCTTGGGACAGATTAAAGGACATGCTTTGAAAGTGTCCACTGTTGGCGTTCGATCGTTTGGTTAACGTGACCCGTTAGCATACCATGCGTTTTTAATATCACAGCGGAAGCAATAAATCATAGAAACGATTACCGTTCACCAGGGTATGTTGATGAAGATTGATTCTCGCAGGCAGCCTGCGCAGTCCCACGAGAATGGCCATAACTTCTATGTCTGATGTCGGAATTGAGTGATCTTTGCGTTCAAACGATCCTCTTTTCGACGGCTTTCTGTCAGTATATTGATCATCAAATTCTGAGTACTGTACGAATTTATAAAAATTTCGCAAGGTCACGGACAGCAGCAGCAAACTACCTTCTGATCTTCTGCTGTATGTCCCAAGTCCGATCTCGACGTCGTGTGGGCGACGATCTACGAGACCTCCTCAATCTGCTCTCAACCCTCATCACACGTGAATAATCAATTAGATTAGATTAGGGTTCCAGATAAGTTGAGGTGACTTATATACATGGGCTACAGCAGAGACCAGGAAGAGAAATTGGGTTGGGCCTCCGTTGGGCTTAAGTATCCAAGCTTAGCCCAAAGCTTATACTTAAGTCCAATAATAATAATATATTCCACTAAAATATTATTATTGCACTACCGTACCAATCCCAAAATTACGTTTTGGGCTCCTTCTTATTATGAGCCCGTCAGTCTCCCCATGTTTAAGATATACAATGTCCATTAATTAATTTAAGTTACTGACAACTCAATTAATTAATATCTCATCCAAGAGTAGTACCACTCAACCTCATTATCATGTCGGAATAAATTCCACCTGCAGGGTTTACATGATAATCCTTATGAGCTCCTCAAGGGGACATCATCAACCTATGACGGACACGGATTCCTTCTACAATCAACAGCACACCATAGAGACAGCACTATTTCCCAACTCATCGAGTTTGTTGATTTAATTACATGTAAATCTCACCCATTGATGAATCAAAGAAATACATACTGCCCTACGTGTCGAGGTTATTATATAGGGATTAAGAGCACGAACTTCCATAATAACTGAGATCAAGTTCTCCTATAAGTCAGTATAAGTCGAACGATCTCAAGCGGTCCTGCTCAATACACACAAGTGCACTAATGTGATTCTATAGCCAAGACAAGCTAATATCAAACCACACTACAACCATCCCGATAGAGAGTCCCCGTCTATCTCGGTTGTGAGCATCTATTTATACTTTATAAGGAAACCGATAATATGATCTTCCGCGTGTTGTCGCACAACATATTATCTACAGTATAAAGTAAGTGGACTATTGCATTGAACATATAAATAAATTATAAGATGCAATCATTTGATCATATGGTTCTCATTTCAAATTAATTGTTATAACATTGTTCATACAAAAAGCTAGACTTTTAGTATACAATCCAACAATCTCCCACTTATACTAAAAGACTATGTTGTCATGTCTTCCGCCATACATCTGATTTTCACTCCCACTACACGACCATCAAAAGCTCTTGCCTTAAGGTCCTTGTAAATGGATTTACTAGGTTATCATCCAATGCAATCTAGGTGACAACAACCTTCCCCTCATCATACGATTTCTCGTAACAGGTGGTACTCGCGCTCCATGTGTTTAATTTCCTTATGGGCTCGTGATTCCTTCAAGTTTGCAACTGCACCAATATCATCAATATAAATTGTGATATCCTTGAGCAAACTTAGAAACACTTCGAAGTCCATCTTGAAGTTTCTAGAGTCATACAGATACTTTGTCTGCCTCATAGGCTTCAATTTATCATCTTTCCATGATAGAGTCCGGAGTCTGAAATATATTTCTATATAACACTCCTCCACATTATGACTCAACTTCCTAAAATTAAACGCATAACCTTTGAGGTAGATTTACTGCCGTCCCTATCTGATTTGAAAAACCTGAATCTATGTAGCCCATAAGAATCAGTGAATCTGTTCGGTAAGCCCACATATAGTTTCTAGTCCTTTTCAGGTACATAAGTATATGTCTTACCACAGTTCAACATTCTTATTTTGGGTTACCTTGATACCCACTGTTCATGCCATCGGCAAAATAGATATCCAATCTCGTGCATAGCATTCCTTAGATTAAGCTTCCTCATTTGCCGAAGCATAAGGAACTGATTTCATCTTCTTTATCTACTTTTGTGTCACAAGACACATTCACTTAGATAAATTCACATGCTAAACGAGTAAGGATCGTATCATTATATGAAACTTGAGATAAACATAACATCCTTTCTTGTGATCCGTATTACCGTGAACAAAAGAATATTTTTGCTCTTCTTAAGTCCTTCATCTCATACCGCTTTATCAACCATACCCATACGCCCGACAATACTCTTTCATTGTCTCCAATGAGCAAGATACTATCTACGTATAGTACAAGAAATACCACCACATTTCCATCACTCTTTTCAATACACAAGACCCATCCGATCATTGATTAGATCCATGTCACTGGATTACCTCATCAAAATGGATGTTTCATGATCTTGAAGCTTGCTTTAGTCCATGAATGGACACTTTTAAGCTTACTATCACAATGCTTTTAGCTTTTTGCAATGAATCACTCTGGTTGCTTCACATAGATGTTTCCCTTAAGACTTCCAATTAGGAAAGCTGTCTCGACATCTATTTGCTATTCCTCATATTTCATATGCGTAGCAACAAATAAAAGAGTCCAGATCAACTTAGGTATAGCTACCGGCGAACAGATTTTCTCATAATCGAACCCTTTCTTTCTGAGTATACCTTTTCGCAACAAGCTTGCTTCCAAGGTTTTCACCTTATTCTATGATCCTCTTTTATTCTTGCATGCCCGCTTCCAATGGCTTTTACGCCATTTAGCGGTTCAACAAGCATCCAGACCTAATTTAAAATCCATCGATTCTATTTTAATATTCATTGCACTTACTAAGATTCCGCATTTTAATTTTGTAGTGCAACGTCGTATCCCTGGGATAATACCATGTTTACTAGGGATCAAGTCTTACGACTTTCCCAAAACATGTATCTCACGGGTTGTCGAATAACCCTCCCACTGCGACAAGGCACTACATGTAATTGTGTATCAGACGTGACACGCATTGCAGTTTACCTTGTGGTATATCCTCTTATACACTTGGTACTTATACTTTGTGTTTTCTTCTCACTACCTTTAGAACAACTCATACATGGGTTTGTGATTTATTACATAGTCCCTTTCCAAAAATCTAGTGTTTGTGTTAACAATCACCATTCGATCTTTTAGACTAAATAAATCACCTTCATTTTTATAGCATATCCCACAAACAGACAAACATTCAAATGAATTACTGTTTCTAGGGCTTATCCATAAAATGAATTAAGTAATTCCAAATAATTCATCATCCATCTAATCATTACCATAAGAGTCTTATTCCTTCTATCCACCACACCATTCAGCCGGGGCATGCCCGGTGTAGACCACTTGTGATTTAATCTCAACCTCTGATTAATAGCTCCTAACTATCCTAAGAGGTACTCGTAATGACGATTAAATCGTCATTACTTGATATATTTTCCATGATGCTTCACTGTACCAACCTTGCAATTCTTGAATTAATCAAAAAACTTAGACATGCAGTGCATCAAATAAATATATCGGTATCTAGAATAATCATCGATTGACGAATATTCATATCCACCTCTCATCCGGACAATCTTAGGACCACATAAATCATAATGAACTAATTCCAACATATATATCTTTGGTTCTGCACTCCTTTGCCTTGAAAAAGCAATTAGTCATTTTTACTCCCAAGCAAGACTCAAAAGTCAGATAGTTTTCACTTCAGATAAACCTAAGGGTCTATCGGCTATCAACTTTTGAATCCTACTCAAGTAAAATGATCTAGTCTTAGATGCCAAATATATGTTTAGTTCATACCCGAAGGTATCTTTCTCTTACTAAGATTAGAAGATTAATTATTAATTACTATTTGTTGCATCTGTGGAATATACATGATTTAAGAGTATACAAATTGTCCATCAACGTACCATAACAGATTACAACTCTATCCTTCATTATAATGACCATGTCATTTAAATGAAATGGAGTATCCATCTATTAATGCATAGAAACCGAAATCAAATTCTTTCTATGAAAACGTACGTAAAGATAATTTTACAAAATCAAACGTTTATTCATATCGTAAGATAAATAAACAACTCCCACCGCAATAGCCACTAGTCTTGTAGTTTTACCCATGTCATAACAATCTTATCCTCACTTAGTAATGAACATTCAGTGATTCCAGTATCTACACACTTCGTGTCAGTAGATGCCATCACTAATCATGTTTAAATAACTAGTAAGTAAGATTCTATCCTTGTTCACTCCTTTTATGAAATTGGATTTCCTTTACCACATGTTTTGTCAGAAGTTTCCCACCATATACAACCACTTGTAATTCATGAGAAACTTACTCAAAACAACTAGGCAATTATGAAGAATAAAATTGACTTAGGTTTCCCCTTCAACTTCTATTCCATGTATTTCCAATTCATTCATCAAATTCAATCATGACCTACCGCCTTTTAAATTACTCAAGTATCCGAAGAGTTACATGAGACCATCATATTTCTATGAACCTCTCATCTCTTCACTAGAGACTTTAATAGGCATCATGAGACGTCCTTTGTGAGAACACACATGTATTTTCTTAAGCAGTAAAATTCAAAACCAAGAATCTTTTCTAATAATCTAATTTGGACAAGTAAATATAATTTCTTTTAGTTAATAATATGTGAGATAAAACCATTTGAAAATCAGAGAATCATAAATTAATTTACCGATCAAAACTTCGAATTTTATCCTTTTATATTGATTCCCTCAAAACAATATAAAAATAAAATTCACCGACATCTCAAGCACCGTGAGTCTGCAAGCCACGTTAGTGTGGACGTTTACAAACCCGAACATTTACAAGAGAAGGTTTTACCCATTAATTTCATTTGTCAACCTAACTTTATGACAAAATAATTAATAGTCGGTTCCTCTTTAGCCATGCAAATAAAAGCAGTGACTCCGATGGGGAGGATACTTATTATTTACACCTAAGTGTATACCATTATTTGACTCCAAGTCCGCGGCCCAAGCTTATGTGCCTTACAGATGGAGAAGTACACACGCGCTCGGATAACTTCCTACAGTCATCAATTATAAGTCTGTACAGTGATCCGCACATGAACTCATCCGATAGGGAGGAAGGTCTATGCCAACGCGCAAGTTCATATGCATCACATTACAAACATAATTATTTAAAGAAGTCTGTCCCAGTAATCCATGAATAAACTCATCCGATGGGGAGGAAGGCTCTAATGCCGACGCGCAAGTTTATTCACATTGCTAACAAACCAATAATGGAGGCCGCGGGAATTTTTACCAATCCCCTCTCCCACTTAGTTATTCAACACCGAGGGTTTTTACATGCATATAATATTTAAAAATAAAATACGCAACCTAGCATGCTCATACTTCCAAATATATAACAATAATTGACCAATAAAACAATTATAGCAGTTATATATAAGGAAATAAATTGCCAAAAATAAGTTGACTCGATCAACACTCCAACATACATGCATATAATATACCAAATATATACACAATCTAGCATGCTTCTATTTAAGGCAATAAATCATAGAGAATCATGCATACATATATAACAATAATCAATTAATAAATCAATTATAACAGTTATATAACAGCGAATTCGATTGTTCGCCACCAATCATGAATGCGGACAACTGCGATGGGGATCGACCTCCCCGCAGCTTGCTCCACCACTCTGGCATCCTGCCCGATCATATTGTGAAGACTCACGCAGAACATGATGCAGACCAGTCGAACTTGATGCAAACCCGCTCGAACCTGGTGCAGAGTTGATCAAACCTGATGCAGACCAATCGAACCTGATGTGAATCCGCTCGAACCTGGTGCAGCATTGATCGAACCTGATGCAGATCAATCGAACCTGATGCAAATCCGCTCGAACCTGGTGCAGCATCGATCGAACCTGATGCAGACCAATCGAACCTGATGCAAATCTGTTCGAACCTGGTGCAGCATCGATCGAACTTGATGCAGACCAATCGAACCTGGTACAAATCCATTTGAACCTAGTGCAGCATCGATCGAACCTGATGCAGATCCGCTCGAACCTGGTGCAGCATCGATCGAACCTGATGCAGACCAATTGAACCTGATGCAAATCCGTTCGAACCTGGTGCATCATCGATCGAACCTGATGCAGACTAATAGAACCTGATGCAAATCCGTTCAAACCTGGTGCAGCATCGATCAAACCTGATGTAGACCAATCGAACATGATGCAAATCTGCTCGAACCTGGTGTAGCATCGATCGAACCTGATGCAAATCCGCTCGTCCAAGGGCCTACTTGCACGGAACCAAGTTCAGCCCAACGCGCAACATCAAACTACACCAACTGTCGTTCAGAGTTTGCAACTTTAGGAACCTGGAAATCCAATCTCCACCGTCCAGAATCTACGCCTGTGAGTTTTGAACATGCTGTCCAAATTACAGGTCGATCCAACGGTTAGATTGTGAGAAACAGCTCTTTTCCCTCGACTGCGCAGAACAGAATCGCCCAAAAAACTGCTTCTGTTTTCGGCGTATTCCAGACTACACAAAGCTCCAAATACGATCTTCAACGTTCAGAATGTACATCCACAAAATCTGAACGTGCTGACGAAAAATCAGCCTGATCCGACGGTTGAAACTCCGGTTATTGCCTCTGCAATATCACTGCGCTGGATTTTCTCTCAATTTCTTCCTTCCATGTGAAATTGACGAACAATTTTCGTCGAATCCTCTCACACACAACCATCAACGAACAGATATGATATAGGGTATATTTCACATAGGGATATTCATGGTTTGCGCAGTAAAACCAAAACCCTAAACATGCGATCCTAATTTCGAAAAATTAACCACATAAACCCTAGTCTAACGTGTCACGCTTCACCACGAAACCGAAGCTCTGATACCAATTGTTGGCGTTCGATCGTTTGGTTAACGTGACCCGTTAGCATACCATGCGTTTTTAATATCACAGCGGAAGCAATAAATCATAGAAACGATTACCGTTCACCAGGGTATGCTGATGAAGATTGATTCTCGCAGGCAGCATGCGCAGTCCCACGAGAATGGCCATAACTTCTACGTCTGATGTTGGAATTGAGTGATCTTTGCGTTCAGACGATCCCCTTTTCGACGGCTTTCCGCAGTATATTGATCATCAAATTCTGAGTACTGTGCGAATTTATAAAAATTTTGCAAGGTCACGGACAGCAGCAGCAAACTACCTTCTGATCTTCTGCTGTATGTCCCAAGTCCGATCTCGACGTCGTGTCGGCGACGATCTACGAGACCTCCTCAATCTGCTCTCAACCCTCATCACACGTGAATAATCAATTAGATTAGATTAGGGTTCCAGATAAGCTGAGGTGACTTATATACATGGGCTACAGCAGGGACCAGGAGGAGAAATTGGGTTGGGCCTCCATTAGGCTTAAGTATCCAAGCTTAGCCCAAAGCTTATACTTAAGTCCAATAATAATAATAATATATTCCACTAAAATATTATTATTGCACTACCGTACCAATCCCAAAATTACGTTTTGGGCTCCTTCTTATTATGAGCCTGTCAGTCTCCCCATGTTTAAGATATACAATGTCCATTAATTAATTTAAGTTACTGACAACTCAATTAATTAATATATCATCCAAGAGTAGTACCACTCAACCTCATTATCATGTCGGAATAAATTCCACCTGCAGGGTTTACATGATAATCCTTATGAGCTCCTCAAGGGGACATCATCAACCTATGACGGACACGGATTCCTTCTACAATCAACAGCACACCATAGAGACAGCACTATTTCCCAACTCATCGAGTTTGTTGATTTAATTACATGTAAATCTCACCAATTGATGAATCAAAGAAATACATACTGCCCTACGTGTCGAGGTTATTATATAGGGATTAAGAGCACGAACTTCCATAATAACTGAGATCAAGTTCTCCTATAAGTCAGTATAAGTCGAACGATCTCAAGCGGTCCTGCTCAATACACACAAGTGCACTAATGTGATTCTATAGCCAAGACAAGCTAATACCAACCCACACTACAACCATCCCGATAGAGAGTCCCCGTCTATCTCGGTTGTGAACATCTATTTATACTTTATAAGGAAACCGATAATATGATCTTCCGCGTGTTGTCGCACAACATATTATCTACATTATAAAGTAAGTGGACTATTGCATCGAACATATAAATAAATTATAAGATGCAATCATTTGATCATATGATTCTCATTTCAAATTAATTGTTATAACATTGTTCATACAAAAAGCTAGACTTTTAGTATACAATCCAACATCCACAACATGGGCTATCTAAAGCTCAATATATCAGTATTTTCTACAATGGATTGGATTGTGAATCTCGTGTGTTGCTTGATGCTTCTTTCAATGGAGCATTGCTTACGAAGTCACCCATTGAGGCTGCGAAACTTTTTGAAGATATTTCGATAAATTCAAGAGATTGGCCAACTGATAGAGTTAGAGGCACTTATGTCCTTGGTAAAGTAGCATAGATTGAGAATACTATGGTAAAGTCGGGAAGAGATGACGAGATCGTCTCTAGCTTGGATAATATCAACAAGTTACTCGAGTCTCAGCAAAAGCAGATTACAAATATATCGCAGAGAGTACCAATGGTGCAGCAGTATGGTGGCTATGAAGGAGTTAACCAAGAGGAGATCGAGGAGGCAAACTATGCCATGGGTCAAAGTATTCAAGGAACTAGGTACCCAAATCAAGGAAACCAGAATTATAAGGGGAATTACAACAATCGTGGTCCCCCGTGTAATTACCAACTACCAAGGAGGCCAGAATTTTCATGGAGTAATCTGAATAATGCGGTGCAACTTCCTATTAGTGTTGATCTGGGAGCTAAAGTGGAAGAAGGGAAGCCGGGTTTCGAAGATATGTTGAACAGGTACATGGCGAGTAACGATGCAAGAGTAGATTGTCTAGAGGGCAAGTTAAAAAAGAAAATTGATGCTAATCATGAGGATTTGTCTAAGCAAGTGAAAGAACTTACGTTGTTGATGGGAGAGATGGCCGGGAACGTAAACAAATTGACTCAAACTATTGAGAAAGGGAATTTTCCATCTCAAAGTATTGAGAATCCAAAGTCTTGCCATACCATCACATTGAGGTCAGGAACGCAGTACGAAGGTCCGATGATGCCGGCAAGTGAAAACGAAGGAAGCAGGGGAGCTGCTCGATCAAACTTCAGTTGTTCGACCAGACCTACTGGTCGAACAGAGGTCGAGCAGACTCCAGAAAAATAAAATTACGATACTCTATTTTCAGACTCGTCGTTCGACCAACACCATTCCGTTGGACCAGACCATCTTGGTCGAATCGAGGTCGAACAACACCTGGAGAATATGCTTTCTCGATCTGCAAAGTTGCTCAACCAAGATAGTGCCGTTCGACCAGAACATCTTAGTCGAACGGTGGTCGAGCAACACTTGAAGGAATTGAGCTCGCGATCGGATGGGTTGCTCAACCAATCCCAATCTATTCAACCATACCAGCTAGGTCGAATGGAGGTCGAGCAGTTTCGTGCAGATCCCAATTTGATCCCGAATGCTATACTCGTTGATCAGAACATTATGGTACCATCTCAAGAGCATAACATTGAGGTTACAGTAGAGAAGAAGTGGGAAAGAGCCAAGATATTGAGAGCCGAAAAGGATAAAGCGGAGAAGGTTGAACGTGATGAATGAGGAATTTCCAAAGCAAAGATACCTCCACCGTTTCCTTTCAAGCTTGTCAAAAGGGATTGGAAGAAAAGTTCAAGAGGTTTTCAGAAATCATAAACAAGATAAGTTTGAACATTCCTTTCTCTGAAGCGATCTTGGAGATGCCGTATTATGCCCGTTTTCTGAAGGACATACTTTTAAAGAAGAGAAGCTTGAACATAATTGAAACAGTAAATCTATCGGAGAATTGTAGCTCGATCATATGAAGGAAGCTGCCAGCTAAGTTGAAAGATCCGGGAAGCTTCACTATCTTATGTGAAATTGGAAAGGGGCCGGCACGACGAGCCTTGTGCGATCTTGGGGCAAGTATTAATTTGATGCCATTGTCCATATTTAAAAGGCTTGGTTTGGGAGAGTTAACTCCCACATCGGTGGCTCTACAATTAGCGAATAGGTCTATGATATTTCCGAAGGGTGTGATTGAAGACGTTCTTGTCAAAGTAGAGAAGCTTATTTTTCCGGTGGACTTTCTTGTGCTTGAGATGGAAGATGACAAGGATAATGTCCCTCTTATCTTAGGGAGACCTTTCCTTGCTACTGCGGAAGCTATGATAGATGTGCAGAAAAGTAAGCTACAGTTGAGAATGGATGAAGAAGAGGTTTTATTTAACCTTGACAAAGCAATTAAGATGCCCATGGAGACACAATGTCATAGTATAGACGTGGTGGAGGAGATCATGAAGGAAGATATGTCCTTGATCCTTTCAAAGGATCCTCTTGAGACATGCTTAGTGAAGTCTCTTACTTTTCCCACCACGGAGCTAGATGAACTCTCCAACGAGGTTTGTATTGAATTTCTTGAAAAATTTACTTGCTTTGGGTGATGACAGACATGAGTCAAAAAGGACCAAAATTGAAGAGGTAAAATAGAATAGGACGTACTTACCTTTGGATAGAGAGAGCGCACCTCAAGAAGAGAAGAAAGAGTAGTTGAAACCGCTACTGGAGCACTTGAAGTATGCCTACCGAGGTGACAATGAACAATATCCGGTAATTATATCTTCTTCTCTTGATTATGATCAACTTGAGGAATTGTTAGATGTGCTTAGGAAGCATAAGTCTGCGATTGGGTAGTCTCTTGATGATTTGAAAGGTATTAGTCCTTCATATTGTATGCATAGAATAAGGTTGTTAGATGAGGCTAAGAGTAGCATTAAGAATCAGTGGAGGGTGAATCCCGCTATTCAAGAAGTGATTAGGAAGCAAATCCTAACGTGGCTAGATGCTGGAATTATATATCCCATTAGTGATAGTTCTCATGTGAGTTCATTGCATGTAGTAGCTATGAAAGGGGGCATGACTATTGTGAAAGCCGAGGATGGTGACACATTAGTCACTAGGATTCCTTGGGATGGCGTGTGTGTACGACAATGTTGCCAAAATTGGACCGGATCGGTCGGTTCAACCGGTTGGACTGGAAACTGGGCCGGTAACCAGTCCAAAAACACCCCTAAAATTTTTTTTGCTATTAAACCGGGAATAGCCGATTTAACTAGTAAAAATTGACTGAACCAGAAAAACCATGATAATCAGAAATCGCCGATTATGTATTTAAAAAAAAATTAAAAACTGAGACCAGCAGTTGTGTTCTCATCTATTGCGTCTGTCTTCTTATTTGAAAATTTCACAGAGAATACAAAATTGAAACCTCATCAATCTTAGTAAATAAGTAAAAATTTTTAAAGTATTACACTCAATTCTCCTTACAATTGAATGTTGTTGCAGAGGAGTGAAATAGAAAAAAATCCTTTTTAAGGGAGACGACAAGCCATCAGAGCCCCTACAAACCTTTATCTCAACAAATCTTTAAGTCTCTCGATTAAAATAGGCAGTTGTTTGCTGGGGGAGAGATAAAGAGCAGAAGAGATAGAGAGAGCCGTAGAGAGAAGAAGGGGGGAAACAGCGCCGTATTCTCATTGTAGATGGGGCCAACACTACTTTACTTATATTCCTTTTTAATTATCTCAATTTGAGTGGGCCTATAAAATATAGTTTGCTAAAATAAGTGTGGGCTTTGAGTTTTGGGCTTTGGCCTTCAAGTTTATCAAAAAAAATTTATTTATTATATGGCAATTTATTGGGTGCAACTGGGTGCAAGGTTGCACCCGGATCCGACCTATTTTTATAACCTGGAGTATAAATATTACTCCTGACCCGAATTTCATTTTCCACATCCTCATTCTCTCTCAAATCAAAACTTTCTTCCATCTCCCTCTCTATGCGAAACTCACCAATTCTTCGCTGTTCTCTCTCTTTCTCTCTTCATTTCTTCATGTTCACTCTGTGAATCTCTACCAATTGTTCTCATATGTTCGATTCACATGGCATCTTTTGATTTCTCGTGGTATATGTTTGTCTATTTCTATTTTATTTATTGCGCACTCTTATTTTTTTACAGCTTTTGTTCTAGGGTTTCCTTTTTCTTTATGCACTACCTCACCTGATTCTGGACTTTGATCTGTAATCCACTCTGCTGCCGTTGATATAATTTTCAGAAAATCTGAGGGTTTTGAAGCATACAAGTAAGCTTTGAAGTAGGTAACTGAGGAATGACAATTCTATATGTGTAATTGAGCTATGTTTACAGGGTGTTGTTGCTTCGATTTACGTACAAGTTAGGGGCTGTATTCTTTATTCTTCTTTTATGAAAATTATTGGCATTTTGAAGTACATTGAAGCTTAAATTAAGGTTGGGATTTCGGGTGAATTTTGTCTGTTCAGGTGTGATTTTGGAGTGAGAGGGTTCTGGGTACTTGAAGAGAATTTGGGTAGTTTTGGATTTACCATATGTTATGGTAAATGTGAGGTTAGTTTCGGTTGATCATTTTAGTAGAGTGAGAAGGTTGTACAATTTCGTATGATATAGGCAGGATCATCTATTTTGCTTTTTGCATGATGTTCGGATTAAAATTTTGGAATTTGGAAGGGATTTGATTGGGAACATATTTGTCGAGATCAATCAAAAACTGTATATAATATTTTTCCGTATTGTATGATTTTTTTATACCAACTGTGTATGTTTCTTCTTATGTATTTATGTTACTCTTGTTATATGCTTCATAGGTTCCTGCTTTAATATATATGATGATGGTTAATAATGTATAAGTTTTAAAGGTTGTCAATATTGATATTTTGCAATTATTCCAGGCTAAAATTCGTGTTGTGATAAGGGCAGAGATTTTAGCAACACGCTATCAAATCTCAATGTAATGAGAGGGGTTGTGATCAAGAAAATAGTCGAATATTATCGTGATAAATAGATAGTGGAATTTCTTAGATGAGCAAAAGAAGGAGAATGCTATGAAGGCTTTTGAGGAGAAGAAACAAGTTGTTGTACAATTGTATAAAGAACTCAATGAAGCTGATATAGGGAAAATGGATGTTGGTGCTATGAAGAAGGGAAAGAAGTAATGTAACAACACTTTAAATTTGTGGGAAATGTAACCAGAAGAATTTTATGGTTTTTGTGAGTATATTTTGTTGGTATTCTCAAGATCTACTTGTGTTTTGAAATGGTCATATTTGTCTTGTTTGAAATGGTTTGTGTCTTGATTTCTAGATTAAAACTATCTTTAGACAGTTAAGATTATGTACTAAGACTATGATAGTTATGTTCATAATGGTTTACATGTATTATATATGTTTTATTTTTTAGGGTGATATATATTTTCACTCATGTAGGATTTAGGAGAGATTTCTATATAAATAATAAGAAAAATATATACAATTAAAATAATCCACCATACTTATGCCCATGTACAATTCAGACTATACCTATATACAATTAACGGAGAAAACATATACATTAAAGAAAATTCCATCACATCGAAAGCACAATACTATCAAGATGCCCATCATGACCACATACAATTTAAAACATATCTATATACAATTAACGGAAATAACATGTACAATTAAAATAATCCACCATACTCATCATGCCCATGTACAATTTAGACCATACCTATATACAATTAACTGAGAAAATATATACATTAAAGAAAAATTCATCACATCAAATGTACAATGCTACCAAGATGCCCGTCATGACCACATACGATTAAGAACATATCTAAATACAATTAACGGAGAAAATATATGCAATTAAAATAATCCATAATACTTATCATGCCCATATACAATTCATACCATACATATGATTTGACGGAGAAAACATAAGCTGAAAAAGAGGACTCTTAGTTCTCTGCTGGGGCATCGCCCGCAAGGGCTGGCTCGACTGGGATTCTATTATATTCAACAAACATGTGTGGTGTACGAAGATATCTCTGTGTCACTGACGAGAACTCTTTCGAGTCATGACTCACTTGATCGGGAAGAGTGCACGTCCGAAGATAAGACCCCAAAAAGAAAAATCATGTACTGTAGTGAAAAGGGCGGACTGCTATTCAGCCACATATCTAAATATAATTAATGGAAAAAATATATACAATTAAAATAATTCATAATACTTATCATGCCCATGTACAATTCCTACCATACATATGAATATTTGACGGAGAAAACAAATACAATAAAGAAAACTCCATCAAATCGAATGTACAATGCTACCAAGATGCTCATCATGACCACATACAATTCAGAACTATTTATATACAATTAACGGACAAACCATATATAATTAAAATAATCCACCATACAAATTATGCCCATGTACAATTTAGATCATACCTATATACAATTAATGGAGAAAATATATACTGTAAAGAAAAATCCAACTATTGTGCTCAATAAGCTCATTTATCTAATAACTCCCAACTTACTGAATTTTCATACTATGTACACAAATCAAACAATATTCAACAACCTCAAATCTTTGAAACTTTGCTGTAAGTACCACATATTGACATAAAGTACCAAACATCAAAATTTCAATCTACTCCTAATTAATACTGTATGTACAAAATATTAGTCATAGAAACCCTATTACAAAAAACAAAATATCCAGGATAATTAAAATCATGCTTTATGTAAAAAAAAATAGAACATAAAGTCCCCAATTTCATCAGTTGCTGCTCGATCCAAAGTTTATCTTATCATCTGCATAATCAGTGCCGATCCGGATAAGCTCTTCGATCTTGGTTTATCACCTAAACTAGCATTTACCCACAACTTTCTCCCCTCTTTGTGCACCACCCAATACTCCTTCAAGAAAAATATCAAAATTATTATTTTCTGGTGTCATATAAAATTAAAATAAAGAAGAATGAAGCTAAATTAATGTCAAACTAATGTAAAGTTGAAGTAGTCTCAAATCAAGTGTAGGTCCAAAAATCAAAATCTAGAGGCTTGAAAAAAATTACTCTATTTTTGAGGAAATTATCTATACCAAAATATCTATCATGACCACATACAATTCAGAACATACATATATACAATTAACGGAGAAAACATATACAATTAAAATAATCCAACATACAAATCATGCCCATGTACAATTTAGACAATACCTATGTATAATTAACAGAGAAAATATATACAGTAAAAAATCCATCACATCGAATGCACAATGATACAAAGATACATATCATGACCACATACAATTCAGAACATACCTATATACAATTAAGGGAAAAAACATATACAACTAAAATAATACAACATACAAATTATGCCCATGTACAATTCAGACCATATCTATGTACAATTCAGAACATACCTATATACAGTTAACGGAGAAACAGAGATAACATACAACTCATACCATACCTATATACAATTAACAGAGAAACAGAGCATACATAACCATGTACAATTCATAACATACCATTATACAATTAACAGATAAAACATATACAATAAGATAACATAAACCAATACTTATTTTAGGCAGCATTAAACAACAAATTGGATTGACAATGAGATTACAATAAACTAAAGCAGAAATATATACAATTGGAGAAGGATGAATCATAGATTAGAAGAAAAAATCTAATAATATTATTTGAAATCAGAAAATACAATTGGAGATAAGATTAACTTTACCTAATTTTGGAATAAATCCACTAGTTGCGTGCCTCCTGCTTATCAGACATGTTAGGCAGTGTTGTAAGACAGCTGCAAAATCGGCGGAGATGAAATCGTCAGATGACGATGGCAAATTGCCAAAACCTATCGGTAAAATCAACGTGGTGCGGTGAATTCGTCAGATGATGGTGGCGGATCGCTAAAATCTGGCGGCAAAATTGACGTGGTGCGGTGAAATAGTTAGATGATGGCGGCGGATCGTCGAAACCTGGTGGCGAAATCGGCGGTGGACTGCTGTGGGAGAGAATCGCCGTGGTGGAAAGGAATTACTGTGTGGGAGAGTATTGCACAGTAGGAGAGAATCGGGGGCTGTTGAGTGTTGACGTGAATGAATTTTTGTCTTAATTTTAGGGTTTTATATGGGTCGACCCAGTGCACAATTATGAAACTAGTTGCACCCAATATACACTCTTATTATATTATTTTCTAATAGTTATTTTTAAAATATAATTAAAAAATATAAAATTCAAAATTTTTGATTGAACCGCCGATTGAACTGGTTCGACCGGTTGAACCTCGAACCGTTGCCCCCTACCGGTTTGATCTCCAGTCCAGTTATAAAAATACTGATGTACAGATTACAGGAAACTGAATGAAAATACATGCAAAGACCATTTTTCCCTTCCTTTCATGGATCAAATGCTTGATCGTCTTGCAGGGTATAGTTTTATTATTTTTTAGATGGGTACTCAAGTTATAATTAGATTATGATTGTACCCAAGGATCAAGAAATACTACTTTTACTTGTCCTTATGGAACATTTGCCTTTAGAAAGATGCCTATTGGATTATGTAATACGTCTGCTACATTTCAGCGTTGCATGATGGCCATCTTTGATGGGTTGATAGAAAAGATCATGGAGGTGTTTATTGATGATTTTTCTATGTTTGGTTCCTCTTTTGATATATGTTTATCTAACCTTTCTACTATTTTGATGAGATGCCAAGAAACTAATATTTTTTTGAATTGAGAGAAGTGTCACTTCATGGTAAGAGATGAAATTGTTCTTGACCATCATATTTCGGCCAAGGGATTGCAGGTGGATAGAGCAAAGGTGGTGGCGATTGAGAAGCTTCCACCACCTACTAATGAAAAGGGAGTGCGGTCCTTCCTTGAACACGCTGGTTTTTATAGAAGATTCATAAAAGACTTCTCGAAATACCCCAAGGCCCTTATCTCATTTACTTGAAAAGAATGTTCCTTTTATTTTTGATGAAGAATGTCTAATACCTTTTCAGGTTTTGAAAGAGGCGTTTATTACTGCACCTATCTTGATCACACCGGATTGGACTCAGCTATTTGTACTTATGTATGATGCGAGTGACTTAGCACTTGGAGTGGTGCTTGGGCAGTTGAGGGACAAGACCGTTTGCGCCATTTACTATGCGAGTAAGACTTTTGATGCTGCACAAAAGAACTACACGGTGACTGAAAATGAGTTTTTGGCTGTGGTGTATGCGTTCAATAAGTTTCGACAGTACTTGGTTGGCATAAAAACTATAGCGTACACGGATCATTCTGCAATCCGGTACTTGATGGAGAAGAAGGAAACGAAGCCAAGGATCATTAGATGGATCCTTCTTCTGCAGAAGCTCGATATGGAAATCCAAGATAAGTAAGGTACGGAGAATATTTTGGCGGATCACCTATCAAGGTTGGAGACAAGGGAGTACTGTGATAATTCTTTAAATTACATAGAAGAGATGTTCCCTGATGAGAAGATAATGGCGGTGTTCGTTGAAGGAGCAGAGAGAGCATGTGTGGTGGCTGCCCAAGGGATGGATCCATGGTATGCGGATTATGTGAATAACATTACCGTAGGAGAAATTCCAAAAGATCTCAACCGATATCAACTTGTAAAATTCAAACGGGATGTTGAGACTTTTATATGGTTTGATCCATTTGTCTATAAGATATGTATGGATTTCATAGTCCGTAGGTATGTGCCTGAGATGGAGATGGAGAGCGTTCTTGATTTTTCCCATTCACAACCTAACGAGGAGCACTTCAAAGCTTAAAAGACGGCAGCGAAGGTACGTAAATCTGCTCTTTATTGGCCTACCTTGTTTAGAGATTGTGAGACCTATGTGGCGACATACGATAGATGTCAAAGGATGGGGAACATAAGTAGGAGAGATGAGTTTCTGAATTTAGAAAATAATATAATGTTTATTTGGGATTGTTGAAGCTACTACAAAGACGAGCTACTCTACAATCATATTCAACTAGAACTTCAAGTCACTCCTATTTCTCTCTCGACTTGCCTTGAAGCAAGTTCATATGCCTCACCAGGTATCTCTATTTTCTTTAAAGGAAGTTTGTGTCCCAAAATGCTCCTTGATTTGGTGATTTAAATTTGGATGTTTGCAAACTCAGATTTCTAGTGCTGGTAAAGATATTTACAGTTGGCGAGTTAATATCATGTTCAGGGTTCTGCATAGATTACTTATATTAATCCATATTGTCATAAACTTTGAACCGAAGAGATCTTCGTGGTTAGTTTGTGGGAGAAGTTTTCAGTTTTGCTTTGATTAACATTGAATTTTTGACTTCGTGATCGGAGGAGGGATTAAGGGGCCGATTGGGTGGGGTAATGTAGTGAGTAATGAGAATGGATATAAATTCATTCTCATTAATCATGATTTTTTTATTTTTTTATTAAGGTAATTAGAATTAACATTTTCTATCATTCACATTTCTCATTATTTTGTTAACTAATCCCTGCATTTCTAATGGTTGATTTTCTAAAGAAAATAAAGTAGGAAATAATAAAATATTTATTTGGGATTGATTGTTACAGATTGCTTAATAATAATAAATCAACAATTATGGGTATATGTTTAATGAATTTAGGAAATTGTTGATATAAATTCTTCTGGTAACAGTCATACCAATCATTGAATGTTAATGAATTTGATTGATGAATATTATTGATGAGGGTGGAATAGTTAATGAAAGTAAGGAATAATTAACTAATTGAAAATTATTTTTTAGGAATAATTACTGCAACATAGATCTTTTATGTTCATATTATGGTTAGATACAATCATAAAATTAAATTACTCATAACTACAATTTTACATTCTCATATTCCAATTTTATCTCTTCTTTAAATAAGGGATAGATTATTCACGTATACTCCCCCATTTATGTTGATTTTCACTGTTTATGAGAAAAATTAAACCCCCTCCTCCAATAAACCCTTCTTTTAGAAGAAGTGATGATTTTTTTTTTTTTGTACACAATACTTACAATTCATATAATATTTATGTTCACAAAGCACTCTTTAGATTCACATGAAATTTTATGTTGCACACAAATTTTTCATTCACATAAAATTATAATGCACACAACAAAGCACTCTTTAGATTCACATGAAATTTTATGTTGCACACAAATTTTTCATTCACATATAATTATACTGCACACAAATTTTTATACTGCACAATAATAAATTTTGTTAAACATACAGATTTCAGAGCACCGTAATTTAAAAAAAGTTTTTTTTCAAAAAAAAAAAATCACCTTATAATTCTCACCTAATTATGCTGGACACAAATTTCAATGCTTCACATAAAAATTATCACCTTATAGTTCTCACCTAATTATGCTGCACACGAATTTGAATGCGGCACATAAAAAAATTTATTGAACATAATAATTTTAAAGCAATGTCTGCACATAAATTAATTATTAAACATAATAATTTAAAGCAATGTAATTTAAGGAAATGAGTTTTTAAAAGATCAGCTTATAATTCTCTCTCATATTTTCAATGCTGCACATGATCAAAATTGTTGCACAGAACTATTTTAGAACAATGAAATTTAAGGAAATGGGTTTTTTAAAGATCAAATTATACTTCTTTCACCTATTTTAATAATGTACTGCAGAATAAATAAACATATTTGAATGGAAGAAGAGAGAGTACGAATCTTTATCAGCATAATTTAAGGAAGAGATTTTTTACATTTCACATTATAATTCTCTCACCTACTAACCTTGTTATCTAGTTTTTTACGTAATTATCTTTTAATAAGGGTAATAATGAGATAATGCAATACAATTATGTACTTCATAATTATATTTTGTTATTAATGTATCTCGGAGTAATATGATGTTATAGCATGTGTTTATTAGTAAATGCCCCTATTTTTTATTAACCAAATGCTATCAATGAATATGAATATTTGTTAATTCACACAATCCTTTTCCACTGCATTCAACCAAATGGTCCTTTGATTTTGATTGAAGAAGGCCCTCGACTTGGGGGAATAGTTAATGAATGGAGAGAGAAAGAAAATTTACCAATCAACCACTATTTCCATTCTCGTCATTTATTTTGGTTGGTATTTACATATTTTAGGGCTAACATTTGTGTGAGAGTGAGACAATTCTATATTTTATTAAATAGTTATTAATTTTTATTTAAAATATTAATCACTTCATCACTAACTTATCTTCACGCTTTGTCTTTTATGAATATTAAAAGATATTGCCTTTTAATTTACTTTTAGGGATAATTTGATATTTTTTTATAATAAGTAAATTGTAAAGTATTTATGCATATAAGATGTTGATGGCAAATTTGAAATTAAGTTGTAAGATAAGGTTATTGTATTAATTGTTTCATTTTATGGAGTGTAAAGATGAGTTGAAAATGGACGAAAAGTGAAGTTGAGTTGAGGATATGAAAAGTATTACTTTTCATTCAAATGTTATCACGTTTTATTTATAGTACTTATTGTCCATTAAATAATTCACTATATCACAATCAATTTTTATCAATTTTGATATTACTTTTTATTGAAAAATTATCACTTATCTGTCTTATGAAACTTTTGCCCATGTTCAAGATATCACTTATAAGATAAAAAATAATAAGTAGCATCCATTTATATGCATTCCTTCCGTCCCACTGAAATGTGCTTATTCTTTCCTTTATGGTTCGTTTTAATACAAAATGTGTATTTTTCTTTTTTACTTTATGGTCCGTTCTAACACAAATTAATGACTTCTCACATGACATTAATACACTTTATGTTAAAATATTATTTCTCTCACATTCCTATACATTAAAATATTTTATCCCTATATACATGAAAAATAGCAAGTGCACATATATCAATGTACGGAGGGAGTATCACATTGACATTACACTTCATTAAAATTCATTATTCTAGAAACAGGGAACCAAAAAAGTTGGTGAGGCAAGCAATAAAATTCAATCCTGTTGATCAAAAATGGATTATCGCAATTTGTTCACTTCAACACAAAAGCGTCCGTGAACAAAATGCAGGGAGGGGATTTGTAGGAACTTGAATTTTATTGCCTATTAAAGGAAAATATGTGGCAAATTAATACAATATTTATCAATTAATTATTTATTTATTAAGGGATTTAAATAAATAAATTTGTTAAATAAATTAGTGAATAATTGATAATTAGGACAGATCCAGTCAAATAAGACCAAGCCTGCAGAATTAGGTTAAATCAAGGATCAACCAATCAAACTGCGTTATACATAGAAAGGCCTAAGCCCACAGAATCAGGTCAAATCAGCCTTGGACCAATCAAATTGCGAGTTATTTATGGGGGTTCCTCACCCTCCACCTATATAAAGAGCACTTCTCCATTCATTCAAAACACACAACATCTGAAGACGCAGACGCTTCTGAAGAGATCAAGAATATGAGCAGTGCACCCTTGAGATTTTCAAGCGTCTTCAAGCCAAGAACGGCTTGCAATCTGAGATCAAGGTTCCAAACCTCTCTGATCCGGCGTTATTCAAGCTCAAGATCTTCAAGTCTTCAAAGCTTCAAGCGAAGAACAAGCGAAGATCTTCAACCAATCTTCAAATCTTCAAGTCTTCAAGCTCAAGATCTTCAAGTCTTCAAGCTTCAAGCGAAGAACAAATCGAAGATCTTCAAGCAATCTTCAAGTCTTCAATTCTTCAAGCTTCAAGCGAAGAACAAGTCTCAATATCTTCAAGCTCTAAGAGAAAAACAAGTTCAAGCATCTTCAAGCTTCAAGTCAAGAACGGTCTTCGATCTTCAAGCTTCAAGTCAAGAAAAGCTCAAGAATATCTTCAAGCAATCTTCAAGTCAAGAACGACCACCAATCCGGGATCAAGGCTTCAAGCCCCTGGATCAAACGTTCTTTGTGGAAAGCTCCTCAATCAACATTCAATCTAAACAAAAGTTCAGCGCTCTCGGATCAAAGTTCAAGACTACACACCCGAGTTCGGACAAGCTTTGTTTGAAGATCCAGCTCAACACACACGCTGTCAACACAGTTAGCATACACTCCAGTCAACAATGTCAAAGTCAAAGTCAACACACACACACAAGTCAAATCAAAGTCAAGTCAAAGCCAAATTGGTTCAAGAGAAGAATCAGATGATTGATTGAGATTGTAACCCGTTTACATATCTCATAAATTAAATCAATCTGAAATTATGTTTGTACTCAATTTGTATTTATTTAATTATAAATACAAAATTTGTTGTTACAGTATCGTCAACCTTGTCACAAACAGATAAATTGTACTGATTGTATCTTTGACTAGGAAACCACGTGAGCCTAGTCGACCGCAACCAACTCCTCTTTTATTTTTATGTAGGCAGAAGTGTTGTAGGTTGCATGGTGAAGCTGATCATATTCGTCAAAAATGTTTGAAACAGATTAATGGGTAACTCTAAATTTAGCCTTTTTATGCATTGGATTATTAATAAAAGAAATTTATGGTTTATTTGATTTGATAAAATGTATTAGTATGGCACAGGATTTTCTTGTGAAATCCTTATTGTGATTACAAAAATTGTATGAAAATATAAATACTAGGTAATACAAGTGTCGTTCTTAATTAAATGTTCCATATAGTTCTTTAATACTGATTCATTAAATAATAAAATTAGAATTAATTAAGTTAATTTTAATTAGAGCTTGTTTAGAGTAAATTGAGATTATTATTATTATTATTATTATTATTAGTATATATATTAAACTATATGAATAACATAAGCAATATAAGACTGGAGTTTAAATGCACAAATAATATAAGTCATTAAAAAACATTAAAACACTATAATTCTAGAGTTTAAATACCCTTTGTTTTCATACTCTCATAATCAGACGGAATATCTAAAATGTTATTCATTTTCAGTACTTCGCCATATAATCATCTACCTCTCAGTTCCTGTTCCTCGATAGCAAGTCCTTTATTGTTCTAAGTGAGGTAGCACCTCAACTGTTTGTATCCTCCTGTCTATAGCATAACTCTCATTGAAGAGGAATCAAATTCATGGTGAACCCAATGCTTTAAGATGGGTCAAGGTCATGCATCAAGGTTGGGATGATCTATCGGAATGGTATAGGGTCTGATCCAACTATGCTGGCTTTAAGGAGGGCTCGTTTTCCATCTGTGTCGAAATGAGTCAAAGCAATAGAACGACATGTAACGAATAAATACCGTACAAAAGTAGTAATGCACTTCGGCGTGTACCACAAACAGAATCTATAATTGAATTATACTTCCTCCATCCCACATTTACTTGTACCGGTACTTTATTGACTTTTGAAGGGTAATGTAGTCTTTTTAGGTAATAAATTAATTATAAAGTATGTTATGTGTGTTAGGTAAGAACAATAAATTTGTAATTAAAATGTACTTTTAAGATTGAGAATTGATGTGATGTTTCTTTGGACATACGAAAATAGAAAGTGTGAAATTTAATACAGGAGTAATACATTTTGATAGTTATACTTAAATATTGTGGGGCAAATAAATTTGAGCTTCTTGTCCAAAGAATTAACTTGTCTTACCAGGTTAACTTCGGTGCATTGTCTCGTCCTTCTCTATCTAGGAAGGTGTCCTGCAGCGTAGTTGCAAAGCCCGACAGATCATCTAATGCCAATTGGTATATTCATACCACATAAATTTTTCGACTGAGTTTTCATAAAATTTATTGTTATAAGAGATAACAAAACTAATGAAATAGACTATTATTATTGACATTGATGTAACTGACTTGCTGAAAATTGCATATCGAAAATGTAGTATCTCGACAATACGTGAACTCCTGGATGTGGGCCACTCGAACAATATATGTAGGTAAGCATCCAAGTTCTGTAAGAATGTAAATAATATCAAACAATACGTTTTAGTTTTACCATTTTGGTTTTAAAAGAAAAATTAAAGGCATTTTTTCTTCAATTGCCTTTTCATCTTACCGGTCATTTGGATCTTCTAGCCTACGAAAGAACTCACTAGTTACACCATACTCAATTTTAAAAAGTTGAGTCTTTATTTTTTTTAATCGGGCAAAGCTAATTGTTAGTATAGTTAGTAGTTAGTTCACCAAGCACCATACACCCTTATTCTCCAAGCCTCCATATAACTCCTCTCCTATTCGTTCCCAATGGAAATCGAACTTGGGTCACTCACTTTTGTGAACCTTTATTAAAATGGCTACTAATCACATGTTATTTGATGCTTTGAACAGTTCATATTGCTCTAGCATACGTTCTCACTTCTTGGTGGTGTAAAGTGGTTACAAGATAAGAGCAGGATTTCTAGGTCGGTTTGGTCGTAGCAAACAAGTATAAGCCACACGCAGTGTAATGGTCATGTAGTAGGAGATCGAAAAGCTGATTGGGTGTAATGGTCATGCTCTATCAAATGGGCAGATGGGCACGGATATCATTAAGATGCTCCAAAACAGCTTTGATGTGTGCAGTATGCTGAGGACTAGGAATGTACTCCCATCGAGAAGAATAGGGGTCCCAGATCGACTTCCATGTCGAAGGATCATCAAAATGTGTGCCCTTTCACTGGTCCTCAGATGGTAATAAGCTTGATTCCAGGATCACAATTTGCATCGTAAAAGTTGTCCTCTTCGATTGATCGATGCAATACCATTAATTGGTCGGCGACCGTGGAGTATGATGTAGAGAAGAGCTAGCTGCCTTGATGTCCTATCAACTTATACAAGTTTATGCTCAAATATATATTAAAATATAATTGTAAACATTCCTAGTACCGTTGTATCATATACTCCCTCCGTCTCGGTAATTTGCGCACGTATTTTAGTGCGCGGAGATTAAGAAAAGTTAATTTTGTATATATAATGATGTGTAAAGTTAGTGAAATATGAGATAATTTAATGAGAAATGTGTGTAAAGTTATTGGAATGTGTGTAAAAAGTGAGTAGTTTTGTAATATATTTTTTCCATTTTAGAAACGTGCATAAGTGTTGGGATGGATAAAAAAGGAAAGTATGTAGTAAATACTGGGACGGAGAGAGTACATAGTACTGATATGTCTAGGGCACTGCATAACTTAGAAAATAAGGATCACATATCCTTTTGAGGCAAGCAAAACTTCCATCGTAGGCATAGTGATTTCCGATTCTGTCAATCCAACAGGACACTACTAAATGGCCGAGCAATGGCTTGTATATACTCGTAAGCTCAAACCTGGAGTCATATAAACAAAATGGTTAGATAAAACCTCATAGGTAATCATGCTCTAAATAATTTCACATTTACGTCTAATATATTTTATACTTGTTATATATTAGTAATGTGTATCAAAAAGGAAAATGTTAATCCATAAAAGTGATATCTGTAGGAGTCGGGGGTTTGCCGAGCTAGGTTACTGTTAGCAGAGAGTCGATGAAATGCAGAAAGGTCAAGTAGCTAACCCTTCCCCACGAGAATAAATCCTAGCTGTAGCTGTCCCCAACTAAATGTTGGCATTCGATCGTTTGGTTAACATGAACCGTTAGGGTTCCATATATTTCTAACAGTTAGCGGAAGCAAGAAATAAAAAATGTATTACCTTTCACCAGGGTATGTTGGAGAAAATGAATTCTCGCCGGTAGCCTATGTAGCCTCACCGTTTTGGGCATAACTCTCTCATCCGATGTTGGAATTGAGTGATCTACATGCCAAAATGATCCTCTCTTCCATGGCTTTCCGTCAGTATATCATATGTCCTATTATAAAGTCTGTACAATTTTATAAAAATTATACGAATTGGCAGACAGCAGTAGCAAATGACCTCTTAATCTTCTGTTGTATTTCCAAGTCCAATCTCGACGTCGTGTGGGTGACGATCTTCGAGATCTTCTCAATCTGCTGTTCTGTCTACCCTCTTCATCTGTTAGGCATGTCTCATCTAGGATTAGAATAGTTGAGATGACTTATATATGGGCTACAGTAGGGACCAGGAGGAGAAATTAGAGTTGGGCCTCCATTGGGCTTAAGTATTAAAGTTTAGCCCAAAGCTTATAATTAAGTCCAATAATAATAATATGTACCACTAAAATATTATTACTGCACTACCATTCAAATCCCATAATTACGTTATGGGCTCCTTCTTATTATGAGCCCGATAGTTTCCCCATGTTTAAGATATACAATGCCCATTAATTAATTAAGTTACTGACAACTCCATTAATTAATATCTAATCTAAGAGTAGTACCACTCAACTTCATTATCACGCCGGAATAAATCTACCTGCAGGGTTTACATGATAATCCTTATGAGCTCCTCAAGGGGACATCATCAACCTATAACGGACACGGATTCCTTTTACAATCAACAACACACCATAGAGACAACACTATTTCTCAACTCATCGAGTTTGTTGATTTAATTACATGTAAATCTCACCCATTGATGAATAAAAGAAATACATATTGTCTTACGTGTCAAGATTATTGTATAGGAATTAAGAGCACAAACATCCATAATAACATAGATCAAGTTCTTCTATATAGACAGTACAAGTCAAACGATCTCAAGTGATCCTGCTCAATACACACAAGTGCACTAATGTGATTCTATAGTCAAGACAAACTAATACCAAATCACACTACAACCATCCTAATAGAGAGTCCCTGTCTATCTCGGTTGTGAGCTTCTGTTTGTACTTTATAAGAAAACTGATAATATGATATTCCGTGTGTTGTCGCACAACATATTATCTACAGTATAAAGTAAGTGGACTATTGCATCAACATATAAATAAATTATAAGTTGCAATCATTTGATCATATGATTCTTATTTCAAATAAATTGTTATAACATTGTTCATATAAAAAGCTAGACTTTTAGTATACAATCTAACAATCTCCCACTTATACTAAAAGACTATGCTGTCATGTCTTCTGCCATATATCTGATTCCCACTTCCTCTACACGACCATCAAAAGCTTTTGCCTTAAGGTCCTTGTAAAAGGATTTACTAGGTTATCATTTGATGCAATCTAGGCGACAACAACCTTCCCCTCATCATATGATTTCTTGTAACAGGTGGTACTCGCGCTCCATGTGTTTAATTGGCTTATGGGCTCGTGATCCTTCAAGTTTACAACTGCACCATTATCATCAAAATAAATTGTGATAACCTTGGGTAAACTTAGAAACACTTCAAAGTCCATCATGAAGTTTCTAGAGTCATACAGATACTTTGGCTGCCTCAGAGACTCCAATTTATCATCTTTCCATGATGGAATCCGGAGTCTGAAATATATTTCTATATAACACTCCTCCACATTATGGCTCTACTTCCTAAAATTAAACACATAACCTTTGAGGTGGATTTACTGTCGTCCCTATCTGATTTGAAAAATCTGAATCTACATAACCCATAAGAAGCAATGAATCTGTTCGGTAAATTCACATATAATTTCTCGTCCTTTTCAGGTACATAAGTATATGTCTTACCACAATTCAACATTTTTATTTTGGGTTACCTTTGATACCCACTGTCTATGCGTTCCGCAAAATAGATATCCATTCTCGTGCATAGCATTCCTTAGACTAAGCTTCCTTATTCGCCGAAACATAAGAAACCACTTTCATCACCTTTATTTTCTTTTTGCGTCTTAAGACACATTTCCTTAGATAAAGTCACATGCTAAGACAATTAAGGATCGTATCATCTCATGAAGCTTGAGACAAGCATAACATCCTTTCTTGTGATCCGTATTACCGTGATCAAAAAGATATTTTTGCTTCTCTTAAGTCCTTTATCTCATACCGCTTTATCAACCATACCCATACGCCATAAAATACTCTTTCATTGTCTCCAATGAACAATATATCATCTACATACAGTTCAAGAAATACCACCATATTTTCATCACTCTTTGCAATACACAAGACACATCTGCACATTGAATAAATCCATATACCTGGATTTCCTCATCAAAATGGATGTTTCATGAGCTTGAAGCTTGCATCCATCGATGGACACTTTTAAGCTTACTATCACAATGCTCTTAGCCTTTTGTAATGAATCACTCTGGTTGCTTCACATAGATTTTTTCTCAAGACTTCCAATTAGGATAGCTGTCTTGACATCTATTTGTGATCTCTCATATTTCATATGAGTAGCAACAGATAAAAGAGTTCGGATCAACATAGGCATAGCTATCGGCGAACATGTTTTCTCATAATCGAACCTTTTCTTTCTGATTATACATTTTCGCAACAAGCTTTGCTTCCAAGGTTTTCACCTTACCGTATGATCCTCTTTTATTTTTATGACCACTTCCAATGGCTTTCACACCATTTAGTGGTTCTACAAGCTCCCAGATCTAATTTAGAATCCATTGATTCTATTTCAACATTCATTGCACTTTACTAAGATTCTGCATTTCTTTCTTGTAATACTTCGTCGTATCCGTGGGTCGATTCCATGTTTACTAGGGACCAAGTCTCACGACTCTCCCAAAACATATATCTTATCAGGTTGTAGAACAACCCTCCCACTACGACAAGGCACTACACGCAATTGTGTATCAGACGTGACACGCGTTACAGTTTACCTTGTGGTATCTCCACTTGTACAATTGGTACTAATACTTTGTGTTTTCCCTCTCACTTCCTTTAGAATAATTTACACATAGGTTTGTGATTTATTACATAGTCCTTTTCCAAAATCTAGTATTTGTGTTAACAATCACCCTTCGATCTTTTGGACTAAATAAATCAACATCCTTCATTCTTCTAGAATATCCCACAAACAGACAAACGCTATACGACATGCTGTTTCTAGGGCATACCCAAAAATAAATTTAGTAATTTCAAATAATTCATCATCTATCTAATCATTTCCATATGAGTCTTTCTCTTATTAGGATTAGAAGACGCGTTATTAATTACTATTTGTTGCATCTGTGGGATAAATATAATTTAAGAGTACAAATTGTCCACCAATGTACAACAATAGATTATAGCTCCATCACTCATCACTATGACCATGTCATTTAAATGAAATGGAGTATCCATCTGTAAATGCATAGAAACTGAAATCAAATTCTTTCTATGAAAAACATACGTAAAGACAATATCTCAAAACCAAACGTTTATTCATATCGTAAGATAAATAAACAACTCCCACTGTAACAACCACTACTCTCGTAGTATTACACATGTTCATAAAAATCTCACCATCACTTAGTTACACGCTTTAAGTGATTCCGGTATCCACACATAATGTGTCAGCAGATGCCATCACTAAACATGCTTCAACGACTAGTGAATGAGATACTAACCTTGTTCACATCTTGATGAAATTGGATTTCTTTTACCACATATTTTGTCAGAAGTTCCCCACCATATACAACCTCTTGTATTTCATGTAGAACTTGCTAAAAACACCTAGGCAAACTACGGAGAATTAAATTGATCTAGGTTTCCCTTCAATATCTACTTCGAGCATTTCCAATTCATTAATCAATTCAACCATGACCTCTCGCCTATCTAACTTACTCAAGTATCTGAAGAGTCGCATGAGACCATCATATTTTATGAACCTCTCACCTCTCCACTAGAGACTTAAATAGGTATCATTAGACATCCTTAGTGAGAACACATATTTATATTTTCTTAAGTAGTAAAATTCAAAACCAAGATTCTTTTCTAATCATCTAATTTTGGACCAATAAATATAATTTCTTTCAGTAAACAATAAGTGAGATAAAACCATTTGAAATTCAGAGAATCACAAATAAATACACCGATCAAAACATAGAATTTATCCATTTATATTGATTCCCTCAAAATAATATAAAATTAAAATTTACCGACATCTCAAGCACTGTGAATCTGCAAACCACGTTAGTGTGGACGTTTACAAATCTGAACATTTACAAGAGAAGGTTTTACCCATTAATTTCATTTGTTAACCTAACTTCATGATAAAATAATTTATAGTCTGTTCATCTTTAGCCATGCAAATAATAGAAGTGACTCCGTTGGGGAGGATACTAATTATTTACACCTAAGTGTACAATATTATTTGATCCTAAGTCCATTGCGCGAGCTTGTGTGCCTTACAGTTGGAGAAGTACACATGCGCTTGGATAACTTCCAACAATCATCAATTATAAGTTTGTACCAGTGAACCGCATATAAACTCATCCATTAGGGAGGAAGGTCTATGCTAACATACAAGTTCATGTGCCACATTACAAATAATAATTATTTAACAAAGTCTGTACCAGTGATCCATGAATAAACTCATCCGTTAGGGAGGAAGGACGACTGCCAACATGCAAGTTTACTCACATCACTTACAAACCAATAATGGAGGCCGCGGAAATTATTTACCAATTCCCTCTCCCACTTAGTAATTTAACACTGAGGGTTTTTACATGCATATAATATTCATAATAAAATACGCAACTTATCATGCTTCTATATTCAACAATTTAAAGTAGTAAATCACATAGAACATGCATTCATATATAATAATAATTATATAATTAAATCAAATTATGAACAGTTATATATCAGCGAATTCGATTGTTCGCCACCAAGCATAAAATTGAGCAGCTGCAACTATGCAGGGTTCGACCTCCCCGGTGAGGTCGCAGGGATCGACCTGTCTAGTCAGGTTGTGAGCTTTGGGGCAGCACCCCGAAACATAAACGAAATTCCAAAAAAATCTTACGCAGAGAATTCCTCCAATTCCTTGTCCGCCAACCTGCTCCACCACTCCGGCACCCTGCCCGACATCCTCACACCTAGCCACCCATCCGCCGCACATCCTGTTGCATCTCACCGCCCCGACTAGCACCTCACGAGCGAAAATAAATTCTCTGCCCACACAACACTCTGGCACGACTCGTGCCAATCCTTGCACGAGTCGTGCCAATCCTTACTCGAGTCGTGCCACTCCTGAGCAGCCCTTGTCATGTCTTGCAGTACTGAACCCATGTTGAGTTTTCCACCTGCACGACTCGTGCCGGCAGCACTCAGGAGTCATGCCGACAACCCTCGCAATCGTGCTGCATGCCCAACAAATACGCCACGCACGGATCGTGCATTCTTCACATGGCATCATGCGCCATGTCGTGCAGTCTGCTCACCATCGTGAGCCAAGCCCGGAATCCTTCCTTGGCACTCCTGTAGTAGCGCCACATCCATGCGCCAGTCCGCCTTCACACGGTAAGCAACGTGTGCCTACACACGACAACAACTGAGCGCTGCCTGCTCACCTATTGGCCAACACACTGCTTGGCAATCTGCACACATCTGGGTGCCATCACACACATCCGGGGCGCCAATCACGCTCCACACCCGGGAGTGTCCGTGTGCTTTGAACAACCACTCGGCAGTGTCCGTGTGCATTGAACATCCACCCGGCAGCATCTTCATCATCGGATATCACACGACAGCCTCCGAGTGCCCACTGTCATTCCCGGTGCTCATCGTGCATGCCTCCATGCTCATCCGGCGGCATTCGAGCACCAACCGTGTAGCCAATGCCCGTCAGCAACTTTGTGACAATCGTCTCTTTGATTGCTTGGCCATCAATCCAACCCACACATTCGCAAGCACACCTAGCCACACGCCATCGAGCGCCGAGCACACCTCCAAGCGTCGTGCATGACTATTGCTCTGTGCCTGTCAGAAACCATGCACATCACCAGACGACCTTCATTCGCCATTGAGCACAATCGTGCGGCAGTCAGCCCGGCAATCGACATGCTCTCTTCGTCAGCCGAATGCCAATCGCATGCCCAAGGGTTCTCTTGCCCGGCATCTGCTCCCTGACGTATTCCAACATCCGGCATCGTGCGCACAACCTTGCGCCTGAAGCACGCCTCCTTGTATGCCATCGTGCGGCCAATCACGCAACTTTCACCAGCCATGATCCATTGCCAAATCTCCACCGTGCCACCATCGTTTTCTAGTCCCGTCAAGCCATCGTTGTTTCCCAGTCCCATCAAGCTATCATGCGGTGTACGTGTGTGCCGTGTACAATTAGGGTGTTCAACAAGAAAATAAATTCTAAAACCCTAACATCAAGTACACACGTAAACTCTAGCCTAACGTTTCACGCTTCACCACAATATCGAAGATCTAATACTAATTGTTGACGTTCAATCATTTGGTTAACGTGAACCGTTAGGGTTCCATACATTTCTAACAGTCAGCGAAAGCAAGAAATAAGAAATGTATTATCTTTCACCAGGGTATGTTGGAGAAGATGAATTCTCGCCGATAGCCTGCGCAGCATCACTATTTTGGGCATAACTCTATCATCCGACGTCGAAATTGAGTGATCTATGTGCCAAAATGATCCTCTCTTCCATTCCGTCAGTATATCATATGTACTATTATAAAGTCTCTAAGATTTTATAAAAATCATACAAGTTGGCGGACTGCAGCAGCAAATGACCTCTTTATCTTCTACTGTATTCCCAAGTCCAATCTCGACGTCATGTGGGCGACGATCTTCGAGATCTTCTCAATCTGCTGTTCCGTCTACACTCTTCACGTGTTAGGCATGTCTTATCTAGGGTTAGAACAGTTGAGATGACTTATATATGGGCTACAGCAGGGACCAGGAGGAGAAATTAGAGTTGGGCCTTCATTGGGCTTAAGTATCCAGGCTTAGCCCAAAGCTTATACTTAAGTCCAATAATAATAATATGTACCACTAAAATATTATTACTGCACTACCGTTCTAATTCCATAATTACTTTATGGGCTCATTCTTATTATGAGCCCGACAGTCTTCCCATGTTTAACATATACAATACCCATTAATTAATTAAGTTACTGACAACTCCATTAATTAATATCTCATCCAAGAGTAGTACCACTCCAACTCATTATCATGCCGGAATAAATCAACCTGTAGGGTTTACATGATAATCCTTACGAGCTCCTCAAGGGGACATTATCAACCTATAACGGACACAGATTCCTTCTACAATCAACAGCACCCCATAGAGCAACACTATTTCCCAACTCACCGAGTTTGCTGATTTAATTACATGTAAATCTCACCCATTAATGAATCAAAGAAATACATACTACCTTACGTGTCGAGGTTATTGTATAGGGATTAAGAGCATGAACATCCATAATAACAGAGATCAAGTTCTTCTATATAGACAGTACAAGTCGAACGATCTTAAGTGGTCCTGCTCAATACACACAAGTGCACTAATGTGATTCTATAGTCAAGACAAACTAATACCAAATCACACTACAACCATCCCAATAGAGAGTCCCTGTCTATCTCGGTTGTGAGCATCTGTTTATACTTTATAAGAAAACTGATAATATGATCTTCCGCGTGTTGTCGCACAACATATTATCTGCAATATAAAGTAAGTGGACTATTGCATCGACATATAAATAAATTATAAGACGCAATCATTTGATCATATGATTCTTATTTCAAATAAATTGTTATGACATTGTTCATACAAAAAGCTAGACTTTTAGTATACAATCCAACACTAAATACATAACCCCAATCATCTGCAGTCACATTCGAAACATCTAGTCTAAGCAAAAAATATTACAACACCAAGATTTTTGCAATTTTCACAGTGTTCTCTAGCTGATCATTGAATGTATTGACATTGAATGAATGAACGAGCTTGCTTACTACAATTTTGGATCCTATTCCATGTTATCTGGCGTATAAAATATTTGCTGGAATTTAGATCGACATGTTCAAATAACACCCCGCTTGATCTTGGAGAGAGTGACCCTTGATCCGCATGAAAGACAACCTATTGAATTTGATGCACACTCCTTATGGATGGCAATTTGGCCCTGCCCGTAGTCGCCACGCCCTGTCCAGCCCCGTTTGGGACAAACCCGCCCCGCCCCAGATAGAGAACAGGCCGGGGCAGCCCCACCATCGCCCCACCCCACCCCCCGCACTAAAAATATTATTTTTTTTATTTAAAATCCTTATTAAATAATGTAATTTATTGATTTATATTAAATATTATACATACATTTTTATTTATTTAAAATAAAAGAATCATATATGTAATTATATATAATTATTATGAAATACTTCATTACAATATTAATATATCATTAAATATATAATATAATAATAATTTTTTAAAAATAAAAATAAAGTTTAATTATTTAATTTAAAATTTAAATTTACTTCATTTTATTCTAACTTAAAATTTTTCTATTTGAATTTATTATATTTTATAAAAAATAATTTAAAATTAAAGAGAGAATGGGGCAGGGCGGACCTGCCCCGTGTAGGGGCGGGCATGGGCCCTAAATTCCTGATCTGCAATGGGGCACGAGGCGGGGGGGGGGGGGGGGGGGGGAGGGGGGAGGGAGGGGGGAAGAAAGAGAGAGGAGATGGGGGGAAGGATAGGTCTAGTGTGAGACCATCTCATGTGAGACAATTTTACACTTTTTAAAATAATTATCACTTTCGCTATAAAATATTATCACTTTTCATTTACGCTATAAATTGTCCATGATATTGCATTATCACTTTTTGTTATGGAAGTTATCACTTTTCAGTCGTCTCATGTAAGGGCTTACGTGACGGATTCATACAAGTCTTTGCCTAAAAATAAATCTGGCATGTTTGTTCTATCCGGTAACTACAACCTCTTGAGTCATTAACCTATGCAGGCTGGCGTGCGAGTTTCAATAATCATCTAAATCAAAAAATGTCCGAAGCACGACCTTTGAAACATCGTTGCTCTATTATGTCCGATCCTTCATAGATTCATACGAATCATATCCTTACCACTCCTAGTTTGTAGTAGTTATTATATTTCAGCTACTGTACAATGGATTGCTTCCACTCAAACTGAAAATATTGTAGTGAAATTATATACATACTATTTTCATGACATAGATTAATGAGATGGTTATTGTGGTGAAAACCTCATCCTATTGCTTGATCAACAGTAGGAAGTGGTGAGTATGTGTTTGAGCTCAAGTTTGATAATGGTGTACGTGTGAAACGGGTACAACAGCATCAACAATGAGCTAAACTAGCTCAAATCAACACAAGTGTAGCCATGTGTGCAAGTGGGGACCAGGGTGGTTTGTAACTAATGTACATGTGGCATAAGTGTGTGAAATGAAAGGTTCCACACATGGATGTGAAGCTTGTCACACATGCTATGGATTGGAGTCGGTTATAACAGAAAATATTCCGTTTAACCGCACGGAAATCTAACTGGAAGTTGGTTACTCGAATTAGTCCCGTAAGTTTGCTGTGCATGCATAGAGTGTATATAATGATGTAATCTATGCATGATCTCATTGTAACTCGTTCATTCTATCTCAATCAATAAAATATCTCTCTCGCAATGGATGTAGGCTTAGCAATAAGTTGAACCACTATAAACCCTCTCTTCTTCAATCAATCACACACACACTTGTTCAAAGTTATTATTTCATATGATTAGTCCTTGTTTCCAATTAGATTTGATTGTGAATTCATAGATTAGTTGATAGAATACTCAGTGTGAATCTTCATCTGTGAGAAAGTGGCGCCGTCTGTGGGAAGCTAGGCCACAGATCAGCAATCAATAGAAGGAAGAATCAAGGAGCAGTTTAAGGAAGTTTACACCATTGTTGCAACTAAGTTTGACAGTGAGAGGTTTACAGAAATATTTGACTTCGGGCTGTGGAAAATCAAGATGAGATCCATCTTAGTGCAGCAAGGCCTCAGTGGAGCAATCAAAGAAGCTCCGGTTGATGAAGCTGCAGAAGTTGATGTCCAAGCTGCAGCAAGTGAGGCAGATCTACAAGAAAGAGCTCTAAGTGTTTTCTTCTTGTGCCTTGGTGACAAAGCACTCAGAGAAGTTCAGAGAGAAATGACTGCAAGGGCTGTATGGAAGAAACTTGAAGATCTATACATGGTAAAGTCTCTTACCAACCATTTATATTTAAAACAGAAACTGTATTCATTCAAGATGGTAGAGGATAGATCAATCTTTGTACAGCTTGATGAGTTTAATAAAGTGCTAGATGATCTAGAGAATGTAGATGTTAAAATGGAAATAGAAGATAAGGCCTCAATATTGTTGTCAGCTCTTCCAAAGTCATTTGAAAGTTTCAAGGACACACTTCTGTTTGGAAATAGAGAAACTATAAGTCTAGATGAGGTTGAAATTGCTCTGAAGACAAAGGAGTTTCAAAAGGTTTCTGAAGAGTAGGGAGCATCTGGAGAGAGATTAATGATCAAGAGGAATGATCATGGTAAGAAGAACATCAAGAAAGGCAATTCTGATTCCAAGAAACAAGGAAATAAAGCTGATCAGTCAAGCTCAGATAAGGAGGGAAGGAAGTGTTTCCACTTCCATGAACCAGGGCATTACAAGAAGAATTGTTACAAGTTCAAATCTAAAAAGAAAAAGAAAGCAGAGGCTGGTTAAGATGGACAACAAAGGGTGCAAGTAAATCACGTGGTAAATAATCAAAATCAGGTGGAAATTGATTATCCTGAGACACTGCTGGTTAGTTCATCAAAAGGATCCATGGATGGGATTCTAGATTCAGGATGTACGTTTCACATATCTCCTATAAAACATTGGTTTACTGATCTGAAGTTTCAGAATGTTGGATCAGTATTGTTATGGAATGATCACACATGTCAAATAAGAGGCATTGGATCTATCAGATTGAGAATGCATGATGGAGTTATCAGGACTTTGACAAGTGTGAGGTATGTTCCAGAACTTAAGAGAAACTTGATTTCATTAAGTATCCTAGATGTTTCAGGCTATGAGTTCAGATCAAGAGGAGGTGTACTCATTGTTGAGAAAGATGAGTATGGAGTAATGAAAGGAATCAGGAAAAATGGGCTGTACATCCTTGATGAACATACTGTTGTTGGACAGAACTATGCAACAACTGGAAGTGATGAAATTCACTTATGGCATGGAAGTTTAGCTCACATAAGTGAGAAAGGGTTACAAGAATTATCAAGACAGAAAGTTATCAGCATCAGTTCAACAGATAAGCTGAATCAATGTGAAGATTGCATCTTTGGGAAAGCTAAGAGGTTGAAGTTTGGTACTGGAGAACATACAAGTAAATCCAGGCTTGATTATATCCATTAAGACTTGTGGGGACCTGCAAGAACACTAACAAAATGTGGAGGCAGGTATTTTATGTCATTTATTGATGATTACGGTAGGAAGATATGTATATATATATTGAAAACTAAGGATGCAACTTTCATTACTTTCAAGAATTGGTTAACAGAGATAAAAAAATAATTGCAATAGCAAGATTAAGATATTAAGAAATGATAATGGTCTTGAATATTGCTCTGATGAGTTCAATAAGTTATGTAAGGAAAGGAGGATCATGAGACATAAGACAGTACCAGGAACACCACAACGAAATGGTGTTGTAGAGAGATTGAATCAGACTTTACTTGAAAGGGTAAGGTGTATTTTGAGCAGTTCTGGTCTTTAAAAAGATTTTTGGGGAGAGCTAGTTAGTACAGTAGCCTTTCTAATTAATAGGAGTCCATCAACACCTCAAAAATTGAAAACACCTCAAGAAGTATGGACTGGAAAGGTTGCTGATTACTCTAGGTGATGAGAGTGAAAATTAGTGTGTTTTAATGTCCAATTAAACACCTATTTAATTGATATTTTTGTAATATATTAGCACAAATTTCTTATATTTAATATATGTGAGAAAAATGTGCACTTGAGGTGTTTTATTGTGTTTTAGGTGGAAAAAGGAAAAAAAAATGCAAGATTGGAGAAAAGGTGCAATTTGTGCAAAGATGCTGAAAAACGTACGTCCAACTTTTGTAATTTTTCTGTATTGTTATGGAGATCAAAACTAGTGGTGTGATACATGTTTAGAAAGCTACTGAAAAGAGGATCGTTTTGGCATAAAGAACACTACAATCGAGTTCCAAACGAAGAAGTTATGTGCAAAATGGTAACGTCGCGCGAGCTGTGCCGAACAGAACTGTTGTG
This sequence comes from Pogostemon cablin, assembly GCA_023678885.1. Lineage (NCBI taxonomy): Eukaryota > Viridiplantae > Streptophyta > Magnoliopsida > Lamiales > Lamiaceae > Pogostemon > Pogostemon cablin. The sequence goes on from CM043009.1 coordinate 9,360,246, forward strand.
TTACTTTCTATGGCTTTTTGCACTATCAAATCTTGGAATTTTTGGGATTTCTTTATATTGATAGAAAGCCAAGGAAGAGAGGATCGCGTGAGTGTAAAAATTATTAAATTCGGAACTCGGATGTGGAAGTTATACGCGAAACGGTGAGACCGCACAAATCTGTTCGACCTGGACGACCTCCATTGACGTCGAATCGAGCTGCTGGACAGCTTAAACGTCTGATTTCGTTTGGTTTCGACTTCCATTGCTCAATTTCCGACATTTCTACTTCAATCTCCATTCAATGCAGCTGGAAACAACCCTCAACATGGATTAGATTCTTGGAGAAACATCAACATCCATCCAATTTCATAAAATATGGAGATGAAAGTGATGTGAGAGCAACTCCACCTACAAGATCACTTGTCTTATGCAAGTTTGATGCTTTTATGACTCATCACCACCTTCCATATCATTTGTTAAATGCATAATGGCTGCATTCTCCATGATTCCTCCACCAACACTTCACCTTTGAAACTACTATAAAAGGGGGCAGCTTTACCATTCACAAGACACACCTCTACACCACAAGACACATAACACACAAGCCTTCTTCTAGTGGGAGAACCATCCCACAAAACTGATCTCCATCTTTTGGATGATCAAGAGAAATAGGAGCATTGGAGCATTGGTGAAATTGGCGTGAAGATCATCGCCAAGAATCTACGGTTTTACTATTTTAATTTTATTTTAGTTATGAACATGTGTGGCTAGTTCTTTTATTTAGTTTAGGATTTCGTGAACCTCCCGTTGTTAGTTTTATGAATTATTAAGGGTTTTATATTGAATCTTTTGTGCAAGTTTATTCTATTACATGCTTTGATGTGCTTAATGGTTGTTTGATAATTCATTTAGCTTGATCAACTACTTGATTATTTTATAACCGAACGTTATTCTATGATCTACAATCCGTAATTGTTGTAGGGATTGGATTAAGTAACAAATAGAGGTTGTTCCCTCTAGGTGTAATGGGATCTAGGTTGTATGATTCCTAGCCGGTTTTCATAGCCCAGTAATTCTATGTTTAGAGTTTTCATGCATCTATGAGTTCGAATCCATAGGGTCACTTGTAGATAGTTCAATCTAGTGGTCGTACCCTAGTTGATGAACGTAAGAACATTCGGGTTGATTGGTCGTACCGTCTTCCTAGGGATTTGAGTTTGCACATTAGGCTAGATGTTAAATTCCGATAATTAGTTAAATTAATAAAGGGGAGGGGATCGATATCTTAAACTAGGCTTTTACCTTTCGTTTATTTACATATTCTATCTATTTTCGTTATTTAAACTTTGAATTAATTCATTACTTTTGTTATTTTCATATTGTCATTTCAACAAACCCCCCTTTTATTTATTTTATTGCTTACGACACTTTAATTTGATTAAAATTCATTTTACTCTCTTGGGAAACGACCCTACTTACCATTATACTAAGTATTATAGTAAGTCAGAGATATAAAATATTTTGAGAGCACGACGACGGTTCATCACTAGGCTCAAAGTAATTGATTGTCTAGCTTATGTACATGTTAAACTAGATAAGCTAGCTCCAAGGGCAATCAAGTGTGTCATGATAAGATACCCAAAAGGTGTTAAAGCTTACAGACTTTAAAGTATTGAAGGTAAAAAGTTCTTAGTAAGAAGGGATGTTACCTTTAATGAGACTGTTATGCCATTGAAACCTCAAGATCAGAAGAAGGATGAAGCTGAGCTTGAGGTGGAGCTTATAAGCAAGAATCAGAAGGATCAGTTAAGAGCTGAAGGAGAGTTAGTGCAAGAAGAAACTGATTCATCAATTGAAGATGATCAGATCACAACTGATACTGATGAGCTGCTCAACAGCTATCAATTGGCAAGGGATAGACAGATGAGGACTATTAAAACTCCAGCTAGATTTGCAAACGCTGATATAGTATCATTTGCTTTGTACTCTGCAGAGGATATTGATTCATATGAACCTAGAAATTATCAGGAAGCTATGAAAAGTAAGGATAGTGCAAGGTGGAGTGCTGCTATGCAAAAAGAGTTACTTTCATTAGAGACGAATAAAACCTGGAAAATTGTTCAAAGACTAAGGGATCAGAAATTAGTGAGTTGTAAATGGATTTACAAGAAAAAGGTTTCACCAGAAAGGACTGATGGAATCAGGTTTAAAGCAAGGTTAGTTGCCAGAGGATTTTCTCAAAGGGAAGGCATTGATTATACTGAAATCTTTTCACCAGTTGTGAAACACTGTTCCATTAGGACATTGTTGGCATTAGTTACTCAGTTTAATTTGGAATTGCATCAGATGGATGTGACTATAGCTTTTCTTCATGGAAATTTGGAAGAAAAGATCTATATGACAGTTCCAAAGGGAGATTCAGTTCAAAATTCAACTACTAAGGCTTGTTTACTTTTGAAGTCACTATATGGATTGAAACAAAGTCCTAGGAGATGGTATCTTAGATTTGATGAGTACATTATCAAGTGTGGTTTTAAGAGAAGTAAGTTTGACAGTTGTGTATACATTAAATAAGATAATGAATGGTATATCTTCTTGTTATTGTATATTGATGACATTCTAATTGTTGGCGCTCGATCGTTTGGTTAACGTGACCCGTTAGGGTTCCATGTATTTCTAACAAGCAGCGGAAGCAAGTAAACATGAAACGCATTACCTTTCACCAAGGGTTGATGTAGAGGTTGAATTCTCGCTGGCAGTCTGCGCAGTCCCACAAGAGTAGCCATAAGTTTCTCTTATGATGTCGGAATTAAGTGATCTTTGTGCTCAGACGATCCTCTCTTCGACGGCTTTCCATCAGTATATAACACATCAAAATCGAAGAACTGTACGATTTTATAAGAATTTTGGAACATGACGAACTGCAGCAGCAAACGACCTTCCGGTCTTCTGCTGTACGTCCCAAGTCCGATCTCGACGTCGTGTGGGCGACGATCTACGAGACCTACTCAATCTGCTGTTCACTCTCTCTCTCGTATGTTAGGCGCAGAGTTAGGTTTAGAACAAACTGAGGTGACTTATATACATGAGCTACAGCAGGGACCAGGAGGAGAAATTGGGTTGGGCCTCCATTGGGCTTAAGTATCCAAGTTTAGCCCAAAGCTTATACTTAAGTCCAATAATAATAATATATTCCACTAAAATATTATTACTGCACTACCGTACCAATCCCAAAATTACGTTTTGGGCTCCTTCTTATTATGAGCCCGTTAGTCTCCCCATGTTTAAGATATACAATGTCCATTAATTAATTTAAGTTACTGACAACTCAATTAATTAATATCTCATCCAAGAGTAGTACCACTCAACCTCATTATCATGCCGGAATAAATTCCACCTGCAGGGTTTACATGATAATCCTTATGAGCTCCTCAAGGGGACATCATCAACCTATGACGGACACGGATTCCTTCTACAATCAACAGCACACCATAGAGACAGCACTACTTCCCAACTCATCGAGTTTGTTGATTTAATTACATGTAAATCTCACCCATTGATGAATCAAAGAAATACATACTGCCCTACGTGTCGAGGTTATTGTATAGGGATTAAGAGCACGAACTTCCATAATAACTGAGATCAAGTTCTCCTATAAGTCAGTATAAGTCGAACGATCTCAAGCGGTCCTGCTCAATACACACAAGTGCACTAATGTGATTCTATAGCCAAGACAAGCTAATACCAAACCACACTACAACCATCCCGATAGAGAGTCCCCGTCTATCTCAGTTGTGAGCATCTGTTTATACTTTATAAGGAAACCGATAATATGATCTTCCGCGTGTTGTCGCACAACATATTATCTACAATATAAAGTAAGTGGACTATTGCATCGAACATATAAATAAATTATAAGATGCAATCATTTGATCATATGATTCTCATTTCAAATTAATTGTTATAATATTGTTCATACAAAAAGCTAGACTTTTAGTATACAATCCAACACTAATTGCCTGCAAATCTATGGAAGGGATCACAATTGTGAAAGAGATGTTGAAATCAGAGTTTGATATGAAGGATTTAGGTGAAGCTACTGTTATATTGGGTATGGAAATAAAAAGAATAGGTCAGCTGGATCAATAGTGTTACATCAGAGCTCATACATAGAGAAAGTATTAAAGAGATACAATATGGATCAAAGTAAGGCTGTTACTACACCTGTGAAGCAAGGATTGAGTTTGTCAGCTCAGCAGTCTGCTAGAACAAGTAAAGAGATGTCAGAGATGGAAAGAATTCCATATGCCAATGTAGTTGGCAGTCTCATGTATGCAATGGTGTGCTGCAGACCAGACTTAGCTCATGTAATGAGTGTGGTGAGCAGGTTTATGGGGAATCCAGGGAAAGATCACTAGGAGGCTGTTAAGTGGATTCAGAGATACATCAGAGGCAGCTTGACAACAAGTTTGCATTTCAATAAGTTTACTTCTAACATTGATTTTCTTACAGGCTATGTAGATGCTGATTATGCTGCAAACTTAGATACAAGGAAGTCACTATCAGGCTATGTATTCTGCTTATTTGGCACAGTTATCAGTTGGAGATCAACACATCAGTCAGTGGTGACATTATCTACAATTGAGGCTAAGTTCATTTCACTTACAGAGGCAGTAAAAGAGGGCTTGTGGTTGCAAGGAATCTTGTCTGAGTTTGGAGTGTTACAAGAGTCAGTATTGGTGTATTGTGACAACTCTAGTGCTATACATTTGTCAAGGCAACAGGGTTATCATGAAAGAACAAAACATATAGATGTAAGGATGTATTTTGTTAGAGACTTAGTTGAAGGGGGAAAGATTGTTGTTAAGAAGATTGATACAGCAAGGAATCCAGCAGATTTTTTCACTAAGGCTTTGCTTAGTTCAAAGTTTGAATTATGCAAAAGTATTATTAATGTGTGCTGAACATATCAGTGAAGAGTTCAACTGCTCTCATAAAAGCAGTGTACAAGTTTGCTGTCTTGATAAAATAGTGTAGTGAAGGAGTGAATGGTAATGATTGAGTATGAGGTTTTAGGTGGAGATTTGTGGTGAAAACCTCATCCTATTGCTTGATCAACATTAGGAAGTGGTGAGTGTGTGTTTGAGCTCAAGTTTGATAATGGTGTGCGTGTGAAATGGGTACAGCAGCAACAATAATGAGCTAAACCAGCTCAAATCAACACAAGTGTAGCCATGTGTGCAAGTGAGGACCAGGGTGGTTTGTAACTGATGTACAGATCGCATACGTGTGTGAAATGGAAGGTTCCACACATGGATGTGAAGCTTGTCACACAGGCTGTGGATTGAAATCGGTTATAACAAAAAATATTCCGTTTAACCACGTGGAAATTCAGCTGGAAGTTGGTTACTCGAATTAGTCCCGTAAGTTTGCTGTGCATGCATAGAGTGTATATATTGATGTAATCTATGCATGATCTCATTGTAACTCGTTCATTCTCTCTCAATCAATAAAAGATCTCTCTCTCACAGTGGATGTAGGCTTAGCAATAAGTTGAACCACTATAAACCCTCTCTTCTTCAATCAATCACATACACACCTGTTCAAAGTTATTATTTCATGTGATTAGTCCTTGTTTCCAATTAGATTTGATTGTGAATTCATAGAGTAGTTGATAGAATACTCAGTGTGAATCTTCATCCGTGAGAGTTTTTAATTTTTTTAATAATAAATAATTATAGAAAGATGAGGTACTCTCTTGTGAGATGGGTTATAAACGGGTCGACCCATCACTAAAATATGCTTATTGTATATGTAAAGTATAGTTATTTGTAGTTTAAGTATATTAATAATAATTATATTATAACACACTAAAATCATACTTTAATACATAATCAAGCATACTTTAGAAAACATACTTTAACAACCATTAAACATATTTTATCTATACAATAAGCATACTTTATTGATGGGTCCACTCGTCTCACACATGTCTAAAAAATAACTCATTTCACAAGAGACTTTGGGTAGAAAGAAATAGAATTAAAAAAAATGCCGAAAATTAAATAGTTAAAAGAATTATCATGAAACAACCTATCAAATTAAATATTTAAATATAATTAAATAATATAGCCCTTTATTATGAATTATGTATTGAATTTTAAAATTGTGAAACTTTCTACTTTATTTTAAATATTTTACCTAGTTTTTAATCAACTTTTTAGGAATTTTATTTTTAAAGTTATATTTCAATTAATTTTTTAGAATGTAAAATAATTATTAAAATTAATAATATTATTAAAATTTTAAACGTATTTTAAGATTTAAATGAAAAGGGACTAAAATAGATAAATAAAAAATGATTATAATTGATAAAGTATTATAGATGAATGATAAAATTGAATTCAAAATTTCCGAACTTTCTATTTTCTATGAAAAAAATATTAAAATTCGGTAAAAAGACGAAAATTAGGTAAAAAATATAAAAAATCAAAATCAAGTTAGTAAGCATGGTCTCTCTTTTCCATTAATTATTGTTGTCCAGCTAAAAGAGTTTTTTTTTTTACACACTTTAAACCTACACACATTCACTAATTAAAATATGAAACTTACACATTTGGAAATAAATCCATAAATCCTCATGAGACCCTATCATGATAAATTGAGATTCAAACTGTAACAAGGAAGTGTGCCCTAAACTGGAGTTATCTAGATGGAAGATCGATAGGTATTATGACCTTCCTTAACTAAAACTCCTTATTCCTTATGAGAACCGTAGTAATTCCTCCCGATGGGGAGAAGGGAAGAGCATGTTCGGCTTAGTGTGTTGGAAACCATAACCTGGTAGCCTTTATATACTATACAACTGGGTCACCCATAATCACCCAGTCATGTAGTATTAGGTATCTACTCAATTGGATCATATCAATATTATTATAGCCCATGGACCTTTACACCTTAATTGGATCACTTAATTAAGTTCATAAAATAATTGAATAGCTAATATAATTGCATAATAATATATTTCCCATAATTAGATTATAATGGAAATTAAAATTTTTCAACAATCTCCCACTTGGGCTATATATTGTTCCAAAAGCAATTATATCAAGAGTTCTTATTTGCGCAATTTATGCTATTCCTCTTCATGCTATACTTTACAATTTGATCCATCTCATATATTAATATGGAATCACCGCGGCATTCACCACATTATAAATTATTGTTAAACCCCGACAATCACCAATATCAATATACTCAATGACATAAATCAAATATGGTGAGTAGCATGAAAAAAATCATGTCTATTTCCAACTGGTCCAACTTTAAACTTTAGTGAGATCAATTCATAATATAAAATATTACAAAATGGAAAAATAACTTTAGTGAATTCACAATGAATTCAAAACCATCAACTTTATTCTGCAAAAATCGAATAATCCAAAACAAAGTGTCTTGAAAACTTTAAAGAGCAATAAATTTAGACTCCCACTGAACCAATATATTCTAAAACCATATAACACCCACATGAGTAGCTAGCTCATAAAATTACAGGGTTTTGAATACATAATTGACGGATCCATATTTAGAGTCTATCATAATATGCTCTACCAAAATTTATCCATAAGAACACTTTATTTAACAACCAAGAATTCTATGTCAATATGTTTGACTTATAAGTACTCTTGTCGTTAATACTTTATTGCGAACTAACTGTCACAATCAACTTTATGTAACTAAACTTCGCAACCTTTATTTCATGTTTGAATGCCCCTTATTGTGCTACTGATTCTGTTATCATGGTTAATGAGTTAAAGTGTTTGCTTAATATTTTTATTTGTATAACTCTCCAGACCAACAGAAGATGTAGCCTGAAGTGGATCTTATACTGTATTGGCATCCAACAAACTCAGAATCAGAATTCTTTATGATCTTCTACAAATCTGATCCTTGATGTGCAAGCATGTTATCCTTAGTTCTCTGTAAATACTTTATAAAGATCCATACTAGAGTTACTAAAATGTCTACTTAATACACCAGCAACATAAGTCAAATTAGGTCTTGTACAGACCTCATCATACAATAACTTCCAAAAATCAAAACATATAGAATATTTCTACATTTCTTAAATCTTTAGTTTAACATTAGTGCACCTGATTGAGACTGCACTTGTCTTCCTTACTTTAATTTTAATATTCTCCCACTGAATCACACAATCATTTACATTTATCTCATAACCAAATGAGACTATTACTTCATAATGATGATTGTGATTCCTTTATGGGAGAGTTTTCTTGAATGTATAGATGAATTTCCTTTTAGTTCTTAAAATATTAAGATCGTTTCATCAATGTTACCATCAAGAAATTTTATCTTTACATCCATCTAATATGATTCAAGATCAAAATGTACTTCTAATGTCACGATTATCTAAAAAGAACCTTTCTTAGTAACTGGATAGAAAGTCCCTTATAATAATGCATTTCTTCCCTTTTGAGTATAATCCTTTACCAAGATGCAAACCTAATCATCTTGTATTGATTTAAACTCATAACTTATAGCATTAACCCACTTTAGGGTATTTGGATCTTGCATGGCTTGATGAACATTGTTTGAATGTTCTACCATTAATTCCATAATGTCTCATTATTCAGGAGAGAAAACTATATCATCATATGAATTGTCTTTCTCCCAACTCTAGTGGTTTTCTTAGTGACATTAATTCTTGAGGTTGTTGAATTTGTTATTCCTTAAATATTATTGACATTGTCATATCGTTATTCTGAATTTGCATCAATCCTTTAAAGCATAAGTGGGGATCGAATCGACTCTCCCTTAAGGACAATGTCTCTAATATTATTCTTCCCCCAAATCAACATGCTCAAAGAATTCCATATTACCCGTCTCAAATATGATCTAATTAATTGGGTCATAAACTTATTATCTTTATTTAAAACTAATAAAGTAGCTTGTATCTATTTGAATCCAATTTTCTTTAGTAGATCCCAATGATTCAGCCTTAGTTGGACATCAACATATGTGAAACTCAAAGAGTTCTCACAACTACTTTAGTTAGAACTTTATTGAGACCATGAGCTGCAATTTTTAGTATTTCTCCAATTAGTAACCATATCTATGGAATTCTATTTTGTCTTTTACTACACCATACACACCGAATAATCTTAATATAGTGTATTATAAGACAATTCCAAAGGCCTTTAGGAGAAAACAAAATGTTATACTTTAGTTTTGTCTTTAACAGCTTTCCAAATGGGTTTTCCTTTGATGCCCTTATACTTTATTGAGACAAGGTTTGTTAGAAACCTGTTAGTCTCATCCTTATTATTGAAGTTTACTCATCATGTATGATTTTGTTGTTGATATATGTAAAACTTAATTAGCAGACTTCTTAATTGTACAAAGAATTATTGCAAATAATTTATCATGCTCGCATTAAACTTTATAATCTTTCAAAATTTAAATAAATTAGAATCATCTCGAGGAATCGAGCACATTATTAGTATCAAGTCCAATGACAACAATACCAACTTGTAAGTGACACCCTCTACGTAGTAGTCAAATACTGTCAATAAAACTGTCAAGTAATAGCCTTCCTTTGGGCCGACTTATTACTCACATTTTAAACAAACAATTATCACGTATTCACCACCACAGGTGCTTGTGTATTTTGGGCCAAATATTAATCTATCTTTGGGCCGATCAATACCCGTATGAAGATACACTTGCACAACATTATTAATTGGGGACCCATCACAAGACACCTTGTGCAATATTAACCTCGTCTATGTGCAAAAATTAACTGCAGGGTAATCTTGGTGTAATAATATGGTATTGATAATAAGTTATGTCAAACAAAAGTCTATCTATTGACCGACAAATGTTCACATGAACAATTTAAATAATTATCACATACTTATTATTACATGTGTGTTATAATTCTGTCAAACTGTGCCTACCTATGGGCCGAACATAGAACACATAAATAATTCCACACTCATCTATGTAATTTCAATGAAGTTGTTCTCCACACAGAGGCTGCTATGGCAACATGATGCTTTGATTGACTAGATTGAAAAATTACTAGACCAATTAAATAAATATTTAAAATATTTTTATGTTTAATTGAATGACATTAAAAATGTCTCCCCAAATTTAATTTTAATTTTATTTCACTAACCAAATAGGAATATTAGATGATTCACTACCTTATAATAATGAAAGATCTTCTAACTTAAATAAGAATTTCAAAGCCTCATTTACAATAAACTAAATTAGGCCAATATTCTTATATATATGTGAACATAAAACCAAATCAAACACATTATAAAAAATGAGAAATTAATCGTAAATAATTATGCTTGTCAATTAAATCAAATTAGATTTCATAATGGCAATAATACGATCCCAACCAAATAATCCTTATATCATGTTTTTAAATTTAGAAACACACAATCCACAAAATCCTTTAATTTTAATTAGTATTAAATTATCATATATTGCCTCCCTGATTTATTCACAATCCAAATATCCTGATTCAATCACAATCCAATTAATAATTATCACAATTGTCGAGATATCCAAGATAAGTCTGAATCCCAATGGCATTAATACAAGTATTGCCTCAAATAAATTTAATAACACCATCATTAACCGAAATAATATTATGCAAATCCAAATTATTATCACCAACCATAACTACTCTTTCCCACGTATTCAAACAAGAAAATGTAACTTTATAGAGTAATAGTTATTGTAAAACACCATTTGCTAAATCAAGAATGCCATTATTACAATGATGCCATGTAATGTTTGCATTTCCATGTAATGGATTGATCTCCACGCACGGATCATAGAACATATATAACTTGATTAGTCTAATATTCTCTATTAATAATTCAAATATACTGTGAAATTCTTAGGGGTGAGCAGAAATCTGATAAAACCGATTTTCTGAACCGAACCAAGAATTTTGGTTAATTTGGTTCGGTTTTCTTCATTAAATTTCGGTTTCGATTATGAAAACATAGAAAAATCAGTATTCGATTTCAGTTCAGTTTTAGGGATAAAAAACCGAGTAAACCGAAATAATCGATATTTTTATTAAGAATAAATAAATATTATATATTTTAATATAAAAGACTAACCCTCCTTCATTTTTATTTGGGAACCCTAGAAGCAGCGCCTCCATTCTTCATTTAGAAGCAGCGCCTCCATTCTTCATCAGCCTTCCAAAGCTCGAGTTCGAGCTCTTTGTTACTTCCAAAGGTGCTAAGCAGTTGATTGTTAGAATGAATGAGTTGGATGCTGCTTGTTATTCGATTCTTAGAAGTGCATACTGAGATCAAATCGTGTAAACTACACGTACAGCGTTCCAAACAGAATCGGCTCCTTCACTATTGGCGGTCCATGGCGATTTTCCATTCGATTGGATCTCTCTAGGCTCCGACGCTTCACTCCTGGTCTAAATCTTGCTCCCCATCTTCTCTCTGGCGCTGTCCTTTGACGCAGCTCTTCTAAACGGGTACTTCTCTATCACCCATTCTTCGAGTTCTCCAGCGGTCACTGTGCTTTGACGCGACCCTTTCTCTTTCTTGGGCGTTCAGTCTCTTTCAGTTTGGGAATCTTCCCCTTGTTGGAGCTGCTTGCACATTTTTCAACTTGTACAGGAATCTGCCAAGCTGCCGTTCTTCAGTTTCCCGGCTGCTGTTCTTCAGTTTGACTGCCACCGGAGTGCCGCCTGTCCCTTGCTAGTATGGAATGTTCATATCTGAAAATTTGTATATACTGTAAGGAGTTTTATTTGCATTTTCTGACTATAATTTTTTTAAAACAGAGATGCCTAATCAAGGAAACACACATGGAGGTAACACTCAATCAGTTCCTTCTTCAAGTTCAAATAAACCTAAGGCAAAGAAATGAAAACCAATGGTAAAAAGATCACCTGCTTGGGATCATTTCGAGGAGTTTGTAAGTGAAGAAAATGAGATGAAGGCTCGATGCCTCCATTGTAAGAGGGAGTTCCATAGCGATTCTAGAAAAAATGGTACCACATATCTTCTCTCTCATATGACTGTATGCCCAAATATTCCTGGTAGTGTAGGAACGGGACAATTATTGTTAAATTTGCAACCAAACTCGGGGGAGGGAAGCACTTTGAGTACTTGGAAATTTGACAAAAATGAAGCTAGGAAAGCTTTAGCTCTTATGATAATTGTTGATCTATCTTATAGTTTATTTTTAAATTTGAGTTTGTTGTCTTAAATGTTGAATCATGGTTTTGCTGTAATTTTGATTCTCTTAAGGCTATTCGTATTGATTTGGTTATTGGTGTATGTTATTTTATTTTATTGTGGGATTGAATTGATGAAATAGGATTTTGTGACTTATTATGAGTATTGTTAGCAGGCTTGTTGTTAGATTGATAGATTTAGTTGTTTTGCAATTGAATATTAATACTATTCTACCCATAAAAAATGTTTATTTAGCAGGTGTATTGGAAAATTTAAAAAAACCCAAAAAAACTGAAAAAACCGAAATAATAATTTTGGTTTGGTCGGTTCGATAACTTTAAACCTCTGTTCGATTTCGGTGGATGGAAATAGAAATTCGGTTAGTTCGGTTCGGCCCAAAAATATACAAAAACCGACCGAACCGACCGAATACTCACCCCTAGAAATTCCCATAACATGTATATTCAATTAATATGCACAAATTGATTGACATAGTTATCAAAATTTAATTCTGCTATTCATATTAATATCCTTTGCCAAAATTTCCATAATTTACTATTTGCATTAAATACTATATAAGTCACCAGAACATGATTAATGCTTAAAGCATATTATAGCAACCCGATTAATGCTTAAAGCATATTATACCAACCCACTGATTCTTATAAATTATTGCATACCAATGTTACGAATCAATTAATTAATCCAAATGGTTAACATCAATAATCATATGTATACAACATAATCATGAATTGATTCAGAGACAATAATTCATATATATCAATACAATTCATACTGAAAATATTGATACTTTTTTTTATTTATACTGAATCCATAAAAAAACATACATATATAAATATATATGCTTATAAATCAAAACATATTCCAACGAATACTGTCACGGATAAATACTTCCATTATTAATGAATGAACTTAATTTGAATAATTAATCGTAACCAAATATTGAATCAATAATAAAATGTGCCCATAAACTAAATAGGATCGAGGTCAACAAGGACGACGAAATCTCTTGTCACACATTATTAATGTAGCCGACTACATATAGAGAAAGATATGAATTTAAGGTGCTTAATAATCAATATCAATAATCTCAATTGATCTACATATTCATGCCTTTCCATTATAATAATAATCTGGCACCACAATTCCAATAGCAATTAGGAATCAACCTAAAGTCTTGCAATTCGATATAGCATTTAATGAGAATTATTCACGGAAATCAAGCCTTAATAAATTTATATAATTCACGCTTCATGAATCAATACTCGAAACCGAGCCTAATTAGAATATATGATTGTAGAACCTCAATTGATATATTGAAAATTACAGGAATTAATCATTATTAAAATTGATTCAATTTACCACAATTTAATCAATAAAATAATCTCTCCAAGGTGACTATATCAATTACCAATATATCATTAATAACCAAAATTGAATTAAAAATTTACAAGCAATTCCAAATACTCATCCTCAGAAATAGAAACGTATATTCATAAATATTGATATAATCGATCTCAGAGTATCATAAGTAGGGTGGCTATAATACCACTTATTGGAAATAAATCCATAAATCCTCATGAGACCCTATCATGATAAATTGAGATTCAAACTGTAATACGTAAGCGTACCCTAAACTGGAGTTGTCTAGACTGGAGTTGTCTAGACGGAAGATCGGTAGATATTATGGCCTTCCTCAACTAAACCTCCTTATTCCTTATGGGAACCGTAGTAATTCCTCCCGATGTGGAGAAGGAAAGACCATGTTCGGCTTAGTGTGTTGGGGACCTGGTAGCCTTTATATACTATACAATTGGGACACCCATAATTACCCAGTCATGTAGTACTATGTATTCACTCAATTGGCCCATATCAATATTATTATAGCTCATGAACGTTTACACCTTAATTGGATCACTTAATTAAGTCCATAAAATAACTGAATAGCTAATATAATTGTATAATAATATATTGCCCACAATTAGATTATAATGGAAATTAAAAATTTCCAACAATACACTCACTAATACAAATATCAACTGTATATTAAATAATATTGTTTCTTAATTCACGTCAAAAAAACAAAAGACGATGCTAAAGGTGAGGGTGTAAGAGTGTAGATTTTGGGTGTATAATAGTACATCCGTAAAAATTTTCTATTTTTAAGCTTTGTTAAAAATTTGGGGCATCATAAAAAAACACACTTTTAATAGTTTATTTTGAAAAAAATATATCTTAAACTTTTTTTAAAAAAATTCAAATATAATTAATCCTAATTTGCGACATTTTCTGCAACTAAGTCTATAACCCTGCACCTAATTATAGTACGATTCTATATACGATTATATATATATATATATATATATATATATATATATAATGAGACTATAAATACGACTATATATTAATTATATAATGACGAGGAAAAAAAGTGTCATTTTTTCAAATGCAAATTATCTTGTGCACCCACCCTCATAAATTTATACACTTATAAATTAAAATATATAAATTAATGAATAAAAATGTATACACTTTGTTAGATATTTTCATTTTCTGTTAGTTTTTTAATGAAAAATTGAATGTAAAAAAATTGTACTATTATTAAAAAGAGTTGGTCTCTTATGTCCATTGTGCACAAGGTTTCTAAAAATACAACATTTTGTGCTAAATGATATAAACTTTAATTAATAAGGATATAATATTTTGTTATAAAGAGAATACACTTTCATTAATTTTTTTGTTTTCAAGAAATAAAGGATGATATACGTCTTATACTAAAAGATATATATCATTTAATAATAAAGAGTATCTGGCACACGGTGTCCTGAAGACACACTAAGTTTTAGATATTAAGAAACATTAATAGCTAGAATAAAAATTTATATACATAGAAACTGCACCGCATATCTTCTTTTTCAAAATATTTGTGTTGATGATATTTTTCAAAATCAATTATTATTAAGGTATTTTTCACGATTTCTCAAATAATTTTGGTGAAAAGTAAAATATTGGGGTAGTAGTATGTATATAAATAAAAGATAAAATATTGGGTACCTGAAATTGCTACTCCAAAATCGCTTCTCAGGTACCTGGTATTCACGAAGATTATCAGATGAGCCGAAAGGCAGCAAATGAGCTTATTCGAACAGGGATTGCACCTAAATTGGGTAAATTTACTCATCCATTTTCTTTCTTCTCTTGGAATTTGCATAATTTGGGTAGGAGACAGAAGGGGTCTTCTCTTGAAATCGCTTCTCTTGTTTCGTGAAATTCTGAGAATGCGACCACAACCTTCTCTTCCGCTGTATACTGCATTTTTGAGTCACGTTGTTAAGATGAAGCACTATCGTCTTGCCCTCAAAATGTTCGACAAAATGCGTCATAGAGGTATTCCTGTGAATGAGTTCACGTTTAGCATCGCAATTAATTGCTATTGCCTATTGAATCGGGTGGACTTTGGGTTTGCTACGTTGGGTACCGTCTTCAAGAGCGGTTACGAACCCAATGTCGCGACATTCACCACACTCATTAAAGGCCTCTTTCTGGATCATAAGGTCGTGGAAGCAGCCACATTGTTCGAAAAGGTCTTGGTTTTGAAAATCTGCGAGCCTCACGATATTATGATTCTCACCGTGGTTAATGGGCTCTGCAAAGCTGGCCAACCTGTTCCTGCATTTGAATTGCTCTCTACTATGGAAAAAACTAGATGGAAACCCAATGTCAAGGCTTACAACGCACTGATGGATGGATTTTGCAAAGTTGGTATGGTGGGTGACGCTGTAAAACTATTGGCTCGAATGATCGACCATGGCATTTTACCAAATGTTGTGACGTATAATTCGAGGATCCAGGGGTTATGTGATGCTGATCGATTGGAAGATGCTATAGACCTTTTAAATGAAATGTCCAAATTAAAAACATTCTCAAATGTGGTAACTTTCAGCATATTGGTGGATGCATATTGCAAGCGTCGAAGGATGAAAGAGGCAGAGGGTGTTTTAGAAAATATGATGCGGCTAAATGTATGTCCCGATACAATCACTTACACTTCGTTGATAGAAGGATACTGTTTGAAAGGGAACACAAAAATGCTAAACAAGTATTTAATTCCATTGTAGAGAAGGGCCTGAAGCCATGTATCGTCACCTATTGTAGTTTGATGGATGGGTATTGCAAAAAGGGAGAGATAGAGGAAGCATGGCATCTTTTTCTCGAAATCCCTCGTAAAGGTCTAAAGCATGACTTATATAGCTATAACATCATGATTCAGGGATTATTTAGCATAGGTAGATATGTTGATGGCAGGAAACTTTTCAAAGATATGGAAGCTCAACAAGTCCCGTCCTGATATAATTACCTATGGTATTTTAATTCATGGATTATGTAAAGATGAAAAACTTAAAGCTGCAACAGATCTTTTGAGTGAATTACCTTTTAAAGGCCTGCAACCAGATATTCAAATATATACCACGATTATTTGTTCAGTTTGTGAAGAAGGGTTCTTGGGGAGGCAAAACAGTTGCTCATAAAAATGGAGGAAAGTGGTTGTACACCGATAGTTGTGTTTACAATATAATTATCCGGAGTTTATTGAGGAGAAACGAGCTCTCGAAAGCAAAACCATTGTTGAAAGAAATGCATGAAAAAGGATTGTGGGCGGATATGACTACCATATCCATGTTGCTTGATCAGGTGCAATTGCAAGGAGAAGGTGAAAGTGAAATTCTTATGGAAATGATTAACGAAGTTTGTGCTTAAAGATACCACTCCTTCTGACCCGTCCGAATGATTTTTATTTTTATTTTTACGAATATTAAAGAATATAGCATTTTAATTTGTAGTAGTGGATAAATTTTTATTGTACTATTACCATTTGTGCTAAATTTGAACTGACGGCAAATTGTTGTAAAATTTTTAGGCGTAATAATTTTCAAAATTCTGAATCGAATTGAAATCCATTTGACAAAATGTCTCAGGGTATTGGTACAACAGAGTTTTTTAAATGCAATTGTGATTTCAAGCAGTGCCCATATGGAAGTAGGGTGATGTGGGTAGAAAATTTTGTGATGTAGAAAATATTCGTTAATATTTGTTAATTTGTTTTGCTTACTCCTTGTTTTCTTGTTCTTGATACTGCAAGGTGTGATTATTATTTTGTAAGATGATAATTGCAGATTTTTTCGATGGGTTTACCCACCCATAAGGCGGAAGAGCTATGAAATTTCGATCTTTTCAAAATGAGAAAAATTTACAAGAACCCATAGAGAGTTTTACAAAGGTGGGAAGAAGAGATCAGAGAAAAAAATGCAAATAATATAAGTAGGGGTGGGCGGTATGGCATACCGAAGATTTTTGGTCATACCATATACCGTACCGAAATTTTCGGTATTTAAAAAATCATACCGTTACCTTACCTAAACTTTCGGTATACCTTAGTTCGGTATACCAATATTTCGGTATAAGAAAATAGTATACCTTCTACTTACCAATATTTCGGTATGCCATACCATACCTAAAATATCGGTATATATCATCCTATTACATAGTTTGCTATACCGTCATACATCTAAAATTCAATAAATCTTATAAAAATCATGTACTAGAAAAGTGAAAGATAACTATAAAACATACTCTAATAAATAACAAATTCAAAAATATACGACAATCTGCAAACGACCAAATTAAATAAGAGTAAGTCTCATGAAAACCGGGTTTACAGGTAAGCTTTATTTTTTAATATTACTCTTTAATATATAAAAAATAACTCTTTGAAGAGTAATAATTTTTACACAATAGAGTAATAATTCGTATCTCTAAAAAATATTTTTTCATGTATTTAAAGTAATCGATACATCGGGATTTACAAGAATTTGAAGAGTAATTTTTTAATTTAAAAAGTAACAATTCATGTGCTAAAGAGTAATTTTTTATGTACTAAACAGTAACCGAGTTTACATAATTAATATATCTAAACCCGTTTTACAAAGTGTTTGTCATTAAATAAATAGTACCTAAGAGATCTACACAAAAATATATGAAACTTATATTAAAATCAACACTTTTAAATTTTCATATACATAGAATTACTTAATTAAAAAATAAGTACTAATATCATGTAAGTCAATGATCTTTATCAATAATTTATAATTATGAAGAAATATACAGTAGGATTTTAGATTTAATCTTTAATAAAATAGTGTATATAAATAATTTAATTAAAAATTATAATGCATAAATAATAATTATAATTGTATGTATCATCTAATATGGTAATATCGTATCATATAACTCAAAAAATTGAATATTTTACGGTATTTCGGCATATACCAAAATACCGCGGTATTGATTATTTATATACCTTTATCGTACCAAAATTTTCAATACGGTATCATACCTTACCAAAAATTTCGGCATACCTAAAATTTCGGTAAAATCGGTATTTTTCGTTATGATAAGGGCGGTATACCAAAATTTCGGTATTTTTTCCCAGCCCTACATATAAGGGAGGGAGAGGAAATTCATGTGATCACATTGTAAACATAATGTTCAAATTAATGTTGGTGTAATTTGTATGGGTTGGTGTTTGGTTAAGTTGGTGGCAAATTTGGTTTTTGTGGGTAATTAGAAGATGTAAGGTAATTCTAAACTAAATCAGTTAATTCAATGTATTTGTGAATTAAAGTAAATTAGCTAAGTCTTTTGATTTATTTCATAAAATTTAAATTACTACTCTTATTATTTTTCACAAAGACTTGTGTGGGACCACCTCACGTAAGTGAGTTTACATAAGACGGATAAAAGTAATAACTTCTATAATAAAAAGTGATATTTTATGAACAATTTATAGTATAAATAAAAAGATATAATATTTTATAGTGAAAGTGATAATATTTTATAGCGATAGTAATAACTAATTTAAAAGGTATAAAATAATCTCACGTGAGACGATCCCACACGAGACTTCCCATTCTAAATTACTCTCTGTCCATAGAGTTTTCTCATTTGAGGTAACAAATTTTTGGAATTATTTGATTTTATTAGCCAATTAATACAAATCATTTTTAAAAATACCTGTGTAATTAATAAAAATATAAAGTAGTAATGTAGATACAAATGTTAAATTTTTTATAAATTAAGTGTCATCAGAGATTATTTACATGGGTGAGAATAGTAGAGTACCTACCGTTACACTCAAAACTTTCTTAAATAAAGTTTAAGAAAATTAATGAAAATTACATCATATTAAGGGTAGACCTTAAATCTGTGACTAAAATATGACATGCTTTAAGAGAAAGAATATTGCATGAACGAAGAGGTAAAATTGCAAGTATACACTTCTTCCCATAATTTTATTTGAAACAAATTCAGTCCAATTATTTTATTAGAGGAGACTTGTGTGACATATTTTACATCCGTATGATTATTTTACACCTTTATAATTAATTATCAGTTTATTTTTATTGAAGACGTTATTATTTGTCTTTTAAAATATTATTATCACTTTTTATTTGTATTATAAATTATTCGTGAAATAGTTCAAAATTTCGTCATCATTTTTCATTAACTAAACACTCTCTCTGTCTATCATTAATCTATCCATTTTACTATTTTGAGCAGTCCATTCTTAATCTATCAATTTTTCCTTTTAGACATATGAGATTCACACTTTCCACTAATACAACTAAAACATGGGATTCACACTCTCCACTAATACAACTACCCACTACACATAAAATAATAATACTACTTAATTTACGTGTAAAAAGTAAACGAATAGATTAACGATGGCCCGGTATCATCTTTCAAGACCTACACAAAACAAAACTCATTCAAACTGCAAACAACGTTCCTAAGCCAACTTCGTGTCCTCCAAAGAAAATGGAGATCTATAAATCTATGAAGAAGTGGGTTGAAGATAATATACTGATCATTCACCTTAAGCCAGTAGAAAAAATGAGGCATCTGATGGATTTCAGGAGGAGGTGAAGGAATTAAGAGAGAGAGCAAGGGAGATAGTGGATGATTAGTTTGTCGTTTTGGAGTCCGTGATGAAATAGACTCATTGAGCCTTAGTCATCCCATAGAGGTGAAGGAATTCATAAAGATGTTTTCAAACGACTTTTTGGCTTCAAGTGCTGTCTTAGATCTCTGGTGATGCATCAATAAGAATTCGTGACTCATAATCCAATCCATAGTAGAAGATACTTATGTATTGAGCCTTAGTCATCCCATGATGTGGGCACCGCCTGAGCATGTCTTTAAACCTATCCCACGTCTCATGAAATTTCTCACCCTGATTCATAACAAATTGGGTGATGTCTTGCTTCATTCTTAAGATCCTTGAGGGTGGCATGTATCTCTCCAAGAACTTCTGCTACAGTTGGTCCCATGTAGTGCAATCTGTGGCATTAAGAGTTTTATACCAAGCTTCTGCTCCATCAATCAAAGAGAACTTGAATAGGGCGATCTGCCTAACATTATCGTTAGCTCCCGCACCTTTCTGAGCCTTTGCATTACCAAGGAATCTTTTGAGATGCTGATATGGATCTTCAAAGCAACCTCCAGAAAAAGGATTCTTCTCTACCATGTTAATAAGAGCGGGATGTATCTCAAAATCAACATCTTCCCCCATTGCTCTTATCAACCCTATGTTACCAATCCCATTGTTTGTGAAAATTTCACGTATGGCAACATCATTCGGATTCTACCTTACTCCGGCCATGTTTAGCTCAGTGTGTTATTCGTTCCTTTTTTCCTCTCCTTTTCCTAGTGCACAAGTACCTCAGAAAAATTCAAGGTTAGATAGAAATAAATAATCACAAATAAAAGTCTTAATCAAATTAGAAATAATAAAATCAATAATAACAGCTGTCCCCGGCAACAGCGCCAAAAACTTGATGCGAGTTTTCTTTGCACGCAAAATTAATCCCCAAGTATTAAGGATATCAGTTGCAGCTTAAGCAAGCGACCAAGTTAAATATCGAACCCAAAGAACGGCGTATTATCAACTTAATTATTTACTAAATTAAGAAAAAAGGCAATTAAGTTGGGATTTAATTATCAACTAAAATACTAAAATTAAATAACGAATAAAATGAAGTAAACACTATAAGAATACGAAAGTGATTCAAGTAGGAGAATAGGTAGCTCTAGGATAATCCAGTTTCAATCATTAATTT
This sequence comes from Pogostemon cablin, assembly GCA_023678885.1. NCBI lineage: Eukaryota > Viridiplantae > Streptophyta > Magnoliopsida > Lamiales > Lamiaceae > Pogostemon > Pogostemon cablin. Next base: position 9,381,679 of record CM043009.1, read on the forward strand.
TCCTTTCGTGTATCAATGTCCGACTCTGCCTTGTGGAATATGGACACATCACTAAGCCATGCAAATCGACTCGATAGACACAAGTAAATATGCGTGTAACACGTGTGAATAACCTTGGAGTAAGAGATATAATTTTACCCCCTTTCTAAGTACTATCAGTATCAATTATTTTCCTGGCCAATTTGTACTCTAACCCGATATGATCTTCCTTTATAGGTACTATAAAACTACTCTCTTTTATCCTACTTATTAACCCGAATTCAATTCAATTAACAAGTATTCATATATTATAGTTCTAATGAAGCTTCGGAGTCCCCTCATTTAGAATCATAACATAGAATCCTGCTTAGCAGTGAACGCCCTCAATCAATAACCAAGATATGTATCCAGACACTACATAAAAGTTAATGATGCACAAAACAACTCTAAGTATGAATTAAAAATGCATAATAATATATAAAATAAATCCACAAATATGTGTTGTATGAAGTATACACACGAAAGTTCAATTAATTTATAGAAACCTTCAAAACCCTAGATCTACCAAAACGGTTCTAGCCCATGATGTTACGAAGAACAATCATGGGTGTTGGATAGATCTTACCCATATGTCCAAAAAATACAAGATAAATTAGGAAATGAATAAAATCCTAGATGCGGGAGTCGTCGCGTCCTTCTCCATCTTGAATCCTCATCTTGGTTCTCCTCTTGATTCCACAGACGAATCTTCAAAGTGATGGATGGATGGAGGAAAGGATGTGGATGATGGTTGGGGGTGATCCCCCCTTGTGGGGTGTAGGATGATTGTGTTGCGGTCTCCTCCTTGTGGAGCTTCCAATCAAGCTCCGATGCTTTCATCCAATCAACATTACAAGAAGATAAGTTAGAATTTGACATTTTCATATAATCATGAAGAAAAGAATTTAAATTTTCAAAGAGAAGAGAATCTTGATCCATAAGATCATCCGGAGGCTTCAAATGAGACTTGACTCCTTTTTTTCTTAATACACAAGAATGTGACACTTTTTCCTTTTGAGCTCAATGAAAGCTCTTCTTTACCATCATCAATTTTTGCTCTTCCTGTCGCTAGAAATGGCCTTCCCAAAATGATTGGCACTTGAGGATCCACCTTTAATTCCAATACCATGAAATCAACCGGAAAAACTAGCCCCTTCACTTTCACCTCCACGTCTTCAACAATTCCTAATGGCTTCACAACCTCACCATTTACTACTTCAAGACGGATAGTAGTAGGCTTTAGCTCTCCAATTTCAAGGTCTTTGAACGTGGCATGACACATCACGTTGACGCTTGCCCCCAAGTCACACAATGCATCAAGGGTACCCTTCCCTTCAAAATCACAACGAATGGTGAATTTCCCTGGATCACCAACTTTTGTAGGCCCCCCTTTTTGCATTGACTCACTTGTTTCGGATTGCTCTTCTTTATTTTTCTCCTCATACTACTTCTTAAGATTCTTTACATGCTCTTCAAATTCTTTTTTCTTCTCCTCCTTTACAAACATTTGTGGGTAGGAAAAAGGGAATGGAGTGATCGGAATACCCCAATAATCACGTTTGTACTCCTCTTATTTCACCTTCTCCTCTACTTTCTTTTCCTCTTGCACCCTTTTCCACTTAGGTATCCATTTAGGACCCTTCTCTTCTTTCTTACTTACTTCTTCCATCTCTTCAACAACCTTGATTTCCACCAATCCTTCTTCAATCTTTTGTTCCTCTTTCATGTTAACCAACAAACATTGAGCCTTTGGATTACCCTCGGTTATGGCCGGAAACTTTCCTTTTTGTTGAGCACTCAAAGAACTTATGATTTGTCCCACATTATACTCCAAAGCTTTGAGCCTCTTTTCATTTGCTTCTTCCGCTTTTTTCATTGCTTCATCTTGAGCTTTGTTAGATGCAAACAACCGTTCAAGTAGCTCATCGGTTGATTATCTTTCCTCATTGTTTGGTGCCTTGGCCCCCGGTTGATATCCCGGAGGATAAGCAACCGCATTGCTCCGATTAGAGTAGGAAAAGTTACCTTGCCTTTGTGGTTGTTGTGGGTATGAGCTTCTACTACTTTGACCATTAAAGCCCCCTTGCCTTGGTGGATAATTCCCTTGACTTTGGTTGAAACTACCTTGAAAATTATTTTGGTAATTTCCTTGGTAGTTTCTTCCTTGCATGTATGACACATCTTCCACACGTGGCATAGAGTTGGCCCATTGTTCTCCACTCACAATATTCGGAGGTAGCACACCTTGATCAACTTGTAGCCCTTCAACCATGTTAGCTCCTTGATTCACACCTTGGTTCAAACTCATTTGTTTCATAACCTCCGCACTATTTTTTCCATGCTTGGCGTACTTTGCTCTACACTAGCACTCTTCACACTAAACTGTTGCCCTTGATCAAATCTCTCAAAATCATAGTATCCACTTACCCTCTCCGATGGCCATTGATATACGTTTGTAGCAATCTCATCAAAAATACGTATAGCCCTTTCCAGAGTCACTCCAAGTAAGGATCTACCCGCCGAAGCATCAACATACATTCTTTGACTATTTACTAAACCTTGGTAGAAAAATTCAACTTGTTGGTTCTCCGAGAATCCATGTTGTGGACACTTGCGAAGCATATCCTTAAACATTTCCCACGCTTCATAAAAGATCTCTTGATGCATTTGCTTGAATTGAGTGATCAAGCTCTTCATTTGAAGCATCTTAGAAGGTGGAAAATACTTGTTCAAGAACATTTGTTCAAGCTCATCCCATATGTTGCATGTACCCTGAGTAATAGTAGATAGCCATGTTCGTGCGCGCTCCCTCAACGAAAATGAAAACAACCTCATTCTTATATAATCTTCACTCACCCCATTTATCTTCACGGTGTTGGCAATCTCAACAAATTGAGCTAGATGAGCATTAGGATCTTCATTTGGGATTCCATTAAATTGTTGCTCTCTCACAATAGAAATCAAGCCCGCCTTAAATTCAAAGTTGTTGGCATTGATTGGTGGTCCCATCATTTGTGGCATTGCCCTTGGTATAAAGAAATCCCGGATCACTTTGATTATTGTGAATTCCATGTTGCACCGGAGGTGGTGGTGGTGGTGGCACATAAGCTTGTTGAAATTCTTGTTGCATTAAAGCTTGTTGCACCATTTGTTGAAGCAAAGCTTGATTGTTGAATGCTCCATGATTTTGATAGGCATGTTGAGGAGGATTGGCATTGAATTGAGGTGCATTGTCTTGCATGTTCACATGTTGTCCTCCTTCCCCTTCATGCTCTATCTCCACATGATTATCTCCTTGAAAATTCTCCATTAACTCACTATTTTTGGATTTGTTCTCCTTTCTTCTCCTTCTCAACGTATGCTCAATCTCCAAATCAATAGGTTCTATTTGTTTCCTCTTGGATCTTGTTTGTATACACCTTCAAAGTAAAAGAAGTTAGAACAAGGTTTTCAAAGAAAATACAAGTAAACAAATAAAATAAAAAAAATGTCTCTATTAAGATCACTTTAAACGATCCTTCTTCAAGCTACTAGCAACTGTTGCCTCCCCGGCAATGGCGCCATTTGATTAGCCATAACTTGTAGTCGGGTTGACCAATTCAAGAATTTATCAAACCACATGGAGAAAGGCGCTAGTGCTTAAGCGATCTCACGTTTCTTGTAATTTTATAGAGACGAATCATCAATAGAGTGGTTGTTCAAACAAGTAAATAGAAGTAATCAAAGCCTGCAAGTAATGATCAACAAACAAGATAGATGGATAGAAAGTGGTTTACCAAATTGATTAAAAGTGAGATTAACAACAATCAAGAAGTGGTAATTCTATGAATTATTTATCAAATTCATGTGGATCATGTATATAGGATTAAGGGCCAACACTAAATTCACCTAAACTCCTTCTCGAGATTGATAGGAAATGAATATCGAATAGCTCAACAGATTGGTTCTCACTCAAACAATTCCAACTAGGTACTAAGCTTGAAATGAGAGTCCATTCACACAATTAATCAACCTCTCGATCAAACCAATCACATTTCTATCAAAGGGTTCTAAACTATAAAGGATTTCTCAATCTCTTTACAATTTATAATGAACATGAAGTGTTTGATGAAATGATTCACTCAATTATCCTAAGCATATAATTGATTTCTTAATCTAATCACACATTTAGAACAACTAAATACATAAACCATCATAAACCTCAAGATCTTAAACATCAATGATAGAAAATCCATTTACCCAATCAACATATGAATTAAAATACACAAATCCCCAAAATTATCCAACAACTCTCATGTTGCTAATCTCACAAGGGAGATTAGCCTACCATATTCATAAGAACATTAATATAGACGTTAAGATCCTTACAAAACATGATAAACAATAGGATTCAATACAAAAGTTGGACGAAAACTCCTTTGGATGCCTCCAATGGTGATCTTCTTCTTCCTCTTGCAATCTTCCTCTCTTCCTTGCTTCTTTTCCTCAATTGGATGAAGTTTTTGATGGTGGGATGATGGTAGATGGTACGGATGAAGGATATGAAGATAATGGTGTGAAATGGGAGAAATGGTGTGTGAGGTGTGTGAAACAGTAAAACCCTCGCCCTAAATCTGATCTAAAATTGAAGTATTAGGTATTTATACCCCTTGGGAAGCTTCTAGAAGGTTTTTGAATTTTTACCAGAATTTTACACAACACGACTCGTGTACTGCAACACGGCTCGAGTCGTGTCATGTCTTCTCGGCAGCAGACGGAGCACGAGTTGAGTTGGTAACTCAACAAGTGCCTTAATTCTGGGCACGACTCGTGTTTCGGCATACGGGCACAGGGTGCCCATGTAGGATTTTCTGATGTCGTCGCACAGCTATCTCTTACAGGCCCGTGCGCAGTGCACGACTCGTGTTGCGCCAGCTCGAGTCGAGCTACAGCACTCGAGTCGTGCTTGAGCTACATCACTCGAGTCGTGCTTGGTCGTGCTCTCCTTTTCTTCTTCGTTTCATTTCCCTTCTCCATTTTTGCTCTGTTTTCACATGTTTTACATACGTTTAAGCTCATTCTCACACATTTCCATAAAAACATAAAACACAACCAAATAACACATAAATACGGATAAAGTACTATAAAAATAGATATAAAAAGACACTAAAATCTAGGTGAAAATATCACTCATCAAAGCCATCAAGACGAAGCCACCTATTATGGATGCAACTGCGTATTCATCTATAGCAGCTACGGCTGATGCAGATCTCCAAGAAAGAGCTCTGAGTGCCATTGTATTATGTCTGGGGAATAAAGCACTTAGAGAGGTTTAGAGAGAAACATCAGTAAAAGCAGTATGGAAGAAACTTGATGATCTCTATATGGTAAAATCTCTTGCAAATCATTTATATCTGAAACAGAAGCTATACTCATTTAAAATGGCAGAGGATAGGCCAATTTTGGTACAACTTGATGAGATTAATAAAGTACTTGATGATTTGGAAAACGTAGATGTTAAATTAGAGAATGAAGATAAGGCTCTAATCTTGTTATCTGCTCTTCCAAAATCTTTTGAAAACTTCAAAGATGCATTGTTGTTTAGGAGCAAGGATTCAATAAGCCTTGATTAGGGTTGGCAACGGGGCAGGTTTTAACAATACCATCCCCGAACCCAACCCGCCCCATACCATGTCGGGGAATTAATTTTTCACCCTATCCCCACCCCTATCGGTGTCGGGTATCCCTGGATCCAAACCGAAATCTTTTTTTTAATTTATTATAATTATTATATTATTTTAAAAATAATGAAATTATAATTTAAAAAATTTTAAAATACATAAAAAATATAAATTAATTAAAAGAGACATATGATGTTTAATTCAAAATTTACACATATTATTACTTATATATATATATATATATATACATATCGGGGAGGGTTTGGGGCGGGGTATTTAAATACAATCCCCACCCCATTTTTATTTTATTTTTTCGGTTTTTCCCGAAACCCGAACCATACCAGGTCAAGTAAAAAAACCCCCCAATTGGATCGGAGTCGGCTCGGTTGACTTCGGTTTCAGATTCCGTTACCATCCCTAGCCTTTATGAAGTTGAATTGACATTGAAAACTAAGGAGTTACAAAAGTCGTGTGAAGAACAAGGATCATCAGGTGAAGGACTGATGATCAGGAAAAAAAATCAGAGTAAGAAACATAATAAGAAAGGAGAATCTGATATGAAGAAACAAGGTACTGATGGATGACAATAACCATGTTATACATTAGTGAACGCATACAATCAATAGCCATGTTATACATTCAGACTCTACACAACGATTATTGATGCACAAAACAACTATGAGTATGGATTAAAAATGTACAATCTTATATAAACTAAACCACAAGTAGTGTTGTATGGAGTATACACACGAAATACAGATCAACTCATGAAACCTTCATAACCATAGAACTACCGAAGTGGCTCTAGCCCATGATTGATCTAGGAACAATCATGGTTAGATGGACCAATCTTACTTGAATATCCAGCGGAACCTCTGTCACAGCTCCTCCTAGTCTTCTCTTGTGCTTCATGGTCTTACGCTCTCTAAAACTCTCTAAAAGCTCTAAAAAGCTCTGACTGCATGAGCCTCCTTTTATACTTGTAATCACATCTCCAGGTCTTGGAATGGGCTTTTCAAGTGATCACACGCGTTTTGGCCTCGAAAATCCAGATAAGGTAAATTTCCGCACGATGGTTCAACCTCAGCAAACAGGTCGAACCATTGGCCGCAGGTCGAACCCACCTACTGGAAGTATTCTGCACTTGATTCGACCAACCGTCAGGTCGAATCCCCAACATCGTGGTTGAATCCATCTTCTGCCACTTTGCATTGCTGGTTCGACCTGCTGGAGAGGTCGAACCCTCCTCCAATAGGTCGAACCCACCTCTCTCCTTGGCAGTTCGTGTGGTCTCGACTTCGTCTGTTCGATTCTTGGCACTTCCACTCCGATTTTACTATGAAAACCACCTAAATAGCTCCACTAACACCCGATTCATGTTAATTCACAATATATATAGGTTTTCCACATATTTCCACCTCAAAACTCTCCAAAACTAGCACAAAACATGAGGCCAAACTTGTGAATTTACACACTCATCAAACCCTCAAACTTACATGTTGCTCATCCCGAGGCAACCAAATCTAACCTCAGGAGTCGTGTATAATTCACCAAGATCAAGTACAACACATATCACACATGCAACTTCATTAAATCAAACAAGTATTAATTGCTTCATATATATCACTCATGTAAAACCAATCCAATCACACACCATTCAGAGTACTAAGTAATCTAGCTCACAAGATAAGTATTTATTCTCTTTCACTCAAGAGCGTGAGGCACTATATAGGCTAATATAAACACTAATATCAATCCATATTCACGCGTAACTATAAGCTTGGCAAATGTCTCAAAAATCAACTTATAATCAACTCTTCACTAGGATCACAAAGGACTTTTTTTTGGTTGTAATGTTGGCTCTTTGTAAAAAGGTAGAAAAATTTAGGTAAAGTGACTTAAGACACTAGTAGAGAGTTACCTTGGAGGTTCTCGATTTCTTCTTCTTGCTGCAATATCTCCTCCAACTTCTCCTCTTCTTTTCATGGATTTTCTTTAATTTCCGTGCATCAACATCATCTCTTTAGACAATTCGGGTACCGGTTTTAGGCACTACCCTTCTTCTCTTTATCAATCAGCTGCTCTTAAGCTTAAAGCTTCATGTTATAAGCAATCGAGGTACCAGTTTCAGGCACTACCCCTAAACAAGATTTAACCATATTCTTTTCATCCAACCATATTCTATCTTCCTTTTTCTTCTTGCAACACTTACTCACCTCAACTCTCTCTACCAATGAATAGGTTAATCAAGGCTCAAGTAAAGGTTTATAAGGTTATTTACTTTGGCTACCAAAGAAAAGGTTTTTAACGGCTCAACGGGGCATCCAAAGGTTAATAAAATCATTAGGAAGGACAAAATTTGGCTAATTAGCTTAATCACAAAATAATGGCCTAAGATCATGTCCTAGCAATTTATCAATCATAAGTCTCACACAAGACTCCAAGCCAAGTTCTAGAATACGTTCATATGAATGATCCTCTCAAGAATAAAACAATCATGATCAAGCATGATTAACAAGGCTCAAATCCTCACATAGGTAAATAGAATCCTAAGTACTCCTCATAGGACATAATTAAGATCAATTCCACAAGAACTCTACATACTTATCAAATTATACATGCTTTTCATCAATAGAAATTAACACATGAACATATGAATGCACAAAATCAACAGCCCATAAACCGAATCAATCATACAAGTATTCAACACTCATGAATCCATCTATCCTAACAATGATATACAAGAATATACATGCCACTCACTCAATAAACACAGCCCAATCTGTAAAGAGAAAAAGAAGAATGGAGGTGAGATGAATCGAAGAAAATCAAAAGAAAACTTGAAGATCTACTCCTCCGGAGCATCATCATCCTTATCATCATCATCCTCGTCATCCAATCTCTGCTCCACAGCTCGATACAGACTGCTGATGTTCCTATCCATAAGATCCACCCGACTACTCACTCTACCAACCCACTCATTCAAGGCAGTGTACCTCTCGTTCAACATGGCGTAGTTGGCGTTGGCAAGTGCGAGCTGCCTGTTCATCTCCTGCTGTACAGCTACGACCGCACCTAGCTGCTCGTGAATCAAGCGAAGCTATTCCCGGGTATCATCCCGAATAGCCCGCTGCTGCTGCGGTACTTGAGCATGCTGAGGCACGTCGTGCTGCTCCTCCTTCAGAATCTCCATCTCTGGCTGCTCATCTACCCGATGCTCGACCTCGGGCTGCTGTGGTGGCTGTGATGGCTGCTGCGGTGGTGGACGGTACTCTCCCTGATCCACAATTTGCTGTAGCTCTGCCAATCTATCCTCCGCACACATCCTAGCCCCGACTCTCCAATCCCCGTTGGTCTTCACAGTCACGGACAGAGCGGTGTGTCCTAGGGAGTTCATCAACAAGTTTCTCGCCTCCCGAACGGTGGTCATGTTGTTCACGTCAAAGGAAAACATGAAGTCGAATGGCTTTGGTCCTCTCGTGAAGAACTAATCACCATCTCTAAAGTGTGAAAATCCTTCCTTTATGCATGTGAACATTACCAAGTCGGGCTCTCCTCTAACAGGTGTAATGCCGATGAAGTCCATGTTGTAGTGCTCAGCTACAATCGTCAGCAACCCTCTAATGTTCACCTTCTGAAATCCAACGGTCCTGAATCGATGCAGCTTCTCGATGAAATATGCTTCTACATTGAACTTCACCACATTCATCATACACCATAGGGCATAAATCTCTCCTCTAGACACACAGCCACCCTTCGAACTAGCAAACAGTGTGTTTCCGAGTACTCGATCCATATACTTCAGCACTGGTTTCTTGATCGAGGTCGCACGAGCCTGCTTAATCTTATAGTATCTGATCTCCCCGGAGATCTCCCTCCAAATTCTATGGGCATTGAAGTAGCCACTCTCCACTAGAGAGATCTCAAGAGGCGTCTGAAATAGCTCGTTGAATTCGTCAGCTGTCCATCTCCTCCGGACTCCTCCTAACTGAAATGAGCATCGAAATGGGTAACCAAGAGGGTCCTTCTCCATCTCAAATGAACAAATCACCTCAGCTGTAACATGGATATATGTCGACCTCTTCAATTCCATAAATCGTCAGATCTCCACTCGATCGAACATCCAAAAGATATCATCCCTGATGTGCAAAATCCTCATGGATCGTCATCCTGGTATCTCGTCCGGGCCACCTTAGCTGAGACTTCTGCCCACTTTTCTTTGATCTCATCCTAATCAGGCATCTGAATCTTGAAGTTCTCGGGAAGACATTCTTGCAATCTCAGCGTCTTCGTCACATTATCTACGTTCGAAGGCCTATCTTGCCTTTTTTTTGATCTTACTTCGGCTGCCTTCCCCTTTCCCTTGCCTTGCCCGGATCCTTGTCTGAATCCTTGTCCTGTACCTTTAGCTTTTCCCATGGCAAGAGAACAATAAAACACTCAAAACCCCCAAGAAATCGCGACTGATCCCTAGCTTACAGCGAAATTTACCCAAATTCACATCCAAGTCGTGAATTAAAGGTGTGGTGATATGTAATCGGTGCGAAATCAAGTGTAATTGAAGAATTGGTGCAAGGGTGTAGTGATTTCGTGAAGGTTCGAGGAAGGGTGAAGTGAAAAATGATCGAACCCTTCTAAAAAATCAAACTTAAAACACATACCTGGCTTGGTTCGACCTTGGGTTCAAGCTGTTGAATAGGTCGAACCATGACTGACGAGGTCGAACCACCCTTCTGGATGAGTTCTTCTTCAGGTTCAACTTCGGTTCAACCTGCTGGAACAGGTCGAACCAAAACGCATCAGGTCGAACTACCCTACTGTATGTTTCAGATCACCTGTTCGACCTTGGTTCGACTTGTTAAACAGGTCAAACCAAGTACGTCGTGGTCGAACCAAACTTCAGCAGCACAGGTTCGACCTAGGTTCGACCTGTAGGATCAGGTCGAACCATGCTTGTGAAGGTCGAACCACCTCACTGAATGATTTTTCAACACGGTTCGACTTCCACCATTGGGTTCGACCTCCTGGCACTGGTCGAACCTACCTGGAAGCTCCAAAATGCATGTTCTTCAATCCCTACACACTTCAAACTTCAAAACGAATCATTAAGTACCAACTAGAGCACAACTTCATCAAGAATTGGTTCTTCAAAAACTTATCAATCATGAGTAATTCTGCAATCACTTAAAATACGAAACAACAAAACACCACGGAACAGTAGGCAAGTTACAGAAAATCGACACATACAAACCAGTTAAAGTTTTAAATATGCCGCAAAAAATTAACTCCCCTAACAAACGTCACAAAGAAAAGATTATACTATCGGTGCTTATCAAGGTAAATACATCACACCCCCCAAACTTAGTAGAAACTATAGTTGAAACTAAGTTTGCAAAGAGATGTAACTGCCGATAAGTAAGCACTTCAAATATAAAAATTTCTTACTCACACGAAAGAAATAAAGCATTAAAACAGGAGGGAAAGCCCCCAACAAGCGCTCATGTTTAACGTCGGAGAGTCACGAAGGTACCAACTCAGATCAAGGTATCCACAAAGATGACACAAACATCATCCGGCGACCTATAATGCTTCAAGCGATGTCCATTCGCCACAATAATGTCTCCATCCTTGTCAATCAGCTCAAAACTCCCCCTCCTAAGGCTCGATGAATCATGAACGGTCCCGTCCACTTCGACTTCAACTTGCCTACAAAAAACTTTAAACGAGAGTTAAAGAGTAATACCTTGTCTCCTTGCTTGAACTCCTTGTACGAGATCTTCGAATCATGCCACCTCTTTATCCTTTCCTTGTAGATCTTGGAATTCTTGTACGCACAACTCCGAAACTCATCCAAAAGATTGATGTGAGTCATCCTCAACTCTTTCACATCCTTGAGAGTCAAGTTCAAGCTTCGCAAAGCCTAAAAGGCTTTGTGTTGAATCTCTACAGGTAAGTGGCACGGCTTCCCATAGACAATCTGATACGGTGACATATCTAACACCGTCTTGTACGCAGTCCGGAACCCCCACACGACATCATCGAGCTTCAAAGCCCAATCCTTTCTATTGGTTCCAACCACCTTCTCCAGAATCTGTTTTACTTGATGGTTAGAGACCTCCGCTTGCCCATTCGCTTGAGGATGATAGGGTGTAGTAACCCTATGCTTAACACCATACCCTTTAAGCACCTTCTCAAGAAATTTATTAACGAAGTGCGTACCTTCATCACTAACAAGTGCTCTAGGGACTCCAAAATGGGCAAAGATATGCTTCTTCAAGAAAGATATAACAGTTTTCGAATCATTCAAGCGAGTAGGAATCGCTTCCACCCACTTAGAAACATAATCCACCGCAAGTAGAATGTAGATAAATCCATTAGATGGGGGAAAAGGCCCCATAAAATCGATACCCCACACATTAAAAATCTCGACCACTATGCTTGGCTGAAGCGACATCTCGTCTCTCCTACCGATGTTCCCCATGCGTTGACATCTATCGCAATACGCCACATAGGTCTCACAATCCTTGAACAACGTAGGCCAATAAAGAGCAAACTGAAGTACCTTGGCTGCTGTCTTTTGAGCGCCGAAGCGCACCCCGTTAGGTTGTGCATGGCAAAACTCGAGAACACTCTCCATCTCCATCTCAGGCACACACATACGGACGATAGAATCCATGCAAATCTTATACACAAACGGATCATACCATATGAAAGTCTCAACATCCCTCTTGAATTTAGCAAGTTGATATTGGTTGAGATCCCTTGGAATTTCTCCCACAGCAATATAGTTAACATAATCCGCATACCATGGATCAACTCCCTGTGCAGCAACCACACACGCTCGCTCAGCCCCTTCAACAAACACGGCCATAATCTTTTCATCCGAGAACATTTTCTCAATATACTCGAAAGAATTATCACAATGCTCCCTAGTCTCTAACCTCGAAAGGTGATTCGCCAACACATTATCAGAACCTTTCTTATCACGGATCTCCATGTCAAACTCTTGAAGTAGAAAAATCCACCTTATGATCCTAGGCTTCGTCTCCTTCTTCTCCATCAAGTACCGAATTGCTGAATGATCCGTGTACACAATAGTCTTCATACCAACCAAATACTGACGAAACTTATCGAATGCGTACACAACAGCCAAAAACTCCTTTTCAGTCATCATGTAATTCTTTTATGCCACATCGAAAGTCTTACTCGCGTAGTAAATGATGCAGAACTTCTCCTTCTTCAGCTGCCCAAGCACCACTCCAAGTGCTATATCACTTGCATCACACATTAGTACAAACGGTTGAGTCCAATCCGGTATGATCAAGATAGGTGCAGTGATAAGCGCATCCTTCAAAACTTGAAAAGTTGTTAGACATTCATCATCAAACACAAAAGGAACATCCTTTTCAAGTAAGTGAGATAAGGGCTTGGAGTATTTTGAGAAGTCTTGTATGAATCTCCTGTAAAAACCGGCGTGTCCAAGGAAGGACCGCACTCCTCTTTCATTGGTCGGTGGTGGAAGCTTCTCAATTGCCACCACTTTAGCACGATCGACCTGCAATCCCTTGGCTGAAACATGATGCCCAAGAACAATCCCATCCTTCACCATGAAGTGACACTTCTCCCAATCCAAGACAAGATTAGTCACTTGACATCTCTTCAAAATAGTAGCAAGGTTAGACAAACAAATATCAAAGGAGGAACCAAAAATAGAAAAATCATCCATGAACACCTCCATGATCTTCTCTATCAACCCATCGAATATTGCCATCATGCATCTCTGAAAAGTATTAGGTGCATTACATAACCCAAATGGCATTTTCCGAAAAGCAAAGGTCCCGTAGGGGCAAGTAAAAGTGGTCTTTTCTTGATCCTCGGGGTCAATCATGATTTGGTTGTACCCCGAGTATCCATCCAAGAAACAATAAAACTCATACCCTGCAAGACGATCTAAAATTTGATCCATGAAAGGAAGAGGAAAATGATCCTTACACGTGTTCTCATTCAACTTCCTATAATCTACACATGTACGCCATCCCGTAGGAATCCTTGTGGCTATCGCTTCTCCATCCTCAGCTTTTACTACAGTCATTCCCCCTTTTTAGCAACTACATGCAATGGACTCACATGGGGACTATCACTAATAGGATATATGATTCCAGCATCCAACCACGTAAGGATTTGCTTCCTAATCACCTCTTGAATCGCGGGATTAACCCTCCACTGATTCTGAACACTTGCCTTGGCCTCATCTAACAATCTTATCCTATGCATGCAATACGAAGGGCTAATTCCTTTCAAATCCTCAAGAGACCAACCAATCGCAGACTTATGCTTCCTAAGAACATTCAATAACTCCTCAAGTTGATCTTCATCAAGAGAAGAAGATACAATTACCGGATATTCATTGTCGCCAAGAAAGGCGTACTTCAAGTGTTCCGGCAAAAGTTTCAACTCCTCTTTCCTCACTTCCATCGGAGAGCTCTCGTTATCCAAAGGCAAGTACTTCCTAGTCCACTTGACTTCTTCCACCTTAGTTCTTTCCGATTCAAGCCTGTCATCACCGAAAGCAAGTAAGTTTTCAAGAAATTCAATACATACCTCGTTGGAGAGTCCGTCAAGCTCCGTAGTGGGATAAGTAAGAGACTCAATCAAACATGTCTCAAGAGGATCCTTTGACAGGATCAGAGACATATCCTCCTTCACAATCTCCTCCACCACGTCAATACTATAACACTGAGACTCCATGGACATCTTCATTGCTTTGTCCAAGTTGAAAAGAACTTCTTTTTTGTCCATCCGCAATCTAAGCTCTCCTTTTTGAACATCAATCATAGCTCCAGCAGTAGCAAGGAAAGGTCTCCCCAAGATTAAAGGGATATTATCCTTATCATCATCCATCTCTAGCACAAGAAAGTCCACAGGAAAGACTAGCTTCTCCACTTTGACGAGAACGTCTTCAATTATACCTTTTGGAAACGTCATCGACCTGTCCGCCAATTAGAGAACCACTATTGTAGGGGTCAACTCCCCCAAACCAAGCCTCTGAAAGATGGACAACGGCATTAAATTGATGCTTGCCCCTAGATCGCACAAAGCTCGTCGTGCCGGCCCCTTTCCGATCTCACATAGAATAGTGAAGCTCCCCGGATCCTTCATCTTTTGTGGCAGCTTCCTTTGAATGATTGAGCTACAATTCTCAGATAAATTCACCGTTTCAATTCTGGTTAAGCTCCGCTTCTTCAACAATATGTCTTTAAGAAATCGGGCATAGTACGGCATCTCCATGATTGCCTCTGAGAAAGGAATGCTCAAGCTTATCTCGTTCATTATCTCTGAAAACTTCTTGAACTTCTCTTCCAATCCCTTCTTCACAAGCTTGCAAGAAAACGGCGGAGGTATCTTTGTTTTGGGAATCCCCCATTCATCACGATCAACCTTCTCCGCTTTCTCCTTTTCGGCTCTCAATCGCTTGGCTCTCTCCCACTTTTTCTCAGCTATTATCTCTGTACTTTGCTCATTCCGAACCACTGGAGTAGCATCAACATCATCGAGAGTGTTCGGAGTAGCAACAGGCAACTTCTGGATGGGTTCGACCAGGGTTCGACCTGTGAAACAGGTCAAACCAGACACGTAATGGTCGAACCGCTCTTCTGGACAACTGCTCTCTTTTTGAAGTTGAGGTTCGACCTTGGTTCGACCTGTTGAGTAGGTCGAACCACGGACACCTAGGTCAAACCGAGTACTCCTTCCGCCCTCCGGTTCGACCAACGTTCGACCTGTTGGATAGGTCGAACCATGTCCGTCGTGGTCGAACCGTTACTGCAACAAAATAGAGTGCTCCAAATTGGCAGGTTCGACCATGGTTCGACCTGTATGCCAGGTCGAACCATCTGTATTTTGGTCGAACCGATGCTGCGATGCCTCCTGATCGTGTCCAGTGCGTTGGTTCCACTTTCCCTGTATGGTCCGACCTTCAATGTTGGTCGAACTATGGTCGAATCTTGCCCTAGACATGTCCAAATTTGATTACGGCCTCATAGGTCCCTCGTACTCCATTCCCGACCTCAACGTGATGGCGTTGCAGGACCTTGGATTCTCAATACTTTGAGACGGGAACTTCCCCTTCTCAAGAGTTTGAGTAAGCTTGTTAACACTTCCTGCCATCTCCCCCTTCAGCAATGTAAGGTCCTTCACCTGCTTAGATATAACCCCATGGTTTGCATCGATTTTCTTTTCAAGTTTGGCCTCAAGGCGGTTCACTCTTTCATCATTCTTGGCCATATACCTGTTCACAATATCCTCAAAACTTGGTTTCCCTTCTTCCACCTTAGCACCCGGATCAACACCCATCGGAGGTTGAATCGCATTATTCGGATTGCTCCATGAGAACTCAGGCTTCCTAGGCTATTGTTAACCACCCGGGAGACCATGATTATTAAAGTTTCCTCGATAGTTCCCTTGGTGGTTCCGGTTTCCTTGATCTGGATACCTAGTCTCTTGAATACTTTGACCCATGGCATAGTGTGCCTCTTCCAACTCCTCTTGGATTGGTCCATCTTTCATTAGTTCCTGCTGCATGATCGGTACGCGCTGAGATAATTCGCTGATTTTCTTCTGTTGGGATTCAAGTAGCTTGTTGATATTGGACAAGCTAGAGACAATCCCATCCTCTCTACTTGTTTTCACCATTGCTTGTTCAACCTGAGCTACCTTCCCAAGGACATAAGTACCTCTAACTCTATTAGTTGGCCAATCCCTCGAATTTATCGAAATATCTTCAAACAACTTCTCGGCCTCTACGGATGACTTTGTAAGCAATGCTCCATTAGAAGAAGCATCCAATAACACTCGTGAATCACAGTCTAATCCATTGTAGAATATACTGATATATTGAGCTTTAGATAGCCCATGTTGAGGACACTTCCTAAGCATGTCCTTGAATCTATCCCATGCTTCATGAAATTTCTCACCTCTACCGATAGCAAATTGGTTAATGTCTTGCTTCATCTTAAACACCTTTGAAGGTGGCATGTACCTCTCCAAGAACCTTAACTTCAGTTGCTCCCAAGTGGTGCACTCAGCTGCGTGGATAGTGTCGTACCAATCTCTCGCCTTTTCAGTAAGCGAGAATTTGAACAAGAGGATCTTCCTAGCATCTTCATGTTCTCCTGCGTCTTTTTGAGTACTTGCATAGCCCAAGAACTTGTTCAGATGCTGCTGCGGATCCTCGAAAGACCCTCCTGAAAAGGAGTTCCTTTCTATCATGCTAATAAGAGCGGGATGAAGATCGAAAGCTGCATTAGTTCCCCTCGCTCCTAGAAGCCCAAAATTTCCAGCCCCATTATTTCTGAAAACCTCTCGGATGGCTAGATTATCTGGATTCGCTGCCATGTTGACTGTCTCTACTCCCGAATTAACTTCAATTGTAGCTTCAATCGTCTACGAAATCTGCTCGTCAACTTCAACTCCAAAATTCAGAGCTTCAGTTGGATCAATAGTCTTTGCCTTGCTCTTCTTCTTCTTCTTCTTTCTTGACGATGCTTCGATCTCAGGATTATAGGGTTCAAGTTCACATTTCTTTGATCTCGTGAGCATACACCTAAAAAGAACTAGAATTAAAACAGCAAAAAAAGATAAATAGCCCTAATAAACTAGAAATAACAAAAAGATATTTTAAGCCGTCCCCAGCAACGGCGCCAGAAACTTGATGGATGTTTTCTTAACACACAATTTTAATCCCCAAGTATGAAGGATACCAATTATAGTTTCGAAGGTGACCAAGTTAAATATCGAATTCACGGGACGGGTAAATATTACTTTAATTATTTTCTAGCAATTATGACTATGTTGAAAATCGTAATTGTTGGTTTTTAAACTAAGTAACAATTAAAATAGCAAATCAATAACAAGAACAAGAGAAGAGTAGTGATCAAATAAGATGATAGGTAATTCGTCAGGCCATCCAGTTTCATTTGTTAATTCATACTTTTGTGTGTCGATATCCGACTCTGCCTTGTGGTTTATGGACGCATCGATAGACCATGCAAATCTACTCTATAGACACAAATAGATAAGCTTTTGACACGTGTGAGTATCCTCAGAGTAAGATGTATACTTTACCTCCCTTTCTAGGTACTATCATAATCAATTATTTCCCGTGCACTTAGTACTCTAACCCAATTTGATCTCCCTTTTTAGGTACTATAAAGTTATACTCTTAATCCTACTTGTTAACCCGAATTCAATTCAATTAACAAACATTCATATAAGACGGTTCTAATAAAATCTCGGAATCCCTTCACTTAGAATTATAACAATAAACCCTGCTCATTAGTGAACGCACTCAATCAATAACCATGTTATGCATTCAGACTCTACACAACGATTATTGATGCACAAAACAACTATGAGTATGGATTAAAAACGTACAATCTTATATAAACTAAACTACAAGTAGTGTTGTACGGAGTATACACATGAAATACAAATCAACTCATGAAACCTTCATAACCCTAGAACTACCGAAGTGGCTCTAGCCCATGATTGATCTAGGAACAATCATGGTTAGATGGACCAATCTTACTTGAATCTCCAGCGGAACCTCTGTCACAGCTCCTTCTAGTCTCCTCTTGTGCTTCACGATCTTACGCTCTCTAAAACTCTCTAAAAGCTCTAAAAAGCTCTGCCTGCATGAGCCTCCTTTTATACTTGTAATCACGTCTTCAGGGCTTGGAATGGGCTTTTCAAGTGATCACACGCGTTTTGGCCTCGAAAATCCAGATAAGGTAAGTTTACGCACGATGGTTCGACCTCAGCAAGCAGGTCGAACCACTGGCCGCAGGTCGAACCACAGGTCGAACCCACTACTGGAAGTAATCTGCACTTGATTCGACCAACCGTCAGGTCGAATCTCCAACGTCGTGGTCGAATCCATCTTCTGCCACTTTGCATTGCTGGTTCGACCTGCTGGAGAGGTCGAACCATCCTCCAATAGGTCGAACCCACCTCTCTCTTTGGCGGTTCGCGTGGTCTCGACTTCGTCTCTTTAATTCTTGGCACTTCCACTCTGATTTTGCTATGAAAATCACTTAAATAGCTCCACTAACACCCGATTCATGCTAATTCACAATATATATAGGTTTTTCACCTTTTTCCACCTCAAAACTCTCCAAAACTAGCACAAAACATGATGCCAAACTTGTGAATTTACACACTCATCTGGTACTAAGGGTGATTAGTTTGCAAGTGACAAGGAAGGAAGGAAATGCTTCCATTGTCATGGACCAGACCACTTTAAGAAAAATTGTTATAAGCGTAAAGCATCCAAGAAGAAGAAAGCATAGGCTGGAAAAGATGTACAACATAAAGTACAAGCTAATCAGGTAGTTAAAAATCAAGATTAAGAGGAGATTGACTACATTGAGGCATTGACTGTTGCTGCATCAAGAGGATCAGTTGAGTGGATTCTTGATTCAGGCTGTACGTTCCATATGTCTCTAGTAAGACATTGGTTTGTTGATTTTAAGCAACTAGATGGTGGCTCTGTACTTCTCGGAAACTATCACAACTGCAAGATCAAAGGTATTGGCTCAATAAGATTGAAAATGCATGATGGTATAACAAGGACTCTATCAGATGTGAAGTACGTACCAGAGTTGAAGAAGAATTTGATTTCTCTTGGTTTACTAGACTCACTAATATATATTTTCAAATCTGAGATGGGCACACTCACAGTAATGAAGGGTAAATAGGAAGTGATGAAGGGTACAAGGATAAGAGACTTGTATCTCTTGAATGGATCTGTTGCTGCTGGACATAATTATGCAGTTGATAGGAAGGATGATATGTATCGGTGGCATGGAAGGCTAGCTCACATCAGTGGATGAGGTCTACAAGAACTTGTAAAGTAAAGCATTATCAGTATCAGTCCATCAGATCAGTTGGAGCAATATGAACATTGCATTTTTGGAAAGGCTAAGAGACTTAAGTTTGGGATTGGTGATCACACAAGAAAATCCAGGTTGGATTATATCCATTCAGACCTATGGGGACCTGCAAGGACTCAAACCAAAGGTGGTGGCAGGTACTTCATGTCTTTCATTGATGATTACAGTAAGAAAGTGTGGATATATATTCTTAAAACTAAGGATGCAGCCTTTTATACTTTTAAGAATTGGTTATCTGAGGTGGAGAACACTTGTAATGCTAAGATTAAAGTGTTAAGAACTGACAATAATCTTGAATATTGCTCTGAGGAGTTTAACAAGTTTTGTAGAGAAAGAGGTATCATAAGACACAAGACTGTTCCAGGAACACCACAACAAAATGGTGTTGCAGAGAGGTTAAATCAAACCTTACTTGAGAGGGTAAGAAGTATTTTGAGTAGCATTAGCTTGACAAAGGATTTTTGGGTTGAATTAGTTAATACTGTAGCATTTCTGATTAATAGGAGCCCATCAATAGCTCTAAAATTTAAAACACCCCAAGAGTTATGGTCAGGAAAAGTTGCAGATTACTCAAGTCTTAGAGTTATTGGTTGTTTAGCTTATGCTCACATCAAGCAAGATAAGCTAGCTCCAAGGGCAGCGAAGCGTGTTATGATAGGATATCCCAGGGGTGTGAAAGCTTGCAAGCTATGGAGTATTGAATGTAAGAAGTTTATAGTAAGCAGGTATGTTACCTTCAATGAGGATGTAATGCCCTTATGCTCACATCAAGTTCAGAGTATTCAAGTACATAATGAAACTAAGCTTGAAGTGGAGTCTGTCAGGAATGATTTAAGTGATCAGGTAACAGATGATGAAGAGACACAAGATAAGCAAACTACATCAGCTGGTTATGATCAGGGAAGTTTAGAAACTGAAGAGCTATTAAATATCTATCAATTGACCAGGGATAGGCAAAGAAGGTCTATCAAACCACCAGCTAGGTTTGCAAATGCTGATATAGTCTCTTATGCGCTATATATTATAGAAGAGATTGATTCTTATGAGCCAAGGAATTATGAAAAGGCAATAAATTGCAAGGAAAGTGACAAGTGGAGTGTTGCTATGGAAGAAGAGTTGATGTCTTTGGAAAAGAATCAAACATGGAAGATAGTTCAAAGGCCAAAGAATCAGAGGTTGGTCAGTTGCAAATGGATCTTCAAGAAGAAGGTAGCTCCAGAAAATACAGATGGAATAAGGTACAAACATTGCTCAATCAGAGTGATGTTAGCTTTAGTTGCTCAGTTTGATCTTGAGTTACATCAGATGGACGTAACAACAACATTTCATCATGGAACTTGGATGAAAAGATATACATGAGCATTCCAGATGGTGTAGCAGTTCATGATACCACCAATAAGGCTTGCTTACTTCTGAAATCCTTATATGGATTGAAGCAAAGTCCAAAAAGATGGTACTTGAGGTTTGAAAAATATGTTGTCAGTTGTGGTTTTAAAAGAAGCATGTATGATTGTTGTATGTACATCAGATGTGATGCTGATTCGCAGGTGTTCTTACGCTGTATGTTGATTATATATTAATAACCTGCAAGTCTATGAATGGAATTCTAGCTGTCAAAGAGATGTTGAAGTCAGAGTTTGACATGAAGGACTTGGGAGAAGCTACTGCGATTCTAGGGATGTAGATTAATAGAAATAGAGCAGCTGGATCAGTTGTGTTGCATCAAAGTAGTTATCTAGAGAAAGTGCTCAAAAAAATACAACATGGATATGTGTAAATCAGTTGCCACACCAATTAAGCAAAGGATCCGTTTGTCAGCTCAACAATCAGCTCAAACAGAAGTAGAAAATTCAGAAATGGAAATGATTCCATATGCTAATGCTGTAGGGAGTCTCATGTATGCCATGGTCTATTGCAGACCAGATTTAGCTCATGCAATGAGCTTGGTGAGCAGATTCATGGGAAATCCAGGAAGGGAGCATTGGGAAGCTATCAAATGGATTCAAAGATATCTGAAAGGATGCTTAAAAATAGGTTTGTATTTCAATAAGATTACATCTAACATTGATTTTCTTGCAGGTTATGTAGATGCTGACTATGCTGCAAATTTGGACACAAGAAAATCACTATCAGGCTATGTATTATGTTTGTTTGGGATAACTATTAGTTGGAGATCAACACACCAATCAGTGGTGGTATTATCTACAGTAAAAGTTGAGTTCATTTCACTTACAGAAGGAATAAAGAAAGGTCTGTGATTGAAGGGAATTTTGTCTGAGTTTAATATCTTGCATGAATCTATGGTACTGTATTGTGATAACTCTAGTACTATACATCTCTCAAGGCATCAAGGATATCATGAACGAACAAAGCACATTGATGTTAGATTGTATTTCATTAGAGATTTGATAGAGGATGGAGAAGTTGTTGTGAAGAAAATTGAGATAACAAAGAATTCATCAGATTTTCTTACTAAGGCCTTGCCTACTTCAAAGTTCAAATTATGCAAGAGTCTTATCAACATATGTTGAAGATATCAGTGATGAGTTCTGCTACTCTCTCAAAGTAGTGATGGAAGTTCTGCAGCTCTTTCAAAAGCCGTGTAGTGAAGGTGTGTTTGTGTGCTTGTTATGAGGTTTTAGGTGGAGATTTGAGGATGAAAACCTCATATTAGTGTCTGATCAACATTAGTAAGTGGTTGGAGTGTAGGTTAGTTAGTTCTTAATCATGTTGAACGTGTGGAATGGGTGCATGATGGAGAATGGAAGTAACTAGCTGATCAACAACTTAAATCATGCCAGGTGTTAAAGTGGTGATCGGGGTACTTTGCGGCGGATGTAAAGAAGTTGTATGAGCTCATTAGAAACGATTCTATACATGGATTGAAAGCTCGTCATGCTATCTATGAGCTGAAATCAATTGCAACAGAAATAGATTCCATATAATCATAAATATGACAACTGGAAGATAATGCATCAGAATGTTCCAAGTGTATTGCATTGTAATCTCTCATTCTTAAAAGAAATAAGAAAAGATTATCCTCATAGTGGACGTAGGCTTGGTTGATAAGTCGAACCACTGTAAACATTGCCTTCTTGATTCGATCACACAACACACACATTCAATTCTATAATTTGTGAGTTTTAGTTTTCATCTTCATTGATTCAAAGGGAGATTTCATTGAGTGATTCTTTCAATCGGTTAGAGTGCATCTTCAAACGTGAGACATAAAATAATAACACTGTTGAGTTTAAATATTATGTCATGAGTATATATTTTACAAAATGTGTTATGTTTGGTTCTTGTATTGCAGAATTGAATAATTGAAGAATAATGATTGAGTCCCACGAGGAAAGAAGATATATGACTGATTCAGTAATTGAAGGATCACAAATCTGATTGATTTGAGATGCTTTATAAAGGAAATATTGCAAACAGAATAGGTGTGATTGTTTTTGGAAGAGATTTCAGAGCTGAATAAACAAACTTACTTATTGGGAAGTTCGAAGAGCAGAAATTGATTAAGGAGAATTAGATTGTGTGAGTTTCATTGAAGAGTAGTGTGTGTTCGGATGATTTTTCCATGCTTTGTTGTGTTCATGGAGTGAATAACTCCAGTGTTATCTAATTTGA
The DNA here is from genome assembly GCA_023678885.1 of Pogostemon cablin. Lineage (NCBI taxonomy): Eukaryota > Viridiplantae > Streptophyta > Magnoliopsida > Lamiales > Lamiaceae > Pogostemon > Pogostemon cablin. The sequence continues at coordinate 9,404,939 of CM043009.1, forward strand.
GAGTTTTGTAAGTCAAGAGGGATTCTTGATCATAAGTCCTAGGGATAGGCCAAAGCTAGAGTTAGATTCAAAGGAGACAAGTAGCTGTGATAGAGTTGTCAAGTTATTGTCAAGTCGTGTTGTAATCAGATGGATAGTTTTGAGGGAAAGACGTGGTCTTCCCGTTTCAATTCTGTGATATTTTATTTCATGATAATTTCATATCTGTTTGTAGAACATCAACTTTAAGAATTACATTTGGCATCAGAGCAGGTTATCCTTTTATTCCTGTGTTATTTTTCCGTTCTCTGTGTCATGAGTTCTCGTGATACTATCTTTGTTGTTCGTCTCCATTTCTTGGATGTATCCAATTACTTTTATTGGAAATTCATGATAGTAATTTTTTTGAAGTCCATTGGAGATGGAGAAGTCTTGAAGGCCGTAGAAGAAGGATGGACTCATCCTTTCACTATTGACAAGGATGGGGTTAAGAAACTTAAAACTGATGGCTGGACGGATGAAGAAAGAAATGGCGCAGTATCTAACAATAAGGCATTTTACGTTATTCTCTCTTCATTTGATGTTCAACGTCATTCACTTGTCTCAAAATGTGTTGAATCCAAGAAGGCTTTGAAAATTCTGAAACTTCAATTTGAAGGAACAGATTCTATCAGAAATTTTAAGATCCAGCAACTGATGGTTGAATATGATGGGTTGATGATGAAGGATAATAAGAATATTGAAGCCTATTATTCAAGATTTTCTTCTATAATCAATCAACTCCATCTGTTGGGGGAGAGTATTCCTGAAGAAAAATAGATCCAAAAGTTCATGAGGACACTACCTCAAAAGTTCAGTGAGAAAGTTACTGCTTTGGATACCTTTAGTAAAATCACAAAGTTCAGTCTTGATGAACTTATAGGTGATCTCAGAACATTCGAGATGAATAAAAACTTTGATCATCCTATCACTAAAGAAAAGTATGTGGCATTCATTGATGAAGACAACATCAAAGATGAAGGATCCTCAGAACTCTCAGTTGCTGAATTTGAGAAACACATGAATCTCCTCTCGAAAAACTATAGGAGGATGATGAGGAAATTCAAGGATGGATCAAATCAAAAAAGGAATGTTGATCGCAAATCTAGAGGAGAAATGAGCAAGCAAGTCACTTTTGATTCTAAAATTGATAAAGATCAGTGTCACGAATGCAAAGGAATAGGACACTATCAATATGAGTGTCCAACTTACTTAAGAAGAACAAAAGCCCTTAAGTCCACCTCGAGTGATTCTGATTCTGAGGATGAAGAGAATATCGACCACACAAATAATCTTTCTCTGGTTAGTTCTCTTTCATGTCTTACAGTTACTGAAACTAAAATTGATAGTCTTACAGATTGTTCTGATGATTCTGAGAATGAAGATTCTCCTTTCGCGGAGGATATGCGCTCAATGTACCAACTAATGAATGATAAGTGTTCTGAAGCTGTCAGAATAACAAAGAAATTGGAAGATCAAGTTTGCCTCCTAAAGAAGGAGCTGAAAATCTCTGAGGATAACTTACTTGCTTCTCAAGTTCTTTTAGACTCAGCTCCATATAAAAGTAAACTTGAAAGTCAATCTGTTGAGAACTATCTTGGGATCATAAAATCCCTCAAAATGGAGATGTCTATCACTTTGCAGGATAGAAACTCCAAAATCAGAACTCTCAAAGATCATCTGGAGAAAACAATGAAGCAGCATCAATTGATGATGGCCTGTATAAAAGGAAAGATGAAAAGATAGAGAAAGATCGAAGTGAATTGGAAAGATTAAATCAATCCATTCATCGCTTAAATACTGGTAAAGCCAAGTTGGATGAAGTCATTAGATCAATTAATGAATATGGAAAAAAGGGCATAGGATATGAGTCTGAAGAAGATTTGGGTAAGGAAATAGTTTTTGTTCATGCTATGAACAATTTTCAGACGTCTGTGCCAAACAAGGAGCATAAGCAATCAAGATTGCTCAGCCTAATGAAACACTTCCTCTGAAACTAAACCACGTATTCCTATTCTTCGTAAAAGAACCTTTTCCAAACCTGATCCGAGTAGAAAGATGACCTGGGTTCCGTCCACTTCTAGGAGCTTCTCTAAATCCAATTTTGTTCACAGAACATCTCTAGTCTGTCATTATTGCAACTTAAAAGGTCACATGAGACCTAAGTTCTACAAAATGCAGTATGATATTGCTACTGGAAAAGTTGTGAGTTGGAATCAGTTTGGAATACCAGTGTTTAAAAATTCAGTATGTTTATCCTCTCAGTTAGGACTACATATCAAGAATTATAATACCTGGTACTTTGACCGTGGTTGCTCTCGACACATGACTAGAATTAGATCATTTCTAAAGGATATCAAACCAGTGAAAGGAAACAACGTCACCTTTGGTGATGGAAAAAGTAACAAGGTTTTTAAGAATTGGTACACTGGATGTTCCAGGAATTCCTGAACTAGAGGGGGTTCTACTTATCAAAGAAATGAAGGCCAACTTGATTAGTATCAGTCAACTGTGTGATCAAAATCTCTATGCCAGGTTTACTAAAAAATTTTGTTCAATTTTTGATCAAAATGATAATTGTGTTCTCAAAGGTACTAGGTCATCAGATAACTGCTATCAACTTGGTGACATCAAAGCTCTGTAAAGCAAGGACAGCGACTTGGAAATGTGGCATCAAAAGATGGGACACTTAGCTGTCAGAAATCTTGTTTTCCTCTCTCAAAAGAAACTTGTCAGAGGTATACCAGACTTTAAATTAAAAGATCAACAGGTTTGTGAACCTTGCAAACTGGGCAAATATGTAAGAAAGTCTCATTCATCTAGTATTGATATTCATATGGTTCACATCTTGGAACTGCTTCATATTGATCTAATGGGACCTCTTCAAACAGCAAGTGTCAGTGATAAGAAATATGTATTTGTTTGTGTTGATGATTAGTCTAGGTATACTTAGGTAAGGTTTCTAAAAGAAAAGTCTGATGCTTTTGATGCTTTTGAGAAACTGTGTTTACAGATTGAAAAAGAAATAGGTATTTCAGTAAAAAGAATCAGATCACATCATGGAAGAGAATTTGAGAATTAGTCATTTCATGATTTTTGTGACTCAAAAAGAATATTCCATGAATATTCTTCTCCAAAGACCCCTCAACAAAATGTTGTTGTTGAAAGGAAAAACAAGATTCTTCAAGAAATGACCAGAGTAATGCTTATCTCAAAAGGAATAGCTTTAAAATGGTGGGTAGAAGCTATGAATACTGCCTGCTATCTTGGTAATTGAGTTCATGTGTGGCATGGATTAGGTAAGACACCATACCAGCTCTGGAAAGGTAAAACTCCTAACTTGAAATATCTTCATGTTTTTGGATCAAGTGTTATGTTTTAAATGACAGAGAAGGACATGGGAAACTGGATAGTAAAAGCATGATAGGATGTTTCTTGGGTTATTCAATAAGCAGTCGGGCATACAGAGTTCTGATTATCAGAACACAGTGTGTTACTGAATCATTTAATATTAATTTGATGATACATAACCAGTGATCAATACTGTCCCTCCTGAAGTACTATCTCTACTTGAAAAAGGAAAAGATAATATCTCTACTTGAAAAGGGAAAAGATAAAAAAACTCTACAATCTGTAGAGTCAGAAGAAGAAGATGGGAGTGACTCAAGTCCCAGAACAAGAGATCCACCCTTGAAGATCCAAAAGGATCATCCTTCGGAATTGATTATTGGGGATCCTCGGTTAAGAGATAGCACCAGAAATGCTCCTAGAAAAGACTATTGGAAGATGGTCAATGTCTCCTTATTTTCATGCTTTGTTTCAAAACAAGAACCCAAAAATGTGAAGGAAGTATTAAAAGATCCAAACTAGATATTGGCCAATCAAGAAGAACTGGAGCAATTTGCTCGAAATGATGTATGGGAACTTGTACCAAGACCAGAAGACCATAATGTCATTGGTACAAAATGGATCTTCAAGAATAAGATAGATGAGCATGGAAACATCATCAGAAACAAGGCCAGACTAGTTGCTCAAGGATACACTCAAGTAGAAGGGATTGACTTTGATGAGACCTTTACTCCAGTAGTAAGAATTGAATATGTCAGATTATTTCTAGCTGTTGCTTGTCACCTTGGTTTCACTGTTTATCAAATGGATGTGAAAAGTGCCTTTTTAAATGGCATTCTCAAGGAGACTGCCTATGTTTCACAACCAAAAGGGTTCATTGATCCTAAATTTCTAGACCATGTGTTCAAATTGAAAAAGGCTCTTTATGGTTTGAAACAAGCACCAAGAGCTTGGTATGAACAACTTACAAGGTTCCTTATTGCTAAGGGTTATGTTCGCGGTAGAGCTGATAGAGCATTGTTTCTTCAGAAAAGCAACAAAGAAATCATGATAGTACAGATCTATGTAGATGATATAGTTTTTGGATCAACCTCTGAGAAAAGGGTCAAAGAATTTATTAATCTCATGACATCTGAATTTGAAATGAGCATGATAGGTGAACTGTCATACTTTCTCGGATTACAAGTAAGTCAATCCAAAGAAGGTATGTTTATTCATCAATCCAAATATGCTAAAACATTGTGAAAAAGTTTGGGTTGGAAAATTTCAAACATTCAAAAGTTCCTCTTAGCTCTAGAGAATCCTTATCTCAAGATAAAGATGGAACACCTATTGATGAAACCTTATACAGGAGCATGATTGGTAGTCTTCTCTATTTAACTGACAGTCGACCTGACATATCCTTTAGTGTTTGTTTGTGTGCTAGGTACCATAGTTCTCCAAAAGAGTCCCATTTAAAAGCTGTAAAGAGAATCATAAAATATGTTGCAGGAACATTGGAATATGGACTTTAGTATTCAACAGATACTAATGCCAATGCTCTAGGGTTCTGTGATGCGGATTGGGCAGGAGACATCGATGACCGTAAGAGCACTTCTGGAGAGTATTTCTTTGTTGGTAGTAACCTTGTGTCTTGGTTCAGCCCCAAACAAAATTGTATCTCTCTGTCCACGGCTGAAGCAAAGTACATCGCTGCAGGTAGTTGTACTTCTCAACTAATTTGGCTTGAAAAGATACTAGTTGATTACCAATTGAAACCTAATAAACTCTACCTTCTTTGTGACAACACCAGTGCCATTAACATCTCAAAAATTCCCGTCCTTCATCAAAGAACCAAGAATATAGATATTCGCATTCACTTTATTAGAGAATTGGTAGAGGAAGGAACACTTGACATAGAACACATTTCCACTGAAAAACAACTGGTAGATATTTTCACAAAAGGCCTTGATACTAAAAAATTTATATCCCTTAGGAAATCCCTTAGAATATGTTCTATATAAGTCCTTTTGTATCTAGGATTAGGCATTTGCATTGCAGATATCTTTGTGGTCCTTAGTTGACTATTCTTGTTTGTTTTGAACATCTGTTACCCATGCAGTTCAGGGCTACCTACTTGAAATGATGTATTGTGAAAGCCATCTTCATTGAAAAGAGCTACATACACAGAAAGTGAAAAATGAGAAGTAAGCCACTGCATTTAAAGGTTTCTCCTTTGTGATAAAAAGAGTTATAAGGTCGGCTTTGAAAATTCCCATATTCTGAGTACATCATCCACATGAACAAATTAAAATCCTCTTTAAAGGATATTTGTTTCTGGAAGTTAAAAGGTGCAGACGTATTTTAAAAAAAAAAGGGATTTTCAAATTTTATTTTGAGAATTGATTGATGTTCTTTTCAAACTTGGATACTCACTTTGGACCAAATTGATTTCTTTCCTACCTTAGTCATTTTTTCCCTCCCCAATTTTTTGATGATATCTATCAGTATTTTCTAGGATTTTGTGGGATATGAAAAGGCAACTCTTTCTCTCCTTTTATTCTGACCGAGTGACTGTTGATTGTCATTTGCCTCTCTCCAAGAAATCCTAAGCCGTCTCATCTCTTTCTCCCTCTCCCTTTCACCCTGGTTCAACAGAAGCAAACCGCTTTAGCCGCCCTAGTTCTGGCTGCAAGCATGAGCTCTCGAGTTCCCCTATGGCCACATCCCCTTTTTTGGTCACCCCAGGACCCTCCTCTCCTTCACACTGTGAAATCATCAAAGTAGATGAGAATGCCGTTGACAAGCCATGACGTTCTGCCAGAAAGAAAAACCTTTCTTCAAGTGCTCTATTGTCCCTGCCTGATGTCCCCTGGTCGCCTCGTTCTAACGATCCTATTGAGGCAATCGATGTTGGTAATGCCCGATCCAAGGAATTCTACTCATCCATGGCGGCTACTCAGTATGGAACTTTTGTTGATATGGAATTTCACACTGAACGAAATATATGTGTCTCTGATTTTGAAAGGCTTAGAATTTTATCATTACTTGAGTCTGTTGGTCTTCTATGAACTGTGTCTGGGCTTAAGCCATTCTGTGCTAAAATTGTTAGGGAGTTTTATTCGAATCTTACTCTTGATGTTGGTGATAATGATTCTCCTCGTTTTCAAACTGTGTTTTGTCAAAATAGAGTGTGCAAATTTTCTCCTTCCAAAATTTCTAGGGTTATGCTTGTTCCTGAGTCTCCGTCTGATTTACAATTGGTACCTTCCCTGAATACTGTGTGTGATGTCATTACCTCTGGAAAATTAACTATTTGGCCATCTGCTGGTTTATCCCCTTCAGACTTGGGATCCTCTTTTAATCTTCTTCATAAAATTGCAATTCGAAACTGGACTCCATCTAAAAACAAGTCTCATCAACAGTCACTCAAGCTAGGTTCATTCATGCTATTGTTACCAGAGGAAATTTGTCTTATGAACAGATTATTTTTGATGTTGTTATCGGTTTTGCTGGAAAATTTAATGAAACCAGGCTTCTTCCGTTTCCATGTACTATATGAAAACTTTTAACTGAAGCGGGTGTCAGGTTTATGGATGATGAGGATTCGCTTGAGAAAATGCTCAGTGAATTGAAGGTGACCCTTCGGGTTGCCACTCTGAAAGAGAATGTTGAGTCTGCCACATCCACTCTTGAGTCTATCTCTCCTTTGGTGGATCAAATGAAGACGGATATCCTTGCAGTTCAGGCCACCCTTGATAAGCAGAATGCCAGGTTGGATGAGTTGATGGAGGCCTTGGCAAGAGCTAAGGGGGAGAAGCAGAAGACTGCTGGTGGTGGTGCTGGGAGGAAACTAAAGATGGTCAAAGAAGAAGAAGACGAAGATGATGATGGTGATGGGGAATCCGGTGAGCAGGTTGATAAGGAAGCTGATGCTGATAATTCCTCTACCAGTTGAAGAAGGGATGTGTCCCTATTTAATTTGATTTGTTTTGTTAAACTCTGAACTCTCTGAACTTTTGCTGTTTAATTTCTATTTGTTTAGTTTAAACTTTATATCCTTCTTTTTGAATTAACTTCAGGGGTTATGTTGATTCTTCTTTTTGCATGTTTGATTTTTGTCTTCTAGTTAAATATAGCTCATGCCAAGGGGGATTTTGTTGAGCTTAAATATTATGTCATGAGCATATATTTTGCAAAACGTTTTGTATTTTGTTCTTGTGTTGCAGAATTGAATAATTAAAAAATAGTTATTGAGTCCCACAAGGAAAGAAGATATATGACTGATTCAGTAATTGAAGGATCACAAATCCAATTGATTTGAGATGCTTTATTAAGGAAAGATTGCAAACAGAATTGATGTGATTATTTTTGGAAGAGATTTCAGAGCTGAATAAACAAGCTTATTTATTGGGAAGTTCGAAGAGTAGAAGTTAATTAAGGAGAATTAGATTGTGTGAGTTTCATTGAAGAGCAATGCGTGTTCGGATGATTTTTCCGTGCTTTGTTGTGTTCATGGAGTGAAAAACTCCAGTGTTATCTAATTTGATAGTTTTGTAAGTCAAGAGGGATTATTGATCACAAGTCCTAGGGATAGGCCAAAGCTAGAGTTAGATTCAAACGAGACAAGTAGCTGTGATAGGGTTGTCAAGTTATTATCATGTCGTGTTGTAATCTGATGGATAGTTTTGAGGGAAAGACGTGGTCTTCCCGTTTTAATTCTGTGATGTTCTATTTCTTGATAATTTCATATCTGTTTATAGAACATCAACTTTAAGAATTACAAATACTCCTTAATTTACGTGTAAAAATTAAACGGAGAGATTGACGGCGGGGGGAGTATCATCTTTCAGGACTTACGCAAAACAAAACTCATTCAAACTGCAAACAACGTCCCTAAGCCAACTTTCGTGTCCTCCAAAGAAAATCGAGATCTTCAAATCTATGAAGAAGTGGGTTGAATATAATATACTGATCATTCACCTTAAGCCAGTAGAAAAAAGGAGGCATCTGATGGATTTCAGGAGAAGGTGAAGGAATTAAGAGAAAGAGAGAGAGCAAGGGAGATAGCGGATGATTACTTTGTCGTTTTGGTTAGAGATATGATCAGCCTTTTTAACACACCAGACCATGCTCAACACCGCGATGAAACGGACCCTTTGGACAGCTGAGGTGAATCGTCATGCATGGGGACCTTCTCACAGCTGGCTCACTTGATGTATGATGACAACCTCTTCGATCACTTTTAAGCTATGGCTCAACGCCTTGGTGTCTACACGACAAGAGACTATGATGATATTCTTCAACACTTGGTTGGCCGTTGATTTGACCGGATTATCTGTACAAGGGTAGAAAGCTATGGACTACATCTGTGGATTGCCTCCGAGCTAAAATCAGAACTTAAGCTAGGGCAAAAAAGGCATCAATGATTCCATTCAGCTGGTTCCATTCAGCTGGAGATATATGATAGAGAGGTGCTACTCTCAAGTTCATAACTTGATAACCTCTGTTCTTCGTGTTTAGTTCGTGGTGCTCTCTGTAGAAACGTGCTTGTTTATGTGATCATGTCACTAGATCTTCGTGAGGACCCACTCTAGCTCTCTCTAGTTTTAATGTTGTCTGTCGTGTGTTTCTTGTCTAGCTTTGGTGACTTTAAACAGCATTATGCAAGATATTTCCAGGCAATTTTGATTTTGGTAAAACTAAGGTTATAATAAGATTATTGTTTGCATTTCTTCCCACCAACTTATATGGCATTTAAGGAAAAATGAAAAAATCATTTCGATTTGATATGTGGGCTATTGTATGAGTGCAATATTAGTTAAGCATTTTTTAGTTCAGAAGCTCGTTAAGCATCAACGATGTCATAGAAAAGAAGATGTTTAGTGAGTTATGCTAATTAAACTTCTTTCAAAATAAATAAAGCATACTATCTACTTCACTCTGTAAAATTTCATATTGCTTCTATAGTGTCTGAGTATAAATGAGCAATAACTCAATTTCAGATACCAAAATACATAAGGCTAAGGAATATATTTAGGCACAAACTCTGTTAATCATTTTTATAAGCTCGTCTTTTTCAGCTTCTCCTTGCATTTGCACCTGATCAAGCAACATGGATATCGTAGTTGTATCCGTCCACAATCCTTTTTCATGCATTCCCTCCAACAATGGTTTTGCTTTTGATAGTTCAATCCTCCTCAACAAGCTCCGAATAATAACATTATAAACACAACTATCGGGTGCATATCCACTTCCCTCCATTCCTACGAGCAACAATTTTGCCTCCTCCAAGGATCCTTCTTCACAGAGAGACCCTATAATCTTGGTATACATTTGAACATCAGGTTGTAGGCCTTTTGAAGGTAGTTCGTTCAAAAGATCTATTGCATCTTTAAGTTTTCCATCTTTGCACAATCCGTTAATGATAGTACCATACGAAATTATATCAGAAATCATGCCTTCTTCTTCCAATTTGTGGAGAAATGAAATTGCTTTACTAATCTCCCCAGTCTTGCCCAAGCCATCCAACAACATATTGTAAGTGTGCATATCAAGTGGCATTTATCGAGCTTCCATATTATTGAAAAGCTTCCAACCATCAGCGTATCTACCTTTGCTAAATAAACCATGAATCAGTATGCAATAGGTATGTGCATTAGGCTTTAAACCTTTACGTGGGACTTCGAGAAAAAGATTCCAAGCTTCATCTATTTCTCCCTTCTTGTAATACCCTTCCATCAATGTACCATAGCTGATGATACACGGCTCGGGCTTTTCTGCAATGGAGTTAAATACTTGTTTAGCTTTATGCATATTCCCTTTCACACAGTACCCTCGCATCAGTGCATTGTAAGTGACTACATTCGGACATACATTTTGCTTCATCATATCTTCCACAACACCCTCTGCCTCTTTCATCCTTCCTTGCTTGCAGTATGCATCCACCAATATATTGAAGGTTACCAAATTCGAGAATATTTATGTTTGAACATTTCATTTTAAAGGTATATAGCATCATCAAATCGACCTACATCACATAATCCCTGGATCATCGAGCTATAAGTGACAACATTCGGTAAAATGCCACTGTCGATCATTCGAGCCAAGAGTTTTACCACATCATCCACCATACCAACTTTGCAAAATCCATCCATCAATGCGCTGTAAGCCTTGACATTGGGTTTCCATCTAGTTTTTTCGAAAGTAGAGAGAAATTCAAAGGCAGGAACAGTTGGCCAACTTTACAGAGTCCATTAACCACAGTGAGAATCATGACATCGTTAGGCTCACAGATTTTCAAAACCAAGACCTTTTCGAACAATGTGGCTGCTTCCACGACCTTATGATCCAGAAAGAGGCCTTTAATGAGTGTGGTGAATGTCGTGACATTGGGTTCGTAACTGTAGAGAATTATGAGAAGATATCTTTGTATTGATCACACCAAATAATATATACAATTATAAGAGAGAGACATCTAGATATACAACCGATGTGGGACATACAAAATAATACTCCCTCCGTCCCGGAAGTATTGACACATTTTTTTTGGGCACGGAGATTAAGGAGTATAATAATTTAATATAAAGTGAAGTGAGAGAAATAATATTTAATGTGTAGTGGGTAGTTGTATTAGTGGTGAGTGTGATGGGTGTGTGGGTCCATGTAAATAAATAAATTGTTTTTGTGTGGGTCCCATGTTCTTAAAAAGGAAATATGTCAATTTCTGTGGGACAACCCAAAAAGGAAAGTGTGTCAATATCTTTGGGACGGAGGGAGTACAACAACAATAATTCTCAATAGTAACCACTCTTGAAGATATTACCCAACATAGCAAACCCAAAGTCCACCCGATTCAATAGGCAATAGCAATTAATTGCGATGCTAAAGGTGAACTCATTCACAGGAATACTTCTTTGACGCATTTCGTCGAACAGGGAGAGGGCAAGACTGAGGTGCTTCATCTTAACAACGTGACTCAAAAATGCAGTGTACAAAGGAAGAGAAGGTTCTGGTCGCATTCTCAGCAATTCACGAAACAAGCAAACAGCACCATCAGCATCATTAACAGCGCTGAAATCAATTGTGGGCATACGTGAAGACCCTTCAGTCTCCGACCCAAATTATGGAAATTCGAAGAGAAGACAGAGAATGGATGAGTAAAGTTACCAACAATCCCTGTTCGAATTAGCTCGATTACTGCCTTTCGCCTCATCTGATGATGATCTTCGTGATTCCAAGAGAGGAAAGTATAAACTATATTAGCTCTAAGGTGCGATCCGTCTCACAAATAACAAAAAATAAAACGTCTCACAAGAGTTTCTCATATTTATTTATTAATTATCTGTTAGAAATGTAAGAAAAAAATTCTAAATACATTGCAAACTTTGATTTAATTAAAATTTATAAAATTAAGAATATCAATAAAATAAATATAAAAATTATATTTCAATATAAAAAATTAAGAAGTATAAATAAAATAAATTTCTAAGTTAAATTTATAGAGTTGATTTACAGTATTTAAAAGCGAGCTAATTATATAATCCTAAAATACGTCATTCACACTAGTCATTCCACTCTTTTCTACAAATTAAAATTATGCCCTAAACCTTAAACCCTAGGGGACAATGGTTGGATTTACTCCCTATTACGTGTCAATCTATTATCGTGTGGCACAAAAGATGATGCACCAAAATGGTGCAGAAGATCCTGTGTGCTCATCTATCTTTTATCTTTCAACACTCCGCCACTTGTACATTTTTAAATAGTTATCATATTTGTTATAAAACGTTAAAAGTGACAAGTAGTTGGAAAACATTTTTTCCAACTTTGCCCCTACTTTATTTTACTATTTACATCTTTAACATTATTATATTTAATAAACTTTCAATTTAATTTTTTTACTTAATTCGTATTTAGTTTTGGGTAGGTCTTGGGTGAGACCGTCTTGCGAATCTTATATCGTGAGAAGGATCTCAACTGACCCATTTAAATGAACTAGTCACAGTGGCACCTTACTCTGTAAGGTGGTAACCAAGATTTTAGTGTTATTTTTCATATGAATAATAAGTACTCTATCTATTATAATTAAAAATAAGACTATTTTCATTATTTTTTTTATTATTATATTTTTCATAATAATTTTTAATAGTAATGGAGTAAATATTGGTAGACCTTTGTGAACTTTAAAATGAATACCAATAGAGAAATGTTCCAATGAGAAGAACCAAATATATAACCAAAATAAAGTACAATAATTAAACGTTAGATTCCGTGATTCTGTTGAACTAATTAAATGCTCCATGTCAAAACACAAGTTCATATACATTGTTCTATTATAAAATGGTATGACAGACTCAAAAAAAAAATTGAGAATATGAAAATGTTATTAATTCCATTGACCATTAACATTTCTCCATCACAAAGCAAGTAAAAAATGGACATCAATCACGGAAGTTTATAGTACGAAATCTATTGGCATTTCTTTACAATCTATTGGTGTTTTCATTTTTGAATGAGTTCTGAAGAATTTGGGTTCATTAGTAAAATTTACTCCATGTTGGTTGCTTACCTTCAATCCAAGCACAATCTCACATCATTCATCATTGCTGTGGCCAAATATCAGAAACTGTTACATGACATTGACATCACTAAATTCTTGGGTGATATGTATAGACAAGTTTTGAGCGATTAATTCCAATATCTTTAGTCCAATGAGAAAGAATTGCAGCATTGGTAGCAATTATTAGTCAAAATAGTGTATTCAACATCTGTATCAAATAGATGCCTTGCACACTATCCAAATTAATTCCAAACTCATATTCAACATATGACAAAGGATAAATGTCTCGTGTCTTAGCCACTTAGGTTTCTAATTTCCTTAATGAGATACAATAAAAAAAGAAGAAAGAAAAAGAAGTGAAAGAAGGAAAATTTTGAAAAGCATAAATATAGAATAAACCAACAAAAAGGGTGCAACAATTAGCTTCATACAGATTTTTTTTTAGGTTATACTAATAACATTTCTAACTATTAAACCAGAGGGGTTAAGAGTAGAGTACTACTTCCAGTTTATTATGTTAGAAAATATCTTAACCTTTCCTCCTAATTCAGAGATGAACCAAGTGACCAACCAATAAAAATTGCTTCTATTGTACTTTTCAAATACACGCATTGGGCACGGATACTAGCATGTAGACAAAATCTTTACTAAAAATGAGCTATGACAATAACAATTGGGCAATGAACATGGATGTAAGCCACAGTTAGAATCTGTACTACCCAAAAACAAATCATAACATTTTCACATGCAAAATTTGCAATGTAAGCTAAGGCAAGAAACATGTACATTCAGTTCCAAAGTTTAAATTAATAAAATCAAAAGACAAAACAGTCGATCAAAATATGAAAGTGCGGAACACTTGATAGGGGTGCAGATCAACGTAATGGAACGACATACATGGTGGATAATTGAAGAGATCGGTAATATAGTATGTGACAAATAGCTAATATTAAAGCCACTCTAACTTCATTACTTGAACATAGCCGCAACAGAAAATTAATCAATCAACAATCGAACCCTAATAAGCCTATTTTTATAGTACCTTAATTTAACCAAAAAATGAATCTACACAAAAAAAATAAAAAATCAAATTGGGGGAAGGGGGGGGGCAATAAGAGAGATAAAACAGATCACTTCAACAGTGTGAAATCAAGAACAAAAAAAAATAAAAAAATACACTGTATTATAAATACACTATAAAGAGAATGAATGAATAACAGTGAGGGAATAGAATCAGTGAACACAATTATGTTAGGCTTTTCAAATAATACACTTGGTCTTATATGAACATGTGGGTATGCAACATGATAATGAGGATATACAATACATTTTATAATAATAAACAGAGTTCCACAAAAAAGCAGAACCCCAAACATATCAATTCCTATAAAAACCTCAACGAGACCCTATAAGTTATAACCTTGATATAATGTGTATTTGTCCACTTAACTTGTTAATTAGTTACAGTGCTCCTTGTGTAAGGCTTCATAGCTTTAAATTGCTTCTGAAACACTTCTATAGATTGAAGATGTATTTATAGATATGCCCAAGTGTTGTGAACACCTATCCACTTATAGAGAAGTTTGAATTATAATTCTTACCCAATTGATAGGTCTAAATTTTAAATCTGTATTATAAATGTACCAAGCAATATTAATGATCGAATAAGTAAATGCGCAGCAAGAGATACCTAAGCAACAAGAAAATCATAAAAAAAAGCATTAGAAGCACTGTATGTCTTTGGAGCAAAATTTCATACACCTGGTGAGCAAGATCTTATGAATTGTTTAATTCTGATGGTTTAACACTCTCCCTGTCCACATATTTCTCCATTGTGTTGCTTCCAATTAAATTCACAGGTAAGAGAAAGGGAAGAAAAGGGAGAGACATCATGCTTCCAATTAAACTCACAGGTAAGAGAAAGGAGAGACATAACCTTATGAAATTCAGGATACACGAAGGCGGAGAAGATCCGAGGTAGGCGACGGAGGAGAGCATAGCAACAGCGGCGAAGGGCAGACACAACGTCACTGGATACAAAATCAAATAAGGTTGGAAGTATGAGAGGTGCTCAGTCAGTGTAATAGGTGTAATTAATCCCAATTTAATAGGGGTGGGGAAAAATACCGAAAACTCGGTATAACGAGCTCGCCGAACTGAAAAATATCAAAAAATATCGAAATTTAGGTATATCGAAATTTTCGGTACAGTATAGTCGCCGTACCGAAAAAATTGGTTCGGTATCGATATATACCGTGTCACAATTTCGGTATTTCGGTATACCGAAAAAAATTATATATTATTATTATTTTTTTTGGGTTACATACTTACATTTATTCTCAAATCTGAAAATAATTATTAAGCCCAAGCGGCCAAGCCCTGCCCAATGATGTTACAGGCCCATTTTCTGCCCCCTCTCATGTCTTTAATCACAATTCACAAACTTACTTACCGATTCGATTCTAGGTCAAGACTCAAGATTCATTCTCATTGCTTTGGCTGTCGACTCCTTGCTTTCGCCGGATCTGAACTCCGTCCACCGCTGGGACTCCAGCGCAATCTGGGGATCTAGATTGTTGTGGTTTGTCAACAAACAGAATATAGCAATTACATTCGTTGACTCGGCATTGGAATCGACTCACTTCCTGACTCGGCCTGGATCTGCTGTGAACATAGAAAAAGGGTTCTTCTAGGGGTTTTTACGCATTTATCTTCAGGTATTTTGAGCCAATGCTCTTCTGAGTTTCGATCAGAATTACTTTTTGATGTGGCGTGTTTTAATTTTTTTTTCTGGATTTGTTTGATGCTTTTATTTGTGATGTGTGATGGAATTTCGCAATGCTGATCTCCATATGTGTAAGTGTTTGTTCAATAAATGCGTTTTTTGCTTTCTTGTGTTGATTAGCTTCATTTTCTGGGGATTTTTGTTTGAGTTTTGGAGTTCGAGAATGGAATATGTTCGAATTTTTTGATTGGTTGTTAAATGAAACGTCTTTGATAAATTGATAGCCTTCCTAAGTTCCTTGAGCTGTTCATGTTCTCTTGGATAAGCACTTGTTTCCAAAATGTACTGCAAATTAATAGCATGATAAAAAAAATAAAAAAAATTCATTTTATTCGAAAAATAAAATTGATTGAAATTTGAGCACATAAAATTCAAACTAAGTGTTGATAAATACATATATAAAACATAAATGTTTCAACCTAAAGTGAATATATGATAGTTTCTATGTTATTTACATGCATATTATCTTTAGTATTATTAGCTATATGACAAACAAGTAGCTAGTACAGAAATCAAACACAACCATTGTCATTTGAGTTTATACTTCCTTTTCTATGTTGCCGATCCAACAATGAAACATATATAGAAGATAGCACATTATTTTATGTGTATTATTTCCTTATGATTTATGACTTGTGTGAAGTACTTGCCATTTAGGTTGTTTGTTTGTGAAATTATTTATGATTTCTAGTACTTATGATTTATGACTTATGTGAAGTACTTGTCATTTAGGTTGTTGTTTGTTTGTGAAATTATTTATGATTGCTAGTATTTAACTAATTGATTATGAGTATTTGTTATAGTTAGATTGGTATTTTGTGAGATATATATATGATGATTGTTAGTATATTGTGTGATAATTGTGGATTTTTTGTTAGTATATTGTGTGTTTAATTGTGGATTTTTTGGTATTTTTTTTGGTATACAGATACATTCGGTATGATTCGGTATATTGAAATTTCAACATGTAATTAATTTTTGGTATTTTGGTATTTTCGGTATATACCGAAAAAATCGGCACGGTATTTATTTCTGTTTGACAACGGTATTTATTTTTGGATACCAAGTTTCGGTATACCGAAATTTCGATATACCGAAACTTCGGTATCGGCATCGGTATACAGTATGGCATACCGAAAATTTCGGTACGGTATCGGTACGGTACCGGTATTTTCGGTATGCCGGAATTCCCCACCCCTAGTGTGGACAGCTTATGTGTGGAATCGGAAGAAGGGTTGCGTGCTAGGATTGGAAACGTACGCGTCGAAGCAGGGAGGAGACACGTGGCGGATGGGTGACCGGGAATGGGCAAGATACCGTGCCAAGAAAGGGGAACTCTACACCCTCCTCCCCAGACTAAGAGGACCATTTTTCCATTTTGGTCGTCTCATCCAAAGAGTCTCATTTCTTTTTTTACACACATGGGACCCATACACCCCTCTAATACAATTAAATATTGTGATCCACACTCTTACTAATACAACTATCCACTATA